>CM069313.1:24312500-25766250 GCA_035609425.1 Epinephelus awoara
CTGCCCAAGTGGTTAACTTCCGGTTTAGCGCTCTGCTAACATAAAATTAGGATAAATATGATTTTATTGAGCTGCTCTTCTAGACTTTAGAAATGTTATTGGACCAAATGGATCAAATCCTGATGGTGACACGAGTCATTTCACAGCTGTTGTGATGCTTGAAAAAAATGTATCCATTAGTTTTCAGATGTTGCTTTTACAATATAAGTCTATGGGAAAACCTATTTTTGAGCCCCATGGAAACACTTGACAAAACCCAGAAGTTTTAATTTGCATTTGGCCACTGTGTAAATTTGGCTTCAAAGCCCAGGGCTATTCTTCTGGATGTCACGATCCTGGGTTTTTGTTTATATAAAGTTATCCTATGCACTTTGCTTTGGAGTTCTCTGGTATCTTGTATTTGGATTTTTTACCTGAGTCCATCATATTTTTCCCGTTTTGTTTTCAGTTTAGTTTTTGTTCTGCATTCATTTGGACTTTCAGTTACCCACTTGCTCTTGCTTTTTGTTAAAACATAAACCTGCCTGTTACTCTGCACTAGGGTCCACCCTGAACTGACACTTGACACTTGAGCTGTCTACAACTAAGAACCGCTCATGCCAGGGGCAGGGCGTGGGATTATTGTGACCAATAAAGGCAATTAACACTTTGTGACTGCTAATTAGAGAAATAAAACAGAGCTTCAGAGTGGATGTAAAATCAAAGGAGCAGTGATCCACGGAGGAGACAACCTGTCGCCTTGCATTGTGATCCTTCACAGAAATCCAGAATAAACTTGAGTGAGCTTCAAGAAGAAAGCTGGCATTTGAAGTAATACGGCATGAGACGGCAGTAACATTTAAGAAATAATTAAGAAACTAAAAGAGGAGTTCAGAGACCAAAAGAAGGACCCCAGGTGCAACTCATTCTCACTTTGAACTCGCCACATATTGACGTTTGGTCATAGACTTTCCACGTCCACATACGACGTGCAAGGTACCCTGGGTGTGTTGGTTGTTGACGTTCTGGGACACCGTGTCAAGTTCTGGCTGTTACATGCATTGTCGTTTTTCAAAATACACTTCTGTTTTCACAGGAAATTTAATGTTTACATACAGTCTCTTTCAAAATAAATGTACTACGTCAGTACGACAGCGCAAATTGACGTTTTCTTCCCTTCAACAACAAACACATGGGGCTGGGTTTAGGTAACAAAAGCATGTGGTCGGACTTTTGTTGCCTTAACATTCGTTCTTGTCCTGCCGCATTTCCCCCTGACGTCGCCCGGCATGATTAAACTATAACGGCAATCGGCCGCGTATCATGCTGACGTTAAAGGATGTTTTTTTTTCCGTTTCTTCTTTCTGTCACCGCAAGTCACTGTCCAAGCACCGGATTTTGATGACTTAAGAGTGAGACCAGTCTCCCAAGTGAAGCTGCGATGGTCTGCCACAGAGAAAATCCCATAGTTTGGCAGTCTACACAAACCCCAGCAAGAAATATTTAATAATCTGATGGATTTTGTTGGAAAAATGGTGGATTGTTGCAACATTTTAAACACCTACACAAAAAAACCCCAACAAAAATAATTGTAACATCGCACAAAAATGTACAATGATGGGAAATCTATGACTGCTTAATCATACCTCATCATATGACGGGTCACAAGACTTGGTATTAAATCAGCGTCTTGATATCTTTTATACTGTTTGAGCTATCACAGCTCACATTTCATGCTTGTTTTGGTCGGTTTTAGGCTTTTACAGTGATTTGTGTTTGGTGAAATGAGTCAGCCCTTCAAACTATCACCAAAAAGTCCGTGCAAAAACAAATGTATCCTCTCTTGCTCAGTGTTACTGTCTTTGTGACTGGACTTGTGTTTTTTGAATAACCAGCTAAAAATCACAGTAAAATCTGACCAAAATTCTAATCGACTTTCATGTTAAATGAGCTCTGAAACTCTGAAAATCATTTCCACAGACTGACACCGCCCGCCTAGCAGATGTATAAACATCTCACCAAAGAAGAAGAGCACAGCAAGGCAGCTATTGTGATCGGTGGAAATATTGGACTTGAAACATTAGTTTTGCCCCGGGAAAACATTTTATCATTCTGGGCAGGCAGAAGAAAAAGATATCTGTGAGATCAAGAAAATATCTTTGAAGACACAACCAGCAGCTGGATAACAAGTTAAAAAACATACAGTGCCACACTACATCACTGCTGCACAGGGTGTGGATAAAGCAGGTTGTCACCAGTTGTCAGGGGTGAGCGGGGATATTACACTGGGTGCAGTTACTCTTCAACACTGCAAGGTCTTTTTAAGATTCCCACCATTTTCTGTTGAAGTTTTGCATTTACACCAATAAAAAATTGACATTTTTATCATGATTGTCCTCAAGTAGGTGCATTTTTATGCATATAAGGCTGTCCAGTATACCAGATTTTTAGCATCAAAGCTTCAGTAAGAAATATTCACAATTAATCGGAGCTTTGACGGGGTCACCCTGGTCACACAAAGCTAGCAATATGAATACTTGGCAAGAAGGTCAGTCTGTTACACAGTTTTTAGGTGATTCGCTAAGCTCATTGTGGATTTTATACACACCAGTTTCCTTTGGAGCATCTGGCACTTGACTTTTGAGGGTCATCTTGCATTTTTTTTCAACAATTCCAGACACCTGACGTTTTTAACATCTTGCTGACGTGTCTTTAAGCCTGTCACATCTGGTCAAACTGTCCTGGTTTCAGAAGGGCCTGACTGCTAATGATTAACATTAAATGAGAGCAAGTCGGAGTCACAAAACTATGACAAAGTTTGTCCTTGTCTGAGAATAACTAAAAATATTGGATGACTATTCAAATACTGATGTTACGTCCATTACCATGGCAACAATCGAAGCTTTAAAGCATTTGGGTCAGACCTGATACGAATACAAATGTATTTATCTGTAAAAAAAATTAAGCTATTAAAAAAAAAAATAGGACTGTTCGGCAGTTGCATTAAGGTTTTCATTTCATTTATTTACATAGAAACGGAATTGAAAGTAAGATTGTGTGTTAGAGTTAAACCTGGCAGTTAAAAAATGTTTTTCAGCAGGTCCCTGTTATGCAACAAAAACACACTGCGATACAGAATAAAAACAGAATCAATCAACAGAGGCAAAACAACATAACGTAGGCAGCTGCATAGACAATGCAGAGGAGCAGACTGAAGTCGAGAGTGAAATAGGATATGGGATTTAAATCAGTGGTTGCAGGTATGTCCTTCCATCACACAGTGTTTATATGCGTGTTTGAAATGTGTATTAGAGGTTATTGCTCTAATGTAGTATGGGATCTCGCTCCGGATCTTAGTGTAAGTGTGACAAAATGATCTCTGACCGTAATTATTTTTGTACGGTGGCACAGGAATAAGTGAAATTGATCTAGTGATGGTGTGACTTGGACGTATAGCAGCAAGTGAAAACAGAATTTCATGGCTTACCATGGATCCTGTAAGCTCTGTTGTATAGCCTTGCTATTGGTTCAATGGTTCCCTTTGTGGTGAGCGACCATATGGGGAGACAGTAGGATACTGTCGAGAGAATTACTGCATGTAGGTATGTGTCTGAAACAGCAGGGGTGAGATATAATCTGATCTTCTTACAGACATACAATTCCTGGTTGAGCCTCTTTATTAGGCTCTGAATGTGGTGTTGATAAGTGAGGTGTGAGTAAAGGAATATTTAAAGATATTTGTAGATTTCTGTGACGGTTAGTTTGTTACATTTTGGTTTGTTTAAAAGGCTGAAACATGATACTGAGGTTATTTATGCCAAAAATGATTGGCAGGAACAGTAGGAGCTACAAAATGAGCAGAAAATCCCACAGTACCTCTTCACAGATCTACAGATTGAAGAAACTGTGTATGATCAACAATGGTTCCCAAAACGGGAGCTCGTAGAGCAGGACTGCAACTTTACTAGCATGAAAATAAGCTGACAGCACCTAAAATGATTGAGCCACATCAGCTAATAGTCAAAAATGGGGACATGAGTGTCAGTTAACCCATTGACTGGTAACTAACCGGTTAATATTTAAGAAAAAAATGCAGGGAGACATAATTTTGCTTTGGCTTTCCACAGACTCAGTGTTAGCTTCAGCACCACATTAAAAAGTGCTTTCCATTTAGAGATGGTTAAATGTTAAAGTTTCCTGATGTACGTATCTCGTCTTTAATTTTATTTCTGTTGGCTTTGCTGACAGGAGGTTAACATGTGGAAATATAGCGCCTACTGCCCATCCTCTGGTCTCCACAGGTTAGCTAACATTAGCCCTGCCTGCTCTGCACTGCTTACCAGCCACAAATTTGTGAATCCTAGGATAGCAAAGGAATGACCCACCCTACGTGCCCCATGAATAGCTAGTACTTGTTGCCTTCATTGGTTGGATTGATTAGAGTTAGGGTGAGAAGATCAAGATAAGCCAAGCAGGGGGTAAAGGTTGGGTTAGGGTTGGGGTTTGGGTTTCAATTAGGGCGCACTGATTCGATCCCCAAGCAAAGGGTAGACCACTGGACCTGAAGACAAAGGAAGAAGCATGTCCAATTTTATTTTTGACTGAGTGGTGGGTGACTAAGGGGGTGGGGTCCCGGTCGAATTTGTGGTTATGGTGGGGGTGATATTGGATGGTGATGTTGGGTTATGGTAAAGTTGGGGTGGCTTACTGTCAAAAGTACTCGTTAGCTTCGATGGTTGGATTGGTTAGGGTTCGGGTGAGAATGTCAAGGTAAGCCAATCGGAGGGTTAGGGTTAGAGGGTAAGAGAATAAGACAGAGTAAGGCAGTACAGGAGGAGGTGCACATTAATAATCCTCCAGGACTGTAACATGCTCATGTTTAACCCAAACAATGTGTCATGTGACTGCAGTTGGTTCAGATCCAGGTCGCAACACGTTCTCACTGCACCAGAGTTCGTTTGTAACTGGACCAAGACCACCTCTTCAAGAGGGTCTTGGTTGTTTTGGTGCGCACAGGAGTGCGTTTGCTGTGTTCATACCTGCCTGAACGAACCGCACTGTGCTTTCACACAGGGCAGATGTGAAAGCACTCTCAAACTGAAGAGCAGCTAAACTGACCTACAGACTAACATGCGTAACTGGTCAGAAATATTCTCTATGCGTTACTTATTTATGGTTAACTGTTGACATCCCTCGTCAAAAAGAAAATAGATTAATATCAGTCTGTAAAAACTGAATTATAAATCGGTTCATCTAAATTCCACCTCTCAGTGGGGAAGAAACTCATAAAAAGACACAGTGTTCAGACTCAGCAGAGAAGCTCAAAGACAGACAGCTGAATGAAACGTCAAAGTCGTTCGATATAAAAAGATTTTGTGACCACTTGACTTTTATTCCCCTCGTCTGTTCCAACAGGTATTCTGCTCCGTCATGATTTAATCTCAGTGGCTGTGACGATATCCAGACTGTACTGCTGCTATTTCTCTTTACATCTCAGACATAAAAGACCCCAAAAATCACCCCAAACTGTCACCATACATCTCATTTTGACTATTTCTTTACAATAAAGAGAGCAAAGACACATCTCATATTTTCACATCTCACATCAGTTCTCTTGGGTGAAACTCACCACTCAGGTTTTCCTCAGGCTTTCTTCTGGTTTATCTTACAGAGACTACATTCTGTTGGTGGTTCCTCTCAGAGTTTAAGGTTTAACATTTCATTTTGTTAACAACAGTTCCAGGCACGGACCATATACTTTTATGGGGCCAGGGAACAGAAGTGTATGGGTTTTTTTTAGTGGTGTAATATACCTTTAACTAGAACGACTTTCTCCTGTGCCTTTTTATTATTTTCCGGCCACGGAGCAGTTGCTGTACCTGCCGTCTGCTCAGACAGAAACCACAGCTGTAGACTGTGCAGTGAGCCGTGCACTGTGCAGTCTGAATATATGAGGAAGAATCAAATAAAACTAGAAAGCACTCAGGGGGCACACACCGGTATCAAGGCTCTACAATCCTCTCTACGTATTAGTGTGATAATAGAAAATATGGATCTGAATTTGGATAGTAATACTCAATTGGTGAGACAAAACAATAGATGCATATCTAAACCTGTCCTGGAATATGCTGGACATGGCTGTACATAAGGATGAATGGCAGCCTTTATTTTTGGAGAATATATCTTCTCTGAGAGTATTATCATTTTGGATGATCTTATAGCCGTTTGCATTGCTAAAGCTCCACCTGTAGATGTAATGTCAACAACTGTTGGCACCATATGCATTTGGTTTAAACTGCAGTTTTTATAGTTTATGTAACAAAGGCCAGATTACTGATGAAGAGGAATAGAAAAAGCCAAATAAACAACTTCTTCCAGTATATATTCAGTGAAGAGTTGATGAAAACTGTCGCAGGGAAGGTGGAAAATGTTTTGCAAAAACACACAATAATTGACAAAAGAAAACTCAGCATTGATACGGCAAACTTGGGGTGCTTTCACACCTGCCCTGTTTGGTTCAGTTTGATCGAACTCAAGTTCATTTGCCCTCTAAGTGCGGTTCGTTTGGGCAGGTGTGAACACAGCAACCACACTCAGGTGTGCACCAAAACAACCAGACTGAGACCTTCTTGAAGAGGTGGTCTCAGTCCGGTTACAAACGAACTCTGGTGCGGTTTGTTTGTGGTGAGAACATGTTCTGACCTGGATCTGAACCAAGTGCAGTCACATGACACATTGTTTGGGTGAAACATGAGCATGTTACAGTCCTGGAGGATTATTAATGTGCACCTCCTCCTGTACTGCCTTAATATGCACATTCAGCACATCCAATGCATCAAAACATTGTTTTCTAGTTGGAGCCGCGCCTCGTTTTCAAACTGTATGGTTTGACTAAAATGACCAATGACAGCAATATAGTCCACGATGAGCAGCGCTAAAATCAACCTGCGTAGTTGTCCCTCCATTGTGACATTAGAAAGTGTCACATTTATCTTTATCTAACGTTTTGTTTACTTCCTGGATTTTTCCCACATGGAAATTCTGACCAATCAAGAGCAGCTTTCTTGCGCAAGGCATTTGATCTGGTCCGCCTGTAAATGCAACTTGGTCACAAAATTACTCTCTGATTTGGACCGAAGCAAGACAACTCTAGGTCTGAAAGCATCCTTAGAAAACTGGTGTTTATTCACACACACTCAGCATTTACTGAAATATATTAGCATTAGAAATTAACATCAATTTGGAATTGTGTTTCTGTCCACCTGATGAATGCAGTCCACTAGTGTCTCTTCTTTTAGCTCTGTTTTTGGTCTCCACCAACTCCAATAATATTCAATCCTTTAGCTGCAAAATGCTCCACTATGTTCAGGCGCTAGCAGCTGTTTGGTGCTGAGCAGGTAGTGTGAAGTGGATTTTTAGGGGGGTTTTTTCCCACTGAAAACAGCTGCCTGTTGCAACCAAGACAAAGGTGGAGAGAGTGAGAGTGAATAAAAACAGTGAAAACCCAAACAATGAGCTCCCCCTTTCATATTACACAGCTGTGTCTCATGTTGTGTTCACACCAAACACGATGTGAATTTTCGCATTGTGATCGTACAAATTTGAACAGCATATGAAATCTCTAAATCGATGAATGAACCTCCACCAGGACTTCCTCAGCATCATCTGGCGAGTAATTTCCTTCGAGATAAATAAAATGCTGTTGAACTGAAATGAATTGAATTGAACACATGTGTTGCTGAGTTTGTCTGGTGAGGTTCATGGCTCATGCGTAACCAGCATAGCTGTGTCGCAACTGATGCCTTTGTTGTTACCACAGTAACCCATGTCGATAGGATGGTGATGTCTGGACACACAGATGTGATCACTTCCACATAAACCAGCAACAGTCTGTCGTAAAGATCTAATTTGAGACACAGCTCTAATTTGCCTGCAGGCTGATCATAGCTTCACAGTTCAGGAGTTTTTATTCAAATAAGAGAACTTCATAAACAGCCATGTGGTATTACTGTTGGATGTACATCGACATAAAAATACCCACTTTAATATATACTTGTTAATTGCATTACTGTATGTTCCCATAGAAACACAGCTTGGCGTCTCTCTTATTGCTCCCTGGTTCGGCATCTCAAGATATCAAGTCTGCCTCCAAGCAACAGCCTCAGATCCAACACGTCCCTCACACAGTATTCTTATACAACTCCTACATGCTGAAAATGAAATCCAAACATGAGATTTAATTTGCATTAAAGATCAAATGTGTTTTCCACCTCGCCTGCACTGCTGGTGGTTGTTTACATCGTGCTGCATTGAGAATTCAGTGCAGGGCTGGGACGTGTGAGGGCCATTATGGGTTTTAAATCCGCCTGTAATCATGTCAACAAAGGCGATGGGACTGCACCGAGCCTGTGTCCAATCTCTCTGAGATTATTATTATTATTATTATTATTACGCTGCCATCAAAAACTAATATAGCACGGCTGCTTGCTCATCCACAATCAGCTTTCTCTCCGTTGTCCGTGACTTCTCTACCGAGCGTGACGGCTTGCAGTTGGACAGGATCTTCCGTCAAAGGCCTTCATCAATTTGTTTTACATTCAGACTGTCAGAGTGCATTTAATGAAGTACTTTAGTGGTTCGGCACAAAAAGAAAAAAAAGAAAATCTGCAAAAGACCTGCCAAGAAACAGGAGAACATGTCTGAAACTGAAAAGATTCAGCTGTGATGAATATTAAGAGCAAGAGAGACGGGCTTTAAGTAAATTAGTTTCAACTGGATTTGCAATTACTGTCATCTTAGAAGACTCTTTTAAACCCTTCGATTTAATTGGTGGTCGCTGCGTTAAAGCAGCCTGCAGCTTTTACTCTACCACAATAGAGCTATGAAATTACTTACTTATAATTAGAGAGGATGCAACACGCAAGTTCACCTCTAGTTCGTTTTTATAACTCATTACATCTGAATCATTTCCTGCAGTTGTTGTACAAATGGAGGCATAATCACAGTCACAGTCAAAACTTTTCTCTCGGCAGAATTTATCGGCTAAAATAAAGGATGTCAAGGTCAAATCTGGCAGTGCCAGAGCAGTGGGGACCCTATTGTTTTGAAATGGCCCTCAAACACTCTGTGGAGCTGACGTCTCAATCAGCTCATTTACAAAAGCACTGGAGGTGTCTGAAGTCTCCCATTAGGTCTTTTGTTCTATCCGGGGCTCGCAGGTACATCTTGTCGGAGTTTCTGCTGTCTTGTTAAATTTGCAATGAAGAGGGCTCTGATCAATTAACTCTGCAGAATTAGTCCCAGTGGGAGTTGGGACGGGGACGAAATCAATGGTATTCAAATGAACATCGCCCACACTACAGCAAGCGAGGCGTTTTCTTGAGACTACATTAGTTATTCCCCCTGTTGTAAGAACAGACGGCCGGGATAACGTCTGGAACGGCTCCTTCTCACATCTTCCTCCTTTGAGGCAAATCTTCAACGTCTTTTAAGTGAGGCAGTGTGGGTGTGGCGCTACAGCTGACCTCCCACACTCACCTCGCAGCGGGAACACACTGCTTACCCTCGACTGACTAAAGCATGTATGAATAGTGTCTTCATAAGCCGAGCTGCGAAATGATTCATGCTTCATTATCTCCACCGTAGAAGGGTGACCATTTACATATTTCACAGTTAAAACGTGATTTTTGCTGAAACAAGCACAGGTTCAGCTGGACTGCAGCAAAATATTTTCAGTAGACTGAAATCTTTTAATTTTTAATTTAATTTAATTTAATTCAATTCAGTTTATTTGTATAGAGGGTTTTTAACGTTTATATTAATTTATTTTTTATAAATGTATTTATGTTTTAACATTTATAGGTTACTTGCATTTATGATGATCAAATATCACAGATCATTCATCAGTAAGTCATATTGTGAAATAATAAAACCAACCCTGAATAATTATGTCTCGTCATAATTTACTCTTGTAAGATAAGTTTTTTTCTCACACAAAAAAATGCGTTCAAATTGAACTTGTTTTCCCTTACAACTGTTATTTGTTGCTTTAGGTTATTCAGTAATTAATATAATTAAAATATACTTGTATTTTTGCTAATTAAGAGGAGCCAGATAATTAAACAAATGCTTTTTACACCTAATACCATAAAATATATTAATTCTGAGAAATGTTAAAATGATCTAAATTGTGGAAATATCCCTAATGGACAGCTATATTGCGGCAAACTGAAATGCGAACTTACAGCAACATTTTTTTTTATGGTGAACTTGGGATTCTGGTTGGGGGTAAAGATAAGAAATGTCACAATATTTCACAAATTAAGTGATATAGTTTTATAGTTTGCCTTCAAATATTCAGTAAAAACTAAACAAAATGATGCCTCATTTCCTTAGTTTGTAAACAACAACAGTAACTCAGTGAGATTCAGATTCTGTATACAATATTAATAGTTCAACAAAATAAAATCTTCCACAAATTACACATTTAAACAGCTCCCAAATACAACAATTGCAGCCTGGGATCTATATATATATAAATCAACAGGTGATTTCCTTCTCCTAGCGTAGTTTTTTGTTTCCACCAACTTCTGTGTGCGCACAGTGAGAGAGGAGAGGGAGAGACGCTGTGCTGCTGCCAGAGGAGCCGCTGAATAAATTTTCCTCTGAGCGGTAACTCGCTAAAAGAGCGTGAGAAGTCCGGGGCTGTTCATAAAACATTCAGGATGCCAGAGTTTATTCCACACTACTGGAGCTGCTCCTCTTTCTGGATCCTCTGAAGAGTCAGTAATAATTCAGCTTTTAGCCATGCTTGTTAATTCAGTGGGAACCAAGATTTTGCAAGTATCACAATGTGAATTTTCATTTCATATTAAAAATTATACTGGTGTCATCATGAAGGAGATGATATGGCACACCCCTGATTCTGGTGTCTTGCATTTTGTATGTCTGCCAACCACCCCGACCTCCTCACTGTGAATCCAGTGTGGTAGGTAAATGTAGTGTTTCATTAACCCAAAGTAATGTTCTCTGTGAACATAATCCAGGCTGTGATACCACAATGCAATTACGAAAACAACTCAGTGATATACAAACATAATTTCTGGGAGTCATGGTTGGTTTTTGTGGAAACTACTATACGCTTCATACAACTAGCAAACAGCATATTGTTCCCCGCAAAGACACTGCTGAATGTCTCAAATGCTTGGCTCAATACTATCATTTAAATTTGTAAGATTATGAAATATTTGCACTCTCTTAATGTTTTTTTTAATATACTTTTTCATTTCAGTTGAATACAGTAAGACGATTTGACTGAAACACCAAGCTCTCACAGTCTCCTCTCCTCCTCCACAGCTGATTTTCTAACAGTGAGATTTTTTTTCTCTCTCTCGACAAGAAACAGACCCCATGGAGGTAAATGGAGCCTGGTGGGAGTTCTGAGTTGAGCCCTCAGCAACAAAGGCAATTATAGCAGGCTTTTCAAACTAATGGATCTGACTGAAGGCTCAGACTCTCCTTTCCTGAATCACAACTGTGTTCTCACCCTCCACAAGCTCTGACACTCCAGACCAGCGCTCACCACACACCGGATGACCTCAGACAACTGCTGCAATTAAGAAAAGCCTGCACTTCGATAATGTCTGCCGCACTGTCTCATTGTCTACAGCAGATGTATAAAGGCGGACAGCACTTAGCATTGATTATGCTGGTAGAATCTGAAGTACAGCACTGTTTTTTCTTTTCTTTGCAGCAGAACTGGCCATTTAAGTAAAGCCATTTAAATATTGAAAGTCTTTGCAAACGGTCTCTGCATATAGTACAAAAGCACACACTCAGACTGTAAGTGGAAAACACACTACACTTCAAATGAAACCAAACAGCTATCCTCATGTGCCCACAGAAAAATCTTTTTTAATCAGATAAAATCAGACTTACTTTCATCAGAGCCCATGTTCTCCTCCATGTTTTTGATGTAGTCATCCTGGAAGGAAAAATATATTTGCATTAATGGGTTTAATAATTCATCTTAGGCAGCACAATAGAGGAAATGTGCTCTTGCACTCATGTTTAATGAGAATTCAGAAGAGCATACATAATGGAGGAAGATAACAGAAAATTTGCTGCACGCCATGAATGACACTTTAAATGTGAGTGTGATTTTAGCAATTCAAATAGATTCAGCTCTTATGTTGAATAGACTGGTAAAAGCAAATTACAAGAACACAAAGCCTTTAGGATTTTTTTCAGTCCAAGGTCTGATTAAATTCAGTTAATTTCTGTGACTAATTTTTACTCATCCCATATTCTGTTCATTCACTTGATTGATTTATCTCTATTTCAATCTTTAGGTGAAAAAGAATAATAAAAACTAGAACTAGCAGTGTAACCAAGTGCTTAGAAAGCCTCAAAATAATGACCAAACCTCAAAAAAGAGATTGGCTTTCCCCTCAGGCGCATAATTCATCCCAGCCGCTATAAAACTTCGCCGTTTTGCTGATGACAGTCAATTATACCTTTTTAAATAAATCTTAAATTACTTTAAGTGGTGGATGGATAATAGTTTCTGTTGGGATAATTACATACATGTTCAGTCAATTTCCATCCTCCTTGATTAATCCAACCAATATATGTTTTACTTATTTGTTTCTGTTTTTTAATTTATGTTGTAGTATTACTTTTCCACTGTGTCCTTTTCTC
This sequence comes from Epinephelus awoara, assembly GCA_035609425.1. Lineage (NCBI taxonomy): Eukaryota > Metazoa > Chordata > Actinopteri > Perciformes > Serranidae > Epinephelus > Epinephelus awoara. The sequence continues at coordinate 24,325,179 of CM069313.1, forward strand.
TTTTTTGTGCTGCTGTATCACTTAATTTCTCCCCCTGGGATCAATAAAATGTGCTCTTATCTTTGTTTCAGATTAAAATTTTCAACAACACACTAACAAATAATAGTCCTATTTTGTCCACCTCCTAATTAAAACAATAAACAGACCTTTCCTGGACTTTGGGGGGATTTTTAGTACAGACTTTAACCTTCAAGTGCCCTGCTAGGTCTGATGCACAGCTACATTTCAGAGCTGTTGTCCTTGTATGAGCCAGTGAGCAGCCTGAGATCATCAGGCCAGACGCCCCGGGCTGTTTTCTCCTCAAGGATTTATTCTGGGGGTGACTTTACCTCTGTGGGTCCCTGGTACTCAGCGTGAATGCCCTGAGAAGATCAGGCAGGCTGAACAGTGTCTTTTCATAATGCTTTTATTTGTCTATTTTTTATTATTATTACAAACTTCTTTTTTTGTAATATACTGTCAGTGTCAAAGGTTTGAAAAGTTAAACTTTTTCAGGTTTTTTGGGAAATACGCTTATTTGCTTTCTTGTTGAGAGTTAGACGAAAAGACTCAAATGCCTGTATGCTAAATAGGCTATGTAGCTGGAGCAAGCAAGGTGATTAGCTTAGCCTGGCACAGCCTGGCTGTGTCCAAACAGTGTTTTTACCCTGTGATTTTTGTGCAGATTAAAAAGAGAGATTAAAGAGATAATATAAGATCAAAAGACTGTATAAAAATAAGGGATGTGGCCACTGTGATGTCACCAATTTGAGGCCTGTAGTTTGGCATTTTGGCTGTTGCCGTCTTTGTTTTTTGGAACCAGAATTGACCATATTTGGACGAGAGAGTGGAGCTAACCTTAAAGCTAAAAGCACACCAGCATCTTGTGATGTGCATCAAATGCCGCCCCTAGCACACACGTGGATGTGTCGCACTGCAGCTCTTCAACAGACAACCACGCAAAGTTATTACTACTTTTACTAAAAAATCTGTACTTCCTCCACCTATGCATTAGCTTAAAATCACATGAGGACAGCCCCCTTTTCAAACTTCATTTATCACCTAAACTGCCAATCATTAGAGCTATGACTCGCCAGGCAATAGTTTTTTGGCCATTGTCTTTATAATGACAGAATTGTGGGTTGTTTAGCTCGGGATATTTCTCAGCCTCAACAATGAGTCACTCTTCATCCATTCTTCATCACACACGAGACATAGCAACAGCTGCAGAGTTCTCTTTATACGTCAATGGTGAGGAGAGGAGTCAAGCTGCCATAGGAGCCGAGAGCCACTGCCAGTGTAGGGTTGTACATTTAAAGTAATATGCAATAGGCATATTTCGTTACACATGGCGTTTACTGCTGGTGTGTTTTGGCTTTAAAGCTAGCTGCTGGCTTGGTTAGCATGGTGTATTTAAATCTATAGCAATGGTTAACTGTGATAATGCTAATACTCATTTTTGCTGGAAAAAAACAAAACCATTAAACCATTAAAACAAAAATGTCACCTACTTCCTGGAAAAACAAAATATCTGACCCCTTAGAGAGACTTTAAGTACAACTAAATTCTGAGCAACACTTTTTAAAGTGACCAAAATGTTACAATTCATTTTTTTGAACTGAAAACACACTTAAATGCAACAGTAACAGCTACCAGTCGTTACCTAACAAAGGTTGTCGCCATAGCAGCGACTCGTCAACAGATGGCATCCACCCATCACTCAGAGCAGCCACGTCCTCAATGATGCATAACTTTAAGCTTTAATAAAATTGAGTTATACAAAAATTCACCCCCCTATAGTTGGCATGAACGAGGCAATTATAGAGACCAAAACGCTTTTTTGATAACAGGATGTAAACATGTTTATTTCTGTAAAGTTAGTCATTTTAAAATCGGGATCTATGGGGAATGACTTGTTGGGCACTTCCACATTGGCTTCCCCTTTTTAGCCCTGAGGTTGCCGGTTGGTGCAGATATAGATTTTGTTACCCTTGCAAAGACCCAGGCTGGCTGTTTTCTCCTGTTTCCAGTCCTGATGCTAAGCTAAGCTAACCTTATGTTGAGCATCTTCTCATCTAACTGTCCAAAAAATAGTCAGTATTTCAAGACAGTGCAAAATTCCCAAGATGTCAAACTGTTCCTTTAAATGTTGTGTTACAATTATTGTGGTTGCTGCTGAAGCTTTAGCCTCTGATATTAAATAAACTGCACAAGGCAAAGCTCTGAGAGCTTAAATATATCTCATAAAAAGACTTGGACTATCTTCGCTCCTGCATTGTTGCAGAGGGAATATTTGCAAACTAACTCTGGTTTTTAGATTGTGTCCCTGGCCGGGTTGCTCTGGAACGATAATAAAAATTCAGCGTCCCCTCGCTGTCTCCATTCTGACCCATTTCTCTCTGTGTCAGGACAGAGAGGATCAACTATAAAGCGGTTACTACTCGGCACAAGGCCCAGAGAGGACCCTGAGGATCAGGTCTGTTCAGTTTAGCTTGGTCTTATTCTGCTCAGGGGACACGAAGACTGAGCTCTCAAGTCAAGCTGAACAAGTATAGCCGAAGGCATCTTAAATACTGTGCACGGGGTGAGGAGTTAAAGGGATAGTTTTGATCGCCCTGACTCTAAGAAGAAGAATACATTTCCATTTATGAAATATTACACATTCAATTAATTTTAATGATACTCCTACTTATTTTCTAGTTGGCTCTAGTTTGCATTTGGCTGTTTTTATGTTTTATGTTATTGTTTCTGATGTCCTTTGTCTTTAGGTTGCAATGTTTTTCACCTCTGAGTTGTAGTCGCAGACAGATTTCTCGACAATGACATTGTATTTTTATGTATTTTTGTGCTTTAGCCAAGATGAGCTCTAATTCAAAAGGCAGGTGACAGCTACAGTACAGCCAAAAAGAGACGTCAAACGAGAGACAGACAATGGCATTGTGCAAATTTACAAAAGAAGACACTAACCTCGACTTCCTGTGGCAATGACAAGCAGCGCAGGGGAGAAAGAAAGAGAGAGCCATTGTTAGAGATAATAAAAAAAAAAACACTTTACAGTTTCCATTTTGCTTCCATTCAGCATGCAAACAGTGGGTTGGTTTATTACAGTTATGGCAGCAGTTAAACTGTCAGCCCTTAATGCACGCTGATTGCAAATACATGCCTTAGTCTCGCTCCTCTCGGGGGACAACATAAGACATTCACAGAGGATTATGAGCGCCTATTAAGCGAGGATGATCCGCTGCCACTTCTATGAGCTGGCAGCGGTCCCGATCGCTAAGGGCTCATTCTGTGGCAGTGTTTACAAGCAACTGCCAAACGCCAGCCTCCTGCCAGCTCAGAAGTTGTGGATAAGCCATGACATACCGCGTCGGCCTTGGAAAAAATACAGGCAAATCGTTGGGAATCTTCAAAGTCAACAGGCAGATGTGATTTAGATGTTTTTTATGGTTGCAGCAGCAGACACACAGAGCGCATTTACTAAGCGTACCATTGACAACACAGACAGATATAGCTCCTGTAAAGTACAACCTTGAGTTAACAGGGGAGTGACTGCTTTCCTTTCATTCCATTTCACCGTCTTGGCTTAGGTCCAAGGGCATTACACATCAATACCCACCGCAGCCTCTCCCTGTGTGTTTCATCATTCAATGCTCCGGTGTGTTTGAGAGAAATATAGCACTGCATGGTTTATTTCAGCAACTCAACCCAGTAAATAAACCTAATTCTCACACACACACTGCCGTACCTGTCTACTTAATATATCACTGTGAACAATTTACAGGCCGCACAAGGACAGGCCAAAAAAGCCAGCAGAAGGCTTTAAAAGGCTAAAGCAAGAATTCATCACCGAGCCACAGCAGGACGCGAGATTTCACCTCCGAGACTGTTTCTTGGAGGTAAATATTGTCTCTGTGGCTGTGAAAATTTCCAGGCGCTACGTATACGAGGAGCAATATCACTCTCTGTTATCTTCAACATCTGCTGTGATATGAGAAGAAGAAAGAAACCTTAAATATGTCACATGAAATGTAAACACCTCCGCTGCTGAATAAGATGACTTCTCCCTTCTCAGATCTGCATCTTTACATGGCATTTTAAAGGTTATAGCTGAAAACACTGAACTTTCAGGATGACACCGCAGCACAAAGAGAGCTGAAATAATTGCAAAGCTTTTAAAGGAACAGGTTGTAACACTGAGGGGGATTCAGTGGCATCACGCGGTGATCCAGCTGAAACTTCTCCTGGTTAGTATTATTGCTCAGGAGGTTTTTATCGGGAGCCAAACTGACCTTTCGCTAAGAGATGGTCCGACAAGCTGTCGGAGTAAGCATGGAGCCCACACTGTAACTAGCTGCACTCTCTGAAGACATGTTATCATATTTTTGTAAAACTGAAACAGTGATTCCAGAGAGAAGCAGACAGAGGGGTCTACAGTCTGAAGGCTATATCCAGGATGTCAAACTGACTCAGCAGCAACAACAGCTTAAGAAACATGGTGTAGAAACATGGCAGCACAATGTTGCGATCTCCATTGACGACGACCTGCTCCTTATATAGATATAAAAGGCTCATTCTAAGGTAATGACACCCAATTATTTTTAGGTGATGATACACTAAAGAAAATATTCATATTATATTACATTCCATCTCTGCCAACATATCATCCTAAATCCTACATCGAACCTTTAAATCATCCATAGAATTGCAAATACTGGGGGGAAAAAATGTGGAGTATCATAAAATCCCGAAAAACGACCGCCCTTATTATCAAAAATACGACTGTAGCATGTCATACGTCAGATGTAACGATCGCTTAATTAATTATTCGCAGTGCTTCTGCAATTACCCGGCTCACAGTGCTGCAGGGGCCGGTGGGAGTCCTACAGCATGTCCTAAAGGCTGGAGTGCTTATCTGCTCCCAGCAGCAGTGTGACAGCAAGGACACCAGGCTGAGGCTGCATTTAGTCCTTCACCAAGGTTGAGAGCTAATGCTGTCCCACTGAATCCCAGCCAGGCTGCTGCTACAGTTCACAGCAAGCCCAGACAAGGGGGAGGAAGGGAGGGATGGAGGGAGGGAGGGAAAGATCAGGGAGCAAGGGGGGGTATGATATTCATGGTGGAGGTCCCCTGAGTTATGTGATTCATATCACACACACCACCTCTTCTGCCATTTGTCAACAAGGCTGTATCGCAGCCGGTGTAAAACAGAGCCGGGAGGCTAATGGAGCTTGACTATCCAGATGCTGCGACCGCTCCTCCTGGACCGCTCTCTGGTATTAACCTGACAGCGTTTGGCCGCAAGCCTGACTGCGCTCCTCTGAGTTAACGTCTATCTCACCTCGACCACGGCCCCGTCTGCCGGTGACATAAATACCACCGATAACCCTGAACCACTCGACCCCAGCGTCGCCCGCTGCAACACACCCATCCTGAGCACTGACACCAGAATGTTCAGGCACATTCCCAGCTCTGCATGACAGCCGCGGGGATAAGCTGACTCTTAAACCATTTAACTGCATGTCTGTGTCGTGTTGTGCAAGGAAATTGCTCTGGTGTGTGAGGAAGCGAGTAATGCTCCAGTCCAATTCTCAGTATTGGTCTGATTCTAGCAAAGGCACTTGATCGGATACGAGAAAAACATATTAAAATCAAACATTAGGGACATAAAGGTGGCCTGGATAGACAGGAAAGTCAAGAAGATATTTCTGCAAAACCCTAGATTACACTAAACAACAACAACAACAACAAAATCTGAGCCTTCTACAATATCTGTGTAATATTCTGGTATTAGCAAATAAACCATGGTTAAGATATGGTAAGGGTTAGAGTAAAACTGTGGTGAGAGTTAACAAAAATAAAAACATTTAAATGTCTGTGATGGGGCTCAAACTCTGGTTTCCTGCATCAACGTCAGTCGTGCTACACATTCATCCGCAACCCCAACCTCCACCACCTCACTTCCTGCATTGGCACCAATCATTGCTACTGGATGTAAGTCGAGACACAGTTCCTGGGGATACTGAGCTGGGTCTTGAATGTCTAACTTCAAATGTGTTTTTCATGGACAGAATCCATGTTGGAAGCTTCGACAAAAACCACAAACCTGATAAAACTTGCACAGGCATCATGAAAATTTTACGAGAAAGAAAAGTTTTGCCGGACCAACAAAGATTGAAGAAAGGTGTAAAGTTTGAGAATCTCCCTCAACACTGTAACAAAGCTACCTGGCTGAGTAAATCATAGGATTTATTTTGATGGATGACCAATCGTTTTCTGCATTTAAACAGAACTGTTTTTAAGTCATCTGGACCTCCGCCACCAGACGGGCAGGGATCTCCAGAGGAAGTCAAACAACGTTCATCTGCGCACAATGCGAAGACACACAGCTGCTCAGACCAAAGATTCACAACAAGACAAAACTGCCTTAGAATACTGCAGAGAGAAGTTGTGCTGGTGTCAACTGGCAGGTTTTCAGAATGTTGCAGACCAGCACAGCGTAAGTAGTTTCACGTTTCAACTTATGTCACTGCGAATCTGTTGTCTGAACCGAGCTTAAGTCTACAGCTCTGCAATTGAAAACATTTTGCTTCAAAACTAAGGCTAGCACGATTATGGCTAAAGGCTATCCAATAAAGGATATGCCGTACAGTTGTCTATGGCAGCGGATCGCTCTGTGTTTCTGTTAAGTAACGGCTGTGACGAGAGCAGTCATGAACAAAAAGAAAGTCAAACATGCTAGACTTTCTGTCAGGATGTCGTGAGGCGTCCCAGACGCTGCGTCGTTTGTCGTCTATTATGATGAGATGAAACGATGGATTATCACGTATGACACTTGTTGTCGATCACGATCCAAGCTGAAACCGTACGACACTGCGTCAGGCTGTTATCGGGCTGTTATCGTGTATTCGCATTTTCCTGACTGAAGCTGACCCGGGTCCAAGACAATTAGAACCAAGCACGGCACTAATGGAGCGGAGCCTCTGTTGCGTTCAGGCGTTGTCACATAATGACAAATTCCAGCACTTGAATAGGCCACAGCACAACACAGCAGCATGTCAAGTGGACCGAACCCGAGCAAAATACCGTCAAATGGCGTGAAACCAATATGATTTTTTAAAAAAAGTGATATGAAAATTTTGTCATACCGCCCAGCCCTAGACACCCCCACTTCTAATCCTCTTCACATGCCGCCAAACTGGCATTTCCTCTCCTGTCTCACATCTGTCCAAGCAACCAAACAAAATTTTTCTTGCAGAATGCTTCAGTGAAGAGCTTTACAGCTGTTTGGAGCTCAAACATGTGTCTGATATCCTTCCTTTTTTCATTGCACTCCAAGCTGTTGAGTTCTGAGTCATCTGAGTCTTGGTATGAACCTCCACTTATGGATTCAAGTATCTTAAAACATACGCATACCATTTTTAGATACCTTGTGGGTGATTATGGCGTATTAACATCTTAGAAGAAGAAGAAAAAGCCAGTACTGGATTAGTTTCAGTCTTAGCGGATACTCAATGTTGTGTAATTGGTTTCTGAAAAAGTGGAGTCGAGCCATCTGTAATGTTTGCACGTGTTTATCCACTGCTGAAGTGTTGGAGGTCAAGAGCAAATTACAGACGAAGCCCTGCATGCTTGACACCTCTAACGCAGAATATAAGGAGTACTCTAAAAATAAAGGGAGTATCCATCTTCAAAGGATAAAAAACAAACCAAAAAAAACCCCCAGCAGAAATGTCGAAGAGAAGCTCGTGGGCTCTGAGTATTCCAGCTGAGAGCTGCCGGAGCACGACCTCACTTCAGCTTGGCAGAGAAATGCTCGCGGACTAAAAGAAATGTCACAGCGAAAATCTGCATCTCCTCGCCCTGCTGCAATGATCCATCACGTGCATGCAGCCCGCTCGCTCCGTCACTGCAGCTCATCTGTCCCTGTAATGTGACAGGATCTGTACAGTCTGGGTTTCTAGAGGACACATACACACACACACACACAAACTTCAACTCACACACCTCTTGTCTGCTGTAGAGAAAGTGCTGGAAACATTTGAGATCAAACCAAAGGTGGATGAAAAAGAATTCTTGAAAGGACGGGACATTTCAGAGATCATAACACCTCCATACGCACACACAACCACGTACACACACATATATTGTATATCAGATAACGATCAGAGTCTCATCTACAGCTGATATGATGATAAGCTCCGCTCTGATCACAGAACATCATATTTCCTGATCTAATCCAGACACAGAGATATATTTCTTGTGAGCTGATTCTTTATCTACAGGTGACACTGACTTGAAGCAATAGTTCAATATTTTAGGAAATACAATACCCGAAACGTTACATCTAATAAATTCTTCAAGGTGTGCAGACTTTATCTTTTATATAAACGTATAGACATATCAATGCCACACATCCACATGTGGCACATCATGTGTACACCATGTGTAAAAAAAGGGGAAAAACAACGTTAATTTGCAGCATCAAACCGATGTAGTGCATTTAATTTGAAAGAGACTCTATATAAACATTAAATGTTCTGTGAAAACAGAAGTGCATCTTGAAAGACGACAATGCATGTAACAGGCAGAACTTGACACGCCGTCCCAGAACGTCAACAACCAGCGCACCCAGGGTACCTTTCACGTCATATGTGAACGTGGAAAGTCCATGACCAAACATGTCAATATGTGACGAGGTCGGAGAGAACGTGTTGTCCCTGGCTGAAGTTGAGTTCACTTGCTGGCTGTATGTTAGGAAAAAATGTTAGATTGACGCTACAGAACCAAGGATTTCTCATTGGCAGCTTCGGCTCGACCATTCTTGCGTCTCTTTCTTGGATCTCTATCACCTTCTCGCTGAAGGAGGAGTGAAAAGACACTTTAGCATAACAAAAAGCACCCATCTTGACATTACAAAATGTATTCTGTAAAAATCATGTGTGCCACCAGCCAAGCAGAACCTGTAAGTATAATTATTTTGATGATGATTTGGATCCAGATGCAGATTTCTGAACAGTCCCAACAGCAAACGAAAAGTTGGTTCTGTCCTCAAAAAGGAGTTTTAGCTCAGAGGCTCTTCTTTGCAGATGAAATCCCGCTCTCTCAGGGCAATAACTGCATCCTTCATCCTCCGCAATATTCCTTATTGACATTCTGAGGACAGCAAATCATCACTTAAGCAGCAGGATATGAGTTGGAGGTTAAATGATGACCTGAACATTTTGCATTTCCTCCAGTTGTCATTTATCCAGCTTCATATAAGTCATTACTCGAGCAACGACTGGATAAACACAGGCTGATGGATGGACTGGTGATCCGGGTCATGTCTGTAATGAACGGAGACCTGCGAGAGGATTCCCTCAGCTGATTGCTCCACTCTGGGCCCGAGCCGTGTCATCCTATCAGATCACTGAGGTGTGCCTGCCTCTCTGACTGGCAGGACATTGTCAGCTCATCATTCCCGCGGCTGGTCATTTGCACAGTAATGTGCTTTGCCTGATTAATGTAGCCAAATTAGCTACGTCTCCCTGCCTACTATAAATCGCTGCTAAAGGGCACGCGGGCGGAGGCTGTCGTGAATCTACATTCCACCCTCCGTGTCTCTGTAGTTACCAAGGAGCAGCGGGAGTGCATCTCGCCTTTGCCGTGTCATTATGGCGCCCCAATTCAGCACGCTGGGGCCTGAGTGGTGGAGGTAATGTCTCGCTCTGTTTGTACCCCGCCGTCTTTGAAAACGGCGGAGAAATGGGAGAGACACTAATGGTGCAGACCCACCACAGATTGAACCACTTAGAAATGCATTAGAGTGTTCCAAAATGACGCTGTGTGTCTCTTGGCCTGAACCCACTGGCTTCAGAGTGGCAAAACATTGCATTTTCACTTGAACATGAAGCAGGAATCACACAGAAACAGCTGTAAGGACATATTTTCCACATCTCCTTTGATTCCACGTACCAACTCGTGTGGTTCCTCCGCCTGTAAGTCCTCAGTTTACTGTTATTGAACCGTGACAGGCCTGAGATTTCTACGCCGTATTCGCTCTGACAGACACTGACATGATCAACGATCGAATTACAGACCATTTAAGGTGATTACATGCCACGTGTAGGACAGAAGCGCGAGATCTTTCATCACACTCTTGAGATAAAATAAGAAACCCACAGAGAAAAATGGGGGTGTCTCGATTGCAACAAAACACTGGGGCATTATGGGATTAAGTCGCAGCCCAGCAACACAGAGCTGGATCAAATTGATCATCTGAGCGGGAGTGCTCGGGGGGCCTGCAGGCGAAGGACACATGTTGTTTCACAAGGTAAGACGCCTGCCTGCAATGCAGTACAGTACGGAGCACATTCTGCAGCCATCCTTGCACGCTGAAGGGCACGTCTCTCTGCCCGAGCCCCGAAGTAGCCAACTGTCAAGCGTGCATCCATCTGAAACATTTGCACTGCGCTGAAATGCAGAAACAATCAGGCTGACTGTGGAGTTTGGCTCCTGCCTAAGAATGCAGATGATTTAACTAACTGCCAATGACACTCTCTATCAAGTCAAAGACTGGTTTATGTCGTCTTAACATAAAAGAGTCTCTTTTCAACCTGAAACAAGAGTCTGAAAACATTAAAATCTCCTGATGAGAGGCTTTTCGTTTGAGCCCGCTGCCTTTGGCTAATAAGACCACATTTCAGGAAGTTGCATCACAGAAATGAACCTTTTTTCCCATTCTCAGGAGCCCGTTAGCTGCGGTCTCCAAATCACTGATGAAGTGACACATCAAACAGTGGCCGGGCTCACTTTGCTGTAGCAGACTCCACAGTTGAATCGAGGCGTTGCATGCTCTGAGAGATGCAGTAATTGGAGAGGAGGAGGACGGCGCGGATGCAGAAAAATGGATTCCGTTGAACCCCACTGCTGAGCCAAGCAGAACCCTGGAACGGCTGAGTCTCTGCAGCATCTTATCGCTCCCTCCCCCCATTTGCAAAACAAAGAAGCAAAAAGAGAAGAGGCGAGCCTTCAGGTTGAGCTCCACACAGATGCCCCAGGGAGCTCGCAGCTTATGCACGGCCGTCTTTACTGTGCTGAGCCATGCTGCTTCTGCATACAATATTAGCCGAGAAAACCCATAATAAGACAAGCTGAAGCATGTGGCTCCGCAGGAACAAAAATACCTGATGCCAGAGTGCTATTTTCACTTTGTAGTAGCTAGACTCATCAGTATTGATCTGCAAACACAAAAAGTTATCAGCATACATAAATAGATGAATGACCTTAAATCTTGTTTGGTGTTGGCATACTTATCTAAAGCAGGAAACCTAAATCAATATAGAATGTAGTGGAGGCTGAGAAAATAAATTCCCCTCCAATAGACTCCAATAAACTGACTTTGTTTCCCTGGAGAGAAAAACAAGCCTTGCAGGTTTTACTACTTAAAAATACACGCCAGCCTCATGAATTGGTTATTACAGGGCTGTGATGGATTTGGAAAATTTCAGGGATTAAACATTTTTAGGGCAGATTCAAGTCTGCTTCTTTTCATAAATCTTAATTGAATCTATGGTAAACAATGTAAAAACAGCAACAGAGAAAATAAACAGACAAACACAGACAAATAAAGCATCAGGACAGTAACTGCACATTTTGTTTGACTCCTTTTACTGTCATACTAAATGCTTGTTTTTTATATGTGAGTGGCTGCTGTCAGACATTTTCGTAGCTAATTTTTCGACCCTGATTCTCTTTTATCCTGATCACTGTCATTTTTATCAGTAGTCGCAGATCCCAAAAGACTGTCCACATACTAAGAAACAGTTTTCTATCACCTGGACAAATACTCCATTTCTTTACATCGCATTCAGTGTTCTGATGTCACTGTCACTGTTCTGGCGCATGTCAGTCGGAGACAACGTTGCGCATAAAGATGATGTAAAGTTGTGTTGATTTTGATCGTAATAACTTTTTGATCTCCTTGTGCCGTGTATACAGACATAGGTCATCGAGTCAGTAGAGGACTGTGCAAAATATAATTTTGGAAGGACTTGGCCTGTCGTTTTGTTTCTTTTTGTGTTCTCAATAAACCTCGTTAAACTTTTTCCTTGCCTCACGTCAGTACTGTGGATTTTAAGGAGAGGAACAGAAACACGAGTCAAACCCGAGACATCGCACAAATTACGTGGCCTAGGAAATGGCCACTACAGGTTATTTTTTTCTGTAAATCCACTTAACTCCATAGCTGTGTACATCTCATTAACGCTTGCAGCCATTTTTCTGTTGCTATTTTTCGTGGATGTGGCTACGAGGCTAGCTACCTATGCAGAATGATAACGTCCACATTCTTTATCTCGCCTACAAAGCTCTGGTTGTTGAACTGTACAACTGAAAAATCAGTCCCTTCAGGAGATTTTCACGGTACAATAACCGTCTCAGAAAATATCACGGCTTCCCGATATTACAGAATTTATATTATGATCAGTCAGAAGGACCCTTAAAGGAAGAAAACATAAGGGTTATAGTTGGTTGAACAAACCAATTTGTTAATGGAAGTATGTGTAAAACGTCTCCACTTAGAAAATAACTAAAATAAAGGAGAGATTAAAGGTCCAGTTTCATTTTTTCCAATATGGTAGATAAACAAATGTACACAGTATGATTACCATCGACTTTTATGTCACGGTATACCGTGAAACTGGTATATCGCTGCAAACCTCATTGTGATATCCTGAAGGGACTGAATTGTTAGTGTCAGTGGTCACAACAAGAGACCAAACCACTGAACAAAGAAAGGATGTGGGGGTGATTTAAGGAACCTGCAGAAGGCTGACAAAGCTGGTCCGCTGCAGTAAAATACTCAGTAGTGCACTAAATATGCATTAATCCACCACTGAAAATAATCCCCAAGAAAGGCTGTGTTTACACCTGTTTAAGTAACATTTGCTGTAATCTACTGTGCCCCACTGTTTCAGGAAATGTTTTCAAAGATTAATGTCTTAAAACTAATGAGTTTTGGCTGAGAGCCACATAAAGAAGGAACGTTTTTAAGTATTAGGAGACAGACTAACACTTTGTTGGTTTTGGTCTTTTCTTGGATTTTGTTAACAATGAGAAAAACACAAAATAAAACCAGCCCTTTTCACTGGACTGATCTGCAGTAGCCAAAAACCTGTGTAAAGATTTTTGTTGTACTGAGCAGCTGTGTAACCATTTGAGCGTGCCGTACTGTGCTGTCAGCGTGTGTGTTCTGCAAACCTCCAAAAATTATGATTACAATATTGTTTCACCACCATCTATCTGTGCCTGTGATCATTATTGCGTTTGCTGTTTCCAAAACTTCAACGGCATCGCCTGCTGTTTGAATTAATTAGACTCCAATGACAAGTCCATTGAAGCCGCAGAGCTCTTTTACAACTGTCAGACACACGAGTTTAGAGACCAGCGGCATGGTTAAGAGAAGATAATGATGATAACCATCCCAGATGAAATGCCACAGGGATCCGCATGAGACAGCTCACAGGGGTAGCTAAGTTAAGTATGCTAGCTGGCTGATTACATTTAATTCCCCCCGTCTGCCATGGCAATGAGAACAAATTGGGTTGTTGTGGCTGCTGATAATGCTAATCTCCCGCAGTGGCAGCGGGATATTACAGTAAAACAGGGAGCCACATTGAGATGTCACGTTATGGCTTTAGGAAGGACTACATCACACATAAATGAGATTCTGTCGGGTTCTTTCAACTGAGAAAAAAGCTATTAGTGCTTTAGCTCCGCGCCCTATCCCTGCTATACGATTTGCTTGATTAAGGTCATTTCAATATGACTTTGTAGCGCGTATCCATTACTCTGCCAACTCGACAAATTAACAGTCTCTGTCTCTCTCCCACACACACACACACAAACAAATATATCCACCACATGCCACACATACTAAATACAGCTTCAACACAGACAGGATCACAGTCTCTTCCAAGCATGTCCTTGACACCTCCCTCCTGCTCTGTCAGTTAATACGGCGAGGAGGCTCAGCTCTCCCTACTCCTTCACACACAGCTCTGGGACAGGCGAGCCAAAGACGAACAAGAGCCCGTCTCGTACAGCATTAAAATCAAACATACAGAAGACAGTAAACGAGGCTGATTGTCCCCAGGCAAGAGCATGTCCTCAAAGTTTTTGTTGCTGCCTGGCCTAATTGTACAGCACTTGCCCTGCTGTTTTAACAGTGAGTGATTTGTGGCCTAAAGCAAAGAATCTATCAATGCCAGGTTGAACCTGAGCACCCTGCATTATTACACCTATTGTTACTGAACATAAGCGATATGGCTGTGTTTGCTCAGGCCGTGTCTTTAGTGCAGCTCGGTCCTCGACGACTCATAATGGTGGCCCCAAACACACATCTATCAAAAGCATAACAACGCCTGAGGCAGACCTGAAATATTCAGGATAGCACTTTCCTGCAACCTAAATATATTTTCACCTGGCTAATATATGCACAGCTATGTTTGCAGGGTTTTTTTCTACCTTGGGTTTAATAATTTCCACCCAAATAACAGAGAGGGATTTCAGCAGGTGAAGCCTGTTCCAAAGTGTTTACCCACTGAAGGGTAAACTGAGGTTTCTGCCTCGTGTCTGTGAGCGATAACAATAAAGGTCATTGCAGATAAACAGATTAGGATGTCATTGTCAAGGGGCAGATGAATTTCCAGGTGGTGATGATAATACTGGTTGGTCAGTTGGTGCAATACTTTGGTCCAGACTGAAATATTGAAGCCTTCCACGTGTGTTCCCAGTTGGAAATTCAACTGGATTGGATGTGGGAACTGGAACATGGAGGATCACCATCAACCCAGACCTCAAAATCCAAGATGACTTCAACAGTAGTGAAAGCTCCTGTCTCTTATTGTGTCTCATTAAGCCAGTCGTACACACAGTACTCTCCAGCTTCTACCTGTGGACAGGTTGCTACGATGTTTGTAGCGCAAAACACTGCGTAATGTGTTGTGATCTCCTGATATTGCTATCGATGGCCAACAATGATTTGGCTAGAAGACATTCTGCGTGTTCCAATCCCCATACTACCATACGATGTAGTATGCGAGAAGAAGATTTAGTACATCTCAACATATAGTACGTCAAATGCAGTATGCAAAAAATGCCAGGAGTCTCTGTAGCAGGTAACAAACCCTGCTCTGCCCCGCCTACTTAACTCCTCGCGTTCGGGCCCCATATTTCAGTTGTAATGTTACAGTTGTGTACTCGTGGACCCCATCGCGCCTAGCAACCACACCGACAGAAGCAAAAGGTAATCCTGTAATGAGGAGTGGGAATCACCAGAGGATCCACGATACGATATTATCACGATACAATATTATTGCGATTTTAAATATGTTGCGATACGCTGAGTATTGTGATAAAACAATTTCCGATTTGTTAATTATGACCCCAGAGGAAAATTTTGTCAACATCTGTTTTATCTAATAATACAAAGTCACACACTGTCTGGACTGAAAAAACAAATGATTACATTATTCTAGCAGGCTACCTAAAGTTTAATTTGTATTCGTCATATTAATCATTTGTACAATAAAATAATCGTTACTTGGAACTGTGTGACGATACGATATTGCTGCACAAAAATATCGTGATACTATCCCGTATCGATTTTCTCCCCACTCCTACCAGCAATCAATGAAAACCAAATGTTTCACTATGAACTCTTAATTAGCGATTATACAAAGCTTATAATGGCCAGATTCTGACCGACTTTCCGATCATCTGATCGTAGTTAGCGATGTTGTACTGGACTGCATTATATTGATTAAACATAAGCAGCCCCTCTCAGTGTAATGCAGTCCAGTTTAACACAACAGCCTTAATAATAGTTCAATTAAAGCTACTCTTACCTTTCTTGCATTTCACAAAACACTCCTCCTGCAACTCCACCTCCCTCCAAAGGCCTACTCCCCCCCTCCTCCATTATGTCCTCATTACATCTATGATAGATGTGGGCGTTAGCAAAGTAATGTTAGATACACGGAAGAGGAGCGCAAGTGTAACGTACAACCAAGACAGTCAAACACAACCCCAGAGTTTAAAAACTCAGCCAGAGTCAGTGATGACTGATGAGTTTTAGAATAAGGTTACAGTGCTAATGTTAGATAGTAATGTTAACGTTACTAGTAAGTGGAAATGCACAAGGAAGATAACGTTACTGTTTCAGAGGCTACGCTACAGTAGGCTGTTAGCCATTAGCAACTGGATGCTGTGTTGTCGTATATAACGTTATAGCCTATGTTACATTAGAGGCAAACTAAAAATACCTGTCCAGCAGAAACTCTGCGACCATCTCGTCCCTTTTTAGCTCAGGATGAAACTGCATCCGTCTTCGCCATCGCTCGAAAGCAGAGCTGATGTTGACCCAAGTTTTGGCTCTTGCAGCATCGAGTTCTCTCTTAGTGTTAGCTTTCTCTGCTATATTCTTTCTTTTTGGAGCGGCCGGAGGTGGAAGCGGTGGTCCGCATTTGTCCGGCATTGTTACGGAAAAATGTTGTTTGTTTTTATCTCTGGGGGAATTCACTTACATTTCAGTGTGCCATCAGCTTATAGCATTTTAACCTAAACAAAGAAAAGTGTAAAATTTCCAGAATGGTAAGTGTTGCTTTAATACCTCTGACAGCCAATCAAAACTGAGCATTACTCTCTTTGTAGAGGTGGAATTTATGGCTAAGCATCTGTACTGAATTGCATTACCTTGCACAGGTGTACCTAATAAAGTGGCCACTCATTGTAGCTCTGTTAGTTTGTTAAGGAAAAATAGATGGATCACTGATTAAGCAATGGGTGTGCCACCATTACAGCCACAGATGGAGACAGACACAGAGGCAGAGTGGCAGCATTTATCGCTCTGCCTGCAGCAAGGCATAGAGGAGCTTCACCAGTACAGAGACAACTCTCAGGCAGATGCCACTATAAATAATGCATGAACAATAGAGCCAGAAGAAGAACCTTGGAACAGCTAATTATTCAGCCCGACATTTCAGCAACTCACAGAGAAGTTAACGGCTAAAAAAGATGGAATTCAGGCCGTCATCACTACTTTTGTAGTAGGTGCAGCCAGGCTCCATTATGAAACACATTAATCTACACGTGCCGTCCTATCACAACAAGTAGATTCCTCATGCTCGGGTACAGAAAAAGGGAAGAGGGATTTTGTGTATTTGGACAAGCTGTGGGCTGTGGAACATGCTTATGAAAAAGCGTTCCTGCTGTTCAAGGCAGCCGTTGAGCTTCTCTCAGTGTTTCCTTTGCATTTTTCTGCAAAGCACAAACTGCTTTCCGGCGAGCAGAGCTTTTCCACAGGAGCAACAACACAAAACGGCCTCTCCACTCAATTAGGAATCACCCACGCTCGTGTTGGGAAGCCAACAGGATCTCCTTTCTTCTCTGTTTCCAATCGTATCTGAGCAGCCCAAACACTTGCGGCAACCCCCCCACAGCCTCCCCAAACATTCACCTCCAGTAAAAGACATGCATGGTAATGACAAGAGGAAAAGAAAGCGTCTCTTTCCACCACTTCTGCCATTTTGATCTCATTAGTGTGCAACGAGCAGATCGCCACAGATAGCCAATTTGATAGGCTGATCTTGAGATTCACACAGCGGAGGAAATACAGATAGCTATTAGCTCATTTAACTGTTATGGTTTCTCCCGTCTTAATTTTCAACCCACGCATCGCCATTCGCTTATAATTGGATATAGGCCTCATTATCATATTTTCTACAATTGCATACTGTCCTCTTGCTCTAATTTTTCTAATTTTTCATATCCGTAATTACACTGGCTGTTAGTGCCGGAGCATAAATCCTGTGGGAGGCTAATAAATGGCTGAGGTTGATGACAGGAGCAGAAAAACCCACAGCTGGCGGCATGTCTTTGAGCTACGTAAAGGCGCTCAGTGTCACTTAGGATGCAACACAATCATGTTCAGGAGGAAAACAGAGTGAACCCTGGTCTTGTCTGGTGCCTTGGTCTGGTCTTTTGTTAATGTAGAATCAGTGACTGGGCCATCACCATTATCTCATTCACAGCAGCATGGATAAATAATGACTCTGATCCATACTTGGAAGAAGACTTATGTTGCTTATTGGAGCTCATTTAGTTCGTTCATCTTGCTTACTGCACTGTTTGTGTTGCCGTATAAAGTGCAATCAACAGAAAATTAATAGTTAGGAATTTCAATAGTCCACTACAGCTTATTAAAAGTGAGGATTTGATCCTTCTGTGTTTTGTAAAGGCATTTTTAGGCTTTAGGAACTTTTGATGCCTCCAATTTAACATTAGGCTAAATAAATTCAACAACATTAAGATTTTTCAGCTGTGCCAGCAGCTCTGTGAGGCTGTATATATGCACAACCATACTGTATGATAAAGGTGGACAACATGACAGCTCCATGGATGTATAAAGAGACCTGGATACAATGCTGGAGGTGGGACTTCATTAATTCCTATTCCAATTTCTCAGAGGTGCATGAAGCCAAAATGGATCAACTGGTGTAAAATTACCCGCTCACAGGTGCAGTAGATTTCTGCCTGCCGAGCTGGCTACTTATGGTTCAATACTCGCCTGGACTTTACAAATTTTATCAGACCGAATGGATGAAATCCCAATTGTGAAACAAGTAATTTTGCAGTGGTTATGGTGCTAAAAAAAACACCCTGATCCACGGATTTACAGAGGTCTCGTTCATCATGTTAGTTGGACGGATGTAATGACATTGTATGGCTACTATGAAAAATATAGACATCTCCCCAAAAGTGAAGCCAAAACATCTTTATCACCCCCTGGTGGCTGGCTGCAGTACAGATCATAAACCCCACACCCTCCATGTAAGTGGATGGGACACGGGCCAACATAAAAGATCAAAATACACATCAAATAATTTTTCCAAAAGATGATTTCAGTTATTTTAGGTAGTTCTTATCACACTGCTGTATGTTCAAGTGCTCGTTTGCCTGATGAGTTTGGTTTTAATTAGTTATTTGATGCTATAATAAAGGAGGTAAGACATCATGATTAACAGCTATGAGTGCCAGTTGGTGTGCTCATTGTCAATGGCGCTGCTCGCGATTGGTCAGACGGATGTATGGGCAGGAACTCAATACACAAGATCACAACTGCTAAGAATCTGGCTCCAAATTATATCACCAGTGCAAGATGGCAGCGGCCATATCCGGGATAACTGGCTTCATTTTGATTCAGTGAGAGGAAGTGGAGATGTGTCGTCCATCTTTAAGTCTATGTGCACAGAGGTGCTTTGAGCTAAATGCTAACATCAGCAAAGTAGCACGTTCATAATAGCAAACATCTTGCCAAATATTGGATGGACTGCCATAAAACCTTTCGACTTTAATGTCCTCGGCAGAATCGTAGTAACTTTAGATGATCCCTTCACTTTTTACAATATTTTGGTTTTGAACAAATAGTTGAAAAATGCAACATTCCGGATTCTGGATTTTTGGAGCCAGAAGTCACCATATTTGGACGAGAGGGTGGAGCTGCAGAGAGCCTGATACTCAAAGTGGCCACACCCTTAATTATGCATTCTTTAAGCCTTAATAAAATTGAAACAGACTAGATCCCGAATCTGTCTTTTGCACCAGGCTGTAAACATGTTTATTTCTGCTGTTAAGTGGGGGGGTCTATGGGGATTGACTCACCTATGGAGCCAGCCTCAAGTGGCCATTTAAGGAATTGCAGGAACACTATACCTGCTTAACATCAGTATGTTATCAGTGTCATTGATATCATGCTTACGTCAGCATTTATCTTAAAGCGCCGCTATGCATAAGTACAGCCTCAGAGAGCTGCTAGCATGACTTTAGACTCTTTTACTATGTGTCAACATTTTATAACAATTTATGGATTAATCAGTTTCGAAAATAATCACCAGCTGCAGCCCACTAACCCATACATGCACAGTGAATAAAATTTTAGTTATTTTCTCTCTCTATATGAATATTGATGTTTTAGATTAAAGCACGCTGAGAGGGTTTGGTAAAATTTAAGAAACCACTTATTGTGATCTAATTATTGTATTTATCAATTTAATTCGGAGGCAGCAATAAGGCTAATGATCACTCGTATTTTTGCCTGGCTCTGTGCTAATCTTAACAACCAAAGGAGCTGAGGAGCCATTTACCTGAGAAAGATGTGGCAATTTTCCCTCATTAAAAATGGAGCAGGCAGTCGAGCAGGTGCAAACCTTAAACAGCCCTCTGTGGTTGGCTTGAAGGCTGCGCAGCTCCTTAATGAGCCCCCTCTTTGCATTGCTCAGAGAGATGGGTGAATCTGGCCGTGAATGAACAGCACAGTATTGTTCACATGAGTTCCCGCTGAGCAGATCCACCCGATCGCACCAGAATGCAAAGTGGAACTTGTGCTGGGACGAGGAAAATACATCAGGCAGTCAAAGGAGCGTTTTAACTGATGAGCTGATTCGGGAAGATGCAATCAACTAATTACAGCCGAGCTTAATTTGTGGACGTTAGTAACCCGCTGGCCTCTTTGTGTGGGTACATTCTGTGCAAAGTTACGAGAATCTACATCAGGAGATTTGATGTCTTGACATTTTCAGTGTGCCATGATTACAGCTTCAACACTGATGCCAGTCATAATGGTGCTTGTATAACACCCTGTAACCTGCTGCGGATTATCCCAACACCTCCTGCCTCTGCAGCTGTTGGTCTTATTGTTCTTCCTTTCAACGTTTCCTCATTATGTCTCCATGCTGGATAATCATGTGTACACTGGTCCAATTTAAACACCAGTCAGATCAATCACACAGCCGTCACTGCGTTAAAAAAAGCCCACATAGTGATTTTTTTAGATGCAGTATGAATATTCTTGTTTTCACACCACCTGTTTTGCCAAGACAGCTAGTAAACAAATAAAACCCCTTCACATTTCACATGGTGTCTCTCACTGCCCGGTACAGCAGAAAATAGTCCTATCTGAGCAGAACAAAGCCAGCTCTGCTGTCAGTCTCCCCACACAATCACAGTTCCTCATCAGGTCCAACAGTGCCTTGATTTTTTGATGAGATACACACGGAGAGGCAGGAGTAAGCACGGGCACAAACCAGGGATGGGTGATATGGAGAAAAACATCACAATATCATGATATTTTTTAGCAGATACCTCAATATCAACAACAATATCAGTAATGTGGATATAATGAAATGGGTAAAGGCAAATACAGAACAGAGAACATTTTGGATTATTGGAGAAAATAAGATCTGCGACAAAGAGATGTCAGTGATACTTGAACATTTTGTTGAGCAAGATAATCTTTACAGATAAACAACACTGCTATGATTTTTGAAGCCTAAATGCAAATGACCCTTCACTCATAAAGCAGCATGAGGCCGGCTCAGGCTCGGTTCCAACAACAATGTGGCTCTGCTCCATTGACTCTCATGCAATCGTTTCAGACTTCCTTCATTTTCTGGCTGGTTTTGTGGATTTGGGGCTAAATGTTGTCGTGTATTAATGATACTCGTTACCTGGAGAGGTTGGAAAAAGATATACGTTTCTTCCCTGTTCCAAAACCAAAATCAGACTCTGGAAAGTGTAGGGTTAGCTAGCTAGCTACTGAAGATATAGCCTACTGAATATATACACATGCTGCTTCTGCTTTGTAATGATTATAACAGTGAAACAAAGACCGACCCTGCTGTACAGGAACCAGTGAAGGGAAGCAGGGAAACTTTGCTGATATTCAACCAGCTGTGTGTCATCGCAGTGTGTGCAGATGAACGTTGTTTGTTGGGAGCAGCACGGGGAGGAAGCTGCACACTGTTCATCTGCACACACTGCGATGGAAGAGGGATCCCTCCTCAGTTGCTCTTCCTGAGGTTTCTACCGTTTGTTTTTTTTTCCCGTTAAAGGTTTTTTTGGGGAGTTTTTCCTTATCCGCTGTGAGGGTCCAAAGGACAGAGGGATGTCGTATGCTGTAAACCCCTGTGAGGCAAATTGTGATTTGTGATATTGGGCTTTATAAATAAAATTGATCGATTGATTGATTGATAATGTTCCTTGCTATTTATTAAATGTGATTTGATAAGTTTCTTCATAATTTTTTCATCTGGATTTTCGTGCCACTTATGTCCAAACAGCCTCAACGCTGTAATTTCACTTTAATTATGTGCTTACTGTGCTTGAATCTTTAGTCTGAATACCAGCGCTTAACCTTTGAGGTCTGGACGGCATACCACTACACACATTTGACTACACACAAACACACAGTGGATATAAAAAGTATCCACCCCCACCCCACCCCCCAACTGTGACTTTTTCATCTTTTACGGTTTTACAAATCTGAATCACAGCACATTAATTAAATTTTAATGAAACTGATGAACAGATTTGTTTTCACGTTGACATTTAAGAGACTTTCTCTAATGACCAGTTGCAGAAAAGATTAATTAATCCACTGGGATTCAAGAAAACAAGAAAAAGTCAGAGGGGGATAAGCCAACCTTTTACAGATATAGTCTAGTGGCTAAATGATAAGTTAATGAATCGATTCGTCAGTTTGTTAGAAGAGTCCATTTGACACTTTTGTCCAAAACACTGTACAAATAAGTACGATCCAAACTGTAGTACATCAAGGAGAAGCCACTGAAAATTGATTAATCGTTTAAGTCGAGCAAAACATGTTCTGGTTCTCGCTTCTACGATGAGACGATACATTTGCTTTTTGTGCAGTGTTATATAAATGTAAATTCAATAACTTTTGGTTCTCGACTGTTGAAAATTAAGCAATTTTCTGACATTTTCCAGACAAAACAATCAATCTGCTAATCAATAAGCTGAAGCCCTAATAGTTATCGTATAAACTGAACATGTATCAACATTGTCATGAGCCCACTCAAGCTGCAGGTCCGTCCAATCGCAGAAACCTTTCACCCAACAATTAACAGCGCTTACGTCACCATGCTGTTTCATGCAATACCTGTGTTGGGAGTTTGCGTGATACGTGACATTTTGCATGTGTCAGACTCAGAATCCAATTGCAGCTAAATCCAATGCATCTAAAACAAAACTTCTGGATATCTCAAACAAATCTTCTCAGGACAGTGTGGGTGTACATACCCCTGATATGCCACCAAAAGCCCCACAGTAAAAACCCTCGCCATCCCTCCATGTTCACCCTTAGATAGGTGAGCCAAACAACTCCAAAGACCAGCCAAGATCATATTAAAATCTGCATAACAACACAAATTTGCATTTCAATTTCAAATTCTCCAACAAGCTTTCCGTGCCCTCGGGGGTCCGAGGTAGCGGGGCAGATTCCTGCATGCCGCAGAGCACGGTCAAAGGTAATGCAGCCACTGTCTGGCTGACGTTGATAAGACTATCTGTCTGAGGTGATATTTCTCAGCAATGAGATCAAACGGTCTGTCTGCTTGTCTAGCTTGGAGGCTTGGATCCGAGCCGTCACTAACCGAATCCTCCTCTGAGATCCCTCACATCCTGATTCACGCCACGTGTTCTGTCTTTTGGTACAAGGGAGGTGTCACACACTCGATGCTGTAACCTCCTGACCTCTCTGCATGCTCACTCTCCTCCCATCTCCCACATATCAGCTGGTGGCTGTGTTTCTGATGCTGACAGGAGACAGCAACACGGATGGACAGTATACAATCTGGCCTCCCATTTAAATCAATGAGTTGACAAAATATTAGAATGCAGCACAAAATGTACGCCATGATTATTTAGGCAATGACCACATCCCGATATAAACTTTTGGACTGCGCTGGGATCTGGAAATATACACCATTAGGTGAAAGAGACAGTACAGATTTAGCTATTAGAGATGCACCAATCCAATATGAACATCAGTATCAGCACTGATACCAACGTTAAAGGGACAGTTCATCCCAAAATCAAAAATACATATTTTTCTTCTCTCCTGCCATACTTTTCATCAGTCTAGATTGTTTTAGTGTGAGTTGCTGAGTGTTGGAGATATCGGCCCTAGAGATGTCTGCCTTCTCTCAGATATAACAGAATCAGACGGCACTCCGTTTGTGACGCTCAAAAAACACATTTGATACTTTCCACAAATAATGATCCACTTACTCAAGATAATCCACAGACCTTGTTTACCTTGTTGTGAGCAGTCCAATGCAGGAACTTTATTACATAACTACACTCATCAAATATATCACCACGCAGAAGGAAGAGTGCATCTACTACTAGCTCACGTAGCACCACCAGCTAGCTGATGTTACAGCTCAGCCGAGGAGGACGCCATCAGTGTTAACATGTCTCGCCGCCATGAGCACAGGCATATCGCCCATGAGGAGATGCAGTTAGTTTAGCAGAAAGAAACAAGTAAAAATATAGTGTTATAGTGTAAAAACTAGTGCTAGCTGACTATTTACAGTCCTGTAACGTTATCCCCACCACTCGTAGTCACCATGTTTTTCTGCTCAGCTGCCTGTTCCACCAGTAGAGACTGACCTCTGGTGGCACGTGATGTGCACTACACACTGTCCAATACAGCCTCTATTCAGCATCTCCATGAGTTCAATCAAAGAGCAGTGTCTGCATTTTTGACAGTATTTAAAACCATACCAATCTTGTACACCTTGACACCACACAAGCCTAGTTCCTTGAATGAAACGTGTATTTTCTGACGCTTTGAGCACCACGAGCGGAGTGTCATCTAGTTCCATTATACTCAAGAGAAGGCAGACATCTTTACAGCCAATATCTCCAACACTCAGCAACTCACACCAAAACACACAGAGTGATAAATAGCACCACAGGTAAAAGGAAAAGTGTGTACATTTGGTTTTTGATACTGAATTTGCTATAATATATGACACAGATAGCAGGAAATTTCTCACATTTGAGAAGCATGAACTAAAAAAAACAGTTGTTAATTTTCTGTCGATGACTGATTGACTATCAGCTCTACTAAATTCAGGTCAGCGGAAGATTCACACTGTCAACTGACAAATTAATTTACTGTGATCCTCCAGATACCAGCCGAGCAGAATAAACAACGCCGTCCCTTCGCAGCCCAGAATGAAGCCTGGACAACAAACACATAACACGCACAACACATGGGAATAAGAAATGTTTGTTCCCTTACACTTGATACTTGTGATTCAGGGAATTCACAACTGATGTCTCGCTGTGTGGCTCCTCAGTCTGATGCCGTCTACAACTGTGAGCCCTAAAATTTGTATGTGCAATATGGCAGATCAATGGGTATTGATGAGTGAACACAGACACAGTTCAGAATGTATCACAGCAGAAGGAGCTTTAAAATGGCTTTGGAGACTAATGTGATGGATTTCCTTTGAGATGTATTTTATTCACTCTCACATTATAAAGTCTGTGTGTGAAAGTGTCAATTAAAGCATTAAAATATGTTATAAAAAGTAGCCTGATTGGCTTGTGAGACAATTTAAAGGCTGTTAATGAATGAAAATGAGAAAGGAGAAGAGGTATATCAGGTGCTTATTCTTGCATATAATATTTAGACACACTATCCAGTGTAACATTTCTATATTTTTCTATCTTTATGAAGTATTTCTGCACCGCAAACTGCTCATATTGCGTGCATTTGCACTTCAGAGCGACACAGTCAACTGTGCGCAAAATCCCCTCCACAGACAGCATCTCCAGCACCAGCACGGATCAGATCAGATACGACACACACACACACACACGCGCCTGTATAAGGACACTAAACACACCACTCACGTCTCTGAAGCGATTCCAGTGCTTGATCTTACGGCTGTACTGGGAGATGGTGGACAGCCATTGCTCATCTTCCATGAAATTCCCGGCTTTTCCTGCCTCTTTGCCACTTTTCACGTCCACCTGGAGCGAGTAGCCCACCAGCAGGCACAGGCAAGCGACGGCTCTTAAAACGACCATGTTGCTCAGGCAGTTGGGTCTGGGATGTATCTCCTCCTGCTGCAGCTGCTGCCAAGGATCCACATACAAGACTGCTGCTGCTGCTGCTGCTGCTGCTGCTTCAACAGACTGAATGGAAATGAGACAGAGAGGGAGAGAGGGAGAGAGAAAGAGGAGGAGGAGGAGGAGGAGGAGGAGGAGGAGGGAGGGAGGAAGAGAGTTAAAGGAGAGATTAGATCCTGCACTAATCATTTATTTCTGCTTACTCGGTTTCATTACTTCACTGTTCAGTTTTTTGTGTTTGTAAGCAGCCCACACGCTCGGAAACAGTCACACTGCAAATGAATCACACAAGTGGAACAGATGTTTATTGTTGTATTGAAGATCAATGAGACTTTTTATTTATTGCATTCAAATATTTTTTGGAGAAGGGCCAGTTGGTGCCAGGAAGGAGTCGAGCTCTGTAGCAGGAGCACGCAGTGAAACTCAATGTGACTCAATTAAATTTATAAAGCTGAAGGAACTGTGGGGAATTGCTGCAGTTGAGTTAATACCATAAGGCAGAGGTGGCCAAACTGCGCTCTGTGGGTTGCTGAGGGTCACTGAAGGACTCCCAAGTGGCCGCAGGGCAAATGAGGTTAAATTTGGCCTAAAATTAGCTCTATTTCATCCTTAATTTGTTCATTAGCAGAGCAGAGGGAGAATGACTTAAAGTGACTCGGATCAGCAGTGTGTTACTGTGAAATCTGATTCACAGGACCTGTACCTGGAACCAGGGGCGCCCCGTTTCCACTGAGCACTACGGTTCAGTTCCGTTTTTCTGTCTCCACTGTGAAAAGCTGTGGATGGTACCAGTGGAACTGTTCCGTACCGTCCCCATGTTTGGTCCCCCCTCTGTTGGGGTACCTAGCACACAGATCTGGTACTAAAAGGTGGAGCTGTGAACACTGCAGTCTGTTGATTGGTCAATAGAGGACGGTCACTCTGCTCAGGGCTGAGTTGTGGCTGGTTTTGAATCTCATGTAACCACTGTTCATACTGTGGAGAGTTTTATTAGTAAACTGTAACCAGAGTGAGGTCCCTGAAGTGAAATCTTATCAAATAGTGCTCCATGACCTGATGATTATCAATTCAGGGCTCTTGACAGGAAAAGGTTTCGAGCAACTGATCTAAACTTTATCAAAGAGCAGTGGATTAATTCTCCCTAAATTTCCCTTTAAAGAAGTTTTAAAAACTGTTTCATAACTTCAGCAGCATCAGGGTTATGTAGAGTGAAATAATCAAACCAACACTCAGCAACAATTGCTTTAATCTTTTTATTTGATTGCAGTGCATTTTAAAGACCAAGGACAAAGACAGAGCCGTGCTTTCACCATACAGAAGAAAATAATAGTAGGACTGCTGTAGACACAAAGACATCCTCCCACAACCAATTATTATTTTCATTATCACTTAATCTGCTGACGATTTTCTTGATTAATCATTTGATCTATAAACTGTCAGAAAACACAGAAAAATGCTCCTAAACCCAGGCAGATGTCTTCAAATGTCTTGCTTTGTCCTGTTCCATCGTCAAGGTCACACCACGGCTCGATTCATCTCCCTGGGACAAAAATGAGCCTCCGTTATCTCCCTGTTCCTCCCACTATCTGTGCAATTTGCACCTTTGTTCTTGGTGGGAATATTACCCGACCCCAGGAATACTGCGAGGTAATTTGTGGTTATAAGCGCAGGTTAATGTAGGGGTAAGATAACGGAGTGTATTGCACATGGGTGAGAATCGCCTCACTGCAGGTATTCGGCTATTTATACACACTATGATGCGTTATTATTATGGATTCCAGTGCATGCTGAGATTGGCTAGAACTCTTCACGTTGATGTGTCAAGGTCACAAGCAGTTAGGATTAGGGTGACAAGGCCATGGTTAGGGCTAGTATTTGGCAATCGCGGTTATTCTCTGAGATTAGAGTGGTAAATATCCAAGAAAAAAAATCTGAAATGTACTGCCAGAAAGTCACGTGGTGCATCATAATTGTTGGCGACAGACACCTGGGTTCTTGCCTCTGCCATGATGCTGTAGGCTATGGCATAGCAACTGCCATATGATCAATATCAGCACAATACTGAGAGAAAAAAGGTCTTTAAACTTACACATTTCCCTGTAAATTAGCACAACATAATCCTATTTGATATCAAAACCTTGAGTCCTTGACTAGACTTTAATCTTTCACGGGTTTGAACAATGATTGTCTGCACAACACTGTAATGTAAGGATGGATCTGTACGACTGAAGAGGTTTAAAGTGATGTATTTTAGCTGCTGCGGTTCTACTTTTTCTCCAAGAGTCTGTGACCTACAGAGTTCTGCTGTGCCTGCACATCATTTTAAGTCTACTCACATTATTCCTGCTGCTCCCTAAACTCTCCATGCCCCCACTCCCTCCGCTCTCCATTTCATCCCCATGAAGATAAACGTAATCCAGCGCTCCGCTCAGATTCATTGGAGTTTAAGGTTACCAATATTGGCCAGGGCAGAGTAGCCGGGGGGCAGGATCGTGTTCCCGTGATGCTGATTAGCTGGCCAAACTGACTCCGACACTGGCATCAAAACAGTCGATGTGGCAGATGCAGACTTTCCTGAGTGTGCAGAGCGCCTTGAATTGGGAAGCAAGGGCAGCAGGAGAAATGTCCCGCAGCGTCAGCCAGCTGCGCACATCACAAGTGCGAGGTACTGGACATGATGTGTTAATCAAGAGGGTTGTCATCAGTCATGTCATGATCAGGCTGGAATGTGCTGCAGATTAATGGCCACACAGCTGAGCTGGGAAGCGTTTAAAGACTGTGTCCTGCTTTGCACCATTAGCTTTTAAGGATTGTTTGAGATGTTATTGGGAAGTCTGTCTCACGACTCCAGTCTCATGAGGGAAAGAACACCAACAGCAAATGGAAAACATGTTGATGAAAGCTGTGAGTGGTGCATCTCTGAAGATGCTGATTTTTTAGGGATGAGAAGACTCAAATAATCTTTTTTTTTTTAAATTTGCAGACAGCTCTTATGTGCTTGCCTCTTCTGCTCCATCAATACAGCAGCCCAGTCACCAGGCTGTGCTTCACTGATCAGATTGAATTCTCAGTCAAAGATCGATGTCTACCAGGTGAATAATTCCAGCTGCATCTCTTTAAATGCAGCAGTAACAACCACAGATCTCCATCTGAATCAGGGGTGTCAAGGTAAACAGTGAGTTTGGCCCATGAACCAAAATGAGTTTGACAACCCTGATCTAAATGCTCAATTTAGATCATATCTGTTTACTAAGAATTCCGACACATAGATTAACGTGTCACAATTACTATGTGGCCATTTGTGCATCTCTGAGATGTACCAGGCTTTAAATCTATTGCGACGCAAGCTACGTCATAGGTCATGGAGCGAAGGAGAGAATCTGCAATGTGGAGGTATTTCACAGTATTTCAACTGCTGTTGCACAATTGTTTATTTTTGTTAAAAATAAATAGTTCATCATTGCATTAATCTGTTTCATCTTGTTTCATCTCATCATAGGAAAGAACTGTGTAGTCATCAATGCCTGATGGCTCTAGTCTTTTCTGTTCTACATGTAGAGGTTTATAGCTTTTTAGGTCAACCATGTGTTACCGAAAAGATTTGTAGTGTCCATGGCTGAATATTTAACAGATTTAATAATATGGAAAAGTCCGCAAGATTTAAGAACAAGACATCTCCATGAACAAGACCTAGTTAGACACAGTAACAAACAGACTGCATCAAGCAAAAGGTAGGGTCATTTCTCAACAGGGTCCTATCTGTAATGCTGTCAAACACTTTTAATATCAATCTGAGCCTGTCAGTGGCAAAAATAATCACTTTTAATGGAGGTACATTGATGGTGCCAAATGCCCCAAGTGGTTACACTGCAGCCTGTTTCGCTGCTGCCATGTGCAGGGCTCTCTGTCAATACTGGACCATTTCTAAAAATGGCTGTCTCTATCAGTCACTTAGACACAAAGAAGTTTGCCTTTAAAGCACATTTGAGCACTCTGTCAGCCTTCTTAAGTGCTAAGGGAAGACTGCCCTTGGACTGGTTCAGGAATTCGAAAGAGCATCTAGAAAACTGGAGAAGCCTCTTGGATAAGAGGCGAAACGTTTTCAAGAAACTCAAGCGTGTCCAGTTGCCTACGATATAGCACTTAAGATTACCATGACCTGGATGACTGAGAATCTTCACCGACACACTCTGATGGCCCCTCATGCCATGTTGTTTTCTGTATTTTGCATTTTTTTACATGTTAAAATGACAAGGTGCTCAAATTAACCTGCAGAGAACAGTGGTAAAGACTTATCCATCCTAAAATATGAACAGATAACACCAACACATACCATATTTCCAGCTTTTTAATCAGCGTCTGTCAGAGGATGCGACAGGTACAACTTCAATAAAAGCTAAAAATCGTGCAAACACTGTCTCTTACTACTTGTGTATTTATTTACGCTGTTTTATGACAGTTGCAAGGGGCAGTTAATGTTTACCACGTGCAATTTAGAGATATTTCTGTGACTACATGTAAAGTGGTTGCGCTTTCAGATTTGCATATTAAAGAAGACAGGACTATTGGCCTTAGCGGAGGTCTGTTTAATTCAAGTGTCCTTCTAGTCATTACTGTTTTATGTTGCTTGTCTTCCTGTGTACGTACTGTGTTATTATATATTTTTTAGAAAACTGAATAAAACTGTCTGGACAAAACAGCAACAGAACAGTCCTCTCCTCGTATGTATAAAAAAATGGAGGCAGCTCCACACAGCTAGTCAGAAATCTCTACATATCAGAGTTACGCTGTGGAAGAGTGCCTTTAATTGTGAGGGGATTAACTGATGTCATCAGCTCCCCGTGTTCCTCTCTAGGCAGATGTTGATAAAACGTATCTATCCTGTTCACCAAGCATAATCAGTTTACACAAAAGGAGTACAGGAGAAGGGAAGCTTCATTTAAATAACATCAGACAAGACAGCAAGCGGCAAAATTTAAAAGGTTGTTTATCTGTAAATATTTGCCGTCTGCAAAGCAAACACATCCCGTTCTTACAAACAGCTCATGAGGCCCAACACGAGCTCTGCCGCTTATCGTGGCGGTACATATTCTCACTTGATGTAACAACTCTGCGAGGATTGCTTCAGGAATCCCTGGTACACAACAATTAATTGCAGAAGGCCAAGGGTGGATGCTTTACACATTTATTTATTCATCACCGCCAGATTTAAGCAGAATGTTAAAATGTAGCACCTCCTGTCACCATGAAAGAAAATACAACCCAAACAAATGTTCATTTTCCGACTGTTTTCAACAAGATTCAGCAAAGATGCAAAGAGACGTTGTTGTGAGTCCGTTCGTGTTCATCATCTGATGGAAACTCCTCATCCATGACCTGCAACACATAATCAGTTATCAATATTTGTACTTTATAACACCCTAGGGCTGCGACTAATGATTGTTTTCATCTTCACTGACTGTGTTGGTTATTTTATAATGACTCAATGTATTATGTAGTCTATAAAATGTCAGAAAATAGTGAAAAATGTCCTGGGTGACATCTTCATAATTGTTTGTTTTGCCTGAACAACAACATAAAACCCATAGACGTTCAATTTAAAATGATGTAAAACAAATTAAAGCAGCAAATCCTCACATTTAAGAAGCTGAGCAAGTGAATGTTTGACGTGTGTCCTTGATAAATGGCTAAAATGATCAATTATAATTCTTGATTCAATTTCTGTTTATGAAGTAATAGAATAATGCGCTACTGACTAATGACAGAACAAGATCGTTTTCAATATTAGTAAAACTTGACTTTAAATGTTAGTGGATTAAATGACTGCTGCATCAAATCACATCGCTGCCTTTATGTTCTGTTATATAATTAACTTGTGTATATTCCTTTCTAATGTTTTATTAGCTGCAGCCAGCAGCTCTACAGCTCACTCTGTCAGGTGGTCGGTCCCCCAAATTTCCCCATCCTCTGGATTTTGAGATACACACTAGCGTTTTAGAACTGTTTCAGAAATCATCTCCATCTGTACTAACACGCCTTAAAACGCATAAGACACATTCATTCACGTACACTGGGCATGTGCGTGCTGATGTAGACGTGAAGCACATTGTCTACTCTGCAGTTGTTTGCTTAGCAACAGAAAAAAACTAAGGGGATGGCAGCACGAGAGATTTCTTTGCTCGCACCGATGAGGAGGTGGAACTGCAGAGCAAATATGGTGACCTATCAGAGCAGTACAAGGGGCATTATCCATCGCTAGACAAAGTCATGGCAATGAGAAAGAAGTACCAACACAAGAAGGTGTGGTGACCTAGCTACATTTTGGCTTGACGCATAGTAGCCTAACTGATAAGACCTAATCAGAAGGCAAACGTGGGCGTGAGTTAATTTTTTCAAATGTCTCCATTTCTGAGCGTCCAGTCTGAAATGCAAACCAGGAGCTTGAACGCATTCCCAAGTGTTCTGCACTCTGAGATAAACCAAGTTTAATTTTTGGAACACAGCAGTGTGCACTGCATGTCATGTGTCAAGGAACAACCAATCGCAGCTGACAGAAGGAAAACAAACAAGTGAGTTACTTTGACCAATAGAAACACAGAGCGATAAGCTGCCATAAACAACTGTGTGGCAACAAACCCCAGCCTTTTCGATGTTTCCTATGGGGACAACCAAACAGAAAAATTGTGGGAGACATCTCTGGACAAAGCAGAGTTCCTTTCTCATTGGTGATGGTTTGCACTGCTTCTACACCTTTACCACACCCCCGTCATAACTCATGACACACCTGGAAGTTTACAATTACATGTGACGCCTAAAAGGAGTGGAGCATTTTGAGCTGTGACCAACGAGTCTGTATCTCGTTGTTTGTCCACAAAGCTGTGCCCACTCTGTAGCAACGGCAGCTTTCTATCAATGAAGTTGAAATCTGCCATGGAGGTCAAGTGTTTGTGAGGTTGTGTGCGTGTGAATGCATGCGCATACCTGGCAGCTACTGCGAATTCTCATTTGTTGAAGTGCAAGCCTGTACATTAAGGCATTAAATATTGATGACAATAAAACCAACAAATGGTGCAACTACATTTCCACTACAGCAGCCACCACTGCTTGTTTGTGGAGCAGTTACTCCCTGTGATAGGAGCTGCCACTGTAAAGTGTGCATGAGGGAAAAAAAAGTAGTCTGAGAGTGAGTTCCTGGATAGGGGAACCGTTATTTTGAAAGTGGAGGAGAGAATAAACCACATTGGGAGGCATTTAATAAGTAATCTCGAGTGACTTACAGCTGTAAGTGGAGCTGCTCTAAACGCGTATAGATCTAATTCAATTGGATTCAAACTGGGTCACACAGCTATTAAAAGTGCAAAGTTAGTTGAGAGCAGTCTGGCAGCAGTTTGCATTTGCCAGGAAAAGTACTGTAGCTGCTGTTTTTGCACTGCAGGCAGCTGCGGCAGGGGTGGAACAGAGTGCAGCACCTTTTTTTCAATTAAACGCACTCGATAGACAGAAGCCGGCTAATATCCTGAACTCTTGACATGCTCAGTCTCTACAGATGATTTATTTTTAGGCTGCATATCCAGCTTATACCCACTACTATAAATGACAAATCCTCATCAGTTTCACTACTCTACTTCCTACTAATAATGAACAGCATTAAGTGCTGTGTGAAGGGATTTAACACTGCAAGACTTTGGAGTGGATGGATAAAACACTTGAAGTCAGATGGAGAATTTGTTTAACAGATTATAGCGTCCGATACAGAGAGAGTTTACAGCGGTGAAGCTCGGCGTCTGCATATTAAAACTGAATCGATCATGTTGGTAGAGACTAGCTGGTGAACATAGCGGAGCATTTAGCAGCTGAAGAGCCAGATATTTCCCTCATGAGTTGGTGGAGATCAAAAACAGAACTAAAAAGAGAGAATATTGGACTTGTATTTGTCAGGTGGCCAGAGACGCGACTCCAAATGAATGCTAATGCTGCTCCTTGTCTGCTGTGAGTGGAAATAGGCAACTGGTTGCTAAAACATTTGCCATATTCACAATGAAAGGTGATAATATGTTAATGTTGTGTGTCCAGCTTGTTCTGCTGCCCCCCAAACAGACAGAAAATCAATAAATGTTGCTTTAAAGTCCAGACGAAGTTCATTTGAAATTTAAATACAGACACATCCACAGTCCTTAAAGAAGTATTTCACCGCTGGAAAGATGGTCCTATCTTACAACTGGGCTCTCTGTGCAGTAGAAAAATGCAAATACTTTTGAAATTAGAGCTACATGACCAGAGAAAACAGAGGAAAAGGGCTGTGGCATTTGCTTTAGTTCAAGAGGTAGAAAACAACTACCAGAATGCACTGCGCTGCACCGGACCAATAAACACCCTCACTGGTAGGTGTTGAAATGAAAGCATGGACGCTTATGCGTTCCCAGGCCAGATGAGATATGTAATCCCTCTGTGTTCTGGGTCTGCCCCGGGGCCTCCTACCAGTGGGATGTGCCCGGAGCACCTCTAGCTGGAGACGCCCAGGAGGCTTCCTGATCAGATTCCCGAACCACCTCCATTGACCCCTTTTGACGCGAAGAAGCAACAGAAGGAGCAGCGGCTCTACTCCGAGCTCCTTACAAAGGCTGAGCCCAGCTACCCCACAGAGGAAACTCATCAGCACTGTTACATTTTGCTATTGGAGCTCAGTTTTTCAGCAAACACACAGGAAAAAATATGGAGCCCACTTCTCGTTCACAAATTCTTGTATTGCAGCCAAACAGTGCACTAAAACATCTTTCTGAAAACATTTTAATTCAAGCTGGGAGATGAGCAGAGAAATGTGGGCACTGGTAAGAAGAAGGGAAGTCAACCTCCGTTCATTGGTAATCCACTGGATGACATGCTTGCTCTAGGGCTGCTGCTCAAACTACATATTGTGCTTCTGCATTTTTGTAAGCCTGCCACCATGGACACAAACAATATAGAGGCAGATTGAGAGAGAGACCTGCCTCCGTCTCTCCCAAACTCAAACCAAACTCCGATCAAACTGTTCAACTAAGCAGTGCTGATCAAATATAAACCAAAATTATATTACTGAGTTGCTAATTTCTTACCTAAAATGTCTTAAGAACATACTTTAGTGCACTGTTTAGCTGTAATATGAGAATTTGTAAACAGGAAGTGGGTGCCATACTGTTTCCTGAATTCTAAAAATGGAGGCTAAAAAAAAAACTGAGATGGAACAAAGCAGTGCTGATCAAATATGAACCAAGATTCCTTCACAGAGTTGCCTATTTCTAAATAAACTGCTTTTATGTCACTTTCAAGTAGCCAAAGACTTTTAATAAATGGTAAACACTTACTAGTTCCAGCTTCTCAAATGGAAGATTTGATACCTTTCTTAGTTTTATGTCATTACAAATCTAATACATTTGGGTTTTGAGCTGTTTGTCGAACAAAATAGGCTAATTCAAGACATCATCTTCGATTCTGCTACATTGTTCTGGGCGTTTTTTCAGTGCTTCCCAACATTTTGCACAATAAACAATTATCTCCAAAAAGTAATAGAGTTGGATCGATAATGAAAGTTTGTTGCAGCCCTGTTTTAAACTCCTTTTGCAAAGTGTACATAAAGTAAACAGCCGTTCTGAGTGACTACCTGCTGTTCAAACACACCGGGCTTTGTGCCTCTCCTCCCTGTGTGAATGCCTCCAGCAGTAAACAGACGTGGACAGCTGCAGGCAGCCTCCAGACTCGGCGCTCTGAATGATAAAGAGCTGCTGCAGGGATCACCTGCCTCCTCGCTGGAGACGCAGATTAGACATTTCAAATACTCTAGCCTTGGCTGTCCGTCAAGGCCGCTCGTGCCCATTAAGTGACAGAGTGATTAGTGTGACATTCAAACGGCGCTGACGCTCAGCTGGAGAGTCACTTCCAACATGAGAGAACAATCAAAGGCAAGGCGCGCTGTCATATTTCACCGCTAACAATATCCAATTTGAAAGATTCGCTGGCTTAGTCTGGCAGGATCATTTTCACCTTTGTAGCTTCTCGTGGATACACGTTTGATCGATCAAAAGACCTTCTTAAAGCAAGCTTATGATTCAAGCTTGTTAAGTGGAAAACATGACACCAGGAGTGCAAAGCAACCAACTTAAATGTCATCTTAGTGCTTCCTTACTGTCAAGTTCACCCTTTCAGTTAATTGGATTTGGATTAAAATATTCTACGAACCTGATCAGCATTCCAGCTTTAAGGCACATATGGGTAAAACTTAACCGTGACCTTAAAAAGTAATTAGGCGCTTAATCGATTTCATGTGTGTTATTACTCCGAGCACACAAATCAAACATATCTACTGTATTAAAAGGTCACGTCTGTCAAACATCGTCTTTTTTGTTTCCCCCAGCAGATGTTAACGCCGGCTCCTCTGAATGAACGCTTAATTTCTAATCACGCTTTGAGAAATTGCACAGTGTGGCTCTGAATATCAAAATGTGCTATAAAGAAGTTTGACACTGATCAAGTAAGACCTATTTCAAACAGAGTCTGCATAAAAAATGGCTACTGTGAAAACTGGCATGAAATTAAATATGCAAATTGGATGGAGGCCTAAACAATACTTGCTTGAGATAAAACAAGACTTACCAAACATGAATTAATTCTCATTATTGCGAGGTTCATTGTGAGCTTTACGAGCTTATCGGAGTGATTGCTTTGCTTTCACTGCTTTTTTAAAATCACAGCCTTTTCTTTCTACAGTTTTCACAAGTGGGGGAAAAGTAAATAAACTGCTGGGGGTTTTTTTTAATCACAAGGCTCACCAATGTATGTAAACAAGCACATATGCACACATGCCTGCACAGACAACTAAACTGTTTAACATTTTAATTAAAACCCAGCTCCTGTGTCTCCTCCGATCTTCAGAAATAAGGATGCAGATCCACAGAGGAAATAGGTCCGCCGTAACACAAACAGACACTGAGGTCTCGTTTATCCGGCTTATTGAAAGGGACGTATGCTAGTCTCGAAATCTCAAGGGTCAGGTTGGAAGTTCCCACAGCAGGAAGCTCGGAGCTGACTAATTAGGGTGAGGGATGTGGCAGGGACAGAAAAATATGTATGCCGGGCAGCCAGCTCACCCAATTCAGTCCAAATCATTTCCCACACCGTGAAAAGAAAAACAAAATACTGTATGTAGTATTTTTTGTTAATTTCTGACTTTGATTTCTGACTAAAACGTGACTCGCTGCGTTGCTGGTTCCAGCTCCTCAGATGTAAAAATCTTGCACTTTTTTTCTGTTTTATATCTTTGTAAATCAAATAACTTTTGGTTTTGGCCTGTTAGTTGAACAAAACAAGTGATTCAAAGACCCATTCGCACGTAGCATTGACAAGCAGTATTTAAAGGAACAAAGTGTGAGATTTAGGAGGATATAGTGGCATCTAGTGGTGAGGATTGCATATTGCAATGATCTGAAACTGTAAGAATTCCTTCAGTGTTCATTTCAATTTCAATACAGAAGTTTTTATTATGAGCTTAATTATCCATAGAGGTCTCTTCCTTTCCAAATCAAACAAACCAGGTGATTAAAAACTGGTTAAAACACTTAATAAAGCAGTTTCATGTTACAAATCCCTGTCTGCCATGTCGGAGATTGGCAGCTAGCCTTACACCTGCCAATGTGTGCTTATCTGTTTTCTTAGATAACTTAACATCCAGACCTTCATGAAGTTTTTACCAGGAGCCGAATTATCCACAGAGATGTGTCAATCTCCAAAACAAACAAACCCAGTGATTTAAATTGGAATGAACACTGAATATAACAGTTTTATGTTTAAAAAAAATCTGTTTTTCCAACACTGCTTGTTGCTAACTACAGTGGCCAATGTGAAAACACACATGGACCTATCTAGAGCCAGAGTTTAGTTTGTCCGTGCTGAGCCACTGTAGAAACATGGTGGTGCAACATGGCTGACTCTCTATGTAGATATAAACGGCTCATTCTAAAGTAACAAAAACACAGAGGAAAACTTATATTACACTCCATTTCTGCTGATAAATCCCACTAAATCCTACACGCTGAACCTTAAGAGACACCCTTGAATTTAGCATTATTAAATAATCTATAAATAGGGATGAAACGATACATGATTTTATCAGGGATCGCAATGAAAAAAACTCACAATGAGTTGACTGCGATGAATATACGGTCAAGCAGAACCTGTAGAGACTGCTGTGCAACCAAAAATAAACAAGACTGCAAAAACAAGCTGCAAACAAACCAAATTCAAAAAATGCAAAAGATCTTAATCCAGCACTGGCATATTTAAAGGGACATTTTGCTGATTTTCATCCAGGTCTGTGTTACTTCAGTGTGGGGAGTGTGTGCAGATGAACTGTGTTTAGCATTCCCTCGTGCAAGCAATGCCAGAAAGTCCCCATCTGTACTGTAAGCAAAAATGCACCATAATTTTACATCATCCAGCAGATTTGGCTAGTGGATAGGTGGGGGACTCCGAGAGCTGGCGGCATGTGGGACGCCTTAACACTGTTCGTCTGCACACACTCGCCAGACTGCAGTGACACAGACCTGGTTGAAAATCAGCAAAGTATCCCTTTCACATCAGAAGATTAAATACCATTGAAATAGTTGAAAAGCCTGACTTTTACATGCTTCTCTTTTGCTAAAAGTGATTAACTGATTAGTTATCAAATATTAAATTTATCACCAACTAATATGATAACTGACTGAGTAATGAGATTGAGACTGACAAAACAGGACATTTGAGGACGTCATTTTGGGCTTTGGAAAACACTGATCGATATTTTTCACCATTTTCTAACATTTTATAGTCAAAAAACAAATACACTGAGAAAATAATACGCAGATTTATCAACAATGAAAATAATCATTAGTTGCAGCACTATAGTTCAACATATTCTTAATCTATGCATCAAAACACCCATATGGTCACTTAAATAAACATGTAATCTGAACACCTTATACAGAAATCTGGTGACAAATTAAATGTCTTCGGTGTCTGAGTGTGTCTGCAGATGATGTATGTTCCTCCACGTGTTTTCAGTACCATCATTAGTGAAGACATCTGCCCAGCGCATCCTTAATCATGTCACTGCCAAAACAAACAAGGATGCACGTTCTCAATGAATTTCATTAACTTGCAAATGATCTTCTCACTCTCACTCTGCGTGTGCTTTTGAACAATAGTATCGGCAAATCCCAGAGCCCTCACTGTTACCTGAGAGTGGCGTTCTGTGGCTGGATGTGTACTCCTGACCCACTAACAAGCATGCTCTCAGGAGACAGGGAGTGGATAATTAGGCCTTTCCTGGGTCTGAAAAGATACATTTTATGGAAGGCTTGGCTGGCTGGCTGTTTTCCGATGACAAAATTTGCATGCCCCTGTCTAATGGCGTCTGTTGACATGGCTCCAGGAGAACAGGGAGAAAAAAAAAGAAGTCACGCCACTGCTGAAATGGGAGGGTGGACAGCAAGGGATGGCAGAGCTGACAAACAAAAAGCGCCCTCAGTTTCCATCAGTGTAACTTTTGGCCGCTGTGCGACTGCCCTCCTGCATGCCAAGCAGAGCGCATCGCCAGCTGAGGGGAGGGCTGAAAAAAGCTCTGATGGTGGGAGCAAGTGGCACAGGCTCTGTCCGATGTCTGTATTCACTGACACACTCGACAGACGGGAGTGGGAACAAGGTTGCGGCTTCATGCAGGGAGGGCACAGATAAAAAAGATGGAGGGGGAAAAAAAAACCAAGACTGGTGTAATAAATCATGTCAGTGACGCATTAACACATTCATGAGGCAGTAAGATGAAAGGAAATGGGTGATACTTGGTAATGGTCAGGGTGAAACCAGAATTTTGGACAGTTATGAAAGTTTTTATGATTTAGTTTGAAATTATTTCCTTATAAACATTTAACGTTAAAGTCTCACAGTCTGCAAGAGAAAGTCTGAGCTTCTCGAAGTATCAGCTGAAAAACGGTTATAAAACTTTGATCAGCTATTTCAGCCGTCATGGTCACCAGGTGAGATGGTGCAGCAGGACTCCTTAAATTATTCATAATCTGCCGTTAATACTGACTTCCTGTGCGACTGGACTGAATGTATATGAGATGTACCGGCCAATAATCTCCCGAGAGTGAACAAGTCAGGGCATTTAGACAACTTTAAGGGTAACACTGTATTTGGATGTCGATATTTACCAGGTGATAGAAAAGTAAATGATCATCCAGAGGTGGAAGAAAATACTCAGATCCTTTCCTTAGACAAAGATAAAGAAGAAAAAGAAGTAGTGGAGATGAAGAGGATGATGTGTTAGTGATGACCACAAAGACGAAGACAATGTAATAGTAGTAATAGTAGTAGTAGTAGCAGTAGTAGTAAAAAAGAACTTGTACGGAGGAAGAAGAAGAAGAAGAAGAGGAAGAAGATGTAGTCTAAGCAAAGAAGTAGTAGTGAAGAAGACAAAAAACTAGTAGGCCCAGTAGTGAAGAAGACAAAGAGGTAGTAGTAGTAAAGAAGAAGAAAAAGAAGACGTAGTAATAGTGAAGAAGAAGAAAAAGAAGTAGTAGAAGTGAGGAGGAAGAAGAGGAAGATGTAGTCTCAGTAAAGAAGGAGTAGTAGCAATGAAGAAGAGGAAGAAAAAGAAGAAGAGGTAGTAGTAGTAGTAAAGAAGACGAAGTAGTAGTAGTTGTGAAGAAGAAGAAAAAATGTATTCTTAGTAAAGAAGAAGAGGTAGCAGCTGTGAAGAAGAGGAAAAGGAAGATGTGGTCTTAGTAAAGAAGAAGAAGCAGAAAATGTAGTATGAAGAAGTAGAAGTACTAGAAGAGAAGCCAAGAAGGAGAAGAACAAGAATTAGTAGTGGTGCAGAGGAAGCAGGGGCGGTGACGAAGAAGAAGACTAAGTAGTCTTAGTAACAAAGAAGTAGTAGTGAGGAAGAAGAGGATAGTCTTATAAAGAAGAAGTAGCAGCAGTGAGGCAGAAGAAGTAGCAAAGAAGACATAGTCGTACTATAGAAAAAGAAGTAGTGAAGAAGGAGAAGTGGCATTAGTGAAGAAGAATAAGATGTAGTAGTAAACAAGACGAAGGTGACGTAGTAATAACAGAGTGAAGAAGAAGATTATAAAGTAATAGTGAAGAAGTGATAATAGCAGTATTGGTGAAGAAGAAAAAAGTAGTAGTAGTAGTTGAAAAGAAGAAGTAGTTTTAGTGGTGGTAAAGAAGAAGAATGATAGTCGTGGTGAAGAAGTAGTAGAAGAAGAATTAGTAGTTTCAATAGTAATAGCAGTAATAGTCCTTGCTTCAAAATGTAGCATGAAAAGTAAAAGCAATCTTTATGCAGAGTTTCCCTTTCAAAGTGTATTATTAAATGTATTATATTTCTGAGTATAATTCATTAATCTCTAAAGTAAATGCAGACATAAGATAAATGTTAATGGAGCAAAAAGCTGAATATCTGCCTCCTAAATGTAGTGGAGGTATAAAACAACTAATTTATATCAAATGAATTAACTCATGTACAAGTATCTCAGATTGTACCTTGGTACAGTACTTGAGTAAATGTAATGTCTCAACAAAGCGTCACTTACTATATATTTGATACAACCTGATCCACGACTGATCTACAGCCTCTCATCTGACTTCACATCTTTAACAATCCAATTTCACTCAGTCAGTCAATCATCTCCTCCGCTAACGTAACATAATTCCACTGTGACTGCCATCCAAAATACAATCTCACAAAACATGCACAAGTAAACACATTCTACTTTCAAAATCAAAAATTTAGGTTTTTTATTCATGTTTTCTTTTGATTGTCTGTTCCATTAAAATGTATTATGCGTCATTTATTTTGATGCTGTGTGAGTCAGGTTCCCTGAGGAGCACCAACTGTATGGAGACTGAAGTACAAAAACACAAATTTGACTACCTGGAGCATTTCAGAGTGACTTTGCATGTTTCATCTTCTGAGTGAATTTTCAATCATTCTGCACTCTGATCGTTTGATTTTTCCACATAAACTGTTCCCAGAGGATTTTAGAAAAAGACTTTGGTTCAGACACAGGCAGAAAAATGAAAAGAATACAACCCAAACCTTATGCTGCCACCTAGTGGTCGACAGTGCTTTGGTGTTCTGCTAACCTAGAAACTTCATCAATTATTAATGCCCCACCTGAGAGTCTGCTCAGCCCTGCTGAAGCTC
Organism: Epinephelus awoara; assembly: GCA_035609425.1. Lineage (NCBI taxonomy): Eukaryota > Metazoa > Chordata > Actinopteri > Perciformes > Serranidae > Epinephelus > Epinephelus awoara. The sequence continues at coordinate 24,367,360 of CM069313.1, forward strand.
ATGAGAAGCTGGCACTTCCTGCGGAGGTGTAGTAGCCCGTACAATCTGTCGAGTATCTCTGGGACAGCAGGACAGTGTTCAGCTCAAACTCTCCAAAATGATACGTGCCAAATTTCTGTAAGGAAAACAGAGAAAGTATTAGAATAATGAAATAAACGCTTCAGTGATACAAAACTTCATCATCATTACAGAGTCGTTAGAGTGTTGACATTTTTAAACGTAAAACCTACTTATCAGTCGGGCTTTATATCATGAATAGTTTATAGACATTAATTACTTTATATTCATTAACATTATTGTCTTTATATTGAAAGTTTTGACTTATTTTATTACCATAATCTTATTTATTATAATCTAATTTATTCTTTTAATCCCAATTTGCTGTGCTGTGTTTTGTCTTTTCAATCTATTTCTTCTAGTTTTGGTCTAACTTTTATTATTATAATAATTATTTTATTAATTATTTTAGTTTTATCATTATTGTTATTATTACATTACCATCATCATTATTATTATTATTATTAATCATTTTAGGGTTTTTTTATCCATCGTAGATTTAATTTGCTTGCTGTGTTTTGTCTGTTTAATCTATTTTATCTAACTTTTATTATTATAATTATTATTTTTATTAATAATTATTTCGGTTTTATTATTATCATTATTATTTTCCCTCATAGATTTAATTTGCTTTGCTGTGTTTTGTCTGTTTACTCTATTTTATCTAGTTTTTGTCTAACTTTTATTATTATAATAATTATTTTATTTATCTATTATTATTATTGTTATTGTATAACTTAAAAAAAAATTTATTGTCTTTTATTGTCGTCTTTTTATCCTGGATTTGCCTTTTATCTAGGTTTTATTTTGCTGTGTTTTGCTATTATTACTGTTATTATAGCTTTTTATACGTTTTTTTTCATACTTTTTATTGTCTTTTAACATGTGTATTGGTCTTTTGTTATTTTTACAGTCTACACTTTTTTTGTCTTTATTACTGGCCTGAGGTACTTTGAACTGCACTAACCTAAAAGGTGTTACGCTAATAAAGTTTGACTGACTTATTGATTACACATTATTTTTCCATTATAACAATATTTCCTGATTTAAAAAAATCTATCCACTAAATGATTTAGAATAGGCAGCACTTTGCTTTAAAAGTGAACTTGTTAAACTTTGTTGGGAAAAAATAATAACCTGTCACTCACAAACATGGTGTTACCATGGTGACGGGCGACCGAGCATTTGTTCGGCACCCTTGTGTCATTTTCAGAGAGGAGAAAATGAAGGATTTTGTTATTCAAACAAAGACTTTCTCTCTGCACTGCAGAAGAAAGGTGGCTGAATCTCAGAGCTTTTTTTTTTTTTATCTGCAGTGTCAACTCCGTGTCACATTTCAGGCGTCACACACACAAAGACCTGGAAGATTTTACACTCTCACTCTGACAAGTGCTGCTTTAACAAAAAAATCAATCAAATCTCTATTCTTTGAGCTGTACAGGAGTGTTCTTGTTCCCTCAGATAACAGGTTTAATCAATATACTCTTCAGCAGATAACACCACCAGAGAGCAGATTTTTAACACCCTGTTTTTCCGCATTTTTGGTTATGTGGAAATCCTACATGCACCGTATGTAATTTCTGCAGCTAGGAGTGTCTTAATCAAAACTATAATAGAAGACGGACTTTAATGACATGATGAAGTAACATGAGATCGTGGGAGTTGTTTGTACTGTTGAGAAGTCACTACAGAGTGCTGCAGGGATGGCGTTTTTCTGTAGGCCAATGCGGAAGTTAGCGTCGCCCTGGTTCCCTCGTTAAAAAACCTTTGGGATTTATTCATTCCAAAACCCATTGACTTCGAGACGAGGGAACTGAGAGTGCTAAAATGCTAACTCATTTCTGGGTTTTAGGATTCATTCCTGTGGCGCTCCATTACTGATTAAAATCTGACGTGAGGCAGACGTTATGCTCACAGCACAAGTTTTGTATACATTACTTTTATTCACGTCATGTCATTTCAGTCCAATGAAACATTTAACTTCAGCTAATGCAATGTTAACTTGCTAACTTATCGTTCAAGTTTAGTTATGTTGAATACCCTTACAGCTACTGTAGCCGTTAAGTTATGTGCTGACTTCAATCATGGGGTAGCCCAGCGTTGCTATCCAATACTAAAAATAACTTTATGAGTGTTGAGTATTGTAATGTTATCATGTTACTGTGTGTTTTAGCTTGGTGGCTGGCATGAGTGGCGTGTCATAGTAGTACATCACAGTAAGCTGGATCGATATTGAAATATCATATAAATAAATAAGGTCTCTACGAGTGAATGAAGGTTTTTTCCAATTCAATTCAATTCAATTCTACTTTTTTAGCTAGACTTTGCCTCTTTATTAGGAACAGGGGCACACAACATGCTGATACAGTCACTTAAAAATTAATTTATAACCTTTTGTATAGGCCCAGTTGAATATTGCAATAATAATGTGTGGTTATCAAAAAATTCCATGGCACGCCTGGAGTAGCATCGCAGCACAACATTTGAGAAAAATACTGTGTTACTGTTTATGAGTACAATTCTGTGGCCTTGTATGATTCCTTTCTCACTCTCATACATATCAGCTGGTGTTTCTCTGGTAAGGTTTTATGGCGCCACTGAGAGGCGACAAAATGAAATGCACCATTAAAAGTGGAATTATCACATATTATACTGTATGTTTAAACCAGCACTGTTAAAATTAAAAGTAAAATTTAAAAAACAACAAAGGGATCTGCATATGACACTTTTTATGTTACTGGAAATAACTGTATTATTAGTTTATACTGCATTTATGTAGCACAATGCACATATTTGTATAGTTTTACATACTTACAGACATTCTTATTTTGATTTTATTGAATTTATTATTTTATATTTACATATTTCTATTTCATACTCTTATTCTTACTTCTTATAATTCTCTATTCTTCACATCGGAGTGACTGTAACGGATCACTATTTCCCCTTGGGGTTCAATAAAGTACCTCTGATTCTGATTATTGTTTTTATCTCATCACTGTTGGGTGTTTTATTTATTTTTATTTTTGGATTACTTTTTAAATTTCCTGATTTTGCGTCATTGCAGTCAACCATGTAAAGAACTCTGTAACTTTGTTTTTAGAAGTGCCTTATAACCAACATTTATTTAGATTACTGTTATAATAAATCCTGAATGACCAGGATCTGACTGACTTGTGATAACTATGTTCAGGCACCTATAGCAAACCGCATTTGTCTTTAAATTGTTACCTGAAATGTGACTTACACAATTACAGAAGACAATTTGACTTGTCACAGTGGGAAAAGCTCATTTGTAAAGAAAAGAATTTAAGATGGCTGAATTTAATTTAGCTGCACCAGTTTCAGAGTACTGGTGTTGTGCAGGCTGTCACACTATCACGCCTTACTGGGACGCTTTAATAGAACAGAGACATCATTAATGTTGTTAGCAACACTGCTGCTTTCCCTGCTGTGACAAATCAAAATGTCTGCTGTGAAAAAGGCCTATTTATTAGTTACACCCAAAACAGAGCATCGCACACACACAGATTACCGACTGGGGGTATGTATAAATACTCAACGCGTTTGTGATTTGAAAGTGGGGCGACCATAAGTGGCTTCTGAGTGGATCAGGTGGGTTACTGTCTAATTACACATCGCAGCTGGCCTGGGAACATAATCATTTAGTGCCCGCCTGAAATCATAACACCATTATGATTAGTGGGAGTGAGTCGGCCCCGAAATTAACCAGATTATCCTCTGTGCATGCTCGAGTGGTGTCAGAGTGCCCCCCCCCCCAACAACTAAATCCATCTATTTTTAAGACCTATTAATCAGCAAGCTCTCGAGTCCCAATGAGACTCAGATGTAACCACAGTTGAAAACCTATACACAGTGTGCTGAAGGTGCAGACGGTGTTGCATCAGGTGTGGTGCAATACTGCTGCAGGTGCATGAATACAGTAAACAGAAGCTGGTTCATTTCCACATTTTAGTTAAACATTAAGTCAAACTTATATATCTTATAGTAGGCTCCCTATTTTTTTCCAGATTTAAGCAAAAATAATTATTTTTTTCCATTTACTGTTATTTTGAACATTTAACATTTTTTTAAAACACAGCTGAAAACCTATTTATTTAGTTTGCCTTTTAATAAATTTCAATTTTATTATATTTTATTTTGTTTTGTTTTATTTTATTTTATTTTATTATATGATTTTTACTATTCTACTGTCTCTTTATTGTCTAATTTTTCTGGTCTTTTTGCTTTAGTTTTAATGTGTTGCATATTTAATGTGAAGCACTTTGAGCTACATCTCTTGTGAGAAAAGTTCTCTATGAATATTGATTATTATTTTTATTTTATCTATTATTTTTATTATTTCTTTGTTATACTTTTCCCTCTTATCAATTCTATTTGTCTTTGTTTTGTTTTGCCTTTTTAATCTATTTTATGCCATTTTTGCTCTGGCTTTTATATATTTCTTTTTTTTTTTTTTTTTTTTAAAGCTTTAACCAGTATTTTGTTGTCATAATTTTTATTCTTGTTTTGTCTTTTTATCTAGTTTTCTAATCTAGTGTTTTATTTCACTTTGTTTTACTATTATCACTGTTATTATAGCTTTTAAATTATGTATTCTTATTAGATTTTCATCATTTTATTCTTTTATATTCTCTCAAATTGTTAAATTGCCTTTATGTTTTTAAACTATTTCTGTCTTATTATCAGCCTATCTGACATCTGTGAAGCACTTTGCACTACATTAACCTGTATGAAAGGTTGCCATACAAATGAAGTTTGACTGCCCGGTTTTTTAAGCAGGCTTACCTTTACGTTTTCATTTGGTCTACAGAAAAAAAATCTTTCAAAATCCTCATGTGTAATTATGTGATATCAAGTAGTGAGCACAGGTCAGAGTGTCTGTAATCCAGCAGTATGTGAAAGGGCAGGCAGGAGTAAATTTCCTCTAACCTTTAAAATGTTTCTGGCGTCAAAAGCCTCTCTTTCACTCATGGCTTGTCTTCCGGGGCCGCCCGTGTCTTCAGCTGGAAAAACACCAGAGTGTAAAAGACAGGCTTAACAATGTAGCACAGGACAAAGACATGCATGTTAACTCCTGAACAAATAAACATGTTTACTTGCTGCTACAGTGGGCAATTGTAAGGTGACAATCAAGGTCACTTTAGTTGTGAAACAGGGACTAAGGAGGAGGAAAAACACTGCAGTTTAATCTTCAGCAGTCTGGCAAACGTGGTCAGCAGTGACACGGCCCCTCCCTTGTGCTGTGTTGTTGGTCAGCTCAGTACAAATTTGAGAACTGGGGCTGGACTTTATCCACGGCCAGAATGAATGAGGCCATTGTCAGAGTACTTGGAAAACACGCCGCTTGGTGCACGTAAACAGAGCGGTGGCCAAACAGAGAACTAGCTGCCAGATGCCTATCTTCAGGAATTTGTTGTTGTAACTGCTGAAGATTCAGCTTTGTCGTCACTGCAGCTCAGGTGCATGCCAAAAGATAATAAGGGGACACTGTCACATAGGTTCAGGGCAATAGGCACCAATGTGGTCACAGGGCAGGAGGTACGAATGTGGTCACAGGACAGGAGGTACGAATGTGGTCACAGGACAGGAGGTACTGCGTCAATAACTTTTCGTTTCTACTCAAGCTACTGGCACATATGCCTTTTGCATGTAATGTTGTTACCTGTGGAGTCCTTTCTGAACAGAGTGTTCATCACAGTGCCGTGCAGCTTCACCCTGTCCCACTCTCTGACCATCAGACCTGCTGAGACAAAGTGCTCTACCAGCCGGTCGGCAATCACCTGCAGCCTAAAGAGCAGCAAGAGAAAGAAAAATAGTAACTTTGTAAATTCATTTAACTGTTCACAGAATTTGTATCTGATCCACTTACTTGTTTGACTTGTCTTTCACATTGACTTTGGCATACAAGACGTCCACCATGGCTGGGTCATCGTTCATGTACTCTATACCCGTCACCTCCACCTGCAGTGGATTCCCTTCTGTGATGTCCCTAAGGGCAGACAGTAAAAAGCAGATTGCAGTGACTCACCTGGAACATCAGGTTTACAAGTTTCCTCCAGATTTTCCATTTCAAAGTTCCCTGCTTTTCCAGACTTAAATTTTCAGAGTCCTCCATATTTTTTTTCGATCATATTTGACATTTCGGTACAAATAGCTGGATGTTTATTATGCAAATAAACAGTTTTAAAATTCAACCGTTGACAAGTATGTTCCATTTTGACTATGTCTGCCATTATGTTGCCAAAAAACTGTGCCCAAAAAAGACCCCTGCTCCACAAGGAAGTAAACTAACCAGTGTTACCCAAACCTGTAGTATATTCTCTTAACATACTGAATAAATATTATATCCTAGTTTCCTCCCATAGTTTTTGGTCTCTTTTATAAATAAGAACCAAACAGGAGTTGAAATAAGTTAAATAATTGAATGTGTTTATTCGTTGTGTCCATGGAAACAAGATGAATGCAGCCATTAAAGTATGGTTTCCTTGTGCAGAAAACACAGTCCATTTACTTTTCTGATTGCAGCATAAATCATAAATGTTCAGACAAGCTTAATATTTGGTCATTTGTGGTCCTATGTATCTGTGCAATTTAAACATATTCCTGCATTTTCCTCCTGTCTGGATTTGGTTCTGTTATTAAGCACTTGGGGCAGAGCTGTTTTGCAGGTGTAGGAGCGTGCGTTCAGTCAGACGCCAGACTTCCTGCCTTGCTTTTGACGACATCAAGCTCACTCTGGCCTGTACTCTCAAACAGTGGTGAACACTTTTACTGCTGCCTGCTCCAAACGCCATGAAAAACAATCAGCTTGTATAAGCATTTTATTTTTAGAGATTTGAATTTTATATTTTAGAAAACAGAATAGAGGCAACAGTCTGAAAACACAAATAGTTTTCTGCACTCTTATTTTTTTCAATACTGAACCAGACTTGGAAATAACTAAAATCAAAGTCCATACCTTTACATGCTGAGTAGAATCCTGCTGCCTTTAGATTTTACTGTCATGTTTTTTGGACCCTGAATGTCCAGCAATACAATGTTCTGTTTGTAAAAACATTCTTGTACTCCAAGTACTTTTTCTTGTGTATGTGAAACTGAGTTAACTTGTAATCCCCTTATCCAATCGTTATAATTCAATCCACTCAGATCCAATTCAATCCAACCTTTGGAAGGTACAATGACATAAACTGATTACTTATTACCTCTGCCAGGGAGGTTTGATGACATTTTGGTACTGTTTTAGTTTATCAGAGGGATTACAGAAAAACTACTGGCCTGTGTTATTCTATATTTTGCTTTTTGTCAACAAATCCCTGAAATAAACCAAGGAAAAAATGTGTTGGTACCTAGTTTACTCAGCCCATCTATGGCACTCAGTTCAGAGTCCATTCAAAGTAAACACTGCATTTGTTGGGAACTACTTTCTGCCGTAGATGTGGTGCCCTTTAAGTATTTACAGCAGCAGGACAATATATTCCAACCCTCACCTATGGTGATGAGCTTTGGGTAGTGAATGAAAGAATGAGATCGTGGATACAATCGGCGGGAATGAGTTTCCTCCATGGGGTGGCTGGGCTCAGCCTTAGAGATAGAGTAAGGAGCTCGGAGTAGAGCCGCTGCTCCTTTGCGTCAAAAGGGGTCAGCTGAGGTGGTTCAGGCATCTGATTAGGGTGCCTCCTGGGTGCCTCCCGTTAGAGACCTTCCAGGCCTGTCCCACTGGTAGGAGGCCCCAGGGCAGACCCAGAACACACTGGAGGGATTACATATCTCATCTGACCTGGGAACGCCTTTGGGTCCCCAAGGAGGAGCTGGAAAGCGTTGCTGGGGAGAGGGATGTCTGGGGTGCTTTGCTTGGCCTGCTGCTTCTGTGACCCAGTCCAGGATAGGCGGATGGAAATGGGTGGATGAAGGACAGTGTACACAGGACTGACTAAAAAAAATAAATTACAGTGCCAACATGTCCCCAGGTGCAACAGTGTAGCTCATTGACGTGTGTTTGGCACAAAAGAATAAGTTACATCAGGCTCTGGCAACACAGACAAGACTTGCTAGTAGGATCAAGCCATTGTAAGTTTTCAGGTGCTTTGTTAACAATTAATAAAATATAGAATACCATCAGATTTATTCTCAACAGCAATCCTTTTGGGTTTATTCTATCAAGTCTTGTTTTTATCTTCAATAAAACCAGAACAGTTCATTCATTCATTCTCTATGGCCACTTATCGTGTTAGGGGTCACGAGTGTGCTGGAGTCTATCCCAGCTGACATTGGGTAAGAGGCGGAGTACATCCTGGACAGGTCACCAGACTATCACAGGGCTGACACACAGAGACAGACAACCATTCACACTCACATTCACACCTACGGTCAATGTAGAATCACCAATTAACCTGCATGTCTTTGGACTGTGGGAGGAAGCCGGGGTACCTGGAGAAAACCCACGCTGACATGGGGAGAACATGCAAACCTCCCACCCTGTATTTGAACTGGGAACCCTCTTGCTGTGAGGCGCAATGCTAACCACTGCACCACTGTGCTGTTTTTAGTTACACAGTTTAAATCTTAGTATGATATAATAACCTTATTTGTCCCCTACCTGATGACGTTTTGACACTCCTGGAGGTGTTCACATGCTTTTCTCACTTCTGTGTCATTCAACAGAGCCAGGGTGCCGATGGTCAGGTGAAGCTTTGCAGCGTTCTGAAAGATGCTTTGATCTACTCCATGATCCTACACAATTCATAACAAATTGTGAATTAATTTAGGATGCAATGTGTTGATCTGAACCAATACATGGCCACCACTGTCACCCATCATTACCATTCATATTCCTTTGACACTACCTGTGAGCACTGCTTCAACACCTCATCTTTAAAGCTCAGGAATCCTTCTTGAATTTTGGGATCATTCAGAGGGAATGACAGGAAGTGTGTGAAAGGCTGCTTCTTCCGGAAACTCTCAATGAGGACCTCAACTCGTGTGACTGCAGATGAGACCGCAGATTTGTGGGAACCTGTGATAACTGTCAGACAGAGGAAGAAAGTCAAGAGAAAGTCTTTTGTTTCAGAGAGTGCTCTCTGACTTAAATGATGCTCTAATGCCACACCTATCTGTCCTTCCACTCCTTGTTTGGGGATGCTGATGGATGTTTTTGTATCAAACTCCAGGCGTCTGCGTGTCTCTCCTTTCTTCCCAATGATGTATCTGCAGTACAAACACATTATGCTCTTTAGAAACAAAACATATTGTGCTTTTCAACTTGGGGGAGATACAGAACAATCACAACATGTTTATTGTGTAAACTCACTTGTAAAGGACACTTGGCACATCAATGGCACAGCGGTATCCCTTATCAGTCTGCTCAATGAAGTTGGCATCACAGGATTCATCTTCTGCAAAGTCTTCACTCTCTATACATGTCAAGAAACAACAAACGTACAGATATATTATTAGTTTCTTCTATAGGAAATTGTGGCCACAGCTTGACAGTACTGCCTAGGACTTCACATACCTGGTGGTCCCATGTAAGACATATCTTCCTCTTCCTCATAATGTTCCTCCTTAATGACATTCCTTCGGTATATTCTTCCATGTATATTGATCAGAGATGGACGTAAAACATCCATAGTGTAAACTAGCCAACGTTAGCTAAACTTAACAGTACTGACAACTATCTGACTTGCTCGCTAACAAGTTACCTACACGAAATAAATGCCCTAAATTAGCTTGTGTAGCTTTTTAAACACTTTAGCTAGCTAGGTGCTTATTTATATTGAAAAGAGCTGGACGTAAAACATCCAGTGTCAACTAGCTAACGTTAGCTAAACTTAAGCTAACCTAACAACACTAATAACTCTCTAAATTGCTCGCTATTAAGTTAACTACACGACGTGTAAGTTAGCTTTTGTAGCTTTTTAAACGCTTTCGCTCGCTACTTTCTCTTAACGTACATGTCAGTTGACGTTCACATATTAGTTTCCCTGCTTTACGACACACAGCGGCGGCGTTTGATGTTCAGTAGATCTACAAACGCACAGTGCCGGAAATGACCAGTCCCCATTAGTTACAACTCTACGGCAAGAGTGACGCCGCTTCAAACGTAAACCGCCATCTCTGTCGTGAATAGTGGCAAGCTGAAACATATAAACAACAAAACCAACTGCGCGGATTCGAGCCCATAATAGTGATACTAGGACATAGACGGTAAGTTTTATTGTTTTATTAAGGTTACTTATTGCCATGTTGTGTCTAGCAACGGTCATAGTGAATGGTCGTTGCGCACATCGGTGCCACTAGAGTAGTTAGCTTCTTTGCTAGCCACCTAGCATAGAAGTCGCAGTTAATAACTTGCTATCACTGAAAGACAGGAAAGCTAACATACTAAAGTTAGCTTTCTTGGGCTGGTGTGGCTATAGTGATAACTAAAATGCTAGTCTTCCATTTGTATGCTTGGTAGATTGTAGCAGCAGTACAACATATTTTCTTGTGTGTTTGTTTTAAAGTTGTCCAAGGCGATGGCAGCGTCTTCTTCGTCCTCCTCTGCGGGAGGAGTGAGCGGCAGCTCGGTGACTGGCTCTGGGTTCAGTGCTTCAGAGCTCATCCCTCCAAGGAAAGTCCTGTACACATATCCTAAAGGAGCAGGTGAAATGATGGAAGGTGAGATGAGAAAACACGCAGCTAAAGGCATCTCTACTTAGCTGTTTTCCTATTCCCACCAAAGCAGGGGCTGAAGGAATCACTGACAACACACTGTATGTTAAAGTGCTGGACCATCTAAGTTAGTTCAAAGCAGCTTGTGCCTCTCTTGCAATTATTGTACTATTACATTCCATTTGAATCTAAGTACAGGTCTCTAAATGATTCACACAAGCCCAACTCTAAAAAGTTCTGGCAAGTCTTGCAACTACTGTGAAGACATTTCTAAATTCCTCAAAGCCTCTTTTGTCAGCTGGAACAACAAGATTATAATATCTGAAGAAATTAAATTGGTGGGCTGCACAGTAAAAGACCTTTAAACCCATTTCCCAAGCTGCTCAAGCCAACAAAGATCTCCTTTTACACTGAATCACCAAAATTAAACATTCGCAGCTAGAACTAAAAAGCTGAAACAGTCACAGCTGAAAACTAGTTAGAGATCTTTGTTATTGTGCCGCACACAGAATGTTTTTTAATCCAGCCTTTGAAGAAGCTGGAAATGCCAAAATGGATTACCAAATGGTAATGGACCTGCACTTGTATATCGCCTTTCTCGTCATCCAACCACTCGAAGCGCTTCTTGCACTACGAGTCACATTCACACACATTCATACACTGGTGGCCGAGGCTACCATACAAGCTGCCAGTTATGTGGTTTCAGATATGTAGGCTGGAGGAGACAGGGATCAAACTGCCGATCTTCCAATTGGTGAACGACCCGCTCCACCTCTGAGCTACAGCTGCCAGCTTTTTTTAAAGTTTGGCTGTCATTTATCTTTTCATTTGGTTAAGTTTATTTGATTTATAAGAGGGCAGTGTGCAATGTCATTAATCACTTACAAGAAATGAAAACATGGTTGCACCAGATTTAGAGAAATGCCAAATTCCATCTGTAGTCCGACGCATAACAAGAAGACGCCATAAATGAAAAAAAATTTAAGGTGCAGTGCAGACTACAGTAAATTCATGTGCCTAACATAACAGAAGCAGCACATACACACTGCACAGTGCAATTGAAAACACAGTAGCTGCCTTGTAAAGTGACCAGGTTACCAGTGCAGGTGCCTTACTTAATAAAACCAATAAGTACACACTGCACGGACCAGAATACGATATGATATTGTTTAGAAAGACGGATGATAGTTTTTCATCTGTGCAAAACCCTCATGCAGAAACGATAAGTGGCACAACCTGGGGCTGTCATAAAGTACAGGTAAAGTTTTTGGTGTCTCGCAGTTTTGTGCTTCACCTAAAGCCACATAGGATTTGTGTATCAAGGTAAAAGGCAATCGGGCACCTCCGCTTCAAAATACACCAATTCATGTGGTTAGTTTTTGAGTACTACAAGGTTAAAAACAGCTTACAAAGGGATGAATTGGTTTGCAGAAACACAGAAGTTCTCAAACTTTTCTCTTTGTTTATTAACAAAACTCTGAAGGCTGAAAATTGCATAATTTTTAACCTGAACGTTTCTTTCAGGAGTAGCTTCTAAAGCACCATTTTGACTTTCTATTAGCCTTGTGAACACCAAGGCTTCACCATCATTGAAATCTTTTAGTTACATAACAGGATCATACATTCAACGGCCTTAAAATCTTGTTCACATCAACTCATGTAACAAACATTGCTTACATGAAATTATCCTGAAAATACATACACAGATGGAAGACTGTTGGTGAAGATTCTCAGTCATGCAGGTCATGGTCATCCCTGTTTAAGAGGCAATGGCCAAGTGAAATTTAAAAGGGAGAGAACAAATGAACAAGTTCGTGGTGACTTGCTGGATTAATTCTTTAGGACATTTTTTGATGTCACATTTTCATTAATAAACTAACATGGGCTCTAGCTTAAGAAATGACAGGGGATGAGGTAAGAAAAAAGTCTTTTTATTACAGAAGTTCGACATACAATCTGTATTCTCCCACCTCCCCCTCCTCAGGATTTGCCCCCCAGCTATCACTTACAAGGCAGGGTTTAAGTTCTAATGTCACACCCGTGCACGCCGCAATCAATACGTCTGGCACTCGAAGTGCTAACACATTTCCAAAGTTTCCACACGTGATTATCCTCGCTGCAATCAGTCAACCACGGCACACTTTCAGCCTGCCCTGACTGTCTGACTGGAGTCAGTGAGTTGGTAATTGGTGAGGGAAGTAGGCAGATCAAACAAACAAACACAAACAAACATCTTTTTGCCTGTTACCAGCTCATGTGCCAGGGTGCATCGGACAGTCCCGCAGCCAGTGGACCACTGATGCTCTGCAGGGACACAAATGGATAATCTTAAACACTTTATTACAGAGTAAAATATACAAAAATGTTAAAAACTACATGGCTAAAATTTAAAATACCTGGTACATCAATCTGCTTTCCTACCGACTACCAGCCGCCTTTAGCCCAGCAGGGAAGCATGTCTGAAGTGCACTGAAACAATAAATCTGAACAACACTCAACATGGTTCCCATAGCTACAGTGGAGCAAAGTGGGTTTAAACACCTCGTTAAAACCCTCGACAGAAGACACACCGTGCCATTGCTAAAATATTTCTTTTTACCAAACTGTGGTGCCAAACGTGCACAACTCATGTCATAAAAAGCAAGTGTTATTTGTTATTTTTGACATGGCATTATCAAAGGTATTTATTTTATACTGTTTAAGAGAACTTCCTTTTTACATTAAAACTAAAATGTGACCTTTTCGTAACACATTTTCATTACAAGCTTTGATTTCAATCCTGAAAAATAAAATAAATAGCTCATCTGTGTGTGTTTCCTTCAATTATTTTAAAATCACAATGATAAAACATGCACTCTTTCATTAGAAAAAGTATCCCAGCTTTAATAGTCCATAGCATATCTACAGTACAAACCTTGTCAGTGAACTTGAGGGCAAAAACCAAAACCAAAATAATCATTAATTAATCGTAATCAAGGTAAAATATTCAGTTAATCATGATGTTTTTCTTTTCAGACGGCTCTGACAGATTTCTGTGCGAGTCCGTGTTCAGCTACCAAGTTGCCTCCACACTTAAACAGGTTAAACACGGTGAGTCGCTGACTGTTCATGCAAAATATGTTTGTTTTGGCTGATCCATGCAAACCTGGCACCCTCAATCAAGTAACACTTGTGTGTGTTCTCGCAGATCAACAAGTGTCACGGATGGAGAAACTCGCAAGCTTGGTGGAGGAGCTGGAAGCAGACGAGTGGCGGTACAAACCCATAGAACAGCTGCTGGGATTCACACCGTCTTAAATAAACAGACCCAGATGCCTTTGGTTCATAAATATTCTATTCCGTCTTTATAGTTTTATTCTATATCTTAAATATTATCTGGAGATACTGAATGTGAGATGTTTTATTTAAGACTATTGTATGAGCATGGTTTCTCTTTTTTAAAGCAACTTATTAAAGCGTACAGTAACAAATCGCCGTCACCAACAGTCTTCTCTATACTCTCAGCTAAATTCAAAATGTCATAGATTATTAATGTATTTTTCAGCTGGTGCAGGCTGTCACATGTGTTTTCCAATCTGCCCTTCGCCTCAGTGTAACAGGGAAATGATATGTTTGGTAATAAATCCCTTGAAGTGAGGCATTGTGTTTCCACATGGCTGCACTGTAACTCATAAATCTGAAAACCTCGGAGCTGCTCGCTGCAGCAGCACTCAAAACAAAGAGAGCTTGTAAATAAAGTCATATACTTGTCACATTCCTTGTACTGTTTGTTTTCTCTTGCTGTTGTTTGTCCCACGAACGTCACTGAGTTAATTTCTAGATAGGCAACTAAATCTTTGTTTGCTTTATGTTGACTGTTCAGTTTTTCTCTGACTCCGACGCCCACTGATGCGATTTGTTTCCGTGTCACTTCCCTGCTGTGTTGACAGCGAGGAAACGCTGCTGTTTTGTTCAGTGAATGGATGTTTTCAAACAAACGAGGGGTGGGGAGCGTACAGAATGTACTGTTCTGGGAGTAAATGTCTACGGACGGCCCTGGACATAACAAGACACACCTCCAGGCTGCAGCTTAGAGTTCCTCCCGAGGAGTTCAAAAGGTCGCTTTGCATCACACTTTCTAGGAATCCACTTTGGAGGAGTTGTTTGCGCATAGCTCTGAAATGTCTACTTTTACTGGAGCCTTTCACTTTTGTCCACATTCTTTGTGTTTTAAAAAAAAAAAAAAGAATAAATGCATTTTCCTCAGTTGAAACTTTCCGAGGATGACTTGATTCGCAACCCCCCCTTCCCTTTAGAACATGCTGTGCCTTTCACATGTGTTTATGTCTTTCATTTCCTCTCTGACTTAAAGTACAGTCCATCCCCCTCACGTGTAGCAGCACAGTATATTTGGCTGCTTTCCAAATATTTTTTTTTGTGTTGAGCATATATGTGATGTACTGTTCAGACTGTTTCTGCTTTGCATGACAAGTTTTTCATGATTTGGCATGTGACTCACTTGCAAATTCACTCTTTTAATTTTGCCTTGTGCTGTGTTTTTAATAAAACACAGATAGCAGCAGAATATATCTTGTGACAGCCATATCACATGAGGAATAATTAAATAGCATTGTTTGTGCTGGTGCATGTCCTTTCATCTAAATGTTCTTATTGCTCCAAATGTGGGAAGATGCACATCTCCACGATCATAACGCCTATTTATTATCTTTTGATCGCGTACACTGTGTCCTCTCATGCAGCCCGCTGTGTTGTTTGCACCTCTGTGAGGCAGATGAAAAATTCTGATGTAATGCTTGAGCAAAAACAGGTGACGTAATGTACACTGCAACACTGAGCCAGCTAAGCCGAGCCTGCACAGGGGCTTGAATCAATGCAGCCAGTGCGCTCCATGCACAAACAGCACAGCCGTTTATTAATGCGTTTGAATAATAAGAAACAAAGACATGCAACATGACAAGCCCAGGCAAGCCCCCTGTATATTTCCATAACACTGGGGTCTGCTCTTCATCACCCCAGCCCCCCTTCTCCTCCTCCTGTTTGTCTCTCCTCTGCTGGCATGTTACCAGGCAAGATACAGCTCCGATGGCGTGCCTCCCTTTTTGATTGGCTGGCTGGGTGCGAGTGGGCGTGGCCTAGCGGGGGAGTATATAAACATTGTTGCGGGACGAACCGCAGAGCTCGGCAGCTGGTGTGTGACAGGAGCAGCTCGCAGCACTGAAGTTACCAGATGGTTGTTTTTGCAGACAATAACCAGTCGAATAAATATCTGGAACATCGACAACGGACTTGAACGTCAACGTTATCGATTAAGCTGTAAGTATCACGTCATTATTGCTGATTTTTGCTAGCTTACATGCTAATTTGAGCAGTTTAACAGCAGCTAGCTTTCTTAACACAAAACTATTGTTGCTGTACTTGTTCTGTTCATACATTCCCCCCAAAACTACACTTTAAACGACACTTGGGTTTTAATATTGACTATGTTTAATGTTGAATTAGTGCCATTCGTGTCGAGTTTGAGTGCTTATCTGTTGTTTTTGTCTCCTCACAAACAGCTGACCAACCACAGAAGCTGTTGAATACTGCAAAGAGGATAACTATGCCTGCTCTATCTGCACCCACTGATATGGGCAGCCCACCCCCGTCCCCAGTGGACAGCAGTCCCAGGAGGCTGTCCTGGGGCAAGCTGGTGCAAAGATGGGCTGATTTCAGCACATCAGCCAGCAGCAGCAGTATGGAGTCAGGGTCCAACAATGGCAGCAGGAGTGACCTCTCAGACTCAGGTAAACAACTCTGCAATCATTAATGTATCAGACTCAAACTAGCCTCTCCTCTTCTTCATGGTTCTAACTCATTGTGTCTTCTCAACAGGGTCAGATGTCTCCGGTGACCTGCCTCCCTGTAATGAGGACCTGTTTTATGATCCAATGGAGGAGACAATCCTGAAAGAAGTCGTGGACCTAATTGCAGGAAGCCTGAGAGAGGCCAAAGACTCAGACTGCGCCTTGCGGTGCACCAAACTGCTCATCCCCGAGAAACTTCTGGAGCACATCGGACAGGAGCTCCTTCACCTGGCTGCTAGTGAGCCCTGTGGCTTACGAGGGGCTCTCATCGACCTCTGCGTGGAGCAAGGGGCCTCCTGCGAGAGTATGGCACAGCTTTCCGTGGACCCCTACCTTGTCCCCACCTTCCAGCTGACTCTGGTGTTGAGGCTGGAGTCTGGCGGGCTGTGGCCAAAGATCCAAGGACTATTTAGTACAAAGTCCCCTTCCACTCCAGTCGTGAGACAAGCTATTAAACTTAGCACCGGTTTCCGTGTGATTAAGAAGAAACTGTATTGTTCCGAGGAACTGCTCATTGAAGAATGTTAAGAAATTTAAAGGACCTAATGTTTTTCTGCGTTTTTAAAACGCCCAGTAAAGCTCACAGAAGGGCCTTATGACTATTAGTACATGTATATGATGCCTTCAGAAGTGTACGGATGGACTTTGTCACGATGCAGCCCATTGTTCCCATTGTAAGGGAGTTCATGGTATCTGGAGCAAGTGTTGCTTTTCCAATTACATTGTACATCATGATATGTGATAAACCGGCATTTTGCGGAAGTGCGTACCTCAGTTTCTATTGAAACACAACGGCAGCTAGCTATATGATTAAAAACCATTGTGTTTTCTTTTTCTTTTTTTTTTATACATGGCATTCAGTTGTAATGTACACCAAGTGACGAACTGTACACCATGCAAACCATTAGGGACCTTAGTGACTGCTTGAATCCACGAGCAAAGGCTTACCACTGCTTGCATTGTGCAGTTTATGTGCAAGCTGCGGCTAAGATTTCAGATGTAATTTGATCTTGTATCTGTGTAGACCTGTCCTGCTTTCACCTTTTTATTTATTTGACATTCAAATACTCATAACATTGCACTGTTTTTTGTACTTTCATGACTGCAAATAAATTATTTTTTTTTAACAGCTCTCTCTCTCTGCTGTTTTATTTCAGCTCTAGGTCATGCATTTGCAGCGTTGCATGCAGATTCAGGTGTCCTATGGAAAATTGCAGGGGCGTAGGTTTAATTTTAACATTTTGTGGGGGGGCTTTGACTGTTAAACACTTAATCTCCTGTCTTCTGGCGAATTGTATGCACCAACTTGTGCCTTTTCTGCATCAACTCATAGTGTATACATTGTCTATTTTGATCTAAATCATAAGAAATCTACACTAATGAAACTTTGGTAAAGTTTCTGCATGAAGCAAAAATGCAAGTGTTTGATTCTGCTAAATGCGAAACAACACATATGAAGCTGCATCCTTTGACAAACTATCCCAGAACACTAAGATAACTGTCGTAGAGATTAACAATGTTCAGCTATGTCTTGGTTACAGATCGGTTTAAAAGTGAGCCAGCCATGATCAACCACATCCTCGGAAAAGTTGTGCGACCAGTCACAACTCTTTGCAGCACAGCATCCGCCAACAACAGCTGAGAACATTTGCGGTGAAAGAATGTGACGCTGTACTTCTTGCCGGCACGTGCTGCACGTCCTCTAAAATGTGATCGTGTGCAAAGCCATGTTTCCAGTTCCCACTCTCAGCGAGCCAGCCTCCCAGCTGAATGTGCTGACTGAGCTTTTGACTCTGATGTTCTGTGCTTGTTCTGCTCTGAGCAATGAGTCACGTCCAACACGACTGAAGCATCCATATTTTATTTTTTATCTGGGAGTAAAAACATGGTGGAAAAGGTGAGCGAGATCTGTGTTGTCTTAGCCTGATAATCCATTTTTTAAAAATAAAACATAAATAGCATACTATAAACTCAAAAGGCGTGACAAAAATAGCTTCTTCCAACAGATGTGAGACATTGTACTCAAAAACTAGAACCTGTTAAAGTCCCACTTTGTGGGTAGGCACATCTCTCATTCCCTTGGCTTTTATTGTGAAGTGTCACAACGTTAACATACATAACTCTATCCCTACTACATTTAAAAGAGGCAAAGTGTAAAGGGACACTTCCTAATTGTTATCTCTCACACACACACAGCAGAAGAAGACGAATCTCAGGTGTTCAAGTGTCTGACAAACCCTGGACGTTATGACTATATATTCATCAGAGGTTTCACATTATTCCTGCATAGTTTCAGAATGTGCATTTGAAGTCAAACCGAACTCGTCCACTCCGCTGATTTGACCGTGTGAAATAAAAGAGGAAGCATTCACTGTGGTACCTAACAAACTGCTACATAAATAACATCCGTATGACTATATCTAACCTCGCTACAGTCCGGTTTCGTACTGCATTCTCACAGAAACCGTGAAGTGACCTCTCCCAGCTTCATGGCTCCCAGTCACAACTGGGGCTTGGCTTTTTTAAGTGTTTTTCTTTTTTTTCCATGTCAAAACATTATATTCATATTATATTTTAATTCAACATACTAAAAGTCCGCAGAAATGGCTTAAACCAGTTTGTGTGATCACTTTGATGCAGGTTGGTGCTGGTTTGTTTGTGTTGCTTGTTGAATCATCTTCCGTCTCCAGATTGTTAAAGCTCATCTATTTACAGCCGATAATCTTTTGTGTGGATTCTGGAAACCTGGAGACAAGAAGGGAAAAAAATCACGTTGTAAAATGAAACAAAACATGCAGGTAGTCACTAGGCTTGGGCGGTATCTATTTTTTCATAACTTCCAGAAATTTCACAGGGTTATACGGTATATGTCTATTTGTGCGTGGCGCTAACTACACACACTAACCACCGGACTGACGAGTTGCTACGTTCTGCAAGCTCTCTTTTTCAGTCTAGTTAATGTCAAGAAATCAACTAAACTTTACAGCACTCCACAGAAACCTCCACCATGGACTAGCGTTTTGGAGGTGTAACTGCAGAGTGACACAGACACACCACCGCACAAGTATAAATGCTCACAACGGCGTAGGCCACGTGCGTAGGGCACGGTGTAGGCTCTGCATAGAGCTGACGCACTAGTATAAATCCAGTTTAAGCAGGCAATGGAGGTGGTAACAGCACTGGGACAGCCGGCAGGATGGGACCATGGGTGGGATGGGTGTGTCATTTTAATCTTTGTGTAAAAGGGGCTGTTCAAAGATGAGCGTCTGTATTTTTACCTTCAGGATTTTTAAATTCGGTATATCGAAAAAAAATGATACCACCGAAGCCTAGAAGTCACTACAAAATGTGTTTATAAATGCGGAGGACTTGCTTTTAATTATGAAAGCAGCATCAACCATGGAATGAAGCTGAGATCTCAGACAGCTTGGCGCAGCTTGGTGTGCGAGCCCTCTGCGCTCTTTGGTACAGATCAGTGTCTCCAAAATAGCGAGCTCTGTAAAGCATGCCTTCCTCTGCAGGAAACACAAGAAACAATTCATGAAAGATATATGAGGGGTGATATAAATCAAAATGCGTCTTTAATCATTTCCCCGGAGCTGATAACGGCAGAAAGAACAGTCAATATTCATGGTTAAATAAATAAATAAGCGTAATTTGTTTTTCTTGGCAAACATACTCTGTTGCTTCTCCTTCCAGCAATTGTTGCGGAGGTTGGAAATATAATCATCCTCCACCGTCCGCTCCAGATTCTTCAGATTCAGGCCCGTGAACTCCCTGGAGAAGTGCTCCCCCACATAATATGGCACCTTCAGGTTCTCCGTCAGCCTCTTCTGAGTGTAACCTGCTGACCTGCGTGGAGATAGGACAAAGTGTGGGAGAGATATCATGTGACCAACTGCAGCACGAAGATGACAGATCTGGCACCGCCTGTCTCTGTCAACATGACTCATGGCTGATAAGTGCATCTGACACACAAAGGCAGGCAGCGTGGCGAGAGGCCAGATGAATGGAGCCAGCGACACAGAAGAGGTCTGAGATTACTTGGGATTTGGGAGGCAGCATCAAGATGTTGTTTTGGAATCAAACAAGGAACTGAAAAGTCAAAACAATGGATCTGTCCTAGGATGTAATACTATGAAAGTAAATCTACTTTGGGGCAGTGGCACTTCAAACACCGCTCTTCGCTCTCTGGCTTGTACAAAAATAAGAAAATACAACAATTATGAAACAGACTTGTGTTGGGATTGTGTCGATAATCTTTTGTCTGAGTCTACTGGAATTTTGCCGAACAACAATTAGCCCTGTTATTTAACATCCTTCTTAGGCAGGCGTTCACATTAGAGGATCACACTCACGGCCTGAAGCTGAGGCTGTAGGGCGGGCTGTTGACCATGATCTGACTCAGGGCCGACACAATGACCAGGATGAGGATGGGCATGACCTGCACGAACAGAGCGAGGCCTCCCTGCAGGGAGAACAATGCAGTGTCAAAACCTCACAGCTGAGTCAAACACATCTGCCAAAGATAAAATCACACATGACTCATTGTCTCCCCCTGCTGTTCAACAACACATCTTCACATCTGCAGGAGCTCTAATAATAACATCAAACTCACATCCCGCTGTCGCTCTCTTCTCTCTCGCCTTGGGTAACGCATCCGCCCATTGGTGTACACATTAGCATTACCTGGATCAATGGAGCACATGGAGCACTTAATAGACTGATCATAACAAGTATTACAATGAATCAACCCAGTTGCCAGAATAAATGTTGGAATTGTACATTTCTGCAAACCATGAATATATAACGTTTTTATGTTTCATTTGTAGCAGGTATGCTGAATATGTACATTTCTTTAGGTTTCAATTTATGATGTGACAACGCTTTGGTCAGCGTGTGACTAGGTTAAGGCATCAAAAACACTAGAAAGAGATTATGTGTTAAAATCTCACATTTTTTAAAAGCTTAATCCACAAACACAGCTGGAAATGTCCCAAACTATGGATAAAAATACCTTGTTTTGTCACCACAAACATGTCTGGATATGTCCTGACACGTCGCTACTAAAAATCTGGTTTTGTCGCCACAAACACAGCTGGAAATGTTCCAATGTGCCATTAAAAAATTACCGGTTTGGTCGGTGGTTGTAAACTTTATGAAGCGCCTTTAAAAAATAACCTGATTTGTCGCTGGTCATTAAGAAAAATACCCAGTTTTGTTACCAAAAAGATGGCTGGAAATGTCCCAATCTGTTCATAAAAAATACCCCATTTTGTTGCTACGACCACAGCTGGAAATTTCCTGTGTTCTCAAAAAACACCTGGTCTTGTCGCCACAAACACGGCTGGAAATGTCCCAACCTATTGTTAAAATACACCCTGTTTTGCTGCCATAAACACAGATGGAAATGTCCCAAACAGTTGATAAAATATACCTAGTTTTGTCACCACAAACATGGCTGGAAATGTCCTGACATGCCGTTAAAAATACCTGGTTTTGTTGCCACAAATACGGTTCAAAATATTCCGATAGGCCATTAAAAAATAACTGGGTTTGTCACCACAGACACAGCTGGAACAGTCCGATACGTTGTCAACAAAAACCAGGTCTTGTCACCACAAACACAGCTGGAAATGTACCAACATGCCATTAAAAATAACTAGTTTGGACACCACAAACAGCTGGAAATGTCTCAACGTGTCATTAAAAAAACAACCCAGTTCTGTCATCAGAAAGATGGCTGGAAAAGTCCGACATGTCGTTAACAAAAACCTGGTTTTGTCGCAAGAAACATGGCAGGAAACGTCCTGATGTGTTTCCAAAAAATACCTGGTTTTGCAGCACAAACAAGGCTACACGTGTCCTAACGTGTCCTCAACATATACTTGGTCTTGTCGCTGCAAACACGACTGGAAATGTCCAACATGTCCTCAATAAAAAGCTGGTTTTATTGCCACCAACACAGCTGCACATGTCCCGATGTGCTCTGTAAATATACCTGGATTTGACGTCACAAACACGCTTGAAAATGTCCTGACGTACTGTTAAAAATACCCAGTTTTGTTTCCACGAACATGTCTGGAAATTTTCCGATGTGTTGATGTCACCACAAAGACAGCTGGAAATGTCCGACATGTCGTTAAAAAAAACCTGTCTCATACAGTGGTCTGTTGTTGTCTGCTGCTTAACAGCTGTCTTGGCTAGGTGATGAGAAACTCAGCTCATATACATGTTGTATTTCACTTAAGAAATGTTGATATGATATATATGAAACATACAAATGTGGCGTGGTTTGCAGGAATGTATAAAGCCAAAATTATACTCTAGCGACCAGGCCAAATGAAGACAAGTATATCACAAGCTTGGCATGAAAACAAAGCAGTGACACTAACTTGATGGGTAACCTCCTCCAAAGAACATGTTAAAGAGGTCTTCAGGTGAAATATCTGGCTCGAAGTTTCCATTGTCTGGGCCGTGTCTTGAGGGATGCCTCCTCTCTTCTTCACATTGATCGTACTGTCGTCTCTTGTTAGCGTTACTCAGAACAGCATACGCATTCCCAATAGCTGTTGGAAAGGAAAATTAAGACGTCAAATCATCACAAAGAGAGGCTAATAGACACCGTACTTACAACCTCTAATTGGGCTCTCTGTCACCTTTAAATGCCTCTGTAGCACCTGGAGCGTGGTTCTTGTCTGGATGGAATTTCAAAGCAAGTTTTCTGTATGATCTTTTGAGCTCATCCTCGGAGGCGTCTGCCTGGACCCCGAGGATCTCATAGAAGTCTTTACACTGTTTTATCCTGCGTAGAGAACACACAGTCCTCAGTGTCAGCGTCAACCACATCTCCAGTAAACCAATAAAGTAAACTATTCCCTTACCTCCTCACAGCCTCCAGCTGATCTGCCGAGTAGGATTTTGAGGTGTCTGATGGCTTTTCTTCAGGTCTGGTGTCCTCGCTGTTGGTCTGCCGCTGTCGAGGCCCAGAGCCCCCGCTGAAGTCTGAGTGACCGCTGCCTTGGCGAGGTGCGAATCCATTCTTTGCTATCAGCTCCAGCAGCACTGGAGGGGAGACAACATCAGCGTGGTGAGCATGAAACATTCAGACGTGCATCCAACATGGGAGTGGCTGAAAAAGCAAATCTGTATTTTTTTATCTGACTAAGATGAGCCTGCAGCAGCTGTCAGGTATTACACATGAATTCCCAGCATTAGTAGGCAACATATTAGTGAGTGTAATGTTAACACAATGTTAAAGTGTTAACACAGAAGAAGCTGGCTCTCTGGGATACAGAGGTCTGTGACAAACTCTCCCACTCCTGCCCTTTAGTTGACAGACGAGCCTGGCCTCAGCCATCTTATATAATAACATACACCACATTTAACACATCTGTTTCATGCTATATTTCATAACTATGCTCTACAGTTTAATCTGTGACTCATGACACACAGGAGCTGGTATGATGGACACATGAACTACACAGGCCCCGGCTACACGCGCCGCAGAGCTCATCCGGGATGCAGGTGATGCTGCAGGTGATGATGCTGCGATCCTCCCCGGCTGAAGCGCCCCTCACTTGGGCTCGGCCATCTTAACTCACCCTTGGCTTTCTCTGTCGGGAAGAGTCTCTGCGCCTTCGCCAGGAACCTCTGCGCCTTCTCGGGCTGCTCGTTGGTCAGCGCCGCAGTCGCGATGTCGATGCAGCGCTCCGCTTCGTCCCTGTTTACCTCCATTGCAGCGGGCAGCAGCGGGCGAACTGGACCAGAAGTAAATACAGGCGCCTGCTGATGACGTGCTGAGGATGCTGCTGCTGCTGCAAACCTCTGGCAGCTGGGGATGCTGGTGATATACTGCCCATGACTGTTAACATACCCAAACCAATTTAACTGATAGTAGGGTGTGTTTTTTAACTACATAGATTAAAACCTGAATGTTAACATGATTTTAAAATACCCAAAGCTACAGAAATTAATTTCAAATTAATCAATAATAGCCTGTTTATTATTCCAGCCAATGCCTTGCAGTTAGATTTGAGAGTAATGTCTTCCCCTTTTGCAGATACTAGTTGCAGGTACTTCAGTTACATTCATATGTGCATTGTGAATCAGGTAGTGTCATTACTTTTTTTTGGCCATTTTTGTGGAGTTAACTACTGACACTACAAACACTTCTGGGCCATTAAGGGAATTATGCTTTATGCTTATTTTTTATTAACTTGAATCTTTATTGAGATGATTTTTGTGATAACAGCATAATGAAATAATAAAATCATTGAAAAATAATAAGAGCCAACAAAACAAAAAACTGCTTGGGTAAATGCACGATACACAATTTTACAATGCAAATTGGCCAGTGTTTTTAATTATTATTCCAGTCCAGTGTTTTATTTTTTAATTTAATTTAATTTATTTTATTTCTTTTTATTTACTTTAATTTAATTAATTTAATTAATTTCTTTTTCATTTAATTAATTTAATTTAATGTATTTTATGTAATCAAACACCTTTGGAACACTATTGTCATATGTATTGATTATTTCTATTCATTGACAAATGTTTAGAGAAGTTGTTGCACACTTTTTTAGAAGTTTACCTGGCTAACTTGGTGTAACCTCCCACCTGGCCTGTGGTTTCTGAAGGCAACTGACAAACACAACAAAACAAAACTCACATTTTCCTTTGAATAGTGGAGTGTTAATTTATTCCTTTTTTGGTTTTGCAATACTCATTTGAGTGGCATTTAATGCTGCATGTGACTTTTTGTATCGGGCTTTATTTTGTCATAATTTTGTATCATGAACATACTTAATTCAATCTTTTTTTTCTCTTTTACAAGGTAATTTCAACACGTTTTTCCAAGTAGTTTTTGTGAACCAACTACTAGAACTAGATCTCTCTAAGTCAGGGTGACTAAACATAGCTTCCAAAGATATGCAGCTTCCACTGATTATACTCTGCAAAAGAACTGCTAAGAGGTCTATGAATATACCAACCTTAATTTAACTGAAGACCATTTATATTATATATACACAGAAATGTACACTTCACACCTTACCGTTATCTTATTTGTTAAGGATTTTAAAACTGTGTTCAGACTCATGTTGTTTGTCAGTTTTTTGTTCATTAAGAGCACAGAAATAGTCAAATGTATGTTAACCCTGTTTGCACAACATGAATGTGTCTGCTCCCTGTGCTACCTCATTTCTCCACTAGATAGAGACAAAATGTCTGCCTTTACTGTGGGTCATGAAGGTGACAGCTGGTGTCATTCATTTTTTGTTTTATAATTTGGATCCTGTGAAGTATATCTGTAACTGCCTCCACGTTCAACATCACCTTTTTCTGCACAATTAATATTTTTGTACTTTACTACTCCAAGCTGTAGATGCAGATAGGAGTTCAGATAATGAATGATAAATCAATATATTTGATTATTATCTCTGTACATCACACACATTCCATGTACACTTAATACTGTGAATTTTTGCACATTCCTTGGACAATATTTTGCATATTTCTGCACACGTCTGAAAACTGCACTGCATTTTAAACATTTGTATTCAGATAAACTGTACAATTTTTATTACAGTATTTCTTTATATTTTTCATATTATTTATATCTTCTATTCTATAGTTGAATAATTGCACAGAATATTGCAGCAGACAAACAATTCAATACAACGCACACAATATAAAGTGATACAAAGAGGAACACATGAGACAGCCAATGCAATATAAAACTACACAGAAAAGCAAATCACACACGAAACACACAAAAATACTGTTTAAGTATTTTTTACTGGGTCTAATATTGCTTGAATGTTTATATTATTTTTCTATTAGATTTTTAAAGATTTTTTTAGGGTGGGATGAGTATGAAAAAGTTGTATCAATAAATAAACACACATAGTATATATGGTACTGGGTCTAATATTGCTTGAATGTTTAAATAATTTTCTATTATTTTTCTTTTGTCTTATTTTTTACCTTATTTTGTTTAATTTATTTTAACCTGATTTTATTTTATTTTACTTTATTTTATTTATTTATCTTTACTTTATTTTAATTTAAGTTAATCTAATTTTATTTTCTTTAACTTTTTTATTTTTTTATTTTAGCTTTTTTTTTTTTTTTTACTTTATTTTGTTTAATTTAACCTGATTCTATTTTTATTTATTTATTTATTTCATAAGGACTTATGTAGGGTGGGAGTAAGGATGACGTGACAGAACAAGCATCCTTGTATCTCCCCTGTGTGTGTGTGGACGGGCGGGGGTCCTCTGCACTCCGCAGCTGGGATACTGATGTCCACTGAGCTCGTTTTTTTTAACGCCTCGTCAGTCGTGTCGCTTTAATTGAAATCCACGCGTGAACGCAACTATGCGTGCAGCTAATTCACGACATGTCTAGACAGCAGCAGCAGCGGCGACTCTCCAGAGGAGGTAAATATACATCTGGCTGCAGAATGAATAAAAGGTGAACAGCAGATAAACCAGCAGCCAATCACAGCCCGAGCTTGAGGCGGCATCCGAGCGCTGATTGGCCAGTCGCACCTCGAGCTCCAGCTCATATTGATGCGTGCGCTGCGGAGCCAACGACTCGTCTGTCTTTCTGGGTTACAGGAGTTTGGGGGTGAAACACAGCAGCTTCACCTTTAACAGCCGGACTCTCTTTACACTCGTCTTTTTGGTGAGTTGTTTTTGAACGTGTTTCCTCTACAGGTGTAATACGAGTGTTACGCAACGCAGCAAATGTCGCGTGTCAGCTAGAAGTCAGCATCATCGTTACATTACCATCCTCTTCCTCACCAGCTAGCTTAAACAGTTAGCTAGCAAAAATAATTGACACATCCACCGTTTTAGCTTGTTTGTCGTCAGCTCGTCACCAAAACAGGGACGTTACCGTGTTTTTTCTCATTCATACCGCTCAGCAGAGCATCACCGGACCGCAGCCACGATGGCGGAGGCGGAGGCGTTGGAGACGAAGCAGCGCAACTCCAGCAACGGACATGTTCCCCCAGCAGAAGCCCCCAGAGAAGACGTGTTTGACCACACATACAAAGAGAAGGAAGGCCCCAAACCTCCCACTATCATCGTATGGAAAAATGTCTTTCTGATGTCTCTGTTGCATATAGGTGCCCTGTACAGCGTGTTCCTCATCCCCTCTGCACATCCTCTGACCTTGCTTTGGTGTAAGTACAAAAACCTGTTACTGTTCTTGTTATTTCTGCACATGCTTAGAGTTTATATTGTGGCTTTTTTTCTGTACGTACAGTATTCAAGCCAAACCACAGCTGTTATGTCACCGCTGCTGCATGCAAAAATCTGCCTGTGCATGCTCCTCCCAGTATTCTGCATGTAGTGGGATTATAGAGGAGGGCATATATCACCGGAGATTTAATGTCACAGCGTGTTATTTAAAGCTACAAACTGTGCAGCAGGGATACTCTGTTTGCTTTGCCCAGGCATGATCTTCATACAGGCCTGCAGCTCTGTTTTTATAGTGCAAACTTTATTTAACTCTCAGTTTGTTGCTATTGAGTTTTTTTTAAATGCAAAATGACACAGAATCAGTGGTCTACATCAACCTATAGCTACATGTAGCCTATGGTTACCACATTGAGATGATAGTTTCCACCAAAAATGAAGACTTGGAAGACAGCCAAATTCTATATCTCAGTAATTTCTGAAAAAAATTGCAAATATTTTCCGTTTCCTTAGAGGAATGTGTGACATTGTAAAAATAAGGCTGCTTTGGTCTGAATCAGGGACTAAGTTGCATGGTTGCCTAGAGTTGGTTTGTGTTACAAGCGGACCAGATAAAATGCCTTGTGCGAGAAAGCGGCTCTTGATTGGTCCGAATTTCTACGTGAGAAAAATCCAGGAAGTAAAGAAAATGTTGAACTTGCAAGATAAATGCGAGCGAACTGCACTTACTGGACAAGCGAACTTGAGATCAGTTGAAAAGAACCAAACATTTTACAGCTGCTGCCATCTTGCATTTGTGATGTCATTTGGAGCCAGAGTCTGTGGTCTCCGCCCACACACCTGTCCAGCCAATTGCGTGCAGCATCACTGAAGTACACCAGTTGGCACACAGGGCTGTCTATCATGTCGTCAAATCCCCTTTTTATAGCATCAAATAACTACTTAAGACTAGACTCCAGTAAAACAAACACTTGAACGTGCTTCAGGGTGATGAGGATTACCTAAAATTACAGAAACCGTCTTTGGGTAAAATTTAGTTGTTGTGTTCTTTGAGATTTTTTAGTTTGGCCCATGTCCCATCCACAAACATGGAGGGGGCAGGGTTTATGACCTATACTGCAGCCAGCCACCAGGGGGCCATCCAGATGTTTTGGCTTCACTTTTTGGAAGCTGTCATGTCGTCCAGCTTTAATTTCAAGTTTGTCTGTCCAAACCGGGAAAATGGGAAAATGCACTCCTTGTGGGCTACATTTAACAAAATGTGCCTTTCACCTTTGTGTGATAAATTGTTAGCTGACACTTAAATCTGTTCAGTCAAATTACTGTAATTACTGTTCAAGTAGTCTGTGAGTAATAGCTGGTTATTACACCTCAAAACAAAAATGCCCCAAATGATCCCGCTCTCCCCTACATATAATAAAAACTGTTTACTACCTTCACAAGTCTTCAACAAGAGGCAAATCTGGTGCAGCTTCAGCAGCCCACACAGGTCAGGTGTACACAGGGACATCTCCCTAGGATTCAAGGACATTTGGGGCTTAGCCCAGACCTCTGTTGATAAATATTTTTTAGCTAAACAAGCTTTATTTTGATGCCTTTTTAAAATGACACCTCATTTACATATAAAGTACAAATAATATTTCCTGTGAGTGTGTATTAATTTATTTTGAATTAGAGGATGGTCAGCAAGCCACCTGGCATCATATCTGTTCCCGCAGGCAGGTGTGTGCTTGTCAGAAAAATTACCTGTACTTCCTAAAAACGACCAACTATTATGTTTTTAAATGAAATAATAGAGGCAGTATTGGGCAGTATTAAGGCATTACTGTATACCAGGATTTTTAGACATCCTGACGGTATAATTTTCAGTACTGTCAAAAATAGATGCACGTCTTTCTATTAAACTTGTAAGGAGATGCTGTATTGAGTCGATGTAGTGCACAGCATTCACCACCAGAGGTCAGTCTTAACCAGCGGGGCAGGCAGCTGAGCTGAGCTAGATGGTGGCTGTGAGTGTTGGGGACATCATTTACTATGCGATGACAGCACCTACTGAATCACAGGCTACAACATACGATGCAGTAACTTCCCATATTGAGTACGCGAAGATGCTGCACAGGTTATTACTTCTCCAACTGTCAAGCCTAACATAGAGCGTCACATTATTATTATTATTTTTTCACGCAAAGACCATTATATACCGTATACCTTGCGAAAATGTGATTACAGAATAGATAACGCCCAAGCCCATCAAGTAACAGTATGGTAGGGAAATCAAGAGAAATCCAACAAACCGTATGCTGCTTTATTACTCATAACATTTCGTCAGAATCCATTGTGATGTGTAGTTCTCATGAACCAAAACCACAGAGGCTGCATCTATAAATAGACTTCCAGTCTCACCATACATGTAATCATGACGTAGCATTATCTGTCCAGTCATCATCTGATATGATGTAATTACATTACCCAGAGAGAGTCACAGGTCCATGTAACATGCCCTTCTTCCTTCATGGTGGTTTAAGCTTCTGTGAAACAAGTAGGCCAGTACAAACCAGTGCAGTCAGAGGTAAATTTGGATGATTGTTGCCTCTGATGAAAAGGAGAGGCAGCGTAGACTAGAGTGTGGTGAACAAATGCTGTAGTACATTAATAATTTATGTGTTTCCAAAGTCTATTTTACCAGTTAATGGGGTGATCCTGCCTTCATTAACACAGATATAATAATGTATTATAGATGACTCCCTTGCAAATGGCACCCAACACTAACAGTACAAGTCTGATACACAGACCTTTGAATGTGCCATATTTTAATTAGCAGTACTAATTCTTTTTTATCTGTTTCTCTCCACAGCTGTTCTTTGTTTTTTGATAAGTGCTTTAGGAGTCACAGCAGGAGCTCACCGCCTGTGGAGTCACAGATCCTACAAGGCCACATTACCTCTAAGGATCTTCCTCGGTGTTGCTAACTCCATGGCATTTCAGGTGCACACTTATACCGTCGTGATAATTGCAGTTTTCATTACCGTGTAAGTACCATGTTGCGCCTACAGTGTGTGTAATCTCTGTCTTTACTCTAACCCACAGAATGACATCTATGAGTGGGCTCGAGACCACAGGGTTCACCACAAATATTCAGAGACAGATGCTGACCCTCACAACGCCGTCCGGGGCTTCTTCTTCGCTCACATTGGCTGGCTGCTGGTGCGCAAACACCCTGACGTCATCGAGAAAGGGCGCAAGCTGGAACTCAGCGACCTGACAGCTGATAAAGTCGTAATGTTTCAAAGGAAGTAAGTAAGGAAGACAGTTGATCTTCACTTGAAATAGTTAATCAAAAAATATGCACATGACTCCTTTGGCAGGAGGTATAGACAGTTAACAAGTAGAATCATGTATCATAATTTTATTTCAGAAATTGTAGTCATTCAGGTTTAACAAGGTAATAATACAAACACGTCTTCTGTGCACATTGAGAGTGACTCAAAGTTTGCCTCACGTAGAGGGAAAGTGATAATGAACAGGCCTATTGTTTAATATTCATGTCGTACTGAGTAAACAGCTCCACCCACTCTGTCCCCACTGCAGGTATTACAAACCGTCTGTGCTGCTCATGTGCTTCTTCGTCCCCATGTTCGTGCCTTGGTACCTGTGGGGGGAGTCTCTGTGGGTGGCGTACTTCATCCCGGCTCTGCTGAGGTACACCCTGGTGCTGAACGCCACCTGGTTGGTGAACAGCGCGGCTCACATGTGGGGGAACAGGCCCTATGACAAGAACATCAACCCCAGGGAGAACAAGTTTGTCGCGTTCAGCGCTATAGGTATGAATTCGTCACATATGAGAAGTTTGCCCTCAGGGCCCTGTCTCGCAAAAGTCTTTCTCTATTTCACCCAACGTTATCAAGCAAGGTATCTTTGCACGTCTGTCACATAAGGCCACATTCAGCATGAATATTGCCACGGCAGGCGATGGTAACCCGCTCATGTATGACTGCGCACTAGTTCTTCAACAAAATCACCTCACAGCCCAGTTCTGTTTGTGGAAAACAACATTAACGAATCAAGACCAATTGTGTTTGTTGTCTTTGAATTGAAACCTACTGTAGGTCTCTGCAGGACTTTACAAGAACTTAACTCTTGGACCAACTTTGGGCCACGATTCTGTGTCATGAGCCATAGCTTTAGTCTAGTTTTAGTCAACGAACACTCACGGCATTTTAGTCATTACTTTCAGTCACTGTGTTTTCTGTATGTTATTTTAATCTAATCTCAGTCAGGCTAATTTATGGATCAGAAATTCGAACCAAGGTGACAGGTTGAATATAATTTCATTTAGATGATTCTTTTCTGCAACTACAAATAATTTCTACACACTTAAAAACTTGCATTTCTCCAGCAGGTTTTTATTTACGAACACACACTTGATCATCATTTGAAAAGCTCAACATGCTCCCAAAAAACAAACTTGACACCACAAATAACTTATCTGAGACAACGAGGATTTGAATCAGGTTCATGGTAAACTCTAACTTACTGTATAGATCTCACTGTTAAGAAGAAGAAAAAATAACTTAATTAAAGCCTGAATTCTCTCTTAATCTGCAACATGTTAGTCTGGAGGTTTAAACTCGTGTCCTCTCACAGAGTCAGTGATTAAAACTAAACTTCCATCTCTGTCAGAGAAAACTGATCTGAGTTCAGACTGTTTACTTAAGCACAGCTACACTCGGTACATAACCGAGCCTCAAACCATAAACCTTCTCCAGCCCGGATGTGAAGTCCAGCAGCAGGTGGTCGCTAGCTCCGCTGCCATTTAGCAGCAAGTAACGAACTCCACAAATCCATTAGGCAGTCTTATTTTAGTCATAGTCATAGTTTTCGTCAATGGAATTAACACTGTGGCAAAGTTTATAAACCAGGAACTAATCATTTTTGGCCCATGACTTAGCCCTCCATAAAATTTTAATGAGATCTGTAAAGTAGTTTGCGAGATATGCTGTGAGCTAACCAAACAAAACAGCTTCTTCAACGGACTTGATCAGCAATCACTGAAGTGACCACGTCCTATTTATTGTTTCCTGCTTTCAGTATGAATTTATCACCACTCTGTCTTTTACCTTACAGGTGAAGGATTCCACAACTACCACCACACATTCCCCTTTGACTATGCAACCAGCGAGTTTGGCTGCAAGTTGAACCTTACCACGTGTTTCATCGACGCCATGTGCCTCCTGGGCCTGGCCAAGGACCGCAAGAGAGTGTCCCACGAGGTGGTCCTGGCCCGATTACAGCGCACCGGCGACGGAAGCCACCGGAGTGGCTAAGATTGAGGAATTGTGGTCAGCTTCGAAGGCTTAAACCGAAACAGAAGAAGCTTCACAGTCCTTTGACAGCTATACATTTCTCATCCTCTGAGGATTCATGAGGGCCTTGACCACATTTTGCTTGTTTTTGTGGTTTTTGTAGCTGTAACTTAACAAATTGTTCGAGACGGATAAAAAAAAAAACCAAACACACTTTGCTAAGCTCTTGGCCTCCGTTTCTACTGTCCGGTCGGGCCAAGGTCTTGCAAAGATGAATTAGATTTGAAGTAGATTCATTTAAAAAAAATCAACTTCATTCTCTGCTGTTTTTTTGCCACTTTTGTGTGCATCATTCATGCAAGGTCAGTCATGTAGCCAATCATTTTTTATGTAAGTATTACTCAATTATTAATCAAAACAGAAAAGAAACGAAGCACTGAAAAACATGGAGGAAGTGATGAGGTACGATGCAGATTGGAGACGGTTGCCTTTATTGCAGTTTACAGCAAGTTTTTACCGTTCGGATACAATGTTAATTCAATTTTTGAGCGCTTTAAGATCTGGGGAAAACAAAGGACGAGGGTTTTTGTTAAAAAGTTGCTGGCTTTAATGAAACGTGGCACATGATGGAAGAGTGAGGGAACCCAGACCTTCTCCTTGTAACTGTACTGAGAGCTGGTACGCCAAAACTGTATGGAAACAGAGCATGTTGCGGTGTGTATCTTGGTTGTCTCGTGCAGAACACCAAACTTTAAGTCGGTGTAGTAATTGGATTAAGTATTCTCAAAGACTATAGAAGGGATGCATTTATCGTCAAATTAAAACTGCCGTATAATATCAACAATAAATACAGATAAATGTAATTTTAACTCAGAACCATGCAGCGTTTAATCGACTCTTTTTGTGTTTTAATGATCATAGTGCCAAGAGCGTACCAACTGTCGAAATATTTAGAGCACACGAGTCGATTTTGCTTCTTCACTCATTGTGGAAGTTTTTTAACATTGTGGCATCAGTAGCTTTGCTTATCCACAATCCTTTGGTCCAGAAACAAGCAGAGATCTCATCGGCCGACGTCACGTGACAGTTCTGGTGTTACAAAAACAACCCGTGCATGATGATGTTCTGTAGTCGGTGTTGTAGTGAGGTGTTTTATCAGTGACTCCAATGGCAGAGCTGTGTCTATTTTTGTAATGTTAAGTGTGGAGCTGCATCGCTTTTGGATCATCAGAACTGTTGCCGTGGTGATCTCTGAGACGGGGTCTGGTTTCCCTTCGACGTCCCACAAAGCTTCAGGTGCATCGATGTTTACGCTCATCTTCGATTCAGACGTGCGGAATGCTTATGTTGTGTTATTTATATGTATTTATTTAGTTTTTTTCCTTGTTGACCAAAAAAGTCCTAACCTGAAGAAGATTTGGCGGTTAAATATATCAAATTGTTTTCCCCGAGAGTCAGGATTCAACCTAATGCCTTATGACTTGCATCCATTCCTGGTTTTCTTCACGTCCTGTCAGTGAAGACAAAAAGGCTCAAAACAGATCTGACCGTGTTTACAGGCCGAAAAGTTGTTTTTATTCTGATAACATTTTAGTTAAGGCAAACGGTAGCATGACAACAACAAGGTACTGTAAATGCAAGCAGACGCTCGAGGTTCACAGTCGACTATTTATGTAACGCCTGGTGCAAATGTTTAATCACAATATTTAATTTGCGAAATACAGGTCAGGCGCTCATGTGCCAAGTAGTTCCGATCCAACAAAGGTGCTGTCGTGAGGGACGTGAGAGCGTCGTCAGAGCACTTTGCCAAAACCCCGACAAAATCCACAAGCCATGCAAAACAACTCCTGCAGCCCAGAGCGCCCAAGTCAACATTTTCCTAAAGATGACGAGGAGGATCAAGAGGTTGTCGGTCTGAATGATAACGTCAACTGTATTCTATTCTGAAATAAAAATTCACAATATTTTCAATACACTCGTAATTCCATCAAGAGTTGTTGCTCTTCTTTGTCTCAGTGTCTTTCTGATATAAATCTGCACTGCACAGTCTTTGAGTTTTCTGAAAACTGCTGACTGGCTGTACCCCTCAACATTTATGCCAGATGGTGATTTTTTTGTTAAATTTCCACTAGAAGGCTTTGATAAAACACAGGTACAGCTTTTAAAATTGGGGTCAGCTACAAATGTTAACACAATTCTGACATCAGGATCTTGCTTTCAATTCCAGAGTTTGTAGCAAAGGTTTAGGGAGGGAAGCAGAATACCTGGGATGCCAAATATGCCATGTTCGGCACTTGGAGTATACAGAGTAAGTCTCCTTTAAGAACAATCCAATGCACACTTCCTTTGTTTTACATCTGCTGACAATGACCCTGATGAAGACCTGTAAAGTTGGTTGCAACGCCGACTTTTTAAAAAAATACATATTGTCATAAAATAAAGGCATTTTAATTTTGCACAAATCCTACAGTGTGCCTTCGGTTGTTTTTGAAAGAGAGTTGTGAGCTCATGTTCCAGCCATGCAATGAGCCCTTCACATGTGGAATAAGCACAGTAGTGTGAGTGTGTGTGTGTGTGTGTGTGTGTGAGCACCACAAAAACCGATGTGAGCAGTTTCATGTAGAACAACACATTCTCACTTCGACCTAGACACATATCAACATTTGGTCATGGACTTTCCTTGTCCAGATACGACATCAAAGGTACCCTGGGTGCCTTGGTTTTATGCATTCTGGGATGCTGTGTCAGGTTCTGCCTGTTACGTGCATTGTCTTCTTTCAAAATACACTTGTTGTTTTTTTTGCCTCCAACAAATAACGCGGTTAGGTTTAGGAAAAAAGAACAGGGTTTGGCTTTAAAATCTTACGGGACGCAAACGCCACTAACGGACACAATGGTGGACTCACTAATGCAGACTGAGGCGAAATCCAAGGTTCAGGGTTTGTAATACAGTCCGGGTCAGGACACAAAAGGCCGTCAGCACAGGCAGAGGTATCCAGATCAACAGACAACCCCTCATTGGTCTAAATACAAAAAAGGTCAATCTCATGAGAAATACACACTAGGAAGAACTCCAGAAAGCTCACACGAAGGACAAGACAATCCAGCAGAGAGCAAAGGGAAGACACAGATAATGAGACACAGGTGAAAGCAATCAGACAATCAGGGTGGTGGGAGACTTGAAAGGATATGGAGAAACAAACAACAGACTTTCAAAATAAAACAGGAAACAACGTCACATTCAAACCTTAACCACTCTCTTGGGTGAAAGTCCGTGTTTGTTGGAACCATCCACCACAACTCCCACCCACCTTATTCGGACTTTTGTCGCCTTAATTGTTGTTCGTGTCCTGCTGCGTTTCCCCCCGACGCCGCCAAGCAACTCAATGCTCAAGCGCCGGATTTTCAGCGACTTTGGAGTGAGACCGGGTTTGCATCTACTGCTAGCTCAATTAGCACCAATGAGCTAGCCAACGTTACAGTTAATGCTTACATCTTGCACTGTCACAAGCATGTGCCTTTCGTCCATGAGTAGATGCACCTTTCCTTCTGAGCGTCGATACAGTTGAGGGTTGTAGTTAGGGAGAAATGAAATAGTTCCTGTGAAACTGCTCACACAGGGTCTGTGGATTATCTTGAGTAACCGGGTCGTGATTTCTGGAAAGAATTTTGTGTGCCATCTAGTTCCATTATACTGGAGAGAGGGCAGACATCTCTACGGCCGATATCTCCAACACACAGCAACTCACACCAAAATGATCTAGACTCATAAACAGCACTACAGGTAAGAGGGGAAATATGGATTTTTGATTTGGGGGTGAACTGTCCCTTTAAGAATATCTTGCTGATAATACTATATAAATTTGCTTTTAATGGTGTAGTCTTACTCTGTGGTACTGCCACATTTACTGAGCCAAATAACTTGACTACATCCCCCACCACTCAGTTTAGTGTGAGAATTCAAAGGACAACAATCTGCAGTTTTCTGGTAATGATCCAACTGGGACTTGTCGGGGGATTTTCTGTTCCCTGGCTAGTTTTTCGCCTTCTGTGGTAAAGAACTCAACACGTCCAGTCTGCTGCTGACACAAAGTGCAAGGCAAATATATCCCAACTATTTAATACTGCAGCTCTTGGCTCCGGGCTGCAGATGAATAAAGCGTTCTCAAAATGTGATAAATGGTTTACACAGGGCAGAGAGGAATGTGGGACCAGTGTGCTGACTGGAGACCAGTTTATATTACATCAGACCAGAGAGTCTCTAGTTGGATTACATCAGACTCTTTCGTGTTTGGTTTGTGGATGTTATAAAAATGTCACTTCTACTGAGCACAAGTACCCTCCTGAAATCCACAGCTCAGAGTGCTTCATAAACGTCCTTTGTCAAGGTGAAACTGCACATTTTATCAGCCTTATATTGTGAGCAGGCCGAGGCACACCTGTGCAGTAATCATGCTGTTCAATCAGCATCTTGATATGTCACACCTGAGGGAGAAGGAGAGAGATGCTGCTGTCTTTTCTGTCTCTGTCCAAAGTCTCATTATTCCAAATATAAACACTCAATTGCCAGAATAAATGTTGTCTCATTGTCTGTTTCTGTAAACCACTGATATGTTACATTTGTCAGCAGCATTGTGTTGAATGTGTGGTTAGGGAAAGGTCTCGTTTTGGCTTAAAACACCCAAGTTACGCGGCACAGAGTCGTGGAAAAGCAGGGACAGGTCGGTTAAAAACACCCGGGTTCGAAGGCTCAAACGCTGCTGTTAAACTGAAACTGACTGCAGGAAGTGTGTATTTTCGGAGAAACAAAACTTGGGAGCAATGGGTGTTTGTTTTCGGGATAACAGGCTGTCGGAAAAATGGGCTTTCAGTTGAGAGGGACTTTTTTTTGGAATGATGGGGCTTTGAGTTTTGAGCCGTATGAACAATGGCATTGCACCGTCTTGAGCCAGCATTTAGTTTGTTCATGTTGGGCTACTGTAGAACATGGCGGACTCCGTGGAAGAGGACCCTCTCTGTATGCAGATATAAACGGCTCATTCTAAGTTAACGAAAAAATAGCGATTGTTATTTTTAGGTGATTAGAAACTAATGAAAACATAGTTAGGAATATTATACACCAATTTCTGCCGACAGATGTCCCGAAATCCAAACTGGACCTTTAAAGTACCTAAAACTGCTCGTTATGCAGATTTATTTCAGATAACTTTCTGATGCAAACGTGTTAGCATCACTTTAAGGTTGCAGCTCGTGGTGTTACAGTCACTACTGTTCCCATTATTTTCAAAGGCTCTTTGGTATGAACCAAAGGAAATGAGTTGAATCTGGTGAAAACCGTTTTCATTGTCGTTTTCAACTGCTGCTGCCAGATTGCTTAATTTATAATAATACTTAAGAATATATTTTCGGATTATATTTTGTATAAATAATGTGAATTTGCAACCTAACTACAGTTGTCAGATGAATGTAGTGGATTAAAAAAAAAATCCGAATCCGATCGATCGGGACTGTGCCAGTCGACCCTGAGCCGAGCCATGCAGGCTGTGTGGGACGGAATTATCCGCATGTCAGCCAGAGCTGAGTTCAGGGTGAGTGGGACAGTTTTCGGTTTTCTGCATTGTGTGAGATTTCTGGCTATGTATTTCAAAAAATAACCCAACATATGATACATTTCTGTAATGCTGAAAATGTAACCTATCCATTTGAGAAGGAAAGAAGATCTGATTATATTACATGGATGCATGGCATACCCTTTTTTGTGAACTGACTAAAAATCGTATTTCTGTGTGAAATTTGGGTGAGTGGGACAGGACATTTGGGTGAGTGGGACAACACATCTGATCATTGATTTAGCCTGTTACCTTCATTGAACATGTCTAAAAACAAAAATTCATGGATACATTTATCAGAATTCAGGTCAAAATTTCATAGAACATGGTAATTTAGCCAAAAACAAATGCCAGAAAACAACAATTCATACAATTCATACATTGTTATTGTGTGCAGTTTGTATTGGTTTGTGGTGTGTGTGTGTGTGTGTGTGTGTGTGTTCCTCTATATATCCTATTATCAACATAGGCTTAAAGAGTTGGGGACAATCTGCAAATTAGATACTGGGGAATAATCTGTTATCATGCATCCCTAGTAGGCTGGGTACACTCACTGTTTATGCTAGCTGTTGGCCTAGCAGCAAAATCCAGGTGCTCCATCAACAACTGTGTGGTAGATTTTGGGTCTGCACACATGAGAAGTTTAGGAACTATTAATCTGGAACATATATAATGATTCCCTATGGCAGGATTGATCATTTTTATTCATTACCAGTGTCTTTTGGTACTGTCCAAAAGCCAGTTTGGGTGGGTGGGACAAAACAAAAATAACCGGATTCCATAAAAATAAACATAATCTTCACATTTTTTATGATTTTATTGTAGAAGTGCATCAAAGTCATGTTTCCAGCAAATATTTCTGCAATATCTTGGCTAAAACATTTTTATAACCTTATGATCATAACAATCAAAATCTTATGCCATTTTCCTCACCTTGGGTTCTGCAGGGTCAACTTCCTGTTTGATGTTGGCCCCGCCCCCACGTGTGACATCATAGCAATGAGTGTAAGCAACTTTGATAATGCGGTTTCACAGCAAGGCTCAGCAAAAAAAAGTTTTTATTTTCAATGACCAGGCGAGAAAATACAGCCAATTTACTTATACTGTCCCACCAAACCTGAATTAACCCTATATCAAATTCCCATACAATGCAGTTGAACAGGCGAACATTAAAGCACAATTTGCAGCAATGTAATCGGAGCTATCGACTGCACAAACATTGCTAGAAAAGCGCCATCACAGGATGAACAGGGAGCATTTTCATTCCATCAATGCATTTATTTATTCTGATTTGATTTGACTGACACTCATATTTCTGAGGATGCCTATCATCTCCTCTAGATGATCATTTATGCCCTCAATTCCTCTCACTATTTCTTGTTGTGACTCTGCCCCAGTCGGGCAGACAGTAGCAGCAGCCGGTGGTTGGGGCACACTGACGTCGGGGACGCTGGAGGAGACGTCGGAGACAACACCGGGGACACTGGAGATGTTGCAGGAATCCCCCGAGTCTGGGGCGTGTGGCTGTGACCTCATATCCTCTGTCTCATTGTCTGTTTTAGAAAAAAAAAAGAGTAATTAAACATGAGTCAAAGTCTTTGATATACTGGCATGTTTAAATTTAAATTCAAAAGATTTATTTCAAACCAAGGGCGTATTTTTGATTTGAGCTTTGGTGGGGACATTGAAGGCGAGTGCACTTTGCGTGTGAGCAGAAAAATTTTGGCACTTGTTTATCTTACGATACAATGATGAAAACTCTGTCTGTGTGCCTGTTCCATGTTTTTCTCCTCACTGACTTGGTCAATCCATGTGAAATTTGGCACAGTGGTAGAGGATCATGGGAGGATGCGAATGAAGCAATATTACATCAGTTAGCCAAAGGGGGGCGCTATAGCAACCGTTTGAAATTGCAAACTTTGAATGGGCATATCTCATGCCCCGTATGTCGTAGAGACATGAAACTTTGCACAGAGATGCCTCTCCTCATGAGGAACAAATTTGCCTCAAGAACCCATAACTTCCGGTTGTATAGATTTTCCGCCATTTTGAATTTTTTGAAAAACACTTCAAATCGATCTCTTCCTAGGAAGTTTGACCAATCTGCATGAAACTGGTTGAACATAATCTAGGGACCAATATCTAAAGTTCCCCTGTGGCCCAATGTTTGGGTTTTTTTTCTAATTTTTGGTATGACTAAGTCATGGTATGGTATGCTGTACATAATCACGGAAACTGTCAGTCAGTCATTCTGTCTGTCCCATGTTTTTCTACTCACTGACTTGGTCAATCTATGTGAAACTGCACATAGGCATTGAGGATTGGCATAGGTAGAAGGTGACAAAGCTACCAATGGGTATGGACTAGCTTAATAAAATAACCCATAAATGCAGTTTTAAGCTGTACAGTCAGGACTGCGTCTGAGACTGTTGACTGATAAAATAACACATTGATGCATGCTATGTGACCAGTTAAACATGCTTATTCAAAATTCCCATTTCAAACACACAGTGATGAACCAACCAGTACATGATAAGATCAACATTTGTCATAATACTAAATCTAACTACTAACTACTATTACCAATTCATTATTATTCTAGCTCACCTGTGTCCCTGCCTCTCCACCTACTCTCCTTTGCCTGCGCTGGTGCTTGAGCCTCGGATCTTTCATCAAAAGCCCTTAACAATGACGCCATGGGGCATGAACTCGTTTGCTGGTTCTTTATTTCTTAACCTTACACAGGTTAGCTACTGTGGGCCGTAACCAATGCCAAAATAACAAACCTGTCTGCTGATACTCTGTCTCCACACACACACACACACACACACACACACACACACATACACATAACAGGCATAACTGGCAGAACACCGAACCTCTTCTCAAGCCTCTGCCAATCACAGGTTGGTATCTCATTCAGGTGTCAGTATCGACCTGACAGGTTTCACAGCGTCTAAAACGCATAACTCTGCTGGGAGTGAGACATTCACTGACTCACAGAAAACTTCTTAACTACCGTAACTTTTTGCTGTTTCACGGTATATGAGGAGTGACTGGTGGTTAACCGTTTGTGTACCAAATTATTGGTGGGGACATGACCCCACCGTCCCCACTAAAAATTACGCCAGTGTTTCAAATCAAATAATACCATACATACAAGATTTAGGCATGAACCTCTATCTTATAGGGCTGTGAGCAGGCTATTGTATGACCTGTATGAACACATTTGTTGTAGCCTAAGTTACACAAATTTATAAATATTTACCTTGGGGCGAATCCAAGTGACTGCCACCTGCTTCCTCCACCTCTGAGAGATCAGTGCCATCCATAATTGCGATGACTTTTTGTTCCAACTCACTGAGCTCCACCCCTCTCTCTCTCTTCTTCTTCTTCACCCCCGACATCAAGTTGGCCCACTTCTGTCTTATTTCTTTGTCTGTACGCGTTGTTGACTCCACAGCATTGACAGCCTTGGACACTTCCTCCCACTCTTTATTCTTGCAAAAAAGTACATGTTTGCGCCTCTTCAGTTCAGTTAAAAGCACCTCCAGTTCTCTGTGTGTGAAAGTTTGATTTCTTGAACTCTGAGACTCACTCATTCCTCCACTTTAGTTTTCTGATCGTGCAGAGACAGGGATCTCAGGTGCAAGGCCTGCTTATATATTAGGCTATGGGTGTGGACAGGGAGGGGCTTAGTCTCGCGTGACCAGCGTCCCTTTTTTTTTTTTTTTTAACTTTATTATTGTCCTTTATTGTTTTTTTTTGTTTTTTTTTTTTTTTGTTTTTTTTTTTTTTTAGAAAAGGCTTAGTCCAATTGATCTTGAAAGAATTATTTAGTGTAGTAAAATCCAGTTTAGCTTAGTTTAGTTTATTCATTCATTTCAAACCAATGCAATCCTCGGCTACAGAA
Organism: Epinephelus awoara; assembly: GCA_035609425.1. NCBI lineage: Eukaryota > Metazoa > Chordata > Actinopteri > Perciformes > Serranidae > Epinephelus > Epinephelus awoara. The sequence continues at coordinate 24,409,969 of CM069313.1, forward strand.
GTTGGCTCTTGGGACATGGAATGTCACCTCTCTGGCGGGGAAGGAGCTGGAGCTGGTGGAAGAGGTTGAGCGCTACCGGCTAGATATAGTCGGCCTCACCTCGACACATAGTTCCGGCTCTGGAACCCAAGTCCTTGAGGGGGGGTGGACCTTCTCCTTTGCTGGAGTGGCTCCGGGTGAGAGGCGGAGGGCCGGGGTGGGCTTTCTGATAGCCCCCAGACTCTCTGCCTGTACGTTGGGGTTTACCCCAGTAGACGAAAGGGTTGCTTCCCTGCGCCTTCGGGTCGGGGAACGGGTCCTGACTGTTGTCTGCGCTTATGCGCCAAACAGCAGTACAGAGTACCCGCCCTTTTTGGAGTCCCTGGGACGGGTGCTGGACAGTGCCCCAACCGGGGACTCCATTGTTCTGCTGGGGGACTTCAACGCTCACGTGGGCAATGACAGCGAGACCTGGAGGGGCGTGATTGGGAGGAACGGCCTGCCCGATCTGAACCCGAGCGGTGTTCAGTTATTGGACTTCTGTGCGGGTCGCAGTTTGGCCATAACTAACACCATGTTCAAACATAAGGATGTCCATCGGTGCACGTGGCACCAGGACAGCCTAGGTCGCAGGTCAATGATTGACTTTGTAGTCATATCATTTGACCTGCGACCATATGTTCTGGACACTCGGGTGAAGAGAGGAGCAGAGCTGTCAACTGATCACTACCTGGTGGTGAGTTGGATCAGATGGTGGGGGAAGACGCCGCGCAGACCTGGCAGGCCCAAGCGAACAGTGAGGGTCTGCTGGGAACGCCTGGCGGAAGAACCTGTCCAGATGATCTTCAATTCCCACCTCCGGGAGAGCTTCAACCGTGTCCCGAGGGCAGAGGGGGACACTGAATCCGAATGGGCCTTGTTCCGTTCTGCCATTGTCGAGGCGGCGGCTGCAAGCTGTGGCCGCAAGGCAGCTGGTGCCAGTCGTGGCGGTAATCCGAACCCGCTGGTGGACACCAGAGGTGAGGGGAGCCGTCAGGCTGAAGAAGGAGGCCTACAGGGCATGGTTGGCCTGTGGGTCTCCGGAAGCAGCTGGCGGGTACCGGCGGGCCAAGCGGAGTGCAGCGGCGGCGGTCGCGGAGGCAAAAACTCGGGCGTGGGAGGAGTTCGGTGAGGCCATGGAGGAAGACTATCGATCGGCTCCAAAAAGGTTCTGGCAAACCGTCCGGCGCCTCAGGGGGGGAAGGCGGCAACTAGCTCACACTGTTTACAGTGGGGGCGGGGAGCTGCTGACGTCAACTGAGGACATTGTCGGGCGGTGGAAGGAATACTTTGAGGAGCTCCTCAATCCCACCAGCACGTATTCCAGTGAGGAAACAGAGACGGGGGTATCGGGGGCGGGTCGTCCAATTTCTGGGGCAGAAGTTGCCGAGGTAGTGAAACAACTCCGAGGCAGCAGAGCCCCGGGGGTGGATGAGATTCGTCCTGGATATCTCAAGGCACTGGATGTTGTAGGGCTGTCTTGGTTGACACGCCTCTGCAACATTGCGTGGACATCGGGGGCAGTGCCTCTGGAGTGGCAGACCGGGGTGGTGGTCCACATTTTCAAGAAGGGGGACCAGAGGGTGTGTTCCAACTACAGGGGGATCACACTCCTCAGCCTCCTTTGCCCAACCGGTCCACATGTGTTTTGTGGATTTGGAGAAGGCTTACGACCGTGTCCCCAGGGGCATCCTGTGGGGGGTGCTCCGGGAGTATGGGGTTGGTGGCCCTCTGCTAAGGGCCATCCAGTCCCTGTACCGAAGGAGCACGAGTCTGGTTCGCGTGGCCGGCAATAAGTCGGACCTGTTCCCGGTGAGGGTTGGACTCCGCCAGGGCTGCCCTTTGTCACCGGTTCTGTTCATAACTTTTATGGACAAAATTTCTAGGCGCAGCCGAGTGGTGGAGGGTGTCAGGTTCGGTAGCGGGAGGATCTCGTCCCTGCTTTTTGCAGATGACGTGGTCCTCCTAGCTCCATCGAACAGTGACCGCCAGCTCTTGCTGGGACGGTTCGCAGCCGAGTGTGAAGCGGCTGGGATGAGAATCAGCACCTCCAAGTCTGAGGCCATGGTCCTCAGCCGGAAAAGGGTGGATTGCCCTCTCTGGGTCGGGGGGGAGGTCCTTCCTCAGGTGGAGGAGTTTAAGTATCTCGGGGTCTTGTTCACGAGTGAGGGTAGAATGGAGCGAGAGATGGACAGGCGGATTGGGACGGCGTCAGCAGTGATGCGGGCGCTGAACCGGTCCGTTGTGGTGAAGAGGGAGCTTAGCCAAAAAGCGAAGCTCTCAATTTACCGGTCTATCTTCGTTCCAATCCTCACCTATGGTCACGAGCTCTGGGTAGTGACCGAAAGAATGAGATCGCGAGTGCAAGCGGCCGAAATGAGTTTCCTCCGCAGGGTGGCTGGGCTCAGCCTTAGAGATAGGGTGAGGAGCTCGGACATCCGGGAGGGTCTCGGAGTAGAGCCGCTGCTCCTCCACATCGAGAGGAGCCAGTTGAGGTGGTTCGGGCATCTAGTAAGGATGCCACCCGGACGCCTCCCTTGGGAGGTGTTTCGGGCGTGTCCAACCGGGAGGAGACCTCGGGGCCGCCCCAGGACACGCTGGAGGGACTACATCGCCCGGCTGGCCTGGGAACGCCTCGGGGTTCCCGCGGAAGAGCTGATGGAAGTGGCTGGGGAGAGGTCTGTCTGGGCTTCTTTGCTGAGGCTGCTGCCCCCGCGACCCGGACCCGGATAATGGAGGACGACGACGACGACGACGACAACGACGACGACGACGGCAAACAATGTAACAACCACAAACAAACAACAACACAGTTTGAAAGGGGGATGGAAGAAGCTAGGCCTGTCAGGATAACAGATTTTGCTGGGCAATTAATTGTGTCAGAAATTATCGCGATGAGCATTAATATTGCGTAATATTGTGCTTTTAAGACCATTTTTATTATTGTTGTAATTTTGCTGTTTTTAGACCATTTTTTAAACTTATATAATGATAATAAAGGCATAATGATGCAAGTTCACCCTTTTCAAGAGAAATAAACATTTATTTAACAAGAATATTTAGGAATGCAAAAAAGAAAATTAAATTTAAATATCCAAAATAACACGTAAAAACATCAAAATAAATAAATCAATACAAAATATAGACAGTCAGTCTCTCACTCTCAGGTGTGCAGTTAAAGGGGAACTTCTGTTTTTACAACCTGGGGCCTGTTGCACAAAACTAGGATAAGGGATTAAGCCCGGATATCTTGGTTATCCTGGCTCAACTTATCCGTGATCTGGTTGCACAAAAGCGGGATATGTTATGACATAAGTTACCATGGAGATTTATTCTGTGGAGCTAGCCTGCTCCAGACCAGGCTAAGTCTTGAATCCCCTCTTCCCCACAATCATCTCATCAGTTAACGTCATTTTCCTCCTCCTCCTCCTCCCTGTTACACATTTCAAACACTCCTTTTCTAAACTTCCTTTTGAATTGATTAACATTTTTACAGAGTTTAACCTCTTCATCTAAACCATTCCATAGAATTACCCCACAAACAGAAATACACCTACTTTTGAGAGTGGTTCTTACACTTTGTTGTTGTAATTTGAGTTTTCCTCAGATTATACTTTTTATTACCCTCCCTCTCATGAAACAAATTTTGAATTATGCCTGGAAGAAGATTTTTTTTTTGCATTGTAAATGATTTGTGCAGTTTTGAATTTTACCAGATCTGATCATTTCAGTGTGGATGACGTCAAAACCAGTGGATTAGTGTGATCATTGTACCTCACATTGTAAACTGATCTTATGGCTCTTTTTTTGTAGTATGTACAGAGGGAGCAAGTTCATTTTATTACCCTAGACTTCCACACAGTAACTCAAATATGGTAATACAAGAGAATAATATAAAATTATAGCTGCTGTGCAGCAATGGTCGGGGCCGGGCAATTTTAGGCAAAATTAGGCAATTCTGAGCAACACACACACTAAAACAAAGCATATCACAACATAGAAGTTACATCATATAATTATGGCATGCCCTTCAAATTGTGGAAGAGTGGCTGAAGTGATCAGACTCATAATATACAAAGGAAAGAAAAAACTCAAGAACAAGAAAGTAAGAATAACATTAACTGCTAGCAATTATGAACAAACTGGCCTGCATATTGACTGATAGCTGTGGGAAGCAAATTTCAAAGTGAAGTTCCAAGGCTGTAGCACATATGGTTGATTTGTTATGAATTTTCAAAGTTTTGAAATTTAGAGGCTTGCTGAAGCGCCACCATCAGGACTATTGTCTTGTGTTTCCAGTTGAGGACATCTGGCATGGGACTGGACCTTTATGAAAAGTTTGGGTAGATTTCTCATATGGAAATGTCGCACAAGCTGAGGCTTGAACTCACAATCTTCAACACCAAGAATCATCCTCTATCTCACTGAGCTAATTGGCAAACAGAAATGTCAAATGTAGCTTCACAAATTGACTAAGCCAGTCACCTGTGTGCAAAACAGCAGCTGTTAGTGTGTAAAGGCAGATTTCAAACAATGATTAATTGGCTCCATAAGTAAAAAAAAAAAAAACCCTGATGTTTAAAAATGCTGTAAAAAAAAAAAAAAAAAATTAAGTTTTTGAGATAAAATTCTGATATTTTCCAAACATCATCTACCATGACTCCAACATTTTGTCATTTTTTTAATGAACATTGAAAATGTATTTAGCAAGAATTTGCAAGTATATGTTTACAATACCTTTTACAGTCAAACATTTTGATGCACTGTAGGCTCAATTTTCAATAAATCAAAAATCTGTGTGGATCGTTTGTGTAGGACAGTCTGAAGATGCTCTGTAGCAAGTTTGGTGTCAACTGAGCAAAAAATGTGGGAGGAGATAGGTTTAAGAAGTTTACAGTTTTTGAAAAAAACCAGAGTGATGGACTTCATAATTTTTTATAGGTTTAAACGTACAAAAGTTTCTTCAGTATTTGGGCTACAGTTTGATGAAAGTTGCAAATCTATAGCACATATGGTTGATTTGCTGTGAATTTTCAAAGTTTTGAACTGTAGAGGCTTGCTGTACGGCCACCATCAGGACTATTGGCCTGTTTTTGCAGCTGAGGCAAACTGTCATGGGACTGGACCTTTGTGCAAAGTTTGGTGATTTTTCGCGCATGGGAAGTATGATTTCCTCGTAAGAAGAAGAAGAAGAAGAAAATTTCATTCTTTCAATGTACAGATCATATGTGATGCGCATAATGCAGTTAACCAACATTGTGGTGAGGTGGCCTGGATCAACGCACGATTCATGCATTCTGAGTAACAGCATGGTTGGGAACAGACTACAAGCTGGCACTGTGCGAGATGGGTGGCTTCTTGGTGAGTAAACAATTTATTTGTTTAATTGTCCTAATATTAATCCCCCTGATGCGCATTGAGCATGTGCGCCTCCAAATATTATCCTGTCTTCACAGCATCAGTACTAGTCAGTGGTTAAAGTTAGTGACTTGCTGTTTTTTGCTGGTTAAACTGCAGCTTTAGAGCTTTCTAACAAGCCCCTGATTGTCTCTGTGTGTAAAGTACTCATGTCAATAAACCGTGCGTAAAGTGTGAAATTTCTTAATCAGCCTCACCTTTTCCCTGGCGCACTTCTGCGTTAATTTACAACAATAGTGTCTGATCCCTGTAAGTGGTGTATAATATTAACAAATCGAAAATGGAAATCCAGTTCACATAATTATTTGTCTGCTTTCAACTGACCCCAGGCGACTCTCTGTTCAGACGGGGTGAGCTCCTCCTCTCCTGTCCCCCCGCCTGTTTTGGCCACACTTTGGCGGTGGGCAGCCCTCCTCTGCTTCACGTCCACCTTAATGTCGGACCACTTCTTTATTAATTCTGCGTGTGTACGCTTTTCTGTCCCCACAGCATTGACAGCCTCACACACACTCTCCCACTTACTCCGCTTATGTTTAGTATTGGTGCTGGAGGACAGCGTGCCAAAAAGTACATCTTTGCACGCCTCCGCTTAAGTGAGTAGTGTTTCCAATTCGCATTCTGTGAAGATCTTCTTTTTTCCCGTCTTATTCATTCCTTTGTTTTAGTTTTCTGATCGTGGAGAGAGGGGAATCTCAGGTGCAGGGTTCATTTAAATATGATTTGCATATTTAAATGGGGAAGTGGACAGGGAGGGGCCGGGTACTCAATTCCATGTTGATTGGGATGTACAAAGGAAATGTGCTTGGATTCATGTGTACGCACAGATTCATACATCTGGATATTTTTGTACGTACAACGTTTTCTGGATTTAAGCGTACGCCATGTTTCAGTAGGAAATCCACGCAAGTCTTTGTACATGAGGCCCCTGGTGGAAATAGGCCGTGACTCTAGACAGGGCCATTTGGGTTTGCGAGTCAGCCATCACAGTTAGCAGCTTCTACATGTTGAGCAGTATCGGAAAACTACACTTTTTTTAATGTGAAACTGCTTCATTCTGTGGTTTTACTGTTTTAAATCAACTGGGGCCTCATGTACGCACAAAAACGTGGCGTATGTCCTATGTATTTCCACGGCAAAGTTCAGATGTATCAAGAGTGAAATGACCGTGGAAATGTGCGATGCTTCGTGCCAACTTCATGGCTGGTGTAAGCAAGTTTCTACATTGTTGATCTTTTGGCAACACTTAGAGGTGATGCTGGGAGACTGTTAATAAATGTGAAAACAATTAGTTCTCAGAGTGATGTGCACATCAGAGACACATGAACAATTAACACTGATGAACACTTAACACACCCACGTGTCTGCAATTAGATGAGTGGATGTAAAAGCATGCGCAAAGAGGTGCCGAAAATACTGTTAACAACAACGGCTGCTTTAGCAGTATAAGAATACATTGTAAATGATGCAATACGAAGAGAGCGTGTGTTCAGAGACAGAGAGGATTTACTGGCACTTGATGACAACTGGCTCATCGACCATTTTAGGTTCCCGAGGACAATCCTCCTGGAACTGTGTGCAGAACTGCCTTGGAGTGCGACACAGTGAGGAGCCATGCGCTGCCTGTATCCATACAGGTGCTGACCACACTGGGGTTCCTTGCAACAGGGGCATTCCAGAGGGAGCTGGCCGATCGATCGGGACTGTGCCAGTCGACCCTGAGCCGAGCCATGCAGGCTGTGTGGGACGGAATTATCCGCATGTCAGCCAGAGCTGAGTTCAGGGTGAGTGGGACAGTTTTCGGTTTTCTGCATTGTGTGAGATTTCTGGCTATGTATTTCAAAAAATAACCCAACATATGATACATTTCTGTAATGCTGAAAATGTAACCTATCCATTTGAGAAGGAAAGAAGATCTGATTATATTCCATGGATGCATGGCATACCCTTTTTTGTGAACTGACTAAAAATCGTATTTCTGTGTGAAATTTGGGTGAGTGGGACAGGACATTTGGGTGAGTGGGACAACACATCTGATCATTGATTTAGCCTGTTACCTTCATTGAACATGTCTAAAAACAAAAATTCATGGATACATTTATCAGAATTCAGGTCAAAATTTCATAGAACATGGTAATTTAGCCAAAAACAAATGCCAGAAAACAACAATTCATACAATTCATACATTGTTATTGTGTGCAGTTTGTATTGGTTTGTGGTGTGTGTGTGTGTGTGTGTGTGTGTGTGTGTGTGTGTGTGTGTGTGTGTGTGTGTGTGTGTTCCTCTATATATCCTATTATCAACATAGGCTTAAAGAGTTGGGGACAATCTGCAAATTAGATACTGGGGAATAATCTGTTATCATGCATCCCTAGTAGGCTGGGTACACTCACTGTTTATGCTAGCTGTTGGCCTAGCAGCAAAATCCAGGTGCTCCATCAACAACTGTGTGGTAGATTTTGGGTCTGCACACATGAGAAGTTTAGGAACTATTAATCTGGAACATATATAATGATTCCCTATGGCAGGATTGATCATTTTTATTCATTACCAGTGTCTTTTGGTACTGTCCAAAAGCCAGTTTGGGTGGGTGGGACAAAACAAAAATAACCTGATTCCATAAAAATAAACATAATCTTCACATTTTTTATGATTTTATTGTAGAAGTGCATCAAAGTCATGTTTCCAGCAAATATTTCTGCAATATCTTGGCTAAAACATTTTTATAACCTTATGATCATAACAATCAAAATCTTATGCCATTTTCCTCACCTTGGGTTCTGCAGGGTCAACTTCCTGTTTGATGTTGGCCCCGCCCCCACATGTGACATCATAGCAATGAGTGTAAGCAACTTTGATAATGCGGTTTCACAGCAAGGCTCAGCAAAAAAAAGTTTTTATTTTCAATGACCAGGCGAGAAAATACAGCCAATTTACTTATACTGTCCCACCAAACCTGAATTAACCCTATATCAAATTCCCATACAATGCAGTTGAACAGGCGAACATTAAAGCACAATTTGCAGCAATGTAATCGGAGCTATCGACTGCACAAACATTGCTAGAAAAGCACCATCACAGGATGAATTTGTTTATGTCAACAGGGAGCATTTTCATTCCATCAATGCATTTATTTATTCTGATTTGATTTGACTGACACTCATATTTCTGAGGATGCCTATCAACTGCTCTAGATGATCATTTATGCCGTCAATTCCTCTCACTATTTCTTGTTGTGACTTCAGCTCAGCATTGGTGACAGAGCCAGTCGGGCAGACAGTAGCAGCAGCCGGTGGTTGGGGCACACTGACGCCGGGGACGCTGGAGGAGACGTCGGAGACAACACCGGGGACACTGGAGATGTTGGAGGAATCCCCCGAGGTTGGGGCATGTGGCTGTGACCTCATATCCTCTGTCTCATTGTCTGTTTTAGAAAAAAAAAAGAGTAATTAAACATGAGTCAAAGTCTTTGATATACTGGCATGTTTAAATTTAAATTCAAAAGATTTATTTCAAACCAAGGGCATATTTTTGATTTGAGCTTTGGTGAGGACATTGAAGGCAATCTATGTGGAACTGCACGTAGGCATTGAGGATTGGCATAGGTAGAATGTGACAAAGCTACCAATGGGTATGGACTAGTAAAATAAAACACACACACACAGATGGGCAAAAATACATCAAAATGTATTTTGATACAAAATACCCCTCAAATAAATGTATCAAAATAAAATACATGTATTTTGTATTTTCAAAGACAGAAAATACTTTTTTTTTTCTTAGTGGCGACCCGCAGCTCTATAGGTCACTCTGTCGGTCGGTTAGTTGGTCGGTTAGTCGGTCCACAAAGCTTTTTGTGACCTTGACCAAAAATGCTCAAAATGTGCATACTGCAACTAGAGACCATGAGTAACTATACCAAAAAGAATGCCCACAATTCGTCCATAGGTGGTGTTATACTAACCAATTCAAAACTCAAAAAGTCCTTGACCAAAAGTGCTCAACATTTACATGCTGAAATTAAAGACCACAAGTAACTATGCCAGAAAGAACAACCCTGATTCATCCATTAATGGCGTGATAGTAGCAAATTTGGTCGCAGCTATTGCATATTTGCGCTTGTTTTCTAACATTTTGGTGTAGGCTACCCTAAAATATTATTTATTGATTCAGATTTAGATTCAGACAACTTTATTGATCTCACGTGAGGCAATTCATTTGTAGCATACTCATCCCAAGCATCAACCACAACAACATACCATATCCTATGTTATGCACAGTCCAGTAAAAAAGACCACTAGATCATTGAAGGGCACATTGAATGGTCCAAGTTTAAAAAACATATAGATAAATACATATGTGTGTGTGTGTGTATAAAGTAAAAACATTGTTACATCCAATATTGTTATAAGAATGTGTAGCCTATTATTTTTGTTTTGTGATTTGTGGAGAGAGGGAAATACTGCCCATCCCTGCACACACCCAGGCATGCCTGGCATGCATAACCGGCATAACGGCAATCCTTTTCTCAGGCCTCTGCCAATCACAGGTTGGTCTCACACAGGTGCCAGTATGGATTGCAACTGGTGGTTAACCCTTTGTGTACCAAAATGCATAAAAAGTATGCCAGTGTTTCAAACCAAATAATACCAAACATGCAACATTTATGCATGAACCTCTATCTTTTAGGGCAGCCTTCCACAGTGGGTGATATACAGTAGTGGTGTAAGTACTGGCTTAAACCAGGATATGTGGCACATTTCTTAACTTGTACCACTCAGTACCAACACATTATTATCATTACCAGTCCTCATTTTTGCTGCATTTAATCGTAAGTCATTGTTTATGTTGTTAGGTAGGAGTTAGCTGACGTTTTTTCTAGCTAGGAAACGTTACAGGTGATCAGTCTTCCCCCAGAAGTTAGGGTTACGATATGTTTCTTTCATGATTCCAATCCATTCTTCTTTTGCTGTAAAATGTACAAAACAGTGAAATTTATCTTGCCTGGCTGGGCAGCTCTCTGGGTGCTCAGCACCCCTAAACCTCTGATCCTAGAATCGCCCCAGCCAAATCTCAATAACCACACATTCTGAATTCATTTTAATTTTATTCCTTTGATATTGTATTCCTAGCTTTATAAACGGAGCACACCCTCCTCCACTCCTCTGTGTTCTGTCCTGTCTTTCACATACACATTTTTTAACACATTTCAGTCTGGATTTCGGCCACATCACAGCACTGAGACTGTACTTATCAAAGTCTTAAATTATATTCATCAGAATAATGATGCATGCAAATCCTCTGTCCTGGTATTACTAGATCTCAGTGCTGCATTTGATACAGTTGATCATAATATACTACTTAGTAGATTGGAAAAGTGGGTGGGACTCACCGGCACTGTACTACAATGGTTCAAATCTTACTTACAAGATAGGGACTTTTTTGTGTCAGTTGGTAACCATGAATCTGAGCGAACTACGATCACATGTGGGGTTCCTCAAGGGTCCATTCTCGGACCACTTCTATTCAACATCTATATGCTACCCCTAGCCCAGATTATGGAACCTGAACTTCAACAGCCATTTAAAGTTTATTACTAAATCTGCCTATTACCACCTGAAAAATATAGCTAGAATTAAGGGGTTTCTGTCTAAACAAGACATGGAAAAACTTATTCATGCATTCATTTTTAGTAGGTTGGATTATTGCAATGGCTTATTTACAGGCCTTAACAAAAAATCAATCAGACAGCTGCAGCTGATTCAGAACGCTGCCGCCAGAGTCCTTACAAACACCAGGAAACTGGACCATATTACACCGGTCATTAAATCGCTACACTGGCTTCCTGTGAGTCAAAGAATAGATTTTAAAATCTTACTGCTGGTCTACAAAGCCCTGAATGGTCTCGGACCAAAATACATGCTTGATCTACTGGTTCCCTACGAAGCATCCAGACCCCTTAGGTCATCTGGAACAGGTTTGTTGTGTGTTCCAAGAACAAGAACCAAGCAAGGTGAGGCAGCATTCAGTTATTACGCTCCTCACCTGTGGAACAAACTTCCCGTAGATCTGAGGTCTGCTCAAACTGTCAGCTCCTTTAAATCAGGGCTAAAAACACTATTGTTTACTGAAGCATACTCTTAGATTAAATACTTACCTGCTGTATTCTACTGCCCATACTTTTTAACTACACACTGCTGATTTATGCCTTTTATTATTCTACTTCTTTTCTTATCCTGACTGTTCAATGTATTGAGCCTGTTTTTATTTTATGTTATTGTATTTTCACTATTATTCTCAATTTCTATTTCCCTTTTTAATCAACTGTTTTTATTGTTTTAAATTGTGTCTTGTTGCTTTTAATGTCTCTGTAAAGCACTTTGAATTACCTTGTGTTGAATTGTGCTATACAAATAAACTTGCCTTGCCTTGCCTTGCCTACATACCCTGGAATAACGAAGTACAAGCATGGTTTTAGCCAAGTTTCTTGTATGGATATTATTTCTGGCAACTCCTTAAAGGTCTCTACAAACTTTTTAAGTTCTTGTCCATTCTATTAGACTTATAGCATTCCACTGGAGGATATATGTAGAACATCAACACAAGGAGGATAACAATCATCATCTTCTTCTTCACTTATCATTTCATCTTCAAGCACCTCTTTTGTCAAGTTTTGGCTTCCTCTTACTGGCTTGTGGTTAGGACTCGGCTCTTTAGAGTATGTTAACTCTCATAACTCCTTTCAGCAGCTGACACTACTTCTCGTGCTACATCTGATTTCTTTTTGGCCATTATTTTTATCTTCCATGATGCCTCTACCACAAAAGCTAGAAAGGTCTTCTTGTTAACCACAATTGTATCTTCTTGAGAAGCTTTCTCTCTGATGTAACATGACCTGTTTCCCAGCTCTTTGCCTCTGTACCTGTTCTAGCGTAGGCTTTTTTTTTTTTTTTTACCTTCCACCCATCTCACTGCTTCAGCCTATGATACTTTGTCTTCCTGTCTTATTTTTTAACCTTCCCTACTTTAATATACTCTCAGCATCCTCTAAATGAGACTGGATGATCTCCTCTACAGTTAGAGCATTTCACAGGCTTTTCACATTCCTTACCATCATGATTCTCCCCACATCAGCTACAGCTACGTTGGCCTCTACAAACTGCAGCAACATGGCCATATTTCTGGCATTTGAAACATCTCAAGGGGGCCCTCACATATGTCCTTACTGAATACATCATGTATCCTGGTGGCACCCTGTTAGGCAGTTATTCCTCTTTAAACTCCACAAGTACTGCAGTACTACTTCTCCCATTCTGAAATCCTCCCAATCTTGTCACACTCATGATATTTCCCCCTTTTAAGTTGTTTAACAACTCTTGCTCTGAGATCTCCACTGACACATTGTAAATTACTCCTTTACATCCAGTCCTGCTCTTTGGGGCATACCCTTCAACCAATTTTCCCATTAGGTTCTTTATTTTTAAAGCTTTTGCTTGCTGCGCTGATGATTTGTAAACTATCATTAGTGCTCCATTATTCAATGTGCTGGCGTGAAGAACATCCCCTATCTCTTTTTTAAGTGCTTTAGACAACTTTAAGGGGCTAACTCCTCCAAAGCTACTAACCCCCCTTTCAGTTTGAAAAACACCTTTTATGTTCTATCATCCTTCCCCTCCACTTTTCTTGCCATCACCTGTTGGTTATCTATGTCACTATCCTGTGAATTATATCCTCTCACCTTCTCCCTTGCCTTCCTTTTCCTTGAGTTACTCACGGTCTCCCACTTTTCCTCCTCCCCAGCCTCCATTACCCTGCCAGGTATTCCCTACTTGCAGTCTCGAGCCACCCCTGATGTTTCTCCTCCTGGGACTCTCGTCTATCATTTCTAAAAGTACAATTATCAAAGAAGTCAACAGTCAGCAAGAAATGGTTCGAGGATATCACTTTACTGGACCTATACAGGTTGTCGGCTGATATTCTCTACTAATTTCTCCCAAACAAAACAAGTTTTGCGCTCTTTCTCCAAACAATCTCCCTTTGTGGGCCCGTTGCATCGTGCGTGCAATTCCACATTGATTGGGATGCACAGAGGAAATGTATTCATGCGTATGCACAGATTCATACATCTGGATGTTTTTGTGCATAAGACGTTTTCTGGATTTAAGCATTTAAGCAAGCAGGTGCTGACCACACTGGGGTTCCTTGCAACAGGGGCATTCCAGAGGGAGCTGGCCGATCGATCGGGACTGTGCCAGTCGACCCTGAGCCGAGCCATGCAGGCTGTGTGGGACGGAATTATCCGCATGTCAGCCAGAGCTGAGTTCAGGGTGAGTGGGACAGTTTTCGGTTTTCTGCATTGTGTGAGATTTCTGGCTATGTATTTCAAAAAATAACCCAACATATGATACATTTCTGTAATGCTGAAAATGTAACCTATCCATTTGAGAAGGAAAGAAGATCTGATTATATTCCATGGATGCATGGCATACCCTTTTTTGTGAACTGACTAAAAATCGTATTTCTGTGTGAAATTTGGGTGAGTGGGACAGGACATTTGGGTGAGTGGGACAACACATCTGATCATTGATTTAGCCTGTTACCTTCATTGAACATGTCTAAAAACAAAAATTCATGGATACATTTATCAGAATTCAGGTCAAAATTTCATAGAACATGGTAATTTAGCCAAAAACAAATGCCAGAAAACAACAATTCATACAATTCATACATTGTTATTGTGTGCAGTTTGTATTGGTTTGTGGTGTGTGTGTGTGTGTGTGTGTGTGTGTGTGTGCGTGCGTGCACCAGTAAGTGTGTGTTCCTCTATATATCCTATTATCAACATAGGCTTAAAGAGTTGGGGACAATCTGCAAATTAGATACTGGGGAATAATCTGTTATCATGCATCCCTAGTAGGCTGGGTACACTCACTGTTTATGCTAGCTGTTGGCCTAGCAGCAAAATCCAGGTGCTCCATCAACAACTGTGTGGTAGATTTTGGGTCTGCACACATGAGAAGTTTAGGAACTATTAATCTGGAACATATATAATGATTCCCTATGGCAGGATTGATCATTTTTATTCATTACCAGTGTCTTTTGGTACTGTCCAAAAGCCAGTTTGGGTGGGTGGGACAAAACAAAAATAACCTGATTCCATAAAAATAAACATAATCTTCACATTTTTTATGATTTTATTGTAGAAGTGCATCAAAGTCATGTTTCCAGCAAATATTTCTGCAATATCTTGGCTAAAACATTTTTATAACCTTATGATCATAACAATCAAAATCTTATGCCATTTTCCTCACCTTGGGTTCTGCAGGGTCAACTTCCTGTTTGATGTTGGCCCCGCCCCCACATGTGACATCATAGCAATGAGTGTAAGCAACTTTGATAATGCGGTTTCACAGCAAGGCTCAGCAAAAAAAAGTTTTTATTTTCAATGACCAGGCGAGAAAATACAGCCAATTTACTTATACTGTCCCACCAAACCTGAATTAACCCTATATCAAATTCCCATACAATGCAGTTGAACAGGCGAACATTAAAGCACAATTTGCAGCAATGTAATCGGAGCTATCGACTGCACAAACATTGCTAGAAAAGCACCATCACAGGATGAATTTGTTTATGTCAACAGGGAGCATTTTCATTCCATCAATGCATTTATTTATTCTGATTTGATTTGACTGACACTCATATTTCTGAGGATGCCTATCAACTGCTCTAGATGATCATTTATGCCGTCAATTCCTCTCACTATTTCTTGTTGTGACTTCAGCTCAGCATTGGTGACAGAGCCAGTCGGGCAGACAGTAGCAGCAGCCGGTGGTTGGGGCACACTGACGCCGGGGACGCTGGAGGAGACGTCGGAGACAACACCGGGGACACTGGAGATGTTGGAGGAATCCCCCGAGTCTGGGGCATGTGGCTGTGACCTCATATCCTCTGTCTCATTGTCTGTTTTAGAAAAAAAAAAAGAGTAATTAAACATGAGTCAAAGTCTTTGATATACTGGCATGTTTAAATTTAAATTCAAAAGATTTATTTCAAACCAAGGGCATATTTTTGATTTGAGCTTTGGTGCGGACATTGAAGGCAATCTATGTGGAACTGCACGTAGGCATTGAGGATTGGCATAGGTAGAATGTGACAAAGCTACCAATGGGTATGGACTAGTAAAATAAAACACACACACACAGATGGGCAAAAATACATCAAAATGTATTTTGATACAAAATACCCCTCAAATAAATGTATCAAAATAAAATACATGTATTTTGTATTTTCAAAGACAGAAAATACTTTTTTTTTTCTTAGTGGCGACCCGCAGCTCTATAGGTCACTCTGTCGGTCGGTTAGTTGGTCGGTTAGTCGGTCCACAAAGCTTTTTGTGACCTTGACCAAAAATGCTCAAAATGTGCATACTGCAACTAGAGACCATGAGTAACTATACCAAAAAGAATGCCCACAATTCGTCCATAGGTGGTGTTATACTAACCAATTCAAAACTCAAAAAGTCCTTGACCAAAAGTGCTCAACATTTACATGCTGAAATTAAAGACCACAAGTAACTATGCCAGAAAGAACAACCCTGATTCATCCATTAATGGCGTGATAGTAGCAAATTTGGTCGCAGCTATTGCATATTTGCGCTTGTTTTCTAACATTTTGGTGTAGGCTACCCTAAAATATTATTTATTGATTCAGATTTAGATTCAGACAACTTTATTGATCTCACGTGAGGCAATTCATTTGTAGCATACTCATCCCAAGCATCAACCACAACAACATACCATATCCTATGTTATGCACAGTCCAGTAAAAAAGACCACTAGATCATTGAAGGGCACATTGAATGGTCCAAGTTTAAAAAACATATAGATAAATACATATGTGTGTGTGTGTGTATAAAGTAAAAACATTGTTACATCCAATATTGTTATAAGAATGTGTAGCCTATTATTTTTGTTTTGTGATTTGTGGAGAGAGGGAAATACTGCCCATCCCTGCACACACCCAGGCATGCCTGGCATGCATAACCGGCATAACGGCAATCCTTTTCTCAGGCCTCTGCCAATCACAGGTTGGTCTCACACAGGTGCCAGTATGGATTGCAACTGGTGGTTAACCCTTTGTGTACCAAAATGCATAAAAAGTATGCCAGTGTTTCAAACCAAATAATACCAAACATGCAACATTTATGCATGAACCTCTATCTTTTAGGGCAGCCTTCCACAGTGGGTGATATACAGTAGTGGTGTAAGTACTGGCTTAAACCAGGATATGTGGCACATTTCTTAACTTGTACCACTCAGTACCAACACATTATTATCATTACCAGTCCTCATTTTTGCTGCATTTAATCGTAAGTCATTGTTTATGTTGTTAGGTAGGAGTTAGCTGACGTTTTTTCTAGCTAGGAAACGTTACAGGTGATCAGTCTTCCCCCAGAAGTTAGGGTTACGATATGTTTCTTTCATGATTCCAATCCATTCTTCTTTTGCTGTAAAATGTACAAAACAGTGAAATTTATCTTGCCTGGCTGGGCAGCTCTCTGGGTGCTCAGCACCCCTAAACCTCTGATCCTAGAATCGCCCCAGCCAAATCTCAATAACCACACATTCTGAATTCATTTTAATTTTATTCCTTTGATATTGTATTCCTAGCTTTATAAACGGAGCACACCCTCCTCCACTCCTCTGTGTTCTGTCCTGTCTTTCACATACACATTTTTTAACACATTTCAGTCTGGATTTCGGCCACATCACAGCACTGAGACTGTACTTATCAAAGTCTTAAATTATATTCATCAGAATAATGATGCATGCAAATCCTCTGTCCTGGTATTACTAGATCTCAGTGCTGCATTTGATACAGTTGATCATAATATACTACTTAGTAGATTGGAAAAGTGGGTGGGACTCACCGGCACTGTACTACAATGGTTCAAATCTTACTTACAAGATAGGGACTTTTTTGTGTCAGTTGGTAACCATGAATCTGAGCGAACTACGATCACATGTGGGGTTCCTCAAGGGTCCATTCTCGGACCACTTCTATTCAACATCTATATGCTACCCCTAGCCCAGATTATGGAACCTGAACTTCAACAGCCATTTAAAGTTTATTACTAAATCTGCCTATTACCACCTGAAAAATATAGCTAGAATTAAGGGGTTTCTGTCTAAACAAGACATGGAAAAACTTATTCATGCATTCATTTTTAGTAGGTTGGATTATTGCAATGGCTTATTTACAGGCCTTAACAAAAAATCAATCAGACAGCTGCAGCTGATTCAGAACGCTGCCGCCAGAGTCCTTACAAACACCAGGAAACTGGACCATATTACACCGGTCATTAAATCGCTACACTGGCTTCCTGTGAGTCAAAGAATAGATTTTAAAATCTTACTGCTGGTCTACAAAGCCCTGAATGGTCTCGGACCAAAATACATGCTTGATCTACTGGTTCCCTACGAAGCATCCAGACCCCTTAGGTCATCTGGAACAGGTTTGTTGTGTGTTCCAAGAACAAGAACCAAGCAAGGTGAGGCAGCATTCAGTTATTACGCTCCTCACCTGTGGAACAAACTTCCCGTAGATCTGAGGTCTGCTCAAACTGTCAGCTCCTTTAAATCAGGGCTAAAAACACTATTGTTTACTGAAGCATACTCTTAGATTAAATACTTACCTGCTGTATTCTACTGCCCATACTTTTTAACTACACACTGCTGATTTATGCCTTTTATTATTCTACTTCTTTTCTTATCCTGACTGTTCAATGTATTGAGCCTGTTTTTATTTTATGTTATTGTATTTTCACTATTATTCTCAATTTCTATTTCCCTTTTTAATCAACTGTTTTTATTGTTTTAAATTGTGTCTTGTTGCTTTTAATGTCTCTGTAAAGCACTTTGAATTACCTTGTGTTGAATTGTGCTATACAAATAAACTTGCCTTGCCTTGCCTTGCCTACATACCCTGGAATAACGAAGTACAAGCATGGTTTTAGCCAAGTTTCTTGTATGGATATTATTTCTGGCAACTCCTTAAAGGTCTCTACAAACTTTTTAAGTTCTTGTCCATTCTATTAGACTTATAGCATTCCACTGGAGGATATATGTAGAACATCAACACAAGGAGGATAACAATCATCATCTTCTTCTTCACTTATCATTTCATCTTCAAGCACCTCTTTTGTCAAGTTTTGGCTTCCTCTTACTGGCTTGTGGTTAGGACTCGGCTCTTTAGAGTATGTAAACTCTCATAACTCCTTTCAGCAGCTGACACTACTTCTCGTGCTACATCTGATTTCTTTTTGGCCATTATTTTTATCTTCCATGATGCCTCTACCACAAAAGCTAGAAAGGTCTTCTTGTTAACCACAATTGTATCTTCTTGAGAAGCTTTCTCTCTGATGTAACATGACCTGTTTCCCAGCTCTTTGCCTCTGTACCTGTTCTAGCGTAGGCTTTTTTTTTTTTTACCTTCCACCCATCTCACTGCTTCAGCCTATGATACTTTGTCTTCCTGTCTTATTTTTTAACCTTCCCTACTTTAATATACTCTCAGCATCCTCTAAATGAGACTGGATGATCTCCTCTACAGTTAGAGCATTTCACAGGCTTTTCACATTCCTTACCATCATGATTCTCCCCACATCAGCTACAGCTACGTTGGCCTCTACAAACTGCAGCAACATGGCCATATTTCTGGCATTTGAAACATCTCAAGGGGGCCCTCACATATGTCCTTACTGAATACATCATGTATCCTGGTGGCACCCTGTTAGGCAGTTATTCCTCTTTAAACTCCACAAGTACTGCAGTACTACTTCTCCCATTCTGAAATCCTCCCAATCTTGTCACACTCATGATATTTCCCCCTTTTAAGTTGTTTAACAACTCTTGCTCTGAGATCTCCACTGACACATTGTAAATTACTCCTTTACATCCAGTCCTGCTCTTTGGGGCATACCCTTCAACCAATTTTCCCATTAGGTTCTTTATTTTTAAAGCTTTTGCTTGCTGCGCTGATGATTTGTAAACTATCATTAGTGCTCCATTATTCAATGTGCTGGCGTGAAGAACATCCCCTATCTCTTTTTTAAGTGCTTTAGACAACTTTAAGGGGCTAACTCCTCCAAAGCTACTAACCCCCCTTTCAGTTTGAAAAACACCTTTTATGTTCTATCATCCTTCCCCTCCACTTTTCTTGCCATCACCTGTTGGTTATCTATGTCACTATCCTGTGAATTATATCCTCTCACCTTCTCCCTTGCCTTCCTTTTCCTTGAGTTACTCACGGTCTCCCACTTTTCCTCCTCCCCAGCCTCCATTACCCTGCCAGGTATTCCCTACTTGCAGTCTCGAGCCACCCCTGATGTTTCTCCTCCTGGGACTCTCGTCTATCATTTCTAAAAGTACAATTATCAAAGAAGTCAACAGTCAGCAAGAAATGGTTCGAGGATATCACTTTACTGGACCTATACAGGTTGTCGGCTGATATTCTCTACTAATTTCTCCCAAACAAAACAAGTTTTGCGCTCTTTCTCCAAACAATCTCCCTTTGTGGGCCCGTTGCATCGTGCGTGCAATTCCACATTGATTGGGATGCACAGAGGAAATGTATTCATGCGTATGCACAGATTCATACATCTGGATGTTTTTGTGCATAAGACGTTTTCTGGATTTAAGCATTTAAGCAAGCAGGTGCTGACCACACTGGGGTTCCTTGCAACAGGGGCATTCCAGAGGGAGCTGGCCGATCGATCGGGACTGTGCCAGTCGACCCTGAGCCGAGCCATGCAGGCTGTGTGGGACGGAATTATCCGCATGTCAGCCAGAGCTGAGTTCAGGGTGAGTGGGACAGTTTTCGGTTTTCTGCATTGTGTGAGATTTCTGGCTATGTATTTCAAAAAATAACCCAACATATGATACATTTCTGTAATGCTGAAAATGTAACCTATCCATTTGAGAAGGAAAGAAGATCTGATTATATTCCATGGATGCATGGCATACCCTTTTTTGTGAACTGACTAAAAATCGTATTTCTGTGTGAAATTTGGGTGAGTGGGACAGGACATTTGGGTGAGTGGGACAACACATCTGATCATTGATTTAGCCTGTTACCTTCATTGAACATGTCTAAAAACAAAAATTCATGGATACATTTATCAGAATTCAGGTCAAAATTTCATAGAACATGGTAATTTAGCCAAAAACAAATGCCAGAAAACAACAATTCATACAATTCATACATTGTTATTGTGTGCAGTTTGTATTGGTTTGTGGTGTGTGTGTGTGTGTGTGTGTGTGTGTGTGTGCGTGCGTGCACCAGTAAGTGTGTGTTCCTCTATATATCCTATTATCAACATAGGCTTAAAGAGTTGGGGACAATCTGCAAATTAGATACTGGGGAATAATCTGTTATCATGCATCCCTAGTAGGCTGGGTACACTCACTGTTTATGCTAGCTGTTGGCCTAGCAGCAAAATCCAGGTGCTCCATCAACAACTGTGTGGTAGATTTTGGGTCTGCACACATGAGAAGTTTAGGAACTATTAATCTGGAACATATATAATGATTCCCTATGGCAGGATTGATCATTTTTATTCATTACCAGTGTCTTTTGGTACTGTCCAAAAGCCAGTTTGGGTGGGTGGGACAAAACAAAAATAACCTGATTCCATAAAAATAAACATAATCTTCACATTTTTTATGATTTTATTGTAGAAGTGCATCAAAGTCATGTTTCCAGCAAATATTTCTGCAATATCTTGGCTAAAACATTTTTATAACCTTATGATCATAACAATCAAAATCTTATGCCATTTTCCTCACCTTGGGTTCTGCAGGGTCAACTTCCTGTTTGATGTTGGCCCCGCCCCCACATGTGACATCATAGCAATGAGTGTAAGCAACTTTGATAATGCGGTTTCACAGCAAGGCTCAGCAAAAAAAAGTTTTTATTTTCAATGACCAGGCGAGAAAATACAGCCAATTTACTTATACTGTCCCACCAAACCTGAATTAACCCTATATCAAATTCCCATACAATGCAGTTGAACAGGCGAACATTAAAGCACAATTTGCAGCAATGTAATCGGAGCTATCGACTGCACAAACATTGCTAGAAAAGCACCATCACAGGATGAATTTGTTTATGTCAACAGGGAGCATTTTCATTCCATCAATGCATTTATTTATTCTGATTTGATTTGACTGACACTCATATTTCTGAGGATGCCTATCAACTGCTCTAGATGATCATTTATGCCGTCAATTCCTCTCACTATTTCTTGTTGTGACTTCAGCTCAGCATTGGTGACAGAGCCAGTCGGGCAGACAGTAGCAGCAGCCGGTGGTTGGGGCACACTGACGCCGGGGACGCTGGAGGAGACGTCGGAGACAACACCGGGGACACTGGAGATGTTGGAGGAATCCCCCGAGTCTGGGGCATGTGGCTGTGACCTCATATCCTCTGTCTCATTGTCTGTTTTAGAAAAAAAAAAAGAGTAATTAAACATGAGTCAAAGTCTTTGATATACTGGCATGTTTAAATTTAAATTCAAAAGATTTATTTCAAACCAAGGGCATATTTTTGATTTGAGCTTTGGTGCGGACATTGAAGGCAATCTATGTGGAACTGCACGTAGGCATTGAGGATTGGCATAGGTAGAATGTGACAAAGCTACCAATGGGTATGGACTAGTAAAATAAAACACACACACACAGATGGGCAAAAATACATCAAAATGTATTTTGATACAAAATACCCCTCAAATAAATGTATCAAAATAAAATACATGTATTTTGTATTTTCAAAGACAGAAAATACTTTTTTTTTTCTTAGTGGCGACCCGCAGCTCTATAGGTCACTCTGTCGGTCGGTTAGTTGGTCGGTTAGTCGGTCCACAAAGCTTTTTGTGACCTTGACCAAAAATGCTCAAAATGTGCATACTGCAACTAGAGACCATGAGTAACTATACCAAAAAGAATGCCCACAATTCGTCCATAGGTGGTGTTATACTAACCAATTCAAAACTCAAAAAGTCCTTGACCAAAAGTGCTCAACATTTACATGCTGAAATTAAAGACCACAAGTAACTATGCCAGAAAGAACAACCCTGATTCATCCATTAATGGCGTGATAGTAGCAAATTTGGTCGCAGCTATTGCATATTTGCGCTTGTTTTCTAACATTTTGGTGTAGGCTACCCTAAAATATTATTTATTGATTCAGATTTAGATTCAGACAACTTTATTGATCTCACGTGAGGCAATTCATTTGTAGCATACTCATCCCAAGCATCAACCACAACAACATACCATATCCTATGTTATGCACAGTCCAGTAAAAAAGACCACTAGATCATTGAAGGGCACATTGAATGGTCCAAGTTTAAAAAACATATAGATAAATACATATGTGTGTGTGTGTGTATAAAGTAAAAACATTGTTACATCCAATATTGTTATAAGAATGTGTAGCCTATTATTTTTGTTTTGTGATTTGTGGAGAGAGGGAAATACTGCCCATCCCTGCACACACCCAGGCATGCCTGGCATGCATAACCGGCATAACGGCAATCCTTTTCTCAGGCCTCTGCCAATCACAGGTTGGTCTCACACAGGTGCCAGTATGGATTGCAACTGGTGGTTAACCCTTTGTGTACCAAAATGCATAAAAAGTATGCCAGTGTTTCAAACCAAATAATACCAAACATGCAACATTTATGCATGAACCTCTATCTTTTAGGGCAGCCTTCCACAGTGGGTGATATACAGTAGTGGTGTAAGTACTGGCTTAAACCAGGATATGTGGCACATTTCTTAACTTGTACCACTCAGTACCAACACATTATTATCATTACCAGTCCTCATTTTTGCTGCATTTAATCGTAAGTCATTGTTTATGTTGTTAGGTAGGAGTTAGCTGACGTTTTTTCTAGCTAGGAAACGTTACAGGTGATCAGTCTTCCCCCAGAAGTTAGGGTTACGATATGTTTCTTTCATGATTCCAATCCATTCTTCTTTTGCTGTAAAATGTACAAAACAGTGAAATTTATCTTGCCTGGCTGGGCAGCTCTCTGGGTGCTCAGCACCCCTAAACCTCTGATCCTAGAATCGCCCCAGCCAAATCTCAATAACCACACATTCTGAATTCATTTTAATTTTATTCCTTTGATATTGTATTCCTAGCTTTATAAACGGAGCACACCCTCCTCCACTCCTCTGTGTTCTGTCCTGTCTTTCACATACACATTTTTTAACACATTTCAGTCTGGATTTCGGCCACATCACAGCACTGAGACTGTACTTATCAAAGTCTTAAATTATATTCATCAGAATAATGATGCATGCAAATCCTCTGTCCTGGTATTACTAGATCTCAGTGCTGCATTTGATACAGTTGATCATAATATACTACTTAGTAGATTGGAAAAGTGGGTGGGACTCACCGGCACTGTACTACAATGGTTCAAATCTTACTTACAAGATAGGGACTTTTTTGTGTCAGTTGGTAACCATGAATCTGAGCGAACTACGATCACATGTGGGGTTCCTCAAGGGTCCATTCTCGGACCACTTCTATTCAACATCTATATGCTACCCCTAGCCCAGATTATGAACCCTGTTAGGCAGTTATTCCTCTTTAAACTCCACAAGTACTGCAGTACTACTTCTCCCATTCTGAAATCCTCCCAATCTTGTCACACTCATGATATTTCCCCCTTTTAAGTTGTTTAACAACTCTTGCTCTGAGATCTCCACTGACACATTGTAAATTACTCCTTTACATCCAGTCCTGCTCTTTGGGGCATACCCTTCAACCAATTTTCCCATTAGGTTCTTTATTTTTAAAGCTTTTGCTTGCTGCGCTGATGATTTGTAAACTATCATTAGTGCTCCATTATTCAATGTGCTGGCGTGAAGAACATCCCCTATCTCTTTTTTAAGTGCTTTAGACAACTTTAAGGGGCTAACTCCTCCAAAGCTACTAACCCCCCTTTCAGTTTGAAAAACACCTTTTATGTTCTATCATCCTTCCCCTCCACTTTTCTTGCCATCACCTGTTGGTTATCTATGTCACTATCCTGTGAATTATATCCTCTCACCTTCTCCCTTGCCTTCCTTTTCCTTGAGTTACTCACGGTCTCCCACTTTTCCTCCTCCCCAGCCTCCATTACCCTGCCAGGTATTCCCTACTTGCAGTCTCGAGCCACCCCTGATGTTTCTCCTCCTGGGACTCTCGTCTATCATTTCTAAAAGTACAATTATCAAAGAAGTCAACAGTCAGCAAGAAATGGTTCGAGGATATCACTTTACTGGACCTATACAGGTTGTCGGCTGATATTCTCTACTAATTTCTCCCAAACAAAACAAGTTTTGCGCTCTTTCTCCAAACAATCTCCCTTTGTGGGCCTGTTGCATCGTGCGTGCAATTCCACATTGATTGGGATGCACAGAGGAAATGTATTCATGCGTATGCACAGATTCATACATCTGGATGTTTTTGTGCATAAGACGTTTTCTGGATTTAAGCATTTAAGCAAGCAGGTGCTGACCACACTGGGGTTCCTTGCAACAGGGGCATTCCAGAGGGAGCTGGCCGATCGATCGGGACTGTGCCAGTCGACCCTGAGCCGAGCCATGCAGGCTGTGTGGGACGGAATTATCCGCATGTCAGCCAGAGCTGAGTTCAGGGTGAGTGGGACAGTTTTCGGTTTTCTGCATTGTGTGAGATTTCTGGCTATGTATTTCAAAAAATAACCCAACATATGATACATTTCTGTAATGCTGAAAATGTAACCTATCCATTTGAGAAGGAAAGAAGATCTGATTATATTCCATGGATGCATGGCATACCCTTTTTTGTGAACTGACTAAAAATCGTATTTCTGTGTGAAATTTGGGTGAGTGGGACAGGACATTTGGGTGAGTGGGACAACACATCTGATCATTGATTTAGCCTGTTACCTTCATTGAACATGTCTAAAAACAAAAATTCATGGATACATTTATCAGAATTCAGGTCAAAATTTCATAGAACATGGTAATTTAGCCAAAAACAAATGCCAGAAAACAACAATTCATACAATTCATACATTGTTATTGTGTGCAGTTTGTATTGGTTTGTGGTGTGTGTGTGTGTGTGTGTGTGTGTGTGTGTGCGTGCGTGCACCAGTAAGTCTGTTTTAGAAAAAAAAAAGAGTAATTAAACATGAGTCAAAGTCTTTGATATACTGGCATGTTTAAATTTAAATTCAAAAGATTTATTTCAAACCAAGGGCATATTTTTGATTTGAGCTTTGGTGAGGACATTGAAGGCAATCTATGTGGAACTGCACGTAGGCATTGAGGATTGGCATAGGTAGAATGTGACAAAGCTACCAATGGGTATGGACTAGTAAAATAAAACACACACACACAGATGGGCAAAAATACATCAAAATGTATTTTGATACAAAATACCCCTCAAATAAATGTATCAAAATAAAATACATGTATTTTGTATTTTCAAAGACAGAAAATACTTTTTTTTTTCTTAGTGGCGACCCGCAGCTCTATAGGTCACTCTGTCGGTCGGTTAGTTGGTCGGTTAGTCGGTCCACAAAGCTTTTTGTGACCTTGACCAAAAATGCTCAAAATGTGCATACTGCAACTAGAGACCATGAGTAACTATACCAAAAAGAATGCCCACAATTCGTCCATAGGTGGTGTTATACTAACCAATTCAAAACTCAAAAAGTCCTTGACCAAAAGTGCTCAACATTTACATGCTGAAATTAAAGACCACAAGTAACTATGCCAGAAAGAACAACCCTGATTCATCCATTAATGGCGTGATAGTAGCAAATTTGGTCGCAGCTATTGCATATTTGCGCTTGTTTTCTAACATTTTGGTGTAGGCTACCCTAAAATATTATTTATTGATTCAGATTTAGATTCAGACAACTTTATTGATCTCACGTGAGGCAATTCATTTGTAGCATACTCATCCCAAGCATCAACCACAACAACATACCATATCCTATGTTATGCACAGTCCAGTAAAAAAGACCACTAGATCATTGAAGGGCACATTGAATGGTCCAAGTTTAAAAAACATATAGATAAATACATATGTGTGTGTGTGTGTGTGTGTGTGTGTATAAAGTAAAAACATTGTTACATCCAATATTGTTATAAGAATGTGTAGCCTATTATTTTTGTTTTGTGATTTGTGGAGAGAGGGAAATACTGCCCATCCCTGCACACACCCAGGCATGCCTGGCATGCATAACCGGCATAACGGCAATCCTTTTCTCAGGCCTCTGCCAATCACAGGTTGGTCTCACACAGGTGCCAGTATGGATTGCAACTGGTGGTTAACCCTTTGTGTACCAAAATGCATAAAAAGTATGCCAGTGTTTCAAACCAAATAATACCAAACATGCAACATTTATGCATGAACCTCTATCTTTTAGGGCAGCCTTCCACAGTGGGTGATATACAGTAGTGGTGTAAGTACTGGCTTAAACCAGGATATGTGGCACATTTCTTAACTTGTACCACTCAGTACCAACACATTATTATCATTACCAGTCCTCATTTTTGCTGCATTTAATCGTAAGTCATTGTTTATGTTGTTAGGTAGGAGTTAGCTGACGTTTTTTCTAGCTAGGAAACGTTACAGGTGATCAGTCTTCCCCCAGAAGTTAGGGTTACGATATGTTTCTTTCATGATTCCAATCCATTCTTCTTTTGCTGTAAAATGTACAAAACAGTGAAATTTATCTTGCCTGGCTGGGCAGCTCTCTGGGTGCTCAGCACCCCTAAACCTCTGATCCTAGAATCGCCCCAGCCAAATCTCAATAACCACACATTCTGAATTCATTTTAATTTTATTCCTTTGATATTGTATTCCTAGCTTTATAAACGGAGCACACCCTCCTCCACTCCTCTGTGTTCTGTCCTGTCTTTCACATACACATTTTTTAACACATTTCAGTCTGGATTTCGGCCACATCACAGCACTGAGACTGTACTTATCAAAGTCTTAAATTATATTCATCAGAATAATGATGCATGCAAATCCTCTGTCCTGGTATTACTAGATCTCAGTGCTGCATTTGATACAGTTGATCATAATATACTACTTAGTAGATTGGAAAAGTGGGTGGGACTCACCGGCACTGTACTACAATGGTTCAAATCTTACTTACAAGATAGGGACTTTTTTGTGTCAGTTGGTAACCATGAATCTGAGCGAACTACGATCACATGTGGGGTTCCTCAAGGGTCCATTCTCGGACCACTTCTATTCAACATCTATATGCTACCCCTAGCCCAGATTATGAACCCTGTTAGGCAGTTATTCCTCTTTAAACTCCACAAGTACTGCAGTACTACTTCTCCCATTCTGAAATCCTCCCAATCTTGTCACACTCATGATATTTCCCCCTTTTAAGTTGTTTAACAACTCTTGCTCTGAGATCTCCACTGACACATTGTAAATTACTCCTTTACATCCAGTCCTGCTCTTTGGGGCATACCCTTCAACCAATTTTCCCATTAGGTTCTTTATTTTTAAAGCTTTTGCTTGCTGCGCTGATGATTTGTAAACTATCATTAGTGCTCCATTATTCAATGTGCTGGCGTGAAGAACATCCCCTATCTCTTTTTTAAGTGCTTTAGACAACTTTAAGGGGCTAACTCCTCCAAAGCTACTAACCCCCCTTTCAGTTTGAAAAACACCTTTTATGTTCTATCATCCTTCCCCTCCACTTTTCTTGCCATCACCTGTTGGTTATCTATGTCACTATCCTGTGAATTATATCCTCTCACCTTCTCCCTTGCCTTCCTTTTCCTTGAGTTACTCACGGTCTCCCACTTTTCCTCCTCCCCAGCCTCCATTACCCTGCCAGGTATTCCCTACTTGCAGTCTCGAGCCACCCCTGATGTTTCTCCTCCTGGGACTCTCGTCTATCATTTCTAAAAGTACAATTATCAAAGAAGTCAACAGTCAGCAAGAAATGGTTCGAGGATATCACTTTACTGGACCTATACAGGTTGTCGGCTGATATTCTCTACTAATTTCTCCCAAACAAAACAAGTTTTGCGCTCTTTCTCCAAACAATCTCCCTTTGTGGGCCTGTTGCATCGTGCGTGCAATTCCACATTGATTGGGATGCACAGAGGAAATGTATTCATGCGTATGCACAGATTCATACATCTGGATGTTTTTGTGCATAAGACGTTTTCTGGATTTAAGCATTTAAGCAAGCAGGTGCTGACCACACTGGGGTTCCTTGCAACAGGGGCATTCCAGAGGGAGCTGGCCGATCGATCGGGACTGTGCCAGTCGACCCTGAGCCGAGCCATGCAGGCTGTGTGGGACGGAATTATCCGCATGTCAGCCAGAGCTGAGTTCAGGGTGAGTGGGACAGTTTTCGGTTTTCTGCATTGTGTGAGATTTCTGGCTATGTATTTCAAAAAATAACCCAACATATGATACATTTCTGTAATGCTGAAAATGTAACCTATCCATTTGAGAAGGAAAGAAGATCTGATTATATTCCATGGATGCATGGCATACCCTTTTTTGTGAACTGACTAAAAATCGTATTTCTGTGTGAAATTTGGGTGAGTGGGACAGGACATTTGGGTGAGTGGGACAACACATCTGATCATTGATTTAGCCTGTTACCTTCATTGAACATGTCTAAAAACAAAAATTCATGGATACATTTATCAGAATTCAGGTCAAAATTTCATAGAACATGGTAATTTAGCCAAAAACAAATGCCAGAAAACAACAATTCATACAATTCATACATTGTTATTGTGTGCAGTTTGTATTGGTTTGTGGTGTGTGTGTGTGTGTGTGTGTGTGTGTGTGTGCGTGCGTGCACCAGTAAGTCTGTTTTAGAAAAAAAAAAGAGTAATTAAACATGAGTCAAAGTCTTTGATATACTGGCATGTTTAAATTTAAATTCAAAAGATTTATTTCAAACCAAGGGCATATTTTTGATTTGAGCTTTGGTGAGGACATTGAAGGCAATCTATGTGGAACTGCACGTAGGCATTGAGGATTGGCATAGGTAGAATGTGACAAAGCTACCAATGGGTATGGACTAGTAAAATAAAACACACACACACAGATGGGCAAAAATACATCAAAATGTATTTTGATACAAAATACCCCTCAAATAAATGTATCAAAATAAAATACATGTATTTTGTATTTTCAAAGACAGAAAATACTTTTTTTTTTCTTAGTGGCGACCCGCAGCTCTATAGGTCACTCTGTCGGTCGGTTAGTTGGTCGGTTAGTCGGTCCACAAAGCTTTTTGTGACCTTGACCAAAAATGCTCAAAATGTGCATACTGCAACTAGAGACCATGAGTAACTATACCAAAAAGAATGCCCACAATTCGTCCATAGGTGGTGTTATACTAACCAATTCAAAACTCAAAAAGTCCTTGACCAAAAGTGCTCAACATTTACATGCTGAAATTAAAGACCACAAGTAACTATGCCAGAAAGAACAACCCTGATTCATCCATTAATGGCGTGATAGTAGCAAATTTGGTCGCAGCTATTGCATATTTGCGCTTGTTTTCTAACATTTTGGTGTAGGCTACCCTAAAATATTATTTATTGATTCAGATTTAGATTCAGACAACTTTATTGATCTCACGTGAGGCAATTCATTTGTAGCATACTCATCCCAAGCATCAACCACAACAACATACCATATCCTATGTTATGCACAGTCCAGTAAAAAAGACCACTAGATCATTGAAGGGCACATTGAATGGTCCAAGTTTAAAAAACATATAGATAAATACATATGTGTGTATGTGTGTGTGTGTGTGTGTATAAAGTAAAAACATTGTTACATCCAATATTGTTATAAGAATGTGTAGCCTATTATTTTTGTTTTGTGATTTGTGGAGAGAGGGAAATACTGCCCATCCCTGCACACACCCAGGCATGCCTGGCATGCATAACCGGCATAACGGCAATCCTTTTCTCAGGCCTCTGCCAATCACAGGTTGGTCTCACACAGGTGCCAGTATGGATTGCAACTGGTGGTTAACCCTTTGTGTACCAAAATGCATAAAAAGTATGCCAGTGTTTCAAACCAAATAATACCAAACATGCAACATTTATGCATGAACCTCTATCTTTTAGGGCAGCCTTCCACAGTGGGTGATATACAGTAGTGGTGTAAGTACTGGCTTAAACCAGGATATGTGGCACATTTCTTAACTTGTACCACTCAGTACCAACACATTATTATCATTACCAGTCCTCATTTTTGCTGCATTTAATCGTAAGTCATTGTTTATGTTGTTAGGTAGGAGTTAGCTGACGTTTTTTCTAGCTAGGAAACGTTACAGGTGATCAGTCTTCCCCCAGAAGTTAGGGTTACGATATGTTTCTTTCATGATTCCAATCCATTCTTCTTTTGCTGTAAAATGTACAAAACAGTGAAATTTATCTTGCCTGGCTGGGCAGCTCTCTGGGTGCTCAGCACCCCTAAACCTCTGATCCTAGAATCGCCCCAGCCAAATCTCAATAACCACACATTCTGAATTCATTTTAATTTTATTCCTTTGATATTGTATTCCTAGCTTTATAAACGGAGCACACCCTCCTCCACTCCTCTGTGTTCTGTCCTGTCTTTCACATACACATTTTTTAACACATTTCAGTCTGGATTTCGGCCACATCACAGCACTGAGACTGTACTTATCAAAGTCTTAAATTATATTCATCAGAATAATGATGCATGCAAATCCTCTGTCCTGGTATTACTAGATCTCAGTGCTGCATTTGATACAGTTGATCATAATATACTACTTAGTAGATTGGAAAAGTGGGTGGGACTCACCGGCACTGTACTACAATGGTTCAAATCTTACTTACAAGATAGGGACTTTTTTGTGTCAGTTGGTAACCATGAATCTGAGCGAACTACGATCACATGTGGGGTTCCTCAAGGGTCCATTCTCGGACCACTTCTATTCAACATCTATATGCTACCCCTAGCCCAGATTATGGAACCTGAACTTCAACAGCCATTTAAAGTTTATTACTAAATCTGCCTATTACCACCTGAAAAATATAGCTAGAATTAAGGGGTTTCTGTCTAAACAAGACATGGACAAGACATTCTACTTCTTTTCTTATCCTGACTGTTCAATGTATTGAGCCTGTTTTTATTTTATGTTATTGTATTTTCACTATTATTCTCAATTTCTATTTCCCTTTTTAATCAACTGTTTTTATTGTTTTAAATTGGGTCTTGTTGCTTTTAATGTCTCTGTAAAGCACTTTGAATTACCTTGTGTTGAATTGTGCTATACAAATAAACTTGCCTTGCCTTGCCTACATACCCTGGAATAACGAAGTACAAGCACGGTTTTAGCCAAGTTTCTTGTATGGATATTATTTCTGGCAACTCCTTAAAGGTCTCTACAAACTTTTTAAGTTCTTGTCCATTCTATTAGACTTATAGCATTCCACTGGAGGATATATGTAGAACATCAACACAAGGAGGATAACAATCATCATCTTCTTCTTCACTTATCATTTCATCTTCAAGCACCTCTTTTGTCAAGTTTTGGCTTCCTCTTACTGGCTTGTGGTTAGGACTCGGCTCTTTAGAGTATGTAAACTCTCATAACTCCTTTCAGCAGCTGACACTACTTCTCGTGCTACATCTGATTTCTTTTTGGCCATTATTTTTATCTTCCATGATGCCTCTACCACAAAAGCTAGAAAGGTCTTCTTGTTAACCACAATTGTATCTTCTTGAGAAGCTTTCTCTCTGATGTAACATGACCTGTTTCCCAGCTCTTTGCCTCTGTACCTGTTCTAGTGTAGGCTTTTTTTTTTTTTTACCTTCCACCCATCTCACTGCTTCAGCCTATGATACTTTGTCTTCCTGTCTTATTTTTTAACCTTCCCTACTTTAATATACTCTCAGCATCCTCTAAATGAGACTGGATGATCTCCTCTACAGTTAGAGCATTTCACAGGCTTTTCACATTCCTTACCATCATGATTCTCCCCACATCAGCTACAGCTACGTTGGCCTCTACAAACTGCAGCAACATGGCCATATTTCTGGCATTTGAAACATCTCAAGGGGGCCCTCACATATGTCCTTACTGAATACATCATGTATCCTGGTGGCACCCTGTTAGGCAGTTATTCCTCTTTAAACTCCACAAGTACTGCAGTACTACTTCTCCCATTCTGAAATCCTCCCAATCTTGTCACACTCATGATATTTCCCCCTTTTAAGTTGTTTAACAACTCTTGCTCTGAGATCTCCACTGACACATTGTAAATTACTCCTTTACATCCAGTCCTGCTCTTTGGGGCATACCCTTCAACCAATTTTCCCATTAGGTTCTTTATTTTTAAAGCTTTTGCTTGCTGCGCTGATGATTTGTAAACTATCATTAGTGCTCCATTATTCAATGTGCTGGCGTGAAGAACATCCCCTATCTCTTTTTTAAGTGCTTTAGACAACTTTAAGGGGCTAACTCCTCCAAAGCTACTAACCCCCCTTTCAGTTTGAAAAACACCTTTTATGTTCTATCATCCTTCCCCTCCACTTTTCTTGCCATCACCTGTTGGTTATCTATGTCACTATCCTGTGAATTATATCCTCTCACCTTCTCCCTTGCCTTCCTTTTCCTTGAGTTACTCACGGTCTCCCACTTTTCCTCCTCGAGGATATCACTTTACTGGACCTATACAGGTTGTCGGCTGATATTCTCTACTAATTTCTCCCAAACAAAACAAGTTTTGCGCTCTTTCTCCAAACAATCTCCCTTTGTGGGCCCGTTGCATCGTGCGTGCAATTCCACATTGATTGGGATGCACAAAGGAAATGTATTCATGCGTATGCACAGATTCATACATCTGGATGTTTTTGTGCATAAGACGTTTTCTGGATTTAAGCATTTAAGCAAGCAGGTGCTGACCACACTGGGGTTCCTTGCAACAGGGGCATTCCAGAGGGAGCTGGCCGATCGATCGGGACTGTGCCAGTCGACCCTGAGCCGAGCCATGCAGGCTGTGTGGGACGGAATTATCCGCATGTCAGCCAGAGCTGAGTTCAGGGTGAGTGGGACAGTTTTCGGTTTTCTGCATTGTGTGAGATTTCTGGCTATGTATTTCAAAAAATAACCCAACATATGATACATTTCTGTAATGCTGAAAATGTAACCTATCCATTTGAGAAGGAAAGAAGATCTGATTATATTCCATGGATGCATGGCATACCCTTTTTTGTGAACTGACTAAAAATCGTATTTCTGTGTGAAATTTGGGTGAGTGGGACAGGACATTTGGGTGAGTGGGACAACACATCTGATCATTGATTTAGCCTGTTACCTTCATTGAACATGTCTAAAAACAAAAATTCATGGATACATTTATCAGAATTCAGGTCAAAATTTCATAGAACATGGTAATTTAGCCAAAAACAAATGCCAGAAAACAACAATTCATACAATTCATACATTGTTATTGTGTGCAGTTTGTATTGGTTTGTGGTGTGTGTGTGTGTGTGTGTGTGTGTGTGTGCGTGCGTGCACCAGTAAGTGTGTGTTCCTCTATATATCCTATTATCAACATAGGCTTAAAGAGTTGGGGACAATCTGCAAATTAGATACTGGGGAATAATCTGTTATCATGCATCCCTAGTAGGCTGGGTACACTCACTGTTTATGCTAGCTGTTGGCCTAGCAGCAAAATCCAGGTGCTCCATCAACAACTGTGTGGTAGATTTTGGGTCTGCACACATGAGAAGTTTAGGAACTATTAATCTGGAACATATATAATGATTCCCTATGGCAGGATTGATCATTTTTATTCATTACCAGTGTCTTTTGGTACTGTCCAAAAGCCAGTTTGGGTGGGTGGGACAAAACAAAAATAACCTGATTCCATAAAAATAAACATAATCTTCACATTTTTTATGATTTTATTGTAGAAGTGCATCAAAGTCATGTTTCCAGCAAATATTTCTGCAATATCTTGGCTAAAACATTTTTATAACCTTATGATCATAACAATCAAAATCTTATGCCATTTTCCTCACCTTGGGTTCTGCAGGGTCAACTTCCTGTTTGATGTTGGCCCCGCCCCCACATGTGACATCATAGCAATGAGTGTAAGCAACTTTGATAATGCGGTTTCACAGCAAGGCTCAGCAAAAAAAAGTTTTTATTTTCAATGACCAGGCGAGAAAATACAGCCAATTTACTTATACTGTCCCACCAAACCTGAATTAACCCTATATCAAATTCCCATACAATGCAGTTGAACAGGCGAACATTAAAGCACAATTTGCAGCAATGTAATCGGAGCTATCGACTGCACAAACATTGCTAGAAAAGCACCATCACAGGATGAATTTGTTTATGTCAACAGGGAGCATTTTCATTCCATCAATGCATTTATTTATTCTGATTTGATTTGACTGACACTCATATTTCTGAGGATGCCTATCAACTGCTCTAGATGATCATTTATGCCGTCAATTCCTCTCACTATTTCTTGTTGTGACTTCAGCTCAGCATTGGTGACAGAGCCAGTCGGGCAGACAGTAGCAGCAGCCGGTGGTTGGGGCACACTGACGCCGGGGACGCTGGAGGAGACGTCGGAGACAACACCGGGGACACTGGAGATGTTGGAGGAATCCCTCGAGTCTGGGGCATGTGGCTGTGACCTCATATCCTCTGTCTCATCGTCTGTTTTAGAAAAAAAAAAGAGTAATTAAACATGAGTCAAAGTCTTTGACATACTGGCATGTTTAAATTTAAATTCAAAAGATTTATTTCAAACCAAGGGCGTATTTTTGATTTGAGCTTTGGTGAGGACATTGAAGGCAATCTATGTGGAACTGCACGTAGGCATTGAGGATTGGCATAGGTAGAATGTGACAAAGCTACCAATGGGTATGGACTAGTAAAATAAAACACACACACACAGATGGGCAAAAATACATCAAAATGTATTTTGATACAAAATACCCCTCAAATAAATGTATCAAAATAAAATACATGTATTTTGTATTTTCAAAGACAGAAAATACTTTTTTTTTTCTTAGTGGCGACCCGCAGCTCTATAGGTCACTCTGTCGGTCGGTTAGTTGGTCGGTTAGTCGGTCCACAAAGCTTTTTGTGACCTTGACCAAAAATGCTCAAAATGTGCATACTGCAACTAGAGACCATTTGACTTTGACTTTATTTTTAAAACAGGGACAGTACATATTGATGAACACAAAAGCGTAAATATGCAAGATTGTAGCCAGTGGCTAATTTCCATCTTTCGTCCCTGCGGCACTTAATGCCAAACACATAAAGACAAGACAGCAACAAACAGCAGGACAACAAGGCCATATACATCAATAAGACAATCATAATAGGAAGTATAGTAGGACTAAGAAACCATGAGTAACTATACCAAAAAGAATGCCCACAATTCGTCCATAGGTGGTGTTATACTAACCAATTCAAAACTCAAAAAGTCCTTGACCAAAAGTGCTCAACATTTACATGCTGAAATTAAAGACCACAAGTAACTATGCCAGAAAGAACAACCCTGATTCATCCATTAATGGCGTGATAGTAGCAAATTTGGTCGCAGCTATTGCATATTTGCGCTTGTTTTCTAACATTTTGGTGTAGGCTACCCTAAAATATTATTTATTGATTCAGATTTAGATTCAGACAACTTTATTGATCTCACGTGAGGCAATTCATTTGTAGCATACTCATCCCAAGCATCAACCACAACAACATACCATATCCTATGTTATGCACAGTCCAGTAAAAAAGACCACTAGATCATTGAAGGGCACATTGAATGGTCCAAGTTTAAAAAACATATAGATAAATACATATATGTGTGTGTGTGTGTGTGTGTGTGTATAAAGTAAAAACATTGTTACATCCAATATTGTTATAAGAATGTGTAGCCTATTATTTTTGTTTTGTGATTTGTGGAGAGAGGGAAATACTGCCCATCCCTGCACACACCCAGGCATGCCTGGCATGCATAACCGGCATAACGGCAATCCTTTTCTCAGGCCTCTGCCAATCACAGGTTGGTCTCACACAGGTGCCAGTATGGATTGCAACTGGTGGTTAACCCTTTGTGTACCAAAATGCATAAAAAGTATGCCAGTGTTTCAAACCAAATAATACCAAACATGCAACATTTATGCATGAACCTCTATCTTTTAGGGCAGCCTTCCACAGTGGGTGATATACAGTAGTGGTGTAAGTACTGGCTTAAACCAGGATATGTGGCACATTTCTTAACTTGTACCACTCAGTACCAACACATTATTATCATTACCAGTCCTCATTTTTGCTGCATTTAATCGTAAGTCACTGTTTATGTTGTTAGGTAGGAGTTAGCTGACGTTTTTTCTAGCTAGGAAACGTTACAGGTGATCAGTCTTCCCCCAGAAGTTAGGGTTACGATATGTTTCTTTCATGATTCCAATCCATTCTTCTTTTGCTGTAAAATGTACAAAACAGTGAAATTTATCTTGCCTGGCTGGGCAGCTCTCTGGGTGCTCAGCACCCCTAAACCTCTGATCCTAGAATCGCCCCAGCCAAATCTCAATAACCACACATTCTGAATTCATTTTAATTTTATTCCTTTGATATTGTATTCCTAGCTTTATAAACGGAGCACACCCTCCTCCACTCCTCTGTGTTCTGTCCTGTCTTTCACATACACATTTTTTAACACATTTCAGTCTGGATTTCGGCCACATCACAGCACTGAGACTGTACTTATCAAAGTCTTAAATTATATTCATCAGAATAATGATGCATGCAAATCCTCTGTCCTGGTATTACTAGATCTCAGTGCTGCATTTGATACAGTTGATCATAATATACTACTTAGTAGATTGGAAAAGTGGGTGGGACTCACCGGCACTGTACTACAATGGTTCAAATCTTACTTACAAGATAGGGACTTTTTTGTGTCAGTTGGTAACCATGAATCTGAGCGAACTACGATCACATGTGGGGTTCCTCAAGGGTCCATTCTCGGACCACTTCTATTCAACATCTATATGCTACCCCTAGCCCAGATTATGGAACATCACAACATCTCCTATCATACGTATGCCGACGACACACAACTCTATATCTCAGTGTCATCACACGACTATAGTCCCTTACTCTCACTGAGTAACTGTATTGATCAAATCAATGACTGGATGTGCCAGAATTTTCTCCAGCTAAATCCAGAAAAGACAGAGGTATTAATTTTTGGCCCTAGAAATGAAAGGGCAAAGATCAGCGCCCACCTTGGCTCTATGTCATTGACAGCTACAAATCAAGCCAGAAATCTTGGTGTTATTATTGACTCAGACCTGAACTTCAACAGCCATTTAAAGTTTATTACTAAATCTGCCTATTACCACCTGAAAAATATAGCTAGAATTAAGGGGTTTCTGTCTAAACAAGACATGGAAAAACTTATTCATGCATTCATTTTTAGTAGGTTGGATTATTGCAATGGCTTATTTACAGGCCTTAACAAAAAATCAATCAGACAGCTGCAGCTGATTCAGAGCGCTGCCGCCAGAGTCCTTACAAACACCAGGAAACTGGACCATATTACACCGGTCATTAAATCGCTACACTGGCTTCCTGTGAGTCAAAGAATAGATTTTAAAATCTTACTGCTGGTCTACAAAGCCCTAAATGGTCTCGGACCAAAATACATGCTTGATCTACTGGTTCCCTACGAAGCATCCAGACCCCTTAGGTCATCTGGAACAGGTTTGTTGTGTGTTCCAAGAACAAGAACCAAGCAAGGTGAGGCAGCATTCAGTTATTACGCTCCTCACCTGTGGAACAAACTTCCCGTAGATCTGAGGTCTGCTCAAACTGTCAGCTCCTTTAAATCAGGGCTAAAAACACTATTGTTTACTGAAGCATACTCTTAGATTAAATACTTACCTGCTGTATTCTACTGCCCATACTTTTTAACTACACACTGCTGATTTATGCCTTTTATTATTCTACTTCTTTTCTTATCCTGACTGTTCAATGTATTGAGCCTGTTTTTATTTTAT
Organism: Epinephelus awoara; assembly: GCA_035609425.1. NCBI lineage: Eukaryota > Metazoa > Chordata > Actinopteri > Perciformes > Serranidae > Epinephelus > Epinephelus awoara. The sequence goes on from CM069313.1 coordinate 24,448,531, forward strand.
GTTATTGTATTTTCACTATTATTCTCAATTTCTATTTCCCTTTTTAATCAACTGTTTTTATTGTTTTAAATTGGGTCTTGTTGCTTTTAATGTCTCTGTAAAGCACTTTGAATTACCTTGTGTTGAATTGTGCTATACAAATAAACTTGCCTTGCCTTGCCTTGCCTACATACCCTGGAATAACGAAGTACAAGCACGGTTTTAGCCAAGTTTCTTGTATGGATATTATTTCTGGCAACTCCTTAAAGGTCTCTACAAACTTTTTAAGTTCTTGTCCATTCTATTAGACTTATAGCATTCCACTGGAGGATATATGTAGAACATCAACACAAGGAGGATAACAATCATCATCTTCTTCTTCACTTATCATTTCATCTTCAAGCACCTCTTTTGTCAAGTTTTGGCTTCCTCTTACTGGCTTGTGGTTAGGACTCGGCTCTTTAGAGTATGTAAACTCTCATAACTCCTTTCAGCAGCTGACACTACTTCTCGTGCTACATCTGATTTCTTTTTGGCCATTATTTTTATCTTCCATGATGCCTCTACCACAAAAGCTAGAAAGGTCTTCTTGTTAACCACAATTGTATCTTCTTGAGAAGCTTTCTCTCTGATGTAACATGACCTGTTTCCCAGCTCTTTGCCTCTGTACCTGTTCTAGCGTAGGCTTTTTTTTTTTTTACCTTCCACCCATCTCACTGCTTCAGCCTATGATACTTTGTCTTCCTGTCTTATTTTTTAACCTTCCCTACTTTAATATACTCTCAGCATCCTCTAAATGAGACTGGATGATCTCCTCTACAGTTAGAGCATTTCACAGGCTTTTCACATTCCTTACCATCATGATTCTCCCCACATCAGCTACAGCTACGTTGGCCTCTACAAACTGCAGCAACATGGCCATATTTCTGGCATTTGAAACATCTCAAGGGGGCCCTCACATATGTCCTTACTGAATACATCATGTATCCTGGTGGCACCCTGTTAGGCAGTTATTCCTCTTTAAACTCCACAAGTACTGCAGTACTACTTCTCCCATTCTGAAATCCTCCCAGTCTTGTCACACTCATGATATTTCCCCCTTTTAAGTTGTTTAACAACTCTTGCTCTGAGATCTCCACTGACACATTGTAAATTACTCCTTTACATCCAGTCCTGCTCTTTGGGGCATACCCTTCAACCAATTTTCCCATTAGGTTCTTTATTTTTAAAGCTTTTGCTTGCTGCGCTGATGATTTGTAAACTATCATTAGTGCTCCATTATTCAATGTGCTGGCGTGAAGAACATCCCCTATCTCTTTTTTAAGTGCTTTAGACAACTTTAAGGGGCTAACTCCTCCAAAGCTACTAACCCCCCTTTCAGTTTGAAAAACACCTTTTATGTTCTATCATCCTTCCCCTCCACTTTTCTTGCCATCACCTGTTGGTTATCCATGTCACTATCCTGTGAATTATATCCTCTCACCTTCTCCCTTGCCTTCCTTTTCCTTGAGTTACTCACGGTCTCCCACTTTTCCTCCTCCCCAGCCTCCATTACCCTGCCAGGTATTCCCTACTTGCAGTCTCGAGCCACCCCTGATGTTTCTCCTCCTGGGACTCTCGTCTATCATTTCTAAAAGTACAATTATCAAAGAAGTCAACAGTCAGCAAGAAATGGTTCGAGGATATCACTTTACTGGACCTATACAGGTTGTCGGCTGATATTCTCTACTAATTTCTCCCAAACAAAACAAGTTTTGCGCTCTTTCTCCAAACAATCTCCCTTTGTGGGCCCGTTGCATCGTGCGTGCAATTCCACATTGATTGGGATGCACAGAGGAAATGTATTCATGCGTATGCACAGATTCATACATCTGGATGTTTTTGTGCATAAGACGTTTTCTGGATTTAAGCATTTAAGCAAGCAGGTGCTGACCACACTGGGGTTCCTTGCAACAGGGGCATTCCAGAGGGAGCTGGCCGATCGATCGGGACTGTGCCAGTCGACCCTGAGCCGAGCCATGCAGGCTGTGTGGGACGGAATTATCCGCATGTCAGCCAGAGCTGAGTTCAGGGTGAGTGGGACAGTTTTCGGTTTTCTGCATTGTGTGAGATTTCTGGCTATGTATTTCAAAAAATAACCCAACATATGATACATTTCTGTAATGCTGAAAATGTAACCTATCCATTTGAGAAGGAAAGAAGATCTGATTATATTCCATGGATGCATGGCATACCCTTTTTTGTGAACTGACTAAAAATCGTATTTCTGTGTGAAATTTGGGTGAGTGGGACAGGACATTTGGGTGAGTGGGACAACACATCTGATCATTGATTTAGCCTGTTACCTTCATTGAACATGTCTAAAAACAAAAATTCATGGATACATTTATCAGAATTCAGGTCAAAATTTCATAGAACATGGTAATTTAGCCAAAAACAAATGCCAGAAAACAACAATTCATACAATTCATACATTGTTATTGTGTGCAGTTTGTATTGGTTTGTGGTGTGTGTGTGTGTGTGTGTGTGTGTGTGTGCGTGCGTGCACCAGTAAGTGTGTGTTCCTCTATATATCCTATTATCAACATAAGCTTAAAGAGTTGGGGACAATCTGCAAATTAGATACTGGGGAATAATCTGTTATCATGCATCCCTAGTAGGCTGGGTACACTCACTGTTTATGCTAGCTGTTGGCCTAGCAGCAAAATCCAGGTGCTCCATCAACAACTGTGTGGTAGATTTTGGGTCTGCACACATGAGAAGTTTAGGAACTATTAATCTGGAACATATATAATGATTCCCTATGGCAGGATTGATCATTTTTATTCATTACCAGTGTCTTTTGGTACTGTCCAAAAGCCAGTTTGGGTGGGTGGGACAAAACAAAAATAACCTGATTCCATAAAAATAAACATAATCTTCACATTTTTTATGATTTTATTGTAGAAGTGCATTAAAGTCATGTTTCCAGCAAATATTTCTGCAATATCTTGGCTAAAACATTTTTATAACCTTATGATCATAACAATCAAAATCTTATGCCATTTTCCTCACCTTGGGTTCTGCAGGGTCAACTTCCTGTTTGATGTTGGCCCCGCCCCCACATGTGACATCATAGCAATGAGTGTAAGCAACTTTGATAATGCGGTTTCACAGCAAGGCTCAGCAAAAAAAAGTTTTTATTTTCAATGACCAGGCGAGAAAATACAGCCAATTTACTTATACTGTCCCACCAAACCTGAATTAACCCTATATCAAATTCCCATACAATGCAGTTGAACAGGCGAACATTAAAGCACAATTTGCAGCAATGTAATCGGAGCTATCGACTGCACAAACATTGCTAGAAAAGCACCATCACAGGATGAATTTGTTTATGTCAACAGGGAGCATTTTCATTCCATCAATGCATTTATTTATTCTGATTTGATTTGACTGACACTCATATTTCTGAGGATGCCTATCAACTGCTCTAGATGATCATTTATGCCGTCAATTCCTCTCACTATTTCTTGTTGTGACTTCAGCTCAGCATTGGTGACAGAGCCAGTCGGGCAGACAGTAGCAGCAGCCGGTGGTTGGGGCACACTGACGCCGGGGACGCTGGAGGAGACGTCGGAGACAACACCGGGGACACTGGAGATGTTGGAGGAATCCCCCGAGTCTGGGGCATGTGGCTGTGACCTCATATCCTCTGTCTCATCGTCTGTTTTAGAAAAAAAAAAGAGTAATTAAACATGAGTCAAAGTCTTTGATATACTGGCATGTTTAAATTTAAATTCAAAAGATTTATTTCAAACCAAGGGCATATTTTTGATTTGAGCTTTGGTGAGGACATTGAAGGCAATCTATGTGGAACTGCACGTAGGCATTGAGGATTGGCATAGGTAGAATGTGACAAAGCTACCAATGGGTATGGACTAGTAAAATAAAACACACACACACACAGATGGGCAAAAATACATCAAAATGTATTTTGATACAAAATACCCCTCAAATAAATGTATCAAAATAAAACACATGTATTTTGTATTTTCAAAGACAGAAAATACTTTTTTTTTTCTTAGTGGCGACCCGCAGCTCTATAGGTCACTCTGTCGGTCGGTTAGTTGGTCGGTTAGTCGGTCCACAAAGCTTTTTGTGACCTTGACCAAAAATGCTCAAAATGTGCATACTGCAACTAGAGACCATGAGTAACTATACCAAAAAGAATGCCCACAATTCGTCCATAGGTGGTGTTATACTAACCAATTCAAAACTCAAAAAGTCCTTGACCAAAAGTGCTCAACATTTACATGCTGAAATTAAAGACCACAAGTAACTATGCCAGAAAGAACAACCCTGATTCATCCATTAATGGCGTGATAGTAGCAAATTTGGTCGCAGCTATTGCATATTTGCGCTTGTTTTCTAACATTTTGGTGTAGGCTACCCTAAAATATTATTTATTGATTCAGATTTAGATTCAGACAACTTTATTGATCTCACGTGAGGCAATTCATTTGTAGCATACTCATCCCAAGCATCAACCACAACAACATACCATATCCTATGTTATGCACAGTCCAGTAAAAAAGACCACTAGATCATTGAAGGGCACATTGAATGGTCCAAGTTTAAAAAACATATAGATAAATACATATATGTGTGTGTGTGTGTGTGTGTATAAAGTAAAAACATTGTTACATCCAATATTGTTATAAGAATGTGTAGCCTATTATTTTTGTTTTGTGATTTGTGGAGTGAGGGAAATACTGCCCATCCCTGCACACACCCAGGCATGCCTGGCATGCATAACCGGCATAACAGCAATCCTTTTCTCAGGCCTCTGCCAATCACAGGTTGGTCTCACACAGGTGCCAGTATGGATTGCAACTGGTGGTTAACCCTTTGTGTACCAAAATGCATAAAAAGTATGCCAGTGTTTCAAACCAAATAATACCAAACATGCAACATTTATGCATGAACCTCTATCTTTTAGGGCAGCCTTCCACAGTGGGTGATATACAGTAGTGGTTTAAGTACTGGCTTAAACCAGGATATGTGGCACATTTCTTAACTTGTACCACTCAGTACCAACACATTATTATCATTACCAGTCCTCATTTTTGCTGCATTTAATCGTAAGTCACTGTTTATGTTGTTAGGTAGGAGTTAGCTGACGTTTTTTCTAGCTAGGAAACGTTACAGGTGATCAGTCTTCCCCCAGAAGTTAGGGTTAGGATATGTTTCTTTCATGATTCCAATCCATTCTTCTTTTGCTGTAAAATGTACAAAACAGTGAAATTTATCTTGCCTGGCTGGGCAGCTCTCTGGGTGCTCAGCACCCCTAAACCTCTGATCCTAGAATCGCCCCAGCCAAATCTCAATAACCACACATTCTGAATTCATTTTAATTTTATTCCTTTGATATTGTATTCCTAGCTTTATAAACGGAGCACACCCTCCTCCACTCCTCTGTGTTCTGTCCTGTCTTTCACATACACATTTTTTAACACATTTCAGTCTGGATTTCGGCCACATCACAGCACTGAGACTGTACTTATCAAAGTCTTAAATTATATTCATCAGAATAATGATGCATGCAAATCCTCTGTCCTGGTATTACTAGATCTCAGTGCTGCATTTGATACAGTTGATCATAATATACTACTTAGTAGATTGGAAAAGTGGGTGGGACTCACCGGCACTGTACTACAATGGTTCAAATCTTACTTACAAGATAGGGACTTTTTTGTGTCAGTTGGTAACCATGAATCTGAGCGAACTACGATCACATGTGGGGTTCCTCAAGGGTCCATTCTCGGACCACTTCTATTCAACATCTATATGCTACCCCTAGCCCAGATTATGGAACCTGAACTTCAACAGCCATTTAAAGTTTATTACTAAATCTGCCTATTACCACCTGAAAAATATAGCTAGAATTAAGGGGTTTCTGTCTAAACAAGACATGGAAAAACTTATTCATGCATTCATTTTTAGTAGGTTGGATTATTGCAATGGCTTATTTACAGGCCTTAACAAAAAATCAATCAGACAGCTGCAGCTGATTCAGAACGCTGCCGCCAGAGTCCTTACAAACACCAGGAAACTGGACTATATTACACCGGTCATTAAATCGCTACACTGGCTTCCTGTGAGTCAAAGAATAGATTTTAAAATCTTACTGCTGGTCTACAAAGCCCTGAATGGTCTCGGACCAAAATACATGCTTGATCTACTGGTTCCCTACGAAGCATCCAGACCCCTTAGGTCATCTGGAACAGGTTTGTTGTGTGTTCCAAGAACAAGAACCAAGCAAGGTGAGGCAGCATTCAGTTATTACGCTCCTCACCTGTGGAACAAACTTCCCGTAGATCTGAGGTCTGCTCAAACTGTCAGCTCCTTTAAATCAGGGCTAAAAACACTATTGTTTACTGAAGCATACTCTTAGATTAAATACTTACCTGCTGTATTCTACTGCCCATACTTTTTAACTACACACTGCTGATTTATGCCTTTTATTATTCTACTTCTTTTCTTATCCTGACTGTTCAATCTTCTTTCAGTTTGAAAAACACCTTTTATGTTCTATCATCCTTCCCCTCCACTTTTCTTGCCATCACCTGTTGGTTATCCATGTCACTATCCTGTGAATTATATCCTCTCACCTTCTCCCTTGCCTTCCTTTTCCTTGAGTTACTCACGGTCTCCCACTTTTCCTCCTCCCCAGCCTCCATTACCCTGCCAGGTATTCCCTACTTGCAGTCTCGAGCCACCCCTGATGTTTCTCCTCCTGGGACTCTCGTCTATCATTTCTAAAAGTACAATTATCAAAGAAGTCAACAGTCAGCAAGAAATGGTTCGAGGATATCACTTTACTGGACCTATACAGGTTGTCGGCTGATATTCTCTACTAATTTCTCCCAAACAAAACAAGTTTTGCGCTCTTTCTCCAAACAATCTCCCTTTGTGGGCCCGTTGCATCGTGCGTGCAATTCCACATTGATTGGGATGCACAAAGGAAATGTATTCATGCGTATGCACAGATTCATACATCTGGATGTTTTTGTGCATAAGACGTTTTCTGGATTTAAGCATACGCCATATTACAGTAGGAAATCCACGCCAGTCTTTGTACATGAGGCCCCTGGTCTGTTTGTTTTGGAGAGTATGAGACCTCTGCAGATAATTCGGCTCCTGGTAAACACATCCTGAATGTCTGGATCCTAAGTTACCAGAGAAAATATGCGAGCACACATTAGCAGGTGCTAGGATAACAGGCTGTGCTGCTCTGTTTATGTTGGAGAGGAAGAGACCTCTGCGGATAATTCGGCTCCCAGTAAAAACCTCCTGAACAATGAACACTGAAGGAATTCTAACCGGGTGCTCAGGCTTAGCACATGGGTGAAGTTTCAGCTGGTTGCGATCTTCAATCCTCACTGCTAGATTTATAATGTGAAACTGGCACAAACTTCACCGGAAACACTGCAAAGGGCCGCCAAAGAACAGTTTGCATTGTTGGTTACACCTTTGCCACACACAGTCCAACACCTTCTGATGCTAAAAGTCAGCTTATATATTCATTCATTCATGGAAGGATCCAAGATGGCAGCATGTCTAGTGTCTCTGTGAAGTCTCTGTTGTGTGTTTGTCTGTTACAAGTAGTTTTATTTGGTTTTTAGTATCTTTCGACACTTTTCATTCAAACTCATTTACTGCTGTTTTACCAACCCTTAGAAGTATACATCTAGCTCTGTGGATTGTGCATATTTTTTTTATCTTTTTTGGGAAGCTACCCTGCTTTGGCCTACTCCACCTGCTCAGAGGTCATTATTAAACGTGACACTAAGCACTTTGTTGAACAGGGTTTTTATTTGACTTGTTTTATTTTGAGTGGAGCAAAATTTATTTAAAGGGCCAGTGTGTAATATTTGGCATGGTTTATTGTCAAATCTAAATCTGAATCTGAATATTCTACCCATTAATATGTTTATATAAGTGTATAATCGCTATAAAATAAAATTTGTTTGGTTTTCGTAGCTTTATAATTTTAACTTAATTATAATAATTAATTAATTAATTATATAATTTTTAACTTTCATATATATATACATATATATATATATATATATATATATATATATATATATATATATATATATGTATATATATATATGTATAGCAAGGGCCTTGCTTTAGAGAGGTTGCCATCTTGCGCCCGCCGCCATGTATGTACGGCAGACCGAGCGGACAATCCAGCCAGCCAGAGAACGCGTTTCGCATGTATAAATAAACCAACAAAGACAGCGGGAGGAAGGAAGAAGGATTAGGAAACAGCAGAGAGTGTTAGTTGTTCGTCGATAGAGAGCAGTGAAAAGTTTTTTTAGTTTTAAAGTTTGCGAATGGACCACACTTACCACGCAACAGGAGAGAATGAACCCGAAGCGTCATCTCCGAGGAAAAGAAGACGCAACTTCACTCCTTGTGATGCACTCTCTGCGGCGCTTTTCCTCCTGGTGATATATCTCCCCAAAGATGGTAGCAGTGAATCCCATTCTGTGCAGTAAAATGGGAGCAGAGGATTCAGCCTCTCTCATCTCTGCTCAGCTTCCAACACATGGAGTTCCTCATCTGTATGCTCCGGCTCAAACAGGTATGGCTCTGGATCTGTGTCCACTACAAGAAACTCCTCAAAATCGCGTTCAAAGTCGTCCATTGCAGCTGTTAAAATCCGGAGATATCGCTAGGCTAAATAAACAGCTGAGCTCTGTTTACAAGCTACGCCGACAGTCAGTGTGCAGGCTGGAGATTGGTGGAGCAGAGAGGGGAGGGGTTACCAGCTAGGTACTGTAAACCTAAATATGTGTGTGTGAACTGTGTGTGTTACGCTAGAAGAGTTTGGGACGGAGTCTTTTACCCCCTGGAATGTTACCGGAGTTTTTGGAGTGCTCAAATAAACGGGCCTTTTTGCCGAACGCTACTCTGGTCTCCTGCTCGTGAGGGATTCATTACAATATCATAACATGGCTTAGATTTCTAAATAAACATACAACTCGTGGCTAGATAGACCTACTCCTGAAAAACTCGTGTGTGCGCAAGCCTTTTTGTCCCTACGAGGCCACCGTCATTTACCCGACGGGAGGGGTGAGCGAGTGAGCCCTGCAATCTAGAATTTGACCACTGATGTCACTGTTTTCAACCCATTTTACACACTGGCCCTTTAATTGATGATATTGAAATTGCTTGGTCATATTTTTATCAAGGTTTCAAGGAAATAATAGACAAACATGCACCTCTGTGTACACTTCAGTTCCTGATCCTGTCCAAAGTGGCAATGCTTTTCTCCATTTTCTGTTGCTGATGTACATGAAGCCTTAACCAAGTTAAATCCTAAGAAACCTGCTGCAACTTTTTTACCACTTCTTGATTATGGTGATATTTTATATATGAACCGTCCAGCCCATTGTTTGAGGATGTTGGACACTGCGTTTAACAGTGCTCTGAGATTTGTCACAAACTGTGCAGTGTTGACTCATCACTGTACTCTGTATTCCAGGATTTGCTGGCCCTCACTGATTATGCGAAGACTCAGTCACTGGTACCTGTTTATCTATAAAGCCATGCTAGGCATGCTCCCTTCTTATATCTGCTCTTTGATTGTTCAGAAAGGTGGTAGCTATAGCTTGAGATCGCAAGATGCTGTTCTATTGTCTGTACCATGTGTAAGGACTGAGCTGGGGAAAAAGGCTTTTAAGTGCTCGGCTCCTCTTGCCTGGAACAGCCTTCAAAAAGACCTGAATCTTGGGAGCCTTATGCCACTGATTTTAAAGTTCTGATAACTTCAATGATAAATACATTGGTTGGTTCTTGTCATTGTCTGTAGGTATTTTAATGTTATCCTGGATTCATACTAATTTTAATGTATTTGTTGTGTTGTATCTTGTCTGTAACTTTTTCTTTTCTTTTTTTTTTGCTGTTGTTTTGGCCAGGTCTCCCTTGAAAATGAGATCACTGATCTCAATGGGACTAACCTGGTAAAATAAAGGTAAAAAAAAAAAAAAATTCACCTTAGAAACGACACCTGCAGATGGTTTGCATTAATGTATAATGCCAACATGTCTAGCATTTTTTTTTTTAGCAGGATCACAGCTCTATGATACTGCTGTATGCCACTTTATTTAACTGACACAAGAATAAAAGCCTGTGTAAAAATTCTGGTGAACCATAGCAGCACTTACAAGTCACTTACAAGTCAAATATAAGTGACACAAACACACATAAGGAGCATAAATTGAGAATATTAAAAGACAATGACATAAAAAATTAATATAACCATCTGCGGTCAGACTTTTTTTTTTTTTTTTTTAAATAAAATGAGTGATTTAAGGGTTAATTCATGTAGAAAATGTGAAATCATGAGCAGTGAACTGCTGAGGGTTACATTAGGACATGAGGCTTTCAGTCAGTCAGCACCCTGCAGCCTGATTAACCTCCTGAAGACACAGTGTCCTATAAAGCCAGAGCCCAGCATGACTCAGGACGCCGCTGTGTGGTGTGATGTGTGGTGGAGTTGCATTATATTACCATCACCCCACACTGACATGGCGGGGAGGTTACTGCAGTTCAAATAAAACCCCAAAACATTCACGCCACGCAGCCCTACAGCGTCTGACTCCAGCCGGCCAATCAGCAGCGAGGTCCTGACTTGTGATCCCGTCTGGACCAATGACGGGTCGGGCGCGTGAACCACCTGTGCCAGCTTGTAAACTGACACATCAAACCTTCAGGATGTGACATGAATCAATGACTCGTAGTGACCTGACACGCCCCCGCGGAGCCTTCACACTCATATGCAGAGTTTGGTGCATTCAGGGGCATTTCCCTGGAGTGGGGAAGTAAAACTGCAGCTGATGTAGTAGGCTAGTGGGTGGAGATGGAGAACATGCTGATAAGTGCTGGTGCAGCAAAGAGAAAGGAAATGCAGAGAGCAGAGAGCCATCTGCTGTTCAACTTGGAAACTGTCTAGAAGTGACCAAAATAAATAAGCAGCAGTACCATAACATTAAGTTTATTTCCTGCATTTAAAATGTCACTTAAAGCAGCAAAAAGCATTTAAAGTAAGTTTTATTGTTGTATTTTAATGTAACCAATCAAGATTTTTAACTGTTTTGTATCTTGAATTTGTGACTACATAGTCATTTTACCTGTATACTCCCTGTAGGACCCCCTATAAACATATTAATATTTAGGTAATGCTGGTCATCTGATTCACTGTATTTTAAACATACTTTCCCATCTTACACATATCAGTGTGCCTTTATATGCCCTGGAGTTCATGCAGCAATGTAGTGGAGTAAAAGTTCTTAAGTATAAGTACCTTAAATTTGCACTTCAGTGCAGTAACTGGTGATTTTAGTGGGGAATAGGTGCAAGGCCTAGCAAAAGGTCTGCTTACTCCATTAACTCTAAAATTATTACATTTTATTATCAAATACAAAAAAAAGAAAGGAAAAAAATAACAGAAGAAATTCACATTAATATGTTAATTTCCATATTTGAATTTACGTGAAATGTACCAGAACAACCTAAATGTGAAGTCTGGGTACCAGTTTCAGTTTACTGATACTTTATAGCATAATAGCGTGTAAAATATTTAATTACACGCGTTTGCATTTGTCCTCATTTTTCAAAAATCCTGACTTTGACTATTGATAAAAGTGTGAGTTGTAATGTGATCAAAAAAAATGTATAACTCATATTAGATATTTGCCCAAAGTGTCCGTTATGGATTTCAGGAATAAAGATTATTCAGAACAAATGCAGAATTTTTTGTTATTACAGTCTTTGGGCACAAATGAGTTAATATAGTCATTAGTTACACCTTTGTGAACAGTGCCTTATTAGGTGATACCAAACATGTGTCACATGTATCAGTGGAAGAAATGAATCAAGTCCCAAACCTTTGAAGTGAAGTTTTATTTGAAAAAGATACCGAAATGAGTAAAGTAAGCAACATGGATTGTATAAATATCTGTGCAACCAAAATGAGCACAGAGGCACTTTACTGCCTTCTGCTGCCATGATACACCAAACTATCCAGCTTTATGTCCAGCTTCAAACCTCACGATATCATGTGTTCATCTGTCAGGTCAGTTATGTTCATTTATGGTCTAATCTAAAACAAATACCATTAAAAAAAAAAAGTAATTCTGAGTTACAAAAGATAAGACGCAGCCTGGGTAGGAAGATGAGTAAAAGCATGGATGTCATCTGCAGTTCATTATAAATTAATGCGAGTTTTGTTTATGAGCTGCCGTGGTGTGAACTCAGCGGGGGAAACATGCACACTGAAGCAGGTCAAAGTCATTCAAACACAAGCTATCAGGGAGTAACAGTGCTAAGAGAGCCTGGTTAACACAAAATGGAGACGAGTTTAAACAAACAGCAACTTGACAATGACTGTATGGCATTCTTCTGCAGTGCTTTGGCCCAAACGCCCGTCATGGCACAATCAACTGGACACAATCTGTTACAGCAGGTGCGGAGAACAATCAGTATTTATGTTACAGTGTTTCTCTGATGCTTGAAATGACACAGTAAAAAGAACATGGTGTGTTTCCTCCATCGTACAAACTACACCAGCAGGATATAAGTGCAACCCGAATTTTTATTCTCAACCGAGATGTTTTTATTTCTGCAGTTAAAGCACTGCATGAGTTCAATCAGAGATTATCAGAGAACACACACGGGTGTAGAGTGTCATGGCGACTATGAAAATGTAACTACTCGTACAAACACCGCCTTGATTCAAACTTCGTATTTTACATCAACTGTTGAATTTACACAGAATCACGACTTTCAGAGTACATTCATTTTATCGTAAAATTACCACGGCAACATCGACTACAAAACCCCACCTCACTGCCCCAAACTCAGCCTCCAGGAAGGAATATGTACGGAGTGATGAAGACCACAATCTGCAATATCATCAGTTATTATTCTCATTATCAAAGCACGTCATCAGGTCAAAAGGAAATAAATACATATATAACATTATGATAACACTGAAGTCTGGTTGGTGCTGCTGCCCCCTGCTGGAGGGGAGGAGGGGGGAGATTAGACGCCCAGCTTGTTGGCGATGGTCATGACCACTTTGAGGATCGGCATGAAGGCGGAGATCTCGCTGAAGTTGCTGCTGCTCACCACCTGGGTGTGGACCTCCAGGCCCCGCTGGTAGTTCTGGCTCGCCACACAGCGGCTGATCTCGTGGAGCCCGTTCAGGATGCTGTGAGAGAGCTGGAGGTTGGCAGAGAAACAAGGTTACATGTTAGTATGTGGTTCCTAGGGCTGCCCCCTGGTAGTCGACGAAACGTTAGTCAACCAGAGAGGGTGTTAGTCGGCAAGATTTCATTGGTCGCTTAGTCTCAGAACACATTAATTTCCAGGGCTGGTACCTGCGGTTATTCCACAGGCTAGTTAATAACATGTCGGGCAGGAAATCCAAAGTGTGGGATCATTTTGAGAAAATGAGGGACGAACCCAAGGTGATATGTAAACTCATCGTCTTTGGTGGACTACAAACATGACATATCATCTGAAACATGGAAGTAGCTACATGCCCATTAGCCACTCGATCAGCTATTTGTTCTGTTCTGCCATCTTTAAAATGTCTTCGTCTTGTCCTACAGTCGTGTGTCGCTTAACTATGTCACACTGGCCCCACAAATTCCGGTGGTACTGATCCATTTCGTCTATACAGTATATCCGTAAGCTTTCAAAAAACATGCACAAATATGGTCGACTTGAGTGCAGAGTACGAACAGAAGACTCTGTCCCTATACGTACACAGCACTGAGCATGAAGAACCCACAAGCTGTTTCACTAAGAATCACTTTCACATGCTAGAAACAGATAAAACACATAAAACTAACACAAGGGAAACAGTAGAAGAAGAGAGGCGTACAGGCCGTCTCAGTGATATCATGACTCATTCCACCTAAGTCAAGGATTATGTCGAACTGCAACAAGTTTCCGTCAGGGAGGTTTATAAAAGACCTTTAAAGGTATTCAAAGAAGGGACGACCTCTAACGTAATGGAATATGCAGCTCATAGCATGCCCAGGGTGCAGAAAGAGAGAAGGCAGTGTTGCCAAACTCTGAGTGCACCCTGGGGACATTTTAAAGTTATTTGATGTGTAGATACAGAGCTGTTGCTGCTGGTATGAAAAGATACAAGGCTGGAGATATAAGTGGGCAGTTAACCTGACAATAAACAGCAAGGTGTGTTTTTCTCCACTCGTACAGGGAGGGCCATCCCATAGATTTATTTAAAATGCAATGATGAGTCTGTTTATCACGCTGCGTTATGTTTTGCTACAAACAGAATCCAGTTTTTAAGCAGGGATGAGGCTTCATGCATGTAAATCACATCATCATTGTCTAATATACAGTGTGACAGCAGTGGAAAAGTTGTTTTTGAGAGGCTGAATGTCATCAAATATGGACTGAAACTGTTCATAAAAACATTCATGACGCCACAGTTTATTCCACACCACTGAAGCTGCTCCTCTTTATGGAATGACCGCAGAGTCGGTAATAATTTCGCCTTTAGCCATGCCTGTTGTTGCTGTAGGTAACTGTATGACGTCACATGTTAACAAGCCGAAATATCGCGAGTATCATGATATGAATTTTTCATGAACAAGATGATATGGCACCCCCCTAGTGAGTATACTTTGTTTTATTAATCTGAATCTGTAGTAAGTAACTAAAGCTGTCCAACAAATGTAGTGGAGTAAAAAGTACAATATTTCCCTCCGAGATGTCGTTTTTTTAAAGGAGAAAGTAGCATCAAATAGAAATACTCAAGTACAAGTACATGAAAACTGTACTTGAGTACAGTACTTAATTACTTTTCACCACTGATTGTGTCATCCTTGTACACACATATCTTAGTTTGATTTCTTCCATGAGCTAAGTCCTTTATAAAACAGAAAATAACACAGGAGCTAAAATAGATCCCTGTGGGACACCTTTGTTTACTGTAAGTGAGGCTAAGATATAGCAGTAATGAATTCACTGATGACGCAAAGACAGCAGAAGGTCTTTGGTGAATTAAACGCACTGCTGGGTAGCTTGTGAAGTCACACACACCTTGCTGTGTGTGTTTGTGTTCTTAAAAGTTAAGATTAGATATTAATTTTCTGGATGCTCTGACTTGTCTGAAGGATTTTATCTTTAAGGGTTTTGTTTTTATTAGAAAAGAGGATGTGAATTAAATTACAAATGTGTCATGTAGCCCAGGTAAATGGTTAGGAGAGGCTTGTCCAACCTTTTGGGGTTTTCTTTGAGGATAACCTCGTGTGCGTGTAATAATTTCTTACCGACTGCTCTCTCAGCTTGTCATACAGGTATCCCAAACGTTTGGCTGCGTCATCAAGTTTCCTTTTTGTTTGCTGAAAAGTAAATATTTGTGGTCATTTTATAAACAATAAAACCCAAACTTTTTTCCTTAAATCAATACAAGCTTTATCACAAACACAAAAAACACACACACACACTGTGAGACTTACTGGGTCTCCCGCTGCGAGCTGGCAGCGTTGCACCAGGCTGTCAAAGGTGGATTTGAGGACCATGTGTTCAGCGGGGATTTCTTTCTGCTCCACCCTCTCTGCTGGCAGCTGCTGAAGAAGCTGAGGAAAACAAGGACACAAACACAAGGTGTTGGCGTGTTTGCCGCGTGAGAGTTCAGATAACAGCCCCTTGTCACACACACCAACCTGCACGCTGGGCTCCTGGGGGGCTCCAGGAGGAACTTGGGCGTGGTCGTGGGGCTGAGGGGCCTCCACAGGGAATCCCATCACAGGGGCGGTGATGGGGGCGGGTGGAGTGTAGTTGTCAGGGACCTGAGAACACACGGTAAGAGACAACCAGTCAGTGAGAGGAAGAAAACTGAGCTACATTTTTTTTTTTTTGGCCACTTTAAGGCGGAGGAACTCCATGACAACCAGACTGGATGTTCTAATTTCAAAGTTTGTTTATCTGCTTCTTGGGGTTGAACAGGTGGCAGGTTTATCAGAGCGTGTTTACTGAAAACACCCGTCCTCTGCTGCTGGAAATTAGGTTAATGAGCGCTGAGTGGTAATTCTCTGTGGGTTTGTTACTCTGGACGACCCCTTTCAAATTACATCTCGTCATTTAACTCATTGTTATGAATCAAATATTCATCAGTGCAGCTTTAAGAATGAACAATACATTAATAAATTATTGAACTGAGCTCTTGATGGGTTGAATTATTTACTTTGCCCAGTACTACTACACAGCACTCTACTATGCATGCCACACATCTTAGAGCATGGATTCCCAAACAGTGTGCCTGTACCCCAAGGGGTATTTCGACTTGATACAAGTTCATTTGCCCCCTAAGTGCAGTTCGTTTGGGCAGGTGTGAACACAGCAATCACACTCAGGTGGCCGAGACCTTCTTGAAGAGGTGGTCTCGGCCCGGTTACAAACTAACTCTGGTGCGGTTTGTTTGTGGTGAAAACGTGTTGCGACCTGGATCTGAACCAACTGCAGTCACATGACACATTGTTTGGGTTAAACATGAGCATGTTACAGTCCTGGAGGATTGTTAATGTGCACCTCCTCCTGTACTGCCTTAATATGCACATTCAGCACATCCAACGCATCAAAAAATTGTTTTCTAGTTGGAGCTGCACCTCGTTTTCAAACTGTATGGTTTGACTAAAATGAACAATGACAGCAATATAGTCCACGATGAGCAGCGCTAAAATCAACCTGCGTAGTTGTCCCTCCATTGTGACATTAGAAAGTGTCACATTTATCTTGCAAGTGTACTCTTCTTCAACGTTTTGTTTACTTCCTGGATTTTTCCCACATGGAAATTCTGTACAATCAAGAGCAGCTTTCTCACACAAGGCATTTTATCTGGTCTGCTTCTAAATGCTGCTGTGAGAACACAAACTAACTCTAGGCAATTATACAACTTTGTAACAAAATTAGACCCTGATTCAGACCAAAGCAAGACGACACTAGGTCTGAAAGCACCCCAAGTGAGATAGAGGCAGCTGCAGGGAGGAGCAGAGGCTTTGCCTGATCAGTCACCAAAGTAATGTTATCATCTTCTTTCTGCTTAGAAATAAAAATTGTACAGCTCACAGCAACTAAATATTTCTTATCTGTTAGCATAGTTAGCAGGCATTAGCTTGGAGTCTAATTTAAATTACTTATTTTATATTTTACGTATCTTATATTGTATTCTTTATTTTGACTTGAGCCATTTTCAGTTTAGACTCATTTTGTTTTTACTTGCTTGTTCGTCTTTTTCTTTTTAATGCATATTTAATAAGCATTGTTGGAGTGAGCCTGAGATTTAAGGTTTTCGTTGCCAACAACTGTTTCTCTGTTACTGTTGTGCAGATAACAAGTAAAGAACTCCATTTGTACTAAAAGCATTAGTTGTATACTGGAAAAACTACATGAAAGAACATTATTCTAAATTATGATATTTTTAAGGAAATATTGCCCAGACTGAACAAAACTGACCTAAAGGACAAGTGATAGTGGTAAATACAAGTACCTTCTTCTTCCTGGGTCCACCTCGTACAGCTGGTGGGTCATTCCAGCCTTCTTGGGGTCCTAAATCAGAAGACAAGTGAGAATGTATGCATTTTTATCACAGGCCACACTCAAGCACTCAAAGATCATCTACACAGGACAATCAGTTTGAGCCAAGGGTTAGTCTAAATGGCCAAAACATGTCATTAAGCCAAAGATTTCAGCAGTTTATGCAGAAACAAAACTGCAGATATGGGCAAATGTTCCAGCATCATCCACAAAATCACTCAGCAGCAGCAATATCCCTACGCTGAATAATCAAATGCATCTTATATAAGTTTATCTTTTTGAGCTCATGTGTGTATGAATTGAAAATGTTGTAAAATGTCTTCAATATTAATGTATGACTGAGGATGTTATTACTAAAAGAGTTCACACTATATGACCCAAAATTAAACTTACAGTATCTTGATTTTATCCTGGAACCTGTTTTATTTTATTATGCTTCAAGCTGTCACCCAAACAATAAATTAAGTCATCACATTTCCCTCAACCACACAGCAGCACACGCAAACGCCACCCAAACTACACTGAGTGACCAGAAATACAAAGGACACCTTGAACAGATGAGGGCAGTCTGATACAAAAGCAATGCAGGGATGTATTTTTGATGTTTTTCTGGTCACTCTAGTGTATTTATTTGATACACTCTTTATTCCATATCCAACCCCAACTGTCACCTTGATGATCATACTGGTGATACAGCCAGGGAAAGAATCCTGCAAGTCAAATGAGGGTGGACAGCTGAATAGGATTCAGTGAGAATCAGCAACAGATTGCTGTCAACATCTGATCTGTCTCAAAGTGACCAACATGACACATACCTGAAGGAGGAGGAGCAACAGCAGGGCCCGCGTAGGGCTTTACAGCAGGAGCTCCGGGGCCTCCCTGTGGGTACCCTGATCCAAGAGGAGCAAAGGGACCAGATGCCATGGGGGGTGCTGGCCCCTGGTTGTGAAGCCCCCCTGGGTACATGGGAACAGGAGCTCCAGGTTGGGAGCTGGGCGCCATGGGGCCTGAGGGTAAAGAGGTAGACGGCATGAAGCTTGTTGGTGGCACCCCGGGGCTGGGCATGGGGGGCAGGCCTCCGGGGTTGGACGACGGAGGTGGTAGTGACGGCCCTGATAAGTTAGCAGCTGGCATAGAAGGACCTGGAGGGGGGAAGCCTGAGGGTCCGCCGATGGGCATGGGCTGAGGCTGGAATGGCTGATGAGGGAGAAAACCTGGGGAAAGGACACGTTAAATTAGGCTACATCAAATTAAATCATATCTGAAAGTAGAAGACAAACAGTCAGTGTCAAACCTGGAGCTGGAGCAGGGTGTTGGGGGTAGGAAGGCCTCAAGGCAGGGCGGGTCGTACTGGGCGGCAGTACGTGAGAGGGAGGTGGCAGACCAGGCCCAGTGTTGGTTGGAGCTTGTGGGTTGAAAAAAGACGGCACAGGAGGCTGCTGTTGGGCAGCCTGGGGAGGAGCAGAGGGCTGGTACTGACTCTGAAGTTGGGGGAAAATAACACTATAAATTAGACAAAGCATCCACAATAACATGGGAAAGGTAACCTTGCAAAATACATGAATGATTTAAAGTGAAAATAGATGGCTGTTAGATTGGTTTCCTGTAGGCCTCGCTTGCACTGTGCAATTCTGTCTGCCTCTAGTAGCGATCTCCTGGGATTATGAAGACTCATAAGCACTGAGGAAGTGAGTCACCCCTTGTATTACAAACAGGAAGAGGATAGCCCTTTTGGTATGGTAACTGGGGAAAGCTATTCCCAGTTACCAAAGAGTATCAGTGTGAAGTGTTTGCAGTTCCTATCCCCAGTAGTGGAAATGGCACGACGATGACGGTGGAGCAATCAAAGTGTCTGTTGACAACAAAATGCAGTGTGTCCTGTGTTGTTGGTAGTTTCTAGTCTCTGAGGAAAGCAGCATCAACCGTAAAACCACTCGGAGGAAAAGTTGTATTAAATGCTACTAAATCCATACCATAATTTGTGCTTTTGGTGCAGCAGCCTGAGTAGCAGGAGTGGGTTTGGCTGTGGACACATTGACTCTGTTGAAGGAGTTCTGAGGCTGCTGTGCGACTGCAGCCTCTTCCTGAGCGTGGAACAGCCTGTCTCTCAGCATCTTGATCCCAGGCTGAGGAGGCAACATTGCGCAAATACAGACAAAGGTATTTATCAGGAAATCATTGGTGTTTGATTCTGAGATCAGGTTACTGTTGTGCCTCTTACTTGGTCTGTGTTCTCAGGCAGGTAGGTCATGGCAGTGGCCAGACTGCCCTCTGCAGCCAGTATGCCCGCATAGCAGGTTAACTTCTCGGCCAGGATGGGGCTCTGGACCGCCACCTCGCTGTTGCGGAGGCGTTCAATTGACTTGCGAAGCATCATGACTTTTTCAACCAGATCCTGGAAAATACACAGAAACACATCACTGCAGCTGCTGCGTTCTTCACTGCTCTTACCTTTAGGCTACGATGGCACGTTGTACAGTGTGTGCAGCACATGAAAAAATGCTCAAACTGCTACAACCATTATGCATGTCAGTACTTGCAACCATATTGAATTCATCATATGTCAGTGGGAACCTTCTGGTACACGTGAGATGTCTTGGCAAAGCACAAATCCATAATTACCACATTAACGTGTCTCCTCGGTTACTGTTCTACTCTACTTGTTGATCATTTTCAGATGTTGTAGCACATACAAATAAGACTACACATATTTAACATTTGCTTGTGTGTTTTAGCAGCAGTGTAGTTAAACAGTATTGTGTTCATGCAAAGAGAAAACCCCTTTACAAAGAGGATACCTCGAGACCAAGAGGGGAGGAGCAGTCTCTATGCAGGGCCCAGCACTCCACCAGCTTCTCAATGTTCCCAGAGCAGATGTAACACAGACAGGCCTGCAGGCAGCGCTTCTCTGTCTTCTCCTGCTCCAACCGACCCCCAAGGGTATCTACACAGAAGAATTACGCAATTAAAAAATGTTAAAGTGGCAATCTTGAAGATTTCACTTCATCTAAGGCTGGAGATAAACTTGCTTTTCAACCACGTGTTCACACAGACGCCGTGAACGCAACTGTTCACATACTAGCCTATGTACTATGCATGTTGCTGGAAGATACTGCTGAAGAACTTGTCCAGTTCTTGCATTTACGCAAACAGTATTTCCTTGCAAGTTACTCTGTGGCTTTGTGAAGTTTCTGTTGGTTATTGACTTTCAGCATGTCACCTGGCTCGCTCTCGATCACCTCAACCGTCTCTTACAAAAATGCACACACCTAAAAAGAGACTCTTGTTTCATGAGCCTGGGGCATAGGGTGATCTCCCTTTCCCTTAACCTTGGGAGCTATGGCAACAGAGCCAGCTAAGCACCCTTATCTGGGCAGCTGTACTCCCCCCGCCACAACTGGGAGACGATAGATGGAGTGCGTTCATAACAAAGGTCAAGTAGCCTGACCTCGAGGCCTCTTTGGGTCTTCTGCTGACCCAACTGTTACCTTATGCATAATTATTTCATTTACTCACCAAAGCTAAAGGCTGTAACACAACAACATTCCTTCACAGGCACACCAGAGAACTAAGACCATACAGAACTTCCACATTCACATGATGTAAACAATAAACATGGCGACACTTGGGGAGGTTATATATATTGTTAATTCTGTGATTATCGCACATCACAGCAGAAAAAGCAACTGGGAACGAGACTAAACAATCAACTATCTTTCTCTTACTTCAAAGACAGAGTGAAGGCTGAAGTTGAGCAAGGAGGATAAGTACATACAAAAAATGTTATTCAGCAAGTAGAACAAGTACTCTATACTAAAATTATACAAACTGCCTGAAGTGAGACAAGTCGCAGCACGATCGATGCGCTCCTCCGCTTGTGAGCAGCTTACCGCACAGACGGGCAAAATCCTCAGGGTGAGCGTAGGTCAGCAGAGCGGCGAGAGCCTCCTTCCAGTTGTCCAGCTCGCAGCTTTGCACGATGTCCCTCCAGTTCTGCGTCACCACTGACGATATGAGCTGCGGGTGAGGACAAATTAAATTAAAATTCTCCCGTGATCGCACTGACTGAACGACGACAATGAATCAAACGTCCTCCTACCATTGAAATGCTGTTCTTTTGATTGCTTAAATATTTCTGCTGAGTTTTCTTGAGCAGCTCCTCTCCTCCGCTGATGGACAGCAGGATGGCTTCAGCATAGCGACCGTCGTTCAGACACAGATCCACGGCTCCCTCGAAGTTACCGACCAGCAGCGCCTGGCTTATTAAACCATCAGTATCTGAAGCAGAAGACAAGGCCGTTACACATCAACCCAAACTGCAGTTGCACTTAAAGTCATGACAAATTAATTACTGTGTTTGCAGATGAGGGATTTTACCACATGATACAGGGATCTGGAAGTTGGAGTTTTCCTTTGGGGTCTGGCTAAAGAAGTCTGCTGGTGAGACTGAACCAGAGGTCCTTGCATCACCTACTGCAGATGCTACATCAGATCTCTGGAAATAGAGAAAATATTTACAGTAAACAAGAGCTGCAAGACTTGGTATGAAAAAAGAAGACAACAAACATTATACGTGCAGACTTGCTGACCTCGGTGGAGAGCCGCTGCATCTTTTCTGCCAAGTCTTTGGCATCGACTCCGTGTCCGTTGGGCTGAAAACTCTTCCCCAGGCATTTTGAAATCTGAATAAACACAACACTTTTACAGCTAGCACATAAAATATGAGTCACACAAATAGATTCATATCTGATATTTATATCAGCTAACAGCTACGTTCATAAATCAGAGGCAGAATACCTTTTTCTCTAATTCATCTTTGCTGAAACCCAAAAGTCTGAGGAACTTAACACGGGCTTCATCCTCAAAGTTCACCTGTAAATAGAGGATTAAATTGACATAAAATAAAATAACACCACACCAACTGACAGACTACACGTCATGTCACAATATCAAGAGGACATGACGGCCCCACCAGAAGGAACTTCCATATGTCCTGCTCAGCGTCCGACTTGGCGCCCTGAATCTTGGCCTGGCAGTAGTTGTTGAAGGAGCCCGACTGCAGCGCTGCCTGCAGCTCCCTGGAGCGCTGGAGGAACTCTGTCTCCGTGGAAACCTGGCTCACAAACACTTGTCTGGGGACAGGCTGGGGGCTCTGCACTGGGGGCAGCTTGGGATTCTCAAAGGTTATCAGCTTCCCACCAAACTGAGGACAATAACACACAACAACAAAGGGGCATGACAACTGCCATCTACTGTCGTACACTGACTATGAATGAGTAAAACCTCATGAAACTCCACTTCAAAAGATCTGAACTATCCCTTTAATATGCTGATGAAATATTTTAATATTGCACTCACAGCAAAGGAAGCCCCCACTGGCCTGCGCACCCACTTAGGTGGCTTCTTCAGAGGGGGAACTATGGTGTCCTGTGATGTAGGCTGCGGGACCTGCAGGGGAGGCAGCACCTGCCCTGTACCAAAGGGATCCATTGAATCAAACGAGGAGGATATCTGTTGAATAAAATGTTAAATGTTAATAACAAGCACGACTCTTGAAAATATTTCCACTGGTTTTAGCTTCTTAAATGGAAACATCTGCTGTGTTTTTAGTCTTCTATGATAGCGAACTGAGTGTCTTTTGGTTTTGGAAAGTTGGTGAGACAAAAAAATATGTGAATTTGTGCTTTGTGATACTGTGATGGACACTTCTAACTATTCCTCTGGCATTTCATAACCCAAAACTCCAGGTAGTTACCTTTAAAATCTGAAGCAATCATTTAACTATCTTTCAAATTCAACGTTACATTGAGTCGATGTCAATCCCTTCACACCAGCACCATCTTGTGGACAAACAAAATATCTCAAGACGCAGCCTTCATACATCACATTAAGAACAGCCATCACCTTATCAGCTGTGCTTTGCTGCTGAGTCTTTAAACTCCCTCCCATCACAGAGTACACGGTGATTCTCCCGTCAAATGAGGCGGTGGAAAGCAGGGCTGGATTCCTGGGGCACCACTGGACGTCAAAGCACCACTGGTTTGTTGTTGGAAGCTCGTAAATCACCTAAAATGAAGGAAAGGACACATGAGAACCCGTGGCATCATTATCGAGCCATAGAGAAACACAGCTGACGTCACGTACCTCTCCAGTGTTTGGATTCCAGCAGAGGATCCTGTTGTCTTTAGCACTACTCAGGAGGAGCTCAGAGTCAGCCTGGCTCCAGGATATGGACAGAATTCCCCTGCAAGAAAACACCAACAGAAGCTACATACAGTGTATTCTGCAACATGACAACAATCAATTGAGCACAGACTGTTAAAGCCTCACCTTGTGTGGTTCTCAAGGACCTTAAGGGGCGATGTGGCAAATCGAAGGTCCCACATCTGGATGACTGGCAGTCGGTCATCTTCAGAGGCTAACACCAGCTGAGTGGCCACATCAGGGTGCCAGAGCATTCCCGAACAGTGCATCTGAAATCACATGACAGATAAGATTTGGGACGATAAAAGGGGTTTCTACACAGCGCAACATTATCATTTTAACGGAGTTTAATCTGAGACTTGATATCAAGCTGGTGTTTTCACTGCATCAGTGTGGGGCTCTGTAGTGTAGATGTGCTGGACAGTCCTGTACAGCAGGCATGAACATCTTGCTCATTATCACCGGTAAAAGGTAAATTGAAGAAACATTATCTCGGTAATAATTAGGGGCGTCATAATTCCAATTTTACATAAAAAACGCATCGAAATGGGCTTTTAATTTTAATCATCTGTCAGTTATGCAACAACGAATGCGACAGAAAAACTAAAGGTTGTCGTGTTAAAGTGCTGTGCTACATGTGAAATTCGCCACCTCAGGCTACATGACTAATGCGGCAGGACAAATTTGCAAGCATCACAAACAAATAGATTTGACTGGGAAAAGCACCAGGATCTGCTGGCTTTTTGCAAGTGAGGAAACTCAAGCTGCTGTTATAAAGTTTCCTTCTGCTGCCTTGTAGCTCTTTTTAGTTTTTGTGTTTAACAGTTTGTTCAATTGACTGGTCAAATAAGTTTTTGTTATTTATATATTTTAAACAAATTATTTAAACTTGACCATGCGGCTTTAATGTGGTAGGATACATTCCCCAAAAAATATAGCGCTCATATCACAATGAATACCATGTAGCCTGTATTCTAAAAGAGGAATTTGAAAATGTAAATGTCAGTTGTCAGGATATAAAACCAATAACTCTTGATCTTTGTAAATAAGGACTCCATAGTCTAGTCAAAGTATAGAGTGCTATAACGTTTTTAAAAATCGAAAATTGAATTGAATCATGATCTTAAAATCAAAAGTCAAATCCAATCATGGATTTGGAGAATTGTGAATCCCCCAGTAGTAATGTTGCACATCTTTCAAAACATATATAAAGTATAAAGAAGACAAGGCGAGTCAGCTCTTGGAAAATATTTTTGGTGCAGCACTACAAAAATATTTCCCAAGATTAACAATTATTGGGAATCTTTTGATAGAAAACTCCTACACACAATTAATGGTGGACTACAAAATGACTATAAAACGACATAAATATATCGTCTTGCGATAAACACTTACGCGCCATCGATAGAAAAAACGTTTGATAATGTTACTGTATTCTGTCGGGAAAAACACGAGGAGAGCCGCGCAAGTTACCCTTGGAGTTATACTTTTCAGCCATATCGCCCACCCCTACACACAATGACCACTCATTTTTATGTGTTTGTTTTAGTAATCTAACCTAATCCACGAAACAGACATTAGAGGGTATGGCTTAGTGATAAAAACAATAAAAAGCAAATCAGAGAGTTTAATACAGAGCCATTGTTTTGTTGCGATTTGATAAATCAGACTCTGCCTCAATAGCGGTACAGTGGCCGATATGTACGAACACACAAAGCCTGTGAATAACTCTATACAAATATTAAATCATCTGAAAACGTTGCTGAAGTGTGGCAGATGAGCCAAACAATGTTCAGTGATTTATCAGGCAGTTAACACTGGACTCTGCTGTGTATCATATGAAAGCCACTGACCCTGTTGCTGTGGTCACTGATCTTGATGATGGGCTCGTTCTTTCTCAGGTCCCACACGACTGCTTTCCCACTGGGGTTGGCAGAGGCCAGGATGTGCTGGACCTGCCTGTTCCAGGACACGACGCTGATGTCTTCAGCAGGCTGGAACAAGAGACAAAGGCTGTTACTGTCAAAACAAACCTGACTGAGAGCCTGGGACAAACAGATATTCAAATAATGATACTACATATTTTGAGCCATGCAAACACTGTAGCTATTTAAATAAGCCTTTAGAGGAAGCTGCTGGTTGCAGATGTAGGATCGAGATATTCAGTAGAAATCAAACTGTGAATGAATGGCTTGTTTGGTCAAGGCAATGTGACAAGGCATCATTAACCTCATTATCTACGGGGATTTACAAAATACATAAAAGGGATTTCCTATACTAAACTTTTGTGTGGCTTTCAGTCTTAACTCACAGACATGAAACTACACAGGCAAAGAAACAAGAAGCTCCCAGTTGTGGTTTCAATTTTGTGCTTTCACACAGACACTATCAAAACAAGAGGTCAACTCATCTCTCAGGAGAGACATGTGAACTTTATTAAACCTGTGAGTTCTCAATCACACACACACCTGCGTCTTTGCTCCTGGCGTCATTGGGCTGCTGAAGTTGTTCAGATCCCAGATATATATCTCTGAGTCATTTGCTCCTGATGCGAGGAGATTACTCTGGGAGAGGAAACATTGAGAAGGATTAATAATGCGTACTAACAGGCAAGAGAAGTCCTTCTGTATGAATCCTCACTTATGACACAGCATAGCATTTACCTGAAAAGGGTTGAAATCAAGTGCTCGGACAGGTCCTGTGTGTTTGTCAGACTGTCCCACTATTGCGTCTGCTCCGGAGTTCATTATGACCTCGGGGTTATATACAGTTAATGTGCCATTTTCACTGCCACCGACCAGTCTCCCTCCAGTGCCATCTGCTCCCATTCCAAAATTCACCCATACGATGCTGTGCAACCTGTAAAATACGAAAAGTATGGTGAGTTATTAACCACAATTGGCATGGTTCAAGAGAAAGTGCGCCAGATAAGCTGTCCTCTGTATACTGCTACAAAACGATCATACACTTTGACTTCTGGGTCAAAATTAAACATAATTTCTAAAACAGAAAGGTATAAATGAGATGGGTGAGTCAAGTGCGGCAAATTTTGTGTTTTCATTTAGAATCAGCCGTGATTTATTTCACATTCTGCCCAAAGTGTTTCAAGTAAACACTAAATATGCTTTCCAAAACTACACAAGGCTGACACCTCTTCTCAACTGGGTTCGATGCCAATGAGCAAACATCAGATTGTTTCAGTTTTTCCCCAGTAAAAATGTCCTAACCTTCTCTGTGCGTCAGCTAACAGGATAAGTGATGTGTCGCTTGTTGGAAAAACTGCCTGCGAAGTTTTCACATGCTCCCCCTCCAAACTACGTTCAGAGCAACAGCAAGCCATCGCCTAGGCTCAATGACCCCCCCCCACCCAATGTTGCTGTTGCTTGCATTCTTCCTCCACCCACCAGAGTTCGCTTTGTCGCTGTATGTTATGAAGGGGTGTCAGAGTAACGATGAAGTTTTGAGGCTCTTTTTATTTTCATTATTTCGACATTTGCTTCCTTGCACTAAAGCATTTTCTCCAATACAAACTTTAACCAAATTTTGCCAACAGGCAGAACTGAAGGGGTGAAGTGTCTGTTGAATTTGCTTGTTGACAGCTGACATCCTTTAAAATATTCAGCTTTAAGATCTGACTACTACCAGCCACAGAATATACACAGGAACTTCTTCTGTGACAGTTGATAATGACTTCTGTGGCTTGTGGTTTGACTGAGATAGGTGCTGTACCAAAATAAAGCAGTAAGCAAAAAGGACCGTACTAAAGCCCCATCTTTTTTTCTCAGTGGCTGACATGGACAGTGATAGTATCTTGTATCTCGTTTGTGTATCACCTCTTTTAAGTACCTGTTCGTGGTGGGTAATGACCCTTTGAGCTGCATGTCCAGAGTTGGGTCAGAGAAGTCCACCTCAAATATCTCCAGGGCAGCTGTGGTGTTGAAAGAGGCATCGAGCTGTTGTGCTGATGTCCCTAAGGCCAGGTGGATGGGATGGTGCTGGGCTGGACTCCACGCCTGGTGGGCAGTCCTCTGGATCTCCTTCAGCCTCATAGTCCTCTACAAGTTTCAAGTCCTGGACAGACGAACGGACTCCACTACAGTAAAGATAATACATGTATTTACTCAACAGTTAAGATGTCGTTAAATACCGCACACAAATGAAATCACAACTCAAATACTCATACTTTCCAATTTAGCATCTGGCAGGGTGCCACCCCTACTGACACACAGCCTCCAACTATTTCCTGAAGCTACAAGCTAACGTTAGCTTACGTTTGCCCATATAGCTAGCTAGCACCCGTGTTACAAATCTTTATTAACCCTACATTATAAGTCAACTACATGATAATTAATTTAGAGTGGTTGCCAGTTATATTGTCTATCAAAAAATAGCTTAGCCACACAGAAACCCGTTAACCGTAAGCTAACCTAATATGAAACGTCAGCTAGCTAACGTTAGCATTTCGCAATTGCGGCTCCTAACACATTTTACACTTCATGTTAGCTTTCGTTAGCTAGCTAATAACATAGAACACGGAATATCTGCAGCCGTCAGCTAACCATCACTCCAAACTGTTTAAAGGCGTTAGTTAATTTATTATGCATACCACTACATGAGTAAGAAGTCATTTGAGGTAACTGCTTAGCATTGCCTGTCTACTCCAGCGAATAACCGCAGCCCAGATCGCTGCTAGCTAGTAATCAATCCAACAGCCACCACCCTTGTTGCCATATGTCAACAGAAACGCCGTGTCGCACACATTTGGGCCCAGAAAAAAAAAAATAGTTTTGAGAGTAACTCACGTCAACTGTCTCTGTCACAGCCTGACTGTCCGCACCCACAACAAACCGGAGAGCTAGCTTCTTATGAGCCAAGCTAGCAGCTTAGCCGCGGGGAGCCTCTGATCAAAGTACTTTGCCGTGTTGTCACTGAGCTACGGCAGCCGACGCGGACACTTTTCATTTGGCAGTGGCCTAAGGTAACCCCACTCATACCGCTGACCCACAAATGTGTTTCACATATAGCTTTCATTCACAACAAGGCATACAAGAACATGTTTTCTGTAACTTATGAGTTTAAATTTGTTGTTTTATATGTGAAAAATAAATATATGTATTTGTCAGTTTCTGTACACAAAACAACAGCAACACAGTGAGGAATGTAACTTCACATAAGTCTTTATTCTTGACAGAAATATATGTACACAAGTAGAATCAGATCTGAGTCATTAGATTTCATAATTTTTGACTTCCTCTGGTTGTTTTTCTGGATCTCCTCCTCTCTCCAAGTACAGGTTGTTATAGGGGTACTGTTTCGGTGCCTGGAAGAGAGACAAATGCTTTATTGAAAATGTGCATTTTTATTAATCTTCTGGAAACTAAAGCTAGATCTGTTTTCTTGTGCTGCTTTCAGACGCCTTTCACAAGTATTTAAACCTTTGAATTTTCTTCCAAAACATGGGAAAAAGGCATTGAGCAACTTAGTAAGAAATGTCCCACAAATTGGAAAAAAAAAAGAAAAGAAAGAAATTTTATTTAAAAATAGGGAAAAACTATATTTATAATTATTATTATTGCATTTTAAAATTTTGTTAGAGAATTATTATTATTTTTAAACACACTTCACTGGTAATTTCCTTGTTTATTTGTTTTTAACTTTCTTTTTTTTAATACTTATTTTCTTGTTTTTAATTTCCTCTTTTTACTAATTTCTTTTTGCCAGGACAGAAGCCAATTTGCTCAGGTTTCAAAGCTTTAAATAAAGGACATAGCTAAAAGCATCTCATCTAAAGAAACAACATTTAAATACTTTAAAACTACTAAACATATACTGTAACATCTGTCTTAACTCTTGTATATAAAACAGTCTTGCTCACATTGATTACAAGTATTCATGATTGAAATGTAGTAAATGCAAAACTGAGGATGGAGGCGACCAGAAAAAAGTAAAAACAATAAGCAGGGTCCTTTATTTTAGTTTATATAATGAAGTCGGAGTTACTAGTTGGACATAATCATACTGTACATCGTGTCTACTAGACTGTTTTTATATGATTTAATAATTGTTAAGCTGAGTGACACTTCATAGCAATTTAAGTGCAATAAACACTAGATGAAATGATAACCAGTTTGGTGGACAATTTGTTATGTAGGTGTCGCTGACACTTGACCTATGTGTGTCTCAAAGTAAAGCCTGATTTATGGTTGTGCGTTGAATCGACGACGTGGCTACGTCGTAGGGTACGGGGCTACGCAGAAGGCTCGCCGTAGCCCCCGGCGTAGCCTGACGTGCACCTCCCCAAAAATGTAACTACGCGTCGAGGCGACGCAGACCCAGCGCAGACCGGCACGGCTGTGATTGGTTTGCTTGGTAGCAACGCATTTCCAGTTCCATATTTCCAGATTCCGCCATCCCTGCCATCTTTAAACATCTTCTGTTGCGATGTAGATGTTGCAGTGTTAAGGCTCATTATACATATGCCATTATGCTCAACATTCAACACGGCTACGGATACGGCCGGAGCTGTCTGTCCATGCTCCGCGTTCATTTCTCTGTGACCTGAAAAGCCGGAAGCTAAACAAAGAATCAACTAGAGACGACAATAACCACTCAGGAAAGGAACGCAGCCTCCTACCGCTCTGGCGGTGAATTGCACCGCGACGAAACGGAGTGACGGAGAAGTTCGAAGGGTTCACGACGGCGTCACGGCAACCACGTAGCGACGTTGTTGATTCAACACACAACCATAAATCAGGCTTAAGCTGGCAAGTTTATCTGGCTACATCTATACACAGCTTAAAAATGTTACATGGAAATATGTTCTATAATGGTATTTATTATGTTATAATTATTTTTGTATTCAGACTGTGCTTTACATACTCAAATAAGTATCCAAAACATAAGGTGATTTTCAAACATGCCTTGCCAACTTTATAATAATTATATCCAATCTGCTGGATAGATGGCCATGTTTTCTTTCACTGTCATTTTGGATAATTGGTCCAGCAGTCAGCCTATGACTTAAAAACTATGGATTGGTCATTTCGCCTTCTCCTTTAAACAATGATTAAAAAAAAAATTTAGTCCTGGGATTGCTCTGTACTTACAACAGGTTGATAAGCCCGAAATTTCTCCCCAAGGTAGAACATAAACAGCATGAACCCGATGAAACCAAACAGCTGTTTGCACATTGTGGACCAGGGCACAGAGGTGGGAGATGTATCCACACGGTTTCTGATGAACATGTCAAAATCCCAATGCATCTAAAGATGGACAGAGAACAATCACTGATTATCAGGCACTCTCATGCTGTAATTACTATTTATGCTGTCATCTAAATGAACTAGTGATTGTACAGAGGCACAGCCTTATAAAAACAAGGCAGTGCCTCTGTACAATTAAGCTGATCTGACTACTGTCTGAATATCCAAAAGCAACAATGTCTGTACAGAGGAAATATATACTGCACTTCATAAATATGTTTTTATGTTACTATCTTATGAAATGTCAAAATCTAAAGCTACAATGGTGCTTTAACACAGTCAAGACAAACTCATACATTCAATATTTAGAGATTAATTAATATTATGTAAGTGCTGTGACTCTTCATAGCTGTAGCTTACTGTCAATACATGTAACATTCAGCATTATTGATAAGGATATCTTATATTTGACATTTCTGGGGTCCATTTCACAAAAGCAATTTTGAGTGCAAGAGCACTGATTACATATGCCAGTTGCACCACGCTCCACTAATGACTGACGCTCAGAAATGTATTGGAGATTCTTACAGGGCTCCTGCATGCTTATGCACAAATAACATGTCAGAATGAGCAATAAGGAAATTATTTGATGTTGAATGCTGTAAATTTGGTAGAACCAGCCCCTGTACTGCAATTTCTTGGAGCCTGCTGACACCAATACTGATATATTTGTGACAAGCTCTTATCTCTAACCAATACATGTGCTGCACATTATAGCTGCAACGATAAGTCAATTTATCGATTATTCACATAACAGAAAACCAATCAGCAACTACTTTGAGAATCAATTAATTGTTCAGGTCATTTTTCAAGCAAAAAAGTGACATTTGCAGGCTCTCAAACGTGAGGATTTGCTCTTTGCCCTGTTCTTACATCGTAGTAAATTAAATATTCTGGGGGTTGGAAATGTTGGTTGGACAAAACAAGACATTGCATGAAGTAGCTTTAGGCTCTTAGAATATAGTAACAGGCTTTTCTCAGTGTTTCCTCATGTTTTGTAGACCAACGATGAATCAGTTCATCAAGACAACAATATACAGATTAGGGCTGCAACTAACATTTATTTTCATTGTCGATTAATTTGTCAGTTATTTTCTTAATTGATCGATGAGTTGTTTGGTCTGTGATATTTCAGAAAAAGCCCCAGATGATGTCCACAAGTGTCTGTTTTGCCCCAGATCCCAAAGATATTCAGTTTACTGTCACAAAATAAACATTCACACCTAAGCAGCTTGAATTAGAGAATTGTGACTTCTTTTTCTTCAAAAAATACTCAAAGTGATGAATCAATTCTAAAGTTAGTTGGTGCTTAATTTCTTAGCTGACAACTATGTGATAGCCCATTCATCAGTGCAGGTCTTCGAAAGATTAATCAGTAAGGTGTATCATCGTTAGCTGCAGCCCTACTGCACATGTGCACCTGATATCACAACAATATATGATACCACTTGCAGGAAATAAAAGTCAGCAGTATCTTACCGGCTCTCCCCAGTTCCTCCTCAGGTCAGGGTGGTCCCACTGGTACCAGGGGTCTCTCTCCTGCTGGGCTCTATCTGGTAGCTTTGGATAATCACCAAAGCTGCAAAAACACAACATAGCATTTGGTTATACGTCATGACGTTGTTATTGATGTACCACACCAATGGTGATGTATCTGACACGCACTATGTATGAGCTTAATGTCACTTTTCAAAATCTGCCTCAACACTGCAGAAGAAACAGGAACAGCTTGCACTGATATGAATGGTTTCAAAATAAAGCTCACCCCTCGCCTTTGTCGGGAAATGGTTCATAGTCCTCAACCCTCATATTGTACTTCTTTGCAGCTGCCGCTCTCTCCTCGGGGGTCTGCGGGTATGGACCGGGCAGACTGTCCTTTGACACACCGGAGGCTAAAACACACAAAACATGACACGCGTAAGTGAACGAAGTCGAAGTTGTTGAGCTCGCAAGCGAATAAAAATGAAGAAACAATGTTGTTCTGTTAGCGGTAGCCGCTCAGCTAGCTAGCCTAAGCTAACGTTAGCATGTCAAGGTTACGTCCATTCGAGGCTTTAAACTTTCATATCTGACACGTAACTACAGAGACATTTATCAGACAGTATGGCGGAGAGATAAAACACTACTGACCTGCTCTACATCCCGACAAAAGGGCTGAAAAGCCAGGACCTTTCCTTTGAGAGAGAGCCTGGGCCAACCGTCGGAAACCTACACCAGCCATGTTTACTGGCTGCTGCGCTCTGACAGTGTAAGAAGTGCGCATGCGCAAAGTTGGATGTATGGGTCGGCATAAGGACCAATTTTAATCTGTACCAAACATCTACTCACAAAGTATTAATAGTGTAAAGCGCAATTCAACCCATTAATACTAGAGTAAAACGAGTTAACAGCATTTTTAAATATCAGTAACAATAAAAGCAACTACTAGAATATTTATTTGATAGTGTTTTATTTATTTTTGAGTAACAGACACCATCACATGAGAGAGAAGTGTGACAGTGACATGAAAGCTCCATCAGTGGCTGAAGGGAACTTGTCCTCAGAGTGAATGCACTGAAGCCCCGAGTCCTGTTCCTCTTCCCATCAGATCCAGCTCAGGTGCACGGGTGCATTTACTGGGGGATCGTCACTCTGCCACCGGTGACAAATCGAAGCGAATCCATCAGAGAAGCTCTGCTATGTCATTCTCCACGTTCTCGATGGGGCAATGAAGTTCATACCTGCAGTAAAGGGAAAACATTAGAGCCACTATTATAGTAACCGATGTGTGGTTTAATGAAGGGCTGATTAGGTTTTTAGCTGGCAGTCTATGGTCTGTAACCTCACCTTCTGAAGGGCATGCCATCTGCAGTGATTAGGAACTTTTCAAAATTCCATCGAATGTCATTGACGTTGATGGGGGACCAGTAGAATTTCTTCGTGTCTCCAATAATAGGGTTCACAAATGGCAAAGATTCCTGTGGCGAATGAGAAATGACAGTGTATGTGTTTTTTTATAGGGCAAAACAGCTGCAGCACAAATTTCATCTATTAACCATATATATTCAGATCCTATGTAAAACACACTACCTTTAGATAGGTGAAAAGAGGCTCCTCATTTAATCCATTCACCTCAACCTTTCCGAAGACAGGAAACTTTGGCACAAACCCCCCACCAGGTCTCACATACTTGAGGATATTGAGGGTTTCATGGTTCACCTCTATAAATGAAAAGAAAGAGTCATTACTGATGTGTTTTGCACATTTGCCTTGTGTGTTTATTATGACAAGTCTGCCTTCAAATAACTTGCAATGTTTAGCATGAACATCTACATAAGACAAACAAACAGCGTATGTAGTAAAAGAAGAATTCAGAGCTTTTAATTAAGGTAAACGCACCGTAACATGAAGGTAAACATTCTCTATTACAAGTAAAAGTCATGCATTCAAAATCCTACTTAAGAAAAAGTACAGAATTAATGTAGTTGAAGCACCAAAAGTAAAAGTACTCATTCTGTAGAGTAATGCATTTCCCTGTGAGTTATTATATATGAGAGAGACATCAGGTAAAATGGAACAAATACGATTTTACACACTGGGCTCTTTACATATTAGAAGCAAGTCATCAAACATATTTTTACATTGTTAATACAAATAAAACCATAATTTTTGATTGGCCTGAGATGACCAGGACCAAAGATTAAAAACAATACTGGTCCCAGGTGTGCAAGAGAAGCTATGTGGCATGTTGATTTCCTCTTTTTGGTAATAAGAGAACTGCAGCTAAAAACAATAGGAGTAGAAGAACAAACAAGGTTGTAGGAAGTTGCCCTTTAATAACGGTTTGACTTACATTAAAAATACCAATACACTTTACTTTTAATCGAGAAGGGTTTTGAGAGAGTACTTGATGCATTCAGGTAAAATCAGGACAAAAAATTCAGCTAAGATGGGACATTTTTCTGAAGTGAAAGTCAGGTGCCATAAAATCATGACTTAAGTGTGCCATCCTGTAAGATTACAGACATCTTTAGTGCTTTTGTCACTTAAATTTATTCTAAGGATGATGCAATAATCCAGAATAAACCGTCATTGTTACACACGCTCAAGCACATATGCATCTTCATTGTAGACAATATGGCACCAACAGAACAGGCAGCTTTTTAAAAAATGTACAGTTAGGTTACAATAATGATTTAATGAATTAATGATTGAACTGATAGATGAATTTAACTATTTATAAGACAAACAAACATGACTGTCCCTTTTTACCTTACCAGCTGTCCCATGTTACCTGAACATGTCATCAGAGTGAAGTCAGGGGTTCTTGATGTGTTTAAAGGTCCAAAATTTCAAAAATATTTTACTTGCCAATATATTTCTTTATAGAACTATAGCAGACACACATAACGAGATATAAAAGTAACACTTGAGGGAATCACCTGAACTTAAGGTGGTTTTCTTGGTGATCTATCACAAAGTGTCACAAATTACCTGACTTCACCTCACATTGATAGACAGCTGTGTCAGCACATAACAAGCATTTTACTGGTCAAGGTGGAGCTAGTTTTTAGTCACTTTATATTCAGTTTGCTAGTTCAATTCAGTGGTGTGTCAAAGGGTTGTGCAACAAATCTGAGGGGGTCATTAGATGATTAATGGTGTAAGAGGAATTCACTCTTTGAGGAGTGAAATATGACAACGAGCTGTAACCAGACAGCTTTTTTATAAGGTGTCACAAGCCGAAATGTTTTGAAATCGTCAATCACTGGTCATCTTGTATTGGATTTTATTGTACGTTTTTAATATATAGTCTCAATCTGACAGGAAGCTGGTTAAATATAGCTGAAAATTAAATGTAGTGGAGTAAAAAGTAAAGTATTTCTCTCTGAAAGTAGAAGTATAAAGTAAAATGGAAATCCTCAAGTAACATACAGGTATCTCAAAACTGTTCTCAAGTTCAGTTACCATCTTGGTGTAGCACACTACCAGGTTAATAATCTGCTATTTCTGTCACATTGCCAAAGCCTCAGTGTACCCACCAGGTGACTGAAGACCGAACTGGTTGCAGGGGAATCCCAGGACAGTGAAGTTGAGGTCATCAAACATTTCCATCAGTGCATTCAGTCGGTGGTACTGCAGGAACAGGACAAAAAAATCAAATGGCTTAAATAGAAAAATGACTGCACGGGTTATGAGATAATGTGCTCTGACTGCAATCAATCAGTGCTCTCGCAGGATATTACCTCCTCTATTGTTGACCCTCAGAAGGTGGCAACGTTGATGATGAGAAGCACTTTACCCCTGTAGCTACCGAGCGGAACCACCTGTCCATCCAGGGTCTCGACAGAGAAATCATAGATTGATTTATTCGCCATGCTTGTACTTTAGCTTGTATATGGGATTGTAGTCAGTCAAGAGTGAGTGTTCACTGGGCTATCCTGTTGGCTCATCTCATTCACTGAAACATAACTCATGGGTCAGCAATTGTTCAGCATGACTGACTTCATTGTTCTCCTGGGCAGAGGTGAGCTGGCAGGGTGGTCATTTGTTCAGCACACGTGTTCGAGGGAAAAAGAGGCCGCTAATATGGTGACAGCTAATTGGCTTTGGGGGATGTTGAATATTCAAAACAAATATGTGTCACACAGATATTTGCCTCTTGAGAGCTCATAGTCACAGAAAGAAGTTCAATATTAAGAGTAAAATGAACAATTTTCTTAATGTTTTGTTTCTTTTGCTCAATAGTCTGAAATCCCAGCATGCACAGCATTTTATACAGACTTATATCTACTTAAATACACTACTTTTTCCCTGTTGAAAGATCTTTCTTGCCAGTTATTTTGATTTATACGCTGCTTATATTGTTTTGTAAATAAATACGTTTTTAAAAATAAGCATGAAACAATTTAACAATGCAGGAAAGTGCATAATTTTTATATATATGTACAGGAGGTATGAATAAAACACGTCAAACTGTTGTTTTACAGTCGTTATGGCAAATATGTAAATTGCTTTAACATGATCGTTGACGTAAACCCGGAAAATTACACCTGCTGCATTCATTTATCCTCGTAAACGCGCGCGTTCATCATTATGTTACACCCAAGTAACTGAAATATGACTGCTTTGACGTTTAATGTGGATATTTTTGATAAGGGACGAGAACAAATGTACTCCCTAAAGGTGTGCAGCATTTTTATTCAGTTTGTTTGTTCAATTTAACGAGTTCAATAGCGCAAAATTGGGCTACTTTGACTTTTACAGCGTTCAACATTGGAAATATATTCCCCAAGGCAGCTTTAAAAGTCTATATGAGTGTGTTTATTACTTTCACCATCAATTCTTGGCTCTAACTTACTTTAAATGACACATTTTGTAGACTTTACAACGTTATTGTATAGTTTATGTGTCATTCCGATATAAATACATGCATTCCGTCGGTCCCTGAAGGCACCATTAGGTTTGGGTTACACCTTAAACGCTTGCAAGATGCTAAAGGAAAATACGTTATTTTGGCATTTATGTGAAGAACAACACGCCCGTGAAAACTCTGTATAACATATCTGACTCAGTATGGGTGAAGACGCTACGATACGAACGTGAGTACCCTTTAAAAATGGAGTTAAATGTTTAAAAAGCAGCTGTATCGGTGGCCCCGGCAGGTTAGCTTCTCGGCTAACAGCGCTAGCAACAACAACCCAGCAGTCACTGAGAGACACAGCCGGGTTGCTGCTGCTCTCATTTATTTATGGCCGCAAACTTTAATTAGATATCACCGCCACAAGGCTGATATTACATATATTTTGTCGCCGTGTGACTGTGTTGGTTTTAAGTGCTTTGGCTTTGCATGCAGTGTCAAAGTTCAGCTGTGAAACAAGGTCTGCATGTCGTCAGCAGATGTCATCTCTTGGACTTGCCCTGGGAGGATGTGCTTGTCCCACATATTCTGTGCTACTTGCCGCTGCAGCACCTTGTCAGCCTGCAGAGGGTGAGCAAGCAGTTTCACAGCCTCATCCAGGTGTATCTGGCCAACTGCAGGACGTTTGATCTGTCCTTGGTGAGTCCTGATGAGTATTAATAGTCTGTGAATATATAAAGAGAGGTGTGGTTGTGAAAGTGTGCTGTCTGCTCTGTTGTGATGTTTACAGATTGGACCATCCATTCCCAAGGAAGCGTTCTGCGCTTTGTTAAAGGACAACAAAGTCCTCCACAGCCTGTCTCTCCAGAACTGCTCAGACTGGGTGACGGACAAGGAGCTGCTGCCAGTTATCGGCCAGAACCAGCACCTGCAGAGAGTGGACATGAGCGGGTGTGTTTGGCTCACCCGCCACTCCCTGGTGGCTGTGTCCTTGAGCTGCATGCAC
The DNA here is from genome assembly GCA_035609425.1 of Epinephelus awoara. Taxonomy (NCBI): domain Eukaryota; kingdom Metazoa; phylum Chordata; class Actinopteri; order Perciformes; family Serranidae; genus Epinephelus; species Epinephelus awoara. The sequence goes on from CM069313.1 coordinate 24,486,956, forward strand.
CTGCAGCACCTCGGCCTGGCGCACTGCGAGTGGGTGGACAGCCTGTCCCTGCGCAGCCTGGCTGACCACTGCGGGGGGCTGCAGTCGATCGACCTCACCGCGTGCCGCCAGCTCAAGGACGACGCCATCTGCTACCTGGCCAAGAAGTGCTCCAAGTTGAGGTCTCTATCCCTGGCAGTCAACGCCAACGTCACTGACGAGTCGGTGGAGGAGGTGGCCAAGAACTGCAGGGGCCTGGAGCAGCTGGACCTGACGGGTTGCCTGCGGGTCAGGAACCAGTCCATCAGGTATATCACGTCTTATTTTCAAGTGAGACCCAGCTAAGTTTGTGTCCACACTTTCACACGCGCCACCTTGCTTGTGCACCCAGCCATAAGATCCTCTGCATGCTGTGCTCACAGGACTCTCGCAGAGTACTGCCCAAAGCTGCAGTCCCTGAAGGTGAATCACTGTCACAATGTGACAGAGTCCAGCCTGGATCCTCTGCGGAAGCGCAACGTAGTGATAGATGTTGAGCCGCCGCTACAGAGGGCTCTGGTGCTTCTTCAGGACGTGCTGGGGTTTGCTCCCTTTATCAATCTGCAGATATAGCCAAGGGGCATTGATCTGTCCAACAAGTGCACACAGGTAGGTAATATGAGCAGTGTATCCACAGTATGAGCTTCTTTATATCCAAAACTGTCTGTCAAATACCCAAACTCAAGCACTTGGTAGTCTATTTGCTGCAGATAAATTGTAATTGCCTTCCTTTGTTACAGGAGTCTTCGTCAAAGCTCTCAGCTGCATTACACATGCACGCGAGTTGCTCGAAGAAACATCAAGACAATCCAAGAAGATCTGGATTTTTAAAATTAAAGTTGACAAAAAAACCTCATTGGAATGTGATTTAAAAAAAATGCATTTTTAAGTCTGCATTTGCAAACTGAAGAAAGCCATGTACTTTTAAGAATTGCTGCCTCACGTCCGAAAGATGTCACTGCACTCTCTGTCAATCATTCAGTGTTGTAATAACGTGGCTTTATAGAAAAGCAATTCTTGCCAAAGTACGGTGTAGCGTCTTGTTGGTTTTTAAACAAAGTACGTGTCTTACTTTGTGTCTACGACGTCTTAAGAATCATTTATGTTTCATTTAGAAACATTTTAAAAAATGTTTGAGTTTAATTGAACATTTTATTTTGCATGGATGTGCCGATTTAAAGGATCAATTCACCCAAATCATGCCAGAACATTTTCCTCTCCTACTACTAGTTTTGTCAAGCGATTGGTTTTACGTGTTCAGGTTTTTATTATCTCCACTACTGAGACTTCTGCTGCCACCACTATACAGTGAAGAATGCAATGTTGTTAGCGTCTTCCAGAAGCAGCGTCCTGGCTCCTCAGGATACTCCACAGACCTCACTGTCAGCAGCTTCCTCCAGATGAAGACTGTTGACCTGCTTCGTTGCTCACTGTAACACCAAAACTATCCGCGTGGCTCGACGCCACCGGAGATCAGTGGGAAAATGTTTCGATATTTTCTCGTGACGTGGGTGAAGCAGCCCTTTAATCCATACTGTTAATAAATGCGTACGTGTATAGCCTCGTATTTGTTTGAAATAAGTGTAGGAACTTATGATGACTGCTTCCTGTTAAAGTCTTAAAATGAGTTTTGTAATAAAGTGTTGAAATGCTGTCGCCCACTGATACTGAATATATGAGAAATATTAAATTGTAAAATACAAGAAATGAGTGTTGTCACTTTTCCACTTAATAAAGGGGATTAAATCTGCTGTGATGAACAATCCGACTCTTTCCTCTCCCACTGCACCTCAATTTAGGGTTTCAGAAACTACCAGTCTAATACTAGTACTGTTTTTTCCAGATTTAATATTTATAGTTTTTAGTGAAGTTAAAACGAGGTGTGCATTGAATTTTGTTGTATTTATTTACAAGGACAATAAAAGAATTGAATAGAATTGAATTGAAGTGTAGCTTAGTGATATCTAAAAGACTTCCAATTCTGACAATGTGAAAAAGACTGCAAGATTTCAGAGCAAGACTTTTCCTTGAGCAAAACTTGGACACAAAACAGACCACAACAAGTGACAGGTATGAAAACACATTTTATTTCTCTGTCGGGTCAGTTTTGATCCCTTTCTTCTCATGTTTTTAAACGAAATCAAGCCAGTCTGCTCAGGTTTCGGAGGGTTGAATGTGGTGAGGTTGGCAACGGCGATTTTGGGGCTGTATCTGGGTAAACAAATGGGATCTCACAAACAAAATGTGTCTACAACATTGTCAGACACTCAGAATAACGATCTGAGCCTGTCAGTGGCAAAAACAGGCACTTTTAATGGACATCAATTGACAGGGCCCACCTGCACTGAGTGGTCACAAGCCCGTTTCATGGGTGCTGACTGCAGCTCTCTCTGTCAATACTCAACCAATTTCAAAAAGTTGTTTTTTTCATGTGTCATTTAGACACAAAAACATGAGACATAGGGTCCAGGTTGAAAAATAACAGAGTTCACTTTAAATGTAAATAAGATAAGAGCAAAAATCATTGAAATTTATAATGATATTGGTGAAGAAACTTTATCTAATGTGGAGTGGTAGATGTCCAAACAAGTGTTGAATATGGAACTTAAAGACAGTAAAAAAAATACTCTTTAAGTATATATGACATGGCTTTAGGTAGAATAAGCGACTGTTGATTTTTCATGTGTTCTTGACAGATATAATATATACAGCCTCTTTTCTTGCCTGAATAAAACTGGCAAAAAACTGTCTTCAACTAAATGACAGTGAGACAGATTTGGTCCCTCCAACTCGACCCTGGGTATAGCAAACCACCTGGCGCCCTTGGCACCTGAACTTCATGCCCAGGTCAGACATCTTGGTGTCATTTTTGACTCAGCTTTAAAATTCGACAAACAACTTAACTCTGTAGTGAAAGGTTTCCAGTTTAGAAACAATGTGAAACTCAAAGCGATCCTCTCATTTCATGACCTGAAGATAATCATGAGTGTCTTCATTTCCTCTCGTTTGGATTATTGTATTGATTTTACTTGAGTTTTAAGTTCATTTAAACTGTCTTTTATCCCCTCTGATTTTATACACTAAAGTGTTTTCATCAGTGTCTTGTCTGTTTTAATTATTGACATGTAGAGCAATTTGAAACTGTTTTGAAAAGCGCTTTATAAATAAAGATTATTATTAATATTATTATAAACATGTTAAAAGGAAATGACCCGGCTTACTTTTTAATTCAGCTTCCTAAGAAATGAAAATGAGAATAATTTGACCCACATGTGTACCCTGCTTTGAATAACAGGATTCCTTTAATTCCTATAATAATTCCCCTGATTGTCAGGCTTAAGAGGGGGGTGTCACAGCCTGTTACAGTGGTGGAGTTAAATACTGGCTTCACCTCTTTAATGCATCATCAGTGACACAAGGTGGCAGCAGTGAGTCGGGATATTTGTCTGTCTTCATCCTGGTGTATGAGAGGCTGCATGAGTCCTGAACTACAGCACATGCAGGAGCCATAGTGATGGTGTGTAGTGTTAAACATGTCAGGATACATGTCAGGTGTATACATGTTTTTCTTAGAGTTAGAAACAAATGTGTAAGTGTTTAGGCAGACTGTGAAACTAAAATGATCTTGTTAACACTTGATGCAGTGAACGCACAATAAGATTTAACGCCTCCCTTTGTTGCCACGTGCTGAAAAAAAATCCCCCTCTTACAGTTTCCTCTGTTGGTCCGACTGGCAGACTATATTGTAACTTGTCTCTGTGACAACACAACAGGTCTATTTTCCACTTGATGGCATGGTTTACCCCATCTGCTGCGTGCTGTCCACAAAGCTGAATTTGCACCAACAGAGAGTTGTGTTTGGGGAGGGCTTCAGGGATCGACCAGCATCCTTCTGTTAACCGTGCTGATCATCATACTGTACCACTGTGCCTCCGTGGAGATGTCTCAGTGTCATTAGTTATAAAGTAAATCGTGAAATTTCAATTCGTGGAGGAACTCACGCTGCATATCGTGCAGCATATACCCATATCTACACAGAATTTAGCTTTTAAAGCAGGAATTTAAGAGTGAAAAGTCAAAAGATGCAAGATATATATTATGGAAAGGATTTTAATTCACTCAAAGACACACTTACTGAAAAAACAACTCTCATTTGTTTAACAATGAGTATAAATAACATCTTCAGTGGCCCAACAGTGGCCCGTCCTTGTTGCTGTTCAGCAGTCAGCGGGTTAAAAACGTCTCAGACTACATTCATCATGTAGGACCTCAATTAGCATTGATCTGCAGGGGGGAAAGAAACATAGCTGCGTTATTATATACCATGGAGCAATTTCTGTTCCAGTGATTGAGTGTATGGGGGGATTTCTCAAACATAGCCGGCCTAACATATTTTGTCTTCCTGTCAATAATCTGGCACTTGTCTAAATTATTGATCAATAGCAACTGATCATTTTATACCCGGGCACAACAATGATGCCGGTGCATTTAATTCAGCATGCAGTTTCAGCCCCCCTCCGGCAGCGTGTAATATACTGTACTTATTAAAACAAAGAATAAATCTAAGTTTAATCTCTGGCTGCTTTTAAAGCGGCTCCGTGACAGAGTAACTTAGTGATGCTGTTCAGAGGCTCCTGAGGTTCAGTCGTGTGTGTTGTGGCGGCCGGTTCGCATAACAAGGGCACTGTGATGCGTCTGAAAACAGGCCTTTGTCACGGCAGACATTTTGACTTGTTATAGAAGGAGAAAACACAAGTGTCACCAGTGGTGTAGTGGTAGCTGATGAGGTGGGGGTACTCTCCTATGCCAATGGCTTTTTGGCTGATACTTAATATTAAGTAGGCTATTATAATTCCACGAAATTTGTTTCAGTTGTTATTACCTGACATGCTTAGACCTCCATAGTTAATATGAGGAACGTTTAATGCTTAGTCTCTGTACCCCTGCGTTCACCTTTGGGGGTACGTCACCTACAAAGGGCCGTCTCCTGCCTTACCTCTCCCCTCTTGCTGTTGTGCTCCATGGGAGAGGTAAGCGACATCGCCCTTGTGGTAACTTCCGTGTTTTAGCGCTGTTAAACTAAGTTCATTTCATGCTAACATAATCTTAATTTGAGTAGGGGCTTGAGTTTATGTGGTTGTATTTGATGGTTTTGTTTTGACCTCTTGCTGTCAGGTATGTTTTCTGTGTCTATTATACTTTCTATTGCACGACATAAATGTTTGTTTTTATTTACTACAATTAAATAACAGTTGACAACCAACCGTTACTCATGAAATATCTTTTAACAGAATTCATTTTAAACGTTTTATAATTACATCGAAGCACCAACAACACATCTATTTCAATGGGAAATAAAATATGAGATTTGCGATATTGACTTTCAACTGAGAAATTTGGATGCGATCTCTTAGCTGGGCTCTAAAATGACAATAGATTATTATGTGCACACTGTAGAGGATGAAAAATCTCACTAATGTGAATCCTGGTGTAATATGGTTTAAATGTGAATGTTCAATCAGTGTTGTTAAATAATAGGTGCAAAAACGTTTTTGAAAGTCTTTTCACCTGTGACGTTATTTCAACGTCTTTTCAATGGAAAAATGTTCGTTGGGCTGCTCAATGGCACAATGACAATGCTGCTTGGTGCAACACGTCCACCTGGACGCTAGTTTCTGGAAGGCAGGTGTCTGACTGATGGGTACATAAAACCAAACAAAATGTCCCATGAGTAGTGGAGAATTTATTTATTTATTTTGGCTTACGATCTGTGAACAAGCGGGCACATCTGCAATAAACACAATTAAAAAGCATTTTTCTGCTTTCCTCCAGCGCGAGGTAAATAAGGCTACTTTTTATTTTGGAACGCCGCGAGAAATAAATATACTTGGAAGTAATTTTCATGTAACATTAACCAAATGACTTATAATGACTCTAATATTTCCTTAGTTGTTTATATGAACTTAAAATATTCCTTTCATCTTCAGCATCCAACTCGAGAAAATGATCAGAAATTGGTTCAGGCCACTTTTCAGCTTCCTGTTAATTAAATGAAGTTCATCTAAGGTGGAGAGAAAATTACTGTAGCTGTTCAGACGGGCCCAAAACTGTGTCACAGATTTTTGTTCATTTTCATATTTTTAATTAACAGACTTTTCCTCCCGTCTTCCATCAGTGGATGAGTCTTTCTTTCGTTTATTTGATGTAGTTTATCTCCTCCAACCATTCACACACGATCTTATTGGATCCCGCGACTTAGGGATCCATCCTTTGGCCACCAGAGAAGCATAACTAATGACAACATTAAAGTGGCTTTGTGAGCGTGGCCATCAAAATGCCGATCAACCAAGCAAGAAATAATGTTGGATTTTAACAGCGGCATGAATAAACATGTATGTTTAGAATCTGGTGAACTTGGTGCTCAATTGAGGAAGATTTTGAAGGTGCAGATGAACTGATGAATAAACTCTTCAGGGTTCACGTGTGTGTCGCAGATGTGAGTCTTCAAATGAAAGAAAGACTTTTATGTGGAGATTCAGGCCAAGCACAGTTGTGTTTCCAGCCTCTGAGAGGAATGAATGACAATGCCACACAAGACGTCTTCAGGGTGCCGTCTAATCGAAGCGACATTTGAAGCTTTAACTGTCAGACCCATTAGCATCTTCCTAATTACTGCACTCCAAACCCCAGACTGGACAGGAAACACACGGTCAGCTAGCTCCGGCCCCGCCGGTGACTCACATAGTTTATGAATGAATAGAGCATCATGTCATCATGTGACTCACAACTACTCAATGCTTGGGTGAAGAATGTGTTGGCCCACTTCTTTATGGGGAAAAAGAGTTACTTTCTAGGGTGGATTTTGGAAATCTGTACTTTTAACATTTGATTTGAAGATCTTCAACTAAAAATATAAGAATGACAATATCTAATAAATCTTTTATGTCTTTTTTGTGGCAGTATTATTGAGTGCTCCGTACAGTGCTGAAACAATTAGTGGATCACTTGATTAATTGGTCAACAGAACAAAATTTGACAGCAATTGTGTTCATTTTAAAAAAAAATAATTTCAGTAATTTGTCAAGCAAAATGTCAAATATTAATTTGTCCCAGCTTTGCAATTTTTAGGATTTGCTGTCATAGGTAATTGAATATATTTTGATTTTGGACTCTTGTCTGGACAAAACTAATAGTTTCAAAATGTCATCTTGGTACTCCCATCACATACCGATGTTTGGTCATGGACTTTTCACGCCGACATATGACCCGCAGGCTGTTGCTGTTGTTAGTGCTGTTTATTGAATTAGCACTTTTAGCTGCCAGCCACTGCCTCAGCCACCTCCATGTTGAGGACTGTGTGAAGACAACCCTACCCCAGACTCTGAATCATAGTTACGCTCTGGACAACATCAACATCATTTGGACATGTGATCTTACAGTTAATGTACTTTAGTTTCTTCTTTTACTGTTAAGCCCTGTGTCCACCAAAGTGTCTTTTCCCAGCTGACAACACCACATGCTCCTCATTAAACACCAAGCTGGTTTGGAGCCCTTTGAAACACAACATTTGATCAGCTGCGACGCCGAAAGTCACTGACCAAGCACTGGTTTTCAGAGACTTCCAGTGAGACTGCGTTGTCCTTCTCCACTGTGATTTGATGACTGGGTAAAAAGCGGAAGTCATGAGCGCAGCATTTAATCCAGAGTTGAACATTTTTTAACCCTTGGTGCTCAGAAAAAAATGCGAGCAATTGTACCAGGGTGGCTTTGCCCCCCTCTGGTCCCCCCCTTGCGGTGCAAATGGCACGACTTCACAATAAAGCTCTTAGTACAGTATTGTAAAATAATACAGTTAAATCCTGAAATTTGCGTTCTAGCACTTACTGATTGGTTAAAGATTAACTAAATTTGCTTTACAAGTCATGCTTCTGTTCCTCACTTAAAAAACAGTCCTCCGCTTTCTCAGCCTTTAGTCCTGCAGTTAAAGAGGTGACCTTCGTCCTGCTGGTGTCCCACTTTGACCTCAAGCCTTCTGCCACCCAGGCTCCAGTCCAGCCCCCAGAGGCCAAGTTTTTGTAGCTATACGCTCAATTTGCCTGCAATATAAACACACTGATTTACCCAATAGAGAATATGTATACAATAAACATGACGAGGATTCGTCCTGGCAGGAGCATTTTGCCCTCTGACTAATCTGGGCTGCTAAATTGTAAGTAACTGTGGTGAACTCTGTGTCCTCCAGCCAGCAGAGATCAGAGTTCAGCATTCTGCCGTAATCACAGATCACATCTTGTTATGCTTAGCGGACACTGAATGATGCTAGAGGCTGTCTCATCACGTATGAAGAATGGAGATTAAGATCAGCTTTAAGACAAAGAAGCTGTGGTTGGAGGCTCGCATTGTGCTCCATACTTGTTTAATTTGAATTATAGACCATGAATGTCTGTGGGATGAGGTGAATATGATTATTTGTACTCGGATATAGTCAACACGTTTAAAGCCATATTAGATTAATGTCACCTGAACTCGTCAAAAAATCCAAACCAAAGTGTGTGACAACAGTCGCCTCCTCTGTCTCATTTCTTCTGTGCTGCTTCACTGTCTGGAAACTCTGACACAAAGGAAGCTCCTGTTTGACAAATGGAGAACAAACAGCAAAATATGTGTTTAGTGCATGTCTCGGGCCCGTAGATTAATGACATTAACGAAGTTTCCATTAGCACAGCGATCGGGGGAGACAGAGGCGTCCATGCGTAAATCCACATGACTGAATCACTGATAAGAGAAAATGAAACACATCTCTATGGGCCAAGAGGGGCCAGGAAACGCCACTCCAAATTAGCCCGCGGCCCAATTTGTTGTTACTTCATTAACCGACCAGCATCTGTAGAGCAGGGGAGGGAAGTTGTGACCCATCTTTTGCCTAAAAGATTCCCTCCTCTGCCTTCACTAGGCCGCTGACAAAAAACGGGTGAGTACGGTTTAAGTGACAGAGTTTCATTTGGCTGTGAACCCCCCTCATAAAATAATCTGGAGCATGCAAGCAAGGAGAGTTTTTTTCCTGATATTTCCTATGTGTATGCCTGTATATTCTATAGCTTATTCAGTAGTTATCAGATTACCTTAAGTTTTCATATCTCTGTCCCTTTCAGAGTGTTTCAGAGTCAGAGTCTTTGGTGTATAGAGTTTCAGGTCACAGAAGAATAAGAAGCGTGTTGCTGCTTCCAAAAAGCATTTTGAAATTACACTAGAAAAGGATAAAGAAAATTGCTCCTGAAAATAGTTTCAACACTGACACATTTTACGTATAGCTGAAGCTCAAATATATTTAAAGTAGTTCTTATGGACAAAATCAGTCTCCTTCTTAACTTCTTGTCGACTGGAAAGCTGTAGAAGGACAAATATGGCTACTTCTTTTTGGAATTTGAAGATGAAGGAATGCTAAATGTCTGACTCCATGACTCCACAGTTGTTTCTACCCCTAGCACTAATAACCAAATGTGGGTTTTCCCTATATCTGGTTCCCGCTCGCTATGTGTGAAATAGGCCTATAGTAGTTACAGTGGAAATATCTGTTGATATGTCAGTGATGCAAGCAGTTCAAGTGTCATATGACAGAAGTAAACATTGCCCTGGTTCCGTCGTCAAAAAGCTAATGGGATTTTTCCATTGGATTTTGGACTATTGCAGATTTACTTTTATGATTTTTGAAGTTAGCAAAAAGCTAACAGGAGGCTATAAACGAAAAACACCACGGCCACATGGCTAACATTGCCACAAGGACGCTGTAAAGCCATGTTCAGAGTGATGACATTCTGTAGTCTCATTTAGCTTCTTGTTGGCATCCGCCTGTATAAAGATGAATAAAACCTTCAAAGTTCACAACTGGGGTATTTACTGACATATTTTATGTCGTAGAACAAAAGGTGAAAGTCTCTTAAGCTTGTATTAACCAAAGACCCATTCAAAGAACCCACTGACTTTGAGACGAAGGAACCGTGAGTAGCAAAACGCAAATTCATTTCCGAGTTTTAGGACATTCATTCCTGAGGCACTCTATTAAATTGCTATGCCCCTTCCTAGAGCAGCCACTGTCCAAGTCTACGCTACCAACTGTAACTAGGCAAAGTAGGCCTGTCAAGCTTATGGAAAAACGTCAAATGTGTATATGGAACATACAAGTCTGACAGCAGATGTCCTCAAAGTTCACAGGGAGGCGTTGAATTTAGTTTCACAAAGCTAAAAACACAAGAAGAGAGATGTCAGATATGGATTAAACAGTCTGGAAGACTTCACTCACATATCATATCACATATCTCCCATTGATATTGCTGAATATGCCATGTTAACATGCCTGGTGTGACAGCTTTACAGGTGTGACAACAGTAGCCATGTTTCCATCAGCCTGTTTAGATGCGCATCTAGAAGTATTGCTTCGGAAAATTATAATGGAAATGCCAAAATTCGAATTAAAATCCCCTGATTCGCACAAACTAAAATACGCTCGCTTTAGCCGGGTTTTGGTTGAGTCGAAAAAATGTTGATTCGCAAAACAGGGGATGGAAACAGTTATCTTGGTAATGCATTTACAAGCTGGTTGCCAACCGCCAGAAAACGTAGAAGAAGAAGAATGCAAGACTTGTTTTGTTTCCGGCTCTGCGGAAAATTGGCGCAAGTTCGTAGTTTTCACCAAATTCCATACATTTAATGGAAACACACAGGATTCGTATTTCTTTTAATGCGCATTTCCCAATGATTCGAATCACTTTTGGATGGAAACAGAGCTAGTAACTAAGAGGGGCAAGACTTAGCGAAGGGTCACCCCATAGATATCTATGGGTCACCCACAGTTCTGAACATTGTGTTATACACAACAATGTCAAAAAAGCCTCTGAGGGAAGTTTCAAAAATGTACAAAACATCAATTATGATGACGTAAACACCATAAAAGCTACAAAAAAAGATGACCTATTATTTTAAGTCTGAATGAACTTTGTAGGTGAAAGTATGAATGAGCACTAAGAGGTTTAAAAGAAGTTGAAAACGTCTATAAAAGGGCAGAATATTAAGAGTTTGAACACTCCGTCCATTCATTTTAATGGTGAAAAAAATTCAGATAAAGCACTGAACATTTCAAAAATCGTGAATGATATACTAATTCTGAAGCCTGAATAAAGTTTCAGCTGTCTGTACACACACTAACACTTGTATTGTTGATGCAAGAGACATTTCGCTTGTGTTTGTGAACATTCAGTAAAAGGAAAGCACATACTGATGCCCATTGCTGACACCAAAAACAATGCCTTGAAAACAAGGCAATAAGTCACTTACAACAAAACACAATCTCCCCAATGTCCTTCACAGTGTCAAGTTTGGCACTTACAGGTTACAGTGTTTTATTTTTTACTTGCAGCGTAACTGTGGACAGTATTTCAACTTTTGAGTTCAAGCTTGAATTAAAGCTTGTGTTGTTTTAGCCTTGAGGATACAGTACTTGATGGTAACCTCTAAATATAAGACACATAAGGAATAAATATGTAATATGTCTGAACAGAGGCTCAGTGTTAAGATACAAATGTGATATAAATGAATAACAAAAATACTGGCGATGGATGGATGCTGTAAAGTCGCATCACATCAGTCCTGAAGTGGATCAGTGGAGGTTCAGGTGTAGCTGAGGGGCCTTTTCTGCTCTTATCTGCTGATGGAACTGGCTGTCTAGGATGGCTAGTTTCTTATCTTCCATGGCCCACTAATATCCACAGGGGACCGACACCGTTTGGCACCCTGAAATCCTTTTTCCTGCACCGGATGGGAAATCAGCCTGGGTGGATCACAGGGGGCTTGAGACATGGATGCCATATGGCCTCTTTTTTATTCTCTGTGGAGTTTGGGGCCTTTGGGGTGCCCAGCATCTAAATGTACACAAGAGATTTTGACAATATGTGCCGTGACAAAGGCATTTTGGCAGTTTATGTTGTTGTTTGTGGTTACTGGCACATCACTGAGATACATTTGCATTTTTCAGCTCTGGAGATGTGACTGTATGTGTAGACGCACATGCAGAACACTGGGATAACTGAGACTTAAATGAAATGGTATCATCACCATATGTTCTGAGTGATTCTTGTAACCTTTTTTACATCCGGAAGTCTTTCTAGGATCAAGACAAAGAAAGACATTCATTGTTACACGGTACATACATAAAACAACCTCAGTACTATCAGGGTTGCAGCTGTCTATTGGTTACAAGGGATACTATGGTATCGGTTATTATACTGTGTTTATCTGCAGTATCGAAAGAAAAAAAACAATTGTACGGAGAATCTCACCTTTATTTAATTTATTTTCAAAAGGGTGATGTTTTACTCATGTTACTCAAGTTTTAATTATAATAAAATTATAGTTCAACCCCAAGAATCCCTTTTGTTTTCATTCTTTTAAGGGTCATTGTAACGTTTAATAATAATAATTGTGCAATGCCATATTTGTGATGCACACATCAGCAGCCATCACATTCATTAGAGATTAAATTTTTGGTCTTAAACGTGTAAATACAGACGGAGTAAGGTTACATCTCTGAGGACTGATTGACAGGGCGTTTAAAAAAAGAAAGAAAGCAAAGGGTGCACTACTGTATCTGGCCAGCTGAGGACATGCTTTCCTCAGACTGGGAAAGGGGAACATATAGCTTTATGTAGCTCAGCAAGAAGATTAGACTCAACTTTAATGTCTTTGCACAGAGCAAGATTAGCTTCTGCTCAGATAGTGCAAACAATAGCAAATGTCCATTCAGAGATATAATAAGGCAAAACAAACGTACAGAATTAACAACAGTCTATAGCGTCAGGAACAATAACCCTGTAACACCAAGCATCCACTTTCATAGTCTAAATACTTGCTGTTCTTTAACATGTTAATATCTACTGTTTTACTTCTTCCAATTTCACTATGCTTTTGTTTCTATACATACTCTTGTACATATATTAATATCTGTACATATTATTCAAATGCATTTCATAGTCAGAAGTTATGTTTATCTTTGTTCAGCTTTGTTGTTCTTGTTTTAACTGTGGCCTCTTGTTGACAAGCGTTTGGATTTTTGGGTCCTCTAAGGGGCAGATTTTTCAAAACTCTGGTTCCTTTGTATTTGTGTGGACATGTGAAACGGAGCATTTGGGAAACAATGGCGTCATCTCCTCAATTCATGCATGCTCATCGGTGCTTTGTGTAATGACCATGAGCCTAAAACAATAACAACAATGGCGGACTACCGTTTGTTTATGTTTTGTTCACACTGTTTGGTCCAATGACTACTTTACACTTAAAGTTAGTATTGCTGCACTACTTCACAGACAAACGATACACCCAAATATGGTCACTTCTAGACCCAAAAAACCAAGATAGTGCCGCACTTGAGACCTCACAAGGAGTCCATAAACCAATGGGTGACATCACGTTAGCTGCGTCCATTATTTTTGCCGTCTATGGTTTTTAAAAACATCTGCATGTATAGACTGGGCCTGTAGGTGTATGTCTGTGTATTTATAATAAGAACAACAAAAAGTAAAGCCTTGGATGTTTAGGATTTGGCCATTAAAAATGAACAATGCACGGGTGCTCACCGTTCGACAATTCAGAGGGCTGTTGGAATGCACTGTTCGGTTATCTCGGAGCGTCTGGGGAGACAGAGCAGCAGAAAGCCCATAGGAGTGAATGTATGATTAACTTCACCATTCATTTATCATGTAGAAATATAATGCTCCATTTCTTCAACCAACAGGGCTCTCATTTTAGTGTAGAGCGTCAGGCTGAATTTACAAACGTGAGTTCGAGTGTTACTTGGATAAATAAACACTGACCAACTAGACCAAACTGGCCGACTCGTATGCTCTCACTCAGTGGATACATGATGTCACAGGAAGCTTTGTGGTTGATTACTATGCCAATCTTACAAAGGAGGATGACGCTTGAATGGTTTCCTCCCAATTTGTTTTGCTATCGAAGCTAATGTTAGCTAATGTGCTAAAAAGTTAGCATTGCAAATTCCAGCACTCCTCTTAATACCTCCCCAGTGTCTGATGAGGTGCACATGATAACCCTTAATACACATAACGTTATTCATCCCTACAACAGGAAATACTTTTTCCCTAACCTGATATGAAGTGTGCTCTGCACATGTGAGCATTTTTGATGATCACCTCGTCCAGTTCTTTTGTCTTATCGTGTTTAACCATAGTTGTTGTTTTTGTTGATGGGCAGTGGCGGCTTGTATATGATATAAGTTTTGAGCCATGACTCCTTCTATTCTGGCTCCCAGTAACACAACAAGACGACATTTTAAGACTCCCATGTAGCCTACAGCCCTGTGGTGGAGGCATGTTTTGCTTCCAGCTAACAAACTGACGTCAAAAGAGTCTATACACTGGAAGAAAGTCAGTTTATTGCAGTCAATTAGATATGAAATAAAAATGAGCACCTGATGTTAAATGTGGGTTTCCCTTGATAATAGATTTCAGCTCATACTTTTGGCCCTGTAAAGTAATAGAAGTTGTTTTTGGATATTTTTTTGTGAAACAGTCACCACCCAGCTCATCAGTGGCTGTAGATAAGAGCTGACCCCACACTCTGAGATGACCACCTTTTCCCACGCAGGTGTACTAATCCACAGCGACCTGAACCCACCACAGCACAGTATGTGTATGACGCAGACTGAGAGACCTCCATCGAACACTCTTTATGAACTAGATTGAGGACAATTTTCCTGCTGAAAGGTGGTCTACCTGGAAGGCCGGGGCTCCCTGCCAGCTGCATGTCATTTCTATCAAATGTGGCTGGGGTCTGTCAATTAAGAAAACACAGGGCAATCTGTGGCTGCTGAAAGAGATCCCCTTGGCCTGCTCCCAGGCTGAGAGACGGCCTTTTGTTCCCAGGCATGTCTCACATACTTTCAGAGCCCAGATAAGCTCAGGCTTCATGAAGCCCTGCTTTATATTTGCCCACTGTAATGTCTCTGTGGGGTCAGGGAATATGGGGAAGCACTGTCGGAGAAAAGGTAATATCCCCCCTCCTCCCTCGCACACATTATGGGGTCAGGAATAGAAGCCACAGGTTAGGTGGTCCTGAGGCCTGGCTGGGGGGCTGTTTCGCTGAATGATCCCCTCCGCCCATGTGCCCACCCTCGATTCTTTTCTACCTCTCGTATGCCATAAACTCTAAAACGAGCGGGCTCAGTTGTTTCCTGAAATCACATGAGCAGGTATACTCTATTCCTGGATCTGCCAGGGTCGGGGGGAGGGAGGGAATTTATTTTAGCACCAGGCAGACCACCCACAGACAAGTAAACAGGTACATCAAGGTGGGTTGAAACATAAGTAGAGGGGGGAGGGGAGGTTTGAGGCTGGCAGGTACAGGGGGATCAGAGGGGACTGGGACCTCTCCGTGACTTGGCGTCGTGGTTTATCATAAAATATGTCCTGTAAGAGAAGAAAGCTAAAAAGGCAAATACCAGGCATTCTTTTTACAAGCTACTCCTACCTGTATCAGGTTTATTTCTAACTTAGACTGCAGGGGACAAACGTATAGCATGTGTAGGTGTATTTTGTGATTTTTGCTGTTAGTCTTTCAGTTTAAAGATATGTCAGTTTTTATAATCACTCCACAAGCTGTCAAGTGTTGGAAATGTTTCGGGTTGTAAATTACTTAGTTCTTAGACAGTTGCTTGCATTCCTTTTTAATTTTTTGCTATTGGTTATAGTGGTCTATGTTGAGATTTCTGTCATTATTGTCAGCAAATTGAAGGTGCAGGTGTAAGGTTGAATGTCCTGTCTTGGTGAGGTTCCATTGAATAGGACATGAGACATACAGTATAATTTGTGAGGTACGTGCATTGTCACAGTTTTGCTTCTGCTTATTGTTGACTGTTTTATATCTCTGGGGTTGTATACAGTATTTCTTTGTCATATCACTTTGAAAAAAATCCTAGCAACTTTCAAGCTGATAAGGTATTAACAAGATATTGATTTATACTTGATGGTTGATAAGCTCTTTTCTAGATTCCTTTTTCTTAAATTTCAGAGAGTAGTTTCAGTTATTTGCAGTAGTTATAACCTTTGCTGTTGGTTATAATGGCCTATGTCCTCATTGCAACTGTCATTGTCAATAAGTTGCAGATGCAAGAGTGAGGTAATTAACTCAACATTGACTTCACACGGCCTCCTGGGCTGAAGTCCTGTGCTTGTTGGACCTGTCCACCTCCCCTCCCACCCACCTTGAGCGGCCTTTTGCAGTCTTTATACTATGCCCGTTCCTCTGAGGGTCTGATAATGACACAGAGGGATTATACTGGAGTTGGTTGAAAGCCTGGTGTGTCTCGCACAGATGCTAAAGGTGGCATTGTGCTTCTGTATCTGACGCCAAGGGCCACTGATTTTTGATGCCCCAGGAGTGAGACCATTTTCACTACATTTTTTTTTAACATTTAATTGACTCAACAATTAATCAATACATTTAGAAAACTATCGGCAGATAAATCTATAATGAAAATAATCATTAGTTGCATCCCTGGTGTGGAAGACCTAGACTGGCCTGCACAGAGCCCTATACCCACCACTGTTAGGATGAACTGGGATGCAACTGCGAACCGGGCCTCATCACCAAAACATCAGTTTCCGACCCCTGTGGCTGAATGCAGCCAGCTTCCAAAATCATGTGGATAGCCTTCGTAGGAAAATGGACATTGTTATTAGTGCATATCAATACTAATAGTTTGAGAATAGGGGGTTCAATCATCACATGTAATGGGTGTCTACATACTTTTGTCCATATAGTTTGTTCCTTGCAGATGACTCATTAATATGGCAATAAAGTGTTGAATGTCCATTAAAATGTACATTTATTTGCATTATTTCTGACTTTCCTCCTATATGTTAATGACAGTTATACTGTAGTAGCCTATGCAGTCATTTCCCTCATCATTGTCAGCAAATTGCCCATGCAGGAGTGAGGTATTTAACGTCCAGTCTGGGTGTGGTTCCATTAGATAGCTTTAAGACCATGCTGAGTGCTCTTGAAAATTAGTTTTTTGGCAACTTCCTAGGATGCACAGTCTCCCAGCAAGCCACCAAGGCTTTGTCAAGACCGCGCTGGTTTAAGCTCGCAGCTTTTCAAGCCTCCCATTATGCCTGACTCAGTCGGGCAGAAAGCAAAAGAGCCTTTTCTGCAGTCATGTGGGCATACTGGCATTATACACAGTTCAGTATTAGATATTTGTGAGTCATATAAACAGAGGGGAGGGCACTGGGGCTTCTTGAAGGGAAAAAAAAACTTTATAATTGGGGAGTTATATAAGTGTCTAAATCCTCCTCCAGGGATTTAATTTTTCCCCCATTGTGTGTTTTGTAAAGCAGGAAGACCTCACAGCAGAGGTGACAAATCCTCTGACACAGAAATCACTGCAGTACAGTTTGAGGACTGTAAATTAAGTCTTTGTGTCTTCAGGTGAGGTGTAGTTAACAGCCTCCTACTGTGATTCTTTATTTAAGATTGTGCAGCATTCACCTGTCACCGGCCAATTACTTATAACCAGATTTGATAAAAAATCAAAACACACAAAGAAGAACTTCCTGGAGGAACTTGGAAATGATTATATTTAAATACAGTATCGTCAGTATGATGGATGGCACTGCTTCATATCTATCTATCTTACCTCTTCTCCTGAAATCGTCCCACTTCTCAATCTCCTTTTAGACATTCAGGTCTATTTAGCCTCATGCACCCTTGTGTAGATTTGTTATGGTTCTCTTCTTCCTTCTGTAGCCTCCCCCCAATTATAAACTGTATAGATTTCCCCATGGTGAGTCCCTGTCCTCTCTTCACATCTACAGCGCGTGCATGTGTGTGTATCTGCGAGCCGGTTGTGTGTGTGTGCACGCATGTGTGGCTCCCTGTTGGCCCAGATGCTGGGGTGTGTACAGTGTGTAAATCTGGGGCTAGTCGGGTCGCTCAGGCATGACCTGGACTATGTCGGGCCTTGTCTTGTGAGCGCCTCCAGCAGTGTTCCCCTCCTCAGCTCCGACCAGCCAGCCTCACAAACAAGGATTTAGGTCATCTTTACCCCCCCTGCCTGCATCACCCGTGGCTGGGAGTCACTGCCGCCGATCATCTGTGGAGTTTAAGATGTTTACCTCTGTTGTTTGCACAAAGCAGATTTAATTATCAGAGCCGGTAAACATACTGATTATACTGTTTCATATCATGTGAGTATGTGAGTATCCTGTAATCCATGATTTGGTTCTTTAAGTCTTGTGAAATGTTTGCTGGCTCATGACTTTTTGGGACCTAAGCAGGATTTCATACCCTGAAAATGACAAATATGCGTAATAACTACCTTAAAAGAAGCCATGGCAAAAGTTAGTTTTGTGGTAGCACAAAAGCAAAGGACTCGCTAAATCACAGTTAGTTTTGTGGTTTGTTTAACATTTTCTTCTTGTGACTGGGCCAGATCTGCTGCTGCTTGACAGCCATTGCGCCGAGGTCTAACACCATCCACCGTCCCCTCTATGTCCTATTGAGAAGCTCAGCTCATATACTTGCACAATAAACTACGACACTTTAGAGACAATGACATAATTTGTCTGAAACATACAAATGTAGCATCTCCATTGTTTGCAGAAATGTACAGTGCCATTTTATTCTGGCTACCTGTCTGGACAAAACCAGGCTGACACAAACTGAAAACAATACATTGAGCGTAACATTTTCACTGCAATTGTCTTCATTTTTCAATAAATAATAATCATGTTGTGCTGAGGTTTACATGTGGTTAGGTTTAGACACAGCAAACTTTTGGTTAGGATTAGGAAAACAAGGCAAGAAGGGCAAGAAGAGACAACAGCAACATGTTTTATATGCTGTTCCTGGTCCTGCTGTAGTTGTGTTAGCAGTGCAGTCACAGAATCCATCCTCCATCCTCACTGACAGGTAACAGAATAAAAAAAAAGTTTTTGGTTTTCATCAGCTATGTGCTGGTAGTGGCAGAGACGCCTCAGAAAGTGTCTCAAATTCAGCTGTTTTTCTTACAATGTGTTTGAAGAAAAATAACTGGGTGCTGGTGGGGTAGTTGTAAAGACTAACCCTCAAGTGAAAATCAAGTTTTTAACCTGTAATGTTCATATGATGTTTTTTATAGATGCTTCAAGACATATTATGAGCAAAATAAGCAGTCAGGTCACTGTGATGTGGTCGGCAGTCCTCTGCTCGTCAGAGTTGATTTCATCTAATTAGTGGCACCAGCTGACTGATTCATCACACCTGGTAGGAATCTGTGTCTCTATCTATACTGTGAAGCACTAATGTCAGTAGCACTGATGATGGTCAAGGACTGAAATGTTTGCCGTTTTTCTTTACGTTTTATTTTTTTGAGCACCCTTCTTTTTGTGCACGGATGTCCTAAATAATTTGACATTTTTTGGCATTGATCTCAGCCTGTGAACCTTTTTTTGTGGCTGTCCAGCCCAGTTGCATTGGTGTGCAGGTATCTCCTCTGCTGTCGTTTCTTGGTGGTCCATTGTACCAACGCACCAGAGATAAACTTTTTTTGTTGCCCTAAGCAGGCACAGTTTCACAGCAGACCTAAGACTTTGCACAATAAGCAGTCGACTATAGTGTACTAATGACAGTCTCAAAAACACAGATTAAGACAGCCAAAGTTTGCGGGCCAATCCCGTCAACTTGCACAACAATGAAAGACGGAAAGCAACTAGGAGCAAAGTTTATCTAACATTAGCAACACGTTATGTGTTTGATAATGTTGACAATCTGAACGCTCATGTTATGTTTTACTGTTTACAAGTTGAGTTTTGTGTGTTTGGTAAGCAGAGCCAAAGGTGAGCAGGTACTACGCTCGTATGGTCTACGCATATGAAATGAGGCAAAGGTTGTTACATTTAAGACATGACGGGATTTTTTTCATGGAGCAAAAACGTTCTTTTTTATTTTTTTGCTCAATTGTTCCCTAAAATGTAATTGTTTTCTGAAATGCTGTTGTATTTGCTAAATGTTATTGTGTTTCCTAAATGTTGTGTTTTCTAAATGTTGTTGTGTTTCATGAATGTTATTGTTTTCTGAAATGTTGTGTTTTCTAAATGTTGTTGTGTTGTCTGAAACGTTGTTGTGTTTCTTAAATGTTATTGTGTTTTCTGAAATGTTGTGTTTTTTTAAATGTTGTGTTTTCTTAATGTTGTTTTTTTAAATGTTGTTTTCTAAATATTGCGTTTTCTAAATGTTGTGTTTTCTGAAATGTTGCGTTTTCTAAATGTTGTGTTTTCTGAAATGTTGTGTTTTCTAAATGTTGCGTTTTCTAAATGTTGTGTTTTCTGAAATGTTGTTGCGTTTTCTAAATGTTGTGTTTTATTAGATGTTGTGTGTCCTAAATGTTGTTGTGTTTTCTGAAATGTTGTTGTGTTTTCTGAAATGATGTGTTCTCTAAATTTATATTTTGACCCTCACGGCCACCATAGAATGGGTTCTCCGGGGTCGGGAGGGGAACTTTAAAACTACATTGTTTTAAAACTACATATGAAAAGATCAAAGAAGGTCTCACAACACATTCTGTACGTTGTCTTAACTGATATTTCTGGGTACATTGTTTATTATTTATCAGCCACTTTCAGCCTGTTTATTTGCCTACAGGCACTCCCTCACTTCTACAAATACCACCACACCACTTGCACTTAAGGGAGTGCAAAGGCCTGTCCTAGAACAGGCGTACCAGTACAACATTTACATGGTGCCTCTGAAATCAGATTATGTATGGGTTCAATTGACTTAATGGATTTGAAGAGACTAGATCCTATTAATGAATAGGCTGCCCTAAGGCACTGCCCCAGCCAATAGCAAGCTAATCTGGCATGCAAATTAAATCCTGCCTCAATATGCCTGCCTGTTTAATGCGATCCATTACACAGTTTCACTTATTTATATATACTATTATAAAAGAATAGGCTTATAAACAAACTGAGGGAGGGGGTTGTTCTACAAATGGTGCTGTGCTGGCTTGTTTCCCCGTGCAGTGGCCCCGGGGCCAGTGGAGGGTGCGGTGATATTCACTGCCAGTCACTGACAGTAGAAAATATGGAATTACTCTCACAGCTGCTTTGAACTGTGTATGAACTTAATTTCAGTTTTCTGACAAACGCATTCTTTTATGATAGAATTTTGTTTTACATTTCAGGACATGGAGCTTTTAGATTTGATTGTATTTGAAACATTTAATCTCCTGTAACTCTCTTTCACTCCGCATTCACCAGTTTCAGCCCACCGTGCTGTGGAGAGATAAATCATTTGTAGGCTGTTTGTATTCGAAGTCATAATCTGGCACATGATCACGCTGAAGGCTGAGCGGGATGTCTGCTGAGGAACTCCGCCGCTTCCAGCCTCTTCGGTGCTGCCAGGCTCTTCATGCCTGGTTACCTTAGAGCCCGCTTTGTTAGTGTCGGAGGGAATAGGGGTCAGGGAGAGGCCAGATTTCACCTGACCCCTCCTGAAATATTACAGCCAGGTTTACTCATGTCTCCAGCTGGGGAAAAGAAGGCCTGGGAGGAATCCCGCTGAGGTTAGTGAGAATATTGTCAGAATCTGTTGAGAGTTTTCTCCACTGATGAGGTTTGAGGTTAAATCTTTGTTCTACAAGTATAATTTCAGTCAATCCCCTGCACTGTGTAGCTGCGTGAAATTCAGATGAGGGGCAGGAAGTGATAAATGCATATACTGCGTGAACTGAAAATAGTGGAAAGCGACAACATAGAGGGGTTGCATGTACCTGCAGGCAGAACGTAGAATCAGAAAATTGAAACTTAAGTTGGATGTGATTCATACAAAACAAAGAAAAGTGATTTTGCTAATGTTAATAACGTTACCAGTGCTGGCCCTAGTACATTTGGTGCCCTAGGCGAGTCTCCCCCTGGTGGCCCCCAGTAAAATAGGAGAATAAACAATAAAATATTACATAACATTGTAAAATAATAATAAAATGTACAAATTAATTTTCTAATTGAACTAGGGATGCACTGATTTTGAAATTCTGGGATGATACTGTGGGTTTTTTGCAAAACGCAAGGCGCACTGCCCTTTTTTTTAAAAAAAAAAATTGAATGCCACTAGTAAAAAAAAAAAAAGCGAGGCAGGCAACCACCCTATCACGTCCTTACACTTACCTTCCCATGTAATCAATCTACTGTTTATTTTCCCCCAGTAAATAGTATCTAGTCCCTAAAATGTTGAGGCAGAGGGTACTTGATGTAGCTCTGGTTGAGGGTGAGAGGCTGTCAGCAAATAGTTTGTTGGGCGCAGGGAAAGAGAGATATCTGTGTGGGTACATGAGACCCTAAAAAAGAGGGTGGATCATGGGGAGTACCACCAGTTGGTCCAGGAGCTTCTCCTCGATAATGGAAGTTTCCAGCAACTGATACCACAGGCTTCTCCTTCATTGTTCCCTAACTGTAAACTTGTTATCGTGACCACCACAGAAGGCCCGCTTCTCAAATCGATTGGACAATGGGAAAAAAGATGATGAAAAAAGAGATTAAATGGGGCGTTTTTCCACTCTGAGTTGAATTTTTTTCAACTCGAGGAGTTCAGAGTGTTCTGGCAAAAATTCCAGGTGACTACAGCGCAGAATTGCAAGGCGCGTGGCAACACAAAAACCGCCAGCAAAAAGCTTCATTCTCATTAAAAATAATTACAAAAAGGTGTCTCCAGCTGCTGAAATGCTTTCTTCGTGATCAGGGCCTTCATGTGTTTTAAAAGAGACAGTTGCTAACAAGTGGCTAAAAGAGATAGTACAATGTCATCATGCCGAACATGGCTTTACAGCCTCGTTACGATGGCGGTATGTTAATGGAAAAATCCCATTGGCTTTTTCATGAGGGCGACGCTAACCTCTATGTTGGCCTACAAAAAAACATAATCCCTGTAGCACCTACCTAAACATGTTCCCTTGTAGCCTGTAGCCTCATGTAGCACCAGCCTTACTGAGGATCAAAGTCTGACTCAATCTGGTTCAACCACTTTCGGAGCATACTTCAGCACAACTGGCTTTTTTGAGCAAAATTGAATAAGACGTGAATTGAATATTTTCTGTTTATCTGACACGGGTTCCCTGACAAATATAAATAAATAAAGCCTTCCCAATGCAGGTATGCTTGAGTGTGTGCACCTCATTTCAAGCACAATTAACTTGAAATGGAGTGCTGCAGGATCAATAGTCCCCATTTGATCCAGGGGGGGTCTGTCACTCCATGGAAATGGCACACATATGGTAATACAGCCAGCTTAACAACAACTTAGAGGATTTACTGTTGCCGTTTTCAGGCCAACATGAATAACAAACAGTGGGCCACTCTTGGGAGCCATCTTCTTTTATCTCGGCTTCAATTAATCTTAAAGAGAGATGCCATTTAAAGCTAATGAACAGGGGGTAAAACTAATGCATATTGATACCAAGAGGTGAAAGCGTCAGAATAAGACCGTCTGTAATATTCAGAGGCATAGGAGGGGAGTCATGTTGCTGGATCCGTCGCTATAGGCAGCCTGGCTATAGTAGCCTGCCTCAGAACACAACATAAAAAGATAAATGAACACTGAATGACCCTGACGTAGCCCTGTTCCTTCATCATATAAATAACAAAAAGCAGAGCGAATAAAGCAGACTGTGCCGGGGCCAATTCCCCAACCGGTGCTTATATGAAATTCAACTTTCAGGCGTTCTCCCAGCTCAGAATGTGGCATTTATTTGCAGGACTCTGTTTCAATTTAAGGGGAATGGCAGCTGAAGGAGGCACAGGGGACAGTGTCTCATCACCGCCACTTACCACTCTTATAGGCCTGCTGCCGGGGAGGAAAACCTCAGCAGGCAGCTCCACTTAAACAGTGAAGACCTCCACCAGTCAATGTAATGTGCAAGGCTCTGATAGCCTCATATTCTCAATCCTGTTTGAGTGTGTGGGTGTTTGTTTGAGTGTGCGTGTGTGTGTGTTTGTGGCTAAGTGTTGCAGACTGAAAGGTTTGTTGTGTTTCGAGGAACACATGTTTTTGAAACGCTTGATATGTTTAAAGGTTTTTCATATTTGGTCTTTAACTACAACAAAGAAAAATGAGATGCCAAAAAAGGTTTCATCTTGTTAAAAAGAATTTATTATGTGAAGCTTCCCTTAAGTAAAAAAATAATGCAAGTTAAACTCCCATGTCTACTATAAATATAACAAATGTATAATCTTATTATTATTGCAAAATCCTTTTACCTTTACATCCTACAGCATTTGGCCAGCCCTGCCAACGCTTAAAGGAATACTTTGACATTTGGGGAAATACGCTTATTTGCTTTCTTGCCGCGAGTTAGACGAGGAGATCAATACCACTCTCATACCTGTCTGTTGAATATAAGGCTTCAGCCTGCAGGGGGTTAGCTTAGCTTAGCATAAAGACTTGTAACAGGGGGAAACAGCTAGCCTGCGTCGGTCCAACAATAACAAAATCAGCCTTCCAGGACCTTCAAAGCTCGCTGATTAATGCTGCATTCATCTGCTCTTTGGATGGTCCCATTTCTTGGGATGGCGAGTCATCTTTCAACTTCGATGCGTTCATGAGCATTTAAGTCGTAATGCGAGAACAACATGGACGAGGCTGTGCTCATGTTCTGTGCATTCATATAGCTACAAAAAGTAATGCATCACAATTCGTAGATAACCCACAGCTCTGTCTATCTCAGAGCGCAGCTGTCCTGCCCTGACAAATAAGCGCATAGGAATGCGTGAGCACTGTTCCGCCGTCACTTTGTTCACATTGAAAACAATTAATTAGAGGGCGTAAAAAACATGGCATGTGTATGACTCCTAATGCTGATGGGAGAAAAGAAGGAAGTGGTTAAAGAGTGAAAGTCGGTGTAAGCAGGCAGGTTGGGTGGTGGATGGGTCAAACAAACACAGGACTTTAGTTTAGGAGTTTAAATGGGATAAACATACATCATTTTTCACATAAAATAAGTTATTAGTGGGTTCGCTTCAGTTCATAGTTCAGTAAGGGAATAGCTTTGGGGCAGAGACTTTTTATAAATCTTGTGGTGTGTGTTTTTGACGGACCTGTAGCATTTTTTGGGGACCAGCAAAGTTTGCATTGTACATTTCTGCAAATCATGAATACCTTAGATTTGCATGTCTCATACATTTAATGTCAATGATTCTAAAGTGAGCACACTTCACAGTGTTTCCACCAAAGTTTGTGGCACCTTACTTGTTTTTTTTAGCAGCACATTGTGGCATTTCCCAGCGGCATGTGATACCCTGAACTTAGGTGTTTTTCCACCAACCCGTCCCTACATTTCCAGCAGCTTTTGTGCCAGAAAACGTGGATGCTTCAAGCCAAAAACGATCTTTTCCTAATTATGACCAAGTAGTTTTTGTGCCTAATCCTACCCTTGTTGAAATGCAAAGTTTCATCATATCCACGACAAAAGATTGTACAAATTTAACGTATCCATAGTTTACAGAAACTTACAAAGCAAACCTTTCTTCTTATCCGTTCGGTTGTGCACTAAGCAAACTGACTTGTGTATATATATGTCATTTGAATCGGACCAGTGAAGACACCATTAAAGATAATGGTTACCTGTTATAAATTTCATGTTCTGCCTTTGTTAATAACTATCTGCAAAATATGCGAGAAAATAAAAACTAGAGCTAAATAAGAGCTCAAAGAGAACATCCTATAGGTCACATGTTCTGATGCTGAAAAAAACCCTAAATTAATTATCTTGTATTTTCACCCCAGGAGTCACTGAGAAGCCAGACTAACTAAAACAGTGTGACTTCCTGCCCAAGGACGTTCCTGGGACCGTTCTTGAAAAGGCGGCATACGGACATTCCTCGCCCAAAGGGTTAATGTTGATGAAAAACAAACAAACATGTCCATAAATAGGTGCTTTCCCTGGAAGAAAGACTTTATATGCTACCAGCTCATTTGGAATTCAGCTGAATGTCTCGCACAATGGTCGAACATACAGGGCTGACGATGGGGGGTAAATTAGAGCTCGGAGATGAATTATCAAACAATTAAAAAAAACAAAAAAAAACAAGCGAGGCTGAGCCAAAGGGAAACAGAGCACAGATGATATTGGCAATGGTTTTTGAGATGCTCTTGTCTTTCTGGGTTAAGTCAGTCTGTCTTCTGATCTAGTTTTTTATGCTTCTGGCCGCTGTAATGCAGCGTGTCGTGAGTTGTTTAAAACCCAAACAGTAAGAAAACGAATGCTTTGTTTCAAAATCTATTCCTCAGCAATCAACAAATCAAATGTGAAGTCACATGAGCCGATAGTGAGACCGGTGAAATGGCAAAGGATGTGTCCATCCCCACCCCCACTCTCGCTCCAC
Source organism: Epinephelus awoara (assembly GCA_035609425.1). Taxonomy (NCBI): domain Eukaryota; kingdom Metazoa; phylum Chordata; class Actinopteri; order Perciformes; family Serranidae; genus Epinephelus; species Epinephelus awoara. The sequence goes on from CM069313.1 coordinate 24,513,397, forward strand.
CCTGCTCTCTGTGTTCCAGCGATATTCATTTTGATTTCAATTAAAGATCCTGAGTGTGACTCTCGGAGAGAAATTGCCTGCCTTTAATTAGGTAGTCTAAGTTCATGGAAGCAATTGTTGTTTCCCCAGCACTTTCAATTTGATGAGCCAAGGACTCCCATTTTATAGCTATGAATGAATATGGTTTCATACCCCTCAGGTTCCTTGTCCTGCTAACTGTCTCGCAACCAAACATAGAATATTACTCGTGTGTTTCTCATTAGTCGTTGGGGTTATGCTGCCGTGGGAGCATATATGTGTGTGCGTGGACTGCGGGTGGGCTCTTCCATCTGTGATGAAGAGGTCAGTAGCTGGCTAGGACCACATGGTGCGGTGCAGGCCGCTGCCCGCTGGTCAATAATCTATTACAGGACATCCCTCCTCCTCCTCCATGTGACTAATGCACTGCACGGAGATGGTCTCCCAGAGGTTAATGCGGCTCGGCTGACCCCAGTCCCCTCTGACAAACACTGTCAATGCTCGATTCGGAAAAGCTCTTCCTCAGCCAAATATCAGGACGGTCCACTCTGAGGGTTGCTTGAGGGGTGTTCAGGGATTCATGTGGGTGTCCAAACATCCAGTGATATGTCAGTATAACTAATTTCCAAATACATTTTCTATCATGATGCAGAGATGATCCAGTAATCTCATACAGGTGCATAAAGTGCACAAATGTAATTTTATTTTAATAGCTTTATTAACAGTCTATAATAATTAACTAATTTTTTATAGATCTACTTTTGGTTGTGGCTGTTGTTTGTCCTCCTCCAGCATGACACTTGATTTTCTGTTTAGCTCTTTACCTTCATGAAGGCTCCTCTAATGGACCATTTGACCCCTGACCTTTTTTTTTTATCAGACTCAATGGACTACTGTAGGAACTTGTAATTAATGACTTGTTAATGTTACTAATTACAGATGGATTTCTTAGTTTGCTGTTGACTTATTAGACTGTGAAAAATTCGACCGTCTATTGATAACTTTAGTAATGGCTTGCAATGCACATACTATCAATGACTTAAAGCTATTGTATAAAGCATACCTAGCATTAATACAGTGTAATTATGAAGGGAGCAAAGGATGAGGTCAGCTGGCAAAGTATTAAGAGCGGCGAAGTCAGTATAGGGAGGAGGTCGCAGTGGATCGATGGTTCAAACAAACACAGGACTTTCACCTGGGAGACCGCCGTTTATGTCTCGCGTGAAACATACTAAAATTTTAACAGATGTACGTAAGTTAACGTTTGTAACATACTTAACTGATATTATATAGGTAACGCAGATTACCGTAAAACTTCAATTAATAGCCCGGGCTATTATTTGCCTACATCACTTAAATCAATGGGCCTATATTTGGGACAGGCTTTTGATTTGAACTTGGATTAATGGTTAATGAAAAACCCTTTTGATTCTTTTGATCTGAGGACCCTTATACAGACTAAAGGAATATAAATAACTTACAGGCTAATCAAGGAATGGACACATAATTTGAGGTGCCAACAACACGGTCTTATACATCTGAAGAACTTGTAAAAAAAAAAAAACATGACCCAAACATGCTCTTCCCGAAACCTAACCAAGTAGTTTTGTTGCCTAGACTTATTGAAACTGAAACCTAACCGCACTGCAACCTGCTGGTAGGTGCAGGTGGCCCAGTCTGAAGTGTTAGAATGGTAGTGATAACGACTGATAACAGCCATTTAATGGGCTGATGACATTTGAAAGGGGTGAACTTATTAGAAAGTGATATGAAAAGTTATTTTGGATTGAATGATGCATTCATGAGCTGCTGTGCTCCACTGTGGCTCAACCAGGACACCCAGATGCAGCACTTTAAAGAAGTCAAATGCAGCACGAAAACAAAAGCCAACAGGTGATTCAGTAACCCTCCATGTTGTTGGAAGAAAACACTAAATTGAACTGTAATGGGTGTTTTACAATCACTAGCTTTACCTCCCACTAAAGTGTCTCAGATAATCTGGGTACGAACCTGTTCACAACCTGCCTGATCTCAGCATGCATGTTGGTGAGTACAATGTTATTATAACTAATTTACATTATAAACTAATATAATTATCTTATTTAAGGGTGTTTATATTCGCATCTGATGAACTGTGCAGGAATTGTAGCCCTTTCTATACATACCCCCCAATTTTAGGGCGCAGAAAATAACTAGCAACTTAGACAAATTCATTGTATTTAATTCAGTTTTTTTCAATGGCATTTTGCCTTCAGTGTGGTGTTCAGTAAGTGAAACGTGATCAGCTAGAATGAGGTCAGGGCTACACATTTCACTTGATATAGACATAAACTACCTGGAATTAAAGCTAAATGTCAGCACTTTAACCTCACAGTCACTGTTTCGTTTCAAATCCAGTGTGCTGGAGTACACACAAGTAAAACCACATCACTGTCCTGACTGCACTGTAACTGTCAGGTATTACATTACTACACTCTGCTGTGATTGTCTCTGTGTTTGGGGCTGTGAGGTTTAAGATGCCTCTCTGGGCGCTGTGATAAACAGATCTCTCGATAAGAGCTAAGTGATTGGTAGAACATCGTGTTGTTCTGACAACCCTCACTTCCAATCAATTTATGCCACAAATTCTTAACTCACATTCACTCAAGCATCGCCTGTGGCCTTGTTCCTCCATTTCCTTTTTCCCTTGTCGGCTTCTCCAGCCTCTCTCTTTCTCTGTCAGTTCAATAAACAGCAGTATTTGTCACATTCTTACAAAAATCCACCCTAATTTGGCCTTTGAAAAAAAACATGAGCAAAAATTGTTTGTTTTTCCCTCTAATTTGCATTCAGTGATATTTACACTGTAGTTATGACGCTCATAAATGAATTGGATCATGGTTTGTGAACATTACACACTGTATTCATTGTGCATATAATCCACAACATAAAGGCGATGTCTCTTTATTTCACTCTTGTGTTTTATATATCACCTGCTGCCTCTGCAAGAAGCTGTCATTTGAAATTCTAGCAGCGGGTCTTGTCTGAGTTGCGATGAGGACCACGGGCAGGCCTCATGTCTGCGTGTGGAGCAGAAGGAAATTAGCCGCACCTGAATGACAAGGCAAAGGCTCCCACCCCCAGAGGGACTGTGATCTACACACAAACTCCCTTTTAATAGACTTACACCTCATTTGGCCTCTAAAGCTTGTTGAAGGGTCCCCGAGGACGGGGAGGGGGGAGGCGGGCCCCTCAGAGGTCAGCCCCGCTGCTCGCTGTAAACCAGCTGCAGTGAAAGGGAGAGCTTGATTAGATGGCCATTCACACCCAGAAGGGGACCGCAGCAGAGGGACAATGCCACATTTTCCCTTGCAAAACAACAGGGACATTTTGTCTGGCCTGTCGCGAGCAATATCTGTTATGTTGTGGAAGGCTGTTTGAAAAGCTCAGAGGGGACCGAGTGATCCTGCATGGAGAGACGACTGGTTGTTCAAACTGCAGTCGCCTCCATTTACACAAAAATCTATGTTTCCTGGTGGGTTTGGAGGAGTCCAGATTTACATAATTCCCAGTTTAGATTAAAAATGTGAAGAATCTTTAATATTGATGGATATTAGTGGATCAATATTGTATGGCAGTGTGGATCTATAAAAAAAATGTGCCATAGATAATATGGGGAAAAAACCTCCTGATTGTGCGGCTATTAATAAACAGTTTATGAGCTGTATACACTTAAAAGCTTATTTATGCTCCCTTAACGAACAAAAAAAGACACGTCTGTTTCCAGTGCTGTAAACGTCACAGCCTTTATACTTCCATGAATCCTTTATGTTGACATAGATACAACCAACAGATGGCACTAGAGGGCAGAGTGAAAGGTTTCACACAACAACAAACAAAGCAACAGTAGAGTTCGTAATAATGTACCTTTCTTCTTGTGAACACGGTTAACACGACCCCATTTGAAGGCAGCATAAATATGAAGCTACCTCTAGGCAGCCAGCTAACTTAGCTCAGCATAAAAACTGGGAAGCTAGCCTGAATGAGTCGTTAATATCTACATGTACAGAGCGGGTCCTCCTCCATGGAGTCCACCATGTTGTTTCTACGGTAGCCCAGAATGAACAAATCAAACGCTGGCTCTAGCTTCGGCCATTCATCTCCATTAAACACTCAATCCTACACAGTGGACCTCTAAATCAAAGCGGACATGATCTTCTTTTTGGTCAATTTAGGAACAAAATCACCAAATGTATTTAAATCCCTAGTCCTAATGTCCAGCCAAATTGCATGCATTCAACCTTTAAGCTCTTTTTTACATTTACAAAATACACAACATTTGACATTATTTAACTTATTGGTTGGAAAGTCAAAATAAACAACTGGTCAGCAGCTACTAGTTATAGAAAAAAATACTTGGGTTGACGTTCACTCGTTCTACACTTCCTCTACATTTTACCCTCCTTTTCACATGCTTCATGCTTGTGCGCTCACACTGGTCCATAGTGTATTTCAGCAGCTATGGAGCTTCACTGTGATAATACCATGTTCTCTGTCTAAGCTTCAGACATAATATGAATTCATTTTGCCTCATTTGAGCATCAAGGGTTCTCACATGCTTGTAATTGGAGAGATGAACCCTGTGATCTGGACAACGGCAGAGGATAAAAACTAAGGTGGGTGTAATTTTCTTCACATGGAGAAAATGGTGCGGGTAATAAATAGCTAAATAAGCAATTTGTCAAGGCTTTTATTTTGACATTACATTCTTGATAAACTAGAGTTGTTATTACACATTGTTAAAGCTGCAGTTTCATAGGTTTGAATTAGTATTCGCGAATGGATTTCATCAGTGTTGACAAATAATTTATTTTGGGAGATAAAATAAATATACTTCCTGAAAAATTCTCCTCATGGCTCTACTTCTGATTGCTAAACAAAAGCTCCACTAGCTATTCTAATTGTCGACTGGTGAATCTGTTTCAAGTGACACATGACGATAAACTGGGGATCCATTGTGTTTGTGTGCCTGGCTCGATGCTCTCACTGCCTGTTTTTTTTCTCTTTACACTTCATTCAATGACATCTAAAAACATTGATGGTTAATTATTTCTGAGGAGCCTTTTTGCATAGCTCCTGTATCCCCGGGTTAATTCAGTAGCATTCCCTTATCTTCCCAGGGGTATAGAGTTTGCATTTTAAGTGAGGCACAGCACAGACACTCAGCAGCATCTTAACTTCCTAAGTTGAAGTGTGGCTGGGGTTAAGTGGTCCCTATGCTCACAGCACCTATCTCAGCCCAAACATGACAGCTGGGGACTTGACTGTTGCTATGGAAATCAACCCCCCGCCCCCCCTCCTCCTCCTCCCTGCCCGTCCAACCCCCCCGAGTGCATGAAAATGCCCTAGACTGCTCATTTGAGACCATACAAGTCCTCCTCCTTCTCCCCGTGTTAACAAGTCAACTTTTCTGTTGTTCTGCCCTGTTTCAAACGGGGTTTATTGCAAATGGAAAATGGCTCGGGGTGCACTCGGGTGCTTAACGGTGCTCAGCTCAGCTTTGCAGCTGGAAAATTTCCTAGAATGGGCTCCAGTAAGCTGGCTGGAGATGGAGACCGAGGAATTGCTCGCCTAACAGTCTTCCTCAATTTTAAATAACCATGATAGGAATATAACACAAGCACACACTGTTTACTGGCTAGATGAATTCTGTGTCATTAATGTATTGAATATCTATTCTGTCAGGATAGTTATCAAGTAATATCAAGAGTTATAATCCTTATGATGTTCCCTATAGCAACCCTTTTTGATAGTATTTATGTTCAGCAATAGCCTTTCAATGTGTTTGTATTTTAAAGGAGATCTATGTGACATTCAGAGCATGAATATAGCAGCAAACCACTATTAGCTTTGTAAATATATAGTGCAGTAATAGCGTCCTGAGCAGAGAATAAAGTCACACTCCCTTAGTGTGTTGTAATCAGATCTGTTCTTTGTTGTGGTAGATGATTCGGCTGCATGAGCATGTTAGTACATGTGAGTCCCTCTGTGTGTGTCCTACTGGATAGCTATTCGCCGCTCCTCTCTCGCGCTTGTAAGACTGTTACTGCTGATAACGCAGTTCAGTTTCAGTTCTGGTGGGACGGTGTTGTTGCAGAAGCATAGTGCCCACACTCTGGTTCCCCATGAGGTTAACACCATTAGCCCTGGCACTGTAGCTGTCATTCAAGCTGTTTAGCACCATTAAGCCCAGTGCAGACCAAAGATTAGTGACGACACAAGTTAAAACTTGCAGCTACTTGCAATGTGCCGGTCCACGATGCTCTGCAAACTTGTGCATTCGCACCAATGCAGCTGGACAAGACTGTATATTTTCTCCATTACCTCCATCTCTCTGTACTTTCGTTCTGAACGAGCTAATGGATTAGGCAAAAACAGATTTCACATGATGCAGAAGTCAATAACCTATATTCAAGTCTGAAGATTCGTTGTTTGCAGCTAAATTTCATATATAGGCATGTCAACCTATATAGCTTACATACACTGGTGTAGTGGAGGGTATACTCAGGTCTACGGGGTATACCCACTTCTTTTTCTGTCCAGTTACAGTATACCCACCTATCAGCTAAACAGCCATTGTAATATATAGGAGAGTATGCCCACTTCCTCATCAGTAACCTACCTATCTACCTAGTAGTACACCCACCTCATCAATTACCACTACACTACTGGTTACATACATCCAAATACTACACATTTATTTTATTTTATTTAACCTTTATTTAACCAGGAAGTCCCACTGAGATTGAAGAAGGCAGCAGCCTATCAATGCACATTTAAAATGTAACAAATACAACATATAATACAAAAAAGAAAACAAAGTAGACCCCAAGATGGAACCCTGGGGGACACCTTTAGTGATCTCAAGAAATTCCAATTAATGGTCTTCTGCATAAATACTGGATGATGATGATCATCATCATCATCATCATCCAGAAGGTGCCTTAAATATACAGTACATATACTGAACATACATACAAATGCATTCAGGCTAACATTTACATATGTATTCATACATACATAAAAACAAAAGACCTCCAAACAAATTTGTGTGTGTGTGTCTTTTCTAAATAAATGGCAAACACTGCTGCACATCCTGTCTCCTGTTCTGTAAATATGAACTGCTGCCTGGGAAAATATTTTTACTTTAATTCCTGTTGGTAACAGCAGGAGGGATATGTGTAATATTGACATCATCCATCTGCATTATGTCAGGAACCTTTCCCTCAGAAGTTGTAAACATAGCATGGAGTCCAATAAAAAAAACAAAATTAGTTTTATGAAGATGTTTATGAGGAGAAGGATTTTGTTGATGCACATTTTTCATGTAATACCAAGAAGAGGAAATACAAAAAGTCTCTCCAATTCTGCCATTTGAACGATTGTATGTGAAGGCTTTAATTTTAAACATGTTCCAAATTGTTGATCCTTTCATCGGTCATCCCAAAATCAAAAGTAAGCCTTCAACCACAAGTCACAAAGAGGTGCTTTTAGGATTTCATCTTAAAGCCATCAATTCAAAGTTTCAACTCCTAAACTTGTGGTATACACTGTTTATTCCCCGAGAAGCCGCCTGAAAGAAAGTGCTGGAGGAGCTTCCTAGCATCGCTGCCATAAATAATTATCTGCTATACATTTCATCACTCCCACTCCTTTCCTGTCTCGATCAATCCTGCACCGAGGAGCCTTGCATGCTGCTGTAAAATGACTGGAAGCTGATGGATACAGTCCCCAGCAGAGCACGTGACCTGTCTCCATTGGCGCTTATGGCACCACATTTAATCTAAATGTAGTCCTTGACAACGGGAGGATCCTCGCTTAGCTGTGTGGGATCTTTGCGGCTGGAAATGTATTATATATATGTTCGTACTTGAGGTTTTTATTCTGAAAAATGGACAATTTACGGCATGTTTTTTTTGTCACATTGGTTAGAATGGTTTAGCATCCAGAGAAGAAGAAACCAAACATCAGATCAGGTTTTTATTCTTTTATACTCTCAGATTAATAGTGACAAAGTTGTGAAAGTTGTATCAGTGTTGGCTGAGAGGATGCAGGTGGGAGCTGACCAATCCCGTGCCAGCTCTTCTCCACTCAGCTCCTTTCTCCAGGGCAAAGCGCTGGCCTGCTGAGAGCACACATGAGCGGTCCACGGAAGGGCCGGGATCCCGACAGCTCTAACCCCCCCGTCGACATCTCATCCGTCTTGCAGTGTGTTGGCACTGTGAAGGGTAAACTGGGCTGATCTGTGGGACAGGCGGGGAGGGCACAGGAGAGCAGCCTTCCCACCGGAGCCCCAGACCAGCACGCTCAGATTAGAGGAAATTTGTTCCACAATATTGTGGCCTCCTGCTTTCCAAGGCTGGGCCCGCACAGACGGCAGAGGCAGAGATTTGGGCGGTGGCCAAGCCTTTTCGTCGGGCTCCTCGTTCGCGCCACATGTGCCGAGCTCGACTCCCCGCTGATCCTTCTAGCTTTATAGCCTCCCTGCCTGATGGAACAAATGCTACATCGCAGAAAATAAACTTATCTCATTTGGATGACAACACATTCCCCCAGGTTATAATGTTGCACCATTTTGAAAAGGCAGACAGGGTCAATTGTACATTTCCAGCTCAACCAGGGAGTCTTTTGCTGTGAAAATGCCTGTCTCGCCACATGCCTGACAGTGAATTTGGAACAATTTGCCTTATTGACTCCCTTGGTGTTTGGTGTAAAGTATTCCCCTTGTTTGGCGCGAAACATATATATTTCCTCACAGATATTTCACGTCGTCTTCAGTGAACAAAAGAAGAAGGGAGTTGTTTTACAGGCTAATAGGTATGTTTCAATCCATTACATCAGCCAGTGTGGGGTTTTTTTTCAGACTGGAGGATGCATGACATGATTGATGACCTTAGGAGATTATCCCCAATACAAAAGCCATCATTGAACAGCAGGGCTGCCATTGTGTGTGGGATGTCTCCCATTGATTTAAGTAGTATATTTTCATGATCTATAAAGAGGCCAGCTGGAGAGAAAATTGTTTGCTCTCAAACATTTAGTGTCTATAAGCAATCACACTCGTGATTAGAAAATGATTATCACTCTTTGATCTCCTTTATGTTTGGCTTTTTTGGGGGGAATAAGTATAGTTACATGCTTGTGTGTTGTTAATTGGTTACAACCAGCTGAATTAAGTTAAATTAACCCAAATGACAAAAAAAGAAACCCTGTCACTACAGTGCTATCTATCCATGTAGACAGTTTTGGTTTTATTTGCTGAGGTTTTGTCTCTCAGACCTCGTCCACACATACATGTATATATCTTAAAACATAGCTTTTTCTCAGCTTTTTGAAATTTCATCCACATGCAAACTGAATAATAGGTTGCTTAAAACTGTTTCAGTGTTGATGTATAGACAAGGAAAACAGTAGGACGTTTTTTGGCTTGTGATGCCACAAGTGCATCTCTTCTGTGAGACGAATGAGGGTGCCATTTCTTGCACTTTCTGACGCGACCAAAAAAGTGCTAACCTTGTAAACAGGACTTTTTCACATGTTTACACACAAATGTAACATTGCTCTTCCACAATAGAGGAACACAGGCATCAGTGTGTTGTACTGCTAACACTCCTACGACATCAACACATTCTCACTCCCAACTCATCAAATACAAGCAGCAAACTCCGGGACTGAAAAAATGAAGTCAACACAAAATAGCCAAATGTGGTCACTTTTAACTAAAAAACAACAACAACAAAAAACAACAAGGTGGCGACAGCTGAAAGGCCCAACTTGAGGCTTGATGTCACGGTAGCTACGTCCATTATTTTTACCATCTATGCTTGGTCCAGTGGTGTAAGGAAGTTACACTATTATGACAAGCCCTAGTGCATGCTATCGTGCATGTATTGTCTTGACACAAATACAGACTTGACATTGGACAACATCAACATACATATTACCCAGCAATCACCACTGCATATCTGACAAAAATATAAAAGTAAGTAAGGAATTAATCATTTAATTGAGTTGTTTTTATAGTTTTTATATAGAAAAAGGCATATCATTTGTTTTAGATAGCTACTTACTAATTACAGAAATAAAAAAGTAAACCATGCCATCGATGGGTTTGTCTTTTTTAGGACATATATAGCAAATGGCAACCTTTTTTTTTTTATCATTCCCCTGTGAACACAGGTATACAGTATATTCACCGTGGCAATCTGAAGCCCTTGCAAGGGCCTGCTCTCTCTACGGGGCCCTAAACCCAACAGGCCCCAGTGGAACCACACTGCCTGCACTGTCTGTATTCATGCCCCTGTCTTGGTCGGTGACCCAAAATGTCAAACTACAATGCTTTCAGTATCCTCCCTGCGTCAGTTTTGAATGATCAGGGAGGGCGTTTCAATCAATGCCAGTTACATGCATTTTGTGTTTCCATCATTAATTTCTATTTTCACAGCTTCTGCTTAAATCCATACTGTCTTTTTCAAAATAAGGTTAGGATATAGGTAAAGAACTGGGTGTACTTCCTTAGGTTTAGGTAACAAAAGAACAAAGGTTTAGAAATAAACATTATGGTTTGGCTTAAAATAAGTACATTTGTTACTAATGTAAAGTAATGCCACTGGTGTTGCCTGGTATATCTTGAGTGAGATTTGTACTTAAACGTCGAGTCAACACCATACCTACGCTGTAGCCTCACGTGTACTTCCGCAGAAATGTAACTGCAACGCAGACCTCCTGTCTATTTCTGTAAGCCGAAACCATTTCCCTCAGTGGAAACAAAGCTTTTATTTACTTTTTTTTCACTTTATTTATGGTAAGGCCTTTGATTACCTCCGCCCGAATACAATGCAGATGGATGGGGTTTCATTTGAAGCACTCAAAGCATTTAAACAACCCTTACTCCTTCAAAATATGCTTATTTGAATGATGCAATTTGAATGAATGAATCTAACCTGCAGAGGAGCAGCAGTGTGTCCACTCTTCAGTCCGCCTCTACACCCTTTCTTCTGGTCTCTTCAGCTGTGCCACCCATTCATTCCCAAAACAACCTTTAAATAGACCTCTTCTGTCCACAGAGGACCTATTAACCACAAATTTGTTTTCATCTCTCTGACAAGCCAAGAGAGGAGTGTACTTTCCACACAAAAGAGCCCAGAAGAGCCATGAAACAAAAATGTGAATAAAAAGACTGGAGGATATCATTATATACAAATTAATTCTCTCCTGAGCTGTAGCTGCCCCGTCCTTTGGCTAAGAATTGGACTGTCTTAATTGCTTTATCGCTTAGCCGTGTGCTTCCCAGCAATCAAGTGGCTTCCATTTAATTCAAGTGCCACCAAGATGGGAAGAAAGTGGCCTCTCCCTGGCCCTGGAGCATAATAGACAGTGGAAAGTGAGGATACACCCTCCAAATTGGAAAACACTGGACCATAGATTAACAGAAATGAACACCATTAGCCTGGCGATGAGGAAATCATTTTCCCCCCTCAGGTGTTTTGGAAGGCACAGTGAGACTGTGGCTGCGGTGGCAACTCTGGGCGATCCGAATCTTTTTTTAGGTGACCCTCGTGAATATTCAAGAGCCGAGGGATTTAGTATCAATTTACAGTTTTAATAAAAGTCAGACAAGGAGATTTGTCAAAACATAATCCTGATTAAAGGGAAAAATATTAATTAAAGGAGGTATCTCATCAACAGATATGTTTTTCACGACTGTCTACTGGGAAATACTTTGTGACACTTTTATCTTATAGAGAGGAAAATCACTTACCACCTTTTGATTATTATCCTTATTACCCCAGTTCATACTCAGAGTTTTATACAGGTTTATTGCTAAGTGAGACATTTAAATCTTTAATGAACGAAAAGTAATGTCTAGTAGGCCTTGTGTAGTAATCGTCTTCCATGGCAAATTTTCACAGCTTCAGAAAATACATGAGGACAGGATACAGCAATTACTTTTTTACATGTAAACAAAACAAATATGTACCTGGTAACAAGTAAATGATATGAGGGCTCCTACAGCCAAGTTCAAGAAATAATTAAGCTAACTGCTGCTTAACAATTAACACTACGGAGTTACTGTGTAACATTGCAATCAGGCTAGTGAAATCAAAATCAGACTCGGCCTTCTCTACAGCAACAAATTACACGCAACAAATACAGTTCAGTCAGGAACACTTTACTTAAAGAAAACTTTATTTCCATTTGCAGTATTATTTTTGGTGGTATGGCTCTGTTCTGGGGCCTCTCTGGTTTTCCTCGGCCCGCGCAGAAAATCTCTTCCACATGCGTACATGGAAAGTGTAAGGCGCAGAGAGCACACCTCCCTGCCCTTCCATGTGCCTCCATAGAAAGCCTAAGGCAAGGAGAGCAGCAGCGAAGACTTGGTGAAACCCAAGTGACACAGATACAGGAAATGAATCTTGAGTCTCAGTTTATCAGCGGTCTCTGGTAATAGTTCCACCTTTTGACCGTGAGCTTGTTAGCCTAGCTTGCTAGCTTCCTCTTTTGTGAAATACAAACTTTACAGCATGAAACGGCTTTCTATAAATACTTGTAGCAACACAGGCCCTCAGATGTCAGTGATCTGCTGCCGTGAGAAAGCTCAAAAATGTCCCAAAAAAGGAAAAACATGCAGAGTAGCTGTAGTATAATTATAGTTTATACTTCCTTAGAAAGTGAGGACAATTTGAATTTCAGTTTGACTGAATCAAACCTCTCTAGGATGCATGTTTCATGGCAGCAGTCTGACGTGTAGCTGCTTTCTGATAATAGCACACAGCAGACATCTGCAGACATGAGACTGTTCACTGATCTTGATCAGCAAGGGCTGTTCTCACACTTCTGCAGCACCGGAGATGGAAGTGAATGACAGGTGCACGGAATAAAATCCCTCATCACCGAGAGCTCGCATTTTATTTTTGAACGTGGCAACTGTGTATGTTTTAGCATTAATTCTTTCTCTGTCTGAATCTTCAGGAAAGTTGACAGGTTTTCTGTCCACATGTTTCTTTCCAGTATGTCCAAGTCCTCCAAACTCTTCCTCCACCGTCCCTTCAGGTTAATCAGGTGTAATTTAAAATCCAAAATTCCTGACAGTACATTTTCTAATGGTACTGCCTGTATGTTCTGCATGGCTGTTTGGATCAAAGACTGGTTATCTCTTCTATTGAGCTGTTCTAACCTCTGTCCACTCTCATTACAGGCAGGCAGCGGTGAATTTCCTAAGCAATCAGGACTAACGTTCCCGGGCAGGTATAGACTACGACACTTTAACGAGTTAAAATGCAAAGCCAAGTAGAACATTAAATCAGAGTGAATGAGACAACAGATACCCAGAGTCATCAGGCGTCTAGAAAGAGACAAGAGACAGTGGGTGACGTGTGTACATAAATACAACACAGGGAAGGAGATGCAGTGTATAGTATTAAATTGTACATTAACATATGTTACAAAGTTTTATTCTCCAGTGTTAGTCTCAACTTTTCCAATATATTTATCTTTTTTAAGACTGAATTTCTCAACTTAAAAGTATGTTTTCATAGCACCACAAATCTGTAAAAGGTTGAGGTGGATAAATTACCGGAATATTTCTTGATGACCACAATCATTCGCTAAGCTTACAAATTTATCGTTATTATTTAACTTGTAATAACTTGTCAACTCACTCAGCTAGTTCTATATTTCTTTTAATCCATAATGAATTTTATATAGCTTTATATTTTACATTTGACATAGACATACATGATGTTGGTTGTGGTCTTGTACCAGATTTAACCTGCTCTGGAGTCTTGTTTCAGTTTCAAACTCTCTTACTCAGAGCTCTAATTCAGCTCAACAAGAATTGATCTTGATCTTGAGTTTTTTTTGTAGTCTTCATTCAAACCAACATAACATAACTTTTTACCGAATGCTATCATACATCAGCCTTGTCAGCCGTGGTGTACGGTAGTTAGTACAGGCCCCAGTAAACACTATTACAACAAACCTTAGTGCCAGATTTGAGAGAGTTTGTAAACTACGGATGAGCGAGTGTCTGTATGTGTTTAACCAACAAAATTATCTGTATCTGTACAAAATGGATCGAGTTTAGACCAAAGCTGTTACTTTAAACCTGAAACTGACATGGGTTGATCAGAAGTTGCTATATTTATTATGTTTTAGAAAACTATTTCCATACAACAATCTCAGAATTGAGCTTCAGTTAATTTTTGATCAGACTAGTAAGAAACTGAACACAGGTACCTATCTGAGGATTTCCCCTCATCAGGAGTAGAGACACGTGTAGCACTCATATTCATATAAAGCACGTTATCTGTACCAGATACTGATTTAATCCGAGTAAAGTCGACTTAACCCTGCTAGCTACTGTATTTCAAATTGTCTTGTCACATGATAAAATGGAGACTTGACAGTGGACAACATCAACATACGTATTACCAAATCAGTATATGACAAAAATACCAAATAAAATAAGAAAGAATTTAGTTTTTTAAATCATTAATTTATAGTTTTTATAGTTTATATAGCATAAACATAACATTAAGCATCACGGACCTGGGCTTGCTTTATCGAGGGCATATGGCAGATGGCACCATTTTCAGTTTAAGGTGAGCTTCTCTGAGTTTGTTCTCTGTCAGATAGTCGAACACATTATCATGGGATCCGCACTCTCTACAACTCCCCTCCACACACACACACACACACACACACACTCACACTCACACTCCATAGGCTCCAATGCAACCACACTTCCTGCACTGTCTATACTTATGCATCTGCTTGTCAGTGTTGGTCAGTGCTGATAAACTGGAGGTGTGTCCTTAAACACTGCCTCTCAGAAGCAGTATAAAATCTGCAATAGATATATTTTGACTTTACGGTACATTGAAATTATTTCTCTCACTGCTTGTTTATGCTTTTGTTCCTGTATCATGTTGTATCCTCAAACATTGAATATGTGTTATTGCTTTAAAAGGTGCAAACCAGAGAACGTTTCATTAACTCTGAGAGTTTCAGTGTCCCATAATGGCATTTAAGCTGTTTCAGTGGCTTTTCCACTCTGACAAATTTCTAAAAATCCTGACGGAAACACTGAGTACTTGTAATGAGTTGACATGAACTCTTGTCTTGCCCGCAGCTCTGATAAAAGACTCAGCCAGCATCGTGAATCTGGGTTATGCGTGGTATTCAGGGTAAACTGTGGGTTTTTCGGTGGGGTGAGGCGCGAGGTGAGGGTAGATCCGAGAATTTCGACGCTGAGACGCACCAGCTGTGTTTATAGATTCCCACTGCACCTGCTGGGGTTACAGAGCAAGTGCACTGGGGGATTAAGCACTGGGGCACTGGGAGTAGAACAAGGAACAACAGATTCATGTTAAGGAAGCATGTCAACACCTCCCTGGTGTCTGTACTTAAGCTATTCATTGTTGTCGGTTGCTACGTAGGTTTCAAACTAATCTGTGCTCGTTTTTTTCCCTCTTAGCTGTTAATCAAATATGCCCAGCTGAAGAGGAAATGTGCCAACGTGCTAACAGAGGAATCTCTGCAGAAAGACATTAAGATGGAGATGGGGAAGATAAAAGCTGTTGGACATTTAAATTTAGCGTCCATAGACATTTACGTTTTGCTGGAGTGTGCTAGTTCTTGATTACAATGTTGACATTTTACTCGGAATTAACCTGATTAATGCCATTGAGCGTAAAAGCCCATAGCTCAGCATTTCTCATGATCACAGGAGATGGATTAAGAAAGAAGGCTTTCAAATTGAATATACCTCTCCCTGCTCAGCCTGCTAATTGTGCCATTTACCACTACTTGAGTCACTGACCGACGCTATTTAGTCAAACTAATAATGATGCACAGTCCAAGCCATCCCTTGATAATTAAACGAAAGCGCCATCTCTTTTTCTGTATTAGCTTTTTTTGTGTGTGTGTGAATTAACAGGTGCACGCAAAAACATATCGAGCTGCGGTCACTGTGTTCCTTTAAATCACTTGTGGCATTGTTAGCTGGGAAATGACTTTTTTTCTGAATCCATTCTCTGTCACTTGTTATTGATTACGCAAAGTAAGAACTGTTAACATTCTTGTTTTGAATGTTTAGTCAGGTGAGCCTGTTTATTGGGCAAAGACATCTCTCACGTACCAAGAATTTCAACATGTTTCAGCTGTCAGTGTTTTGGGGAATATTAGAATGTGCATGGTTTTAGTGTGTAACTCAGGACACCCAGGATACTCGTTGTTGTTTTGTATCTCTTTGTGGTTGTTTTCCCTCTCTATAGTCACTGTGATTCTTGTTGTTAGTCTCTTTGTAAAAGGAACAAGGATTTCACCAATGTTTTAAATTACCTTGTGTTCTTTCTGACACTTCTCTGGATGCTTTGACACAGAAACAACCCTAACCCTTCGCATCCTTTCTCCTAACAGGCAATTATTAGTTTAATTAGAGCCCGGTCTCACTCCGAAGTCGTTGAAATCCAGCGCTTGGGCAGTGACTCGCGGCGTCAAGAGACCAACAAACAAATGCCTCCTTCAGTGTCAGCATGATACATGGCTGATTGCGGTGGGACAAGGACGAAAGTTAAGTTGGCTAAAGTATAAGAGGGGTGGGCGGGAGGCGTGGTGGATGGGTTCAACAAACGCTGACTTTCACCTGAGAGAGCGGTGTTTGTGTCCCGTAAGATTCTAAAGCCAAACCCTGTTCCTTTTTCCTAACCCAACCATGTGTTTGTTGTTGAAGGAAAAAAAAAGTTAATTTGTGTTGTTGTACCAAAGTAGTGCATTTATTTGAAAGAGACTGTGTGTAAACGTTGACACGGTGTCCCAGAACGTCAAAACCCAATGTGAGATAAGGTCGGAGTGAGAATGTGTTGTTAATTATTGCATTTCTTTTTATCATGACGACAGTTTTTCGCTAACATTAACCAAGATTTAGTTGCCTAAACTTAACACACCAAATTAAGCAAATCTTAAAAACAGCAACTCAACTGTCAGAATAATTTTTGGCATTGAACATTTCTGGAAACAACGGATCATGGATGGATTACCAAAGCGTCAGGGCCCCCATGACTTCACCTGCAAAATGTCATTCGAAGAAACACATTCAGACCAGGAAGAGACACAAAATGATCACAAAGAAAGATAAAACGACTACAAGGAAACAAAAATGACCACAAAGACATGCAAAATAGCTAAAGAGAAATATAAAGAGACTAACACCAATGCTTACGACGACTATAGAAAGGGGGAAACAACCACAACGAGACACAAAATAACCACAAAGACACACAAAAGCACACAGAGGTGCAACAACAACAGAAGGAGGCTAAACAAAGATAAAGTCTGTGTCTTGCTCCTATGTAGGAAAGATGGTCTCAAAGATTTTCTCATAATCCGCCCATGCTGCTGATATGTAACGTTTGTACATTCCACATGTAGGATATAGGTCAAACTTTACATTTCTTTATGTTTCAATCAAGCGGCATCAAGGGCTGAAAAATGAAGCCAACATGAAAGTGCCAAAAACTGCAGTTCTTTAAATGACCACTAGAGGCTGGCTCCAGAAGCCCTGTCCTGTAGATGTTTAAATGCCCAACTTTACAGCAGAAATAAACATGTTTACAGCCTGGTACCAAAACAGTTGGTTGGTCTCTGTAGCTAACTTCCCTGTTCATTACAACAGTACGGTGATTCATTTTTATATCTCACCTGTTTACATTCTATTAAGGCTTAAAGCACAATTAAGGACAGGCTGCTTTGAGTGGCAGGCTGTCTGCAGATAGTGTTTTCAGCTTTGCAGTCAGATCCGTCCCTCGCTCTTCCACAACACTAGCCTTTTGTCCAAATATGGTCACTTCTGGCTCCAAATAACCAAGATGGCGATGGCTGAAATGGCAAACTTGAGGCAGGGGTCCACAAACCAATAGGTGACGTCACAGTGGCTGCGTCCATTATTCTTACAGCCTATGGTTCCAGTTTTTCAATCATAAAATGACAACGTTGTAATTTATGTGTGGTTAGGTTTAGGCACAAAAAACACTTGGTTAGGGTGAGAAAAAGATCATGTTTGAGCTTGAAATACCTAATTTGGCTGCTACAAACAGGGCTGTTAAAAACACACCCACTTTTATTAGTCTCCAACTGTGGTCTGTTGCTGTCGCCTATCGCCTATCCACCATGAATCTCTTCCTCCTCCTGATGAGAAACTCCGCTCATGCACATGTAATCTGAACTATGTCTGAATATCCAAGATTTGCAGAAACGAACAGTGCCAACATTTTATTCTGGCGACAAGGCTGACGAATGAGATGACAGATCAGAAAACAACCATATGAATTGTTAGTCTCACGGTCATATGGGTCATTTTGTACAAACAGTCTACTGGATTTGGTTTGGTTTTTTTCTTCCTTAAAACATAACACACACTTCGTTTTTGAAAAAGATCTGTGAGTGAACTCTCGTCAACATTTCTGCCACGTCTCAGGAAGGATGTTTTCGCCCATGTTGGAAATGCCGTCTACACTTGGAGGTTTATTTACACTTCATGGTTGTTTGAAAATTCAGGCTCCATCCAGATCAGGAGAAGAAAAATCAGCTGTATTATAATGCTCTCCCTGTTCTGGCCTGATTGACTCTGATATCAGCAGTGCCTCTAAAATAAAATGCCCATGTGTCCCTGTAAACACACAGCATTTGTTCTGAGGCAGAGTGGCTCTGCAGAGCTCCTCTCCGGCAGCACTGAGCCTGACCGAGCCAGGGAATAAGTAAATGAATAAATAGGCTGATGTTGAATTTTCCCCTCACTTGCCTCCACTGACACAAATAGGATCTACAGTAATTTATAATGCTGTTAGAGAGGCGGCTCTCTCTCTCTCTCTAACCGTGGTGTCTGTCACCTCGCGAGCAGGAGGCCTCTCAGAGTGGAGGACCTGCAGCACCCTGACATCCTGCTTTGCCATTCCACACACACGGCCCAAAGGCTAAGTGACATCAAGCCTCATTATTGTCATCACATGCCACATTTGTAACTGGTTAGCGAGCAAATTGTGATAAAATAGGCTGATGCCCCTTCTGAGCGTCTCTGGCTGCACAAGCTGGACTTTCCATAATGTTTGGAGCCACATCGGTGTGGGAGAAAAAGAGGACGAGATGTGCTTTTTGTGGCAGAAATACGGGTTTCTTTTCAATCTTGAATGCTTCATATCAGTAACAGGGATATTAGGGCTCCTGATATGACTCTGAAACAGGAAGGAGTGAGCTGGAATTACCTCTATCAACCAAAAATAACACTGAGTTGTGTTGGATCTATAATGCTGGAGTTCTTTATTACACCAGAGGCTGTGCAGTCTGAGATATAAGCCGTGCACTACAATTTATATGCATAGTATTTCGAAATGCACGACATCTCTATGCCGTCTCTGGTGAGCTCCCACACATGTTCATATACTACTCCCTCAGTCGTACCGCTTTCTGTTTTTTTTTTTTAATCC
Organism: Epinephelus awoara; assembly: GCA_035609425.1. Lineage (NCBI taxonomy): Eukaryota > Metazoa > Chordata > Actinopteri > Perciformes > Serranidae > Epinephelus > Epinephelus awoara. The sequence goes on from CM069313.1 coordinate 24,532,938, forward strand.
ACCCTCGGAAATAATGAGGAGGAAAATCTCTTGCTTACATCAACCTCAAATTGGCGAAATGAAAATCTGTCTTAAACAAAGGGAAAGACCCCCATGGCGTCTGGGTCTACAGTTTCTGTCACATATATATTCCTTGGAGGTTTCATGTGACAAAACACAGAAAGTTGCTTTGTCCCTCCTCTTGTCACGTTACACCCCTTACCCATAGTTTTTTTTTCTCTTCCCCTTCCTGTTGTCTGGCTGTCTGTGCTGTCAGCCCATAGCCTGGCACCTGCTCTCATGTTCCTAATTAGTCTCATTTAATTAATTATATACTGCAGCACATCTCCTTATTTCTGGCTTCCTCTGGATTTCATCGCCTTTGTTTCAAACTTGCAGAGATCAGCTCTCAGAGAGGTGCTGTGTGCATTTAACATACTCTTTTGATGGTCAGCTCACTACAAGGTGTTTATTTTAAGTGTTGTGACTCCCATGACGACAGGACGACTGGATAAGAAATCATTTAACAGTCCTTCTTTAACTTTCTATGTACGCTCCTTCTTGAAAATGTGCCTTGTAATGCTGCTAGAGCGGGCGAAGTTGGTTGTTTTGCTGTGGGATGTTGTGTCATCGTGGTAAGGAATACCCGCAGCAGCTTCACAGCTGCCACTTGCATCCTCCTGTTACACTGGGATGCATGATGTGCTAAAGAAAAGGTGTCATCAAATATTTACCACCTGATCAACACCACACAATAGGGAAAGATCAAACCTTTGACTGAATAGGTCAACCACACACTCATTGAGTTTCCAGCAGAGAAGTCAGAGCAGTATCAGCCGCAGGAAGACAACAGTTACACCGTCACAGTCGGGCTTTTTATTCTTTCACAAATGTTTCTTTTTGCATCCAAAAATCTTGCTAGGTTTTTTTTTATGAAAGCACCTGTGTACCTTGAGGTTACATCATCCTTTAAAGCAGTTTTCTTTCAGACTTAGACTCAGACTTGTCCTGTAACAGTTCAGATAGTCATTCATTTTAGAGTACAAAGGTACAATAAGCTACAATTTACAAATCATTAGAATGAGCTTGTAGTTAAGACGGCAATGGTTTCTGTGAGGAGATACTATAAAAAAAGGAAGTTGTTTGAAAAGTAAAGGGCTGAGGTGGAAATTTGAATGATGAACCCCTTCCCAGATGCACCGGTCATCGATTTGACACAAGAACGATGTGGGACTTGGTTGGAATGAAAAGCAGGTCGTTGATATTCTAAGTGTCTAACAACAGAATCTTATGTTGTGTAGATGTTAACTTTAAGATGTTTTGCAGACATTAGGTTTTATTCTCCGTAAATTACAACTTAATGTTGTTATCCTATGTCAAGTTGGCGCTGAAATTAGACATTTGGAAGACATTAGATACAACTAAAACCAAAAAATTACCAACATCATCTGCCATCAGTAGTCTACATGGAATTGACGTTGGCATTAGACGTTTCCCAGCTGGTACACAACTGACTTTCAACATTGAAATGTGGTGGACAGTATGTCAGTTGTTGTTTCAACATTTAAACAACATTGAAACAACATTTAATTCTGATGGTTGTGAAAAGGTGATCAAAATAAATCAAAGTTGGAATTTCAAAAAGATCTGTTTCAGTGTTGAAACTATTTTGAAACTATGTTTACAGTTTATGAAACAACATTGACAGAACATTGGGAAATCAGCATTGATTCATCTTTTGCAATCAAAACATACTTCAACAGTGATTCAGCCATGGTGTATGACGTTGATTCAATAGTGAACAAACATTAAAATGCCAGCTGGGTTGGGTCACGCAACGTCACAGCCTACATTCAACCAAATATCAACTTAAGACGTCGGTGGCCAGCTGGGTTAGTTAAGGTGAAAATACAGGATATTGTAATAACGTCAAATTCAAGTTGTATACATGTAAGGCAGTAATGTGATGTCAAACTTTTACTAAATTAAATGTAATTAGACAAAAAAAGTCTACAATTACAAACATCTTTCTCACAAATAACACACTTTGTGTAAGACTGAAAAACATGTACGTATGTCCCAAATGGATCAGTAGATTTCATATTAAGCTCATCATGTTAAAAAACCCTCACTAGTTAACCCTTGTATTGTCATTAGGGGTAGGGGAGGAAATTGGTACAGCATAGTATTGTGATATTTTGCTTGGCAATATTGTATCGATACATAGATGCCAAGTATCAATTTTAATTTTATAAATTATTAATATTGCAAATACAAATTCAACTGTTGGTAGCCTACAAAAACAATAGAATCATTGCGTCTTTGGACAACTAGATACATAAAAATGAAGTGAGATTAACTGACTCAAAACGTTATCCTTTATTGTTTATTCAAGGATCCCCGTTAAAAACACATGAATGTGCCTCTAGTCTTCCTGGGGTCCTACACATTGAAATAAAGTACAAACATAAAATATAAGTACAGACAAACAAGATGTAAAACAATAAAAATACCAAACTGATACCCAAATAAAATAAATTAAGGATGATATAGACTAAACCATCATTCAGCATAGCAGCAGAAAGAAAAGCCACTAAGCTATATTATCACAAGCAGACTAAACATCATATCAGTACATTTATGTTATTAAATAAAACAGATGTTGACAAAGTCTTTCTTTGGGGACATAATTTGCAGTTGGAAAAAGGGTAATAAATAAATATATCCCACTATATGTTACTGCACACAAATAGAATTATGTTTCTATGGTTATAGAAATGCTAAATTTACTTTGAACACACAAAAAAATAAATAAACTAAACTAAATAAAAATAAAATGAATTAAGCAGTGATTTATGCTCCACCCAAATAAAACACACCCATGACGTTACGTGAACAGGTGCATGCTGGGTGTAGCTAGCATGCTAACATGCTAACAGAGTGCTCGCTGTTGATTCATTGTTGAGTCATTCAGCTCAAAATGTTTAAAGAACACTTTGAGGAGCACGGTGGGAGCAGAGAGGCCGAGTGGACTGGGTATACTGGGAGCAGAGAGGCCGAGTGGACTGGGTATACTGGGAGCAGAGAGGCCGAGCAGATTCAGGAGGACTTGGCGGTGCGCTAGCCTCACACAGGTGAGTAGCGTTAGCCTACGACCACACACTCCAAGCTAGCTCTCTCTTCAGATTGCTAGGCAACGAAGCGTGTTGTACAGTCTCTCCATTTGCTTTAATGTGTGTGTTGTTGATACATCTTTGTGTTTTGGTGATTTATTTCATGTATGCAGCTTAATATTACTAATAATATTACTTGTTATACCCGCCACAGGTGTCCAGGCTGTGTTGTTATGTACTTGTCTTGACATTTATCTCTTTTATGGTTACTTCTGCTGGGGCTGCATTAAGGAAAGGCAGCCTTAGACCTTATTTCTAATTCATCTTTAGAGAATAACTGTCGCATATAGTTTTAATTTAGACATAGGGGCTCTGTGGTGTGATGTGTAGAGTATATGTTGACATGTTAATGCTGTATTTTGTACCCTGCCTAGGATCATAGCTATAGCATATCTGTGCCATCCCTCCAATCTCCTCCTTCCTTTGATGTAACATTTACCCAGAGTACATTTTGATATACCTACTTCTTCCTTTTGCTTGAATAGGTTTTTACGCAATTAATTGTACTTGTATGCCACAACAAATATGTCTGATTCCAGCCAAAGGTAAACACAGATGTTAATTTCTCCTTTCCATTATGTTGTTGGATAATTATACTAACAATCCGAGGCTATCTGTGTGGAAAAAAATGCACTTTTAGTGAACGTATTTTGACGTTGTTTGATGCTGTCTGAGTGCCCTATTATTTAATAAAGCGCAGGCAGGTCAGCCCTAGCTTCGTACTGGAGAATTGTCACATATTGAACATCCTATCACTCATTTAGACAAAAGTAGATTGGAAAATAGGGCCCAGGTTGAAAAAACACATTAGTTCCCCTTTAAGTAGCCTGTGTAATAACCACAGGTACCAACCCTGGAAATTAAGGGGCCGTACACATGCTGCATCTTTAACCTCCTGGAAAACACGAGGTCGGGCGCTGGGTGTTACTCTTGTTCCCTTACTGTGCCAGTTTTCAAGAGCGTGGCAGCAGGTTGCGTCCGAGGTGTGTAGGCCTATTGTCTGTGGGACAGATGTAAAGCTCTGGGTAGCCATGCACTAACATGATCAACTTTTCCGTATTTATCAGACTGAATATTTATAGAAGAAGGGAAAGAAATCTGTCGACTGTGATTGGTTTGTAACGTGACTCCTGTCTGTGGCCACTTCCCTTCAAACTAATTCCCACATGGTCCTGTCATATGCGTTTTGATTTATTTTGATAAGACGCAGCTCCTGATTTTCATGTTTGCTTCATTTTATTTTTTTCTGTGACCAAGCAACCAATGAAATCTTGCTGACTAATTAACTTTTGGTTGACTATTAGAAGGCAGCCCTAAAACAAAAGCTGTATCAGATGCTTTATTTTGAACAGGAGTAAGCGTCCTGGGAGGGGTGTTTATGTTTGTGTTGTTTCCATGTCAAGAGGTCGTGAGAGTGACCTCACTCCCCTTTCACTGCTGACAGCTGATCGGCTGACATAACACAAGGCCAGATATTGTTTCCTCCACAACAATCGAGTGTTTAAATTTTCAGAGCGGGCTCACACTTCTGAGCAACCCCTTAGCATGACGATTCATGACAATTGATTTTTTTTCTCTCTCCAAGATGCAACAGCCGTTGCAACACAAATATTTGTCTGCTGTGTGAATAATTACATTTCCTCCTGCTTTGATTCGGGGGGTTTTGTTTCTAAAGGACCTGTTTATGGAGAGGAAATGACAAGAAGTCGAGTTGACAGGCCTGGAGTGAGACAGTTAAATGCCCCTTGCTGCTCTGGATAATTAATAAATAAAGTACCAGGGGAGTCCTGTCATGGCTTCCTCTATGACAGGGGCTGTCTCCAGTGCGCTAAAGCATTAAATGACCAATTCCTGTCAGGCTAACTTCCACTGCACTCCCCTGGCACCCTCTCTCTCATTCTCCCTCTCTCTCTCTCACACACACACACACACACACACACACACTGTCTCTCCTTCTTCCAAAGAGAGCTACTTTGCTCTCTTTGCTCTGAGTTTTTCAGCGACTGATGGCTCTAGTTCATTTCTGCTGAATTAATTGGTCCCTGAATGAATTCTGTTGACAGGGCAATTCATCATGTGTTTGGCCTGACAGTGACTGGGGTGTTGGGAGTGTGGTGGTGGTGGTGGTGGGGGAGGCGAGGGTGAGGGGAGCCGCAGGAGAAGCTGGGGTTAGAGGGGGAAAAGGATGGGGGTTGATGATTCTGCCCTCTCTTCTACCCGCTTCTATTATTCCCCTCGAACAGGAATAGCCTGCATCAAATTCTGCTTTCCCTCCTCACTCCTCTCTGAATATTTCCCAGCTCCCCCCGGTTGCAAACAAACACGCCTGGCTGACAGATCCAGCTGATTAGGGAGCTCCTCTGTCTGCTTTGGAGGATATCCTCATTACTGGCCAGTCAGGTAGCAAGCCCCGTTAGCCCAGGACCACCAGCGCCTGTTATGTGGGACCTGACACGTTCACTAAGAGAGGTGCATTGCATTAGGCTTTAATTGCATCATGTATCACACAATAGCCATTAGGGTAATTATTTACTGGTGAAGGGTAAATGAGGTTTGGCGCTGGGCTGAGCCAGCCAGGCAGCTAGCCTCGTTTTTGGCAGAGGTGCGGCGCTCACCTATACGCTAACAAATCTAATCGCTGGTCATTTGCTTCATTTGGAAATATCCTGTCATCCAAACTCTGCTGTCCCGTCCCCCTCCCTCCCTCCCTCCTTCTCTCGGCTTTTTCCCCCCTTTTTCTCACACTCACTTTCAGTCAAGCAGTGCACTTATTACGTCCAATCAATCAATGCTCACTCATTAGGAACCTCCCCTCAAGTATCCTCTGGATGGCCTCACACAGCAAGAGTCAAAAATTACCTCATAATTGCTGCTCAGGCATCATAACAAGCTAGGCTGCCCCAGTGACACGGCCATACAAACAGGTCTAACACAGGAATTGATGGATACTGGAGAATCGTATTATATATTGCCATATCCAATTAGATACAGCACATAAAGCAGCAGATCCATTCCCCTCTTTTCATAACGTCCAAACCAGATATAAAGACGTGAAATGCATTTTCATATTTTCTCCACACATACACACACACACACCCCTCCTCTCGTCTTGGTGTGTCACTGCAAATGATAACATCCTGAGGATTTATTGTACATTTGACACACCAGTAACCAAATTATAATTCAGTTGCTGCGGCATATTCATAGAACCACTGTACAAATCGCACACAGAGAGTGTTCAGTCAGCATGTATTAGTGCGGAGCCGCTCCAAAAGGTCAACAGTTAGATCTGACACTGTGGTTTGAAGTTATGCATGACGGGGTTCACTGTTATACTGTAATACCTGAAAGAGGGGCTTTTCTTATTACTGTCAGAGCTATATTTTAATACACATCTCACCACACGTGGCGCTCCAGCCTGGGTCTTTTTCTGTTTCTCTCTAAAAATGAATAACGGAGTATTTAACGTACTGCACTTAAAACCATGTTCTGTCTTTTAAAACTGATTCTCTCCACCAAAATGATGCACACAGCTTTCACATGAATATCTCTTACTGTGCAGCAATTAAAAACTGTTAAAAATAAATTTGTAACACTTCTGTCAAAACTCGTTTATGTATGTTTTGGCTTCATGAGGCTATGTTACATATTCAGTTGTAAAAAAACAAACAAACATAGGAATTGTTTACTTTTTCTTGTTTGTTAAAGTTCAAGGATTTTTTTTTTTGCCCCAAAATAGGATGCATCTTTTTTGTTTGTTACAGACTAGGGATGTCAGTTTCAGGTAATGTTGCTTTCAGTAGCCCAACACCCATTACCCAGTAACTAACTGGTAAATATTTAAGAAAAAACATGCAAAATGAGGCAAAATAAAAGAGGTCTTTCCCTTTACTCTGGCCCTGGTTCATTGAACTTAACGCTGCATTTCAAAGTGATATCTGTTTAGAGGTGGTGACAATTAAAAGTTTTGTAATGTAAATGTTTCGCCTTTTATTTTATGCTGGCTTTACTGACAGACAGCCGGCTAGCCACGTTAACATGCAGAAACATAGTGCCTACTGCCCACCCTCCAGTCTCCACTGGTTAGCCAATGCTAGCCTTGACCACTTTGCACTGCACACCACCCAGGTTGGTGGGGAGCTAGCTAGTGATGCCGCTAATTTAAGGATCACTGCTGGTAATGCTGTCCTGTCACTGGGACAGCACAATCCATGGCTCAAAATTGAGCCGCTTTACTCACCTGGGTGACCTGTGGGTCAGGACAGTGTTACTTGAGGTAATCACTGCATTAGTGGCACTGCTAGCTAGCTCCCACCAGACCTAGTTGGAGGACAATGCAGTAAACTAACCTAAGAGTGGCAAATGAATCTATAGACATGCCAGCCAGAAATATACTTGGCGGTTAACTGTTGACATCCAGGCTGCTATGTAAAGGTTGTTACCAAAGTGTTATACAATACTGTAAATACATAAATCTTGTATTGACACAATCATTGTATTAGCTGATACAATACATACTTGTCTATCCATTGAGCTCCAGTTGGGATAAACTCACAACCCAGCTTCTCAGAGTCATACCGTGAACTTGCGTACATTTACATACATGCTAATATTTCAAGTCATGTAAAATGCATATTCTCTTTGGATATTCCAAATAAGGCTGTTTTCTGATTAAGACATTTTTTGATAGCATTCTTTGGGCAGGTATACACCTCATTTGGAACATGCCTCTCATTTGGGGTTTTGCGACACACAGCCTCTTGCCTGTTTACCGTCAGCTCTGTGTGTTGTCATGGATACACTGTACACAAACCAACTTGAAAACATTTTGAAAGGCTATGGGGTAGAGATACATGCCCAGAAGAAAAGCCCACATTTCCTGTCAGAAGGAGAAACACAACTACTTCTAAACATTGTGAAACACTTGGATATCAACAGGTTTTTTGAGATGTGCAGATATTGCAGCGCTGACGTGATGAACGATTTGTTGGGGCACATTAATCAGGCATATTTTATGCTGTAAAAGTTGTTATCGTCAGAGTTCTGAGAAGACACAAAGGTTACCTGTTTTGCCAAAAGTCACAGTAAATGAACTGATACTGTAAGTTAAATAAGAACCCATATTAGTGCACCAACACAAAATGGTAACAAAGAAAACACTGCTAAAAACACTGCTGACACATGATTGGAGGAGTTTTGCTGTTTGAGTTTGAAGTGGTGGGACGTAAGTGAGACCAGTTGGTGTTAGGATGTGGCATTCTGAGATATTTGTCCGATCAAACAAAAGTAGAAAGCCCCCCAGACACAGTATGAAATGGGGAAAGAGGGGGGATGACGTGTAGCGAAGGGCCGTGGGTTGGGATTGAACCCGCAGCCACTGCAGCAGGGTCATGGCCTATGTACGTGGGGCACCTGCTCTCCCAGGTGAGCTTGTGAAGGCCAGTGTTTTCCAGGTGAACAAAATGTGCTAAACTTTGCCATTGGTGCTCAGACTTAAGCAAAAATAAAAATGAAAAATAAATAAATTAGAATAAATTAGTGGGTCTGAGGTCATGTTGATACATCAGCTTCAAGTTTTCAGGATTGTGTGTCTACAGTAGAGACAAACTGTTCTATGTGTAGGTATCTTTCGTGTAACTTTGAGGCACAGTAACTCAACTTCCACATTAGCAATCTCCAGAATGAGGTCTACACATTAAGATAATTACTGTTTTTGCAACGAGGAGTAATAACATTAATGTCATGGATAGATATGGAGCAAAAAGTGGAGCATTAAAAGCCTGTTTCTTGTGTAAAATGTGCCGTAAATCAAGATTTCAGCACTTGTGCATTAACTTGATTACTGAACTATCTGAATAAAAATGTATTTGTGCAACACTCTGCTAAGTTTTTGTAGTTTTAAAGATTAAATACGCAATTTTATGTCTCACACTTTTGTCAGTCTGAGCCAACTAATTGTGCTTTTGCTGCTGATTTTTAATTTAATCTAAGTGTTTGATGAGCAACGACAGTGACAGGTGCTGATTAGAGCCAATCAGATCATCCCTCCGCTCCTCTTATATACACAGTAAATAATATATATATTTATATTCCAGAGGATGCTGTTGTCATCTGGCATGCTGCAGTCAGCTTGTGCGTGATTGACAGATACATCCAGGTTCACAGTTTATTGGTTTCGGAGGAGAGAGCCAGATATGCCAATTTAGACAGGAAAGTGACAAAAAAGTTTCCATCTAAATAGAATAATTCTGCTTCTGGGAATTCTCAGCTGGGGAGAGGAAAGAGTCAAGCTCCCCGTTTTTTTTTTCCTCCCCTCCACTCCCACCCCCTTCTTCCTTTAACAAGGGCTGTGAATGACAAACATATACGACAGTTAGGGGCTGACAGAACATCAGCTTTTGATGCTTCACAGGGGAGCTATGAAATAAACAACAGGCAGAGAAATTGAATTACAAAGCAAAAAGGGGGTCTCTCCTCGTGGACCCAGAGGCATCAGAGTGCACCAAAAAACAGCTCAGCTCAGTGTGTTTTAGAGGAGCTTAGTTTCTGTCTTTACATTGTTAAAATTGGGAGGAAAATGCGCAGTGTGAGTATTCTACCAAAAAAAACTTCATAATATTTTAATTTAATATCACATCACTGCCATCCATGCAGGACCACAGGATAAAACTCTCTTTTTTCCATTAAAACAAGATTAAAAACAGTATTTGGACCAAGAAATGAATGTCTGAATTAACAACTGAAAAGCCCAACAACTGTATTATATGTTCCCATTCTGTCTGACATCGTTTCATATGTACATACTGCTTTATCGTGTTCTCCCGCAGCCCCCAAATCCTTTGCAAATCGCACAGCGCTAATCAGGACAGTGTCCACTTGTTGTAAATCAATAATGATATAACTAAGTCATACAAGGCGGCAGCGGCGGAGGGATTACGGCGCGAAGAAAGAGTGAAATAAGCTCTAAGAGGGATTTCATGCATAAATCTCTCCCTGCAACTTAGCACAAATTGAATTCAGGCACACTGCTAGAAAAATTAATTCAGCTTTACAAAGCGAGGAGAGGTTAAACACTTTATGTGCTGCTCGCTGATCCGAATCATGGAGAAAACATTTAGAGGCATTCTCACTGTAAGCGCCCCCTGTGCACCATGTGATCTTTATACCTGGAAAACAAATACATTTATCTCAAAGTAGTCTCATTACCTACCTGCATTCATTCTGCTAGTGTTTATTTCAACAGGCTTTTTTTTGTTTTACCCATTGAATTATTTGTCACGTCAAGCAAAAGTTGCAAACATCACTTAACATGGAACACTTTATTTTAACTTGGAAAAGACGATCCAACACTCTGCTGTATCTCAACATCATAATTTATCGGTCATACCTACATTTCTGTCAATCTGGACCTTTGTCAGGAGTGTACATTAAATTAAATCATTTAAATACTCTTGACGAAGGTCTGGAGGGACCAAAATGTGATGCTGAGCAAGAGCAGTGCGCTGTATCTTCTTTTATCAAGTCTCACGTTATACTTTCCAACACACCTGCATCTGATATGTGCAGATATTTCTCTTTATTTGAACCCATTATTTAGCATTTATAAGCATTATACAAACACTTAACACACTGTCCTTTAGTTGTAAGCAATAATAAACCTTCCTACATTATACATTAGTGAGACAGTTATAAGGCAAAGTTATGAAAGTCCTCTGTTGTTGGTTTTCTTCTTTTTGACTCCTGCTTCATGTATAGTGGGTAACAGCTCTCCAAAAAAGCTAATCCATCAGTATGAAAATTATCGGTTATTATTAGAATTATTTCAAGGCCTTGTGATTTAGCTAAAGCTTCAGATTTTTTAGGTTATGTAAATGCAATGGTAGAGACAGCATCCTGTGTCTGTGCTCAATAGATTATAAGGTAGTGTGAAAGATGGGCGTTCCTTCAGGGACCTAGTTTGGACGTTTTTTTTTTTTTTTTTTTTTAATATAGCTACGAAGATCATCTGTGAGTGTGAAATTTTTATTTTGTGTGTTTAACTTAGTCTTTATTTCCTACACCCAGGGTGTCTACAAGTCCCTAGAAAGGCTTAAAATGTCTTAAATTCAGTGTTACAGGGCAACAATAAGGCTTTAAAAGTCATTAGTCTTAGATTTGAATTTGTGAGGTTGTAACTGCTACAAACATTTGCTGTAATTTCATTTATACATCCTTTGATTTTTTTTTGTGAGAATGAATGAAGCCTTTCTATGGAAAACTCCACATTTCTTATATAACAAATCTTTAAAAAACTATAATACTGTCATTTTACTTAATACTTGCACTTGTTGGCAAAATGTAGATTAACTTTATGCACTCTAATAACCATATTCCTACGTAACACTTACCTCTGCACAAGACCACATGTATACTACTTGCCTGCAGTGTTCACCTGCAATGCTTAAATAAGTAAAACATGATTTGTCCCAAAATCTGTCCTAAATTTGTTTAAAAGGTGTCTTGAATGGCACCCTGTACACCATATAATGTAAAAGTGTGTGCACCTTTAACCCTGAAATGCTATGTACAGGCCCTTTCCAAAAACAACCCCCACACAATAAAAACTTAGATTTTGAGATCGATAATATCAAACTGCTTTACTCATCTACATTTTTTATTATTGATTTTTTAATCATATTTTTATGAGGCATCATTTTGATGTAGTTTGTCAGTGTGAATCCAATTTTACCCACTTTATATACTGTGGGAATTGTTTAATATCGATGCGTCACTTATTATAAACAGATTTTTTTAATGTAGAATTTTTATTTTGCAAAGTAATGTAAATGTATGGGAGGAAAAAAGTACATTGAATAGTACAGCACACGAGTTGATGTACTCAGCTACTTTCCACCACTTGTGTTTAAAGATATTTATTAAGTGTTTACCAGGGTTTTAAGTTAAGTGTTACCCTTAACGTAACTCAGTATCACCATACTGGCAGATCAATTCATATCTTTTGATAGATGCTTTTTGCATTTCATAACAGGGACCAAATGGTGACAACAAAGGGTTAAAATTTAAGACACAGGCTCATTTAAAAGAACTTTTCTGAGTTTTCTTTTTAAAGATTTGAGCCACAAAAAGGAATTATTCCCATTTCTTTGATAATTTCTTAAGTCACATTTTGCTGTAGAGTCCAAGCTGACGTCGAAAACCAAAAGATATTCAGTTCACACTAACATTGACAAGTTGAAACCAGTGCATTTTCCTTAATAAATAACTTATGGAATTAACCAATCATCAGAAACATTGTCGATTAGTCTTCTTTCTATTAACTGTTTCGGCTTTTCTCCAGATCGTCAGAAACACCATGCAGCCCTTTTATTTTTGCGTAAAAGATTTCAGACACTTTTATTATTGTACATGTGAGACCAGCATAATGAAAGTGATAATACCCATGAACATGAAAGACATTTTTTCTTACTGTATTTACAGAGAAGTGTCTTCACATCACACACAAAAAATCCTTCTACAAAATGAACCATTTGTAAATAACATAACAGTTAAATAAACTCCACCTACCTTTAGGTTTACAGCTGAATATGCATATGATGACCATCTCTGCACTGCATAGAATTTATACATATACTTTTCCTCATGAACAACGTGGGTTTTTCCTAATAATTATAATAATAATAATAACAATAATAATAATAATACTGCTCTCATGATGCATATAGGCGGCCTGTAAATAAACATTAACAAGAACTAAGTCTTTGGCAAATGCAAATACATTCACTTGACAGATGAAGAAACCATCGTTTCAGCTTGATTCAAAGAAATAACTTGGCCTGAAACATGTGAGGGAGCTGAAGTTAGGAGGGAACATGTTTAAGGCATTTAGCTGAAATCGTCGCCCTGCTTTTTGACGTTATTGGAGTCGCCAGGATTGTGAATCCGGCTTCGAACTAGACGATATGACACTGGTTTGACTTGGGATGGCTGTTGTATCCTTTTTCTGTGGTTGAATGCCAAAGACTTAATCAACTTAAATAAAAATGTAAGCTGTGAGAACATAGTAGTGCACGTCAAGGCAGTGACATGATGGGCCTTGAATTACAGGGAACAAAAAAAAAACTGTGAAACTGTAAGTGCCTTTTCACACTGAGACTTATTAGACTTACAGTCAGTTTCATGACATAAAGCAAAAATATGCATCATCATTTTTCTGCATAATAACGCTCCAGTGTTGCAAACCTCCAACATAGTGCAAAATTAACAAAAAAACACAACAAGGTTTTGCCTGATGACCTCTCGTATCCTGACAAATAAGAAATATTAAAACACTAGCCAAGCAGTCTGCAGTTTAGTCGTTACGAATTATAAAAATGAAATAAAAAAATCATTTTAAGAATATATTTACTAGTTTCTTGAAGTCTTGCAAATAGCGGGCCATGGTGATATATTGTCATGGCTCCCTCTATTCTCACATGGATGTTTCTTTATTTATTTTCATTTTTACATCTTGATTGTGTATCACAGAGAACATGTCCTAATCTTCTCATGGCATCAAAAGCGATCGATTTTACTCATGCTGGATGTTTTGGTCGGTGACTGTTCAGATGGATAAAAACAAATGTTAGCCTGCCACAGCCTGCACGTGCTGCCGCTAATCTCCTCTGATCTCACTGCGCTGCCGTCTGAATCGGAGTGGGAGACGAATGAAAACAGGAAGAAGGAAAAAAAAAAAGGCTGCTGCTACATTTTAAGCTCCAGACAGCGTCCCTGCTGAGAGCCGCCAAGAAAAGGAATGTACAGTATTGATCCGTGATGGGATGAAACTGTGACGCTGCCACAGAGAGAGAAAAGAGATTCTGGTATTTTTGTCTTTTCAGTCTTTTTCTTTTTTCATTTTTTACTGCAATTAGCCAGGTTTCATCATGTGTGGTGACTTTCAGTGTCTCTGATGATCTTCTTGTAGTTTTTTTTTTTTCTTTTTTAAATTTTTTTTTGGCTTTGAGTGTCCAAAAAAAAAGCTGCGAGGAGGAGAGAAGGAAGCAGTCGTCTGGAGTCCCCTCCCAAAAAACCGTTAAGTTTCTCATTGTGTGAGCCGGGGAACATTTTATGCGCAGTTGCTCAGTGTCCAGTGGACCATGCCGCTCACACCGGGGCAATATGGAGGCTAAGGCCATGGTCCTGCAGGTTGATTTGGTTTCCATGGTAACTAGTGACGGTCATAGGCAGTGGCAGCAGTGGGAGGGGCGGAGCCTCTCGATGCGGCACTATAATAATAAGGGGAACCTGAAAGTTAACAGAAGAACGAACCATTTGAAACAACAAACAAAATGCCATTTACCAAATGTATTGTATGATACTTTAATGTTAATCACTGTGTCTGGTAAAATATGGAATCAAACTCCAACCTTAAAACCTTCAAACATACAATCAACAGCACTAATATCCTTTTACTATTATAGTAGAAAAAGTTCCATTGTATTTATTACGGTGAAATTCCGGCAACCACAGCTGCCAGTTTTTTCCCATAAAAACTTTTATTTTTTTTTTTTTAACAGTGAGTTGATCATAAGCATTTGTTTACACATTTTCTAAACTGAAAAGGTCTTTTACCTAAAATGATAATGATTATTTGACCGTTAGCTAAACCTCGTAGTTACGTAACAACGTAGTTACTGTTGCTAAGCTTTGTCCCGCTCTTTCCCGAACACATAATGCAGTTTACAGTGACGACAGAGGCATTTATCACTTGAGTTTTTATAATTTTTGAATCAAAGTATCCATGATTTCAGACATGCAAGCAAGTTTTTCCTTTCTAGCCAGCGGGGACAATTGATTGTTTGTCAGATGTACTTAGCTAGCCTATTACACAAACGATGAGTCCATGACTTGGCTAAAAATGCCATCTCAATTTGACTTCTTCTAATTTTTCTAGCAAACTGGTTTTAAGGTGACAATCTTGGTCTAAAATAATATTGTGCTAAAAAGCTGAAGCTACATGTCCCAAGCAAAATTTAGCATCCTCACCAGGTGATGAATTTTAGAAGATGTTCAGACTTTTATTTCGTTCCGACATAAATCTGGTTGGTTGCTTTGCTTATATACTTGTTTATAATTTGGTACTTTCAGGATGAGGACTAACTGATGCGTTTGGCAAATGTACGAACAAAGAGAAGGACAAAGCCGCGAACGCCGCATTTCTGCCAAAAACTTGAGGTACTTAGTTTTAGTACCTTTAGAACCAAAACTAACCTTTACAAACTTATACCTAGACCCTAGATCTGTTGAGCGTTTCCACAACAGACAATACTTAAATGTAGGCTGTACTGGTCATACAGAGGAACTTCTGCACCTCGTTTATCGTCCACAGAACGGGTTGCATGCATTATTTTCAGAACAAAATGGAACAGGCTGCAGTGAGAGTCTTTCGACGAGATATTTAGAAATAGCAGGTTTGAGCATCTAGTCCTTCTCAGGCAAGCGCAGGGATGTGGTGCTGCCGGTGCACACCAGAAAGACGCTCTGTCACGTTTTTTTACATAATCCGTCTGAAATTCATAAACATGTTTAAACATTTAAAGATGCAATTGTTACTAAAGCGTATCTTATTCTAGAGAGACAGTAATAACAAATGAAATGGTCAGAGTTATCATATTGACATTTAACGTGTGTTGATTGAGTCAGGTCATCAACCATTGTTTTGAGTAACATGCAAGAAAATATTCCACCTTAAAAGTTGCCAGTGCTGCCGGCAGAAGCCTTTGAACAGCAGGGTGAGTTAAATATTTTTCTCAGGCTATAGCTGCTACTAGAGGCAGCAAAACATCCTTACATTTTATAGTTATAGTTAATCAGTGTAAGGAAAAATTGCCACCGTATGAGCTGTGGTTACATGAGCTTTAAAACCAGCCACAACTCAGCCTTGAGCAGGGTGACCGTCCTCTATTGACCAATCAACAGACTGCAGTGTTTCTGGCTCCACTTTTTTAGCATTGTATCAATGAGCTAGGTACCCCCTCCAGAGAGGTGACAAAAAATGGTGACAGTACAGAATGGTTGTACTAGTGCTATTGACAACTTTTCACAACGAAAACGGGAAAATAATCGTTTTAAAGTGGACTGAACTGATCTGACCCGAACCGGACTGCTTGGTGGAAATGAGGTTTAGCGTTAGCCTTGATCCTGAAAGCACCCAAGACCAGCTTCTACACACTGTGTCTTGTGCTCCTGACTTTAGAAGTTACTACTGTATTTAGTGAGGTAGTTAGCAGGGCATGCTAACATTTGCAGCTCAGGATACAGCTGATAAACACAGAGTTTAATCTATTCTTTACATTTTTGCTCTTAGGCTTTAAGTTTTGTAAAACCTGGAAAAAAAACACCCTCCAACTTCTTAAAAGGCAGAGTGTCACTCTTATTATGGTCCCAATGACATCCAAAGCTTCTGGGCCTAGTTACAGCTGCTAAGGCTACATTTGGACTATCTGCATTTTGGGACGGGGTTCAGCAAACGGTCAGTGAAACCAGTTTTTCAGCCTCTACTCACTTAGTAATGCTGGGTTGCTGAATCGCCAGGCGTCGTTGTAGGTTGTGTACTGTGGGTGACTGTAGGGGTTCCCCGAAAACTCACTCCCTGCAAAACAAAACAACAAATCAATTAGCATTTCAATGCATCAAACCATTACGGCGTTCACATGCAGTCATTTCTCGTCATTCAAAACAGGATGCAATTTGAGGGGGAAAATGATAGTCATCGATGTGCGACCAGTCAAGCAAGTAATTTATTTCTTTTTCATTTCACTTAAGTTATGCAACACTGAACAATACAGGATGTGACACTGAAGGCGGCTTTCCCTGTCCCATTTATGGATATCTACCCATTCTTCTTCCTCCACTATATTCCAAACCGCTCTAATAAATACAGAGTGGTAATAAACAGTTTCATGCATACATTTTTGATATGCTGCAATAAATCCTGCAGCCTTTCTTGGAGGAATTTTTTAACATCTCCAATCTGAATCCCCTCCAGTCTGAGCTCTGGTGTTTGGCGCGACAGGATTTTCATTGCAGGAGGAACTAACTTGGAGCATGTCAGTGAGCACTGCTGTTGGTTCAACACGTTTCTTTCTTTTACGAGACAATAAAGGCCGGATTTTATATGAAGCTGGTGAGAAATGGCTTTGCTTTAACAGTGTTTTTGCGCCTGTCACTAAATCTTAGCGGTTGTGTATGGGATGAATGGGTAGTAACACAAAACCACAAGCCATGGGATTAAGGCCCTCATCTTTTGCTTTGTGCCACATAAGAACAAATGGAAAGTAACAGTATGTTTGACTTGACGCTTCTCCACTGACATGATTTAACAGTTTTATTAGTTAAGATCCAAAAGTAAATCCGGGCTGCACCGCCACAGGGTGCGACCACATCTCCCTCTGTTTTTACTGGTAGCTGTTAAACTGACTCAGCTGTTTGCAGAAGTATGTCAAAAAAATGTAAAGTCCCTATATATTTTTAAAACAGCTTTTTATGACAGAGGCAGGAATAAAAACTAGAGAGCACTGACAGAGTGCATGCCTGCTGTGTATCAAAGTATATTTAGACTGAAAAGCCAACCTAAATGAATCAGAAAATGTTCAGAAAACAGCATCAAAATACACAGTTACAAAGCATCATGGGATACATATGGTAAGTTTTTTTCATGTGAATGAGTGTAGTAGTGTATAAGAAAATAGCAAAACGTTGTATCTCACTTTTTCAGAGGGTCAGATCACCTAAATTCCTAAAAACATTTTGACATCTCTTTATTTTACCAACATAAGGACACCTTAAAATCTGGAAAAATCAAACGTAAGCACTTATTCCTCATTCATTACCTAATTTTGAAGGTTCAAAAAATATATATTTGCCGTTTTTCAAAGGTTACTTGCCACTTAAGATTAAAACAAATGGCCCAGTTACTATAACCCTCTTGGTTAGTCTGAGGTGATAACAAACCTCGTCATCGCAGCCCTTCATAAAGAAGAAAAGAGGAGCAGCCAGAGCCTGTGATGGGTTGTGTGATCGGTAAATGATATGCAAACACAGGACACACTCCACTGCTTTCCCCCTTCCATGTGGTTTAATCACACCCAAGCAAAATGCCGGCTGTGGTTTGGTGAAAAATGCGTGTGGCGACGCTGGAGCCGGAGAAGCGTATAAGCCCCGGCACCAAAAACTGCATCCCTGGCAGTGAAACACGAGCCTGACCTCCTCAGAGAGACAGCGATTTGAATATTTACCGGGCTCCCATGCCTCTGCCTTTTGACCCTTAACTGTTTGCTGTGAACCTGAACTGCAGGTTAAGTAGAGGAGGGGAAGGGGATATGCTTTGGAGCGCAGAGGCTGGGGAGGGCTGCTGGTGCTGTTTATCGACGGCCGGTGCGAACAGGCCATGCGGGGAGATAATGAGCCAATAAGGCGGAGGGGAAAGCAGGAAGGAAGGGAGAGCGACCGTCCTCTCCCCTGTCTCTGATCACTTATTCAGCCTGTCTAATCCAATCATACACACAGAGCTAATATAAGGACGTGCGTGCCTCTTACTCTGCAGGTCAATATTTATCGCCTCTCCGTGTAATTTGGCGCTAAAGTCTCTTCACTCTGCTTCTATAGCTGCTACACCTGTTCATTTTGAGGGCGATGCCACCTGTTAAATAGACCGCCTAATGGCAATATGAAGCGGTGACGTCGTCGCTCACTCACCAGGAACCATTCCAGCAAGCGTGGATGTTGGGTAGCTGCCCTGGCCTGTAGGGGGAACGTGAGGGGGGTACCCAGGTAAGGTTGTGTTGGCCATATCCCGACCTGCAGAGACAAAATGAAACAGAACAAAAACACTTCATCAGTGCTTTATAGTTTGAATTTGTGTGCATTAAAACAACATTTCTTGGACCAAATATTGCTGTGGAAGAAATCTTTACATCCTGAAGTAACAAAATAATAAACACTCTCAAAATAGTGACCTAGTATTGAAAATAATGGGAAACTTTATTTTACAAACATTATTTTGAGAACGTTTCCATTATAATGACTCACAGGATCTTTATTTTTCATCCTAAGGCTCAGGTTTTCATCTTATTTTTTATTTTACTGGCGAAAATGAGCTTCTATACCTTTTTAGATTGATAGTTTTATATATGTATTGAGTTACTGAGATATTATTTACAGATACATGTGATGATGATGTAGCAGGCAGAGATGGAAATACCCACTATAGTGTTGGTTCGTTAAATCTGTGCAGATGTTTCATATTTACTGATCTTCTTATTAAATTTAAGTTTTTAAATATGGCTTTCAAATAAAAGTAGTAAAGTCAAACATAATGAAAAGGCGGGGAGATGAAAAATAATTACAAGTACCTCAAAATTGTACTTAAATGGGACCCATTATTTTCATTTTCAGGTTCACACTTGTATTTTTTGTTTCTACTCAAACACATTTACACGCTTTAAGGCTCGAAAAACAGTTTATTATCCTCATACTGTCTGTGCTGGAACACCTGTATACACCCTCTGTCTGAAATGCTCTGTTTTAGCGCCTGTCTCTTCAAGCCCCACTTCCCAAAAAAACCTAACTGATCAGTGTTTCTGGGTCCTCCGCATCTTGTAGTCTCTACACCGCCATTACAGCCGGAGGAATGACTGTAACAGAGTACAGCAGCTTTCTACCTTAAACCAATAAAATCTCCTAAATCAAAATCTTCACAAGCAAACATGGTTCAGAAGGAACATAATCTGAAACGGGGGGGCTTCAAACATCTGCCAACAGTATTACATGCGTTCTTGATACTAGTACGTAGCTACATGTAGCTGTGTACTTGGAACAGACTGTAACAGAGTTTAGCTGCAGTTCCTACCTTGAAAAATCTCCAATAAAAACTTCTAAACCCACATTTTCGCAACCAGACATGTATTCCAGCAGGAATATGGTCCAAAACTGGGGGAAAATTACCAACATATGCAACCAAAACTATGTTTCCCTTTCATATTTGTCTTTTCGTAGATGTTTTCATCAAATCTTGCTTACAAAGCTAGTCTTGGCCTACTTCAAGCATACTTAGGTGTTTACATTAAGCAAAAAATTGAAAGTGGTTGTGCTCTCCATTTTCAGAACATGTTTTTATTGTCTATACTACGGGTACATTCAGAGTTTGGCAAGTGAGCATTCATGTCTGCAGCTCCTTATATGTGGAATCTTCTGCAGAAGGACTTTAAGTTGCACCCAGTGGTTCCTCTCGTTCGTTTCAAAGCACTGCTGCAGGATTTTTGTACACAATCTTCTATATGCCAATGTCACGGTGTATCTTAGCTGGCCTTTGTAGTGTTCCTGTTTTGCTTGTTTTAGAGCTTTACATTTTTACTGTGTATTTTTGTTGTGTTGTCTGTAACTTATGTTGCTGCCTGTCTCAGCCAGGACGCTCTTGAAAAGGAGATTTTTAATCTCAAGTAGTTCTGATTGAATAAATAAAGGTTAGAAAAGTAAAATAAAATAAAATGTTTCCCTGATGTTAGCATGTAGCTAGATGTAGCAAGGTATGTAAGCACTTGCAGTAGGTGTGCCTGGGGCAGATGACCATTTAAAGAAATCCGTCATAAGCTACAGTCAGCTTGTTTTGAAAGTAGAAAAAATTAGAAGCCCAGTGTCAGACCGGTCTGCAGTCTGAGGTTTTGCTCACAGGGATTAGCCCTTCATACATTTATTAACATCCTTCATAAGACAGAAAATAAGGACAGTAACAGCACCCTTTATATACAGTACTTGACCAAATGTGCTCAGTAGCTTTCTAGCTATGCTTTTATTGTTCAATTTAAAAATGCAAACCACCTCCTGCAGTTAATTAACACCTATAACATGTCACCTCTTTTAATAAAGATATCATGTGAACCTACAATGACATCGTGTCTCATCACCACCACTGCAAGTCAGTACAACACTTCATTTTAGAGACACTCAACAAACATCTCATGAAATGTAGTGCCATATAAACCTATTACCAAACCCCAGAAACCATCAGTCCGCCTCTCTAACAGTTAAACTGTAAACAAGACAACAGCTGCTGCTTTGATGCAGCTGAACACTGGTCGCACAAACATGTCTCCTCATTACACAGTTCAAACTTTTCTGAATATGGCAGCCTCTCTCCTCTCTGCGCACACTGGCCCCTCTGCAGAGCGTCACCCGTCCGGCTGCAGATATTCAGCTCTGTAATTGAGAGTGACGGTTGGGTTGTCCTCGCTGGCCACAGGGACGTTTGCACAAAACGGCACGTAACCCCCAATCTGCACAGGGGCCGGGGTAAGAGAGGCCCCTGTTATATTGTCAGCTGTGAGGGCCACTTGGACTCGGAGGGAAAATCATCTCCCTATGGAGCTTTAATGAGGGACTAGTGGACAGAAATGCATCAAACGCCACAAGAAAACTGTTGTGCATGTTGAAGCCTTTACAAACTCACTACTTCCTATAAGAAACCTTCTTTCTCTTCTTTCATTTCTCTTGTTCACAATAGAAATCTGTCTCACTTAGTCAAATTACAGCCTTGTGGCGTGTAGAAAGACTTTTTCCATGCTTAAAAATTGATTCAGACGAAAATATGTTTCTACTTTTTGTCACATGCAATAGGTCAGGATGGGATTGCTGCTTTGTTTTCAATAGTTTCAGAAAATCATACCTTTTATACCTATTCATCTTATCTGGGTATTGTGTGTACTATTTAGTGTGTGACAAACCCAAGTGCTTGTGTCATATGTGCGATATGCAATGCAAAATATGACATAATAGAACAAACAAATAAAATGAAATATGAAAAGAACTCTACAAGTAAACTCCATTGCTATACTTCACCCTCATACAAAAACACATTCATCTGTCCAAATGTTGAAAACTGACTCTTGCCACCAATTAGCATCGCTAATGAGAGCATAAAACCACAGGCAAATTTAGATATTGACTTAAAAAAAAAAATCCAATTCATACATGTGCAATATCACGAGCAACTTATTTGTTTAATTGAGGGTGAGTGAACGAGCCCTCTGGGTATTGGAGTACCTGCTACTACAGGCTGGCAGGCATACTGGCTGCAGTGGGGGCTGCAGAAGAGGGGGGGTGTGGGGAGTGAAACGGCTGGTGAATCTGGTGGAGAGGCAGGGTGGCAGGCCTGGAGGTCCTCGAGACTCAGGCCTGCCAGGGAGGAGGAGGAGGAGAGAGTGGGGGTGGAAGGAGCCATTGATACCCTGTATAGCTATTATCTTGGACAATAAAACACGTGTGAAAATACTCAAATTAGAGCAACAGGAATTGTTTTCAGACGTCATCATGTGACACATTTATCAGTACTAGTTTGTAGTTCTTTTAATGGTATTTGTACCTTTTTAATATTCTGCTTTTTCCAATATATTTATTAATTATTGCACTTTTTATTCCTCTAAATCTCTTCAGAGCTACAATTACTCTGCAGATTAAGATGTCACATACAAATATGTTGTATAATTTGTTAATAGAATATGATGCATTGCTAATTTTAGCATCTTAGCTTCATTCAAAGTCAACAGAAACAAGCTAAAACTCACCAGCTCTCGTTGGGTTAAAACAAACCGTGTGTATATGCTGCTCTATACACACTTAAATTACTGCTTATTTAAATGAAGTTTAGTGGGTTTGGGGATTTTAGGGCTGTTTCTAGTTAAACAAAAAAGGATCTTCCTCTTTAACAAAATAGTCCATCTCTGTGGGATCCTTTCCAGAATTTTCCCAGACACTTAAAATGATAATCGGAGCCTGTCAGTGGCAAAAAAGCACTTTTAGTGGCCATATAATTGAGATTGCACAAATGCCCTGAAAAGTTGCATTGCAGCCGGCAGCCCTTTCTCTCAATCCTGGACCAGTTTCAAAAATTATTGTTCCTACGTAGACACAAACATGCGACAGCAGGGTTCACGTTGCAAAAACACTAAAGTTACCCTTTAAGTACATTTTGCTCAAAAGACTTCTGCAAATCTATTCATTTAAACTTTTAATGCAGGACTTGTAATGATGTGTTTTTCATTGTGGTAGTGCTGCGTCTACTTAAATCTATAATCTAAATACTACTTATACTACTACTAAAAAAGCTTTTAAATGCACTTCTTCCACTTCTGCATCAGAAAATGTGCCTGTATGTTAATAGAAACACCATCCTGTTGTCACAGAGTCACAGGAGTTGCTATTGGCTGTCTGTGGAGCAACTCCAAGTTTGTCAGTCTGAATAATTCTGTTTTTGGTTGAGCAACAAAGTCACAATATTACAGAAAATACATACGGGAAATCTATTTCGAAGCAAATTCTGCCCTAAAACATATGCGAAAAAAAGACTTTTCCATTCGTGATTATGTATCGTGCGATAAAGAAACTATTCAGCCTTCCTGCTCTCTATTATTTTCAAATCTCAGCACTGATCGGCGCATTGTACGAGGCCTGCTGAGATGTGACTTTTGGTTAAAGCACCGAGACTGGAGGGCTGCGTAGTTAAAGAGCTTTACAGAGAAGAGTGAGGTCATGCCGGACCTTTCATTTATAATAAGAATTAGTTAGCCACAAGCCAGTGCACATAAGTCAAAGGGAGCCGTGGGAGTACTGTAGGTGGGGGGTCCGGCAGGGGTGAGGCCATTGTGTGTGTGTGTAGACATTGGTAACTATTGTCTAACTGTCTCAGCAAACACTGACCCAGGTCTTTTCTTCATTATCATTGCAGCAGCTACAGCAGTCGCACATGTTTAATAAAAGTAAATACTCTTATCTCTTCATTACCTCGCCTCAAAGAGATGAAATACATAATGAGCGCAGGATCTCTCTGCCTTTACTGCGCAGTCTGAGGGGAAACATCGAGTTTGATCTCTTTAAAATGTGGCAATAAATACAGGTTTTACTTTAAATTTTACTTCTTCTTCCTCTTCAGATACTGATTCAGATCAGGGCTGCACAATTAATCGAAATATTATCCAAGTAGCAGGAGCTGCAACGCTTTGGTGAAGGAAAATGTGCCACATAATAACAGTATAAAAGAAGCATTTTGATGCGACAGAGATTCCCTGAACTATAAATCATATTCGAGATGTAAAGGAACATGCTTTCCTGGTACAGATCCTGCAAAAATCACAGTTATCATTTTCTTTTCTTCCTTTTTTGGTGAAAATGAAATGCGAAAATTACCACTCCCACTCAAATCACAATCTATCAAAAATAATGGCAATGTAATTTTCTTGCATATCCTGCAGCCCTTATTCAGATTTTGTTTGTCTTACTGGTGAAACTGATCAATTTTGAGGTCCTGAGGTTGTAGGTTTTATTCTCATACACCAAATTTCAGTAATGTGTGTGCAAATTTTACAAAATTTTTGTAGGAGGTTCATAAAATTGCATTTTTTAAAAATATTTTTATAACATTGGCAAATGGCTTAGAAACTTAATTTAATGTGGGTCGGTCACTTCTAGCCAATACCTGATCAATATATGCCCTGATACCGATCCAGGGTGTTGGATCAGGGCATCAATACTGTCAACTTAACTCTAACCGGAGACTCAATCTTCATTTTAACCTTAAATAGCAACAATAAAACACATTTTGGTGTTTTTCTACTTCATTTTTTTTTAACTGTACAAAAGCAAATTGGAGATGTAGAGAATATATTATTCAAAGGTTGGTATTACACAGTAAGAGATCAGCCTATTGCCACCAGCTTCAGTCTTTCCTATCACATGTTGACTCTAATAATAATAATAATGATAATAATCGCGGCCTCTGTGGATCCCGTTTTTGTGTATTCCCGGATACAGTTGGCAGTGACTGCCAGCAGCTCTGTGACTGTTGCTTTATGTCCCCTTTAAAGCCCTCTTTCTGAGAGGCGCCAGTTCGGAGAACTCTCTGTACAGCAATGATAGCCTCATTAGCTGCTTCCTAGCCTTTGTTGTTTTTACAACAGAGATGTGTGTCCAGATTCTCATTAAAAGATGGGCTTCTTTATATTGTCTACTTCCTCTGACAGTCCCCTTAGATTGAACGCCAGCAAATCAAGCTATTTATTTTTCTCCTGCCCTCTTTTTTTTTTTTTTCTTCCCCTGCGAAAATCAATTCAAAGATTTTTTGGTTTGCTGTTACACAAGCCTGTTGATTTCTGTCTTAATTCGAGAAGTGGCTCGTAACAGTCGCCGCTGAGCAGGGAATACAGCATTTCCTGCTTTTAGTTGGCCTTGAAATATCTGATTTTCACAGACAGGATTGTTTGAGAGTGTTTCTGCTGCAGGTATTTGACAAACTGAGAAGAAATGACAGCGTGCTGACAACACTGCTGGTTAATCTGAACTACACAGAGTGGCTGAAAACATCATGCAACAAGAAGACAAAGATTCAGGAGTCAACCCACAACAACGTGACAAGAAACTATTATTGTTGCATTAACATCAACTCCGTTTCTTAAAACACAAACAGAAAAGCAAGATGACCTTCTCTTTATTTGGCACAGGAACAAAGTCATTTGTGAATGACTCTTTTGCTTGCAAGAGTATTAAATTTAGCATGACAGGGACACCTTCATGTTTGCTACAACAACAACCAAAAATCTTTGACCTCCGTTTTCTAGGCTATATGCAGAATGGGGCAATTTATCACAAGCCAAAAAATCTCAGCACCCTAATTAATTACAACTAAGTAAAGAATGTTTGGAGAGCCAAATTGCTTTAATTCCCCAAACACCGGCTGAAAGTCATTCATTATCAAATGTGTGCTCAAAGGTTAGTTTGCTTTTGTGAAGACGAAATAAGCATTAATTTCGGAGCCCGGGCCGCGTTTCCCCCTGTGGGGAGACGGGCAAGCGGTTTGTCATGAGGCCACACATCACTTACGGCAGGTTCGCTGTCTGATCTTTGCTCGCTGCTCACTGGACAACGGCAGGTCCTGATGCTTTCTGTGTAGTTCAGCCTGAGAGCACTCACTCACCTTAATTGAATGTTAAAGGGACAGTTCACCCCAAAATCAAAACTACATATTTTTCCTCTTGCCTGTAGTACTGTCTTCTCTAATGGCATTCAGCTTGTGGTGCTCAAAGAGCTGAAGAACACATTTGGAAAAACTCAACAGCAATAATCCACAGACCTTGCTGTGAGCAGTTTCATGTAGGAACTACTTTCTTTTTACTTAACTGCACCAGCCAATTGTATCACCGCACAGAAGGAACAGTGCATCTACTCATACATCAGAAGCCTGTGCTCATAACAGCGTGAGATGTAAACATTAATGGCGTCCTCCTTGGCTGAGCTGTAATGAGCTCAGTGGTGCTAGGTGAGCTAGCAATAGAATAGATGGAAATGATGAGATTACAGGTGCCACTCCATTGGTGCTTTAAAAACAGATAAAACAAGACAACCAGCTTAAACATGACATACACACAGCCATATAATAGCTGTAATAGCAAATGATAAAATAAGTTAAAACAATAAAAGACAGCAGTTAAAATGTTGCACAGTGTAGATACTGCACATGATTATTGTTTGTTTAGTGTTCTTACAGCCCAGGGAAAGAAACCACTCCTTAGTTTAGCAGTAGATGTACGCTTCCTTCTGCACATTGATACAGTTGGCGGGTGTAGTTTGGTAGAAAGAAATAGTTCCTACATGACACTTCTCACAACATTGTCTGTGGTTTCACGGTTTACGCAGGACTTCTTTTTCGACAGTCAATATGGCAAACAACAATGGGACAAATTTTAACTTAATAAACCAAATGAAGAAGCAGCCTATTGAACAGAGTGACCAATCAGAGGCGTAGTGGCAGAGGCAAAGGAGGAAAAGGACTTGCGTCAAGTGTAACTATAAAGTCCTCCGTGAAGACATTCAGGAAATCATCAAACCCACTATCAATGGTCTGGCTAACCATGGTTGAGTGAAGTGTATCTCTGTTTGATCTACAAGGAGACCCGTGGTGTGTTGAAGGTCTTCCTTGAGAATGTGAGATGTGGTCACCTACCTATACCGAGCAGGCTAAGAGGAAGACCATGACGGCTATGTATGTGGCGTATGCTATGAAGAGGCAGGGACGCACTCTGTACAGCTTCAGAGGATAAATAGATCCGTCTGTAATTAAAATCCTAAAATCTAGCCTACAAAGTGTACATTTTCTTGGCAACATATGTCAGAGGTATGCAATATTCGGCTATTTAGTATGCTATTAATGAATTTACTTATTTATTTGCCATATTTCCCACTGCACATTTTGACCATTGATATTTTCATCTGCTGGATAACTACACGTGGCACCGAGAAAAAAGACAGCATATGCAGGCTAATGTAAACCCCCTGATTATCTTGAGTTAATTCGGCATTTTCAGCACCACAAGCCAAGTGCCATCTAGTTCCATTGTATTGGAGAAAAGGCAGACGTCTCTATAGCTCCACAGGTAAGAGGGTGAACTGTCCCTTTAACTGTGGATAGTGTGGTTTGCTGGGTGAAGTTTTGTTTAGAGAGTTGACGGGAGCGTACAGGAGCAGCTGCTCGAGGAGGAAAAAGTGTCATTGACACGGGAGCTTTAAGCCTTCGGAGGCCTCCATTAACAGGCCCAGCAGGGAATATGTTTAAAGAGTCTTCAGTATGCAGTCACTGAGTGGAGATGTGTAAAACTCCCACTGAGTGCTCAAGGGAATCCGCTCGGCGCTCGGCTATGGCTCTTCAGTCTGAAGCACCATCAAGAAAACAGGTGGGCTCTGACTAATTTCAGGAAATACAGAAACTCTCTATAGAAATAGTGGACAATTGGCCGTATCAAGGCCATCTCTCCATTTATTTCTCAAAATACACAAAAAAGTTCAGAGCTCCTCCTTCTGCTATTCATAAATTCACCCACGGCTCACACTATTTGAATTTTAAGCAGTTCGAATGAACAAGAATAAGAAGCACTTGAGATGAAATCCATCTCTCGAAGGGAATTCATCAAAGAAATTACTTCCCATATCAACAATAGAAATTACCTCACAATATGCAATTGTCCTATCCACATATTCATGGAACCCTTTGGTGTTTTTATGGGGTAAGAGGGACTATTTAGCAGGTAATACAGCATTAATGTGGAGGAGAGGGAGGGAGAAAAAACTGTTTTAATGGAAGTGGCTTCTTGCCTCTGAATTTCGATGATGTGCACAATGCCCTTAAATCCCTTTCTTATTTGAGCCTGCTTTGCAGGTACTTCTGAGCCTTAATAGGATAAGCAGAGGACACAAAAGATTTCTATCTCTCAAGTCTTTCAGTTCACTGAGAATCCCGATCTCTGGCAATGAGCACTTCATGAATCATTCATTTTTAATAGATTATGCAAATTCCAGGACATAAAATCAACAAGATCAATAACTGCAGGCGTTTTAATTGGTGTTGGAAAACATTTTAAGGATGAACATAATCTCCAGTTCTTTCCCCCGTAAAGACACAATTAATTTGAAATTGGATCTCAGCCTAAATACTGCAGATAATTTACTACTTTTTGCATGGCTTAAAATTCCTCTGGTAGGCTTATCGCTGCCAAGTAAACTGTAATACTCAGCCATTAGAGAGACCACACACCTGAATATCACCTAATATCCACACAGGGAGCCACTGAGGGAAAACCAAGCAGAGGAGCCACTAACCAAATACTAATTACCAAGTGGAAGTCAGAGTGATGTTTGTTCCATTAGTTTGACCTCTGTATGCTTTATTTCTCTGCCACCAGAAAGGGCATGGGATAAACTTATAACACAAAAGCAGAGGCATAGATTTTGGTAAAGATGCAGGGGACATGTCCTACTCAATATTTACCATGTGTGCATTTATCCCCACCCCATTACAAACATGAGAGTATCACAGGACTGGTATTTAAATGTAATTAAAGACATTTCTACAATAAACTGATGCAGATAAGGCACAAAATTAAAGGTCCAGTGTGTAGGATTTAGGGGTATATATTAGCAGAAATTAAATGTCATATATTCCGTAGTGTGTAATATACTTGAAATAAGAATTGCTGTGTTTCTGTTACCTTAGAACGAGCCGTTTATTTCTACATAGGGAGTGTTTTTTTCCTACAGAGTCCGCCCTGTTGCACCGCCATGTTTTTACAGTAGCCCAGAACAGACAAACCAAACACTTGCTCTAGAAAGGGCCATTTGTATTTGCAATGAGAGCATTGTTTCTTTGTTTTTTACATGAAACAGCTTTTTTCAGTGTTTTTTTTCCTCTCGTTTCTAAACACTGCGTACGCGCAAAACGAGGCCTGAATGTGTCGTACGCCATTTCCCAGGCAAAAGTTGTGATGTATAAAAACAGACTTTACGTGAGAAACTTTGACCCATGCTTACGAACATTTTAGAAACGGGAAAATTTCAAATATTTTTGGTGGTAACCACTTTTGCCTTTTTGTTTGTACGTAGATTTTGAGTATTGTACCGACGCCTTGTTCTATAAATGAGACCCAGGGTCCGTTTGTTTTTGAGAGGAAGTGACCTCTGTGAATAATTTGGCTCCTGGTAAAAACCTCCTGAACGTTTGGATCTTAAGTTATCCGCGGAAAAATTTGAGCACACATAAGCAGGTGCTGGGCTAGCGGCCTGTTTGCACAATACCAAACAGGGTAGGAGAAACACTGATTTGTAACGTGAAACTGCTTTATTCAGTGTGTTTACTGGTTTAAATTACAGAGTCTGTTTGTTTTGGAGGGGAAAAGACCTCTCTTAATAATTTGGCTCCCGGTAAAAACTTCCTGATCAATGAGTGAAGGAATTCTAACCTGGAGAAGTTTCCGCTGGTTGCAATCTGCACTCCTTACTCCCATAAATCTTACACACTGTTGCTTTAAATGTTAGATGCTCAAAATTTACCCCCCAAACTTCCCATTTCCTCCCCAATGTTGAAACAAAACCTTTGCCTTTCCACCAAAGCAAGTCATGTGCTCTCACATGCATACACACACACACACACACACACACACACACACACACACACACACACACACACACACACACACACTGGTATGCATACAATCCCATCTTTCTTCCTCTACATGTCTCTTTGCACCTGTAAAGCAGTAAGGAGACCCTCTCCAGTCTGCAGAGACCATCTAAAATATCCCAGGTGCAAACAAAGCCGCCTGCACAACTGAGGCCTGCGTTTCTACGGGGGCCATTGGTGCACAAAGGACAAACACACACCTTTCTTCTCAGGAGGCCAGCCTTACAGGGGAAATCTACCTCCCACATATTAATGAGAAAAGGGCCCTTTCTTTTCTCATAAGGCCGCTTGGCTATCATTTGAGAAGGGGGGCCGCAGCAATTTTCAATCACCCTGTCCTCCCCCACGCAGAACTCGTTGCCTTTGATGGCTGCTGCATAATTATATGAATTTTAATAAAAGCTCTGTATATT
Source organism: Epinephelus awoara (assembly GCA_035609425.1). Classification (NCBI taxonomy): domain Eukaryota; kingdom Metazoa; phylum Chordata; class Actinopteri; order Perciformes; family Serranidae; genus Epinephelus; species Epinephelus awoara. Next base: position 24,563,534 of record CM069313.1, read on the forward strand.
AATCTCGGGGCCCCCGACAGTCATCGTAAACTTTCAGTAAACTTAACCTTCTTCTTGGTAATAACACGGCAACAACGAAACAATATTTCAATTAGCCAGGCAGTCATTAACTGTGACAAGGAGAGGAGACGAGGAGGAGGAGGGGGGGGAAGAGGGAGAGAGAGATAGGAGGGCGAAATAAATGATCATGGTGTTAGAGTTAGGCGGCAGAAAATGCCAGAGCGTATTTACCGAGGCACATTACTCGTGCTTTGAGACACACAAACTGTCTCCCGGCGAACAAATCACAGGAGCAACACAGCAGCAGCCAACAAGCAGTCAGTCCTGCATGGTGGCCCTCTCTTGTTTTTTTTTTTTCGTTGCGAGACCTTGCTCTGATACACAGTCATAGTTCTGATGTGCTGACACCCAAAGGTCCTTGTCCAGCGGTGACTGAACAGCTCACCCCCTCCCTGCCCCACCCCACAATCTCTCTTATCGCCCTGCTTGCTCAGCAAAGAACCAGACGGAGGACAGCTGCTAAGCTTTTATCGCACCATTGTACCACCTTTTCAGCTCAGAGTGAAACGGTATTAAAAAAGTCTTCACACTTAACTTTTTGGTTTGCTTTTATTATCACATTTTCTTTTGTCAAATTGCACAAGCATTGTTTTTCTTTCGATCTTTTTACACTGTTAAAATCCCCCTCAGCTGAAGCTGTGGCTCGGCAGCATAAAGGCGTACTGTATGGCGCTTGATCTTACCTACAGGGTAGCTTTGCGACACGCTGGGGCCCAGGTCTGGGTTGGCGCTAGAGGATAAACTGGGCTTGACTTCGTCCAGGCTGGAATTCAGGGCAGGGAGCGAGTACTCATTAGCCTGGGAAAAGGACAGTTGAATCATTACACAACCAAACAATACCAAGATGGAAATCCTCCCTTCTCCTCCTCCATTAAGCGCTCCACACAGGCCTGTGCGAGTATAAATTTGTATGACCGCATTGTGTGTGTGTGTCTGTGTGTGTGTTTGAGTGTGTGTTCAAGCTGCAGGGTGGCAGTTCAAGCATATCATGAATGTATTTTGGTATTGTCTGAGAGGAAGTGGGATTTTGAGATGAGTGAAAAGCCAAGGCGTCAGCTGGCCCTTTGTGCTTGACTGCAGTCCTACCCCTGATCAGCCAAGGGAGAAAGCAGTTCTGCTTTGTTACAGGCTCACCATGTGGCCCCTGTTTGAGAGACACCATTCACCTTTTTTATTTTTTTTATTTTTTTTTCTCGCTTTTTGCTTTTAATTTGGAGTTGAAACCACCTTTAAATTTCATTACCTCTTATCTCTGAATGGAGTCACTTGTACAACCTGCACTTTTTGTGGCCATGTAGCTGTTTGAGTGTTTGTGCTCCTTGTGTGCATTCAGATGTTGTGTTAAAGGACTAGTTCAGCCAAATCATATAAAAAAACAACAACATATTTTTAACAAAAGCAGTGTTTTGTGATGCAAGTAATTTTATGTGCTCAGGTCTCGAGATCTCCCAGTCTTCCATTTCAACACTACTTTAACAGTGGTGACAGTACTTTAACAGTCTTTTCTTATTTTTTTATTTCTAAATGTACATTTTTAATTAAAAAAATAGAATTATGAACTATTACTTTCTATTATTATTATTATTATTATTATTATTAAAATTAAAAACAAAATAACATTTTTGATACAGGTACCGATAACAAAATAATACTTTTTTATTTATTTATTTAAATTTTACAAAATCCTTCTATCTACAGCTGAAATCCTAAATAGCCTGTATAAAATTTGCAAAATCATGATTTAAATTTGAAGATATCTGATTCATAAAATAAATAAACTAGACTACAAATCTGACCAAGGATTTGATGGCAACTTTGGGTGGTTGACTATATTTTTTAGTCATAGGCGCAGATAAAAGCATGAAAGTAGCAGAGGACATTTACTCTGATATAATTAAAGATGTTTACACCCTAAATTGATGCAGAAAGGTGCAAATTGGTGCATAAAAATTCATCAAAATGGAGGGAATTAAGTGTTTGAAACTCAATATTTTCTGGTGTAGGATCCCCAATCCCCTTTTTTATATGTGTCACCCCCAATATTGAGACCAAACCTACACCCTTGGTTTCATTTGGTGCCCAAAAGAATCCTGGATAGTCAACAGAAGTGTGTTTCCTGAGTAGAAAGTAGCTCCAGTAAATACATGCACAGCTATGTCTCTTTAGATGCAAATAAATCCAAGTGTTTCTTTTTTTTTTTTTTTGGGTGAACTGACCCTTTGATAATAATAAAAAAAATAAATCTAAAAATAATCTCTTCCCAGCTTGTTCCTCATCGTCATGTTCCCTTTTGTAAATCCGCTAAAAGACACTCATGGCAGATGCTAGCAGGTTTTTTTAATGAGATGAGACTTCCGGAGTCTGAGTGTTGACAATGTTTGTCCAAAGCCCAGTGTGAGCCTGAGTGACTCAGTGGGCCGCGCTCCCACAGGGGGACGCCCGTGACCCCGCTCTTGTCTGCCACTATCACCGATAAACTCTAATTGTCTGCTACAACTGTTCACTGGCACAATGTCGGATGTTTTCCTCTATTCTCGGAGGCTTCAGACGCCAAACAGACGTTTTATCATGCAGATAAAGGGCAGAAGGGGGAAAACTGAAAAGATGGGTCTGAAAGGGATGACCAAATGGCTAGCAGAAGTGTGGGAGGGGTGAATCCATTGAGTTTTGCATCTCCAGAATGGGTTTTTAATGCCTCGCTACAGAACCCAGACACTGGCTAATAGGGCCACAAAAAAAAAAAAAAAAACGTGAGGCACCCATGAAAGGGAAAGTGCTCTGATTAATATTGCATTAAATTAAACCTGATTTTTCTAGACTGTTCTTGGCCTCCTTTTTTTCCTTACTTGCCCTCTTTTTTAGTCTAACCCCTTTCCCTCTGCCTTTTAATACTCTCCCTGACGCTCTTTGTGATTGCAAGTCATTTCCAATTCGTTTTGGTATTGATCTTCCAGTAGAAATCAGTTTTGTAATTAGCTGCAAATTAGGCCCTCTTCTGGAGGTGAGGCCTGTCCCACTGATTTATCACCTGCGTAATTCGCCCCGATTGGAGAGAAATTAAAATGAACTCAATTAGGCGACTGCTTTTGCTTTATGGGTCCGACTTGTAGTTCGGTGGGAGAAATTAATAGTCTCTTGTTGTTTAATAGTATAATGAAAGTAAATAAAGGTTATCCATTGTAATAAGCCCAGAGCTTTTAATAAGCGGTGGTTTGTGGCTGTCGGTTTGGCGTGGGGGGTGGCTGGTCCCCAAATGCCTCTTAATTTTTGAAATGAGGATGGATGGCGAGTGTGGTTTTAATATCAGAACGAAGGAGCAGGAATACATGCTTTCATACGTCCATTTCATGAATACATGTTACAATAGCGGCAGCCTCAGAGACTGCGTCAGTCATTAAGCATCAAGATGTGACACAGAATTGGAAAATAAACAACAAAGGCAAGAAGCAGCGGTTGAATAACACCGCACAAAAATGTGGAAAAATCTAGGTATTGATTAATTTCATGTTGCCTTACTGTTATTCTCAATTATAGGGGATACAAGGAATGTGTTTTTCATCACAAAATCAATAGTGTGTGGGAGTTTTCCTGGTGATCCCTCCAGCATTATACATGCTTGGTTGTAATCCAGTGCTAAGACATCTCAGACGTCTGTTTAATTAGCTTTCTGGGTATGGGAATATTTGTGACAAAGGTGCTTTTTGTGTGCGTGTGTTTGAGTCATAGCCTGGTCATACAGAAATATGTGAAATGACCACGACCTAACTAAGTAGTTTTGGTGTTTAAACCCAACCATGCTGCCCTGAATGTGACAATCGCAGTCATTTTCACCAAAAACACAATCTTTTTCTAAACCTTACCAAAAACTTTTGCCTAAACCAAACCGAATCACCCTGTACGTAACAAACAGAGTTGTTTAAACTTAAAACACAATCTCTTTCCAAATCAAACAAGTAGTTTTGGTGTGTCATTCCTAGCATTCTGCTCTGGCCATAACAGACCTAGTTATTTTAGATGAAAACACAAGCCAAGTAGTTTTGGTGCCTAAACCCAACCATGCCGCCCTTTACGTGACAAACTTAGTTATTTTAGCTGAGAACACAATCTCTTTCTGAACCTTATCAAGCGGTTTTGTTGCCTAAATCCAATAATGCCGCCCTGTATGTGACAAACCTATTTACGTAACCAAAAACATGATCTGTTTTCACCTAACCAAGTAGTTTTGGTGCCTAAACCTAACCGAATCACCCTGTACAAAACATACGTAGTAATTTTAACTGAAAACACAATCTTTCTTGAAACCTTACCAATGATTTTGGTGTCTAATTCCTAGAGGGCCACTTTGTCCGTAACAAACATAGTTATTTCAACCTAAAATATGATATTTGTTTCAATTAACCAAGCAGTTTTGGTGCCTGAACACAACCACGCTGCTTTTTATTTTAACTGAAAACTCAAGATTTTTCTAAACCTGAACCCATCTGTATCACCGCCTGTCATTTCAACACAATACATGTCGCCATCACGTAATGCAGTGTTCAGAGGTCGTGGTCATTTCAGGTATCATCACATTCACAGTTTGGGTGTGTTTACTTGTATGTGAGGAAAGAGCAGAAGTGTTTCAGTGCTACTAACCTGTTCAGGTTTGATGTGCTCCGATGTTGGGAAGACGTCAGGGTACGAGGGGCGTTCAAAGACCCGGTCCAATGCTTCCAGCTGCTGCTGGGTGAAGGCATCTGCCCTAAGGTGTTTCCGTAAACTCTCCACACTACCCTGAGAATCACTGTTTGGGCCAGAACCATCTGAACCATCTACAAGAAGAAAGAGCAACAATCGAGACACTGACCCCGGGAAGCTGGCCTTCACTTCAAGCTATAGCACTTTATATTCTCCTCATGTATTTTTCTGTACCACCTCTGTGGGTGATCTGAGGAGGACAGAAAGGGATGGTGTGCAGGTTTTCCCACTCCTTAATGGCTGTAGTGAGCCACTGGCTACATCACACAGGTTTTTCCCTGCACCCCCCCCCCCCCCCCCGCCCCCGCCCCCGCCACAGTAACACCATCATGATCTGAAAGCCCTCTGGTAATTGATGGATCACCATCACTTGCAAATATATACATGTTGTGGCAAGCATGTATACTAATGAAAGCAGCAGCTAGCCCATTTTCATTCCAGCTAGAGGATTTTTTTTCCTCCACAAAACCCTCTTGGTGCTCGCTGAAATCAAGAGCAGTTTTTTTTAAAGCACAATTTCCCTTTCACAATTCAATACTGCTTTCATTCTCTGCGAGTGTGGTGGTTCCATTTGGAAACAGCGGCGGAGGACAAGAGGCTGAATAAAATTGTACAGTCTGGTTCAATCATCCTGCTCTCCAAACACAGGAATTTTCTCCCGACTCCTGACCTGATTACCTGACTGTTGGGAGAAGGATGCCTTAGCTTTTCCCGTTGTCACTTGTGTGTGACGCTTTAAAGCCTTTACAGACCATCCTACCATACCTCCCTCCCTCCTCCCTCCATCATCCCCCCCCCCCCCCCACGTCTCCTGGCTGCAGTGTCTGTAGGTCTCCTCCCCGGATCCCAGAAAGCTTCAGCTCCCTTACAAATCTGTCATTCTAAATTTGCGGCAGATTATGTTCTCCCCTCAGTGGGAGAGTGGTGATATATGATATGCAAGGCCCCTATTGATTGCCTGATCTGGTGGCAAGAGGGAGCTGAAATGAACTTGAAATGAACATCATGCCTCAACTCATTGTGCGTATAATACTCTACTTAATCCCACATTTTTCTCTGCCATGGAATTCAATTGATCAATCATGTCTATGTGATAGTACCATTTGGGAGGGTTATTGCCATTCTATTCTGCTGCTTGACCTTTTTTCACCGGCTGAGGCCAGAGGATGAACCCGACTCTCCCGTCAAGGAGCTATAAAAGAGTGTGTGTGTGTGTGTGTGTGTGTGTGTGTGTGGGTGGGAGTGTGTTTGACCTGAAATTGTGCTGATAGCTGCAAAAACGTAGAGCAATAAATATCAAGAGTTTGCCAACAATATCTTGCTAACTATTCATTCTGTTTTCACTGCACAGATAAATGCGGGACATATTTACATGCAATACACTGATCCAATATTTCGTATCATTATCTGTGCCAATACTGATGTTAATAGGCTGATTGGGTTTTGGCCATGATGTTATTGATTTTGTTTCTTTGTCACTCTCATTATAAAAATCAAAGGCTTTGACCAAATTTATCTGCACTCATAGTTCTTTCAGTCATGGCTGCTGTATCTGATTTTAGTGGCACAGTAATCAAAATGCAATTCGATGACCGAAATGCAATATCAGAGTCCGTCGGCTAAACTTTTTTCCTTGGCGTCCTTTTGTATCATTCTGGTTTCATTCTGTGCCCCCTCTCTAAATTCTGAGTTTTCTTGTGGGTCCATGAATGCAGCACAAGTGGAGCTCTTCATGACTTTATTTTTCCTCAGCAGCACTTTGATTAGGAGGTCAGAGCTGATCAGATCAGATCGATGGACGAGAGGAGCAGCTGCGGCAGAACCTGGCGTTCTGCTGCTCTGTCTGTGCCCAGAGTTCACTCTGCACCAATAAACAAACAGTACATTTATTCCAGCAGTGCTCCTAATGAACGGTACAATACTGGAAACAGGGGGAAGAGCTAGCCTGACTCTGTGCAAAGGTAAAACAATCTTTCTTTTAGCATGTCTAAAGCTGATTGTCTTTCTCCTATGCTTCCAGTCTTTATGCTAAGTTAAGATACCATCACCTAATCTCTCTAAATAGATATCTGCATGTGAATGCAGAATCGTAATTGGTACATGATTTTGATATCAGAAGCATGCTAGTTTCTGTTTGTAGTCAGAGTAGTCTTGACCAATTGTGTTTAAATGAGCAGGTAAACAGTTTGTGCGGAGAGCAAAAGAAGTGAAACGCATTGGCCGAAATGCAATCTCAGAATCGATTGGCTATTGACTGACAATGATAAATCTTTTTATTAGCTTTTGTTTAAATGTATCTGCATTCATATTCCCCAGTAGCTAGATTGTTGTCAGACTGACAGCTTCTGAGACTGTGTAAACCATTGCCGGCGGATGGAAGAGAAGGTCTTGGCCCGGATATGCGCTGGATCCGACAGAACCCCCCAAAATATTGGACTTCGCCCCCCGAGGCTAAACGTTGCCAGACAGATAGCAGATGGGCTCTGAGACTGACCGACTTCTGACTGTGAACTGTGGCTTCATATTTATTGCACAGATATGACTCACCCAACCCATGAGACAAAAACAAAGAGGTTGAACTGTTCCTTTAAGCTTTATGAGACCAGCTCTGATTTCGGTCCTGATCTGTTGCTCGTCTGAACTTTCGGGGTGAATATTCAACATGTTTTCACCTACTCGAGCTGCTGCTTGTCACTTTATCAAACTCAATTGTTCTCTTTGCTTCCAAAGCAAATGGAGTCATTAATTACTTTCCATCAGCCGGCCCGAGCCACAACACCTGATCAATACCCCCTTCAACCCCCCCGCCCCCCACCGCCACCATATTTGTCATTCACCACTGAGGAATACACTTCCCACACACAAGACAAACCATCCTGGGTCAACCTACACACTCTTCCTCCCACTCAGACTGAGGACAGTCCCATCTGTCCTCCCAGCTACTGACTCTCATCTGACAGATCAGCAACAACTGTGTTTTGGTGATGAAGATGATTCTGGTGACATTTAGAACATTTATGTAGAGACGTGTAATTAAGCGTCCTTCAGTTTAAATCAAGTTCATGCATCCTTAATTATTGTTCAAGACCGTCCACCAACAAAAAAACTGTAGCATCAGTTCCCCAAAGACTACTTTGTTCTTGTTCAAGTGACAAAGCCCTTTAGCAGTCGTACAGATTTTAAGTCTTTTCCATCGGCAGACAGCTCCTGCAGGATGTTGCAATCATAACAATTAAAACAAATTCAACCAATTCCTGTGAATTCTGTGCAATCTTGCAATTTTGTCCAATCACTGCAGCTTATACATATTTGACCAAACATCGTTTCCTAGGTTTCACCAAACATAGCAGTCCCCCGCACATCACCAAACTCACTTCCTTGTTCCTGGTTGTAAAGATGCAGACACATGCGGCACGAACGTCTCACATTTACCAACAGAAATTACTGCTGAAGACCATGCAAGGCAACCTGATGTTTTGAACAAAAGCAAGGATAAACCGTGTGCAACATCAAGGTGGAACTCAAGCAAAAGTCATCGATTCCACGAATGGTTTCTACCGCAAGTGACACCAGGAGAGCATTTAAAACGTGTTGACGACAGATAGGTAAAATCACCAAGACAGAGGCTGTTGCATCCAGATCTATTGCACATGCTAAAAGTATCAATGTGAGTTTGATTAAATATGCACTGTTAGTGTTGTATAAAACACAAACTCAGAACATTGTGGTTTGATTCTGCCTGGAATGAGTTGCCTTCAATTTTTAATCAAGTATACAGAAAAACAAATTGTAACTGTTTTTGCAATTTTCACCCGCTCCCGCAAAAAACGATTAAAAACATTGCAACATAAATTGCAGTTTTTTAGAAAAGCTGCTGTGAAATCAGATATTTGAGGCCCCAACAATCCCAAAAAAGACTTAAAAGAAGTAGGGGGACGTTTTTATAGAACCACAAAGTGTCAACAAAGCAAGTCAACTGTTCCTACCAAGACTCAGTGTTGGCGTCTTGTCTTTCAGCCATGACCACAATCATTTCCTTTAATCTTGCAACCATGACATCAGACTTCCCTAATCTAAACAAAGTAGTCATTTTAACCTTTTCCTAACCCAAACCAATTCATTTGTTTATCTTACCGAAACTGTGTATGATTTTTCAACAAAACTTTTCTGTGTCATTCTAAGGGGAAGTTGCATTCAGCATATTTTGTACTTTAATATGAAGGACTTGTCATTTTCTTACAATAAATGAGACATGAAAACACTTATTTTTCCAAAGTAAGAGGAATACAGGTTATTTCACATCAGAGATTTCTGTATTTGTGTTTTGTGTGTGCTCAAACATGACTGACAAAAGGCTGATGCAATGATATTTCAAATCACAAATCAGAATTCAACCAATAAAAATTTTTAAAATCCATATTTAAATGGTTGTTTGTTTCATATGTTGATCAGGAGATGCCCCTGCCAAACAAATGTGATCAAACTTCACCTGCACAGGCCTGATGAAACAGAGTAGTTGAGTTTTTAGTGTTAAATTATTATTAATGTGTACATACAACTAGCTTTGGTTTTTGCTCATTAAGCCACAAATAATTAGTGTTAAGTAGAAATATAAAACATTTGTACTGTAGTTGTTGTCTGCTGCTCTGAAGTGTCTTTAAGCACTTGTTGTCGCCACAAGAAGTCAGATTCATTATTTGGACGTTTCCAAATGTGCCCATTATGCAGCGGTGATTCTAATCTTTGACCACAGTGGCTTTGTTGGTGCGTTACACGCTTGTCCCGCTCTGTGGTCGTTTATTGATCATCGCTGGAGTTGAGTGTATTCATCTTGACATCGGTCTGTATTAACACTCTGGTAACGAGGGAGCAGCCTCTATCAGATCAGATAACCGGCTCTATAAAGCAGACTCCTCTCTGCGGGTTTGGCACCCAGAGGTCACGACCCCTAGCAGGAGGCTTTAGCCAAGGCAACTCTGAGACCGGGGGTGAGTCTGAGTGACTGCCCGCCAAACAAAAACAGAACAGTTATCATGAATGAAGAGCAAGTTGAGCATAAATAACACTAAAAGTCTGATTCTAATAGAGGAAAAAATGTTTTCAGAAAAGTTTAACTTTTCTGACATGATGAAAACAGAGTTTCTAAGTTGCTGTCGGAGGCACGGGGAGGTGAGCTGGCACCTTGAGGTCATGAACGCCCCCCTCAGATGAATGAGCTTACCCCCCCCTCTCAGTCGGCTCCTTGTTTAAATAACATGTCAACATACATACGCTCTCGTTCCCTCAACACATTGTTATGTATTTCACAATAATACACCTCCATGATTTCCCGCCTGATTCAATTCTCGGCTAAATGAAATCAAATTAAAACAAATTGGATGAACTCAGCTGCATTTTGTTCTGTCTAATTGAATGTTTTGATTATGTAAACATAAATGAAATGCTGTGATATGTTTGTTCTGCATCACCAGAGATGTGTGATTGGTGTTTTATAGGGATTGGACGATTAAATTGTTGGAGAATTAATCAACAAAAATTTTCATAATCGATTAATAAAAAAGTGGCCAAACATTTTCTGTTTGCACCTTTTCAAATGTGAGAATTTTCTGCTTTTCTCTGTTTTATGTCACACATTAATTTACTTTTTTGATTTTGGGGCTGTTGGTCAAACAAAACAAGGACGTACAAAGTAGCAGTGGTGTCGAGTTGTTGTTTTTTTACAGACCCTTATTTTCTTTTGTTAATTTAATAAATGAAGCCAAACTTCTCAAATGTTTCAGGTTTTCTAAACACAGCTGAAACCCTAAATAGTCCATCTAAAATCTGCAAAATTATGATTTAAATCAGAAGATATCTGATTCAAAAATAAGTAAACAAGATTATGAATTTGACCCTGGTAGTTCAGTTTTTTGACACTTAGCGCTATGGACAGCATGTTTCAGCCATTAGTGAAGATTTTAGGGGGTCACAGGGGACATGTCCCCCTCAATATTTTATTTGTCACCCCCAGTAAAAACATGAAAGAAGCACAGGATTTTGATTTTGACAAAATTAGAGGGCCATTTGCAACATAAACTGATACAGAAACTAGCAGTTTGGTGCATAAAAATTCAGTAGATTGCAGGAAACTAAGTGTTTGATGCTCAGAATCTTCTGGCAGAGGACCCCCAAACTCCAAATTTCATGTGTCCCCACAATGCTGTAACAAAATCTATGCCCTTGAGAAGTAGTTGATATATTTTCTGACATTTAATAGGCCAAACTAATTAAAAATAATTAAAGTACTCTGTAGCTGCAGCCCCATTCCTCATAATCGTGCCCCAGCGGGCATTCTAATGTTTATTTCCTGTTCAACTAACGTCATACACTATGAGTGAGTCACAGTTGAATTATGTTTTCATTTTTAAAGATGAATCATTGTTGATTTTACAGTGTTGTTTTATAAACTTTCAACATTGAAACAGATCTTACTGAAATTTCAATGTTTAGTCATGAGAAATTTGTTAACCTTTTTACATACATCAGATTTAAATGTTGTTTCAATGTTGTTTTAATGACATATAGTAATTGCAACCACATTTCAACATTGAAGGTCAGTCGTGTACCAGCTGGGGCTTGCATCGGAAGTCTGTATGACATCAGAGAGACATTAAATTTTGGTTGGAGTGAAAATTGTGTATTTTAAATGTCTAATGACGTTAGAATTTCAAGTTGCGTGAACCTTAACATTATGACATTTATGGGTTTTGCTCTCCATACTTCACGACTAAATGTTCTATGTCAAGATGACGTTGGCATGAGATGTTTGGAAGATGTTGGATTTTGGTTACTTAACACATCTTTAAACCAACAAAATCATCTGTCATCAAATAGACGTTGGCATTACACGTTCTGACATTGAATTTGGTAACCCAGTGTCACAATTTCAATTCAACCAAATATCAAGGTCTCATGACGTTGATGGCCAGCTGAGAAGACATTACAAGTAGTGTAAGTATACTCTGACAATTTATAGTACAAACAAATCAAAATAATTAAGGTATTCCGTAGCTGCTCCTCCTCGTAACCCAGCCGGTACTGGATGTCAAGATGCTGTCAGAAAGACGATGGAAGTTTGTTGGAATGAAACTCGTGTTGACGATATTTTAAATATCTAATGACGTTAGAATTTTACGTCATGTGGACGTGTAATGACGTCGGTGTCCTGCTGGGATGATTCAGAGGGGAAACATTTTGGAAACTTGCTGTCGGCCATCCATTTGCTGTGATGTTCCTGAGCTTTTAAAGGCTTTATTAATCTAATTTGGAGGTTGCACTTAGGTGCTGACATTTTGCTGCGCTTTGAGTTCCTGTGTTGATTCTTCCTCCCCCCCACCCCTCCATAACAGATGCTGATACACAGAGCAGGGTGTGACGGCGGCCCGCTCCATCACTCATCTCCATCCACACACACACACACACACACATCAGCTCAGTCCTCATGACGCTCAGAGATGAGAAATAATTAATTCAACAGCTACTGAAGCACAGAATCACATCCATTCTGACTGCCACTGGCTATTGTTGTTGGCTTTTGAAATATATGATGATCATCTTATCATGAAATTTCTCTCTCTCTGTATTTCTCTCATAAATCAAGAAGAAAGCCCGACACAAAGCGAGAAAGCGGCCAGAATGGCTGAAATTAAGAGTCGTCTACAGGTCTGATTGTGCAATTTGTGGACCGCTCTGAAAGGCCGCTGTGATATGACTTTGAAAGGCCTGGACACACTTCATGGACGCTGCATGTTCTCAACAGACCTCCGAGCTGTCTGCTGAGGTCAATTCAGCTCACTCACACGCTCACTAATAACAAGAAGGTGAACAAAAAACATCCATGAAAGCAGATTTGTACTTAAACATCGGATCCTGTATGACAGATTTTTATTTGACCCTGAGAGGAGCAGCTTCTCCTTTGTCTTTTCTGGAGCCCACTGTGTCAGAAGCAGCGGGGGTGGAGGAGTTGGAGTGTTAATCTGTGAGGTAATAGCTTTTCTCTGCAGAATTGCAAATTCTAATATATGTCACTTTGTAAAAGGTGCGGACAGCCGTGGTCACCAAAGACACCGTCTCCAGAGGTCTCCCTCTCCCCCATTCTGTCCGTCCGCAACAATGGCTGCCAAGTGTAACATGCTACTTTTAATTTGCAATAACACGTGACAATAGCAGATTAATGGCTCTTATGACACCTGTGTCCCTGAAGCTCCTCTCGCCGAGACCCAGTGTACATAACGTGTGTCACAGTACATTATCTCTACATCCCTCCTGTAATGGGGGGGACCTTTTTTTTTAAGGGCACTGCTGACTTGGAAACTTAGGAGCTGTCGGCCTGCTTGGCAGAGCGCCACAGCGACTGCCTAAAACAAATACTCTGGGCTGCACAGCCAATCCATTTCAGCGGGGCCCGTGTTGCACGCCGCCCTCCCCTCCCGTAACCCTTCCCCTCCTTTTTCCTTCGCTCATTTTTGTTCATGTTTTCAACCCTCCATAATGACTGCTTGTGCCACAATCATCATGAGGCTTACCAAGTTAAATAGGGCTCAGGCAAGCTACTGTGCTGTGAGGAAATTTAATCCAAGCATTAACTGACTATAGACTACTGACTACTGAGGGAAGCAAAATACATCTGAATGGGAAACAAGGCAACACTGAAACACAGAGCTCAGCTAGAAATAGAGCTGCTGTAACCCAAAAATAACCAGAAACACCAACGTAGCAGCGTCCTTGTGACTTCCAAACACTGAGGACTTATATGTGGCTTTCTAGCTTTAAGTTTGGACAAAATATTGTGAATTTCAGTGGAAGATGTCAAGCTGAATTGTATGTAGAGCGTCTGGCTGGAAGAGTCTTTGCAGATTTTTCATTACATCTGCTCAGAGGTCTCACCACTGGAGGAATTTTGGCTCCCAGGAAGCCAACCGTTACCACTTGTTTTGGGCCTGTCAGAAAGTAAACACTTTCTGGTGTGAAATTTACACAGAAAAAAATATATATTTAAGTGTGATGAACTCCTTTTTGGGGCTTTTTACTTTCAGCATCTTCACATATTAACACAAAATACTTGTTTGGAATACTGAGTGTCGTTGCTAGAAAAGCAATTACAAACAAATGACTTAAGCCAGACACCCCATTTATAGAGAGCTGGTGTGATATCATTTATGAAATCTATGTAATGGAAGGAATTATGCTCACAATGAGGCTTCAGGGAATTAAATTTGAGGAAATTTGGAAGAAGCAGAAAATGTGTTGGAAAGTGTTTAAATTTGTTTTTTAACTCTTTAATATTTTTTATTTATTTATCTTAAAAGAAAAACACCCCATGTTATAAGTTTGTGTTTTACTACCACATTGTAAAAAGACGGTTGAGTGAATCCAAATAAAGGCAAAAATGCCCAAAAAATGTAGCTTTCTTGATTAAGAAGTGTCACTTTGCTTTATTTGGTTAGAAAAAAGGCTAAGCAGTAGGCTTATGGTTATATCATTTGATAATGTCCAGACATTTTTCTCTTGAAAGTGACTAAATTACTTGTTTTTTCAGTGTAAATGTTACAAAAATGCATGAATAGAAGCAGAGTAAGAAGGCCCTTTAAAACAGTTGATGGCATCTATTGCAAAATGTGGCATCTGTGTTGATTTTCTCTCAACGGTGCACCCCAAAACGTAATAATACGTCATACTGGAGCTGCAGCCTAAATGTCAAAATAAAATTACTCACTTTTTTCATGCAAAGGCTTAATTTCCAGAGATACTGAAACCTCTACATTCCAAATTTAGTGTCCTAAATGACAGCTATGACACTTTAGCCCAAGGCAGGAATTCTAATATATATTTTTTATCAAATTATTGATAACATATACATAAAAAAATGTTTGTTATGCTACTACAGTAGGACAGGAAACCATGCATCACTGTCCGAAATAATTATGCATGCCATGCATGCATGCATCACTGTCCCCCCCCCTCCCCATTGTTGACTCCATGGCTCCGGCCCTGCTGCAGCCCACCACGTGCAAAACCTTGAAATTCAGTGTGTTTTTTAGTCTTTTTGGGGGATGTATTTGCACTTTAAGAGCAGACAGCAACAGGACAATAGTGTCTACAGGGTAACATCGTATGTAATATACTATTCTTACAAACTGTGGCTCGAGGCGAGACATTGCTTTTGCAGCCATATGTGTGTGTGCGACCGAGGCCTGGGGTTTATGTTTTGGAAAGATAAAGTATCCCTGACCCCGTGGTTCCAGGTAGGCACCAGCTGGCCGTTATAAGAGAGAGTATATAAGAACCACAGCTCCCTCCGTCACCCTCAGTACAAGTCCTACCCTGACACAAACACACACATGGGCGCACACATCCCCACACAGCCCTTACACACACACACGCACACACACAGCTTTCTTCTCTTTCATCGTAATGCTGGCCGAGCACCTAAATCACAGAAATGGCAGCACATCAGGGGAATCATTTGAGACTGAATAGCCGTAGAAACATGGTGCTGTCACCTGGAAGACCTCCACAAAACAGGCCGGCTCTCCTCCTCACACACACACACCTTATTCCCCTCCATGCCCTTTAATACCTCTTTGCCCTTCAGTAGCAATCTGCATAGAAATGTGTGCATTCTATCATTCAGGGACTAGACATTACACCCCGGCTAATATGAGAGGTCCTCGAACGGCTGAAAATGAACCCTTGAAAATACCAGACGTTTGCATTATGCCGCCGCGATTGCATCTCTTACAGGGAAAGACTTGATTATGTCATTTGCCATGTCCACGTCATGCTGGTTTTTATATCTTTGCCAGGAAATCTACCTCTGACAGGTCATTAGTCATCCCCTCCCTCCCCTGCACGCACATAAAACATCAATTCCACTCAATATCCCGCAAACCCCCGTGCTTCTCAACAAACGCCATAACAAAGAAGACGCTATGTAAACTGCTGCCGTGCTCTGATTAGCTCTCATTCCACAGCACTGCAGAAATAAGGCACTCATTCCCCACCCTGTTTGAGATAACTGCCCCTTTTTCCAGCAGCCACATCATCCCTCCGTACCCATACATGCTTCAGAGTGCATCTGTTTAGCTATTCTCATCAGCTACTTATGTAGTGACATTAAGGAAGCCTATTGCTTACAGAACCAATAATCTATATCGCCTCAGGCTCTCTTATATCCACTAACCTACTACTTCAGCAGCAGAAGTGGAGCCACTTTTGTTAAAGGAGGTAAAAAAAAAAAGCCCTCCACAGAGCTACAGCGGCTTTCTTGACTGACCTGGGTGGTTGGCTACATCATCTTGACATGTAATTATCTAAAGCCCTTTAATCACTTCCATAAAGATTAATTGCAGGAGACAACAGCGGAGGTCGTGTCTTCAAATCAAAAGACTCCTTGGCAGATTGACACAGCGGTGTAACAGAGTTCAGACTTAGGTGTTTTATAAGGGTCATCTGCTGGAACTGAAGCAGGTTTTAATGCTGTAATTGCAAGTTCAGCAAAGTGGGTTTTATAGCATAAAGCTGCACAGAATCCTACTCAAGTTTTTAGCCTTTTTTGAAAAGATATTTTCTTCATGCTAATCCTGAGCTGAGCTTTTTTTTTTATTTACTTCTCAAGACAAAATTCCCTTACCTTCATCTCTTTTCCTCTTTTCACCATTGGATCGTGGAATACCCAGAATCCCGTTGATGGAGTAGGATCCTGCAGGGTCGTTGGAGGCGCTGGTTACAGGCGGAGAGGCTGTGCTTGGTACTGGGAGGGGGGGAAAAGGAAAACGTGCATATCAGATTTTCACTACACAATTATCGTAGCAAAAAGAATTCACGATAACGATAATATCGGGATAGCTTTGTAAAATTACTAATAATAATGCTAATCAGTCAAATTCATCTTTACGCTTTTGTTAAGTGAATTATACTCAAAATACAAGAGTTCCAAGATGGAGAGGGGGACAAAGTGAGAGCAGAAAGACACAAATGATTTAAGAGGCGCTGGATTATTTACACATTATCATATGTGTATTATTACCATGATATCAGTATTTCATATTTTAAATATTATGGTTATTGTCTATACCAGTATATCGACACACTCCTAATGCATGTACGGTATTTCCTGGGAAGAAATGACAAAATATATATTTCTATTTTTTTTAACCAAATACCTTGATATCGATATTGCATCACTATTGTAGGGTTGACAGTTTGTACTTCACAAAATATTAATGTATTTTCGATAAATAATCATCAGTAATGCGGATATAATGACAAAGTGGGTGAAGGCGAATAATAGAACAGTTTATGTTCAGAATATTACATCATGTTACGTTACGATATCCAAAATTGAAGACGATATCTAGTCTCATATCACGATATCGATATAATGTGATGTCATAGGCAGTGTTGTGGAATAACTAGTTACGTGGAGAAATACGGGATTAAATTACAGCTGCTAATCAAAATGTTGGCGATTGTAAAGAGGTTACATTCGAATATATTTTTGGTAAAAAGCTGATACGTTGAATAAAACGTTTATTATGTTGCTTTGCATCTTGTCGCCATGCACATAAAACCTTTCTTTGCCCTTTTGCCAGTCAACAAGGGTCAGCAACGCCTTTTGGACAAATTTGGGTGCACCATCAATTATAGGTTGGCTTACAAGGAGCTGCTTCTACGTCAAATTTTCAGGCTTAAATTCTGAGCGTCGTTTTTGGTTGGTTCTCTTATTTGAATTTGCTCCGCCTCTTGTCTGCCAATAAAATCCTTGCACAATGCTCTAAGAACCCTGAGTTTGCGACTGGTCAACAACGCCAAGTTAGGTGGCCATGTGGTCAGACAAGAACGCTTTTCAGTAATACTTCAAAATACTTCCCTTGTAAAATCAGAAAAGAGCTCTAACATGACTGTGCTGCTACCCTTCCCCTTCAGCTACCCTTCAGCTTTATTATAATCAAAAGATAAGCACATCTGCAAAGTAATCTGTTACACATTACATTTCAAACCAGCAGTGTTCACATGATGCTATGAGGTGCAGCATTACCTATGGTATGGCCTGGTGTCGACAGGGATGACCCATCAGGAGACGGATGGAAAGGCTGCTGGACTTTTGTTCGGATGATCCTGAGGAACAAAAGGACAAAAAAAACCCCCAGATGTCACAGCTGCTCTTCTACAACCGGCATCCCTTCCTGGAGATTTCCTAACCACCCCTAACAGCAGCTACTACAGAGATATTGTGAGATTAAGATATCAAACGCAACTCATACGCAAGCAGGGATCTGGTCAGTGGTTCTACCTTAAAGGTGAGCTGTGGAAAAAAGTCTTCATTGCACTTTTGGTCTGAGTGATCTTGCAAACAAAGCATGAAATCACATCAATTCACCTCAATGATCAGCTTCACTGACTCTACCTGGCCCACACTAATCAGCTCTCTCCCCCCTCGTCTCTCCCCACCCCACCCCCCCACTGTGGAGGGGGTTTCACCGGGGCGATCGCAGCCCTTTTGCTTCCCAGATCAAACATCTCTGTAGAACCAGCAGCCCCCCGTGTGCCAATGCGGATGAGGTTGTATTGATCGGGGCTTGGGGAGAAAAAGTTGGGGATTAGTCACACGGGCAAACAGATGCAAATAGAAAGCTATAAATTATATGTGACAGGAAAGCAATAGTTCCTTATTGCCTTGCACAAGCTTACGCCAGCATTAGATTCCTTTAATCTGAATGGCACTTGGGGAGAAAGGGAGCTGTCACAATAATTTGTAAACTTTAAAACTATTCATCATGTATGCCACCGGAGCTATTTTGGAGCACAAGGAGAGGTCGGGTGAGGACTGGGGGGCCTTTTAGGGTGCACAATTCAGATTTAGATCCTTAATTATTTGCATCGGTGCAGATTTTAGGGGGGATAGAGGAAACACTTCCCTGTTGATATAGAGCATGTGCATCTGTCTCACTAAAATAAAAGCATAGAAGTAGCAATGGTGTAAAATTAAAGACATTTAAACTTAAATTGATGCAGAAAAGGCACAAATTGATGCATGAAAATTGCAGAAAATTGAGTGTTTGATGCTTTCAACAGTACACTTAAACATTAATAAGACATTGCCATATACACTCCAGGATATGACATGATAACCAAAATAAAATGACTCACTATTTTACAGAGTTTGCACCAAAATTGGAACTCACACATAATTGCAAAAACCCTTCACACCCCCCATTTAGTGTCCTAAACGACACCTGCAAAATCTTAAAATTGGTGCATAAATAGTCCGTCTGAAATCTGCAATCAGAAGATATCTGATTTAAAAATAAGTAAACATGATTTTGAATCAGACGGGACATTTGATGCCAATTTCTGGTGGTTTAGATTTTTGATACTCAGTGCTATGGACAGTATGTTTCAGTCATAGACGAAGATTTCAGGGGGGCACAAGGAATACGTTCCCCTCAGTTTTTAGAACACAGGCATTTGTGACCCCCAATCAAAACATGAAAAAGCTAGAGGACTCTGATTTTGACAAAATTGAAGACATTTGCAACAGAAATTGAAGCAGAAAACTCACAAATCAGTACATTCAAAATGCAAAAAAAGTGTTTGATGCTCAAAATCGATCCCACGTGTCATATGTTTAAACCTACGCCCCTGTTTCTGTGCATGCATTATTCCAGTAGGATGAACAGACAAGCCTCCACACACCGAACCAAAAATACTCCTGTTATATTTTCTCCATATTATCCAGAAATGCATCAGATGATTTGGATATTGATGTTACTGTAGGTGCCAGAAGGCTTCAGAGGAATAAATCCAACACTGTCACACACACACAAAAAAACTCGCCTTGGAGGCAAAGCTACAACAACAAGCTTTTTCCAGAGAGCGCATATTGATGTTTTAATTTTTTTCACTTCTCCCCATAACAGTTATTCGACCCCTTTGACTTGTGTGTGCTACATAAATTCAAAGACTTTATTTGGTATCCATGTTCTTGATATTGAATAAGCAATTTGGGAGAATGAATTAATGACCTGGCTGTTGCTGAAAATCCCCTGAAGAAATATTAAAATTGCTTTCCTTCTGAATCAATAATATCGAGCGCCATTGAGGATTTTTTTTTATTTATTTATTTTTTTTTATGTCTACCAATAGGGTAGCGTTACTTGTTGGTTGTGATGGCCCCTGACTCGTAGTACAACGCTGTCTCTGTAGCATTTAATAATGCATGCAGGCGAAAGGTGTTTAAATGGAGCATCCTCTTTTGTCAACAGTCCTGAGGTCAGACTGTCTGCCACAGAAACCCACGACTGGCCCCAGTCAGAGTCACCCAACTGGAAAAGACTTTGGCTCCAGTCTTACGGGTTGTTTTTTAATTTTTTCCTGAATTGTCTCAAGTGGGGGAACCCTTGTTTTAACACCTCTGGCAAAAAACAACAACAAAACTTCTTTCGCTTATTTTCAGATATTTTTCCAGTAGCATCACATGATCTGAAGCACTAAGGATGTTTTCATTGATTTTTTTTTTGCAGACTGCTCCTTTAGAAATTCACTGAAATGCCCTGAAATATTAACCTCCAGCTAAATCAAAACAAATGCATCTCATTTGCGAGCCATTGTGTTTGTGTGTGTGTGTGGCACAGAGCAACACATTGAAATCAGCTTAAAGAAAAAAAAAAAAATCAGCATTAAGCCGTAATAGAAATTCAAAGTAGCTCTCATATTTGGCTGATAGAATTACACTTCTTTGTGTTCACAATTTAATTTCCCACATAAACAAAGACACATAAGGCTCCCCCACCCCCGGGGTCCAAAATAGAAAAAGCTTTAATTGGAATTGAAAAAACTTTATAGGGCTCTTTTAATGATATTAATGTACATTTTGAATTTATCACATACATGTGTCTGAGCCTCCTTAAATGGGGCTTTTTAAGCAGCCACGAAGCATGAAATGAATTTTCTTCAGCCTTTTTCTCTATTTAAAAGATGTCTTGTGTGGAGCTGTCCATGCTCTCCCATCAGCTCATTAAAATGTAATGCTGATGCTGGCTCTATGGAACAGTGCCTCTTAACCAAAGTTCATCACCAGGGATCTCTGGTGGAGGGGGGGTGAGGAGGGGTGAGGGTGAGGGTGGGGGTGTCCTGGGTCCTCCTGTAGCTGCCACTCTATGACTGTAGCAGGGGCGTAAGTTGCATTTCAGCATTGGGGTGGTGGGGGACATATTTTGAGCATGAAACACTTAATTTCTTGCTTTATGGTGGATTTTCATACACACATTTCTGCATTTTCTGCATCAATTTATGGTGTAAATGTCTTTAATTTTATCAAAATAAAAGCTCTCTGCTTCTTTTATGTTTTCATTTATTGGGAAGCGTTTAGGGTCCCCGGGCATACAAATTTCAAGCATCAACCCTTAATGTCTTGCTTTCTGGTGAATTTTCATACGAAACTTTGTACATTTTCTACTCAATTTATAGCTTTGAATGTCCTCAATTTTGTCAGTACAAAAATTCTCTGTGTCATTCATATTTTTATTTATTGGGGGTAGGGGGTTGCGCCAGAAAGATTTGAGCATCAAACAGTCAATTTTTTGCTTTCTGGTGAATTTTAAACACCAATTTTTACATTTTCGACATCAATGTATTGTTTAAATGTCTTCATGCTTGTCAGAATAAAAGTTTTCTGCTTAATTGATGTTTTTATTTATTGGGGGGGCTTGGGGGTCCTTCGCCCCAAAAAAATTGAACATGACACATTTAATGTCTTGCTTTCTCGTGATGTTTACACACAAATTTTTACATTTTCTACATTAATTTATGGTGTAAATGTCTTCGGTTTGGTCTGAATGAATGTTCTCTGCTTCCTTCATGTTTTTATTTATTGGGGGAGCTTTGGGGTTCTTTGTCAGAAAAATTTGAGCACTTAACACTCAATTTCTTGTTTTGAGGTGAATATTCAGGCACCAAATTGTACATTTTCTACTTTAATTCATAGTGTAAATGTCTTCAGTTTTGTCAGAATAAATGTTCCCTGCTTCGTTCATGTTTTAAACTATAAGGAGGGGGGTTCAGGGGTCCTTCGCCAGAGAATCTTTAGCATCAAACACTTAAATTCTTACTTTCTGGTGAATTTTTATACACAAATTGATGCGTTTTCGGCATTAATTTGTGGTGTAAATGTCTTCAATTTTAACAGAATAAACGTTCTCTGCTTCATTCATATTTTAATTTATTAGGGGGCCTTTGGGGTCCTTCACCAGAAAATTTTGAGCATTCCTTGCTTTTAGGTAGATATTTAGGAACCAGTTTGTGCATTTTTTTGCATCAATTAATGGTTTACCTCCTCAATTTTGTAAAAAGGTAATGTTTTTATTTATTAGGGGTGGGATGGAGTGGGGGGAACAAATGCACCCACCATCCCCCACCCCTGAAATCTGCACCTATGACAAATAGTGCCGTTTACATATTTCTTTATGAAAGATTTTTAGCATCAATAGTGATTCTTGAAATCTTAATATTTTACCAGATAATTCGCCATAGCACTTTTATGCATCATCATAATGTTACATCAGTATTAATTACAGCAGGATACCATCTCGATTTTTAATGCAAGGATTTCTCTTGCAACAATATGTTTATATTTATCACCTTATTTTGCAAATTACAGCCAATCTGTTCCCCTTAATTCTTCAGAATAAAATCCAGCAGAAAGACATGAGCCTGTGTGCAGCAGCAGCAGCTCCAGCACATTAGATGTGCTAAAGAAAATTGGCCTGCTTTATAGCGCCACGGGATCTGGTCACCGAATATTGATCGGTTTTCATCTCGACAGATTCACTCAGTCCTGGATGTACTGCTGATTGTTGAGGGAGTTTGGTCTGAAAGATTGAATTGCACCTCAGAGACCGCGGGCAGCCTCGGCGTGCCGGCCAGCACAAAAGTTGGTCAAACAATATTCTGCTGTGCGCTTAGCACAGATACACCGTGATATATCATTTATTCATTAAGGTGTTTACACCCTGCAGCCCGGTGTTTAACCCCAGCTATATTTACAACAAGAAAAAAACATTAAATCCAAATTTGCATCTTTTCTTTTAAGCTTTTAACCGGTGCGTCCTACCTGTTAATGGATGAGACGCTGGGAACAGTGTCGTTGTCGCAGATGCCCTCTGCCAGCAGTCTGTCTCTGATCTCCCACGCAAACATGGTTGGGTTTTGCCTCTTGTAGTCTGCGATTTTTTCCACCACCTTTGGCGTGGCCACTTTAGGTTTAGACCCACCAATCACTCCTGGTTTGATGCTGCCAGTCTCGTAATATCTGCAAAAAATAATAATATTCTTACAGCTTGCAATATTTAAGACTCCATCCCACCGACACCCTCCTGAAGATTTAATGTCATTTTAAACGCATTTATGACACATATGGCACTACAACTACTTTTTAGCTGGAAAGTCAAACTTTTTTGTAGCAAACTATCAAACTTTTGCGTTTTATGAGTTTAACAGGCGTCTTTACATTAACGTGATGGCACAAAACAAACACATTTTTGCGTTAAAGCGAATTAAAATGCAAGAAAAATACACTGGTGCACGCATGCATACACGGCAAATATGTAACTCTATTTTTTTTTTACATGCATTCAATCGGAATTTAACAAAGGAGAAGCCCACCTGATCTCCACTAACCCTCAAAAATACTGTTAATGCGTAATTTCGGACCATTATTTAACCATGTATTTAGGAATTTAAAGCTTTAGAGGTGAGCCCAATGCTCCACCACCACTGCACACACATATACATATACATATATCCATCCACCTCCTCACACCCACCCAGCAGCACACTCGGTGCACCTGGCTGCAGAGGTCTTCACCCACCTGCCCAGGATCTTGCTGACGCAGCCGTGGCTGACCCGCAGCTGCCTGGAGATGTCGCAGGGCCGGACGCCCTGATGGGCCAGCTCCACTATCCGCTGCCTCACCACGTCCGGGAGGGGTCTGCCGTTCACAAACACCCCGCCGAGCTGGTTCACACCTCCGTGCCCTACGTGGGATACAACAGCAGCACACACACAACCGTAACATTACATAAAGTCGTCGAGGAGAGAAGAAGGCGCAGGTGAGTTTGGTGGGTGTAAAAATAATGACGGGAAATTGTGTTTTCTAGTGAGCAGTTGGATTTACATGTGTTTATGCTGTTATGGAGAAGCCTTAACGGATGTTTGAATTACTGTTTTAAAAAAAATATATATATATTATTTAATTTTTTAATTTTAAGGACGCAGAAAGTTGTGTAGTGCCACCATGGAGGCGCCTTACGCGTTTTAACGTTTAATAATGTATGAAATATGCAACACAGTGACTAAATAATTAAAATTTGTGAGTCATTATTCCGAATAATTAGTGAATAAAAAATATTTTTATGTTGTAAGAAAAAGCAGAGTAGACACTGTAAAGCTGGTGTCCGTAATTATTAGTATTATTTTCATTTTTAATGACATTGCAGTTGAAAGTGTCTTATTTTAATTTGTATCCATGCATTTTGGTCTGTAGTTTCACTCCCTGTTTATATTTAACTTTTAAAATTACAATTAATTACATTAATTCTGTATAATATGCCAAATGTTGTATTTTAAGACTAAATAAAATAAAAGGTTACATTTAAGTGATGAACACCCACTCACACAGTCTGATTTTTCACCTGTCACACTCTTATTTTGCAGCTTGTGCAGTTATCACAATAACCTGCTTTGACCCATGAGCATGTGTCATCACCTGCTGTTTTAAATTGTGCAAATAATAATTTAAAAAATAATTGATGTGAGGCTCCATATAGTCAAAGTTTCCCTGCCCTCATATTTTCCCAGCAGCTCCTGCACGGCTCATGTTTTGCCTATTAAGTTACACGCTCCCTCATTTTCCCTGCACGGTAATTTTAAATAATTGAACGAGCTTTGATTACTCATATTACATATTATTTAGTCAACGAAGAGGGCATCAATTATTCACACACATGCCCCAAATGACAATGATAGGAGTGTGTATGTTCAGCTGGACTTATAGAGTTTGTTGCTATTTGAATAATTTGAATAATAGATGTGTTATTAGGCCTGAAATACACACACACACACACAGTTTACACACACAGTGCGCGGGAAGCTGGAGGCTGATACACGTGTAAATTACAGAGCACCTGCCAACGCATGTTCTTTGTTTACTATGACAAGTTTAATTTGTGCAGTGCGTGCACAGGAGTTGCTGCAATTTGTTATATTTTTAGAGATTTTTAAATAAGAATATGTGCACACGTGAGATAAAAGGAGTATTTCTGGCACTGTGTTTCCATGTTTGCTGCATGTCAGTTTATTATGCGCCAAAATGCTGTTAGCACACATGCTCCGCTGCAGGCCGGTGTAATATGCACACATGTATTTATTCTTATTATTTCTATCCGCATGGAAGCTGCAGGGGGAACTCGGGTTGTGCTACTTACGGTGCATCGCAGTGAAGGGGTCCGCTTTGCAGTGAATATCCATTGGATAGCAAAGGAAAGAGAGATAATCAACTGAAGTCGCCGTGTCGCCTTCCTGTCACGGATGAAAATGTGAAGAGAAAAATTCGACTCGATGGAGGGACTTGAGTTTGCCCCTCCACCCCCTTGCTGCAACAACCGATCTGACGGCAACTTCTTCCCCCCAAAAAGTTGCCTTGTCTTCTTGCTGTCTTCAACAGTCCGGTCCGGGCGCGGAGGTCTGGCAGGTGCGCAGCAGCGGCATGACCGGATTGTTTCAGTGACGCGACCTGGGGTTTAGTTTGTGTTCTGCTGAAACAAAAAGGAAGAAGAAGCCTTGGTGGAGGTTAATTCTCACAGCGTGCCAGCCAGCGAGCAGTTTCTTCTTGCAAATGCACCGGTGCAGGTCCAGCGTGCAGGGCCGCGGTGTATCTCCTCAATCCTGGTGGCCTTGATTCACGCGTCAAAACACGGCGCGCGCACACACATCGGGTTGGTCTTCAGCGCTGGATGCGTAAGGCTGGATCTTTGGGGCTGGGAATGAAGCCTCTCTCTGTGTCTGTGGTTCTAAAAGCTGCAACCCTCCCCTCCTCTCCTCCTCTCCTCTCCTCTCCTCTTCTCCCCCCCCTCTCCTCCCCCTCTGCACACCCCCCTTTTGCTTATATGGATGACTTGTCAGACAAAGGCAATAGATGCCAACACTTTGTGATTCGCCAACGCAAAGAGGGAAAAAAAGGGTCCAAATGAGGAGGTCTGTGGGTCTGACACACCGGCAGGAAGGGGAGGGAGATAAATAAGGAGCGGATCAGAGTTAGAAATATCAGATTATTACACATTATAACAGCTGTGAATTATAAGGAAGTTTTGAGATTATTTTTAAAACATCTGTGCGTCTTTCTGATTTTATTTTATTTATTTATTTACCACTTGGACTGTCTGTGGGAATATCTGTGCGTCCTCACACCCTGGATCTTCCCATTTAATCTTTTTATTGAATGTATTTCCTCCACATGTGTCTGAATGTCCGCTCTGGAGCCCAATAGGCCTAAAATAATTACACAGCCTCATTTTGTTGCTTTAAAATGTCTAACAGGGGGGTAATATATGTTAACGCACATGCTTTGACCTCTTTACATCCAGCTGATGGTGTCATGATTGCAGTGGTCCAAACTGGGAGCACTGGTGGTGGTTGGAGGTTGGAGGTGAGAGTGGTCTGCACGCAGCAGTGCCGCTCAGCTTCTGTAGATGGCGCTGTATGGTTTCTCAAATTTTAAAGGTGCTGTCAAAGTCCCCCCCCCCCCCCCCCCCCCCCAAAAAAAAGTGGAACTTGGGGTGCAGTTGAGTGATCAAAGTGAGGAGTCACAAATATTCTTCCGCAGCAATAATCCATGTGTTATAGATCCATGTAGGGTGGTGCAGGGAATGAACCAGCAGATGAGACCTGGCCTCCTGCAGGGTGAAGTTAAACTGAACAGTGATGGAGGGGAAAGTGAAGGGGCTTCATTTGGGATCCTGTTAATATTTTTATTTTTTCTATTATAATCATTAAAGTTTGATTTTTTTAGATAAATTATAGAATTAAATAAATAAATAAATAAATAAATAATAACGTGTAGAAATAATAATAAATTGTTAAAAATAAAGTTATAATTAAATTCACTACTACTAATCATAATAATAATATTATATAGAATAAATTATAAATTAATAGAAATAAAATTATAAAATGAAATCTTACTACTGCTACTATTAATAATGATTATAATAATAATAATAATAACGTGTAGAATTAAGAATAAATTAATAAAAATACAATAATAAAAATGAAATACTACTACTTCTACTACCAATAATCATAATAATAGTCTTCATAATAATGTGTAGAATTAAGAATGAATTAACGAAAATACTACTACTACTAATAATAATAATAATCATAATAATAATGCTATTGTATAGAATTAAAATAATAATAATTCTTAATATGATAATGCTAAACTTAAACTGAAAAATGAATTAGTGAAGCACTCTTAACAAAGTTTAAAAAAAAAAGAAAGCAAAGCAAAGAAATTAAAAGAATAAAAAGTAAAATTAAAAAAATATAAAGATGAATAAATCAAAACCTCAAATTGATCAAAATGTCAGTCAATTAGTCTTTTAATATTCCTGCATGCCTTACATGACGGTACTTACAAAATATATTTAAATATAATGTATTTTAATAATTATAAAATAATAAAAATAATTAAAAAGTGATCGATAATAACATAAGATTTCAAAATAAAAGACATCACTTCAGGTGAGTGTCTAATTCTCCTTGTTATTGTTTCGTGCACGCGCTCTCCGCCACGTATTTGACCATATTTTGGGTGGGGGGTGTGGGGGGTGTAGGTAGGTGGGGTCTGGGGGCAGACGGCCACATCTCTGCCTCCTGGTCAGGTTAGGGGATGATTTCTCTTTTTGTTACTGTTTTTGGAGAGAGCTTCTGGTACAATATGTAGCACTATAGGCTGTAATTTCACAGCCGGCTGCACATTTCCCTTAAAGCTACATCCTTTTTTTTCTCCCCCCTATAAGACCCCCCCCCCACCACCACCACCACCACCTCCACCACCACCATCATCATCACCATCACCCCCTCCCTCAGTTTCCTCTCGTGCCCTCCTGCTCCCACAATCTGATCTCCCCACTGCAAAAATTAAGCAGGAGCAGGAAACAAAATGATTTCTTCTCTCTATAAATATCTAAACAAACACTCTGTTTTCACGTGTTCACTTTGTTTGTGTCTGAGCAGCACGTGCGCTGACCGTGTGGTCAGATGGGCCCTCTCTTTTTAGGAAGGGGCCCCCATTCAGCTGCAACAACACGGGGGTCACAGGAGCCATTTAAACAACACAAAAGCTGAATTAATTATCACCTCTTTTTCTTATTTCTGCAGCTCATTTAATAATTAATACTAATAACCACGTGAAGGCAGAAAACAGCCCAAATTTTCTGTAGAAAAATTAGAATTGAAATCAATTACTGACTCCGCTCTGCAGTGTTTAAGACACTGCATGTCAAGAGTTTGGAAAATGTTTTTGGAGCCCGGGTGCACCCATTAGGAGAGGTGTAATGTATTGACAGAGAGCAATTTATCTTTTGCCCCGCTTCCTAATGGCCTGTGCAGAGAGGAGAGAGGAGAGGTGGCATGCAGGAGGAGGAGGAGGAGGAGGAGGAGGAGGAGGAGGAAGCAGCAGCAGCAGCACCGAGGGTCCTGCACGCAGCTCCACCCGCCGAACATCAGCTCACACTTTGAGGCAACTGTGGGGAGGATGATGGAAGGAAGAACTTTTTTATTTCTGGAGGTGTCATTTGTGTTTTCTTTCCTTCCTCTCTCTCTCTCTCTCTCTCTCTCTCTCTCTCTCTCTCTCTCCCTCTCTCTCTCTCTCTGTCTCCTCCCGTGCAGGTTGTCTCGCGTTATTCCAACGTCACCAATCGATCTGAGTTTCCCTGCAGAGGGGAGCTGACACCACTTGGTTGTAAGTTGAATATTAATCCTTTTCGATTGCAGGGAGGGACTCTGTCAGGAGAGTTATGGCGGCTGTGTGGCGACATTTGTAAATCTGTGCATGCTCACATATCCTACATCATCATTAAAACTACTCTCAGGCTCTTTACGTGTCAGAAGTCCACATTAAACGATCAGCTCTTAAAACACACCTGCATCCACTAACACACACATCTCCTGACACTGTTACTGTACGCTGGGTTGTCCTCACTGTGTCCATGTGCTCCAGCAGCGAGCAGCCACAAACACTCTCGGGCTACAAATCTTTTTTTTTGCTGGCGTGAACAGATGGAGCATCAATTTGATTCCATCCTCGACACCGTGAAAGATTGATTTTGCACTTGCTTTTAATTTTGCCCATAATTAATTGGATCATTACGACTGTTTTCCATCGATCCCCCCTCGTTTAAATGTAAAATTAGAATGTGATCTATGTTTCTTATCATCGCTTTTATTTATTTTGCCCTGTTTGCTTCGTGTTGTAGCAACAAAAATCCTCTTTTTTTATAATTATATATCATTTATGGACACTTCTTTAGGCGTGTATTTCCTGTGCATTAATATTGCAGAGTTATAAACTAATTATAACATCAGTGTGTGGCCTATTGATTGGAACACACGCTGGTCCTGTGCAGCATCTCATAACGAAATCTCGTTTATATATTCATATATTTTACTGTATTTTTTCCCAGCTTTGCATTTATGATATCAATATAATGTGAACATAATTTTCAAGTAATACGTGCAAATTCGGCTGCATTATTATGAGCATTATTGCCATTTATTACCAGCCAGGCTGCATCTCTTTTTATTTTATTATTTATTAATTTAATTATTTTTATTTTTTTATTTCTTTTTTTTTAATTTCTTTTTATTCTGTAGGCTAAATAAAAAAAATAAATTAATTAAAAAAAAGTGAGCAGTCCAAGTATTCTTTTTCAACTCCAGGTGACAGGCAGGATTGTTGGAAATTACATGATCGACCTCTGTTCATCACACATTACCAATAAATTATTTTTTGTCGTGTGTTTCCTCGAGTTCAGAGATGTTTTTGGTAAGTAAACCCAATTATTATAAAAAAAAAATACATTTTTAAAAGCTGAAATACACCCTATAAAGTGTATTTAAACACTATAATATAAAACAAAATCGCATTTTTTGGTGTTTCCACCAGTGCTTCGATCTCAAATCTGACGCCATCTTATATATCCCCCCCCGGAAGTGCACTTATAAATAAATATGTCAGTTTAATGCAGCCAATTTAACCGTTTACTGTCGTTGATGGGGAATCATCAAAAATTAAGAATAGACGTAAAAGTCAATGCGGAAGTTTACAGCAGTCAGGCTCGTATTTCAGATGATAAAACACACACACACACACACACACACACACACACACACTGGGAGCTGCTCTCACTCTTCTTCACCCAGTTTGCTGTTAACTCCAATTAAATTCTTCTCCTTTAGCTGCATGTTGGCAGACTGGCTGTTCAGCTGATGATCTGTCCCGTCATTAGTCCTCACACACACACACACACACACACACACACACACTCTGAGTGGTTCCACTGATTTTGCATTGTATTAAAGATCCAAATGCAAGTGAGATCAGGTTACATTACTTTGATTAGAAAACACTTTGTTAAATTACTTTTCATACCCTGAGCACAAAAGCAGTCAGACAGTTGAGTTTCTGAGCTTTTCCATGCCTCAGGTACAACAAATCATTAAGAAAAATTAACATCTCATTTGCATTTAAACGTGAATGAAGGGCCAAATTACAAAAAAATAACATTACATATTATTATTAATAAAATCATTAGTATCAGAAGCTTTTAAATCCACGCCACAAAATCTCACTCCTGCATCTTATTCCCTTTCTTTCCCCCCGTATCCCTAACCAAAAAAAAGAAATTACCATATATATTCTGAATATTTCACCCACGTTGTCTCTCCATCTCACGTGCATTAACACACCAAGTTGGGGAATCAAGTGGCAGAGACTTAAAATACACACTCGCTCCTCATTCATTATGCAGATTTGCAAGTAATTGTTAAATATGCCCCGCAGTGCTGGATTAAAAATAGGACTGTATCTTGTCATTTTCAAAAGTATTCTCCGTGTTGCATTTATTGTACTGGGAACAAGGGCTAAATCCTGTCTCTTTCCCCCCTCTATCAAAGTTTCCACATGAATAGTTAAATGTGTGCCCCTCTGGTTGGGACTTAACAAAGACTGTGGAGGCGTTACTGTAAAAAATTTGAGGGCAGTGGTAAAATAAGTCAGGGATATAGAGAAGTTCAGCCTGAAACATTTTGAAATTTTATTATTCAACACAAACTTAAAAGAATCCTTCACCTCCACCTTCAAGAGAAGCCTCTCTTCCAGTGGATAAAGGCAGCCAGTCCTCCCATAAGGCCCTGGGTTCATCACCGTGGGAGAAGCTGATCCCACGTCTGGATCCTTCAGTGTGTGTGTGTGTGTCTCTTTCTCTCTTTCTCAGTGTGTGTGTGCAGCAGAGATCAGCCCGAGGCGGCTCGGAGGTGTCCCGCCAGCTGCCTGTGTCCCAACCAGACAGCCAACAGCTTCCAATCACATGTCAGCAATATGGGAAACAGAGCTTCTGTCCAGTGGGCCGCTGACATGTGTTAGCCTATGGCATGTGAATGCATAATGTAGCAGTCACCTCCTGGTGGCAGGCTTTGAACTCACCTTTTTTTTTTCCTGTGTATACCTCACACAAGTTGATTTCTTTAACATATTTTTTTGAAAAGCGTCTGCACAAAACCTTAAAAACACATGTGTAAGATGTTTATTTTTTGTGCTACTGTTATTAAATTTGACATGAAGTGAGGTGAGGCTTCATGCTTTGGCTCTGAAGTGTTTTCAGGCAGAGTTTTAGTCATCTGGAGCATCTTTTCTCAAGAAAATATTTAGGCGAGGATTAAAAAGAAGACGTTTAAGAAGCTTGATTCTGACTGTTGTGGGAAAAAATTCAGTGTTGCCTTTAAAATGAGATCTTGCATGTGCACATACTAAAAATTCAGTTTACTTTGGCATTTTAGGTGAATTTTACAGGGCTGGTAAAAGGTTAATTCTCCTTCTTTGTCTGTGCTGGTTATCTTCGTTGTAACGATGAGGATGTCAGCTGCACATTTGCTGATTAGTTTGTGTGTGTGTGTGTGTGTGTGTGTGTGTGTACACATATATTCCTCTCCCCAGAAATCTACGGATGAGCAGCTCCCACATAAGCTCCTGATCACTTCTGTAAATGCTTCCTGTCACCTTCAGTGGTGTAATGATCATGAAAATTGTGACCTTGATCTATGGAAAGCCATAATGTGACTGAATGGCCTCCTCCCACGCACTTTCTCACCGGCTCCGAGCTCCGGAGGTATGCTAAAGGACGGCTCGGAGGAAGATTGTTTAGTGGTAATAAAAAGCCAGTAGTTTGGCTTGTAATGGTTCGGGCATTCCTCCTCTCCACAGCCATTTGGCTAAATCTCCAGTGATGGAGGCCTGTGTGAATTTAGATGAGAATCTGGGAGATGTTGACGCTTGTCCTCGGGCAGCGGGGAGATTTTATTGTCTGGTGGTCCAACATGATCAAGCACATAACTGTGTTTAGGGGATAGGAGAGTGCAACACTGATGTGATGTCCTTTTAGTGCAGAATTTAAAAATCCCCGTGCCATCATAGTGTTATGGTGCACATACTGGTGTTGGAAGTTGTCAGCCACTGGTTTATTATCATTGTTTACTTGTGGAGTGACAGAGGAGAGCTGTAATCTGTGACCACGGCCATAAAGATACATACTTTTATGGTGTCACGTTAGACACAAAGATGGAGTTTGTTTTCTAAAGTGCGGTGTTTTTTGCGCTTTAAATAAAGTGTCTGTTTATATGAATTTGAATGTGTGCGGCAGTCTGATGTGTTTGGCACAGGAGCAACTTCCCCAATGTTTGTTTTTCATTTCTGTTTTGCTCCAAGTGATGCTAGGGGGAAAAAAATAGAAGAGAGAAAATCCATCTCTGGCATGATGTTGCTCGAATTCTCATTTAGTCTGGAAAATCTGGTTTGCGCAACGTTGTTTATGATCACACCCTTGCCAGCTTTTCATATTTAAACGAGCAAAGGTTTAATTACCAAATGATGACAGTGTCATATGGTGCCATGATGGCACAGGGTGTCTAATGAATGCAGGGGAGCGAGGGATGCGTACGCGACACTGAGTGACAGTGGGATGCACAGATCAAAACAGAAAAAAAAGAAGAGGCAGAGACAGTAAAACATCTGTAATTTGCAATTCACTAATGTTCAATGGTTGCTCATGGATTAAGAATTTTAAACTATTGTCTGCCAGATGGAAGAGGAGAGGGAGGGAGGGGTTGCAGAGGAGGAGGAGGGGGCTTCTAAGCAGCATATTTACATCTGTATATCAACCCTGGATTTAGTAATCAGACTGAGGAAAAACCAACTGCCTCCAAAAACACTCTCGGGGCGTTGCATCTATTACCTATTTTCCAGCAGCACAAACATTAGAGGATGATTCTCCCTGTCTTTTTCCCCCTTATTTAAATTTGCCAGGACAGCTTGTAGATTGTGGGGAGTTGTGTGCACGACTTGCTCCTATCTATCTCGATATAATCACGAGACAGTTTGGAGTGCCGGACCCGGGTCTGCTCACACATCAGAGTTAATTTCACCGGGATGTTGATGCGCTCTGAAATATTGCGCTGAAGTAATATCAGTTAGTGGGCCGCCAAAAGATGTACATGCTTAACCAGGCATGAAACCTTGCTGAATTACACAGTATTTATACTTATCTCAGATCAGCGCATTTGTCATTAAAATTTGGTCTGGTTGCCTGTCTGTTTTATGGATCTGTTTAATGATGCACTGTGTAATGGTGTTACAATGTATGGCCCAGGCTATTGGCACATTTCACTCAGCGGCGTCAATAAATAACCACAGCAGCCTTCAACTTTCATCTCCACTCGGAGGCTTCTTGTGTTCCACGGTCCTCGGCGTTTTGGTTGAGTCTGTTGCCTTCAGCATGTTGACGCCACCCACCCACCAACAAATCATGTACTTCATCAGTGGTGGAAGAAGAACTCAGGTTCTTTACTTAAAGGTTCAGTGTGTAGGATTTCGAAGGAAATATATCAGCAGCCTCTCCTGAAACTAAGAAAAGTTGTGTTTTTGTTACCTTAAAATGAGCCGCTTCTAGTGTGTTCTCATCTACGGAGGTCGCCATGTTTTCTATAGTAGCCCCGAGCTCCTTAACATCTGGATCTTAAGTTATCGAGCCCAGTCTCACTCCAAAATCGTCAGAATTCTGGCACTTGGGCAGTGATTTGGGGCATCAGAAACCAATGAAAAAAGCTGTCCTTTAACGTCGGCATGGTTGCCGTTGTAGTTTAACGGGGCCCTGCGGCATCAGGGGGAAACGCAGCAGGGCAAGGACGTAAGTTAAGACAGCAAAAGTCCGAACAGGGCGGGCAGGAGGATGGGAATGGGTCCAACAAACACTGACTTTAACCCAAGAGAGCAATGTTAATGTCTCGTAAGATTCTAAAACCAAACCATGTGTGTTTGTTGTTGAAGGAAAAAAACAGTCAATTTGCATTGTTGTGCCAATGTGGTGCATTTATTTTAAAAGAGACTGTATGTAAATGTTACATTACCTGTGAAAACAGAACTGTAATTTGAAAGAAGACAATGCATGTAACAGGCAGAACTTGACACAGTGTCCCAGAACGTCAACAACCAACACACCCAGGGTACCTTTCACATCGTATCTGGATGTGGAAAGTCCATGACCGAACGTCAATATGTGACGAGGTTGGAGAGAATGTGTTGAGTTATCAGAACAAAAAGGTCAGCACACATTAGCGCTGGAAAAACACTGACTTGTAACCTTAAAATGCTTATTCAGTTTTCTTACTGGTTTTGGGGTTTCCTGGTAGCCATGTTGTCAAAGATACACACCATAAAATTACTACATCCCTGGTTCAGTTGAAGCCAGGGACATTTGTTGCATGTCATCTCCTTCTCTCGTCAAACTCCGCCGTCTTCTATCAATAAACGTTAAATCACCAAAAACTACAAAGAGCAAAGTGAGGAACATGTTGCTGCATAGTTAGCAAACTATTTGTAATTTAAATGACAAAAACAATCAGTGTCACTGGTTTGCTCCTTTAATCCTGGATCTATTCAGCAGGAGTGGACTGTGGAGAGCTCACCCTTTCATTAGTAATTAAGTGCTGTTGTCACGCTGTGACGTAATGAGTTTACCCCGGCCATCCATCCTGTGACACCGAGGGCTCCTCCCTCTGAATCTCACACCAGGAAGCAGCACATTATCTACTCAGACAGATACGTGTACGATAAATATTTAAATATTTACTGCCACGCTGAGGGACCCACTCGTGTCATTCTGATGTCGCTTTAAAGAAAAGAGCTGACTCCTTGTTTTCGGTGCACGCTGGATGTACTCTGAGGCAGACACATGTTGTAGCAGTTGTTGCCGGCGATATATCGGGGCCCTCTGACTGTACAGATCTCCCATGGCTCTCTCCCCAGGACTGTGAAAACATCTGTCACGGCGGCTGCCATTTTCCTCTGTGGTCAGAGCGTCAGGTGAAGGTGCTGCCTGCTAGCCTCATGACATGGTACACATGGGTACCTCCAACAACAGTGCTCATTAACAGGCAAATGGAGCAGGAGCCCCAGCAAATTGAGCAGCGTTTCGCCAGGATCGGCCCTGCCAGATTGTTCAGATAGCCAAAGTGACATCACCAAGTGCCAGCCCCCTTTGCCCCCACCCCCCTCCAAAAAAATTAACATCCCTAATCATCTGCCAGGCTAAACATTATTCTTCATGATTCAGAT
Source organism: Epinephelus awoara (assembly GCA_035609425.1). Lineage (NCBI taxonomy): Eukaryota > Metazoa > Chordata > Actinopteri > Perciformes > Serranidae > Epinephelus > Epinephelus awoara. The sequence goes on from CM069313.1 coordinate 24,599,317, forward strand.
CAGCCATGCTTGCCCTCCACTCACAGAGTATCTCTCCTCTCTCTGGGCCAAAAGCAGCCAGCCTTGGACTGATTGCTCAGCCTTTTGTGCCCTTCGTTTGTGAGAATGGCAAATCGATTCGAAAATCATCAGCCATGAGCGGCTCTCATGCAGAGCTGGGCGCGTGAGTGTTGCAGATATGAAATGGAAATCAGGAAAACAGAAAGTGAGGGGCCCCTGTGTTTTTGGATAAAGTGTCACTGAGAAATAAACCCACAAATAAGTTTGCTTTTTGTGCAGAAAAAAATACTGATTGAATCTTAAACATGACTCTAAAAAAGGTCTTACCTCACCACCATAATTCAAAACACAGGATTAATATTTATATACAGGTGTAACACTACATAACAAGTCTATTATTAAAACAGGTAATAAGTTATTCTGTTTCCTGATGCTTTTAAAGACTTGTTCTTATAAGTAAACATGCAGTTTTGATTAAGATCAACCAAAGGCTGAAAAGCAATTACAAAAATTAATCTAATTAATTACATACTCTGTGATTACTTAATCTAAATTAATACATTGATTTTTGCTGTTAAAGTATTTTAACAATTTACTTTCAGTTGAATTTTGGCACTATACAGAAGAAAAATGGGATAATTTTCTTCACCTTATGTGGATTTAAAAGTATTGGAAATGTCCGACTGTCTCAGCCTGTACCCCCATCTTGTTTTTGACATCTTTTTATGGCACACTTTGTTTTATCTATCTATTTATTCATTTTTGGCAATGTATGAAAAATGTTTGTCACTGGTTGGGTGTTTTTCTCTTTTTTGTTTTTAGATTTTAAACACTAGTGGGGTGAAACGATCCAGAAGCCCACACTTAAGACAAACCTAATGGTGGCCACAAAGTAAGAACAAACACAACGTGTGTTCTGTAGAATTTACGAAATGTCTTTTATGTACGCATCCTGTTATATGTTCTATAAGTTCTTATGACTCTTGACCACTCTTCTGTCATATATATTGATATTTGACAGAAGATATATGCATCCCAACTGAAATCTTCGCCTGTGGTTTTGCAAGATTTTGCCAAAATTGCCATCTGAGGAGGAGCTCTGCATTTGCTCTGGTGACGAATATTGTGAGTCTATAAGTCGAGCTCAAACTGAAAATAAGGAGCATCTCTTCTGTAAGAACGTTGTGCATCCTAACCCGAGATAACCCCTAAAATGTGACCCTCTCAAAAAAGTGAACTCTGAGAAGAAAGCCCAACAAGAACAGAAGAGAAAGGAAGCTTGGCATATCTAATTAATTACCTCATATTACAATGTTTGTTTACAGAAATGAAGTGCTACAAGAGGCCTGATGTTAATTAATTTAAAGTGTACTTCCCCCCTCACTCCCCACAATGTGTTGATGACTGCTGCTGAGGTACTTTCATGGCAGGTAAACCTATGTCTCATTGGATTTCCATCAATGGCTCTGAGGTGTGTATGGAACAAAGGCTTGCCACACAGATTAGGGAGAGTGTTAACATGATTGCTGATTAATAACGCCAATTAGAGTTCACAGCAAGGCGATGAGAAGAGCAGATCAGCGCCATTATGACAAGAGCAAGCAAGATCTTCCGTAGTGAAGAATCTCAGCGTACATAAACCAGCTCGGCCGCAGCGTCTCGTGTCACGTTTCTAACGTCCAAAGATTGAAAGACGACAAAAACACGTGAACTGCTTCATCGAGGACTATCACCCAGCATCGTTACCAGTCCTCCAGCTGTATTTTTAGATTTTGCAGAGCACTGTAAAGGAGTAAGAAGTGTTTATCCATGTGTCCTGTTGACTTTTTTTGTTGCCACTTTATCAGTGTGTCTGGGAGTGAGGCGCGGGGCTGCACACACAGTATAACCAGAGTCTCAGGAGGTCCCTCTCTGGACAATGATGTATTTAAGCCCCTCCAGAGGTCAGATGGACTCTGTCCAGAACATCACCTGCAATCAATAGTGTTGGTAAACCAGGCACAACTGAGCAGACATGGAGGGTCCTCTTCTAAACACACTGTGAGGGAACCGCATGGGCCATTGCACTGCTAAAACTGTGAGAAGAATGGCTTGACGTGCTGCTACTTAAGCACCGGGCGACTGAGGGAGGACTTATTTATCCGGGGCTCCACTGGCACACTGTTGTAACATTTCCCCCAAAAAAACTGGGCTGCGGAAAATCTGCTGATCCCACTGAGAGAATCAAATAAACAGCATCATATGAATATAAGCAGAAGACGTATTAATGCTCTTTTTTGAATGTCACAGCAAGGTCGTCTTTTTTTATATAAATAAAATGATTGTTTTACAGGCAGGAGAGTCTGCAATCAGAGAGAAAAGATAAAACAGGCTGCAAAAAGCAAAATCTGGATCTGCGTCTGGGGATCAAACTGAGACTCACAAGCTCGTTTGGTTTTGACTAAAGAGTCACTTACCTTTTTGCACACTGTTCTTTCAAACACTGACTCCAAAAATCAGATTTATTGCAGTAAAACATTAATCTGGAAAAACATACTCGAGGAAACCAATCACATTTTCCTAAGTGAATGGATAATAACATGGATAGAAAAATTGAGACGGCAAATCAATAAACGTGTGAGGGAACATATCAAGGTGAACCAATCATTCACTTTGCAAATGTTTGGCTAACAGGTATCACTTGGTGGGCGTCAAAAGCATTCAAGTTTGGGGCATATTGCACGATGTTTTTCCAACACATTCTCACTCCGACCTCGTCACATATTGATGTTTGGTCATGACATTTCCACGTCCAGATGTGACATGAAAGGTACCCTGGGTGCATTGGTTGTTGATGCTCTGGGACACCATGTCACGCTCTGCCTGTTACATGCATTGTCTTCTTTCAAAATACATGTCCCTTTTCGAAAGAAATTTAACATTTACATACTGTCTCCTTCAAAATAAAAGAAAAAAATATCTTTTTTAACGTCCAACAACAAAATCGTGGTTGGGTTTAGGAAAAAAGAACAGGGTTTGGCTTTACAGTCTCACAGGAAGTGAACACCGGCTCCCGGGTGAAAGTCTGTGGTCTTTGGACCCATCATCCACCCCTGCCACCGCCCTACTCAGACTTCTGCCACGTTAACTTTCGTTGTTGTCTCACTGCATTTCCTCTCGATACTGCTGGGCACCGATGGACAATAGTGGCAACTGGCAGCGTATCACACTGACATGAAAGGACGGCTTTATTCATCGGTGTCTAACGGCAGCAGCGGTTTTCGACGACATGGAGCGAGACCGGGGTGACCAGAAGTAGAAAGACAATACTCTATTACACTGAATCTGACAGCTGCTACCTCAATTTCATTGTACTCGTAGAATCACAATAAAGAGATTCTGATCCTGAAGTTCATCTTTAAGAAAAGCATCACAGAGCTCTTGACGACAGTTGTATGCAGATTTTATTTTCTTCTTCTTTTCTTTGTTCGTTCATAGTTCCGGTTACTGATCTTTGCGATATTGGCGGTTCGGTTGAGTAACAAATACTTCTCCCATGTGCTCGGATCTTTCTCCTGAGCAATCCTTTCCAAAAGTGGCCCGGATTCAATCATGTGTCTATGAACTTGAGCCCCCCCAAAAAAACACAATGAATGCAGAGGCACCCAGTGTCAACTGCGAGTGGTTTTTGAAGAATTGGCATAGTCATTTAGGCAGCACCTCACATCCTTCACAAACAAATGAAGCCCCCAGCGCTTCAAAGTGAGATTGATCTCCTTTTGAGACTCGGCACAGAACACTGGGATTCTGAATATTGAGAAAGGTGGCTCTCTCCATGGAAACCCAGTGTAAGCCCACCCTTCCCCCCATCCCATCCTCCACTGGAGTGATGTAGAGAAAAGGGACCTGGCGGAGTTTTCAACTTCATCAATATTCACTCATTCATCGTGAATCCTGGCAGCAGATCCTCGACTGTATTACTGGATGGATGTTCTCCTTTGTCACTGCGAGGAGTGTCTGAAATGGAATTTTAAATTAGAATAGAACAATTCCCAATTTTTATGGACTCCGGTCACAGCCATATATATCACTTAATGATGGAAAACTTTTCAATTTTCCCGTGTAGGTCTTTGGCACAATCCAGCCATTAAATAGGTCAGGGATGAATGTGCATAGTTTACTCTCAATTCCACAAAAGAGATGGGAAACCCTGTGTTATGTTGATAAAGCAGCTTATTTGGAAAAAGCATAATCAATAAGAGAAAAAACAAATTACCTCACTGCCTGTTTCTTTTATTTAAAAACTTCCCTTTGAATAAAAACTCTCGTGAAATAAATAAATCAGCTGTTGATAAAGATGTTTCCCGCAGGTTTGAAAGCCAGTGAACCCAGTAAGTGAACGGATCATAGCTGGCCACCCTCGCCCTTAATGACCCATGTCCGCATGGGTCACAACATCTGCAAAAGCCTGTGACAGAGACGCAGCGACGCACTCTTTTACGTGGCACGCTGTCAATACGTGTTGAAATTTGGTTATTGCGTGATTAGCATGACAAACTGACCCGCAGTGTAATTAGATTAGTGTTCGAACAGATCAGTGTGAGAAAAGAGGGGCCTTTCTCTGGATTTTTAGGGTTGTAAGCACAAATGACCATACTTTCTCAAGGTGTGAGTGGATAGTTGAATATGACAAACCAGCCATAGGTGGAGATTTCAAGGGGGGATGCAGGGGACACGCCTGCCTCAAGTGCAATGAAAACACGGAAGTAGTGGCAAAAATTTACACCATAAACTGATGCTTAAAAATCACCCGAATGCAAGAAATTCAGTGTCTGATGCTCAAAATTTTCTTGTCGAGGACGCCCAACCTCCCTACACCCTTGAAGCCAGCAACATGTTTCCTGTTTACATTGTTATTTTAGATATATAGTATGTATAAAAAAAAGCTGACACGCTATCTCACACTTAATGTTTTATCATCAAAAACAATGCAATTGACTTTTTTTTTGTTAATTATTCCCTCGGTGTATTTCAAATCCTTCAAATCCTGATTAAATGTTCTTTTAATCACTCGGCTCGAAACCTGAATTAATTACAAATCTGCTACCAAAAAAAAAAAAAAAAAAGTGTGTTTTGTCATAAAAATGTTAATTACCAGGGGGTACTGACCTCCCTTTTGGCGTTGTGTATCCCCAGCTGAGGACAGGGCGTTTGTCCACTGTCGCCACTTAATGACGGTAATATTAAACACTCACAGAATGTTGTCGCGCTTTTGTCTTCATTCATATCAAAATGAAGTTCTTGGAGGCCCACATTTATCAATCACGGCAGGGCTCCAGCTGTTCGCGAGTCTTTGGCCTGGCTTCAACAGCCGGGCTTACAAATTGTCTCTGAATAGCGTCGAGCAAGGCCCCTTCAACCCCCTTTTGTCACTGTCTCCTGACAAATGCTCCTCGGCTGCCTCTCCCAGACACATGCCTCCTTCCTACCTTCTGCTCTGTGCTATCAGATGGCCTGCTTTGCATTCTCGCATGGCTCACTATGAGCTGCTTTATCTCCGCGGCTGCTGGAAGCCCAGCATCAGACGGGGTTGTATCACACTCACAGTTATGGTTTGTATCCACAATGCCAAATGCCTTTTTTCCCTCTTTGGCTTTCAACTGGGATAATTATGCAAAAGCTTTGTGCTGCTTTCTCATTTAGCAAATACGCTTCCTGTGAACTCTGTGCACGCTTGTGTTTACACTGTTGTGACGTGAAGTTGCCTTGTAAGGATCCTTCTGCTAGTAAGAGCAAAACACAGTTGAGAAAAATGCATTGTCATCTTCTACATGACAAAAAATACTTTGACTTTTAAAACGTTGAGAAGCTCCATTCTACGAATGTAAATCAGGTCGAACTGAGATTGTTTACTGTCTACTTAAATTTGTCTATTTGTAAATGCAAGTTGATCAAACATGGGTCATTTAATCATTTAAAACATATGATATGCAAAACAGAATAGTTTTTATGTTTTTTATGGGGGAAAAAAGCATTTATATGTGCATTTCTGTTATTTATTTTCTTTCTGGGGTCCGCATAGAAAAATAAACAACAATTTGAACATTAAATGAAAGAAGGAAAAAGTAAAGCAAACTAAACATAAATAACTGGAAAATAAGTTAACTGATTTCACAAAATAAAATTGATTTGATTTTTTATTTTTTTTTTCTTGAAAACCAATTCCGTTTATAAGTTTACATTACATATGTTATTTCTGTTAGTCTTCTTCTTTTTTTAATTTCTCTATGATTTTTTTATTCTTATTTTGTGTCCTTATGACTTCCAGTAAGTTTTTCTTGGTCATCCTGGGGTCCACATTGAAAAACACTTAAAAAAAAAAAAAAAAAAAAAAAGAGAAAAATCAAAAAAATCAATCACGAACAACAGAAATATTAGTCAACCCAAAAAATCTCTCTCTCTCTCTCTCTCTCTCTCTCTCTCTCTCTCTCTCTCTCTCTCTCTCTCTCGTTCTCTCTATGTATATATATATGTATATATATATATACATAGAGATACAATACATAGATACAAATGCATTTAAACATTTGCATGATTTCTGTCATTTCTGTTAATCTCTATTGATTAATTCATTTTAATTGTCTTTAAATTTTTATTCTTTGTTTTGGGCTCTCATTGACGTACACTAAGTGTTTGTTGGTCTTCCTGGCGTCCACATAGAAAAATAAACAACAATTTGAACATTTAATGAAAGAAGGAAAGGGCATAACAAACCAACATGAACAGCAAAAATATAAGTCATATGATTGCGACTGTTAGTCTTTATCATCTCCTTTTTCACTGCTGCTACCTCTTTTTCCTTACTAAGACTATATCGTCCACTTCTTCACCTTCTTCTTCTTTTAATATCTCTAGGGTTTTTAAATCTTTATTTGGGTCCCCATTGACCTCCACTAGCTTTTTCTTGGTCTCCCTGGGGACCACATTGAAAATAAATAACAATTCAAAGATGTAATGAAACAAACCAAACGTGAACAACAGAAATATTGTATAAGTCAACTTATTTCACAAAATAAATCATTGTGTTCATACATTTGCATCATTTCTTTTATTCATTTATTTATTTTAAATGTCTTTGATTTTTTTTTATTTGGGTTCCCATTGACTTCCACTAAGTGTTTGTTGGCCCTCCTGGGGTCCACATTGAAAAATAAACATTTTTAAACATTTAAAGGCAGATTTTCACAGGAGTCTGTTGCCAGTGTGTCTGCAGTCTGATGCTATTTTCTGAAAGAATTCAAAATTAACAGAATGGGATTTTTGGAAATGACAAAGAGTGTAGTGTAAAAGCCATAGCTAGATCATATGTTCCCGGGTGACAAGCTAACACTGTCGAGAGGATCACAACTCAAACAAAGAACTGACAGATCAAATGGTCAGCACCCACAGGTACAGTGTGTGTTTATTAGTATCTTTAAGCTAAGAGAAAGAACATGCGTGTCGAGAGAGAAATCACAGGGGAGAACATATAAAGACAAATCAGTCATCGACAAGAAAAGCTTTGTCCTTTCTCTGCCCTCAGCATCAGTTAGAGCTGTCAAACACCGACTGCCCTCAGCTGACCGACAGCCAGCACTGAACCTACATGTTGAACCATCTGTCAGACTCTCAAAAAACTCCCGCTGACAGAGACCGACTGAGACTGACAAGCTACAAGTGCCTCCAACTGCTGCTCACCAGCACTTTGTACCTGACAGCAGTGTTTTAGCCTCGAGTGATTCGGTGTTGAAGGACAGGCAGAGCTACAGTTGGTATAAAAGTTGTTATTAAAGTTAAAAGCAGGACACCTCAGTCTCTGAAGTCAGTTTGCCAAAGACTGGTGGAGGACCGAAACAGTAACAGGAGTTTCTTTCCAATTATTATGTTTGGATTATTCTGTGGCAGCGATTCACACAAAACCTTCAAACAGTCTTAATATAAAATATGTTAAAAAGGCATTTGTTGTATTTTTACAGTGTACTGATAAAATAAAATTCCCTCATTAATTGCTCTTTAATCATTATAATTGTGGCCCAAAATGTCTGTACCTGCTGTTTAAAGTTATCATATGACAAAATGCTATAAATGAAAGTAATAAAAGACATTAGAGATGCAGTTGTTCAAAAATCGTTTTCTTAATAACATAATACGAGCGGTTATATAGTCTTGTTAGAGTAAAAACTACTCAAGGAATTTCAGGACAGCCTTGTGTGTTAGCATTTCTGTTGCTAACAGCTAGCCAGGAAATTAAATGCGCCTTTTAATTTTACTCTTAAAGGGCACCATTGTGCTTTCTCTCACACCTGTAGCCTCCAGCAAACTTATTTTTCAAATTAAAGATGATACAGTTTTGGTAACTTTATAAACAGTCAGAGGCTTGGTCACTGCCGGCCTGTTAGCTAATAACGAATGTAGATGTACATTTATTCTTGTAAAGGTGTTTAAAGACACTGCAGTCTAAGTTCACAATACAAAACTTTCAAAGTCGTCAGGTCGTGGCTCAAGTCCTGAAGTTGTGGATTTGACTAATTGGTGACTTTCAGCAGGAGGAATCATTGATGAGTATTTGTGATTCATGAGTCGACCCACAACCTGTATGTTGAGTGGGGAAAGGTAAACTTGGAACATATCAGATTTGGGTGGGCGAGTCAAAAAGTGAAAAAGCAGCGTTCCAAGTAAGTTATAAATAACTTTCAAAAACATTGCATGCAATAGTCCACCTTCCACCTCCTCTTTGTCTCCCTCTCCTTCCCTCTCAAACACACATACATACACTCATTCCTTGTCCCTGTTCTCAATCTGTGTCTTGTGCTGTCACTGATTATAGCTCACTAGCATGGTCCCTGACAGGCTCAGATATTTAGCCTGCTAGATATATAAAGCCCCGTTTCCACCAAGCAGTACAGTTCACTTCAGTTTGGTACGCTTTCTTTTTCCGTTTCCACTGTGACTATTTGCGGAAAATATCTAACAAATATTACTGGCGAAATGATAAAAAGGAGTTTCCAGAGGATTTTAGTCTGTAAAGCTTTACATTATTAGGGGACATTTTCTCTGACTTCATATATATATATATATATATATATATATATATATATATATATATATATACCAGAACCCATTTTCCTCTGTGCTCCTTCAGAGGTCCTGGCCTTGAAATGCGGCTGCACTAAACTACTCAGTCTGTACAAAATTCATTGCAAAGAAATGCTGCATCATGTCAGAAATGGAGGCATTTACCAGCCGATAAAAAATGAAATTGTCATCTGAGAACGAATGAAATGTTCAGTTTGTCTTTTGTATCCATTTCAGAGGAAATAATTAAGACAGATGGGCAGATGAATTAGCTGTCCTCCAAGGTCAAACGCTGATTGCCTTATTACTCTATTATTTCACTCTGGTGGAACTATTACCACTGACACTTTTTCATGATATTTCGTACATCCAGAGAGTGAGAGAGATACAAATTGATTGTTTGGCGGCCAAATCAGTCATAGTCATCTTCGGCGGATGGATTAATGGCTTTGATGGCTGTTGCAGGTTGAAGCTGGGAGACTGGCTGGAGACAAGAGAGATTGGTTTGAACCCCAGGGAGCTGAATAAATGTGGGTTGCGTGTAAGGTTGCTTGGTTTTGTTTTCGAGGGAGGGGCCGGTGAAAAATGTGTGTGGTGGAGTTTGGCGCGTCCTCGGGATGCACTTTTGTTCCTTTGCTATTACAAGTGATTGACTACCATGTTCACGCTTTCCCAATGTGCGTCAACCAGACTCCCTGCTCCCATACTTAAGATGTCATCTTTAATATCTGGCTGTTTAACTCCGTGGAGTCTGAGAGCATGTTTGAAAGAACAAAACCCTTCAGTTTTAAAGTGTAGAAGCCCCCTAATATTTTTATGGGAGGATTATGGTGGAATTGTACGGTGGCTGATGAGGGCAAACACATCAAAACAGCCTAAAACATTTCCATTAGGAGTAAAATGTTGTAGCAGACACTATGTCAGTTCAAAAACAAATGGAAATCCAAAGTACAACAACGGGAATGTTGCTGCAAATATTGAAACGATGCAAACTTAAAAACACTGAATATCCTGTCAACACACTGGAAGTTCTCCAGGCCTCTAGTGCTGTTTGATTTTTGACCAAAGAGAGCTTTGATCCTCTTGCTTTCATAACCATCACCTTGGAGATAAAAAACAAAAGCTGCTTATCGGGTTCTCCAGAGATGGAGATCAATCCGGAGAGCTCTGCTGCTGTTACACTCCGAAGTCGTCGAAATCCGTGGCTTTAGCAGTGACTTGCGACGTCAGACACTGACGAAAAGCGCCGTCCTTTAATGTCGCTGTTATACATGGCCGGTCACCATTACAGTTTAACGATGCTCTGTGGCATCAGGGGGAAATGCAGCAGGACAAGAACGAAAGTTAAGGTGGCGAAAGTCCGAGTGGTGTGGGCGGGAGTGGTGGTGGATGGGTCCAACAAGCACTGACTTTCACTCGGGAGAGCGGTGGTCATGTCCTGTAAGATTATGAAACCAAATGCTGTTCTGTGTTCCTAAACCCAACCACATGCGTTAGTTGTTGAAGGGAAAAAAACATCAATTTGCATTGTTGTATTGACGTAGTAATTCATCTCATATTTAAGGCAGAACCTGAATCCGTAAAGTAATTAGTTAAAAGTACAATATTTAACCCAGTACAGTCTATGAGCAGACATACTTATTACTTCCTATCTCTGATAAAGTTGTAAAGTATCGTGGACTCTCTCTCCTTGAAGCCGAGGCAATTATAGTTTATCTCCTCAAAGAATCTCAGAATCTGGTGAAATTATTCATCTCCACCTTGTAATTCCAAATATTTGTTGCAAGCACTTGATTGGGGTCATTGCCTCAGTACTGTATCAGGGGAACAAGGAGTCCCATAATGATTTATTACCAGCCCAGCTGCACATATTATTATGAAATGAGTTTATTAGTTTTAAAGCTAGCAGTAATGTGCTTTTGCTTTAGGGGAGCAGGCATGGGTGACGAGAGCCTGCATTAACCACTTGACGTGAAGGCTCCATTGTACTACATGTATCCCTAATTTGGTTCAGTACCGTGACATCATGCACATTGCAAAACAACTCAGCTGTGCTACATGATTGTATGAGTTGGAATAGCGAGTGGATTTTGCATTGTTTCTTGTCATGTCAAGTGTTTCTCCGTGTAATTCGCTCTCTTTATCTGCAGGCTTCTGAAGCTTTACAAGATTTGCACAGGTCTATTATCAGAAATGAAAGTTTTCCAATAGAGAAGTGCAGCATGTGGCTCCTCACTTCTTGTTTTCATAGTCACAGGAGAATAATAACTAAACAAGAATGTTGTTACTCTGTAATGGGAGGGAGACAAAATGGTTTCTCTCACCATTATCAACTCCATTTCTTCCTCCCATTCCTTCTGATGATCAATTAGATCTTAATGGATAGCCTGCTGTGCTCCGAGATGATGACCACCATGTTTTTTTGTGTTGAACTAAGTAAATGACAAAAACCATACACAGCAGCCGGCAGAACAGAACCGAGCATCCCGTTCAAATCTGTATATGTTTCAGTCATTGATTACATCATTTTAAATGTGTCGTTGTCGGATTTGTTTGTTATGTTGGAATCATTTGTTTCCACTGTTGGCTGGTGTTTAAAATGAACGTTGACTTCTTGAGCCTTAATGAAAGTTTCTATACCAGTAAATCCTTTATGGCTCGCAGTGTCGCTGTCTGCTGAGCTTTGTCTTTAAGTCAAAATGACTTTTTGTGTGTGGGATGATATAATTGTATGAATATAAAATATTGAAATTGACAAAGACAATGGAATAGACTCATTTTGACACATTTGTGGAAACAGTGCAGCGTCTGGATGGGCAGCAGCACTCCATAGTCTATGTACTCTTTTAGGACATGTGCCCCTTTATTGGCTAATGTTCAGCATATGGGCGCGTATATCTTCCTATTGATTTTGTATTTCACTAAATAAGCAGAAGCTTTCGAGCTGGGCTGATTCGCCACCACATAGAAAAAGCCAGTCAGCCTAGCTTGATAACATTAGCACTGAATCCCACTAGACGGTGCTTTTGGTTCATGGCACTTAAACACCTGCTGAGCTGACCAACCCTGTTTCCTTGAAATTACAACTAAATTGTTGTCCCAGTAACACTGTGGTGACAAATGTAAATGCTGGCTAGGTTATTAGTTGGGTTTAGACTAGTGGCTCCCAACTGGTCCAGCCACAGGGTCCAGATTTCTCCTTAGTCATTAGTTCCAGGCCCACACAGTTTATTACATTCAGCGTCATGCTGGTGTTTGGACATGTCCTCAAGCTATAGTTTGCTGTCTCTGTCAAGTAGCTGTCCATTAGTCACTCACTCTACAGCAGGAAACAGCACTTCAAAATAAGAGCTATGTGCCAGAAATTCACTGCACTTAAAAATAAACAGTTTTTCACTTGCAGTCCATTTAGAATGGGCCCGTGAAGCACTTTTGGACCGCGGCCCACCAGTTGGGAACAACTGGTTCAGACAACAAAAGTTACATGTAAATAACATGTTGGGCTTTTTCTATATTGAACCACACCAGAATCACGGAGTCATGTGAGCTCAAATCACAGATTGGACTTAACAACCACTAACACTGTTGGACTCCATATTGGTTCATTTTCTCTACGTCCAACTTTTTCTCATTCTGAGCTTGTCTAATGCTGCCACTTTGTCAGTGATTTTGGCGTCAGATACCGACACAAAAAGGCACGTTTCAAGGCAGTATGATACGCTGCTGTGTGCCATCAACTTATAATGCTGCCTGGCGGCGAAAGGTGCGCCAGTTTGAAACGCTGCCTGTAACAAGGTAATGTGAGGAGCTGGATATTGCCTATAGGGCAGACAGGAGGGGATATGGATAGGTTAAATAAACCTAGGACTTTCACCCTGGAGCCCGTTGACCACATTCTCTCTAAGTGTTCAGTCAAATCATGATGTTTTTTTCTAGACCTAACCATGTGCTTTTGTTCACAAGGAAATAACGTAAATACAGGGTGTTTACGCACTTCATGTGACTCTCTAGGCACCTAGCAAGCAGAAACTGTACACAGTGCATGTTACAAGCATGAATTGAAACGATGTAACGTCAACAGCAGATGCAGGAGGATACCTAGCATGTCATATGTAGACATGAAAGTCCACTGGCCAAGCGGGGTGAGAACGCGCTGGTGTCTGTTGGAACTGAAGTGTGACTGTGAAACATTTTCAGTACCCACCCACATGTATATTAAAACAAATTACAGTACTGACATTGTCTTCGCCACTGCAGAAAAACAAATAAAAACTAATTTTATTCTTTTTTGCTGTCACAAAATGGCCCAGATTAGTGCACAAGCCACAGAACAATGATGTATTTACTAGTACGTTTGCAAAAAATAATTTTTTTCCAGCTGTAGACAGTGCACCCATTTTTGAATTTAGTTTATTGCCATTTTCATATTGTTAAAAGGTAAAATATTAAGTGGATATTTTTCAGTAGAATCTAAGACAGTGTGAATAAAGTGAGTATTAAGCATCCTTACTGGCTTTTTAGATCAAAATAGACTCATAACTGGACATCCGTCTTCATAATAGAATATAACAGTATAACATGGTGTTTCAGTCCTATTCTCATTTCGACACAAATGGCAAGTCCCTGTTTCAAATGACAGCCCCATTAGTAGGATAAATATTCTGAGTGAAAGCAGCTAAAACCACCAATATTCACCTGATAACCCGGCACACATTAAGAGTCCTGCTCCTCTCATGGCGCTAAGTCCCCGCACACTGCCTCCGACACAAAAGCCTGATCAACATCCAAGGCTGCCGCTTGTCAGCCGAGGAATATATAAAGATAAATGATATTATGTTAAATTCCACTTAATGACAAATTTTTAATTTTCTGAACATGGTCATTTTCTGGCTAGTGAATCAAGTGTAAGGAGCTAATTACGTGAGGATCTGAGCAAAAATAACTCCTCATTTTCAGGGATAATGGAAGAGAAATGTTGTAGATTAATGGCACTATTTATCTTTTTTAAATTTCTATCTTTCTCTGGTGATGGCTGTGCTCCCCAAGGAAAATATTCATAAAATGAAATTGAAGTCGTAACTTAATAGGTTATTAAAATTTTTGAGTGCATATCACTTCTCTTTTCGCAGCGCTGTAAATTTAAATTGAAGTTTGTGGCGTTCAGAGTCACCAGTGGAGTTTTTTTTTTTTTCTTTTTTCATGATGGCACAATAGAGGAGGAACATGCATCTTTGTCAGGAGGTATTTGCTATTCTAATTTTATGGCAGGCCAGATTATCAAAAAGGAATGTCACAGTGTTGGCTGCTGACAACACCTCAGCCTTCAGCCATGTGTTTCCATTAGGGGCCCCGGGCCGTCCAGGGGTTTGTTCCCTCTATTATTTTCCATTTCAGTCTTTTATCTTGATTTAAAGTGAGGCTTGCTGAATATTCTCTCCCCCTCACCCCTGCCATTCGATTCCCCTTTTAGGAACTGAGAAATGCTACACTGTGTAAGGTTTCACAAGAGGGACCGGCGCTCTCTGGGGAGGTGATGTAGATCGGTTCAAGGTGGAATAACTATCTTTAGCCATGCAGCGTGTTTGGAAATGCAGACAGGAGGGACAGGGTACCTGGAAGGAACCTGCAGCAGAGTGTTTCTCTCAAGGTCGTAGGGCAAACCTCCTCCTCTTAGCCAACTTTATGATATGTGTTTTTTACTGAATGCATCCTGGTTATTATAGGGCACGCCACAGTCCAGTAAATTTGTCTCAGTTATTGGCCAACAACAATGAAGCTGTTTTTTTATTTGGTTTTCAGAGGCAAAGTTTTATGTCTGTGTCTTATTACAGCTTCGTTTCTAAACACTGTGGATGAACTCTTGTGTCTGGTTGACATTGGCGTTACTTAACTATAAGACAAAACGCCAAATGAAAGCAAACCTGGGGTTGGCTTTTACAGTACTTTCACGTTCGCTGGCGAGTGAGTTTGCGAACAGTATATCGCCATCTTGCCTAGTGTACCTTTAAATATACATATAATTCTATCTGACTAAAATACAAAATGTAGAAAAGTACTGAAGTGGTCTTTATATATTTTAATGTTCAAGAGCACATTATTTCCCTCCAACTGTCTGCGCCTCCAACACCTGTATTCACCCTATGTCTCAGAAGGCTCTGTTTCATGCCCGTCCCTTTAAGCCCCCTCCCGAAAAAGTTGGCTCTGATTGGTCAGCATTCCCCAGCATTTTCACTCAACATCTCTGCTGCGTCACTGCAGCCTGACTGTAATGGAGAATACTGGCACTTTCTACTCTGAAAAATCAACAATAAATAAATAATAAATAAATAAATGCAGTCACAGAATCAATTGACTGTCTTCTGACAACAACCTTGCTTTTTAAAAGTTTTTTCAAATTTCTGAGATTGTAGCGTGCCTGGGGCAGATGATCCAACACATTCTCACTCCGACCTCGTCACATATTGACGTTTGGTCATTGACTTTCTACGTCCACATACGACGCGCAAGGTACCCTGGGTGTGCTGGTTGTTCATGTTCTGGGACGGCATGACTGTAATATGCATTGTCTTCTCTCAAGATACACTTCTGTTTTCACAGGAAATTTACATACAGTCTCTTTCAAAATAAACGCATTAAGTCGAATTGGCTTCTTTTTTTTTTCCTCCAACACCTAACGCATGTGGCACAGTTTAGGCAACAAAAACACGTGGTTGGGTTTAGGAAAAAAGAACAGGGTTTGGCCGCATAATCTTACAGGACACAAACACTGCTCTCCTGGGTGAAAGTCAGTGTTTGCTGGACCCATCCACCACCCCTTCCACCCTCCCTAATCAGACTTTCGTTGCCTTAACTTTTATTGTTGAGACAAACTGTTACAAAACTCCAAAAACAGAAATAGTGCTGCAAAAACAATCCATCGATGTTCCACAGCACCATGACATAAGCTCAACCTTATGTTAAAAACCAATTCTCATAACATTGGGAAAACTCACGAAGCATCAAGGGGATAAAACAACGTCATGTATGTCTTTTTGAGCTGCTAAAGAAGGCCGGAGTTACGTGCAACATTACTGTATTTTACATGGAATAGTACAGAGTGGTTCATGACATCCAAAAATAGCATTTTTTTAAAGGACAATTACATATTTTCACATTTATTTAATATGGAACACTTCTCAGTAACAGATGTGGAGGTCACTTGTGCAGCAACAACCTTTTTTAGTGCAATTATTCTCTTAAATTGTCCGTAATTATACATCCAAGTCATAGTAGCAACTAGTTTGAATATCTGACAGCTGACCAGCATGCTATAACCTCATAGATGAGATTTAAAGTGTTTTTTCTGCCACAGTAAAATACAGTTCCAGTGTCCACGTCTTCTTATGAAATCCTATATTTCTTTACATACTCCTCCAGCCTGGATGCAGGCTCTTAATTGCGTATCTACGGGCAGTTATGAAACACTAATAGTTTTTGTGGAGTCAGAGGGCGAGCAGAAGACAAGAACTGGGGCTTATTATATCGTCTGACTGCTTCAAGACAAACTGGAGCGTAGGGATGCTCCAAAACACTCAGCCTGCACAAAAAGCCGAGCTGGAGCGCCTGTCAGTCAATCATCCTCTCCAGGAGAGTCATATTACTTACAGTCTGAGAAATTGTGATACGGAGGTCTCCAGTTGGTTTGAAATTAATAACATTTTGTTCCCCCGTTTCAAAAACGGACACAGTGCAAATTTATCATTTCTCGGGCAAGGGGCTCTGTAGCATCCCCTTAAGGATCCTTTCTTTTTTTCCCTTTTTTCAGTTTCTATTTAGAAATTCTGCGAGCTCAAAAACCTCAAAGTATAACATATAGGAATGCTCATACAATCCTGACCTGTTTATGCGGTATAAAGTTGATAGGCTGTCAAGCCCCCAGCGAAAAGGCCCAGAATGAAGCGAGCTATCCTTTAAATTGCCGGGGTGATATTTGCAGATAATAAAAGAAATAAATCAGACAATGGGGCTGAATATTTCATTTGTTATCCATATTCCTTATGGGCAAAAAAATGATACAGAAATGTAAAAACAGCAATTCCACTTTACCCCCTCTGGAATTGTAACACTTGAGATGCTGTTTTCACGTCTGAAGACAAAGTGCATGCTTTCCCTCGGCCTGCAACAGATAAATCTAATAGGCAGCCAGAATTACTGGTTGTAATGTTGTGTAGTCTTAACCTAGTCTGCTCTTTCACTATTTTTATTTCTGTCAATCTCTCAAAATAATGGATACTCTGCAGAAAGAGCTGAGGACTGCTTTCTATTTATGGATTTATAGAATGTAGCACAAGGCCAAAAAGAGGTTAGACGACAGGACGACTCTGAATATAACGTTTTACCTGATTTCTTTTGAGTAAAGTGTGTCTGATGCAGGGCTGTTATCACCTGTTTAACACTGAGGGGGGCCATTTTCAATCATCAAGGGGGGTCTGGGGGGAATTGGATGATTTTTTTGGAAACTTAACAGGTATAATGGCCATCTTAGAACATTTTAAACAAAAAACCTGGATCGGGGACTCTTAAAGTTTTGATGACTGATGAGAAAAGTGCATAAAACGACTTTTTAATAACTCTTTTATGACATAATATGATTTTAAATGACCTTTTTATGACCTAAGTAAAAAAAAAGTAGTAAAAAAAATCAGGTTTTTAAAAGTAGTTTTCATGTTTTTTTAAACTGTACTTCTACTCAAGTATATTTATGAGCCAGTAATCTACTTTTTACTTCACTACATTTGCCATTTATACCTTTGCTGCAACTGGTCCGCTCTGGTCCAAGTTACCAGCTGCCTGGAAGAAAAAGAAGCACCATCACCACGTCTTTTGACCATGATGCAATCACGATGGCGGGAACCTAAAACAAGAGGCAGCTTCCAGTGACAGTCCCTGACCACATCTGGACACACGTTTATACCAAAATCTAAAAAAGACCCAGTTATGCGAAGAAGTGCTTGTTGTTCCTCCTAAAAAACACAGACATCTCCGCTTGTAAAAACGTCTCAAGCACACTGAAGTAGGATGCACATAGTGTAGGTGAAGCTGTAGTTGGCTAGCTAACATTAGCTATGTTAATCTTTCATGTGTAGTGTTAAGAAGGAGAGGAAGCAGTGGACAGAGACTGTTCATATCTCAGTTGTTTAAGCTATCATTTGTTTGATTAGCCTAAAAATAGTTTTATCAGCAAGTGCTGATTTTTAATTATTCTGCACCAACTCACATCCTTAAAATATTAGCATGGAAAGTAACTTGTATTTGAGTAATTTAGGATTCAGGCACTTTTTAAGTTGTGTTGGTTTCTCAAATGGTAATTTTCACCTTTACTTGAGTCATTTTTTTATGGGAGCAATTGTACTCTACTTAAGTACAGATTTTCAGAACACTGCATGTTAACGCTTTACAAAAACTGTGACAGTCCACTGTCATATAGCCAGTGTAACACTCATATTGCGTTCTAGTTTTTCACTTTTCCATAAATTTAAAAATAAACAATATAGAGGGGCAATACAGTATTTGACATCGATTGCACCAACTCCAAGCAGCAACCTCTGAGGCCTCGAAATGAAGCCAATGCAGAACCAGAAACTGCAGTTCCTCTAATGGCCACTTGAGGCTGGCTCCAAAACAGAGTAATCCCCACTGGCCCTCCATGTTAAAATGCTCAACTTCACAGCAGAAATAAACATGTTTACAACCTTGTATTTAAAACAGTTACAGGCTAATTTCAACATCCATGACTACTGTACATTTCATTAGCGCCCAAAGTTACGTAACGACTCGCGGGTTGCTGCAGGCTGCGGGACACATCCACTCGTCACTCCACCACAGCTCCAACCTCTGGTCCAAATATGGTCACTTCCGGCTCTAAAAACCAAAGATGGTGATGTCCGAAATACCAGACTCACAGTCCACACACCAACGGGTGACGTCACAGTAGCTTAGTCCATTATTTAAACAGTGTATTGTTAACTCACAGCAGTTGAGCAACAACTTGGGTCCTCCGCTAGAATATTTTAAGCATCAAACACTTAATTTTCTTCATTCTGGTGATTTTTTTGCACCAATTTGTACCTTTTCTGCATCGATTTATGTTGTAAATGTCTTTAATTCCGTCTAAAATAGTTTTTGCTCAGGTGGACAAATGCACATCCCAAAATCAACACCTATAGGTAGTAATAATGGTAATTTGTTAAGTTTATTTGTGATTATGGTTATATTTGCTAATGATTATTTTGGACAGCTTTGTGTTGTTGCCTGTTGTAGCGTACTGACTTTTTTCTTATGTTATTTACCAATATTTTGGGGGTGACGTTTCGAGCATATTTGAATAATGGGGGGATGTTTCCCACCTAATATACGTTATAATTAGCCCAGGCTTAATGAAATTCAAGTGTATATAGTGTGCAAATTTATACTGATCCATTTACACACATCTACTCAGCTGTTTTTTAATTTCAATAATAGGTATAATTTCTTGTTATATTAAAACGTTTTAGTTTAAAACACTGAAACATGCATGAAAATCCTATGTAAGTCACTTCCCCACTTTAGAGTGCAGCTTGTATGAACACCCGTTTGCTGAGTCTGTGCCTCCATTGTTAACCCAATCTAATTTAACCCCATTATCACATTAATAAGATGTTTTTCACCCTGTGAGTCCCACACTGAGAAACACAGTGCCCTGCTGCTGCTGCTGTGTGATGAGTCTTTTGCTACGCGAGGCCCAGAGCACATCGCTCATCACCAAAGCCGCTGTACATTATGCTTCCGAGATGACACCTCAGACCTCCCACAACCCCTGGGTGAGATTTCCTCCCCTCTGCAGTGCCACTTTAATCTTTATTTCGTCATGTCCGTCCTCCCCGACCTCTAATATACTGTCTCATTTCTTCTTTGCCCATTTTCTGCTAATTCACCACCATCTGCCTTAGCATCTGTTTGAAGGGAGAAACAGGGGGGGAAAAATCTTCAGGAAAAAGTCTCTTCTTTCTTCTTCTTCTTCTAACTTTCTCTCTTGCTCATTGTGTCTCCCGCCGTCTTTGTCAGAGCCAAAGCCTCCGCCCCTTTCTGTCTTCCTTTTTCGCATAAGCCTCCTCAAACCCTTTTTAAGTCTAATGCTACATGTAAACCTCGGACCTGCTTCCTCTCTTGTTCACGGAGGCCCCCCAAAGACGACGGAAAAAAAAAACAGGAGGAGGGAGTGAGGGTAAGGGTGGGGGTCATATCCTTTCCATGTCCAACCGCTTAGTCAATAACCACTGTCAACAGGAGTGCACAAAAGATCAGAAAAGTGCAATTGTAATTTTCGGACAATGGCAGGGAGCTCTCATAAGGCCGGGCTGAAAAAGGGACACCACCTCCCCTGTGCCCCTCCGCCTCCCCATCTCCTCTCTCCTCCCTGTCCTCTTTGAGCGTCGCTGACAATAGGGAAGCCTGCTGCATTGCCGGGGAGAGCCACGGGATCACCTCAGTCAGCCTGCGGATTACAGACATTCTTTGGCAGGGCCAGTGTTGCTGCGGAGAGCCCGGGTCCTCGTGGGCCCTCAGAGGCTGCTGCACCGCCTCGGGCCCCCCCTGCCTCCCCACCTCCCTTCCTTTTTTGTATTGTGTTCACATGTTTGACAGACACAGAGCCCATAATAATCTCTTTCCCGCAGGGACCTGCACCATTTGTTTGGCAGACCCTACAAACAGTTCCAATCCCTTTTCTCCCTGCCTTGTCTTCGCTGCTGTAGCCCATCGCCGTCATCTAATTAATGCAGCCTCCCTTTTCATCTCCACTTCCTGTTCATTGTTTGATCCTCTCCCCCCCTCCTCTCTTAAGTCCCAGATTTAAAAGTCACTGCCTCCGCTGGTTATCGTACCATATTTGAGTGGCTGGGGGATTAAAAAGGTGTCTTTTCTGTGGATTATGGCTTTCTTACATATTCATTGTTTTACCGTCACTTCTCTTAATATCCTCGGAAATGTAGTTAAAGAGGTCAGGATTCATTTTAAACAGAGTAAAAAGGATTAACCAGTTCATGCTTGGCCTTTTATTTGAGGCGGCTTCGTGTGATTTAATTTGCAACTAATTGTGTACTTTTACATTGTTCATGAAATTAGCATTTTAATTAGGATATCCCAGGAGACATAGTCATATTCTGGGGCTATATGCCTGAAACAGAGTAGATATCTGTTACATAATGATATATTCAGAGTGATTACCAGGACAACAAGACACTGAAACAACCGCATTAATAGAAAGGTGTTTATAAAAGGGGTCATGAGTCTGAACACCTCAAAAGTTTTTGAGCCTTGAAAACATTCTTAACATGGTATTTCTCACACTTTGTGTTTTCATGTAGCTACTCATATACATTTAAGCTCCATATCAGATCCCTTGGTGACATATTTTGGGGGCTTTATGGCCTAAAAATGTAAATGTAAGAATACTGACTGATAAATCTGAGTCAGACTTAACTTTGCAATTTTGTTGTTCATAAGTTAGAATGTAAACCAGGGTTATATCATCTGGACAGACAAATGTTTTGGGGGCCCAATAAAATTATGGAAAATGGGACGTCAGAGGTCGCTCATATTGGCAAATTTTGGATACTCTCTTAGTTAGGACAGTCAGCTAGCTACATGTAAGTGTCAAACATACGTTAGGTGTGATGGTCAGCACAATGAAATAAGCATACCTCTCTAGTCACCAGAAATGAAAAACGACATCAGGGGGTGTTGAGGGCCTTGATAGGTTTCTATGCCTGGGCCCCCCAGAGTTTAGGATCGCCACTGATGTAAACTCTTCCATATATTATATATTCTATCAATATATATATATCATATTCTGTCCCAAATTACTAGCAGTAATACATAGACCCTATGTTAGTAATGTTAAAAAAAATGCACATTAAAATGCACAGATCTTTGAATTGTGCCTGAAATCATGAGAACCAATAACTTGATTCATGAGACGTTCAGTGTGCTGTTAGATGTCTTCAAAGTGCATGGAGAAGGTTCGGGAAACCCTAAGGTTCTCCTTAAGATGACAAAACTGCTCACGGAAAATAAATGTGAGCTGGAATAAAAGGTATATTAAAAGCCTTTGTGTAGTCTGTCATATAAATGGTTTTACAAGTGGTGTCAACGTCACAGTCAGAATCAGAATCCAGTTTATTGCTGAGTAGGTTTTCACAAACAAGGGATTTGCTCTGATGTTTTGATGCAGAATTCAATTCAATTCAATTCAATTGAAAGAACTTTATTTTTCCGTTCGGAACTTCGTCTGTGAAGAGCGACAGTGCATATTAAACATAATAGATACAAATAGATAAAAACAACAACAGTATAAACAAGACAGATAAATATAGAATTGAACAAAATTACAATAAATGTATTTATTAACAGCACTGTGTAATACTATTTAAATACTATTTAAAATGTGAACACTGTAAGGGTTTAAAATGAAAGAGCAAAAACATTCTCAAGCAGGGTGTAAAACATAAGGCCCACGAGCCAGAGCTGACCCACTGGATGACTTTGCACAATCACAGTAATACTGATGCAAGTGAAGGCTGAGAGGTGTCATTTCTCAGGAGTTAAAGTTAAACAGCGAGCAGCCGTGTCATCTCATGTAAAACAGCTTTTCCGCCCTGACCAGAATACGGCTCTCTGAGATAACAATGAACACTTACTGTGGTCATATTTAAAGATATTGAACATCGTGCAAAACAATCTCAGCCAACAGCTTCAGTACAAAATAGTCTGCATCAAACTTTTAACTACTTAAAACTTAAAACTAGTGGAGCCCTTTAGCCAGTGGCGTAAGATGACGAGTGCATGCGAGTTACTTGTTATGAGGTGCACGTACACCACTGGCAACTGTTTAGAAATAAGTGAACAAAAAGTATTCTTATCTAGGGAGCTTTGCTTCTTTTCCCCTGTTCGGTCCTCTCTTATCCTTTTACTACTAACAGGTATTACTGGCTGCTGGACTGGCAGATACACTGGAAGTAAACACTGATTGATTGACCTCTTCACACCTAAATGATGTTTATTATAGAACATTTAAACATCACACTCATACTTTGCAGTCATTTCAAGTCATTTCCATTGTAAATGGGGGAGACCAGGGTTGGTTGGCACACAGCTATTTACTGGTCCTTGGAAGGTCACAAAAATCCTAGCACCAAAATGTTTGCTTTCTTGACCTACACTCATCCACTATGTTAAAACATCTGAAAGCCTAACTTTTTGGTGAGAGTAACGTTTCAGGTTGATAGTATCACAAAACTGCGTCAGATAGAGTGATTAAAAAAGTGTTACTTCTACTTAATAGTAGAGATGTTCGATATTATCGGCCTACCATTATTATCGGCCGATATTTGTATTAAAATGTAATATCTGAAATTATCGGTATCGGTTTTTACTTTTTTAATGACACAACTTTTACACAGCATGCACATATTATACATCAAACTCTTCAGCTACTTCTCCTCTCACTCAAAATGTCAAAATATGGGAGATGTGGTGTACAGTGTTTGAGATATCTTTGTTTGTTTGTAATATGTGTAATGTTAGTTACCTAAAATGATTTAGTTTTTCTTTTTTTCTGAGGGGCGGGACCCCGCATATATCGGTATCAGTTGATATCAGTATCAGAAATTAAGAGTTGGACAATATCGGTATATCGGATATCGGTAAAAAAGCCAATATCGAACATCCCTACTTAATAGAATAAAGAATCAGCTTCAATTTGATATAAGTATCTGATATAAGTATTCTAACATAAATTATATTTGAGAAATATGTAAAAGAGTGAAACGCGTGCCAAGCAACCCCGGTCTCCCCTACATGAGAAAGTTTTCCACCACTCCATTTTGAACTTTGTTGTGCCTTTTTAATGCTTGTAGCTTTTCACTGTACTCTAAATGTATAGCATGAGTTTAAGGACGGCTGTTACCTTTAATGATACAGACAGAGAAGCATCTCCATATGGAATGATATACAGTGCAGCGTTTACACACCCATAGCAACCTATTTATGACCTCTCCCTCTGAGAGAGAGAGATTTGAGGAGCTATAATTGGTTCTCCTCACATGTATTCTCCCCAGTGTGCGCCCTGCTCTCTCCACAGGGAGCACTTTGATGATAACTTGCTGCATTACACGCTAACTTTTCGACAATGGCTACACGCTCTATCTTTATTGCCCCGACTCCTAATGGCTATCTTGAAGTGCTGCCTCTGGCAATCCGGTCGCAAATAAATAGAAGCTGACACAGTAATTTACTCAAATCTTCTCTACAGTTTTGCCCCCATTCTCCCTCCAGAGATTACCCCTGTAACAACAATTATTTCAAATGTCATTGATTCCTGCCTGCAGGGCACAGACAAAATGAACATAGAATCTTTTCACATGGTCAAAATTAAAATATTTAGGGGCTTTCTGAGAGCAGAGAGGGTCTCACATGGTGGACAACAAATGTAACCATTGCTTGGTTGAGTTTGTGTTCTGGATCAGACATAAAATCAGCTGTTTTCTTCACCAAATGACTATTAACCTTTATCTAATAGGGGCAATGGCTCTCATTTAGAGAGGAGACCCAGCGGAGGACATATAATTCCCTTTCAGTGGAGTCTTGTCAGCTCAGTGCACTAAACAAGATGAACACATGGCCATAGTGCTGCCGTCTAGTTGAACAATCCTGCCCCTGCACGAGACATGCAACTCATATTTCCACCTTTTCAAAATAAATTATCCTCTCAACACGACTCAAAATCCAGCCGATAAAAATAAGATCAGTTCAAAATTACAGCTGTTTGACTCCCATCCTTGTGTTTGTGTGGTGTTTGTACATGCGTGGTTGCGTGTGTGTTGGAGTAGCTGGGGGGGGGGGTCAGGAAAACGTTTGTGGCTCATTTCCTTGTTTCATGTTGTTGTGCAAGGCACAGCTCAGTGGAGGGGATCTTAACATGTCACAGTGTCATGCCAGTGTCCCTGTCTGGTTCTACACGACCTCTCTCACCCTCTGCTCTCCTCTCCACGGACTCTGCTTGGCCAGACACACCAGATAATGTAATAAAGATATTTCTGCTCCAATAGGAAATAAAGAAGGTGCCCTTGTGTGACCGACTGGTATTGAACTGTGCTCTTCTTCTGACCTGAGCTAACCGAACCCTGCGAGGTTGTGGATGGAGCTACAGAACAAGATAGTGAGGTACAGTATGATTTCTGCATCGTAAAATATTAAAGAAAGTACTTAGAGAGCGTATATCTTCACTAGGACTGCAGAAACATGTTATTGCAATTGTAGAAAAAGTTTCAAAATGTTTGATTAGCATCTGGATACTGAGTCCAATCCTACTAATCGGCTAAAGGCAGCCATTTTGTTAAAATATGAAAACAACAAGACAGTGTTAATCTATCAAGTTGAAGCAGCACCACCTGTAGATGTCATTTGGTTGCATTTGCAGAGTTATAAAGAGTCAGTTAATGTCAAAAAAAAGGTCACACTCACAAGAATTTGGCACCTGATTGCATGTAAATGGCATGCCTTTTCAGGGCATATACCCTTAAGGACACTGAGGGAATTTTGAGGGTTTTGAGAGATATAAAAGGTTTTGACCTTTTCAGACTTTTTGCTTTCTCCACGCACACTGAAAGTAGGTGAAGTTGTGCCAGAAAGCCCCCATTTTGTGAGTTTCCGCAACCTGGAGAGTTTTCGAATTCCATTCCAATTCCATTTTAGTTTTATTCTCTTTAACATATTAATTTTATACAAAAATACAGATAATACAGAGGTAATAAAAGAGGATTCACAGTTAATAAATGAAAAAGGAAACAAAAGGAGAAAAAGGAAAACACCCATCTTAAAAGAAACAACACCGGCAGATAAACACATGTATACACATACCCACATACATGCACATCCTGTCCACTGGTACCTTGTACTGTCTCTGAGATGTTGCACCTTTAATGGGATAGTGCACCCAAAAATGAAAACGCAGCCATTATCTACTCTCCCATATGCCGAGGGAGGCTCAGGTGAAGTTTAAGAGTCCTCACAACACTTGTGGAGATCCCAGGGGAGAGGAAGTAGCAGCACAACTCCACCTAATGGAGGCTTACGGCGCCCCAGATTAAAACGTCCAAAAACACATAATTGAAACCACAAAATATCTCCATGCTGCTTGTCCGTAGTGATCCAAGTGTCCTGAAGCCCCAACAAAGAAAATTGTTTGGAAAACGTCATTTGAACTCATGTGTGTGTGTGTGCACTTGCGTAAGACCGTGAGACATGGGCACCGCCTTCATGTGTGTTCACACGCTTTCGCTGGTTTCAAAAAGTGTCTGGCTAGTTTTGCTGATTTATCCTGGTGAACGTATTTTCAGAGGCAGCTGTCATGAGTCTGAGCCGCTCTGCAAACTCTGGCCTGCCGTCTGTGGACTCTTCCAGCCAACCCACTTTTGTTGCATTAACCTTTGTTCTTGCCCCGCCATGTTTCCCTCACCACCGCCGCCGAGCGCCATTAAACTACAACAGCGACCGGCTGCACATCATGCAAACATGAAAGGATGGCTATTTTCATTGGTTTCTGACATCGGAAGTCACTGCCCAAGCACCAGCTTTCGATGACTTCGGGGTGAGACACGGTTGGCTGTTTCTAGTCTGAACCCCCAGTAAAACACTAGTCTACTTATGTTTCATTTACTGAAGGTTTTCCTTTTATTTGTCACCTGTCTGTTGATGCAGTGTGTATTTATGAAATTTAATGAAGCTTGGATGAAATTTGTAGGAGAAAGCAAACAAATAAATGAACAATAAACAAGTGTAAACAAACGTTTCCAGTGAAACATCACGTCAACTCTTCATGGTTTAGGCCTCATGAATCAATACGAATGACTAACTTTATTGACAAACCAGTGAGATCAGAAACAAAACCTTACATCACAAGAGCAAATAATAAACAGCCCTCATTCTGCGAGTTAAGCAAAACATAAAACACCATAATTACTCAAGTTTTATATCAAAGCACTCAAATTAACACCATCATCAACACCATCATGAATATCTGCAGATATTCAGCAGCGTTGATGTAGTGAATACGACCTGCAGTATGTGACGATCAGTTTCAGATGAAGCAGTCTAACAACCTCTCTACGATTATTGTCCCTTATAGCTATTGTCTATCAAACACAACATTCGGCTGTGATGAGCCCTGAAGCACACCCAGAACTGTCCCAGATTGCTCAATAGTCAGCTTCTGGCCCAGTTTGTTGATTAGTTAGCCTCTTTCACATAAACACTCACTCACACAGACAGACACACAAATGAGAATTGCACCCATGGGACACAATGATTCTATCATACTTTAGCTAAACATAGACTGGGAATTAGTTGACTGGATAATCAATTTGACAGAGTGCCTCGGCAATAAGTGAGTGAAATGCACAGACAGTGCATGTCGGATTAGCCTGTGTAAGTCTAACATTTGTCACACAGATCACACGTGTAATCTGCATGAAGAAAGAGCCTGGAAACTTTTAAATTATATGTAAACCAACCTTTTTCGCCCCCTCCAGAAACAAACCTGAGCAGGTCTGATATTTGTGTTCATGCAGGAAAAAATATCACACTGTTTTTACCCCCTCAAACCATGAAGACTTTTGTTCATCCAGTTTTGCTTTGACTATTGATTATTTTGTTGTAAAACGTCCACGATGTAAAAATGATCCCAATAAAAGTTCTCAGAGAAATCAATGTGTGTTAACAGTACTGTATGTCTTGTAGCAGTCTATATGTCTATATTTTTTGAGGGGAAAAAAAAGTCTGTGGGCATGGTGTCAGCATTTTAACTGCAAAGCAGATAAGCACTAAACACCTCTAAAAGTGAATGACTTCTGAATAATTACTACCTATAACCTCTGCTCTCAAGGGAGCCATTCAGTGAGCCCAGATGGCCACCAAAATAGGATTTAGGTGCCAAATTGACAACATTACTCACACAGGGATTATCAATTACCTAAATATCAATTTCTGTATAATCTCACTGAATAGCAGGAAGGATGGTGTCTTGGAGGAGGAGGTGGTGTGGTGACTGTCTTCATATTTCACAGTGGCATTGTGGCAGTTTATCACTATGTATGTTTCTATATATACGAATGTCTACTATTTTGTAAGTAATCATATAAATGACACATGGTCGCACAACAGTACCTCGGCTTTCAGAGCATGTTTCAGCTATTTAACGTTAAATATATGAACACTGTACACAGCAGAGGTGGAATAAGTACTCAGATCTTGTGCTCATGTGAAAGCAGCAATATCAGAGTGTAGAAGTAATCTGTTACAAGTAAAAGTCATGTACTGAAGTAGGACCTGCAGTCTACCTCTCTTTATGAAATCTTCATCTCAGTCATCTACGTGATGGGATGAGGTTAAATCACATATTATTCTTGTTGTGACTCTTTATCAATCTAGTTTTTTTAAATCTATATAATTTTGTGTAAATTCATTATGCATTTTGTGAGGGCTGAGCGAACCTGAAGAAGCCACAGGCGAAACACATTGTTCGCTTGTTCAGTGTGCAGTGGTTTATGTTTATGACTTCATGTATTCAAATGTTTACTTACGTAAAAGTACAAAAGTATTGGCTTTAATATATTTAAAGTATCACAAGAAAATGCCGAAATGTCCATTTCAAAATAATGTATTTGATAACAGCTACTGATGGATTAATGTGTGCATCGGGCTAATTCCAACTACTTTACATACTTAATCTGTGTAGTCTGTGAATTTGCCCCCAGGGATCAGTACAGTTTGATCTAAATCCGTATATTTCAGCATTATTTACTTGTTAATTATAGTGCGTATTAATCTGAATCTGCAAAGCAACTATAACTAAAGTTGTCAAATAAATGTAGTGGAGCAAAACAAAAAATATTCGCCTTTGAACTGCTGTGAAGTAGTAGCAGAAAATGGAAATAGTGAGTACAACCAAATCAAAATCTCAGTCTGTTGGTTTTTATTTCAAGCCTCTGCAATGTTTGTGCTTTTGTGATTGACCTTGATTGGATGAGCCTTTCATCCTGCCAACCAATCAATCCAAAGCACGACTACAGAGTGGGCGGGCTCTAAGTATGCACGTAGCGAACGTCAAGTGCGCACTGCGGTTGTGGTGAGAAAATAGCATAATAGCTAGCTTACAGCAACAAAAAACGACGTGTTTTACATAAAGAGCGTATAAACAGCACCTCAATTTATTATACTGCCAAAATATTAAGAGACTGTCAGTTTTAGACAGTGCTAGCTAAGCAAACGTTAGCCCAAAGTGTTAGCTTGCGTCGTTTCTCGTTAGCTTTAGAATTAGCCTACTGGGTAAAAGTTCTGGAAATCCTGTACTCGTCCACAAACGTTTGGATCGTTTTGGGGATAATTTAGCCAATCTGCTTTAGAAGAGCAATGTACATAATTAAAACATAATTTTAACGCTAACTGGATTGAGTAAGATTTATGGAGACATTGCTATTAATTCATAAGTCTCAAAAATGTACAATGCAATACTATAAGTTCAGTAATGTAGACTTAAGATGGTTTATTTTCGTTTTAGGTTGTGAAAGACAACCTCATTCATACCCCAGGGATTAATGGTGAATTAATTCTGTCCAGTGAGTTCAAACCCAGAGCAGGAATACAACACAAATGGCCCCAGGGAGGTTTGAGTGCTGCAACCTGCACATGGAGGACCTCCCTCCTGCCCTGACAAGATTTTACAAACCCCAGGTATGTAGATGATGTATACTGTATGCATATGCACTGCATATTTTTATATTTTATACAGTACAGAGGAGGCAGCAAGACTAGGAATGTGATGCTTTATTCATATTATATCAGAATATGAAGGGTTTTTGGTGAGGGTGGATGATATGATAAATAAGAACCAAATTCAACACATATTGACTTACTCATTCACAAGAACAGGAGAAATCCTGTACTATGTAATGTAATCTGGTACAGCAGACCTGCTATAAATCCTACTTTTGTGAAGCTTAAAACATAAAACTTTTGTGGAGTCTATCAGAAAGTGGTCATTTTAGAGGCCGTCAGTTGGTTATGATCTTTTTAATCTATACTTATACGTCCATTACCTGGTCAGTCAATGTTTTCTCTGCATGAGGTGAAGCAGTTTCACAGACATGCTATGTTAATGTGTCTGAGCATTATTTATTTATCCACATTAGCAGATGTGTAAATACTGGGGGCTCTAAATCCACCTGAGAGATGAGCTTAACATTTTTATGAATCGCTAAGACGCCAATAGATGTATTGTATTCATGCTTTTGTCGCTTCACCATTCACGTGAAACCTTTCACCTTACACATTATCAATTCTCCATCAAATCTATAAAGTTTGGATGCATGTAATTAAGAAGTCAGGCAATGTAAATGAAACGTTTCAGTAAGTTTTCATGACAGTGATATATACTACATAGATCATCTTCACTTATTTTGAATTGCTAATTAATCAACGTTATTTATTCAGGGGGGAAAAAAAGCAAACTTTGTAATTAGCACATGGCTTGATCTGTTGCAGCATACTCAGCAAGAATTAGGAACTTTGAATTTGATGTGGAAGTCTAAATAACTCATTAGCATTGTGATTTGCTAAATGTTACATGAAGTCAGGCAAAAACAGTGCTGCTAATGCTTGACATGTGGACGATTATATTAGTCAGTAAATTAACAGACAAATTAATCTCTGGGCACATAATTCTATAATGTGGTGTGTGTGTGTGTGTGTGTGTGTGTGTGTGTGTGTGTGTGTGTGTGAGCACGGGCCTCTCTGTTTCAGGAGAGTAATATTTACATTCAATAATTAGTGACACTGTATGGCACCAGATAGCTTTGTTGTGCGTTTTTGTGACATTACATTTAATGCTAAAATGAATGGACAGTGTGAGTTCGCTTCTGTTTGACAGGATAAAACAAACAATCAGTCAGCTTTTCATAAGGCACGATTAATACAACAATGCGAAGGACTTCTGCAAGCAAAAATATGCTTCCTTTGTGGATGAGGCTCAACAGACAGAGATTTGGTCTAGTTTTCAAGCTGGACTGGTGCTTTGTAGCAGGCAGTGAGTGAGCACATTAATCTAATGCATCAGCAGGTCCACATTTGTTTTAATGCAAACTGAAGAGAAGAAACGCACTGCATCTCAAGGGAGAAGAAGCTTAAAATTTCAGTCTAATGATAATAGATGATAATGTTAATGAGTTGTCCAAACATAACAAATGGAATGAATTACTGCCTTAGAACCAAGTCTGTTTCATTAAAATACAATAAAAAGGAAAGATTAGTTTTATATGGGAAATAACTTTCCTCTTTTGCGTTATTGATGAGAGTAAGGGGAACATATCAAGGTTGGCTTAAGCCTCTGGTCAGTATTGATAAAATATTGCTACTGTATAGCGTGGCCATTTTTCTTGGACGTGACATTGAGCTAAATCGAATTATTATTATCATGACTGCTGACCCCTCAATAGGCAACATGAGTCAACGCTGGTCAAAGTATTAAGTTTCAATGGCAGTCGTCTGTTTTTGGGAGGCAGGATTATCTACAGTAGGAACCTGCGTCCATTTGAAAGCAAGAGGTGAGTGAAATACAGTAGATCATTTCTCGGCCAAAACCACACACTTCCATCTGTCTTATCTTATTCCCCAAGTAATGTTCTTTCACTTTAATAAATTTTGTGGCGGGTCTGTGTTCATAGTAGTCAAGAACACTGGGATTATGTTCTGAGGCTA
This sequence comes from Epinephelus awoara, assembly GCA_035609425.1. NCBI lineage: Eukaryota > Metazoa > Chordata > Actinopteri > Perciformes > Serranidae > Epinephelus > Epinephelus awoara. Next base: position 24,631,237 of record CM069313.1, read on the forward strand.
CTCTCTCTCCGAGACGACCTTGTCTGTGTAACAGTACTGTTAGCCCTCGGCCTCGAGCAGTCAAACACACACTCAATCACCCCTGTAACCCTTGCAGTCAACAGCAGACTGTCGCAGGCCGTTTGCTACAATCTCAATTTGTATTTCGTCTCAGACTGTGATGACTTGACAGAGAAAAATAAGAGGATTTGTCTTGATCTTCAGCTCTCCCTTGAGGAAGTAAGTCTTCACCTTGAAGTTTCGCAACTGCATGGCCACCTGCCTTCGACCGAATGCGTCCCTCCATCCGTTACAATTTGTGTTACTTTACAAACAGTAGGACAAGTACAATTATCCACAACCATTTACATTAAATTGACTTTGTTTTGTTTTCTCCAAAGGTGAAACATCAGGAACTCGGTGTGTTTAGGTGTACTGTGTACACTTTTAACTGTTTGTTTTCAGTTAAAATAATATATCGTATTTGCTGTTAGCGTTAGGAACTGAACTCTGTCTTGGTATTTTGCCGTGCTGCATCGATACTGTACATGTCCTCATCACAGTCTGGTACAGTCTTGCCTGTGTATAGGGGAAAATGCAAATTAAAAACATGCATCACAGAATAACCTATTTAAAATAAGCAAGTATAGATTATTTTGATTTTCAGTGAATTTGTTGAATATTTTAAACTAATTAGTTAATTGTTTAGTCTATGAAATGTCAGAGAATACTTAAAAAATGGCCATTATAGAAATAGTGGCATGTTTGTGTTGTACTACTTCACCTAACCCCCATGTGGGTCTAACATGCTCAGAAAGAGTATGTTTATTCCAACCAGAGAGAAATGATCCGATTAAGTGTTTACATAGTTATTAGACGCTAATATTTTCCTACTGAAAGGATTAACTTGATTAAATGCACCTATAGTTTCCCAGAGCCCAAGATGACAACCTCAGATTGCTTGTTTTGAGTCCAAAACTCAAGTATTTTCAATTTACAATGTTCTAACTTATAATAATATAAAATGTAGCGACGGAAAAATTGCAAATCTTCAACTTTGAAAAGCTGGAAGTGGTGCCTCTGGAATTTTTTCCCATGTAAAATTATGATTATCACACTTTCTGTTGTTCAAAAAACAGATTGGTTTCAGCTCTAGTTTAGATATTTTTTACAGAATCAGAGTGTTTTTAGTTTAGTTAACACAGTGTTGACTTTTTTAAGTTGACCACACTTAGCTTTACAGTCATAGCAGCAGCCTGAAATGGTCGAGCAGTCCTCTGCCAAGCCTGCAACAGTAAACACTGCAAGCCTCTAACGGTGATGCACTGTAATGGCTCAGTCTTGAGCCTGGCCAGAACATCGCATGAGGTGCTAAACAGCAACTGGCTATAAATATAAGTGGTGAGCACTGCCAGTTGCACTCTTGCGGCTGAAATGAGCCCGATGATGGGAGCTTGAGAAAGAAAGGGGATATCAGCGGTCACTAAATCATTCTGTAATCAGCTCTCTATGCAGGATCATCCATGCATGTTCAACGCCCCATTCTGGAAGGCTCCAGCAACAGAATGCTCCAGCTGACCCCATCTGTACCCCATCTCGTTTTGCATTATCCCTAACCCATAAAAGTCCCATGCAGCACAAAAGAGTTAATGATTCCCTTTGTTTTGTTGCGGGGAACAGAACCAAAGCAAATGACAACAACAAATCCATCAAACTTAGCAGCAGTGAGCACATCAGCAGTTTTTGCCAGCCCACCAGAGGCCTAAAATGCACATATTGCACGCTGGCCCCCCAAGCAGCAGGCGGCCCTGGGACTCGCCAGCCCCTCGGTGGCCAGAGAGGACTTGATAAATGACTGGAGCAAACTTCTCTGTCACCAGTGAGGGAGGAGTCCCCCACAGTAAGCTACATCATCCTAACAGCATTATTCTTTTCATGCCCGTTGTCGATACAGCGTCCTGTGATTGGCGTCACGCTTTGCACAGGTTAATTGGAATCCTGAACTGGAAAACGGCAGGGGAAAAGTGCAGATATCGTCGCCCAGAGAAGACGACGAATATGTCTGTCGATTACAATCCATGACAAAGACATGAGACGCTAACAATGTTGAAGTACAGTTTGTACAAATGGTTAACAATGATTCCTTACATATGTTTTATTTGTGAATTACTATCAGTCTTTTATATATTATATACTATTGTATCCTTACAAATATTTTGTAAGAAGCAAGTTTTCTCAAGAGCTGTTAATGACAGTACATAATATCTTGATCTCGATTAGGATTTTGGCTTGCCACTATTAAATGAACATGATTGACTATGATGTTAACATTTAAAATGTGTATACTGCTCATAGAAAATTCTGCTGCATATCAAATCAAGTGCCTCTAAAGCCCATGGCAGCTGTCAGTGCACACAGTGGCAGCCTGTGAAAAACCTTCCTAAATGCTGCGGCTACCCTCAAAAGTAGAAGAGAACAGACGGGCATAACGGAAGTCAAATGTCTGGCGCAGAAGGCAAAGAGCTAGTCCCTCTGTACAAATCATTAGAGCTGCCCCCTAATAGTCGACCGATGTTAGTCGACGAGAAATGTTATTTGTCGGCAAGATTTCATTGGTCGTTTAGTTGCACAAAAAAAAAAAAAAAAAAGTGAAACTATCAGGAGCTGCACCTCGTCAAAATAAATCAAAACATATATGACTGGACCATGTGGGAATTTAATTTGAAAGGACAGACACAGGAAGTGGCCACGCTCAGCAGTCAGACAGGGGTCAGGTTAATTTCCAGGGCTGGTACCTGCGGTTATTCCACAGGCTAGTTAATAACATGTCGGGCAGGAAATCCAAAGTGTGGGATCATTTTGAAAAGATGAAGGACGAACCCAAGGTGATATGTAAACTCATCTTCATTGGTCGACTACAAACATGACGTATCACCTGAAACATGGAAGTAGCTACATGCCCATTAACCTATAGTGTCATTAACAGGCAGCTCGCTCAGTGTGTGACGTGCACTTGTAGATAAAATATAGGCCTATATTAATGACGGTTTATTAGTACGGTTTGTGTTTCTCTGTAATGTAGCACAGTCTTGACAATGTTACTGATACTATTCTTTCTCACACCTTCAACTCAAACCATTGTGTTGCCCCGCCCACAATATATTAAATGATTAATTTGATATCATAAACATGAGGGTGACTAGTCGACTAATGGCCCTAAACAACTATTGGTCAACCAGGAAAATTCTTAGTTGGGGTCAGCCCTGCAAGTTATCATCCATTGATTGGAAGTATTTCGGATTTAACACAACTTAATTGTTCTACCACCTGAAAAAACATCCCAAACTGCAGTGCGATGAATGTCTGAAAGCCAAGAAGATGTTACTTCGCTGAATCCCCATCCATGTCCGCCGTCAACTTATAAAAATAGCAATGCTGCACAGCATGTCATCGTATCCGTACAGCTCTCAAAGACGGATAAGATGGATTGAAATAACCAATGTGATTGCATTCCATTTAGCCAAAGATGTATGTCCATAAAGCACCTTTAATTATATTTTGCTTCTAGGAGATGCACTGAATTCAGATCATTTGTTAATTCATAGGAGTATAGCATGAGTGGAAAGTGAAAGCAGTGCTGTGTGCTATAGCTATATTTTTTTGTTCCTAAAATCCCTGAATATTTGTGCTACATAATCGTGCAGCCCTGCTACGAAACCAAGAGATTTTCCATTCTGATTTTCTAACATAGGCGTTTATGGAGATAAAAGGTCTCATTTAATATGAAAGCAACATTTATCAGAGTACCTGGGGATGCTGTGGAGCCCACTTTCCAAGATGCAGTGTACTATTCAGGTCCATTACTGGATTGGAAAAAGGTAACTCAATCACTGCATGTCTGCGGCCACATAAAAAGCATATACCCAGACCAGAGGGCACCAATATGTTCAATGACCTATGGCACAAACACGACAAGAGCAACACCTTGATACAGTAGCTTAACATGATGGAGAACCACAACGATATCTGCAGTTGGCACCTCAAACAGGGCTTGTGACTTTAACCGAAATTAGAGTTAACACTAGGCAGTTATGTAAGCCATGTTATCAAGGTTATGTGTGTGTGTGCAGATTCTTTAGCCACATGTGAAGATGTGGAACAAACACGGGGCCATTACACTGGGATGGACAGCTTTCCTCATCAGGGCAAATAGAGGACAATGTCAGATGGCCTTATTGATAAGTTAATGAGGCACAAAACACTTCCTAGAAGACCCATCCACCACCCACCCCACAACCATCGCCTCAAATCATTGATTTACACATTATTCACATTGCAGTGTTTACATTGCAGAAATAGTCGGGATAATTAAACGTCCACGTGAACAAGTAACTTAACCATTTCCTCTCCTCTTGATGCACAATTATCCTACATGGTCCCGCTGACATATGTTTGCTTTATTGTGTCGTCAAGGGGACGAGCGGCAGGGAAATCCCTAATGAGACCCGAAATACTTGTTTCATGTTTGAGCAGTAATGGAAATTACTTTTCCTTTTGGAACAGGCACACGAGAATCACAAGAATCAGCGAGACAGCAGATCAAGAGTAAAATGAAGTATGCAAATGTAATCATATTTATCAGAGAATGCTTATGGCAGAAAGCTATTAATTTCTCCTCTGCTTCTTGACACTTTAACATATGCATCACCTGCTTCGCGCAAATGATTATTTTTGTGTTTTCCATCTCCGTTGACAGAGCATTATTTTCTTTTCCATTGCGTCTTGTTATTTTTCTAAACTTTCTCTGTCTGAAGAGTGTAATGGCCTCTGATTGAAATTTCATTCAGAAAAACTAAGTGAAATACATGTTGTGTATTTAATGGGAAAAATAATTGCACGTCAGATGAAACAAAGCATGACGCATAGTAACCAGGAAGAGTGACTGAAAACACAAGTCAGCAAAGAGGTCAGGCTGCTCACTCTCTCATTTGCTGCAATTACTCGCTACACTCATTCATTTGCTCACTCCATCACTCTCTCACCTGACTCATCTATTGCTCCCTTGACTCACTCATATATTCACTCAGTGGTTTAGCTTTCCATAAGACAGTTTGATGATTGCATGTTCGCCTCCTGTCAGCATGGGTTTTCTCTGGGTGCTCCAGCTTCCTCCCACAGACCGAAGACATGCTGGTGACCCTTAATTGTCCGTAGGTGTGAATGTGAGTGGCTGTCTGTCTCTATGTGTCAGCCCTGTGATAGTCTGGTGACCTGTCCAGGGTGAACCCGCCTCTCACCCAGTGTCGGCTGGAATAGGCTCCAGACCAAACTAATCCACATAAAACACACAAAACATGGCTTAAGAGCGACAGTAGAAAACAACAGTACAAAATTCGGCTCCAATATAACTCACATGTTATCCCCACATAAACAACATGCTAACGTTATTAGCATAAGCCTATGGGATCGTATTGCATAAGTTAGCCCACTCACATGAAGCTGGGTTAAATCACCAACAGACTCCAAATGCTCTTTTGTGAACTATCAAGGCACATCCAATCAAAAACAAAAAAGTAGGAAAAGTAAGCAGGTATAATATAAAATAGAATGAATTGCTCGAACACTCCTGACCTTCAGTGTCCTCTTATTTATTACATAAACGGGGTGATGTTTCGAGCATGACTGCTCTGCGTCAGATCTTATACTAGTAATTATACTTACAGTACAAGTTGTGCTAAAAGTCACCACATTGGCTTTGTTGTCTTCGAAATGTATCGTTTCTTATCAGTGAAATAAACGTAAATAAAGCTTTACCTCCACTGAGGGAACTGGTTTTCAGTTTACAAAAACGAACAGGAGGTCTGCGTCGCTGCAGTGTGTAGTTTTTGGGGAGGTGCACGTTAAGCTATGGCGTAGATGCATCTACGCTGAGCCTATCCCATAGGTACGAGGTGGATTCGGACCAGAAGTACAAACCCGGCTTCACAGGCTACATTCTACATGTGATACAAACTATTTTTCCAACATTTTGGATTTTTGGCCTCATACAAACAGTGTTTCCCTTTCCATTGCCAAATACCATAATCATCTCCAAAACAGCAATGTTGCCCACTAAGAAACATAAACAACAGATGATTTAAAGAGCTTCCAGATGAGACAGTATGTTAAGTTACAATGCATTATAGGCTACAGTCCTTACACTTAGCAGGAGGCCAGCTTTGTGCTGCTATGTATGAGAAGCGCTGTGATCATCAGACCTGACTGCAGCACAAATCAGCATCAGATGGGACGATAATGGCCAAAAATATCATACCAGCATATTTGTAATTACTAACACTAAAAAGTCTGTAAATTTAGCGAGATATAGGTTAAATAACAGTTCGAGAAATACAACTTGGGTGTATATATGCTCTAACTGTTTTGTAATAACTGAGACTCACGATTTCACGGTTTCAGTTTTGTGCTGACGTGGGTTTTGTCTTTCCAACATTATCAGTACTATACTGTATATGTAAACACAGGAACGTGTTCAATCTGTGTACAAGTGCTGTAGCAGTAATAGAGCTGCAACTACTGATTATTTTCATTGTCGATTAATCTGTTAAATATTTTCGAAAATGGTGAAAAAGGTCAATCAGATGACGTCCTCAAATGTCTTTTTTTGTCCACAACCCAAAGGTATTAAGTTTATTGTCATAGTGGAGTGAAGAAACCAGAGAATATTCACGTTTAAGAAGCTGGAATCAGAGAATTGTCTTTTTTTTCCATAAAAAATGACTCAAACTAATTAATTGAATATCAGATTAATTGCAGATTAATTTAATAGCTGAGAACTAATTGATTAATCGTTGCAGCTCTGAGTAATATCATTAAGAATGGCATGGTAATCTGGACACTACAGTACCATGAAGCACTGTGTCATTATGGAAGTGATAAAGTGCCATAAGACCTTCTTTTTACTTACTCAAAATGCTCAAAATACAATGTCTAAATATAGGGCAATATTCCATAACTGCAACTGAAATATTACACTGTTAAACATTTGATAAGGTGTGATACTGATAAGCAGTGTTATCCTCCCCAGTCATGAAGGTGACCTCTGCAGAATTGTGAAAACCCACTGACGTGCAGAGAGCTCTTGGGCTCGCTCTCTCTCTGTTGAGAAGCACAGTTGCTGCATTTGGATGAATAAAAAGCAACATTTCCTGTAAAGACTGTCTGCGAGACTACTGTACAGGAGTGCTATTTCAATTCATCCCCGCAGCAGCCCACAGGAATTGAGCCCATATTGAGCTCACTCCTGGGCTCTGAGAGTGGTCAGGAAGATTGATTCCTGGGCTAGATCACCGCTCACTGAAGACTGAAGTGCAGTCTGGTTTGAGCTGGTGTATCACATGACCTTGTAGGCTTTATAAGAAAACATAGTGTTATATGGAGAACGTGAAGGTAGAATAATGTGAGTGGTCTTCCTGAGAGTTCTGGTCATTCATAATTATAGTCGATCATAATAGAACAGCAGGCTTTCAAATCTTCACTATGTTTAGTGTAACGACCTGTGGGTTATTGCAGGGACAGTATGGTGGTGATCACTGCATCTGCCAAAGTGCCTCTAACCTTTTGAGTATCACTTATAATTAGCCGGGAGAAGACATGCAAAAAAATACCAGATGGTAGCATTATTTGATAGTCTCCCAAAATGACGACCACGGTCCTTTAATTCTTGTGTGATAGTTTTAATTAAAATGGCTTGTCAAAACGACAATTTACGCTAAATTGATGCTAGGCATGATGCTATTAATACAATGTCACTGACATTCCTATTAATTACACTGACTAGTTGATATCGCACACATCTTCATTATCGACATAAAGATTAAGATTGCCTTAACTGTTAGAGGACTGGAGCACCCTTAGTGGTGCATTCATCAAATATCCATTCAATATGAATATTAGATCATTTTGAGGTTGGCTCAAGTCATAAATGATGTACTCTATCTGTCATATCTGATATTTGCGTTTTCTTGCAAATTTTTTTTTAACGTTTCTTGCTGTGTGACCTGAGAAATGACCCAAACAATGACAAGCTTGACAGGGAAAATTGTGGACAAAACCAGCCTCTATTGGGCTAATCAACCAGTAAATATGTCTGATGATGCAGTTTATTCACTTCACACCACGGCGTGCTGTACAGCGATCAAACAGAGCACAAGGCTCCCATGGATCCTTAAAAAGTCTTGAAAGCATTGAATTTATTAAACTAAAAATAAGTTCTTAATTGATGTTAAAATGTCTTAAATCAATCTTTGAAAAGTCCTAAAAATGCTAATAGGAAGTAGGATTTCATGACTCATTCTTTTCTAATGTTTTTATTGTAAAATCTCTCTTTTTTTTTTCAAATAATTTAATAAATGCCTCTCATATTAACGCCATAGAGATCAGGATAGTGGAGCTAGCATCACTTATACTTTAGTTTCAAGCAAGGATGCTCAGAGCAGAAGAAGTACCGTCTGCTAGCTAGCTGTAACTGTTCCCTGGAAGACCTGGGAAAGTGCAAATTCATATTTAAACAAGATTTAGCGCCATTGCTGAAACTGGCACAATGTATTTTATGCAAAAAAAAAAATTATACTCAAGGTGGGAATCAAGGTAGTGGAATTGCAAGATGAGAAACACAAAATCGCCGCCAAACCCACCAACTAATGCCAAAAAGTCATGTTATAGTAAATATTTAGGCAAAATTATACCTGTCCCTAATTAATAAATGTATGTTCATGTTCTTTTTCTTCACTGTGGTTAGTTTGAAATTGGTCTTAGATTCAATTGAATTTAATAAAAATTAAAAAAAAGGTTTAAAAAGTTAAAAATCTGACTTGCCTTAAACCGTAGGAACCCTAAGAGCGAGTTCTTCGGATCTATTGAAAATCTGTACATCTTGTCAGTATTACAATAGAATTCATAACGGAAAAAAACGGGGTCGAATATTACAGAGTACAAAGTACTTTGCTTAAACAGCAATTTTAGGTATTTCTACTTTACTTGAGTATTCTAATCTCATGCCATTTTTTACATCTACTCTACTACACTAAAGAGGGAAATATTGTACTTTTAATCCACTACATTGTTTTGATAGGATGAGTTTCTAGTTACTTTATAAATAATGTTTTTTTTCCCCTGCAAACCATGTAAACATATATGAATGCAGCAGCTGTGAAAAGTCAAGTGATTACAATTAGAATTGGCAACTATTTAGATAATCGTTAGAGTCATCTCTCATGCAAAAACATTCTCAAATACAAAGATTTGCTGCTTTTCCTTTAAAATATTTTGATCTATTAAATTGATATAGATTTTTCTTTTACTTTACTGCTGACTTTACCTCCTGATTGTACTTACATTTTTTTTTACCTACAGTAAGTAACATTTTCAATGCAGGAATTCTACTAGTTAGAGAATATTTTCATAGTGTCATATTAGTACTTTTACTCAAGTAAAGGATCTGAATACTTCCCCCACCACTGGATGACAGAGAATCGGTACATGTATAATAACCTTTATGTTTAACAGGCTGTCAAAATCATTTTCACAACAAATATCAATAACCTACAAAAACAATAAAATTGCTCAATATATTTTTGATACACTTTGTAAGCAGAGATAAGGCATGGCTGAACATACTCCACCAGAACGGCTATTGATCAAAGAAAATATATATATATATATATATATATATATATATATATATATATATATAAAAAAATGTTAGTTAGGCTGCAGTGTGTTGTGTGAGGCCCAGGTTGGGGTAAGTGAACAGTTCAGTCAGGTCTGTCTGGTTCATCTGTTTTTTCTCCCGTGACAGGGTAGTCATCTTCATTCCCTTTGTCCTTACTTTGGAGCAGGAGGTAATATATAAAGGTCTGTGCTGCTCACACGAGGTGTCTCCCTCACCTCTCCACTTGTCCTCCTGGACTGAGTAATGTCTGAAGCGTCAGTCCTGGCTTGATATGATGAGTTATGTCCTGATTCCGGAGAAGTGGACATTTCATTTTTTTGTGTAATGTAGACATTTTATGATGCGGTCATGTATGATTCCATCCCATTGACTTCGATGTTTTATTGTCTGAATAAGAACTGCGTCCCGTTCGCGTTGTAGCATAGGTGTCTAAAAATCTTTTCGGGGTATTTCCTGTACCCTGTCCCATATTAGGTTGAGTATTTTTGTAGAGTTTTGTGTATATTTTTCGAAATTATTCATTAAAAAGCAGCAGTCAGGAGTCTTTTTCCATATGTTCTGAACATAATAAGGCAAACCACATGCCTTATTTGGTAGTAGTGTATGTTAATTGTCCATAGTTTATGATTGTTTGTCCACACTGTTATCCTTTGTTTTATAGTGCCAACCACAGTGAGCTCAAAGTCAAACTCAATATGATGAGGTATTAGCCTCCGCCACCATTTCACTCAGACATGTCAAGGTCAGGTCACTGTGGGATTGTCTCCAACCCCCAGCGGCCGCAGCCACACATCTTCCCTCTGTTGGGGACGCACATTATTTGTGTTCACCTCATCACTGCTCAGATGGGCTGTGCAGGGATAATAATACCCCCTTTAACCTTCTAAATGATTACAATTGTAAGAAAACAACTGCTTTTGCCGCCACTGTAACTGCTCCTGATTTTGATTTGAGGCTTGATTTTCATTTCACTCTGTCACAAAAGGTGGCGGTTGTGGTGTGGTTTACATCGTAGATATGTGAGCAACATTTAAAGACGTGTTTTGTTGTGTTTTATAGGGGCTCCATCCTGCAGTGAGACTCCAATGATGAACCTACCCGCCTGCCTGATGAACTTGTACTTCAGAGCAATGAGACCTCCAGTTTTCTGCCATGGTGTTTACTCTGAGGCTGCCAAAGGAGGAAGGAGAGGGGATCCATTTGTCCCAAGGTGAGACACACTCTCCCAACACCCCGATGTTAAATAAACACTCCCAGACCTCTGGCTAGCTCACTCCAGCCACTGGAATACCATTGGTGTGTCTAGATGATGGAGGGCTATTGTTATCTATCGCCTCTGCACTCTGGTGAGAGGCCAAGGAGAAGGCTGGCCACAGCGGCACGCCACGTATAGACTCGCCCACTCGCATTAAGTCGTATTTGTTGGTCCTAAATAAAAATAGAAAAGGAGATTTTTCAGACACTTTCTTAGAATAACATCTGATTGAAGAGGGAAAGAGGGAGAGAGGGGAAAAAAAAAAAAATTAGAGCGCAGCTCAGCGTGTGTTTCATCACCTGCAAAGCCAATGAGGGAGAGCGTCTCCGCGTCAACAACTGTAAAGCGTATCCCAGCTTCTGCTGCGGCTGCCATCTCTGCTGCACGCTACACTAACCAAGAATGTGTATTTCTGCAGATGATTAAATCAATACCATTTTGACAAGACTTGTTGGAACATGCCTCTTTATTTTACGCAATTCCTTCCCTTTCGTCAGGGAGCATTTATCAACCTGCCGGGGCGCTGTCACCTAATGGAGATTGTTCTTTAGTCTGCACTTGATAGAAGGGAACGATTATGATGCATGTCGATAGTTTACAGAGATATTGACACAGGAACAAAGAGCAGACCCTTGCGGCTGATGGCCTTTTCCCTCGCACTCCCTCAAAGCACCTTGGTCATGCTTCAAACGGGTCTTTTACCTTCAACATACCTCTCCCATGATGATTTCCTTTGTTTTAGTGGTCAATTAAGGTGTGGAGCCCCCATCACACTGCAGTTGGTGAGGGGACTCCAGTGTTCCCTTGTATTTACTTTCCGACACAAGCCAGGCGTTGCTTCTTCTTCTCAATCTGTCAGCTCGACAAACGCCTTCACATGTAGTCTTCTGTTTGGCACTCAAGGAGTTAATGATAAAACCAGCCCAGGGTGTGACAACAGGCCCTGAATATAATAAGCTTGAAGGAGACAGGAATGAGAAAAGGTGGGATGCATATAAAAAGAGGGAGGAGAGTGGGAAAACAAATGATGAGCTCTACCTATAAATTCTTCATCTGCATCGGCTGATTGGAATGGCTTGACTGTGCGCTCAGCTGTGACTTAACAACTAATCCGGTTTGTAAGTTATTATTTATCTTCAGGAAAGTTTGTCAAACTTGGGCTTTGATTTTCTACCCTGATTTCCCTCTTGTGGCTCGCTCTCGCACATGCTCCCCACATAATTTATGACTGCCTCTGGTCTTGATGACAGATTATTAAAAGTAGAATTAGTTTTTTGCGCGGGATTTCTCCACTGGGAATTGGGAAGGCAGTGCTCTCCGCGGAAGGTCTCTTACGAGGTCTCCATTACTAATAGAAGTTTTTTTCTCTGATGGGGGGCAAGGAGACTAATGATTTGAATTTACTGTGGCAGCCGTCACGTGGTCTGGAAGGCATCAGTCGAACAGACAAGAGGTTAACTTCCTCCCTGTGGAGAGGTTTATTGGATTGTTTAGCAGCAGAAGGATAATGTTTTTGTCATAGACTGCTGCGGCAAAACAGCGGTGTGGCGGAGAGAAGGGGAGAAGAGAAATGAAGGGAGGGAGGACACAGAGAGAAAGGGGTCCAGGGGATGGATAGAGGGGCAGAGAGGAGAAAGGGATGAAATAGAGAAAACAGCGTGATCGGAGCGCGGTGAGCAAGGCGAAAGCAAGTTATTTCTAATATAGGTGGACAGATACTATAAAGCACGGTGATAGCGCACCATTCCTCTACAGCTCTTACATGTGCTCAGAAAGAAACACACTCCCATTCAGCGGTGTGCACAAAACATAAGTACACACAGCACACATTCAGTCTCACTCACACACAGACAAAAAGAGAGATGTTAGTTCCTTTCACCTGATGGCCGTTTGGAGCTTGTACTCCCAGCATGCCTCGGCAGTATGGGTACCAGAGGGGAGTCACAGCGCAGCTGAGAGCCTCGGCTTAATCTTATGCATCATTAAGCACTCAGCGGCAAGCCAGCGCTGTTCATATACATCATCCACGCTTAATAAACATAATGATGACATAAGATGTAATTCTAGATGAATTTTCATTTTATAGGGAAATGGAGAATTCCTGTAGAAAGGAAAGAAAAAAAAGTAAATTATCTGGGAAGTACAAAATAAATTATGTTTTTTTTCCCCACTTAGATGAATGTAGGTGTTTGGTGCATCTGAGTTGAGGATAGTGTGTTAGGCTGCGCAGGGATGTAGTGCTGATGGTGGCGATGAGGCTTTCGGTTATGGCGGTGGCAGGTGATGGTGTGGCAGGTGTGGTTGGGTGAGAGGCGGGGTTGTGGCGGAGCGCGAGGAGGGGGGAGTCAGTGGGAAAAAAATGGGGGTGGCTATTGTGAAACGTTTGCAATTTTTAATTCCTAATCGCAGGGCATGATGGACAGGCTGAGACACCCCAGAGTGTGGGGCTCATCCATCATGGGAAGAGGAAACCAGAGAGAGAGAGTGAGAGATGGGAGATGTAAAATTTCAGATGGAGTTACCTTACAGGGGGGAGAGGGAAAATAGATTCCAGATAAAAGGGAAGGATGTGGGAGTAAAAGGGCAGCGGGTACTGTGGGAGGGCATCACGGGCCTGAGATTGCTTCATGTCTCCCTGCTGGGACTCCGTGGTAGCTTGGCCTGGAAATGAGTTCCGCTTTCAGGGACTGTACCAGACATTGAATCACCCTGAGAATCATCCTCGCTGCACTTGTCTTCAGCAGGTAGTAGACGTGAAGTGGTGGCGACCTGGCAATGGTAAAGTGAATACCAATGGGATATAATCAAGCAAGGAAACAGCAGAGCTACTCAAACACAAAATGCAAAACTCTCCAGGATTCTGTGCATCATGTCGCCTCCATTTATAAACCAACAACAAACTGACAAATAATAAATCCTGGAGCAGACGCTGAGGTCACTTTCACACTGTTTGACATGACAACTTTATCTACTAAATGAGTCTTGTCGTCCCCGACTGATTGTTTCCTTTTTGTCAGAGTAAGTTTTCGTAAACTGTTTGTGTCCTGATAGCAGAGAGCACCCTGAGAGTATGTGAACTGTACATCAAACATGATAATGTCTCATTATGTCTGAGAATTAATTAGCTCCAGTGTGTTGAGGTCCTGGTTGCCTGCCTTTTTTTGAGGCATAATGCGAGTTTTAGACCTCAGCAAGTTTGGAGCCAGTGGACCATACGAGCCAGTATGCCAGTGGGTGAGCCAAGTCTCTCAATGCAGGGATCATTACCACCTCTCTTTCTCTCTGTCGTTCTTATTCTCTCTCCGTCGCTCTCTGTTCTACTCTTTATTGTATTTTCCTCCCTTATGTGAAGCCTCCTTTTTACATGTAGTGTCTAGGGATGGGCATCAGTACTCGTGTAATCGTCAGTATTTGTTCAACGTGTAAAATAATTGCTGCAAACCTCCCACATGTGAACATGACTTTTATAATTTTTTTTTACTATTTGAAATGGGTAAAATCATTTCATTGCAGAGTTGTCTGCAGTGTATTGCATCGCTCAGCTCCTCCTTGCCCTGTTGTTGCTCTCTCTCTGACTATTGTGAGACTACTTCTGCGGGATTGTGAGCTCCACAAGGGGGGGGGGGGGTCGGTGAAAGTCTGCTCACACACACACAAACACACACACAGTGACAGTGCTAACTTTTAGCGTCATACGGCTAACATTGCCTAAGGGGTTTAACGACAGGATCAAGCCCCTTCGGTGTAGTTATGATTTTGTTTTGACCTTTAAATGGCTAGGTGTTGCTGCTAGCCACTGCTGCTTTGTTAGCTCATGCTAACAGGTCAGATATTGAATTGAGCAGGAGGACAGCTGCTTCGAACTCTGGAGGCGGTTTAAAGTGCTATGTCTAACCTATGTAGCGGCAGTGTTTAACTAAGTTTGCTGATTTTTCTAATGTGAACTTTGAATAAATAGACTAATTGAAGCCTGGTTGTTCAATAGATTGATTTCCGTTGTTGGTCAATTTACATTCCTATTCTCTACTCGAGTACTCTGTAGTACTCTAAAGGAACACTGTGTAGGATTTAGTGGCATCCAGTGAGAATTGCAGAATGCAACCAGCTGAAACTTCTAACGCCCAACCTGAGCTCCTGGTTAGAATTCAGTGTTCAGAATTGTATTCAGTTGCCCAGACGGTTTTTACTGGTGGCTGAGTTATCTGCAAAGGTCTTAACCTCTGCAAATCAAATGGACTCGGTAATTTAAACAGATAAAAACACTGAATAAAGCAGTTTCACGATACAAATCAGTGCCTGGCATGCTTTTTGTGTCATTGCAGATGGACTGCTAGCCTAGCTCCTACTCATCTTTTTTCTCGATAGCTTGAGATCCAGAAGTTTTGGTTTTTACCAGGAGCCAAATTATCCACAGAGGTCTTCTCCTCTTTGAAACAAACATATTCTGTGATTTAAATGGATTAAAAACTGAGAATAAAGCAATTTCAAGTTAAAAGCTTAGTGTTTTTCCAACGCTACTTGTCACAGACGTGATGTTAACTACGTTGACACATGGGAAAATACGCATGGCCCTATGTAGAGCCAGTGTTTGGTTTACAGTAGAAACATGGCATGCAACATAGCGATTTTTTTTAGACAAGGACCTACTCCTTATGTAGATATAAACAGCTCATTCTAGTGTGACAAAAACAAGGTGTTTTTTATTGTCACACTTTTTGCATTCATAAAAAAAAGTGTACTTACTATATTATATTCCATTTCTGCCAACACATCGCCCTAAATCCTTTAATGTGAGTACTCAGATCACTATCCTTGGTATTATCTAAAGACTTTAAGTTTCTTTATCAGATAAAATAAACATCTCTTTATTCAAGTCATGTGTAAATTGAGTGTAGTATACAATTTATACAGATTTCAGTATCCACAAGTCACTAAAAAGGTTGGGCTTATTTGATGTCATCTTGTTGGTAATTAGTTACCAATAATCCCCCTCACTCTCCTTACTAGAAAAAAAAAGAACAGTAATAGGCAGAGAACAGTGACAGGATTAGAGAAATGGGCTTTTAACTAACATGCAAAGTGATGAATGGATTGACCACAATGTAGACTAATGGAGCCATGGAACTAATTAGGCCGAGCAGAGCTGTGCTTAAATGTAAATGGATTGAGCTGGATGAAACGTAGGAACAGCTGAGAGAATGATGAGGTCCTTCACTTGGGGGTCAATCAATGGCCAAGCAAACACAATCTTTGGGGCCTGTATGAGGTATTTTATCCGTAAGTACTCATGTATTGTTGCATGTATGCAGTATATTTGTGTTTGTGCTCGGATGTCTTATACATAGTTCCTCCGTGTCATTGATACATATGGCCGACTGCGTGACTTTGCAAAAAAGCTGTAATAAATCTCTAATCATTCTCGTCCCCAGTGCCCAGCTCTCAGACCCTGCAGCTTGGCACCTACCACATGTTTGCTGGCGTGCCCTCTGACTTTGCGGTCCGTGTAGACCGCTTCTGTTGGCCGCGCCTCAAATCTGCTGCTTTCACCTCAAGAATTGCCACAAAGATAATTAATGCGCTCAGCTACAGCACGTAACCCGGGGGTTGTGCTCCTCACATGGAGCTGTGTGTTTCCTGCGTTCGCTCAGTCTTTATGGCCATGCTGTGACCTTGTAAACATCTGCGGAGTGAAGTAAGTGACAGCAGTTTACAGACTTGGCACATGCATTTCTCTGCGTGTTTGTCTTTGCCTGCTATGCCTCAGTTATGCACAGCAATTATTTTGCGAAAAGAGCTTCCTAGCTAGGAGACCACGGGGTGAGAAGAGCAATAACATCCACTCTGATGCCTACCGGTTGCTGGGATGCAGTTCATGCCCTCTGTTTGGCTCTGTAGGCGCTGCACATCCCAGAATTAATGCGTGCAGAAATGCAAATAACCCACCCCAGTAAAAGTTGACATTGCCTCCTCTGATAAATTTTTCTGCTGAGGTAAGAGACAATTTAATGCAGAATTAGAAGTCACTCTCTGCCACCATTTACATCCTTAATTAGCTGTAATTTCTCTGCACCCATTAGAGAGAGAGAGAGAGAGAGAGAGAGAGAGAGAGAGAGAGAGAGAGAGAGAGAGAGAGAGAGAGAGAGAGAGAGAGAGAGAGAGGACACAATAGAAGAGGAAGAGGTTAAGATGAGCGTGTTGCTATCCCCGGTGCCAGGCTAGTGTGTGTCTGTTTGCGTCAGAGTGTGTGTTGTGTATCAGTGTGTCCTCCCCGGCTAGGTTGCCTTTGGTGATTGATACACGTCTTGCTCAGTCACCAGCCATTGGCACTGGGGTGGATGTAAACACTGATTAGAGGGAGGAAATGAGGCCCTCACTTTGTCCTCTGTGTCAGGGAGCACTGCGGTGGCTGTCTCTGTTTGTCTAGTTCTTTCCACCTGAGCACGTTTCAGAGGACACCGTTAGCTACGCTTTATAGCCATTATTTAGATAGCGACACAACGGGATGCTCCTTTTGCTCTTTGACTGACATGCCCAGCCATGTGCTCAGCAATTCAACTCCCTGCATCGGACAAAGTGCCGACAAGTTTGCGAGTGCACAAAAATGATGACGTGTCAGTTTGTATGAAGGAGAGGTTAGACAGGGTTGCTGTTCATATGATAGGAATACACAAGCAGCAAGCAGTAATTTTACTTTCTGTCAATTTAGTGTGAAGTTTTTGTTAAACCACTCTGTCTTTGTTATGCATTGTATTTGCAATTTATTAATTTCACAACTTATTTACTGTTGGTTATATCTGAGTAAAACCAGACAGATTCTTGATATTGTTTTTCCAATATCATAAAACGCACACAAACTGTACGGTGTGGTCTATATGCTCATGTTACTGGTTACATTTGGGGATATTTATCATACTGTTTACCTGTAATGTTACAATACATGCAAATCATGAAACCGGATACTTTCCCCTTATGAAATTATGACAAACCATTCAATTTGGACAACAAATCAGCTTCAACTACTTTGGTGGTGCCTTATCAGGGAAAGAACAGCCCAGAAAGAGTGCTGCACAGAAAACATTTTTCTTTCTTTGCCAGGAAAAATGAACTGTCAACATTTAATGATAGATATTTGCATTGTGATACAAATCGTGTCCTTGGCCCTAAACATAAGATATAGATCCATTTATAATGAATTCAGATAAAGTGTCCTTTTTGCATTCTCGCTCTAATGGATTTGCGGAGCCAGCGTCAGTGACCCTGGTGCAATCGACAAAAACCTGCACCAGTGGATGATCAAGACAGACATCTATCATTCCCCCTCACACCTTCTAAGACGTCGCTGATACTTGGGTGCAAATGTATTTTTTTTTCTCCCCCCAACTAAATGTATGTGTAACTTCTGCAGGCTGGCTGACTTTTTTTCATGGTGTTGTGAGAATGTGAGGAAGAAAGGGGGCAAAAAGACATTAGATTTTTTTTTTCCATCATTAAGCTGTGTCTGGGAGATGATGTGCTAGCCGTATGTGGTCCAGGGGAAGTATTTATAGCCCTGCTGGAATCTTGCTGTGCTGCGTTGATAGCAGAGATAATGGGAGAGAATGGGACGCAGCGAACTGTTCTAATGACACCAACAAGACAAGAGAACAGCGAGGATAAATAAATGTTAGCCATTTTCTCTCGCACATCATTTGCATTTTTTCTTGTTAAGGTCACTTATAGACTCAGACAATAACAATGAGGGGGGGGGGGAGCTCTCTCCGAATATAAAATCAGAAATAACAAAAACAGAACTACTTAGTATGCAAGTAATTGATTTTATTTCCTAATAGTGTGACATTCAGTTAAAGATAGTGCCGGTTTTTAATTTTTAGCCGCTTTAATTCCCGTGTAGCTGCTTGAGTGGGTTTCCTTGTGAAATAGGGGGAATACAAACAAGATTTCACTTCATTACACAGGAACAAACTGTACAGAAATTGCACTTACTTATGGAAATGACTGTTAAACATGCACAGCATTACGTGCTCTGCCTGTGCCGAAAATGCTGGAAACATTAAACCATGAGCATATGAGTACAGACAGTGAGCCAGCAAGGAGGACCAATTACCAAGGACTGAGTTTGAGGAGCACTGTTCCCAGGGATGATCAAAAGGGACAACTGATTAAAGAAATACATTGACCTTAAAATGGGCCTAATTTAATCAGCCACTGTTTCTGACTGCAGAAACACACTCTTAATGATAAACTGACTTCTTCTCAGAGGCTCACTGTACCACCGAACTCAGAAAGTAGTCAAACTGCTGACAGATGTAACGGAGTATAACTTTCATTTCATACTTCCATCTGACGACAACAGTAGTTGCAGTAACTTTGCGAAAGAGCGGGTCATTAGTGTAACCTCTGGGCCCCGTTTTGCTGCTGGAAGGTAATGAGAGACAAACAGCATGGTCAGCAGTAGGCATAAGTGCTGGGGTTTATGGGCAGTGTGTTGTGTCCCAGGTTAACACTGATGCCACCATTTAGAGCTCTGTGTTTTAGCACCCGTCTGCTAATTGAGATGACAAAGGCCATAACAATGACATTGTTGGCCAAACGGCCCTCTCTAGACCCGCGTCTGGCTCCAGTCAAGGACGTCCAGCAGGCTGTAAGTGCAACCTTGGAATTTAAGATGGTGCCTGAGACCTTATGTGTATCTGGAAAACAATTAGCGCAGCTCAGGTGGGCCAACACACATTCTCAGACTCTTTTAAGTGCCAGAGCTGCTTCACTTGTTTTGTTTGTTTTACTTAAAGTCACATAAACCACATCCTGCACACACAACAATAGCACATAAACGGCTCGGGGAAAAAAAAAGCAACTGGAATGGATATTGTGTTGTTGTTACAAAAATCAAGTTAGATTACCTTATTTGTCATTTATGCTTCTCATTACACAGTGAGGCATCCTTGTAAATAGGCTGCTGCTGTAATATGAAACAACATCAATTGACACCCCATAAAACATATATAACGTGTTAACAAGAGATATAAACAAGGCCAGCTGTTGAATTATCTTTGACTATCCTAAAACTGTGTTTGTGATCAATTACGGTTCGGTCTCACAATTTCACATTGAAAACAGGATGTCTTCTGTTACCAGTCTAATAATAGTAATGCATATGGCGAGTGTTTTGATTAACATAATGGAAAAATAGCCCACATAATTTATCTTCTAAGTCCGAGGGAGAGAAAGCCAGATTGGAGCCTGAGGACTCAATCCACCTCAACATATGCTGCCATTGTAAGTCTCTGAATGTGGAGTATCTCGAGCCTCGTTCCCATGATATTTATTGAAAAACATTTGACTTTATGAGCTGCATACTTAATGAATGCCTATTGATGCCGCCGCTCAGCAGATGAGGCTATAATTCTACATATAAGTATCGCAATCACACGTGGGTCTGTAATGTTGTTCCTAATTGTGATCTATCCTAATTTCTGTTTGTCAGTCCTGGACTGAGGCTGGGTAGAAACACCGGCCTGCACCACCATTTACTTTGTTAATTTGCAAGCTATTATAGAAAGATACATTAGCAGTGTAGTCATTTATTTCCTCTTAATGTTAATATTTTCTTTTTCTGTCCCAACCTGATTTTGTTCGTGTACAATAAAAGAGACAAAAAGCCTGATCCATACAGTTGACAGCTGGTCAGCTTAATAAACAGGATTTCTGAAACAAGCGACCATGATTTATCTCTTAATATTAGTCAGCTTTGTCAAATAGGGTTGGGCAGTATTAAAATTCCCCTACACACAATACTGCTGTAAGAAAAGCAATGATTATCCAAAAAAAAGAAGTTGTAAGACGTAAATATCTATGGACTGGAGGTGCATATGTTGCAAAACCCCTAATGGCTCAATTATGCTCAAAGGTAGATACATATACAGACATGGACGGTGCTTTCTATATGTACCTTGCTTACTTTGCTTATGGATATGTACAAAACGGAGCAGTACCACTGAAGACTGTGGGGGCAGTGTAGTGTAGTCCAAGCCAGATACGACTGTAGGACGTGACAAGGACATTTTAAAAATGGTGGAACAGAACAATTGTGTGATATAGTTTAAGATATTTTTATAATATAATTCTTTGCCCACATGTTAGTAAGTATTTACTGGCCTTACAGACCACCTCTGTCTTACAACGCTGCTTGCGTTAAAAGACTCAATATTACAACTTCCTTGTTGTTCTCAGAAACCTTTGACTCTGCCCTCTATTGCCATAGTGGATGTATCTACACCAACATTGAACGAGATGAAAGTGTGTAAATGCATCTGTTTTCATGCCTAAAGGGAGTATAAATGAGCCATAAGTAGCCACAAAGCGCTGCTTTACCCAAGGGCATGCTGAGATCAATAAATCACATCAGTCAGCTGGTATATTTGTTTATATTCAGTAATACGTTTAACTGCCCTCAAACAGTCTTGCCGCCGTTGAGATTTATATTTTGTTACCTTTGCAACAGCCTCAATGATTGAAGGTTGATTGTTCACTGTAGTTGGAATTTGGTAGCCTTGCATAGGCTACGGATCGGATAGTAGATAGTTTTAAGATCGGAGCAGAGATTTGTGATGTTTCCATCTAAAGTCCCGATTTGTTTATCTCACAGCTTACATATCTTTTTGTTCATGTTCTCTGGCTCTCTTTTTCATTTGGTTTACGACTAAAGAATCGCCGAAAAGGCACATTTGCATTCTTTTTACTAACAGGAGTGGATGACTTTCCTGCTGGAGTTTCGGCTAACGTCACATGGAAAGGTTGTATAATAAAGATTGGCGACATGGCGGCTTCCTAAAAGTGAACCAAAACATCTTGATTGCCCCCTGGTGGCTGGCTGCAGTATAGGTCATAACCCCTGCCCCTCCATGTTAGCAGAAAAATCGAAGAACATGTCAAAGACGTTTTTCCCAAAGATGGTTTCTGTCATTTTAGGTCGTTCTTATCACGCTGATGTATGTTTATGTTCAGGTGTTTGTTTTTTGGATAAGTTCGGTTTCGTTATTTGATTGTATGTGAAGGGGGTTTGACATCCTGATTGACAGCTGTCTGTGCCAATCTGTGTGCTTGCAATCAATGGTACCGTGGAGATCACTACGGCACAGACTTTGGCTGCTTATTGTGTCATCGGCACAAGATGGCAGTGTCTGTATCCAGGATATTTTGGCTTCATTTTTGTACAGTTGGTGAAAGTGGAGGCGGATCGACCATCTTATATACAGTCTATGCTAATAACATACAGTGTCAGACATATGCATTTTTTTTGATACACTACAAGCAATAGTGCAAAGCAGAGAAAAAGAGACATAATGTAGACAAAATTCATAACAAGCAATGCATAATTGAATATTGTAATGTTATCGTTGGACACATGAGGACCATTATCTTGGCCATGATAATCTTGTAATCCTGCCTAGTGTCAATCCACCTGCCATGTGTCACGGATAGAAACTGCCCCTGCTGGATATGAATGCACCGTTTTTATTATCTCTTATATATACAGCTCCAGCCTGATGCAAGTTATGACCGAACAAAAACACAGATGAAATCCTTTGTTGCTACACCTCGCTGTAAGGGAGATGTTGATGTCTGGTCCGGCTCCAGTTTTATACCCAGCAAAAGACAAACATAATTCAAATGCATTGCCTGGCTTATCTTATCTTGTAAGATGGAAAACAAAACCTGGGAAGTAAATCTCATTCATATATTTGTCTGAAAGCAGATCTGCAGTTGCTACTTAACGCTAGTCCATTGGTTTTGTCTGAGTGATTCACCTATCGGAGGAAAGTTAGATGTATTCCACTGATTGTCTAGCTGCAAGGAAAAATCCATCTCGGAGCATCCTGCGGCTGCTGGGCCTTTTATTGACATATCAGATGGGACATTGGAGGAGAAATTGGCCTCATTTGTTTCTCATGTCACCTTAATGGCAGATCTCTTTCAAGGGGCAAAGAATTGACAGGCCCCCGGTCTCAGTGAGCAAACAGCCAAACCTAGTTTATTGGTTTCCTCTTGCAACCACTCTGCCTAATGTGGCTGGCTAGATCAGCCTCCAAAGTTGAAAAGATCCCCCAGAAAATATTAATCAAGTCCTCTGACTGATTGTCTTTGCATGATAAATTATCTGGAAAGGGACAGTGTTGCTATAGCCCCGGGACATTTATCACACACGTAGGCTGAGTTGAGATTCCAGGAGAGAAACGACTGTGCCGACAGAGTGGAAGGGTCAATTAGACATTTTCAGTAGGGATGTACTGTATGTATAGCATCTCAGAAACTGTGATGTTTGAGCTACCAATGAATGACACTCAGAGTTCATATGTTGCCTAACCAGCTTTAGGTATGACAACAATATCTACAGTTATCCACCAGCCATCATCACTGTCAATACTTTTACCAATCATTTCCCTCTCCAGCAGTGTTAGCGTCTTGTTTCCCGGCTTGATTGAAGTTTCTGTGCGTCACTTGGAAGTGAACAGGTGTCAACCTAGCACAGGCACCTCGCAGATGGCAGCATAATTAGCATTGATTCTGGCAGGCTTTCACAGGCCAGGGTCTAGATGGCCGTGACGACCAACTAACCTCCCCACCTCTTGATGGGCTACCTCTGGGACAGATCGAAGCTCATTTTACTCCTAGAGTGGTGCACACTAAAGGACTCTTTAGTAACACACACCATCTGAGGCACACAAATCCTGCTGCATAGCCTCTGAGAGAAAACAACTGACAGTGTAAAAAAATTCTCTTTAGTTGAGTAAAGTAAGTCACGATTAGTGCTTCAGCTCATCTCAAATGATAATGACTTTAGTTGAGAGTATTTCTTTTTTAATAATTGAATAGGGCTGCAACTAAATGCTAATTTTCATAATGGAATACTCTATTTTCTTGATTGATTGTATGGTCTATGGAATAACTGTGAAAAATTCCCATTGCAGTTTCCTAAATCCCAAGTTAGTCTATTCAAACCGCTTGTTCTATTCAACCAAGAGTCCAGAACACTATGGCTGATTCAAATACTTAGAAGTTTCAATTGTAGCCATGGTAATCGACCTCCACATCTTTATTTGAATGCTTCAGGTTTTGTCTTTTTGCACCTGTAAACTGGTGAGAGGAAACTGAAAAGAGGGGTCAAGTGTCAGACATGGATGAGGCTGGTGTCGTCAGTGCAGCTATAAGAAGCTCCGTCAAGCAACTAAATTGACTGTCTAACGAGGAAAATCAAGGTTAGATGAATTGCACATGTTGGCAACTGTAGTGAGGTGCCTGCTTTGCATCTAGGGATGGGGCCCAAACCGCTGCGTTTGGCGTTATTAAGAAGTGCTAAGTCCGACCTGGGATCATGTCGCGTCCTGTCGAGTATTGAATGTTTGTGGATAATTATCATTGAAGATTCAAAGCTCCAAAAATGGTATTTGGGACAGCCCTATAAAACACCCAGAATATTTAGTTTGTTGCCACAGCTGACAAAAAACAGAAAATATTCACATTTGATAAGCCAGAACCGGAGAATTTTTGGAATTGGAGCTTAAAACATGATTTAAATGATTAGCTGACAGTCAGAAATGTTGCAGATTCATTTTCCTGTTGATTGACAAATGATTAACCAACTAATCTTTTCCACTCTATTATTGATCTCAGTCTATACCAATGTATTGATCCCGAATATTGACTAATCCTAATCCAGACCTGTCCATTCATCTATCCTCTTATTAGATCAGCATTGATGAATGAAATTTTAGACTTATTTTCCCATTATTTATCAATGATCTTAGATTAAATAAGACTAAATATCAGTGTTCCTCTGAACTGAATAGTGTTGTCACGATACGGGAGTTTCTAACTGATACAACACCACAGGAAACATTACATTTTTGATTAAAAAGATAAATACAATGTGACACTGACTATTTTTTCAGGGAACAACACAATAACAGTATGGAACATTAATTAGAGTGAGGAAGCAAAGCTGGTACTGGTGTATTGATACTGTGGAAAATCAGGAAAGAAATCATTACAGCAATTCAAAATTGATATGTATTGATCAATTGATGCTTTAAACATCACTTGAACAGAATGAAGAATTTAAAGCAATGTAGTCAGTAACTGTATAAATATTGTATTATACAGTGCAGATTTCCAATTGACAGGAGGATAAATAAGAAAAATGTGGCAGCATCCTTCAAAAGCGGACAGCAGGATTATTCTGTAAGTGTGTCAGCGTTCATGCCTCAGTACGCCTCCTCCCGCTCGGTATTTGTATGTTGCAGATTGTATGCTGGAACAGGCCAGCACTCTGCACTTCCTGCACTTTGAAATGGATCTCATCTAATCTTATTTCACCGTGTCAAATGGCAGCATGACATGCTGTTTTACTCCGTAACATTTGGTTGTAGCGAACCAGCTGACTGCATCCGATGCGAGGAGTCCCCTTGTTATTATGAACCACTTGTAACGGTGTGTCTGTGGGGTTGTTGTCAGAGTCGGCGGGTCATGCAGACATGTTGGTCACTAATACAATACACAGAAAATTGCTTCTGCGGCAGACGTTTGTTTTCATTCTTGTATTTCGGTGTGTTCAATCCATTACAGGAACGTTTTCTGAATCGCTACACAAATTTACACAAAGACCTTTTAATAACACCCAGTGTAGCTTGAATATGGAATCATAGCAATCTAAATGTCTTTATTACCGCAGCCAAGTGCAGAACACCAAACAGAAACACACATCAGTGACTCATTATAGTCAGTAGCATTAATATAATTGATGATCTCGAGTGCACTTTTCCATTTTCACCCCTTTCTCCAAATTTGTCAGCAGTCAGTCCTTAACAATGAGAACCACCCATGCTGTATACTGCACTGGTCAGGTGTCAGGTTTCATTATATTTGTCTGAGATTTGCATAATGCAAGAGGCATCAAATTAAATTTGCATAATTCCTTTGATTACACTTGTTATTAAATGTGAGTGACATTGATTTACAAAATGGCCCGATATAAGGTTAATGGCTGATGTCACCTTCTTGCGCCTCTGTCTTTTCTCAATTATCATGAGGCTTTGCTCGGCGTGTCATTTATGTTTCTATATCCTTAAGAAACACTGTATGCATCTGTGCCTTCACCTCTATACATTACTCTGCCTCTGTGCTTCAACTACCCTCTTATACCAGGTTTCTGTAATTATGTAAGGCGGAAAGTAATTTAAATAGGATGAACAGCCATAACATTGGTGTGCCCTGGCCCATTTAAGCACATTTACGTGGGCCATTATTGACAGACGGCTAAGTGTCATTTGTCAAGGAAGGAAGAATTGACAGGGCTAAGAAACAGAGTGAAGTAACGGTCAATCAGACCTACTTTACAGTCATAAGGGGGTGAAAAAAAAGCAAGCATCTCCGCCGTTTCATTTTCTTCTGGGAGGAAGCGTAAGATCATAATACCTATTTTCATAATAATACAAACAGCCTGTAGGCTACAAAATAAGAGGAAAGGCCATACTCTGTGTATCTGTGCATTGCCTGTCAGAGACAGAGGGGTTTCAATCTCTTTTCCATTTCATCCTGATAGCTCTGCCTTTTATTACCGAGGGACAGGAGCGTTTCCTGAGGTAAAAAGGAGTGCACATTCCCAAGATAAAGTTGGAGGTTTACAGCTATTTCCAGCCGTAATGTATTATTCCGTTAAAGCAATGATCAGGTAGTGTTGGATGAATGGGAGATGTTCAGCACCATTACTGCCTGGCACATCAGTGAGGCATTATTACATTATCGCTGCTCTTTAGTAGGAGATTGGGTGTGTGACCGGGTTCTGAATACACTCATCCCGCTCTCCACGGCGTAAATTGCAGATTGGCTCATTGACTTCAATGATAAAATGTAAAAATTGCCAGTAAAGAGAACATAGACTCAGGTTACTCCTTAGCTGTTTGTCAACGGCAGATGTGACTCAGTTGGTGCAGAGCATGTTAAAGAGTTCCATCTCCCAGAAGTCAATGTCATTTATGCCTGAAACTGCTAAAGCAATAGCTCATCTTGTCTCTGGTGTGTCATACTACACCGCCTTTGTCTGAGATTAAAATTTGCTCCGGTGATGGGCTAAAATCCTAAAATGTCACTTATAGCCATGGAGCAAAGATTTACTAACAGAACATGTTGAAAGAAAGAAAAAAATGACACGTTTAAATTTAAAATTAGATACACTGAAGAGCTGCTCCTGTCAACATCAGAGGAAATCTGCACAAATAATTAACAGTCACAATACATGTCACTAACATCCTTAGGATAATTTGTGTTTGATAATTGACAGCTAATTAATTAAATAATGCGTCAGCCATCCATCCCGCAGACCATGTGTTCAATGTGCGCTTTAGTGCCACATCAAAGAAAAACCTGCAAGCATTATTACTCTGCTTATTAGACCTGGGCAGGTTATTCTGGAAATGGATACCGCTAATGTTATTTCGCATGACACTCCAGAAAAGCATTAATCCATGATAATTACCTTGGAAGGAAGCAAATAAAGACAAACTAATGGCGGGGTTGATCATCAATTTCAAACATTCGACTCAAATGCCCTACATTTTTATGCAGGAAGCGTTCAGTTGCTGTGCCTCTGCTTGGAATGCCTTTTTAAGTGTATATTATCCTGTCCTTGACTGGGGAAGTGCTAGGAGAAATCATTAAAGCAAATTAGACTATTAACATCCTAAAGAGCATTTATCTTGTGGATCAATAGGCTCTCATCTTCTTTAGAGGACCCTTTGGTGTCCTAAATCCATTACGAGCCAGATTATGAGGATAGTCAATTCATTACATGCAGATAGGCCAATAATTATTGACACCGTAGGTACCAATAATAATTTCAGGAGTATATCTTTTGCAACTTTTTAAAATTGTTTTTAAAAACCAAAAGACAAGCACTGTTTTGAATAAATGAAACGTCTTGAGCTGAATTCATTAAAGTTTTCACACAATCTCAGGAGAATCCAGCCGTTCACTGAAGAGGATATTTTAAACCTTCCTCTCAGAAAGAAGAAAAAAAGAAAGAGAGAGTCTCTTGGCATTGATGCGCTTGTCGTAGATCAAGCAACACTTCACCATATGATTTTTCCTGCTTTGCTGACTGTGTGTGAAGATGCCATACACCGGGAATGGATTGGATCTGCAGTCTACCATCACAAGATCCGCGATGCTCCAATCAACACACAAGATGTTCAGACATTTACAATTGCATCATTTCGCAGCGCCCTGCGTGTGACGTCACGGCTGCCTCGTTTGTGTTTGCACGCGCTCACATTTGCTTCCCTCGGATTTGTCAACAAGATAAATGGACACACGTACATGTGTTTTCTCACTCTGATTATTATTTTAGGCGTCTATTGTGTTTCACTTATGCATTTAAAGAAGAAAGGAATAATCAGATATGTGGCCCAGGAGTCGACGTACACAGATCAGCAGAGCAGCCGCCTCTGACATGATGTTGATTTGATGAACATGATGTGATACCATTATCTCTCCCCGAGCCTTCGCCAGTATGTTGACCAAGAAGGGCATTGTTCAAAACCCATAAATCTCACCCCCTTACGTCGTGCCAATAATAGCCCTAAATGGGGATAAAATGACTTTCCCTTTTTCATCAGTTGTTATGCTAAAAACTGTAACCCTAAAGTGACCGCTGCCACGCATAATGTGCTGCGCCGTTTGTTGTGCGCTGAAAGGGGGAGCGGGAGATCCTTCTGTTCCCCATATGGCCCCATTGTCTTGGTAAAGCCGCACAATGCGCCCCCCTCCAGAGCGTGCTCCTGGCCCTGCTGGTAGAGAATAAACTGTTGGTTTCACAGAGGCGAGCAGGAGGCCCGTGGACACAGAAGTGTGTATGATGTGGGGCTCCCATGCGCGTGGCCGGTCGATTCCACCCCACGGCCTGCGACAAGCCAGCTGGAGAAATGGAAAGCTGAGCAGTGGAGGAGGAATTCTGCACCACAGCAGGATGTGTGTGAAAAGTTTGTCAGAGGTATTTTCTCGGCTTGTATTAGAAACAGGGCTGAATGTGCCTGTTGTAGCAGCTTTGGTTGGATTATACCGGTCACCCCTTCTATTATCACTTGACTCGCTCCCTGTCACACAAATTTTACATCCAATTTTGAATTTCACTGTCAATCAATTAAGGCAGCCGTGAATTTTGCATTGATAACGATGTAAAAATAAAACTGCGTCAACGTGTCAACTGCGCATCTATTTAGATTAATTCAAAACATCATTTTTGATTTGTGCTTTTAGACACACTCCATCAACAAATAATTACAGCCACCTCCATCAACAAATAATTGTAAATATTTTAATTTATTGATTCATTAGCTATTGGCACAGCAGCAGAGCGTCACTGTGGCTGTGTGCTTTGTGTGGGCTGTGTGAATATTCCCTCCATAGCTTCCATTGTCTGGCCCCTGGTAGCACTGGAGCTAAACTAATCAGTCAAGGAGTTGCTGAGTAGACAACAACCACCCCGGTGCTAAAAACGAAAACAGACCATTAAAACACTAACTGGCCTTACCAGAGCACTGTCACATTTCAGCTGCTTTTTCAACCTACACTTGGCAGAACACATGTAGAGCTGCAGCTAATGATTCTTTTATTATTAATCTGACCATTAATCTTTTGATTGAAAAAAGGAAATAGTGGAAAACTGTGTCCTAGAGCTTAACGCAGTGTCTTCAAATATGATTTTTTTATCAAACCAACAGTCCAAAACTCAAATATATTCAGTTTATTATTGTAGAAAACCAATAATACATTCACATTTAGGACCAAAACTAAAGCTGTAGACAGTACGTTTTTGGCATCTTTACCTAAAATAAAACAGACGTAAGATTATGTAATTATTAATCAATTATTAAAATAGTTTCCAAATAATTTTTGGTGAATTGACTGATTAATTGGCAAATCATTTTCAACACTGATGCATATGCAGTTAGAGGCTGTGGTAGACTTTCTCGTTGTCTGTTATTTTGAAATCCTGTCATAATCTATTACTACCCATCATTTTAATATTCATTTTTTAATGATAAGACAATTAATTTTCATTCATTCTTTTAATTTTTTTAATAATTAATACACATTACAAGCTTATAGATTATGCATTTATAAGGGTGTGGTGCTATTTGTTTAAGTACTCTAGCACAACTATGACGCAAACACGTGTGCATGGTGAAGTTGTGGCCTGTTTTGATGGTTACGTAACCACTGTTCTACGGTGACAGGTTTACATACATTAGTCAACTGTAACTATAAATGAAAGGAAGTTTTGCTGCTTTGTCATCTTTACTAGTTAACAGTTAGCAGCTATAGACGACAAGAGAAAAAAAGCTACCGCCAGCAACTACTTTAAAGGTGGAATGCTTTCTTGTATGTTGCACAATGCAGGAGTTTACATTGCAAATCAATTAACAAACTGTAAATGACGATATGACAGCTCTGACCATTTCATCTTTTTGTTGTCTCTCTTGCATGACATATGCTTTAGTGACGGTTGGATCTTCAAGAAAAAACGTTTATAAATTTCAACCAAAATATGTGACTGCGAAAATTTTATGTCATCAGCCGGAGCGAAAAAATGAGCTCCGGCAGCACTACACCACTGAGATGTAGAGAAAAAATGATCAGAGACACGGACAGTGTAAAGAAACTTCTGCGATGCTATGTAGCGATGTAGCTTACCAATGCGACGACTAAAGCCAACTACACAATGAGATCATGAACGTGAGAGCAAAGACAATAGCTAATTAATATGCACACGCCACCAACTGGACAGGGTTGTGAATTACCTGAAGTCACGGCCGATCGCCCTGAGTGTTCTAATCTGTCAAAATGACAGATGGCCTTCAGATTTTTCTGCCATTATTAAATTCAGTCTGTGACGGAAAATATTCATTTAGCATCACGCCATAGATGCATTTGTGCTTCTGCTCAGGGTTTTTCTTTTTGTTTACCACATGAATACCCCTCTTGTATTTGCCCTCTTGTTTTTCTTGTGCCCGTCCCTTCTCCCTTGTGTCTTAATAAACAGTTGGCGTGGACATTAATGAGCACACAGTGGAGACATGGACCAGGGAATCTGTGTGGATGGAGCTGGAGGCTTTGGGGATGTAAGGGTCACCTGGTCAATGAATATGAAGGCCCCTCTTATTATAACTTTGTCAATGACAAATAACAAACTGTTGGTATATGAAATGCTCCGTTGTATCATTTTGTGGAGGACAAGGGACATTTTAAGCTTGGCTGCCTGTACACCAGCCTTTGAGCTGGCCCTGGAAAAGCTGTTTGTTTGACCCTAAGGAGTGAGAATTGACAAAGCAAGCCGGGAGCATTTGTTTCATCTGCTAAGCCATAGATTGAAAATGATTTCCCAATGCCCCGTTTGAGATCCCCGTGAAGGGGGTCATCAATTATTTCCTGATACGTGACACAATATTGTACCTATTTTACTGACCACTGCTTTCTGGTTGGTCAGATAGCATCTCTTTTATCAGCCCATTATTGATGGTGAATGGAAGCACAGTAAACAGACCTGTGGGTTTATTTCTACTTTCTCTCTGCTAGGGCGCTGCAGCTCCACAGGGTGAGGAGTGAGGTCAATAACACAGAGGATAAAGAAGATGACAAAACTCACAATAGCATTACAGTTGTCTTGTGCAAGAATTTAGATGTCCTATTGCAAGTAATTTTAGAGCTGAAATAATTGGTTAATTAATCGCTTAAGCAATCAAAAAACACTTATTAACCATTTGGGTAATCGATTAATTGTAATTTTTCAAGCATAAATGCAAAATAAAGATTGGTTTCAGCTTTTTAAATGTAAGCGGTTTGCTGTTCTTTATAAAAACAGGGCCGCAGCAAATTATTTATTATTTTTCAATCTGTTGATTATATTTTTCTATAATTGATGAGTTTTTTGGTCTAGAAAATGGCGAAAAAAATGGTGAAAAATGTCGATTAGTGTTTCCCGAAGCCTAGAATGATGTCCTCAAATGTCTTGTTGTGTCCACAACCCAAAGATATTTAGTTTACTGTCATATAGGAGTAAAAAAACAACAACACAGAAAATATTCACATTTTCATAGATTATCAAATAAGTTGCTGAATAGTCATATATGACGGTTAACTAAATATATTTGGGTTTTGGTCTGTTGGTCAGACAAAAGAGGACATTTAAAGACACCACATTGGACTATTTTCTGACATTTTATAGACAAAAATTACAAATTGATTAGTCAAAAAAACAAAATCTTGACAATTAAATTACCCATTAGTTGTACCTTTAAATGCTTCACTGTAAAATATCTTGATTTTTGTAATAAAAAATGCCTCAAACTGCGGAAGTAACCCACTAATACATGTTTATTCAACCTATTTCTACACACATACATCACACAAAAGAAGAAAAAACAGACAACTAGAACAATTGCAAGACATTCATACACAATGAAACTCTTTTAGGGAATGCTGTTTAATCTTCATTTTGCTGGGAGAAGTGTGAGTCTGCTGAAAGCACACTGTTTTTTGAGCAAATGGAGTTCTAAATTGCTTTTTTTAAGTACCATGCGCCAGGGTAATGTCTAGAGGTACCGACACAGCATTCCGGTGGCAATGATTTATGGTGTGGGGCAGCCACAAATTGACTTGTATGCAAGAAATGTAAATGGAAGTGGGACATTTGATGGAGAAGCTCATTTCCAGCCTTAAATGTTTTAAATTAACCACACAAACTCACAAGGCAAAATGTTAATGGGCATTTTTTTCACTTTTTTTTCCCCCTCCTCATTCTTTTTCTCTCCCTTAACTTAATCTACATTACAGGTCAATTTATTATACAAACAGTAATATTGCTCTAGATTTGCAAGGATCAATGGATTTGACAAAGGGGATTCATTTCAGGAAATAAACCTTTGAAATTAGCCAGGGAATGAGGTAAATATTTGAAATGATATATGTTTGGAACAGGACAGTGTAAATTACATAAAGGTGCCACCAGAACAAAGAGAACACCAACAAAGACAGCCGTGCAAATCCACTCATTCCTCAAGTACAGTGTTTAACACACATTGGACTGCAGTCCTCTTCCTTTCCTGGAATGTAGTGCTGTAATTTATAATCTTATATCAGTGTTTTAAACACAGTACAAAGAAACATTTTTGCAGATCCTGACAGGGGTGCACTGATACTGATGTTAAAAAATGACAATGTGACTGATAGCCGATGCTGATAGGGAATTTTTGTTGTTGTTTATTTCCCCTTTTGTTCTAGGAAAACAAAGAAGTCCCTATTATAAAAAATAACTGAACTGTTCTTTTTACATTATCTTTAAACAAACCCAAATTTAGTTTCACAAATTTATAAAATTACTTAGAACTTTGTCACATGAAAAAAAAGAAACAAAAAAATAGTACATCTTCATCCCCTCTCTAATATGCATTTCATATTGCTGTAAAACAACGACAAATTTCTCTTACAAACAACTGTATTTATTCAAGTTTCTTGCAAAAAAAGGGAAACTTTTCAAGATTACATTTGTACACATCATGATAGCGTGTAATTAACCTTCGCCCAATACTCATTTTTACTGAATAGAGCTTGAATGCATCATAATGTAACTCAATGGAATGGAAAATCGTTAGCTGTTACTGTAGTTCTGGCCACCAGCTGCTAACAGCTAACGTTAACCAGCTCTGCTGCTGCAGATTTCAACGCGATTTGTTGCTCACAATGTAGCATTGTGAGAGAAACAATAGGTTGCTAACCCTGAATTGTTGACGGTGGTTTAATGTATCTTGACGTTGTGATAATATCGTATCGTGGATCCTCGAGTGATTCTTACTCCTAGCCGATGGCGACGTTCGGCCCATGAATCAGTGCATCCTTAAATCCTGATCTATTGATTATTACGTAATAAGAATGGGGGGGGGGGAATTCAATACAGTAAAGTTGAGGGATATTTTGTGTGGTGATGTTTTATTGATTCATAAATGCCAAGCAGAGCATGTGAGCGGAGCTGAAGCGGAGCTGAGCGGGGAGTGGAAGGATTTTGTGTTGAGCGAGGAGCGGCTATTTTTTTTTTTAAAAAGGTGGAGCTCCAATTTCGCTCTGGTCGCTCATGCCCCACCCAGAATGCGTCTTTGCTCCTGCGCACACCCACACTATTTTCTTTCAAAACTATGGAGTTTACTGTGTACTTCAGAAAAGAAACTGAGAAGAGAAGCAGCGGTACCTTGGGGAACGGTCCCTAACTGCGGGGAGAGGCGAGAGGGCTTCCCCGGAGGTCGGCCGCTTAACCCGGTCCGTCTCCTCCACACTTTGACTTATTTCCACCCTGCCGACAGCGGTACCGTGGAGAACGTTCCCTAACTGCGGGGAGAGGGCTTCCCCGGAGAATCTACCAAGCTCATGTTTTATTTGTGAATAGAATATTTCAGGTTAGGGTAATACGACGCAGTTTTTTTAAGCGAAGTGGTGAGTGAGTGGAGCGGGATAAAACTTATGATGGAGTGGAGCGGAGCGAAGAATGCACAGAACCAAGCGGAGCGGACAAGCGGCACAAAGTGACAGGTCGGCGAGTGAGGAGCGGAAATTTTCACCCGGTCTGCTCCGCTCACATGCTCTGATGCCAAGTATTGCTTTCTTAGATATATAGATTACAAATATTGCAAATAAGAATTAAAAGTGTTGGTTGTCTACTGGGGTAATAGAATAAGTTGAATTTCCATTCACTAGATGGATTTTGCTGCAAATAAAACAATTTGAATGAGATGAAGTGACTGAAAACTTTATCAGAAGTTGACACAGTTTTCCTTTAGAGACACAATTTGCAGTTGGAAAAAAAGTAACACATCGCAATAATCAAGACATAAGTATCGTGATATTATCTCATGGTGGGGCCTCTGGTGATTACCACTCCTGTTAATTAACTGCTTTACGAATAATTTTATTTAGTTTTCCATTGTAACTGAGATTCAAATCTTTCAAACTTTTTAGCCTCATTCATTTATCGCACATGAGAGTGTAGCTGGATAACAGGACGGAAGAGTGAAACGTGGAATCAGTGTGCCCTCAGGCTGAAGAAGAAGTGGCCTGGAGGGAGAAATTGTTTTCTAATAACAAGAGCTTCTGGTCCCCCGAGGGACAATTACAACGTTAGCTCCCTTGTCAGAGTAAAAGCCGCTTTCAAGCTGCTCCTTTCATAATGCTATCATGTTTGCCCCTGAGATATGCCCGTGGTCCTCATGTCTCTGTCTCTTTATTTCTCTCTATCACTATTGATTGAGGGGCCATTTATATTCACAGTAGGGGGTCTTAATTATGAGTGTGAGTGAGGCCAGCCAAATAGGGCTAAGTGGTAACAGGGGGCCAATGCCTCTGCCACGGGGCTCTTTACCTATTTAACATTCAGCGCCTCACTCCATGATCATTGGCAGTACACTTATAAAATCAACGTTGCTCAGTGGAATAATAACAGTTTTTGAAGTGGCTTCAGTTAAGCTTGTAGGCACCACAAAAATTGGGATTCTGCGTGTTACAATTGGAAAACAATATAGATGTAATCACAGAGGGATTGCTGTGTGACACCATTTATGAGCTTTGTAAAAACCCTATTATTTCGTATAATTAACAATCATGCTTTTTTGTGGTTGTCATAAATCCCTGAGTTGAATTTTCTGTATGGGTGGAAATTTCTAGACACCTCACAATTTGATTTGATTTCAGTTCAGAGGGCAACAGTGTGATGATAAAATGATTATCAGTTTGTCTTGATGCATCAAAAGTTTTGATTTCATACATATTTTATGCTGGTTTAAGATTTCATACATGATTTATTTTTTGTCACTGTAGCTACCTACTCCTTTAAAACAGCATATTTGTTATAACCCATAATTAAAATAAAACAGTGTATCCCCTACCATTAGCTTGGGGGATAGGCGGCTTGTCCACAGTCTTTCCTGCAGTTTCCTGTCGTGTACGGTAATGCTAGCATGTCTCCTCTCTCGATTCCGACGAGGGCGGGGCTCCACTCAACTTGTTATGTTATGTGCAATGACACGGCCATTGTATTAAATTAATGCAATAGTTGTAACAAATGAAAGGTTGTTACATATTGATTCTGAATATTTACCACTTTCCCCGCAAGAGTATTATTTTTAAGTTGCCAGCCGTCAGCATTTTTGATCATATTCACTAATCTTTAAAGACCTGCAGAATAATTTGTTATATGAATATGCAAACAGTATGTACATGAATCTAAAGAAGAGACCATCTGATTTTAAAGACAAAAAAAATCTTATTCTATCTTATTCCATTTCTTTTTTATCAACACTTGAATTTGTGCATTTTTATATAAAAACAAAATTTCTCACAAAGAGCTTTTTAGTTTTTTCTCATTTCCTCACATTATTTTGAATTGTATAAATGAAACTAATGATAATAATAATGAAAATAATATTCTCTTTGACATAGTGGAACACGTTGTCACGTTCAGTGATCGTTCAGTGTTCTGTTGTCCCGCCCTCCTCTGTGGTCGACTTGTCCGTGTGGCACTGTAGCCGTCACTGGGATGCAGTTTCGTCCCACCAAACTCGTTTGCTTCTTCGTCCAAATCAGATTCAGAATGTTGATCAAAACAGGAATTATTGGAGTCTGAGTCCAACAACATTTTTCCAACGGCATTTTTGTGCAGATTACAAGCTGCTACATTTCTGTAAACGACATCTTCTTCCGGTTTCTAGTGGATCTTCGTCTCGCCATGGTTTTTGGACATG
This sequence comes from Epinephelus awoara, assembly GCA_035609425.1. Lineage (NCBI taxonomy): Eukaryota > Metazoa > Chordata > Actinopteri > Perciformes > Serranidae > Epinephelus > Epinephelus awoara. Next base: position 24,668,036 of record CM069313.1, read on the forward strand.
GCAGTGCTGCTCTGTTTCACAAAATGTTTAACAGCGCCCCCTATCTGATAACAGTGAAAATAACAGAATATCTCGTCAATGGCGGGGAAAGAATTAAAATGGTTTCAGTACTAATTTTCATAGTATTGATATTATTGATACTACTCACTCACTCTTCAACATTAAGTTGACAGAGACACCAAATGCGCCCATAGCCCCGCCTCCTCTTACTGACTCGCGGTACTGTCTTTTCGTTACTCGTTTCATTAGCTCCGGTTGCATATCGGCTTTTACATCACGGTTTGGTTTGTTTTTTTCTTTGCACGTGATTGTCTTTTGAATATGTGACAATCTCGGAGGCTTTTGAACGTGAGCACTACGGCAAGAATATTGTTTTCATTAATCAAAAAACTTTTTAATTACTGTTACTATTTACTTCTGGTCATTGTCGTGTTATATGCTTGTTATATTTAACCTTTGATAAAAGTTTAAAATGTTACACTCACATTGGTATCGAAAAATGGTATCGAATGTATTTTTCCAAGGTGTTGTATCAAAGTTTTAATATCGTGACACCACAAGTGTACAGGCGATCATAATGTCGAGCATTGGTTATTAAATTTCAGATTATTGACTGTCCTGCACCAAGACATAATCTTTCAAGAGAAAATCCCAATGCTTCTAAGAATTGAAATTTCCTTAATTGATCCTTTATTTCTTTGGTTTGTTTAAGGACTTGTCCTGCTTGATAGAAAATACTGAACCACAGTCAACGCCTTTTCAAGTGTGCTCTTTATTATGTGCCTGTGCTGGATTATCTACTGCTAAGTGAAAATATTACAGAATACACATCCATTCGCTCTTTCATTTTTTTCATCTTCGATATGGCAGTCCCCATGAGAATAGCAGCATTGAGACTTTGCCTCCTCTTTAATTTAAAATCCCCTTTTGCAGTTTGGCAAACTGAGACCATCCAGCCAGTAAATGTTCTGGCTGAGTGTTAAGTCTCTACATTTCAGTCAGCCGGGGAAATGAGCTCAAGCACGGCTCCTAGTGTTGTGGTGGCTTCAATCTGCCGATCACACATACAAAATAAGCCCTTCATTTTACCTCTCGCACAGTACAAATTCTTCCTCAAATGACAACTGGCAGGCAGTACAGCTGAATACTTCTTATTACTGTGTGTGTGTGTGTGTGTGTGTGTGTGTGTGTGTGTGTGTGTGTGTGTGTGTGTGTGTGTGTGAATGACGTTTACATATACTTACGTAATATGTATAATATCTTTGATTAAGAAACATCTTTCACTTGTGGTTGCAGTTTGAAATAACTAGACTCCTTCTTTTCGACATCTGACCTTAGAGAAGACTGAGAGCGTTTGGGTTCAAGGCCTCTCTCTGTGTGGCAGTGCTCAGCAGTGTGGCCACCATGGTTGAGGCGGTGGTCCAGGGGTCACGTGGTGCCTGGCTCATAGGCCTCTGTATCTGCAGCCGCTGACAGGGGGACATTGTGTTCCTCTTTTTTTCCTCGCTTTAACCAGTCAGCCATGGCTTACATGGTTTGTTGTGGCCCCAAGATCAGAAGGAGGAAGCTGAATAATGTCTTCCTATTCTTTAAGGGGAGGGCCACGGTTGGTTGATTATAGAATAGCTTTGACAGACCAGAGGGAACTATGGCTTTTGTCCAATTCCCCACACAAAGAAAGGTAAGTTCAGAAAAGAGCTTGGGTTGGCTTTTTTAAGCAGATGCTGGCTGGCCTACTCCTCATCATGCCATCATAAACTTATAATGCCTTCAGGGACTCCCACCTATGCAGGCTGTCAAAGGACAAGCAGCACCACTCACGCTCTTAAACAAAGGCGTGAGTCATTTTGATCCAAGGCCAGCACAAAGGGAAGGAATGAATTTAGAGTTCAGACAAAGAAATCTTAATTAAATGTAAATGAATTTTGCATACGTTTTAAATCTATGTGTAAATCATTTTTTATTCTTCTTTTAAATTTGTGTAGGGTTCCCACAGATCCTTAAAAAGTCGTAAAAGGCATCAAATTAATTAATCTAAAAATAATAATGTCTTAAATCAATCTTTCAAAAGTCGTAAAAATGCTAAGAGTTGGAAGTAGGATGGATGGATGGATCTTTTTTTCTGACATAAAGTAATTGGTAATATCATTTTTATTTTTAAATAATTTACACAATGGCAATCATATTAACGTCACGTTGACCAGGATAGCCGAACATACATCCCTGTATTTTATTTCTAACCAGTATGCTCAGAGAGGATCCACTGTCTGCTAGCTAGCCGTCACTGTACCCTGGAAAACATGGAATAGTGCTGCGAATTCACCAAAAATTGGCTGTTTAACCAAGATTTTGCATCATATTTGAATACCTGTATGTGGCAACGCATACATACCATGCTGTATTGTATGCAAAAAGTTTCTCAAATACGGCACAATGGTTCAAGGCAGTGTAAAGAGTGAGAAACACAAAATTGTGAAGAAAACTCGGCAACAAACGGCAGGTATTTCCCAGCTTTGTTCTGCTCTTGTCTCTGCCACAAGACAAAAAAGCCATGTTTTATGATGCAACATTTGGGCAAAATTGTCCCTAACCCTAAGTAATTGCTGTCAGTCATGTTTTTTCATCCATTTTTGGATGTCGTAAAATTTAATTCTCAGTTAAGTCCGTCACACATCACATTTTCTGTTCTACCCTTGTCTCAGTCACAAGACAAAAAAGTCATATTACATGTTGCACTAAACATTAGGGAACTGCTGTCCCCAGCAATTTATTTTTCACCCCTTTAATTTTAGTTATTTTAAATTGGTCTTAAATGTCAATCCAAGTGGCATTAAAAAAGTCTAAAAAGTCTTAAGTGGCCCTCAGCTTTAGGGACCCTGCAATGGCTGATTGTAATTTTTTTTATCACTGACTAAATTCTACCCCTACGCACATGTGCAGCGTGTGTGACCACACGCACGCAGACAAAGACCCACAATCCCACTCAGTCTGCGAGAATTAGCATTTCATTCAATGTAACAAGGCCCAATATGTTTCCAGAAGTGCTGCCATACTGAAACAAGTCCTTTACAAAACAGAGCCTGAGGGCTTGGGGGGCCGACTCCTGGGACCCCGGCAGCCTCCACGGCCTATTTGTTCAGCAGAATCTGTTATTCTGTCACAGCAGGCCTGTCACAAGTGAAATCATTTAAATGTCCAATCCTGTATTTAAGCAGACTGTCTCACCATGAGCAGATGAGCGGCACTCTGAATTTATAGCCAGACGTATCAAAGGGTAAGCAGAGCAGTGTGCGACCTGGTGGAGCAGCGGTCCTGTGGGAGCTGATTTAGTGGCTCTCTCCCTTATGCAACAATAACAAACAGTCGCTCGTAATGAACGTCCTGGGTATTCCTCATTGTAAATTCAAATTCAGCACTTTACAGTGAATGTGATGAAGGCTTTTAATACCACTCATTATAACTAACTGAACGGCTCTTACTTTTAATCCATTGCAGTTGTCAACACAAATAAATGGATGTCCAAAAACAAGAAAACCAAAATCAGAAATTCAAGCTGCTCTGTTTGCTACAGACAAATCGCTCTGTGTAATATTTCAAGCTGCTTGTAATACTTCAAGTGGGACATAGTGGACAAAAGGGTTCAGACCACCAAAAGCAGTTTGATGTCGGTGTGTAATGGACCTGTCAACTCTGATGGATTTTCAACTGCGCCGTATTGTTTGTCCCACTCCGGACAATAGAAAGCTAAGGAGACAGCCGTGCAGGCCTCTCTGTGTGGGCTGCACACCTTGATCAATAGTACATTTTTTATCCACAATCGCGCCAAAATATATAATTGCATGAAGCACATAGGGGAAATACGATGCAGACTGCTCTTAGGGTGATTTCTCATAAACATAAAAGCTGTTTGGAGGATTATAATCAATGGTGCAACACGACCCACCACGTTGATGATAGACTATCATTACAGATTGCTCTCTGTGAGTAATGGGACCGAAGCAAAAACAGATAATGTGATTCAATAATATATTTACTGAAATCGTGAAGAGAGAGAAATGGGAAAATCTCTGAGTAACCCAGAGGCCTTAATTAGAACTTGCCAGAACAGGGAGGATGCCACAGGATCACAACAGAGACTGCAGCGCTGGTCATTGTCGACTGTATGTGTGGTCGTGTCAGACTTGAAGCACAAGTGGCTCTCAGCCTCCTAATGTTTGCTGTAGACTCACATTAAGATCGATGATTTGTTTATTAGATTTCCAATCAGAATATAATGGCCTTGAAGCATTAGCTGCTGTAGGGGAGACGTGGCTGAGTGTGTCTGCTCAAGAGCCCCCTCCCCACCCTCCTGATTTTTTAGCTCTTCCTCTGAGTGTAAACAGACCAGAAAGAGAATTAAAAGAGATTGTATCGCTGTGCGCCACGCCACTGTGCAATTCCCGAGAGATAAACATTAAGCAAAAGGCAGAATGGCTGTGGTTTTTTTCTTCCTTACAGTCATAAAAGACCCCACCCTCTGAGAGTGTTATTAGCCAGGATCCCGGGGAATGTCATATTAACAATGAATGTCTGGTAGTGAGGGAGATTGTCCTAAGTATGAGCCCGGCAGGGAGCTCTCTTTAACTCTAATTCACATTGGAATCAGATCGCCCTGCTAAGATCTCATCAGCGTTATTACTCCTGTGCCCAGCCACCTCCTTCTCCACTGTCCATGTGTGTCCTGCCGAGCAAGGCAGGCCTCTGCCATCACAGTCTGTCATTACCACTCCCTCTTTCATTTTATATGGCCTAAACTAATGTTGATCAGTTTGAGGGAGGTGGGAGAGGGGGTGGCATAAAATAACCTTTTCAACTTTATGTTTCTGGTTTTTGTCACTCTTTTGCAGCGAGATCAAACCTAAAAACTGTCCCTTTCTATATATATATATTTATTTTTTTACAGTTGTTGGTAACAGCTGGTGTGTAGGTCTACCCTACAATGTTGACTAGGGGCAGAACTTTTCCCTCAGAGGTGGGTGGGGACATGGTGCAGGCACAAATCCCAAAAAGGTCTTTAGTTTTTCAGATACCCCTGCCCAAAATAAAACAAAACACAGCCATGTTTAATCATAACTTTGACCATTGTTAAATTGATGGCTGTAAAAAAAATATGTTATACAGCAAAGTACAGCAGAAAGAAACTTTGCACAAGGTGCTGTAAGAAAGCAAATTGTCTAAATTCAGGTATAAAATGCATTTTTATGTTATTTTAAATTCAATTTTACACTGCGGAGCTCAAGATTACTAATACATCTCCTCATACAATGTTTAAACTAGACACTCCAAGCTCCACTATGATTCATACTTACACCACTTTTAGAGATTTTCTACAGACCTTTGAAAGTCTTCTTAGTTTTGAAGTTATTCTCATTCCCATAACCATACTTCTGCCCAGTTGCAAAAAAAGATTAGGCTACACCAATATTCTTAGCATCATACTTGTAGAATTAGACCATAAATTACATTAATTTATTAAAGAAAGCTGATTGAATAAAACAAGACTAATTCATTCAATTCAATCAATCACTTTATTTAAAGTGAGGATTTGTTCAGTGATTTTTTTTTAGGGTAGTGAGGACATCATAAAATATGACAATATTGATATATTGAAGCTTCTTTCCATAGCTAGTACAGCTGTAGTTTTATGTTTCCAGTAGTTTCTTTGGAATAAATACTCATCATGGCTGTTAAACTTAACGACCAGAAAACTCATTGAAGAAGACATCACAGTACTGGACAGCAATGACTGCTCAGATCTTATCAAAAGACAAAGCTTGTGAGCACATACAGTACCTTCACATGATTCTCTTATTTAGTCATTTGAATACAAAAGATAAATGCCTGCCAGTTTATTAGGTACACCTTGCTTAAACTCAGTCTAATACAACAGTCAGGCAATACATCCTATCTGCTTTGTGTAAGAGAGGATTGTGGAGGAGTATGTTGCTGTAGCGCCACCTAAGTGGAGCTAATTGTGGAAACGTTTAGTCAAATAATAACTGATAAATTGTTTAAATCGGTCTTCAAGCAAAAAGCCAAACATCTGATCCTTCCAGCGCCTCAAATGTGAGACTGCTTTTCTCTCTTTTTATATCATCGTAAAGTGATATCTTTACATTTTGGACAACTGGACGGACAAAACAACACATTTTAAGATGTCTGCTTGGACTGTGGGAAACTATTTGTGACATTTTTCTTTGTTTTCTGACATTTTATGGACAACATGATTAAAACGTTAATTAAGAAAACAACAGAGTCATTGTTAGCTGCTAATAAAATGTAATGAAGAGAAAAAATGAATCCTGCTGGATGTCACTTTAATGCAGAATGTCTGTGTGCAGTTCATTGTGGTATCAAAAATGTGCTGATGTACACATATGATGTGACATTTTTAGTGCTCTGTAGCCATAGTAAAGCAGCAATGACATGCAAGTATAACACTCAAATATGTTGGTCACACACATGTGAAATGTGCTTGGTAAACAAAAGGAAAACTGCACAGAAACTTTATTATTTATTCTAATTCATAGCTAACAGCAGCTTCATGCCAAGCAGCTGTATTTTGCAGTGGAGACCCTGTAGGGAGACTTTCACTGTATAAACCAAGAGGACTGTGGTTGGGTGTGATGCGTTCGGTATTGGCTGAGAGACTGAGGGGGTCGAAGACTTAACTTGTTTTACTCAGATGAATTGGACAGGCTACTAGAAGCGCCGAGGCTTCAGCATCTTGATAGCAAACTTGATAGAGCAATGGGCCGTGGTGGCACTGAACATAGGCTTACATCGATAAAATGCAGCGTACTGTGTATACAGTATATACCCGACGAGATGTGTATTCAGTTGAAACCATTAAAATGCTGAGAGAACCCTATAGCATAAATGAAATTGTTGTACATACTCACTGGGCCCTGACCGACAAAATGGAGTGCAAATGTTAAGTACTGCGAGATGTAAAGTACAAACACATTATGGGGCAGGTATTAGCTTATAAAACACCGCAAAGCAGAGAAAAATGCGAGCAGTCTCTGAACTGCTGTAGCTCACCCTGCTTAATATCAAGGTTTAGTAGTGTTTTCTAAAAAAAGTAGAAAATTAGATACCATTTAATGGCATTTAAGAGTAAGCAGGGGGTTGTGCTTCATGCATTGTAAAGAAGTCATGTTTTTTTTTCTTTTTTAATATATGAAAATACTAGTTTGTTCTGCACTGTCAGCTTTCAGGAATATGTGGGAGCTTAATCACCAAATACAGTATGATGCAAAGAAATTTTAGGTACGCCACAGACTACAGCTAATAATTGTACACATTAACTGGAAAAAAATCCAATAATAGTAAATTTAAGCACATTCTCAGTCCTTTTAGACGTTGATTTTCACAACAGAAGAACACTTTACACATCTTTTCCTGAGATAAGTGAGTAGGAGAGGGATGACCAGATCAAAAGGTGCAAACAAACTCCTGCACACTGTCTTTCACACCGTCTAACTTCCAAATATACATTTATTTGTAAGGTTTTAGTGCAAGATCTTCATCAGGCAAATGGTTTTTGACAATGAGAAACCATCCTTATTAGGGAATGGCTGTAAGTCTGCAACCAATCACATTTCTTACCTGCAGTAGAAAGGCATAAATACCAAACGTCCTGCGTATAGAATTAACTTTTTGACTCGCTGGCCAATGGGACTGATAGACTTTTTGTGTCAAATATACATTTGTTTCAGTACAATTCATTGAGATAGTAAAGTGGAATGTTGAATACAAACTTAAAGAAGAGGCCAGTGCGAAATTAGAAGCACAGCTATTTGAATATATTGATCAACGGTTAATCAAGTCAAGCCTGAATACAACTCAGGAAGTCTTGATTTCCATATTCTCCTGAAGTATTTGCTATTCAATGTACTTGAGGATCAAACATTCAAGTTAATTTGAAGGTTTGTAAAGATATTGGATTACACCTCCTCATCAGATGATGATAGTTAAGTGGAGTAGCTTATGTCCCGCACAGTTAGCAGTGCTGCAAAACTAGGAGCACTTGGGCCGGTCAGTGTCGTTACACTGTTTAGACACTTGTAAACAAACATTTACCTATCAGTGTGGTGGATAAGCTTCCGAGATGTACTTGCCATATGGAAATTCTACTCACATTTGGCACTTGGCGAATGTTTATTTTGAACCCTGGCAACATCAGTTTACTATTTGACAATCTCCAATATCATGCATGAAACTGTAATAATGAAACACTGGGTGCATTCAGAGTCGCATACTTTTTCTTTTTACTTTTAGTAGGTACTGTAGCTGCCCTTAAAAAGTACGTCTTATATGCATGTAGTATGCACACAGTCGGGACATGCTACCTTCTTATAACATTATGCCCTGAACTTTGACTTTCTTACTCATATATGTGTTACCATGGAGATAAAAATAAAATGACGAAGGTCAATCCGGTCAACTCTGATGTTGCTATTTTGCAGTACGTAATAACTACATACACTATAGAAGAACACACGTTCAACAAGATAGTAAATTAACTATTAACATAGGCTATACATTTCACTGTCGTTGTATTTAATACTTATGCCCTTTTGTTGTTGGTTATATTTATTATTATTTCACTCAATTAAACATTTCATATTCCTGTTATTACCTATCGTCTAGTCATCAGTCACCTGAATGGGTCAGTTGTGGGTCAGAATAGCCAGAAAAGCATGCTGGCTTGCATACTGCAACATATGTAATAGAACGTCCTGGTATTTTTGACATACTGCATTTGACATACTATGTACTGGGACATATTAAATCTTTTACTGGCATATATAGTATAATAGTATGGATATTGGAAGGCACAGTCTGTATAGTAACAATCTTAATGTACCCTAAAATGATTATGTTTAAAGGGTAGAGTCCTATAAAATTAGTATTTGAAGCCTCAAAGACTAAACTACATTCTCAGACAGATAGCCTACAGTCCCAAATATTGCAGGTTACATTTGTAGATTAAACTGTAGGGGTACATTTACATGGCAAGTAAAAAATCAGCACCCATAAATAAATCAGTACCTTCATAATAAATACAACAAAGCCTCACAAAAATTCCAACTATTGTTGCTAGTCACTTATTTATTTCTGAGGTTTATCCAAATGTTATTGCCCGATCTGTGCTTTCACTTGAAAGCCTTTGTCAGACATATTTTGTGCTGTATAGTATAGCAGCTAGGCATATACTTTAAGTAACATTTGAGTTATGTTTTTTCTGCTTTAACAAGTGGAATCATGACCCATTTGACAACCATGTTTGACAGCCTCGGTGACATTAAAACCAAGCCCCGTGGTGTCATTTAAAAATACACCTCAAACTTTGCCACACTCTTTAGTCTTTAGTCTTGAAGGGGGAATGCTCACTGATTTGTTACCACTCAGCAGTACTTTTCTTCTTAATGAATTTTTAATATCCTTAATGACAGCAGAAGAATGATGTCATTAGGAGTGGATGTTTGGAAAACGCTGACTTGAACTCTTTTGGACGACCATTTTTATAATGATTTAATATAGATTAACGCCCCATAGTAATGAGCAGTTTGGCTATGAGGGGGGGGGGGGGGGGGGGGGGGGGCAACCATTTAAAGTAGGACCCCGCCGTTCATTTGGCTGTACACTTTGAAAACTTTATGATCTATCACTCATTCATGGAAGTTTTTTGTTGAGTGACAGTGAAATGTCCTGTTGGTTAGACAACAGTTTACCAGCGTAGTGGGGCCAGTGTAAGTAAAACATATATAACAAGTCAGGGTAGGGGGGTAATATTCTGAAAAAGACTCTGAATTCCTGAGATTAAAGTTGTAAATTTACGATTAACTGTCATATTGGGAGCAGGGAGGTTGGTTTTGGTTAATTTTGTTTAATTTTTTGTTAATTTTTGTTACCATCAGTAAGGCTGTCCCACCACAGGGATGGTGTTGCTGTAGAGGCATGGTGGCCAACCTTTGGTATCCCCACAGGTCGCCCTGGTCAGTAAGTGGCTTCATTTTTAGCCACATAACATCTTCAGCACTGTTAACAGTGTTAGCACCACTAACTGTGGTGACACCGCTAACGGTGCTAACAGTGATGACAGAGTTAGCAGTGCTAAGGATCCACCCTCACTGGGGCGACCTGGGCGGTAGACCAAAGGGGGGGCCACCATAATTCCACAGCTACGCCATTGGGTTGAAACAGTGTTACAAGCGATGAGTGCTGAATGAGTGGCGCTGCTAGCTAACGTTACTTCTGTCAGATCCACTCCTGTCACTGACCCACTCATCCGCCAGGACTTCCTCCTTGTGTGGACCTTGCTGTTCTTTATACTACGTCACCTGACTTTCTGGTTGTATGAGTTTGATGTCGGGAATTTATCACTTTAATATTAGAGAATGTCTAAGTTTTTTTTTTACCTCTTTAGTCTTGGAAATGTGGAGGATTTTCACTCGCAATATTCCCTCCCTCCTTTTCTTTTTTAACCTACAATGACCCAAATATGCCGTCGTACATCAGTCTCATCTGAAAGTAAACAAAAGGTAACAGGTTATGGTAAGGCTGATTCAACCAAGGACACTTACACAAATTGTGAAACATACATTCACTTTTCATCTCAGAGATGGAGTCACACACATTTCCAGGATATCTGCGGCACTCTTATCATCCTACAACTATCTACATCCACTAATGCCGTGATCATCTCCGGACAGAGCAGTAATGCCATGGAGGCAGAGAATTAAGATTGTGTCCTCCTGGTAATTTACCTACTGGACCTTGTGCGCTGGTGAAGTGTGAATCAATTTGTAAAGGATAGTTAAATTTCTATAACAACCTCCCCCTTCTTCACACTTGACTATCCCACATCAGCTATTAAAAAATGAAAAGGAAAAAAAAAAAATCACGTGGCGTCTTATGAAGATGATCAAGGGGAAGGCCACTCGCTGGGAATGATAAAACGACTGGCTGCACTTTCACCCCTCTTTTTTGCTGAATGGACCGACCTCTGCCTTCTGTGTACTGTATGTGTGTATGACAAGCCCATGCATTAGGCCGAAAGATAAATAAACAAGCCTGGAATATAAAATGAATAAAACAAGAAGGAGGTAGCAGGCTGGCTAGGACACTGATATCCCTTGGCAAAATGTTTTATCATATTCAGCAAAGGAAGAGCCTTTATTTTATTGATTTAAAAAAAAAAATCCCAGAGGCACTAAAAGGAACAGGCAATGATTAATGTCCCTCTCAGAAAAAGAAATTATATGGAATAAATTAAACTACTGCGGCAGCAAATTGAAAAATAAGGATGTAAATGAGGTTTGAATACTTAATATCTTATAAAGAAAAATAGTCAATGAGGCCCAAAAATGATGAGGGATTGCCAAAGAAACATAATATTAACTCTAATGACTGAGGCTAGATTTTCTGTACTGTCAGAATTTACCTGTCACAACTGATTTTCTGGCACAGACATGAAAAATGAGGGACAGTGTTTGAAGCCGTCGGAGGCACTCACCCTGTTCGCAGTGGGAGAAATAAGAACAGAAACATATGAGTGTGGAATTAAGGAAGTAAAATGTCTTTAATACACACTTGTATTACATCCATGTAAAGGCTCAGAATACTTGAAACAAAGCCTGAACGCTACGTCTCTCGTAATGCCAGTAAATGCTTCATTGTAATCACACATCAGCCTATTACCATAGCATGCAGGTTAGTATGTGCATCATTGGAGTGCATTATGTTCATATAAGGAGCTCATGTTTATCACAGACTTCATCTCCAGGCTCCATCAAACCCAAGAGCACGTCTTTATGTTAACGCAAATGATCTGCGCTTGATTTATCCACCATTATGGCGTTTATTTTTCTCTCACTATCATCTCTGAAAAGGTCAAGATGCTGAAAGACAGCTCGGGCGATATTTGTCATCCGGAAGTTTTTAGCTCGTCCTCATCACACTCTCTCAATTAAGCCGCGGCGCAACTTGGAAATCAGTCATCACTACAGCTATCGTTCACATTGCAGTACACGCCGCACAATGCCAGCTAAATGAGAAGAAAGCCAAAAGCGAGATCGAGTGAGAGAGAGAGAGAGAGAGATCTGTGGTAGTGCTATCAGTCGAAGTCGTTGTAGAGTTGGCCCCCGGTCCTCCCCATCCATCAGAGGTGGGGTAAAGATGAGAGAGTGAGACGGGGCCTGGGGAGTGGCAGTCGGGTGCTTGCATTGCACCCCATTACTTCAGATGGATAGCAGAGGGGTGCTCCACATTAAACACTGTTCCCTCAGTCGGAACCTTTAATTATAACTCCTCAGTATCACTTACAGCAGCCCAGCACAGATGTTAAAAACCTTTCGCGGCTTGGTTACCCCACCTTACTTAATCTCAAGAAGGGGGGAAGATACAGATGGCATATCAAGAGTCGGAGGATATGCTTGATCTCTGACAACAGAAGTGGTTTTCCTGTCGGGGGAGGGGTGCAGGTCTGTGTTTGTGTGTATGTGTGTGGTAACACTTTTTTTTGGCATATTTTTTTTGCAGCGAGTCAGAAGTTGCAAAGTTGCCATAAAAACTGGTGAGGGGTAAAATGCATCGGAGCTCATACTGTCACTAAAGCGGCGCAACCAATTCAGCAGGGAGCAAGACTTGTACTCTTATGCAGGGAGGGAGCACTGTAAATCAGTGTGCCTATGAGCAGCTTTGTTTACATATTGCACTCTTTACTCTAGTCTGAAGGGTTCAGCAGCCCTTACATCACCCTGCCTCTGTGTATGGCTCATAAAACTAAAGAAGGAACATAACGTCGGTGTGGTTTGCTGCTTCAACAGTGTGTTGTGCCATCACTGTTGGTGTCAGAGTTGTACACACAGAAATATCAAACAGTGTGTTGATATATATCCCAATACACCTTCCAAGCAAAGAAACAAAGAAAACAACTAAAGATAGTTATTTTATAGCCACAAAAGTGATCTGTAGTAGAGTTGGATCGATTTCTGTTTTTGTCAAGTCGAATGTACAAGCTTGAACTGGTTGATTTCACGCAAAACAGCTGAACCTGCATTTGTCATTTTGACACATTCTGGCAAATTTAAAAGAAGCCTACATCAGCAACCTGTGCCTAATGTGTCAGGGTGCTAAATCCAACTTGTATAGCATTAGTAATAAGCAATAGGACATAATGATAACATAATATTACATTTGTTCACGAACAAACTAATGAACCACTAGTGCCTGAAAGGACGTATGCAATTTACTGCTGAGCTGAGCACTGGCAACACGAAGGCAATCAGATGCCAGTAGAGGTTGGAAGGGAATAATCAGCGCATGTTGTGTTTGTTTACGAGAAAGTTCAAGTGTTTTTTGGGGTTACGAGATAAGACGTGGCAGAGTTAGTCTCTCAAGAAAATTACAACTGTGTTAATATGGCAACATTTTGGATTTTGAGCTAACAAAAGGTTTCCTAATTGGCTGCTGGAGATGCAGCGTGTTGTTTTGAGCTGAACTTTTATCAACTTTGAAAGCATTGCAATGGACGAGTCTCCTAAACATTTAAACGGTGCTAGCTTCTTAGCGCCAGAAAGACAATGGCAAGCAGCCAGAAGACAACTAGGATATTTACTTAAATCGTCTGATATTGATCACAGGCTCCTCGATTGAATCAAAACCGTATCATGGCAGTCTTTGTGATATCAGCCAATATAGTATTGTTGTCCAAAGAATCAATATATAAAATCTTGTAATTTACACCTGTAGTTATGTCTCCAGTCTAATCCCGGCTCGTAGCTACGCGGTTTGTTTACATGACCTATTAGAATAGACGTGATATTTAATGGATTAAATGTGGACAGAGAGCTGTGATGTTACAAAATGTGGTCTGTCACACTGTTGAGTTAAGTGTGACACCTATAAAATTTCGTATACTGGTCCGGTCCGGATTGGCTTAATTTCAGACTGTATTAAAAATGTTGTAAACAGCCCAACTATAATCTGTAGTGTTTAATAAAAAGTTGCTGCTTCTCTTTAAGAACAAATTTCACTCTGTGTGACCTGAAGAAGAAAAAAATCCACCACTTCACATTTTATGTAGAGAGGTTAATATACAGGATTCCCTTTTTATTGAACTTCGGCGTGTGCTGTTGTACACCAACACACTCATTAAAAGAAGATTCGACAAGAATTACTTCTCACAGTCACCTGCATTAAACCAAGCAGGTAAACTCATGGGCAGAGAGCAGCAGTACATCCTACCTTTGCACTCCGATCAGTTGTGTTTGAATTACATTATACCACGAGAGCACTACTGTATCTCAATGGGTAACCATTTAAAGGCTGTTACTGGGGTGCAATTTAAAGCGGCGCCTTGGCAAATTACCGCGCTCAGCTGTGAGAAGATACCCGCAGAAAAATAGTCAGGCTTTGTTTGTTGCCGTCACCGCTCCATCCACTCATCAAGAGGTCGCTGCACACCTGCCTCTCGCATTTACGATAGTCTGCTCATTTCAAAATGTAATAAATTACATCTGTGTAATCTTGTAAAACATTACTTATTGCTGTCACCTTCAAGTTTGCAATCACAAAAACTTTGCAGCGTATTCCCCCTCCTTTCACAGCACCCAAATCAAAACAGTTTTAATGGTTTTACTTAATCACACATCCATATTTAATTGTATTTACACTACCAATGTGGAGTTATATTGGAGCAGTATCAAGGTCATAAAGCTTGGTTGTTAACTTAGACTTCCAGACATGTTGCTCACGACTCTCTCATCCAGCTGATTTTATTACGCAGGATCTAATTAATTGACCTCTCTTATGCTCTTTTGTTGTCACGGGTCGTCTGTAAAACGCTGTCCGTGGAGGTGATTTTTTTTTATGGGCCACAGAGTATTTGTGTCAACGTCAAGTCAGGCCTGGATACAAGGTGCCACACTCTAAAGGTTTGGTAAGTGTGATATCCTGACATGGAATCCATTTCCCTGAATCTATAAGCCGTGCCTGAGTGACTATGTATTGTGTGAACAGATAACTCCCTCACTCACTCCCTCTCTCCCCTCTATACAAACATTCATTGCTGATGGTGCATGCATGGTACCTGAGCAAACACACCAACAATGTGTTACAACAACCACATTTCAGTTTTGCCACGTTGCCGCTGTGATGCAGATGAACTGTCAAAAATGTTGCACAATTTATTCTTTTACATTAAAGAATTGCGTTATCACTCATGTTATCCCCACAGGGCCTATTGTGTGAGGCTGCCAGTGGTTTCTGTACTTTTTGCTACAACATAAGCAAATGCAGTACATATATAGCACGATAACAAAAAGCTTTGGTGGATTCAGTCGTTATCACATTTATTACACATGGCAGGTGAGGACCAGTGCAATGAAAAAAAAACAGAGTCGTATCTTGTTGGAATACTCCACGTTACCCTAATCCTTAATCTCTATAAAGAGATATGTGTATCGGAGGCATTCTGGTTTCCAAGTAGTATTGACATATCACATTTGAGCGGGTTTGGTTGCATGCAGGTAAGCATTCCTATTAAAGAGCAAAAGAGGTGGAAATACATTGGCCGAAATGTAGTTTAATACAGCGTCTGAAGTTGCTAATCAGACTCTGAACAATGACCATTGCAAGCAATAGCAATTCTTGGCCTGGATAACCGTTGTCTGGATACCTGCAGGCTACACCAGAACCCAGAACTAGAGGTGTGCCGTATCATCTCGTTCACGATAACAGCAGTATAATTTTTTATATCACATGAAAAATTCATATCGTGATAGTCGCGACTTTATGTTGACTTGCTGACATACTGATTTCACCCTGTTACCCACGGCAACAACAAGCATGGTTGAAAGCAAAATTATTAGCAACTCCGCAGTGGTTCCATAAAGAGGAGCAGCTTCAGTAGTGTGGAATAAACTGTGGCACCCTGAAAGTTTTTTGAAAAGCCCCGGACTTCTCAGACTCTTTTAGCGAGTTACCGCTCAGAGGGAACTCATTCAGCGGCTCCTCTGGCAGCAGCACAGCGTCTCTCCTTCTCCTCTCTCGCCATGAGCACATGGGAGTCAGTGTCATCAAGTGATTTTGTCATAAACCTTTGGCGTCCTTTCTGCAATAATCCAAAATCTAATGCAGAAATCTCACTGGCTTTTTGTCGAGGGAACCAAGCTGATGTTAACTTCCAAACTTCCAACTTCCATGCAGCACTCAATATAGACCCCAGGAAGAGTAGATGTTGCCTAGATAACAACTAATGGCAATCCAAATAAGCATTATCCAAATATCAGTAAGAAATATTTGCAGCTAACATTTTTCCATTATGTATTAAACTGCTAAATACTTCTCAAATTGCTAATTTAATTCGACAGTCTATGAATGTTGGTTAACAGTGTGCTAGAATCCATAAACCCAAAATCATAATGTGCCGGTGCAGAGGCATAAAAATAGCAAACACAAGTTCCCAGAGCTCAAGGTGACGTCTTCAAATTGCTCGCTTTGTCCGACCAACAGTCCAAAATCATAATATATTTGTTTTACAAAGATATAAAACAAAGAAAAACAGGAATTATTTATATTTGTTGACATTTTTGCTTAAAAAAAAAAAAAGATCAGTTATCAAAGTTGCTTTTGATTTTTAGCGATCGACCCATCAAGCGACTGATTGTTGCAGCTGTAGTATAGTTGTAATTGTAGCCTGCAGTCAAGGTCATATCTTACACTAATGGTTTGAACACTGTTTAAGCGAAACAGGCATTATCATAACAACAATAATAAGAATTAAATAACTTTTGGACGATGTTACGGTACATTTTAATCCCACGGATAAAATAAGTGCATCAGAATTATTCTCACAGTTCATGTTAACAGTGCATCTTGTGAATCCTCCATGAGCTCAGTGATCTCTGTCATTGGTTGGATATTTAGAACATAAAAAAATACATAATCTACCAGATGAAAACACCCGTGCAGATATTGACTGATGTATTCTTGTTGTGGCACTGGTAATATTGTACACTATAGAGGTGACTCCGCTGCACAGCACTGGAATAGAAAACTTAACTTAACAGACCTATGCATTAAACATATTGTAGAATACAGTGTAACATTCATCACTGTCAAGGAGAGAGTTTGTATAAATTTAAATGCACTGAAGCGTTCAGAGCATTTTTTTCCCCTCCTCTTCCTTTGTCTATGAGTGGGAGTATATGTGTATCACTATAAAGCTGCCTCGTTCTTTGTAACACCGCAGAATTAAATATAAAGACTTCAACAACACAATGTTCTTGTTGTATTTAGCAGGGGTCAGATTATTTAAAATAAGCTCAACTATGAGGGCTGGAATACTTTGTCTCAATGTGACGTGAAGTCAATTCAATAAAAAAAAAAAGCCCACGCAAAAAAGAATTGCATTGAGATTTGTGGGAATAGCTTGTTCAAAGATGTAGCCTAGTTTAAAACCAATCATGGCCCCAAGTGCCGAATGTATTGGGAACCAAGACATGGCTGTGTAAGTGCCTGACAGTTTTAACATTAAAATAAATTGCCTAACCTTTCCAACATCCAGTGACAAAAACAGGAAAAATGAAAGATAATGGGTTATTATTCACTGAGGGATCCTATACATAATAATGATATCATCAATAATGGTACACTAGGGCTCATATGCTAGGGCTCCTGTGGCTTTAAAAAAAAACATTTAATGGAATTACTTATTTTGAATCATCAGTCCTGCTCTGGTGTTTCGCTGTTTCAATGAAAAAGGGAGAAAGTGTTGTATAATCCGAGAGAGCGAACAGATCTGTTGGGGTGAAAGAAAGGAAAAGGCTGAAACAGAGACAGAAAGGGACAAAGAGCAGGAGAATGTAACACGTTATAATTCTTTGAGGACTGTTTCCAACCTTCAGCCGTGAGTCAATTTGCCAAATAACACAAGCAGAACCACACAAAAGAGGCACATCAGTACCGGCTTAAAGTACATGGCAGTAAGTGGGCAATAGACTTACAAAGTATTGCAGCGCTCGCCTGACAAATGCAATAAACAGCATTATCCTTCAGAGGCGATGCTGGTGGTGGCGGCTGTGCTCCACGGCCCTGTGCCCACCTCCTCCTCACTGTGGAGGCCAGGGACAACACACAACACTTGGGAGAGTCGAGAGCAGTGGGGGTAGTGGTGCGTGGGGTGGAAGTGAGGGAGGGGGGGCGGCGAGGGGATGGGGGTCTTATGGGTGGGGGGAGAAATAGGAGTTGCTGGTAGACCGAGACTGGCACCGACATGTGGGGAGGTGTGTGTGAGGCAATCTACAGAACAAATGAGGGCACTATCGCCTGTCATATTTCACATTTTCTTCGTTCTAAATAAGACAAAGACCATGTGAGCCGGGTGAGCAGAAAGCTCTTAGGAGGCATAAACAGCTGGAGAATGCAGCACCTCCACTGCACTGTGACCCACGCTGCAATAAATCTGTATAAAAGTGATTATGATGAGGCAAAGTGATCAAGCAAATGAAATATCTGGGCTTTAGCATATAACTCAGTGAGGTGAGGTGAGCTTTATAGCCCTTGCTCTAGGGGAGCCATACCTTGCATGTCCTGGGCAATTTGCTTCTCTTATTGCATGTTCTGTCTTTGCTCGGAGAGGGTTCGGCAGTGTGAGCGTTGCATGTTCGAGAGCTTGCTCGTGTTGTTGTTGGGACGCTTGAAGACGGTAAAAATAAAGATGGGATTAATTTGTTTATAGGTGGTGGAGCTGGATGCATTCCTACCTCTCAGCGTAAAATATCTCGTGTTGTAAAACTATTTTTTTTCACCTCTGTGGTGAGTTAGTCGACTAGACAGCTGGAATATAAAGTTTATTTTCCTGCATCTGAGGTGGCCCGTCTCATAAGCAGATGCTTAGGATCCCTCAGCTGCCAGTGAATAGAAATGGAACTTTCATCGGGTTTCTTTGTGTCATTGTTGGTTGTAATTTCAGTATTTGAAGATTTTATTTTTTTATTTAACCTTTACTTAACAGGAAGTGCCATTGAGATTGAAAATCTCTTTTACAAGGGAGACCTGGCCGAGGTAGCAGCCAATCAGAACACATTTAAAATGCAGCAAATACAACATATAGCACAGAAATTCACAGTAAAACAACAACTATTCAAACATAGTGGCCTCTCAAGAAAAACAAGCACATGTCTCTGTCACCACATTCTTTATAATGCCCTTAAATTCATCAGTGGATATAAGTGTTTCTAATTTTAGATCTTTTTGGAGATTGTTCCATGTCCATGGTGCAGAGTAGGAGAATAATCTGTTAAAACCCAGGGTACAGATACACCACCTGATTGTCCTGTAGTGCTACATAATTATGACAAAATTATGACAAATAGCAACAATTTGGAGATGCAGTGCTAAATTTAAAGACTTAAACCCATTCTAACAAATGTATGAATTACAACAATTGAAATTTTGTAGATGCAACCAAGAAATTGTAGGATGCAAAACAAAGACAACAAATGAATGTAACTGATAGTAAATTTTGGTGTCTAGGTGTTCATACAAATTAGCAATTGACCAAAAAAAAGCTCAGTTGTTCGAAATTTGGGGGTTCTATAACAAAATTTGCAATTACAACAATGACATTTGAGAAGTTCAGTAATTTTCAAGTTTGGCGTTTTGAGGATCTTCAAAAATCATAAAACATACCAAATTTTGTGATTATAACGAACAGTTTTGTGTGTGCTGTATCAAATTTGGTAATTTGGGGACTTACAAGAAAACCAGGGAGTGTATGAATTGTGATAATTTGTTGTCATGCACATTTAAGAGTATGCATGCAGGTTAAATGTTGCTGGTGGTGGTAGGGGGGTGGATTCAAATCCTGTTTATGGCCCCTGAAAACACTGGGACTGGCCCTGGCTTAGGCCACATAATTAATGAAATATTATTCTCAACCCCAATTTTAGCTTCCCGCAATAAAATTAACATGATCATCTGTGATACTGATGCGTAAAATGTGTCCTTTACTCATAGAAAACTCTGCTGCATATCAAATCAAGCGCTTCCTAAACTAACAGCCAGACTCTACTTTTGGGGAGCTGCTGCTGCTGCAGGGTGTGCACGAGACACTGAGAAACTTTAGTGAAAGTTGACATGCTCTGTTTGTCTAATTTGGGGTATAAAATTTGGTACAGTTTTATTTATATTTTGCATGCAGGAGATGCACTATGAATAAGGAGCAGTTATTTTAATACAAAAATTAGTACATTAACAGGATTGTAGCGCAGCATGGAGGTGAAAGCAGTGCTCGAGTTATTAAAATGTGAAATTGCAAAAAAAATTTTTTATGAATAATCGTGATCTCAATATTGATCAAAGCAGTTGTGTTTAATATTTCGGCCATCATCAGGCAGCTCCAGCCTGAATGCTGCTCTTGTTTGTCCCGACCACAGCGCAGCACCTTGGCTTTTCTCTCCAGGCAGTCGCTCAGTGAGATTCCCGTCAGTTCAGTCAGTCAGTGTCCCAGCTCTCTGTGCCGCCGAGTCTATATAGTGATGATCTAGCAATGATAACTGGATCAATACCTCCAGCCATGTGGACAGCCGGCTGGGAGCTGCATCACTACTCTCACAGGCGACCGAGTTGCAAACACCTCGCCCCCACCACCACCACCACCACCCATCCCATCCCAGCCCCCCCCATTCTTCCTCCTGCCGAGACTGCGAGCTTCACAACTCCTCTGACACACTTCATCTTATAATTTGATCAAGAAAAGTGTCACATTAAGCAGATCTTACGGTCATAAATGAGAAATATGTGGATTTTATGAACTGTAAATGAGTGCCCCTTCATGGATGGTTATTTTAGTGTCAAAATATATTAAATACATAGGAAGGAAAGGCTGTACCTGATCACTGATTCCATACAGTCAGCACTGCGCTGTAGTTAGCTGTTTATCTTGTTACAGTTTAATTTACTTTGAAAAATCACATCAGATCCATTTCTTTTTCAGATTATTTTAGCATAATCAGATAAGGAATAAACAGACATAGATTTAAAAATATTTTCAAGCAGAATTCATAAAAATACAGTCCTATATATGTGTGCTGGGAATAAATGTGAGCCAGCAGCATAGGTAAAACCAATGAGATGTTACTTGTAGAGGAATGAAATTGGTTAATACAAAGGCATGTCGGTAATAACAATGTCCTTTCTCCGGTGACAAAGACAAAGTGCCTGCGTTTGGAGCGTACAAGCGCAAGAGACAAGTGATGGCTGAAGGTAGAGTTTGGGAGAGCATTTGAATTTCATGTCCAAGAAGAGGCAGCCCATCATTAAAAAACCCTAATTTCTGTGTCAGGTAGAGTTACAGGTAATCGATCATCTTGTCACACCGATTTATTTTTTTCTGCCCGTTCAAAGTGAATTCTACTTCTTTCCAATTAAACTTGTTGCTGAAAAAGAAAACGTCTCTGGCTATTAAAGGCACATTTTGCCATGTTAGGTCTTTTTCCACCAAAGGTAATATCTGAACATTTGGAAGAAAGGAGCCCAAGGGAGGCTGTGGCTTCCAGGCAATTCTTCATGTAGAGCTGATCTGAACAAAGCAGACCTTTTGAGGTTGGCATTGGACATCTGTTAATGCATGTGCATAGTCTTCTGTCATTTGTTTAGATCCTCTTTACTGGCACTTGAAAAACATAAATGCTGCTATTGGTTTAACATTTCCTGAACTAATTATGCTGATGTCATTATTGTTACATATGTAGTTGTGTGCAGCATGTAAGATGGTAAAATGGATTAAGCAGTTTAAATTTTGCAGTTTTATATTTTAAATCCTGAAAACAATGAACAAGCAGAAGATTTTAGTAATTGTTATTAATTAGTTTGCAGCAGCAGGTAGGAAACCTTAATGTTGAGGAATGGTGCATCAGCTGCAACTGTATGAATTCGAGGCGGCATGACTACTTGAGTGCTCAATTTGGGTGTCAGTATTTGTTCAATGTATCAAGTAATTGCTAATGTGAACATGACTTTTATTTCTTTTTTTTAATATTTAAAACGGCTCAAATCTTAATTCATTGTAGAGTTGCGCGCAATGTGTTTCTTTGCTCAGTCCTTTTGTGCCCTGCTGTCGCTCTCTGTTTATCATGAGACTATTGCTACAGGAGTGTGAGCTCCACACTGGGAACAGTTGGTGAAAGTCTGCCTGTGCACGCACACAAAGTGACAAGGCTAACTGTTAGCATCACATTGCTAACTTTACCTTATAGTAATTAATGGGTTTAATGACAGAGTCGAGCCGTTTCAGTGTGGGTGTGAGTTTATTGGGAGCATTAAATGTCTTAGTGTCAGATGTTAGCCAATGCTGCTGTGTTAGCTTGTGCTAACCAGGCAGCAGCTCTGGACTCAGCAGATCATCAGGGCTGTGTTTGATTTATCTAACGGCAGCAACAGAAAGTTTGCTAGTTTTTCTTTCGTTACCTTTGAATTTATGGTTTAGTAGGCTAATTGAAATCTTGCTTAATAAGTGATTTTCGATTGTACTTGTTTCTGTTGTTGGCCAGTTTACATTTCAGTTCCTATGTTACTTTTTTTGGTGAGCACTTGAGTGCGCAAAATATTTTAATGCGAATGCTCAAATATGGAAGTTACTGAAAATACCCAGCTCTAAAAAATACAGAAAGTATGTACAGCCATTTAATATGATTCCAGTTGACTTGGCTACACACAATGAGGCAGCAGTGTGGTTCCACCAAAGGACTGATAGATGCTTTAGGTCTCGAGAGAGGCTTATTTTGGTCTAACTGCTCTGACAGCTTCACTCAACCTGACACTCCTGAAGAGCGGCTCCGGCCGTGACAGTGTGCGCCACCAAGGCATTGGGATATGTCTGCATAAAAGCCATTTATTGGTACATTTCTAAACGTTAACGGTTGTCAGCTTCGGTTTCTTTAAAGACCCTTGGCTCACAGGGGGGATAAAACGCCTGTGCTGTTCTGGGGAAATACTCCTCTGTCCCTGACAGACAATGACTAAAACCGCCACCGCTTGTGGCCTCCGCCACTAGCACTGAGGTTTCACATGGGAGCGAGTGCTCCTTTGTCCCTGGGTCTAATTTATTTATGTGGCTAATCTTCAGGGGGTGGAGCGGCCATGCTCAGAGGTGTGTCATTTTACAGGGGGGACCCACTGGAAGGATCAGTGACCTTGCAGAGACATCGCCGTAATCGCGTAATTCGTTTCAATTAGCACACAAGATCTGTCTCAGCTTGAAACCACATAAACAAGGATTATCGAGGGACACGCCTTCTCCCAAAAAAGTCCCAAAAAGTTTGTAGTGCTGTACATCACCTATCACATTGGAGCACTTAATTCCTCTCCCATCCATCACTTACAGTTGCAGTCAGGAGATTCTCAGCAGAGAAGTTAAATTACTTAAAAATAGTTCATCAGAGTGCGAGACGTTAGGAGACGAATTTAAAGTTGACTTTATTTGAAAGCTGTAGTCTGGTTTAACATGAGAGCTGCATCGCAGGGCTCCCATAAGAGTCAGTGTCAGAGCCAAGACTGCATTCATCCTTACCCAGCAGCATTTATTTGGACAGAGGTGCAATGGCAGCAGAAAAAGAGTGGAGGAGATGGAGCCTTGATTAGCAGCAGCCTTCCCAGCATGCTCTGCTATGACAAATGACTGACTGCGAACAATATCTAAGGCGATCAGGATAAAGTACCAACCATTTCAAGGCTCAGCAAAATTCTAATTCTAATTAGACTTTGCACCACACACCAAATAAAAATTGTTCCCATGGCATTTTGGCCTATCAACTGTTCCTCCGATCGCTGAAACAAAACGAATAAAGAAAATGATTAAAGTGATAACAAAGGCATAAAATTTAAATTATTGAGGCACCACATCTGGGATCTGTATGTCACTGCGCTGCCATTTTTACCCTCTCATTCAGCACTCCATTCTTTCTGCATGAGAGAGGCTGCAAAACAGAGGGAAGCAAGGAAAAGGAGAGAAAGAGCAGGGAGAAATTGTAACATTAAAAGGTAGAAAGCGAGAACGCAAATAGGCCTTCAGCTTTAGCGTTATTAATGACTCTTCAAAGATCTCCGACTTTTCCAATCTCTCAGAGAAGCGCATGAAGGAGTCTGCAGATGAAGCTGACCTTCAAAATGTTCTTTGGTCTTTAGTTAAGAAATTCACTCGCCATTATGGCATCATTAAGGAAACAAGGATAAAATTACTCCATGGTTAATGGCCTATAGGATCCCCCACCAAAATTTGTTTCAGATCTAATAAAACTGTGCTTAACACACTCGAATGAATTATGAGGACTGTTATGCAGGGTATTAAAATGTGGAAAATAGATTTTCGAGAGCTTGGAGGACTGGACTTTTCAAATCAGATAGTAGAATGGGATTTTCTGGGCAATAAATTCCACCATGTCTCAATTTAATTTCTTTCAGCTCTTAAATCTGAAGGTATGATTTATCGTGTGGTTTTGATCATCTTTAAAATACACCGTTCACTGTAGCCAACTTTGCTGTTTCCAAGAAGAACACATACCACACTATACATACACGAACACATATAATAGCTTGTTTTCAGAGGTTTTGCTTATTGAACCACATTAAGGAAAGCAGTGTAATTAAAAAGACATGTATTATTTGTGGTAATAGCTTATTATTAAGACCTCAGTTTGCATTTACATTTGCTTAACATGCTGTCGAGAGAGAGGATGCAGAGCTGGTTATTAGCATATCGCATCAGAGGGGAGAGAAAGCAGGCAGGAAGCTGTTATGGAGAAAAATGAAGCTGCAGGCTACTGAGGCTCTTCATTGTCTCATATACAACCGCATCGCAAACCTACAGAACTGTGTCATTTGCACCTCTTATTACCTGCTATTGTAATCCAGACCTCGATGCCATCGTGAAATACAGACTTATTATAAAGAGGGGGAAAAGTTAGCCCAAGATGGTGCCACAGAGAGGTGGTTTGTGTGGTAATGGCATTTGCTCTCTTTAAACTTTAATCTTTCCTATTAATTCCCTGCAACTGGAGAATGTACGAGAGTTAATGTTCCATGAACGTGTTTCTCACTCCGCAATCTCTTCAAGCTAATTACCTTCAGGTGCTAAATGGTGGGAAATTGCCATCCATTTGGATGAGAAAAATTTCACCTCCTGCTCCCTAGTGAAACATTTTTTTGCCGGGCACATTAAGGAAAAAAAAAAAGAGGAAAAGAGGCAGGCCTCCACCAAGGTAAACAGTGGTCATAAAACTACCTCTTCCTGCTCTTTTCTGTCCTCCTGTCTGAAACAGGAAACCGTAGTCCCTCTCTCCCACCACGTTGCTTACCGGCGGAGGTCAGGTAGAGGTCAACAGGTGCTTCTCTTGACAAGGGGAATGCAGAACAGATGTTTGATTGGCATGAATCATCTATACTGCCCATTAGAAACTTATGATGTGAAAGGATAGGACTCCTGGTGCTAGGACACTTTTTAATTTGATGTCTAAACATGAAGGAGATCTTCAAGTTGCTGCATTTTTAATTAGACTCCAGTGGTTGAATGTTTGGTGTCAGTCAGTCAGGTTTGTCCTTCAGATCTCTCAGAGGACGGCATGTATTTACTGTGATTTTATTTAACTTCAGGACCCATATTTATAAAGTTTCACCATCATTCCTATCTATTATAATGACATTTTACTGTATTAAGCAGCAGTGTGTATAGTGACAGAGTGTGTAGTGACATAAGCCAGGTTTCCACTCACATGAAGCTCAAATTTTAGCCATATTTCTAGAAAATCTGAAGAAGAAAAAAAAGCAAATTAATGCATATTTCCATTAGAGATGTCGCAAGAACTTTTACTGAGGTACGAAAATTCTGAGAACTCTGCCATTAAATGCCAAAGTAAGACGACAAACGCTTAGTAGCAGAGGACCAACAACACATGGAAGACAGCAACAAGTGCAGCAGCAACAGCTCTGCCTCGACTTGTCAATAAGAAAAGTGTATTTTCCTGAGGCCAACATATTTGGTAATTCTTTGCAAAGGGAGCACCGTGTATTTACACCATGCTACAAAGGTCAGCAGCATGACAAGATGCTTGAGCGTCTATTCTGCTTTTGGTGTTTCTGGATGCTGAAAATTGACAAATGTCAACTTTGTTCTAAAACACTGCACTTGTCATTGTCGCTTTTTTCCCAGCTGTCCAACCACAGTGAAGAAGATGTGGGACAAATAGCCTACCACAAAGACAACACAGCTGTTACATCTTACATGTACAAGTGCTAAACAACAACAACAACAATGGAAGAGAAATATGTTAATATACTGTAGGCTATGTGTTAATATATGAGTCCTTGCCCACTAAATCTCATGGACCGACATGGTCTAACTCTTTGCCTTTGAGGCGGATCATCAGGTATTAATAATAGCATTTCAATGCAGGAGAAGAGGGAGCAACAAGATGACAGAATTAAAAGAACGCCAGTCAAACCTCAAACAGTAGAAGAAGTGATGGAAATATGGCGTTTATGTTTATTTTTATGTATTAATTTGAGTAACTTCACAGTTGCTCCACACACATCTGATTTTTTCAGCTTCAGTGGATGTTTAAGTTGCATGCTTCATGTACGTCTAAGTTTGTTTATATCGCTTTGTTGGATTTTGCTTTCACCCCAGACAAGGGTGTGAACTGCAGGGTTGCCAGAGGGAAACTGGTTCCTCTTAATAAGACATTAGAAATTTTGGGGGGTTTCAAAATATTGATAATATGCAATTTTTTTCAAGCATTTATATTTTTCTCTATCTTTATCATCATGGATCATGCATAAAATTAGGCTGTTATTGATGTATGCTAATTTATTGATTCGTGACTCCTGCATTTGTTGTCTTAATTTTGCAACCAAGAAATTATTGCACCCATCTGTATGTTGTAACTTTAAACAATGTTAGTGAGTACTTGATCCCTTGTAGGCAGTGTTGTGTCTTGTCTCAAGCTATTTTGGTATTTGACCTATATGTGTGTTATTTGTGCCAATCAAGTTTAGAATATAGGACATCACTACCGTAGAGTATACTGCGACCTGCTTTAGTTGGCTATATTATCTAATACTGTGAAGTTTGGTTTTGATACCAGGTGTAGAGGTTTGTTGTGGCCATTAACTGATTAATTTAAATCAGATGTGCAAACAACTTCAAGATTTCCTCTAACTTTTTGCATTTTTTTTTTATATAAGTGAGTTGAAAATGTTTATAAAATCAGGTGGATGGAAAGGCATTTACAGACACAATTCTACAGTGAAGTGCACAGGACAGCCACACAAGTTTTAAGACACATTTTGTCCATATATTATTGAATTTGATAGTGGAAACAAAGCTGACTGCACCTGCACCTGTGTGTCATACTGTAGTTGTCAACTGCATTTTAAACATACACAACTGCAGTAATGAAATTAGGTCAAAGTTAAAACTTAAAGTAGGTCTTCAAAGTTTGGGCAATAACCTTTTTCCACTTCGAAACAAGTTGTTTCGATGATATAATAAAGGACTTGTTGAGAAGTCTGTCTGATTGCTTGTGTGTAGCGGTGCTCTAGTGTTAATATTCAAAAAAAAAGTTGCCAAAATTGTGTCAGTGAGACCCGGGTTAAGAATAGAACTGTCTCCTGACGTTTCTGCTCAAACCATATGTACTATTTTATCTTCATACATGTTGTAGTTAATTGTTTCCGTGCTGCTTGTGGAGAATCAAACCTCTCTGACAGCCTCAAACACCCCAGTCCATCCGACTGTATTCAGCCCCCTGTGAACTCCATATGAAACCCTCACGGTGCAGTTCAGCGGGTTCTCAGAAAGAGTCAGGAAGATGCATCATACGAGGGGAGTAAAAAGGCCAGCTGGGATGGGTGGGCCACATTGTGATCACTCACCTTCATCCCTGATTTGTAGTCATTATCCCTACCAGCGTTTGAAGATCAAAAACAAGGACAGGGAGAGTGATGGGGGACAGAGAGAGGCAGCCGGAGAAAGAGAATGGGGGAAATGAGTGAAGGAGGGAGGGACAAAGAGACGGCTCGATGTATGTGCGTGTGTGTGTGTGTGTGTGTGTGTGTCTGTCCCAGTGACTGCCATTTGCCCCTGTTTGGTGGATATAGGAGTGTCGGTGGCAGCGATGTTGGGGAGTGGGTGGGGTTGGGAGGAGGGTGGATAAGGGTGATAGCACCTTAAAACCAACCAAGCTGCAAAAGCAATGAATATTAAATTCACGCCTAAATAGCTGGGTCTATGTGAAGCATTACTGTATTATAATTTTAGATTTGTCACCGATGGGATGCAGGTTTGAGTTGGAACAACAAGGCACGTCAAAGCAATCTCCACTCCTCTGATAACGGCACAGCTGTAAATTGATAATCTTATCATAAATTATTTCAAATTTGGCTTTCGGTGGTCTTGCAATCGGACAAATGCTAATAAAGTGTGTTTTATTTGTGCTGGGAAGTATGATAAGGTGAGACAGTAAAAATAGGAACATATAACAATTAGAGGCAAATATAATTTCTCTTTACCCATCCATGTCCCAGGCAGAGTGTAAATGTTGAAGGACTCCCATCAGGCTATTGTATAAATTAGCCAAACCCTTACTGTGCCGAAATCTATCCCCAACTGTTTGAGTGAGAAAGCAGAGATTTTTCCCTCCTTTTTTAGATTTAATTATCTTTTGTTGTTCTTTTTATCTACCTTCAAGGATTGTCCTCAGTGGGGGGTTAAAAGAATGGGAAGTGGAAAAGACGAGGGGGGTGTCTGATAGCGAGCGCCGGGTATGTGGGGCTAGTTTGTCCTCTGTTTGATCTGATTCCTTACAATGACACAGCGGGAAATTAAATATGAAACCGAATTAAAACCACTACTTAATGAACAACGGGGAAACAAAGTTGGCTCCCTTCCAAATTAAGTGAAAGTCTAACTTCTCCTCAGAGCATTATCTCTTTAGTTCAGCTTAGTCTGAGGTAATTTTCGCTTCATTTAGACGCAACATTTAGGGAAGTGTTTGATGATTTGTAATAAAATCCCAATTTCAGACCATTTATTTTGCAAATATATCTGGAAACGGAGCAAAACGTGAAATCTGGGCTTGAAGTGTAAAATCCAGCTGTTTAATTCCTCCACTTTTTGTGTGATGTATTGGAGGTGAGTTCTCCACAGAGGCGAGCCGTCCCACGTATTGATTTAACAGACCTTCTGAAGGAGCTTTGCTTCTCTCCTTTGAGAGAAACAACACATGTAGAACATCAGCCGAATTGGTGTTGTTAAATAATTTAGTATCAACCTATACTGTATGTGCAGTCATTCAAGTGAAGGCTGGGGTACAGTACAGAAATAAAACATCGTTATTGGCTGTTCCATTTGTTTCTTCTCTGGTTCGTTGTGCTGTACTTCTGCTGCTCTCAGCTTTGGAAAATATTGCAGCGTTCAAAGATATTTGGCGACACCCGAGTTTTTATTTATGTTTGTACTTCATTAAACATGTACATGTATGTGAGTTGAACAAACTTGGTCATATAACGTTAAAGGAACAGTTCAACCCCAAACTTTACATATTTATCCTCTTACCTGTAGTGCTGTTTATCAATCTACATTGAATTGAATTGAATTGAATTGAAAGTGATGTCCACATCCGCCAACCATATCACTGCGCAGAAGGTAGCTTTATCTGCTCATGGACAAGAGGCTGTTGCTTATGACAGTTTGAGATGTAAACATTAGTGGCATCCTCCACAGCTGAGCTGTAACGTTAGCTAGCTCTGTGGTGCTAGTTGAGGTAGCAGTAGATGCACTCTTCCTTCTGTGTGGTGATGTAATGGGCGGGTTCAGTACTTAGAAAATAGTTCTTACATGACACTACTCACAACAAGTGGACCAGAGTCGTGCATGGGTCTGATTTTCAAGACCTGCTCCTGTACTGGAAGAGCCAATGATTCAACGACATGCAACGACAATTCCGTACCTGTGTCATATCCACACATACGGCAAATTAGTTTGGCAAGTAAACCCGAGGCCAAACTGCAAATCCTATTATAACCATGTGCTGTTTAAGTTATTTAGTTAGGCAGCACATTTAAAGTGGTCATCCTGGGACATTTCATACATGTGCAACAAAGATATTATATTTTTAAAACAAAGGTAATCCAGGAAATAGAATTTTAAACTCGATTTTTTTCTTAGTCTCTTAATATTGAGCAGCACACCACCGCAGTTAAGGTGCCTGTTAGTAACACACCTGATTGAAGTAGCTCTCGTCCGACCCACATTCTTTTTTTCATTCAGAGCCAAACCTGGAAATAAAGTTAAGACAAAATACCACTCGTGAATCGCCTTTTTGTGTGGGTCAGACCCAAGGCAGTTACATAGACAGAAAATAGTTCCTAACATGAAACTGCTCACAACAAGGTCTGTGGATTATCTTGAGTAACTGGGTCATGATTTGAGACATTGCTGTTGAGTTTTTCAAATGTATTTTTTGGCGCTTTGAGTACCACAAGCTGAGTGCCATCTAGGAGAGAAGGCTGACATCTCTACGGCCGGTAACTCAAACACACAGCAACTCACACCAAAACAATCTAGATTCATAAACAGCCCTACAGGTAAGACACAAAATGTATACTTTTGATTTTAAGGTGAACTGTCCCTTTAATGTTATACAGTACATCCAATTTTTCTTTTACTTTCTACTCCAACAATATCATCCAACCTGTAAACAAATCAGCAGATTGTTTCACTCCTGACAGGTGGAAATAAGCAGGAATAATTTCAAACTGAAAGAATACTGAATGCAACAAAAACACTGTCGAATGACGCCTTTGGCAGGTGGAACTGCTCCCCTGCCAAACTGTCACCATTTAGGCCCCGATAACGCAGGTAATTGCATTTCCAGAAGAGCAGGAGCAGATGAAACATGCTGTGGACAGATACTGCTGGCACACTGGCCCCTTCTGTTGGAAAATTTCATTTTTCCACAAGGAAGCCATGAATGCTAAGGCTGAATCCAAATCCGTTTTTCCGCACTTTATCAGTGTGTGGCCCACCAAGTGGGGAGATGGAGGTAATTCATTCAGCTGAGACTCACCACCCTAATCCAATTTCCAGCCTCCCCCAGCAAGAGATAATTACAAGTATTAAAGCTGTTAGGACAGGGGGGAAAGGGCCCTCTCTCTGAAACTCTGCTGCAGGCCCTGGAAATATCGACTGAGCGGGGGGATTTCTGCTGGGAGAACTCAAGCTAAGGTATTGTTCAAAACTAAGAAAGTGTGTTAACTAATGAGGCAAAGGGATTCTCAAGGTATAAAAGGACACCCATAGCCACATGTCATTACAGACCCCAGGACTTTTTTTTTTTTCCTCGTGCATCACTTAAGCCCGCACGAACAATTGGTCATTTCATGTGTAAAGACAAGTAGGGGTTCCTGCACAATCAGTATGCATATAATAGTCCTTGGAATGTCTCATCTCTTTTAACTCCATATGAACTTCATGAGCAGACGTACAGCACTTTACTGTCACTACAGCTGTTTATGGAATACTCTAAACTCAAGCTGTGACTCTTTTGTGACGCTTTTTGCAACCAGTAAACACAGTTAGCAAAACATCTGATTGTTGTGGACCGTACCATTACCCCAATGCATGTTGCACTATATGCAGTCAGTTAACATGTTCCTATAATGCTTGAATTTTCTTTACATACAAGCTCACCCGGGGCCAAAACTATAGATCTGTTTTGTCTTCTATACAAATGCTAAAAACCTAATGTTTAAAACCATAAATTTGGTATAAAGCCTCTATTTTTGCAACAACAGCAGATAAAAGCTGTATTAAAACAGTCAATAAGCATTTCTGAATGAATAGATTTTGGACACATTGAGAAACATCTGATTTAAGTTGTGTAAATGGACCAGCCACACCACAGGTGATTCCACTCCTCAATGTCTCAATCCGAGACGAAGCCAGGTGTTGACTTTTATTCAGTTACAAGGGCATGTAGAGTAAAAAAGAAACCTTTGGATGGATTTTGTTCAATGTGGAGCAGAGAGAAAAAAAATAATGTGTAGTATTTGCGCCTTTTATTTTTATACATTTTGAACCAAAGGTCATGTATGTTGGATTTTTTTGTTGATCACTGGCAATAATTTCAATACTAAAGCTTGTACTGCAACGATTTTGTCACTTACTATTTTTCTGTGACGTACATTCTATAAAGCAGTGGTTTCTAACCTGGATATCCTGAACCCCATTGGGGTCGCTAAAGCTTCACAGGGGGTCACGAGGCCTTCTTGATTTTTGTTTAGCTTGGTAAATGGCACACATATTATTTTCTGAGCATACATCACTTACATCCACAAGGCACCTATTGTTATAATATGGAGGTGGACTACAGTACATAAAAAAAAACAGTAAGTCTGGAAGAAATGAAAGGAAACAAACTAACAAACAATAACATGTAACACGTGTCCTCATACATCACTCTACAGGGTCACGTAATCACAGAGCAGGTTCATGATTATGTAGACTCATATTCCGAGATACTCCTTTCACCATTTATCCTGCTTAGCAAACATTCATAAGATGCTATTCCCACCATTGCATCAACCCATTAGGGCTTCTTGATTTTAAGGGGTGTAAGAAAACTTAAAAAACAGAAACATATATTCAGTGGACTTATATCTCAGAGTTTCGTTCATTTCTGTGAAGAAAACTAAATAAAGTTTGTTATTTTCAATATTTAGATTGTATTACTCAAGACATAGACTAAAAAAAAAAAACACAGGTTAAAAGATAAGAGGGAGCAGAAAACACTGAATTTGTAAAAAAAAAAAAAAAAAGAAAAGTCTGTTAAGTTTGTATGATTGTTAAAAATAGAAAAATAGATACATAATACAGATAACAGTTGTAGGGAAATTTACTAAAAATAACAGGAAAAATGCTCAAAATGAATCAAAATCACTCAATTTACACAAACTTCCTGTAATTATGTCATTAAATGTTTGGGGCAGTTGTACAGTTTTAGTTGTTTTTTGTACTGTGTTAAAAATGATATGAAATATTCCTAAAATTAGTTCAATCTTTGACAGAAAACAGGTCTCTTAAGGAAAAAGTTTGGGAACCACTGCTATAAAGTAAAAATTACTTTCACTTTTAGCTTGGTTGTTGCCGAAAATATACATATTCAGTACTCAGGCCCCCCAAAATGTAGTGGTTAGGGTTAAAGAAGACTCAATTATACAAATAGAAAATATAAAACATTGGATTTCTTATTGTCTGTTGGATGTAGGCAGAGCTGAAGCATGAAAAGTAATGGAGGAGCACTTGCTAAAATGCCTCTAAAAAATCTCACTTCTCACTGTTTGTCCTACCCTCAGCCACTCCAACACTGCAGCCGCACCTACACCCAACCAGTGGTAAACTACACCTTTTCATGTCTTTGTAGCCACAATAGAGGACTGAGGTTGGAGCAGCACAGAGGGTTTCTTTTTCCTCTTCTCCGCTGCTTAAACTTTGACTCCTCAAGGAGCGGAAGCTGCAAAAAAAGCTCTAATTAACGGAAGCAGAGACGCTCCTGCGCTCTCCCATTCAGCGCCCCACAATAGACAAACCCGTGAAGCAGAACCGAGAATGGAATATCGGAGGAATGAATGGAAACGCACCCAAATAAGAGACCCGACATCACCCCTGTCCACTCTCAGCTGCTGCTGCTTATTGTTTATCTCTGTTGAAGAGGGTCTGCCACAGGAGTCCCACTCTTTATTAATTACTGAGGATCAAAGAGGCAGAGTAGAGGCATGCTGACGTAAAGAAATGAGTTTTATATCATCCGAGACTACTATTATGTAAAAATGTTTAGTTACACATAAGTAAGAACTTTTGCTTTGAATCTATATCGTGCATTTGGACACATGGAAGATCTTAAGCAGACTAGTAGAATGTGAGAAAATAGTCAGAAATGTTGCTTCTAACACTGTTAAAACTACTTTAAACTTTTCCTGGACCAGCACCAAAAACAAATTGCTCCTTGGCCCTTTGCCTGACCTCACACCACTGTAATCTGTCACAGGGTTTTTGAGATATCCCAGTAATTAAGAGGAGAGGCACAAGCAATAACTAACACTAAGCAAACAAAGAGGGACTGTAAAACATAATCTTATCGGTGAATATTATATTAAAGGGTGCCGTGTAACTGATGTGTTTCAGCCCAACAAGAGACGAAACTTTCTTTCGTCACTTTAATGAACACTTTTCCATGTTTAGCCACGACAGTGTAACCGATTCTAATTACTCGAGTTAAAAAAAAACCCTCAACATTGTTTTTCGTAACTCACATTTCGGAGACGTCCCACAGCTCCATGCATATTATTACCAGCCATTTTAGAGACATGTTAATCCAATTAATGAAACTCAAACTGGTCTTTTCCCATTACTGTTTAGGTGTGTTCAGGCGCCAAAATGTGAGTCACTTATCCCCGTTTTGAACGTCGTGGTAATTGAAGGAATGATCGCGAAATGTCTCTGCAACAGGTTCCATCAAAATAGATGATAGGATGCAATGTTTTCCTCTACAGGATGGTTTATTGCTGCTGTGACCTGGTTTTAATCAGAGGAATTCTTCTGCTTCTGATGCAATCCAGTGTTTGAGGTCATTTTTACCCCAAAATAGAAACAATAAATATCTGACAGTCCGTGAGGATGTTGTTTTGAGACGTTAATCCAGCAGTTAGACTACCAAATGAGAGATAGATGTGCGACTATATCAATCAGAGTGTTTTTGTGTAAAATGTATTTTTAGATATGTAACCAATACGATCATCGCCATCATTGAACAGGACGTGTGTTTGAAGGTGCACATACAAGTGTACCTTTGTGTTTTTAAAGGGACATGTATGACCATATGCAGGGTTCATACCTGTGCCGACCCGAGTCAGGCCGGATTCAGATAACAAATCGGAAGTTTTGCTTGGGCTCAGTTTGGGTTCGGACCAATTGACATGCTGCTGTGTTGTGCTATGGCCTATTCAAGTACTGGAATTTGTTATTTACGTGACCTGAACGCAACACAGGCTCCGCTCCAATTAAATGTGTGTGCTGTGTGTTACAGCAGCCTTTTGATGGTCATTTACACCCTGTCCATGTATGATCATGGTAAACAGACAAGCTGTAACCATGGCAACAATAACTATGTCAGGTAACAAACTGCGTCAGGCTTGGGTCGGGTTTGGACTTAAAAATCAGAAAGTCTGTCTCGGTCGGACCGGGCTCGGTTATAACGGTCTTGGACTCGGGTCGGGTTCTGTCAGGAAAATGCGACCTGAGCTGTGCTCTGGTTCATTCACATTTTCACTGACAAAGTTTCAAAACTTTTCCATGAGTTTTCAAGGACCTATGAAAAAAAAATTCCAATGCTGTTTACAATAAATAAAACAAACTGTACAGTATATCTTACTCCAGATGTTAATGACTGTGTGAAAATTGTCATCAACGTACCTTTTCCAATCTCTAATGGTTGGTTATGTTCAAACTACAGACGCAGTCATACAAGCACTCATGCGTCTTATTTAGCTGTATTGGATTTCAAGTGGGTTGGACCAGGAAAACCACTGTAGAACAACCTAGAAATAATAACAACCTTCACAGTTTTTCATTTTCTTTTAGTGTAAAGAAGTAGGCCTACATTTTAAAAACAGTTATCTATTTACATAACAGATGACGAACAGCCTGAGATATCTTAAGAATAAAAGTTCGGTTTCAGCAACATGTCTCAGTTTTTCCACGTTCAGTCAGTCTACTAATCGCTGTCATACATTTCTACAAGTGGAATCTATTGAAGAAGCAGGTTAACTTATCTGCACCTTACAAACCATTTACATATCTAAAGTTTTGGTGGTACCTTCGCTGTAGGGTTCCACCAAGTCTGATACAGATTCTTTTGTACCAAATATTTTGCACAATATTCAATATCTGTAAATATAAGCACAATAAGTATTTATTGTTTTTTCAAAGAACTGTATCATGGTCGGGGTGGAAAAGCCTCTGAAGCAGCATTTTACATTAAGAAAGTTAAGAAAGCTCAATGTTTAAATTGCTCCTGAAAGCTGCACCTCTTGGCCTGCACAACTGCTGATTTTACTGAATTCTTACACTGTATTATTGATGCATTTAATTATAAACTTGTTTCTGGATTAAGCTGTGAAAAACAATGCAGCAACATAAGAATGTAGGCACATGCTTGAACAATTATTTCATTACACACAACAAAATTCCATGATTTTCCAGGCCTGGAGAATGCAATTATGAATTTCTATGACGTTTTCCATGATCATGGGAACCCTGCACATGAATTTCCTCCAGTGGGATAATGAAGTTTACCTGAACTGACCCAATAAGGGAAGGCAAATTTATTTGTATAGCACCCTTCAACAACAAGGCATTCCAAGTGCTTTACGTGGGACATAAAAGGCATTAAGACCAGATATCAAAGAAACACACAGCAAATTAAAAAGACACATGAACAGGATATAAAAAGGGTACAATAAAATAGCTTAAGAATAAGACAGATTAAACAGGAGAACAAACGTTTCAGTACAGCTACAGTGATCTGAATGAAAAGTCCCAAATATGTGGTTTAATAGAAGGCGGTGGCAAACAGAAAAGTCTTCAGCCTTAAAGTCATGGAGTCCCAATACACTGCCTGGTGGCTACGAATGATCATTTTCATTGTCAGTCTGCCAATTATTTTTCAATTATTGATTAGTTGTTTGGTTTACAAAGTGACACAAAACGGTGAAAAATGCCAAAAATGACGTCCTCAAATGTCTAGTTTTGTCCGCAACTCAAACATATTCAGTTAATAGTCATAGAAGAGGGAAGAAACCAGAAAATATTCACATTTAATACGCTGGAATCAGAGAATTTTGACATATTTTCTTCAAAAAATTACTCAAACATTTTATAATATAAAAGTTGACAACTAATCAATTAATCGGTTAATTGTTGCAGCTCTAATATACTGTACTTGGGATAAATGGTTGTGAATCACAGGTGTAGTTCAGTTGTGGAATGATCTCATGGTAAACGGTGCTCCCCATTTAATTAAATTGGGTATTGTTAATTATCCGTCTCCTTTACAGTAAACAGCCTTAGCTTTAACAGTGGTATATTGTCGCTAAAGGTGCAGAAACAGCCTGGCTCCTCGTTTTATTTGAAATACTGACATTCCTATTCTTTACCGTGAATGTTTACTTTTGTTTGCAAGCTATATTTCCTTGAAATATTACACATCCTCAGCCTGGTGCAGGGGGGGGAAACTGCAGCGAGGGGGTCTTGTGTGAAGTTTTTAATATGTCACAGGCGTAGTGCTGTTTGGAAATGCAGTGTATTTTACTCAGCCCCCAATAATCTATTCTGTTCAGCCAGGCGCACACATTGACAAATGTTTCTAGCATTAGGTATTTACCTAGTGGAATGTAATGGATGTAAAGAGTTTGAAAACGCCTGGCGCACTAACAGCATGGGCAGTAGCAAGACTATCTAGACTGAGGAGAAAATACACTATTCAAAACAGAATCAATGGCTCTGAAGGATGGTGCGTTTGTGTGTGTGTGCGCATGTGTTTGTGTTTAGCTCCCTCTGTATGTATGTGTGTACATCTGTTTGTGCTCTAAAGCGCTGACTGCAAACTTACCATAAGTCACTCCAGACACGGTAATAGTTTCAGCAAAATCCATGCAGTGGAAATGTAAATATTTGTCCTTACGCAAAGACAATGTCGAGGCGTTAAGTGTCACAAAGTATCCCTGTCTGAGAGAATGAATGTGTGCTGCTGCACAAGAGTTCAGTGGTGAGAAGTTAGAGGAAGAAATGCAGGCTGCTGAGCTCATCTACCACAAAGAGTAGAACATTTAGGCAAAACAGCATATTAATTTAGATTTTTCTCCAGTTTATTAATTGATTATTCAGTTGTATTTTCTCTACGCTGAACAACTATTGATGGTCCAAATCAAGGGGAGAGAACCAGAGTGGCATAAGTGACATTTTGGGCGCTAGGGAGTTGTATATATCACATGAAAAGCTCTTTATACAGCCAAAACAGGTACTGTAAACCAATCCCAAGTTAAATCAGTACCCAAAAGACTTAACACTGAACTATTTTTGGCTGTGTGTGAGTGCACTCATTATGATAAATGTCAAAATATTCTTCATTAGGTATTTTTCAGGAAGAAATGCAAATTTTTGTGTGTTATTGCTCTGTATAATTTAAAGGAAGCTGATATAAACAGGGAATGCTAGAAGGGTAGGTGCCTACAACTTTTCAGTCCTTTATTTTTTTTCATTTTGTTTTATAATGCTTAAAAAAGCCTTAACTTAATGTTTATGTATTGTCTATCTACCAGTACATGTGTGTTTTACAAGTTGAAAAATGACCAAAATAAACTAAACTAAGATGCCAAGACAAAACCTGACCTTGTGTCCTCAGGGCTCAGTGTCGTTTGAAATGTTCAGTACCATCGCTCAGTACGATGTTGTTTGCACACTTGTTTGTCGTACATTTATATATTTATGTATATTTTTATACTTCACTTTGCTTACATTGGTTAGTTTTTTTTTCATTGAGTATTTATTAAAGGTCAAAGTCATTTATCGTCCAATGTACAGCACTTGCAAAAGCAATCGTTGCCATAGATCAAGTCATCTCTTACATTGGTATCTTATTCTGTATGTAAGTATGTGTGAAGTTTCAGTAGTAAGCACCATTTGAGGATGACACGTAACAATTTTGTGATGCTAGCATAATGACAAAGTTCTTGAATCTTGAGTTTCTGTCGCATATATGAGCACTTTCATTTAATTTTTTGTTGTGTACCCTCATCCCTCCCCTCCACCCCCATATACCGTAATTAACAGAATAGACAGACAAGCAAGCAAAAGAGCAAATAAAGGACTTGAGACTGCACCACACAAACCAAAGCCAAACAGAACAAGACAAAACAAAGCAAAACAAAACATATACATATACCATACTTTATGATATATATAAAGGCTTTAGCCACAGACGTCCAGGTCCCAGTAGTCCAGATAATATCCAAGTTCATTATTGATCTCCTGTTGAAAAGAAAGGAAATAGTGGGTAATTAATATTCTGCATTTTTTTCCAGATCTAATTGGAAATCTGGCATATAATTTAATAAATACAAACAAGGATCTAAATGAATTGGGGGTTTTTAACAGATGACATTGCCAACAAAATACTATTTTCTTTTAGCAAAGTAAGTTCTTGATAAGTTTCTGTTGTAGCAGCTGCAGGAAATATCTGATCAATAAGTAAGTATATAGAGAACTAAGAATCTGACAAAGTATTCGACAGCAGCTTTCAGCACTTGACAGTCTCCAGTTATTGATACCTGCCGCCATAGATGCATTTGATCTGTACTCAAAAAAAACCCTAACGTGTTGGACATACATCCCTGTCAGGCTGAGAGATGAGACTTTCTGCTGGGACAGAGGTCTGTTTTTGGGACAGTTCGAAGGGGCAGATCCTCGGTTCAGCTTGGTTTCTCCTCTCATCGACTGTTGGCTGATCTTTTTCCTCTCTCTCTCTCCTTGAAACAACTTTTTTCGCCCTATAGGGGCCGGCCATCTCATTCATTGCATGCACCATGCGTCCAGTCAGACGTACAGGCGGGCCGGACACTTTCAGACAAAAAGGGGTAAGCTCATTTAAAGTACCAAGATTTCACAGGTCCAATAGAAGTGTTACTAACACTGTGCTTATCCAAATAATAGCAGTGGCTTTGTTTGGTTAAATTGGATTAAAATGCATGGTTACTGTAAACGTAAAGTACTTTGCAGTGACTTTGTCGACTTTGAAACAGTTTTGGGGATAATGTGAGCGCAAATGGAGGGGAAAAAATCAAACATGTGGTTAGGCCGAAGAAAAGGCAGCTCTGATGCATCAAAAGTCCCATATATCTCTTAGAAATGGGATTTATAATCCAGCCTACAACAGGAGGGCTGCCATGATGTGCAGTCAATATATGGGTGGCACTCCCCATAAAGGCCTCGGCCTTCTTTCGGCTTGTGATTTATTGTCACAGCAGCTCAGCTCAGACGGCCTCATGAAACCTTTTGTCAGTGCACTAATGACACTGTTTTTGTTGTTTGAATCATTTTGGCCATTCTTAAACTGTTTCTCTCTTCATGTTCCTGAACCTAAAGAGTCACAGTTTCTACTTCTATGTACAACATTTTTTAAACTAAAGGTTGAGAAGAAATAGCAGCGTATTCAGGTAAAGTGCGTTAACGCTTAGCCTTGCTGTATTTTATGATTATTTAAATTACAATGTGAGTTGTTCTGCTGAAGACGGCTTTAGCTCTCTGACTATAAAGAAATAACTAAAGATTAAAGTACTGTTTTTTGGAGCCAGTGACATTTTTAAACTGTACATACCTTCAGTTTAACAAGATGAAACTGTTAGTCAGACATACTGCCAGATACAATGTAGCCCGTGATGTTAAAGAGATTATTTTGAAATTATCCTGACATTGTAAATGGCTCACTTTAAAGGCTGTGGGTTGCTTTACTGACAATCGTACTTTACGTACAGTAGTCACATCCCTCCAGTTTTCAACATCTGCTCTTTGTGCTTTTAAAGTTTGATGTTTCATTACAGTAAAATAAGTTTGCCCAGACGATTTTTTGAAAAGGCTGTATTTAAAAAAGCTAGGAAAATTAGCGTTAACGCCTCCCATGTAGGTAGACTGTGAAGGTTTCCAAGTAAATACAGGAGGAGACACCTGAAAAGGTACAAAAACTCTTTTATCCGACTGTCAGTCAATCTCCTAAACTCAGGACATAAGGCTCGTATAAAACAAGGGGCAGTGTTGCGTGTATTTGAATGCACTTTATGGCCGCATTTGTCTGTGCTATGCGCTATGTATGTACTTTTATGTGGCAGCCTCTACGTCCAAGGCAAATCTTGGATCTTGTCTGGTGAAAATAATTATTGCAGGTTTGTTTTCCACTTGTCAAAATGATTGGATTAACGGCTGTCTAATAGTCTAATTCAAATCAATAGAAATGTTATTAAGTTACATTTTCTTTGCAGTTATTCACTCTTTACTTTGTTTTCCTTCATCTTTAGCGACAGAAATGTCAGCCGCCGTACGAAACCGACCTTTTGCCAAA
Source organism: Epinephelus awoara (assembly GCA_035609425.1). Lineage (NCBI taxonomy): Eukaryota > Metazoa > Chordata > Actinopteri > Perciformes > Serranidae > Epinephelus > Epinephelus awoara. The sequence goes on from CM069313.1 coordinate 24,709,312, forward strand.
ATCCCCTTGTAATTTGAGCTTAATGTTGCTCCAGACGAATTAAGTGCAAGTTAATGATTAAGCCATGAATCCATCAGACACTCGGTATGGGAAAGTTTTAGGGAGGAACAGCTCGGGCCCCGGCTCGACAATCATTAAAACGTGCTGACAGCGATGGGAGAACAAGTTCCCACTTTGATCCGACGACAGACCTGAGCTCAGCCTAACGTCATCCTCCTGCTCTGCCTCCGCTCTCTGGCATTTATTAACTCTGAGGTTGAGACAACAACTCCTTCCACTCAAAATCTGGCACTTATGATACTGATATGAAAGGTATTATGGCATATAAGGAGCATAATCCACCAAGGGTGCACTTAAGAGCTGTGTGGCTTTGTTTTGCTTCACGTACAAATTAGTTGGGGTCAGATTAGCAAAACAGAAAGTCAAGATATGAAGATTTGAGTGTTTTTCTGTGATTGTAATGGTGTTGTCATGAATTAAGATGCTTTTATTTAGTATTCATCTGTCAACAACATCTACAACAACATCTAACAATCACTGTCTTTCTATGCAATGAATGCCAGCAGACCTGTCTCTCACAGTGATCTCTTAGGGTCCTATTTTCAGGCTTGCATAAATTAACTAAACTGATTTTAATAGGGTTTTGAGCTATATGAAGATATAGTTTTTTGTCTTTTGCCCTTAGTTGCGTCTAAATTGCATACATTTTTACGTCTCACAAAGACAGACAATGGCAGAGCAAGAAAGGAAAAGTTTCTATAAAACCTTTGCTTGTTTGTTTGTGAGGCCAAACTTTATTGTTTATTTCGGGAGGATTTATCAGCAGCCTGAATCGTGTCCTGACTTGAGCCTCAGAAGTTGGGTGACAGTGGTGTAAGTCAGCCGTAAGCAGCTGCACCCGGCGTAGAAATGAAGGTCTTCTGCTGCCCCCCAGGGGCTTGTGGAGGAGATCACAGGCAGTCCTGCAAGCTGGGAGCTCTCTCATTTGAGGTGGGACAGCTTAAACATGTGCACGCTCAGATCTCAGGACGGACGGGTGGACTCAACATGATTTTATACAATTATCATCTCAAAATGATGTAAAACTAACTGCTTTTTCTTTCAGTGTTTGTGAAAATACATATTTTATTACACTAGTTGTTAGGCCTGCACAGTTAGTATGTCGATTACATTTTAATATATTTTATTTTCTGTTTTACAATGAAAAATAATGCACATAATGCAATAACATTAATTGTTTTCTTGCGGCTGCTCAGATTTTCAGAAAACACTCATGAAAATAAATCAGAATGGTATTTAAATGACAATTAGAACATCCGTGTAACACCATCAGAGACAATCATGGCCTACATTACCGAGTAAACATCCACTCCAGCTGCGGAAAACACAAGGCCTCAACGACAAACCATGTGTAAAGACCTCTTATTGAATCGCAGCATGGAGCTCCAATTCACTGTACAAAGCTGAAAATGCTGAAGTGCATTAGGACGCAGAAATGCTCATAACATCTGTTTCCTTTGTGTTAGAGAGGATATCACTTTGTAGCGAGCAATATGTGCCGTCAGTGACTGCTGGAATAATATTTGTGTTCCCCCCTCAAACAGACACACTGTCACAGAAGCACTTGTCTACATTTTGTAGTTGCTCGAGGAAAATAATTGCCTTATCTGCAACTGTCAAAATGATGAATGCCCCGGAGAGCACCGAGAATTGACTGATGGAATTGGGGGAAAATCTAATCCCTGATCTGAACACTTTGTATAATACATTAACCCCTCTGGTACAATAGGCTGCACAGAAACAGATTTGTATAGACTTGTAAGAAATAAATTCAACGGAGGCTGAAGGATCGATAAACATCAGGAGTTATGGCGGCGTCTGCAGCGAGTCAAACACAACGTCAGGAAACATTATGTGCATTGAGATGTATGTGGGAGTGGAACCAAGGAACAGATGCCAGAAAATATGTGATAAAATGCAAACACCTGCATCTTTTCTGCCACTTATCAATAAAGCTGTAACGATTAGTCCACTACTTGATTGACAAATTAATTTGCAACTTTTTTGATAACTGAATAATCATTTCTTTTCAAGCAAAAAAGCGAAATATTCAAAATTAAACGTGAGAATTTGATGCTTTTCTTTTTCATTCATCACAATATACTGAGTAATTTTGGATTTTTGGACTGTTGGTCAGATAAAACACACCAGTTAAAGGTGTCATTTGGGCTCTGGGGAATAAAACAGGCATTTTGCACTGTTTTCTAACATTCATTAACAAAACGCTTCATCGATCGATTGAGAAAATAGCTGGCAGATGAATTGATAATGAAAGTGATCGTTTTGGTAGCCAAGTTTTGAAAGCACATGCCACATTTCCGCAGTGTCCAGGGTCTGATCCAGGCCTTGGGACCTTTGTTTCATGTCATAACCTCTTTCTCCTCCCATTTCCACTCTGTCTCTACTCTGTCAAATAAAAACAAAAATACCACCCAAAAAAAAAAAAAATATTAGTTGCAGTTCTACATATCAAACTATAATTGATGCGGATGAATAAATTATTGTAGCAGCCAGGTTACATAAATTACTGAAACAAATGAGGTGGGTAAGAACCAAAATACAATCAAAAAGCCAAATAATCTACAATAATGAAAACAGAAGACATAAAAAAATAAAAGCAGTGCGGTAAAATACAACTTAACACCAATATGCATCGAACATTCACTGTACAACGATAGTGCCAAGCTATTTACAGTGTTTTACTGTATTTGAACATTTAATTTTTAACCACCCGGGGCTGAGCCTTGAACAGAATCACTGCTCAGGTTTTGATTTATTTCATGTAGAATAAAAAGGTAAAAAGAATAACAGTAAATAAATTATATACATATGAAAGAAAAATAAATAACTGGACATTTTCCTCCAATTCTTTCCACGTAGCATAGACATGCAAACAGATTTTTTCCCCACTATCAGTATAATGTCCGCCAAGTACAGTAGTCCAGTCTTCTATGATATGCACATTCATATATTTTGAGAACTAGTAGAACTACAGGATAAAATGTAAGAATGACAAATGTGAACTTCATGGTCCATGTTGTGTCTTGTTGTGTAGTGTAAAATATGAACATTTTCCTTAGTATCTCTGGAGCTTATTGCAAACAATTCACATTTTGTGAGTAAGAGTATAATAAGTTGCATGATAAGCATGTATCATTTCCACAGCCACGCTGTAGTTTCAGAAAAAAGCGTGGTGTGACAATCGTACCGGATCTTCCATGAAAACCAGTGTCCCCAAGCGCCCCATAATGACTACTTTCTGTATGAAATACAGAGGGAGTGGCTGTGGCTCAGGAGATAGAGCGGGTTGTCCACCAATTGGAGGATTGTGGTTCGACCGGCTCCTCCAGTCTGCATGTTGAAGTACCCTTGAGCAAGATACTGAACCCCAAATTGGTGCCGATGGCTGTTCCATCAGTGTGTGACTGTAACCAAGTAGCAGGTGGCACCTTGTATGGTAGCCTTTGCCACCAGTGTGTGAATGTGACTTTGAGTGGTCAGAAGACTAGGAAGGCGCTATAGTGCAGTCTATTTGAAGTGTCAGCAACCTCTACCAGCAGCTAATGGTAATCGTGAATGTGGATTGTGAAATAGAGTCATTGTGTTCGCACAATTGTGCTACAGAATTGAATGCGTTCTTCCTTGGTCCATATTATACCTGTCTATCAAGTTTAATGAAAATTTGGTCATAGTTTCCTGAAACCAATCTGAAGGCGTATCCCCCTTGGTGGAGGTAATCATCAAACTGATGTTTAACACAGTAATCATGTTCCACTGTTCGAACATTTAAAACTTCAGTAACTTCCATCATATCATCATGGTACAATTCCAATGAAAGTCAAGAAGCACTGATATTATTATCCCCCAAATCCCACAAAACATGTACTCTACAAATTAGTATTAAATAAATAACAGATTTATTTTTCTCTGGAATCGTCTTTCTATCCAAGTTCAAGAGGCTAGCTCGGTTGACTCATTCAGAAGTTAACTCAAAACATGTCTGTTCTCAACCTCATTTAATCTGCCCTGTATACTCAACTACGGTTTCTAGTTTATATTCAGTTTACATGCGTATGGCTGCGTATATATTACACATTTTCCTATTTGCTATATTTATCTTTTAATAATGCATTTATTTAATACACCCTCAATGTCAATATTTTCCCAGTGTTATAGGAAATTGATATTTTTCAAGGTATTTTATCAAAGTAAGAAATTCTTGACCCTGAAACACTAATCTAGGTATAAATTTAGTTTTTTTCTGTTCATTTTTTTTTTACATCACTTTTTGATGTATTTGTTTATTATTCTTTTATTATTTCAGTTTTAATTTATGTATCCATACTTCAGACATACTTTGTGTTATTGGGATAAACTTTGACTGGACTTTTTGACTTCATAATGAAAAGGGGGGAAAAAGATGAGGTGGATCCTCATCCTGTTTCACAGCGGTGCTTAAATGCAACCTTGTCTTTAGCTGAACGTTTAAGTGATAAAGAAATAATGGTCAGATTAAGAATTCAGTGCTATAAATGAACACGGTGTGATGTGCACAGGAAGATGATGGGAAATTATCTGCTGCTCTTCCTTCCACACGCAGCAGAGTGGAAATCTCACCCAGATATGAAGGGATATCTCTCCTGATTAAAAACCATATTAACTTTTCATAACCTAATGTTCTCAAATGAAGTTTTCTAAAAACGAATGCCCGCGAACGAGCTCTCCCTCTTTTTTGTCACACTTGGGTGGAATACATTATCCCCAATATTAGGAGAGAACATACCTGTAACAGGTTAATGACCTCACACTTTCCACACCATTTCACTTAGCGGGCCATAGCCAGGAAAAGATAAACGCTTCACTCCCAGTTCACTAAATTATGAATTAGCCAAAAGGTGAGGCGATTAAAGATTCAACATTTTACAGTTCGACCAATAGACGATCCCGTTGTTGAGCTTGGGTGGTGATATCTTCAACCATTAGCTGAAAACTGTCTTGATATCCATTACGGAGGGCATAAATATTAGAAGAGGGGCACAAATAATCCAGAAATTACCAATCAAACCTCAGAGAGAAATTACTATCTGTAGTATTATATCGACAGCGCAATCTTCAGCTATATACATTAATAAATGCATAACACATTGCAAACCACTGAATCATGGCGATAATATATTTTTTAAAGTGGAAATATTTGATCAGTTGTCAGTTTTAACATGTAACCCAGGCATTTTCTCAGCAGATTACCTTGAATTTGCACAAAACTACTGGTGTTTTCAAACCATCCTACGGTCGCCTCGGCGTGTCACACTTCCTCAGCCTCCCCCGCGCTGTAACGAGTGCTGACAGGTCACATGGCACAAACTGTGATGTCTGAATAATTTGAACAAATGCTAAATCATTGCAAAGCAGCCAGAGAGATCAGCGATGTGAAAGTGAAGTGTTTGCGCTTCCCCAAGGCTCAGTGGCATCTGTTCTACATGTGTGCAGCAACAACATCCATGTTTCACCAATTAATTGTGCTTGTATTAGAGCAAATATTTGACTTTGAAGCGCTAAAGCGTTAATTGGGGAGGGGGGTCTCTTTCTGCAAAGAAACCTTTAATATTCCACTGCAAAACCTGAGCACGAGTGGAATGTAACCAACTAAACTGAAGGATGAAGTCTTCCTTTATGGGCTGAGAAACTTCTCCTACTTCTTAAGCTAAATAAGCTCTTTTAAAACCTTCTTGGATCAGCTGGAAAATGCATCCTCACAAAGCTGAAAACAGCTGACATCATGAAATGTTTTAAGAGATATGTGGTTTCAGCAGGACAGCCACGCTACAAACATATAGCGATCTTATAGAATCTGATGTAATGCTGTAGATTAAATTACCCAACAGTCTATAAAGACGTAAGAATGAGCACAACCTTCGACATCTATAGAAGTAAAATGCAGCATATACAATGCAGCAGTAGTATCAATCCAAAATATCAGATATAATAGTAAAACATTGACAGGAAACATTTTACTGCAGAATGAGTACTATTATTTTTGATATTTTAAGCACATTTGACTGATATTACTTACCTGTTTTTATTTATTTCATTCAAGATTTTGACTGCGGGACTTCTATTTATGAAGTATTTTCACACAAGAGTATGCAGCTTCAGTACTGTGACATATTGCCTAGTGAAACTAGTGCCACCTCCAGGAAGCATCCTGATCAGATAATAATAATAATAATAAATAAAATCTATTATTATTATTATCTGATCAGGATGCTTCCTGGAGGTTGTCCGGGCACATCCCACTGGTAGGAGGCCCCGGGGCAGACCCAGAACACACTGGAGGGATTACATGTCTCATCTGGCCCTGGAACGCCTTGGGGTCCCCCAAAAGGAGCTGGAGAGTGTTGCTGGGAAAAGGGACGTCTGGGGTGCTTTGCTTGGCCTGCTGCCCCCGCAGCCCGGCGATTGAAAATGGACGGATTGAGGGTTTATATTTGTAAAACTTTACGCAAGCTGAGAAAAGCAACCATTGGATGGAGCGCCATCTTGGAGTCTGGTATCTGGTTTTTGTTATACACCTATGAGAGAGAGAAGAGGTCCATCATGCTTCATGTAACATAAGTAGCAAGACCTTGTGCATAATCTTGTGCACAAATACCACTTTCCTCGAAGTAAAAGCATTCTGGCCAGAGGGCCTGTAACCACAGTATTTTGGGAAAACGCAGACAAAACAACATAGCATGCTGTTGCTAGCTAGCTAGCTTATTCTTAGCTCTGTGTGGCTAACAGTTGCATGTTTATTGATGGGTGGATGTCATGATATTAGCAGCTAAAATTGGTTATTACTACATATATGAGCATGTCATATTAAGGGATGCACAATATTGCTTTTTTGTCCGATATGCTGATATGTAACATCTCATTTGACCAATAACCGATACCAATATTGACATATCCACTTTTCTCCCTACCTAACTGGGTGATCGTCAAGTTTCTTCTCTAGTGGATTTAACTTCATATTATGCATTCTCTTATCCAATATCGGCCAAAACTGATGACGTGCCTATATTTAGCATCCCTCATCATATTTTTTTTTACAAGAAGAAAACTAGTGATGTTCTGATAACGTTTTTTCCTTCCCGATACGATTCCAATACCTAAACTTGCGTATCGGCTGATTCCGAGCACCGATCTGAAACTATACACTAACAGCTGCATACTACTAACCATATCTGTAAATGTGCCATTGTTGGCCAACTGGATAATTTTCAACTGCAGTCCTTTGGCAGCATGTTTTGAAACCAGTAAAAGGATCAAATTCACAGGACAAAGACATAAAGCAGCATTAACTACAGCAGTTAGATATTGTCAAGATAGAACAGAAGGCATGCAAAGCAGCGAGCAACAGCAGACAGTACAATACAGTAACACAACAACAACAAACAGACATGCAAGCAACAAAATGCTTTTTGCTAATGGCTAATGTTACACTGTTTCCTGCAAATCAGTTCTTCACCGCTCTAAAACAGTAGTTGATAGTAGCTGCACACTTCAGCAATCCAGGTGTAAATTTATAAAATTTTAAACGTTTATTACTAAATCAGAGCAACTCTAAAGAAAGCTTTATTTTTTATAAAAGAATATGAAGAATCTGATATATTTTTTGACATATACTATTAAATAGGTGTCAAATACGGCCTGGGATGTGTTAAAAAAGCATTTTAAAATCCATCTCGACTAGTAAGTTATGGATCTGACTACTTCCAACACTGAATGTGAGTCATTTAATTGGAAGTCCTTTAGATGATCTAAAATTCTTATTTAATATCTGTGATTTTGAGCGTGTAGCCCACATTTCAGAATCTCAGTTTTCCTTTTTCTCAGCCTTGAAGTCTTCTTTCTAAAAAAAAAAAAAAAAAAAGGGACTTGTCTGGAGCACAAATCAGCAGAATAAGACAGGCTGATGGCTCTCCTTAATTCTGTAAATTGGAGGGTTGTGAGTCCAATTACGGTCTGTTGGTTCAGCATGAGGCCACCAGGGAGAGCTGTGCTTGTTTCTCACAGTCACAGGAGCAAACCACTCCAGCAGCCTCTGCCCTGACATAAGACGCGTTATCACTAATTACTACTACACGCTTTTTTTGTAGTGGCTTTGTTGCCTTATAATCACTGCAAGAGATGTATTTTGTAACAATCATGTTTAAGTTTAAAGAATCCAACTTTCAAATTAGCGTAAATGAGGTTGTGACTATCCCTAACGTGCTGTCTTGACGAGAGGATGCAGATTCTGATCTTTTCCTTCCTGCAATTATAATTGTTTATGCATTTTCACAATTTGAGACTCTTGTCTTTCTTTAACCTGGCAGAGGAATTATGTACATGAAACCTCTGCAGGATGTGAGGTTGTTGGGGTCTGTTGCTCCTACTGGCCATTAACTGGGGATTAGTGCTGGTGGGGCACACATCTCTTTGAAGAGAGTAATTCCTCACACTTCCTTGCTATAGAAAATCAGGAAGCAATCACAGAAGGAACTATGCAGATGGTCCAGACAGGGGAGGCCCATGACCATTTTTCTGCAGTCACAATTAAGACTTGGAGTGGGCGCTGGCTTTGTGAAAACTTAGCACATCAGAAAATTGAAGGGGACATCAGATGTAGATCCCGGTCTGTCACGCAGTTGTGCTTAAAAGTGAAAGGGGGGAAAGAGTGACAGTAAGATCAAATGCTTCTTTCTTTGTGTGTAATTGTAAACAGTGTTTTACAGGCTTGTGTAACCCTGCACAGTCACTTCTCAGTCTCCCATATATCTGTCAGCACTATATATCCGAGCATGTGCGAGGCTGTCAGACTATAAAAGTTACTGGAAGGGAAATCATCATGATGTCACAGAGAGGCTCACAGGAGTTAAGAATATATGTTAGTGAGAGCGATGACTGGGCATGAATCATTGTGCTGCGGCTGGAAAAAGGAGAATGGTATTAGTGCTGAATGTTGGAGCACACTGACCTCTACAGGGACAAACGGCTACTAGACAGATACCTCCACTGGGAGTCTGCTGACATTTCCAAACAGAGGGAGTCATCTATGTATTATATTTTAATTTTACAGGATTCCTCACAAGTTAAAACACTTTTATATGAAGAGTGGAAGTAACAAAAGTTAATTAATAAAAATGGAGGTGATAAAAATGCATTTGAATTGAAATATATGGCTGTAAACTTGGATGTGAAATAGAAAATAGAGCTATATTGTTATAATTTGATTAATTGAAAGCATGTTTCACTGTTTTCTCCTCAACATTTATTATTCACAACACAAAACTGACAATTATCATTTAAAGAATGTGGCCTCAAGAGTGAAAGTATCAAAAAAAAAGTTGTTAACAGTTGTTAAAAAAGTTTTTTTAAATTAAGTGATGAAAATGCTTATTAATTTATATTTACAGTGACACAACGCATGTGAATTGAAAAATATAGGGGTAAGAATGTATGTCATCTAAAAAACAGATTGATGAATTAGCAAGGGATTTGATTAATTTGTCCACCATTCATCATTCTCAACACATGACTGACATTTATCGTTTCAGTTCAGTTACATTTCATCACCTAAATTGACCTTTCGCTAAGCCCCGCTCCTTTGAGATGGAGCCCACACTGCAACTAACTGCACTCCCTGAAGATATATTACCATATTTTTGGAGAAATGAAAGAGTGATTCCAGAGAGAAGCAGACAGAGGGGTCTACAGTCTGTGTTTGAAGGATATATCCAGGATGTCAAACTGACTCAGCAGCAACAACAGGTTAAAAAGATAAAGATAGTTAGAAGCTAAAGCCGAACTATGGGCTACAGATCACAGTGTAAAAGTGAACCACCACATCTCTGCTGATCGCCACACAAGACAATGAATATAAAAGGAAACTTTGCTGATATTGAACCAGCTGTGTGGCATCACAGTGTGTGCAGATGAACAGTGTTTGGCTGCCAGCACCTGGACCTCCGCCGTCAAACACTGCATTGACACAGAGCTGGTTGAATATGAGCAAAGTTTCCCTGCTTCCCTTCACTGGTTCCTGTACAGCAGGGTCGGTCTTTGTTTCACTGTTATAATCATTACAAAGCAAAAGCAGCATGTGTATACATTCAGTAGGCTATATCTTCAGCAGCTAGCTAGCTAACCCGACACTTTTCAGGGTCTGATTTTGGTTTTGGAACAGGGAAGAAACATATATCTTTTTCCAACCTCTCCAGGTAACGAGTATCGAATACACGACATTTAGCTCCAAATCCACAAAACCAGCCTGAAGATGAAGGAAATCTGAAACGATTGCTGGACCTTTGTTGGACCTGGCAGATGCAATGCAAAGGGTGGAATTTAGAAAAGAGTCAATTATTAATTAGGAGGCATTTTCATTGCTTAATTTTTGCTTCAAGTATTTTGTGTTACTTCCACCCTTGAGGCCATTTTCTCTGAATGATAAATGGCAGTTTTGAGTCGTGAATAATGAAACATGGCTCTATTTCATCAAATATGACTCTTTTAATCTAATGGGCTTAAAATAACTCAAATCACTTGCTAATTTATCTCTCTGTTTTTTATTTCACATCCATTTTTACAAGCTAATTGTTGTTACTTCCACCTCTCATTCTTTTAAAGATGTTTGTGTGTCCTCTGCAGCAGCAGGTTTTACACGTTTGCATTCGCTTTCCTCCGGTGGTCTCCCTGGTAAATTGTTAGCATGTCGTCCAAGCCAAGCACATAGTGTTGTATATAGCACTGGGGGTTTGTTCACTCTTTCAGAGCTGTTTCCGTGTTTTTTTAAATCACTGACTTTGTAAAAACCACTCGGTTTTACTCGCAGAGCTAAATTGAAGGTTGGAGATTGCACTTGTATTTAAAGTTTGCACATAAACTGAGAGTTTTGAGGCAGTTTTAAGGGCTGCAGTTGTGCTGTGGGGCTCGCACTGGGTGTTTACTCCGTTCACTTTGACGTCAAAACACAAACGTATGAATTATCTCTTTTACGAGGTGCAGCTCTGCCTTTACAGAGTTCTCTTTGGTTTCTCACAGTGAGGAGTCTGTAAAGGCAGTCACTTGGCTCACATTATGATTCCTCCTTTTTTATTTTTTTGATCATGCCATTTTATAAATGGTTAGATTTGTCAAATCAGCTGTAAAACTGTAATATTGACCATAACTTTTTGTTTTTTCTGGTGGTTTCTCAGATGTGTGCGTCCCAAAAAATAAAACTTAATGCTACTGTAATAAAGTTACTCAGAAAGAGATGTAGCCACGACGACGCTTTGCAAAACAAACAAGAGAAAGAAAGTTAAATGTTTATACACCATACAGCATGATCAGGGTTTTATTAGCTGTTTTATTTGGTAACTTTGGTAACTTTATTTGGTAACTTTCATACAGAAACCAGCACACGTCTTCTTTCTCTATTGCCAAACTATATATTATATCGAGGCTGTTTCATGTAATGTATTAACCCTCTACTGTGTTTATACATAAATGATTGCATCCATTCTTCAACTATCATGATTTTTGAGTCCTGTCAGACAGATGAGAAACAAAAACACACTTCTTCTTCTTCTTCTTTTGTTGTTGTTGTTGGCCACACTTACCTGACGCTAAGAGGAGCACACACAAAAATATCTATTTTTTGCTGTTTTTCCTTCGTCCCTCAGCCAGATTTTGAGTATTCAGTCGTGCTTTAATTATAATTCAATTTGTTTTAACATTAACTTCAAATAGAAATAACACATAAATCCCTATTTAACTCAACTCTCAACCCAAACTTATTTATAAAGCACATTTAAAAACAACTCACGTTGACCAAAGTTCTGCACAAAAGGGATAAAATGCTAGAAAACGCATACATGAGAGGTGACATAACTGTCAGGTACACAGCTCACACATTTAGACACAACAAACACAGGCACGCGTCAGGAAAGACCACATCAGGGTGACTGAAACACTAATGAATAAAAGTAGGTTTTGAGCCTGGACTTAAACGAGTTATGCTGTTCCACACTTTGGGCGCAGACACAGCAAAGGCATGATCATCCCTGAGCTTAAGTCCGTAGCGTGGGACAGCCATGACCCCCTGGTCAGCTGACATGAGGGACCTGGGTGTAGAATAGGAGGGTAGAAGGTCTGCGATATAGGATGGGGCCAGACCATTAAGAGCTTTGTACACACACAGGAGAACCTTAAAGTCAGTTCTTAACTTCGTGTGATATGGTCTCTCCTCTGGGTACGCGTACAGATTCTAGCAGCGGCGTTCTGAACCAGCTGGAGGCGGGACAGAGAGGACTGACTCATACAAGTGTACAGAGAGTTACAGTAACGGGAGGAGATGAAAGCATGGGTGACTGTCTCCAGGTCTGAGTTGATAAAAGCTGGCTGTTACTACTGCCTTTATTTGTTCATCAGATATCACTCCCAAGATTTTTGACATGGGGTTTTCATTAATATTTAATTGAAGTGTATCATGTGTTGTAAGAGATATTGGTATTGCATGTGTTTTTCATTAAAAGAGCACCAGTCCTTCGGGGTTACTGTCATTCCCACTGAACTGTTGGCTACAAAATGAAAATTCAGGGAGAGTTTTAGAGAGCGTTGTCTCGGTGATCTCACCAGTAGTCATGTGACAGGAGGGTATGTGGGTTGTTATCACCATGGAGGGAACTGAATTAAACAGAAATGAAGGTCATCCTTTGAATCTACAAAAAGTTAGAAGAATAACATTTTATTTTATGTGTATTGATTGACTGATTGATTGATTTTTATTTGTGTCCTGCACACTTTCATGTGCCCAACCCTCATGTATTTACAAGGCACCAATACAATAATGTTGTAACAATCAAAAGTACATGTTATTTTACTGCTCAGTCCAGAAACACAAACCTCTGCCTGGCAAAGACATTCAGCGCTTCCCTTTCTGAAACAAAACTCAAATTGTTCATGATCATCCAGCCAAAAGAAATCAACATAGATCAAGGTCATCTTACTGAGAAGTACATTCCTTATGTCTTCATGCACTGGACAGTAAAACAAGACGTGAACCTCAGTCTCAACTTCACCTAAATTACACAACAAACAAATTCTGTTTCCTCTGAGGTGGCGTTAAACCCTCCAGTCTCTCAGGCTGATAGTAACGTTCCACACTGTAGCTGTTCTTTATGAGACAATAAGTTTGTAGTTTTGGTTTATACCATATGTCAACGGGCCATTTTTCTCCAAACATGCAAAACATTTCACTCCTAATCTCTTGAATATCACAAAGTAACCTGTTCTGGAAAATAAATGACAAAGTTGCCCAAATATAATAATGATTTCAGCTATGTATTTAATGCTAATGCTAAAATAAGTTGTTATAAAGTATCATGAGATTTTTTTTTTTTTATGATGTCATTTGCATAACTGTCATTGTCATCGCTTTATTTATTGTGATGGACAATACACATGGCAATAGAAGGGACAATGCCAGTATTACGTCACTTAAATGCTCTATCAATGCATTTCCTTAAATATGTGTTAGATTTTATATTTCCAGACCAAAATGGACCTTTTTGTCTGTGTCTTAATCATCACTAGAATCTGCATGCAAGTGACTTAGATTGACAGTCAAATTAAAATGAAAGAAACTATTTCAGAACACTAAATATAACACTAGACCTGTCACGATAATTATCAACTTAGCGAGGTCGGCAAAAGTGATCGAGGTCATGTCCATTTAATATCGTACAGTTTGTGTTTACATGCGTGTTTGTTTGCATTTAGGTCACCAACATTTAATCTAACATAAAGCCAGACTAAACTGAAGGTTTTCCCAACCATTATAAGACTTGGACACAGCGTCTAATCGTTTTTTTCGTAGCACGTTAGCTGAATAAACAGAAACATTCATGGCTAATATGTTAGCTTGCACTTTCTGGAAACAAAGGATGGGATGTGTATATCGCCTGTTAAGAAATGACTCTCTGTATCCCTGTGTCAAATGTTTGATATTTATTTAAGTCCATTTTATTTATAGTTTTTGGTGTGTGTTTTTATTTTATTTAGGATTTTATTTGTATTTATTTATTTTTTCTTTGTAACTCTTTTTTTTTTTAATTTAAGAAACAAATAACATGAGGTTGCCATGGTGTTACAAGGTCAAATCCCAGTACATTTTTCACTAATCTTTTTGTCATACCTTTTTCAACAGCATTTGTTCACAATCCATTTCTCCCAGTATTTTGTACATTTCTCCATCTCAAGTCTTAAAAATAAAAGTAAGTCTTTTTATACAGTATATTTCATTTATAATCCCCAGCCAGGATTTTATGATTTCATTGCTCTTTTAAAGTGTGTACTTTGCTATAATATTATGCTATCAGTAGCATAAAATGGTGTCGAAATGACAATAATATCATTCATTGCAATTATTTCTAGGACAATATATCATCCAATATATCAGTTATATATCGTTATCATGACAGGCCTATATAACACAGGGACAGGTGAAGTTGTCTTACAGGTAAAAGGATAACTGTGAGAAATATGTTGTATAAGTTGTATTTAAGTGATGATAAAAATAATAATAAAGTTTTATAAGCCCTACTTGCTCACTTTCTGAGTAGTGCAGCTTTTCTTCTGTATCCACTCCAGGATCTGTGGTCCTTTATTTTTAAATGTTTTGACCTTCCTAATTTTGCATGAAACCTATTTATCTGCGCTGTGTGTGGATGTGCCGCTCTGTCAGTCCTGACCTGGAGTTGGAGCTTGGCCCTAATAATGTCACCTGTTAGCAGGTGGTCTTTCATGGCTAAGCAAACATTTGCAAAGGGCTCCTCTCGGATACTTTGTTGTCTTTTGTCTTAATATATACTTATTTGTTTTTGCAGTTATACATTATGTGCTTCTCATTTATACTCTCTCTGACTCCCATAGTGGACAGTCCTAAAAACAACCATATATCATTGTAATGCAAGCAAACACTATGTTATTATTATTTTTTTGTGCACTTAATGTCTGGGGTGAAGCTATCTAATGAATTTTCGAAAAGTTTGAATCCACACAAAAGGCAGGCATTGTGTTGTGTAAATTCACTCATGTCAACCCAATAAATCTGCAATTAATTAAAGCTGGTAACTCCCTTATTACAGTATATTTAACACTTAATTACCCTGTTAATCAGAGAGCATAAACCATTTGTGGTTTGTTGGATCCGCACCTGTACACTGATGTAAAACCACAACTAAGGTTGCAAGAGTGCATCACAATCCCACATTATATTATCTGTCTTTATAGCCAAACATCAGCTATGTGACCCACTGCTCCCTCTGCTTCAAGCTGCTGCCATCGGATTATCGGCCGCTGCTTTTACACGTCAGCCGGCCAGAGATTTGATTAGCGGCGTCTGTGAAAGAGAAAAGTCAGGGGTGAGCATGGGAACGGACTTATCTGCCTGTGAGCAACTGTTCATTTACGAGGCATGCGAGAGGCCCACGTCGCTGTGGGTACTGGCTGCCACTTACTGTAGACTCACCATTATGCTATTTAAGCACAGTTTTCTAAATGGAGGAATTATTTTTATCAATATCAAAGCTAATTGTATTACAATTTTAGAAACAAAGGACTATTATTTGACAATTATGCGCTGTGCATTTAAAAGTTATCTCGCTTGTGAGTCTCAGTGTTTTTACCTTCAAAGATTAACTGCACCAAATTCCAAGCTAAATACAAGAAACTGGGTGTTCAACTTCTGCCCTCGGAAAAGTAAAGAGAGGTGTGTCTCCCCCTCCGAGGGGCCTCCTTCCTGACAAACTAACAAAAAAAAGCACCAAGGTGGTTTGAAGAGGGGAGAGGAGAGCAGAGGCAGCTGTAGCTCAGGTGGTAGAGTGAGTCATGTCCACAGTGTCCTTGAGCAAGAAACTGAACCTCATGTCTCAATTTTTTGCAGAACCCCAAATGAACCAACAACCTGGCAGAGTCCAAATCCAATTTCCTTAACTATTTATAGCACATACCTGAACACAAAACTGTACATTGTGAGTCATAAGAGAATCGCTCACGGGCCAATCAACTGGTCCTCATCTGTCATCAGACATTAATGAAGGGTCTCGGTCTTACCACCTGCTCTGCATATTCCAGTGCCATGCAGATGTTTTCGTAGCCGCGGGGGATGTCACTCTGAGGCCGGCGGTTGTTGTCCCGTGCGGTATGTGCAGCACCCGTCCACCTCTGTAGTAATAATAATGTACGTCTTCTCTGTTCTTTGTTTAAAAGTATGCACACCTGAATCTGTCCTCACCAGGACATGCAGGTGCAAAGCAACAAAATACTGCTTTCGACTTTGCCCTTTGTAAAGCAGTGTGTTGTGGTTGACATGTGAGTTGTCATTTGTGTTACTTAATAAGGAGAAAAATAATAGAGTAACACAGTCAACTATTACAGCTGAAAGGTGAGAGCTCCCACACCTGAGAGTGCAAGCTGACTGACGAAGATCAAAGACATTCAGTCACATGTATTAGTCATGAAACACAGCCTCAGGAGAAGCAAAGAGAGGTACAGCCGGTGAGTTAGCTGATAACGCGTCCTGGGAAGAGAA
Source organism: Epinephelus awoara (assembly GCA_035609425.1). Classification (NCBI taxonomy): domain Eukaryota; kingdom Metazoa; phylum Chordata; class Actinopteri; order Perciformes; family Serranidae; genus Epinephelus; species Epinephelus awoara. The sequence continues at coordinate 24,725,969 of CM069313.1, forward strand.
CATTGTCCCGTCATCCCACGCAGCAGAGCGAGTTTCACATACACACATGAAATGAACTCAAGGTCACAGGGCACTTCAGGTCACATTCTAAACTCACATCAGGAGAAAGCAGAATGCTCTTTCAACAAGGTGCATCTTTGTCTCCTATTATTTGATATTTTTGTTTTATATATAACAATGTCTATAAGAAATTCTGTAAGTATTGTTGAAGTGGCACCAAAGAGCAGAAGAAATGAACAAACATGGCAACGGTGGAGGCGATCGTAACAATGTACCCTTTAACAGCTGTAAACGGGGGCGGTCTGTGAGGACATCAAATACATCCCGATATGTGGAAGGAGAATTCTTTTGACTATATTACAGATTCAGTCCATTTTTAAATTGTCTTCATTGTCTGCATTGGTCGTGTCTCTCCGAAACTATGCGTCACTTCCCCCACTTTTTGAAACACTTTTTCACCATTTTCTGAGATTTTTCAAACAAGAAAATAATCATTAGGTCTACCAAACACTAGAACAGTGGTTCCCGATCCAAAAATGGGTCGCGGGTCCATTCTTTATGGACCGCAAGTGACTCGCAAATGTGTCGAATTTGTATAAAACACATTTTATTTTGAAGTACACTTAATTTCCGGCACAGAGCCTTTATTTTGAAGCATTGCTTGCTGCTGTAGAGTGAGTGAATGATGGACAGCTACCTACCGAAGACAGCAAACTAGCTCGTCTCCATGGCCAAACTCAAGTATGACACTGAATATGTTCAACTGTGTGGACCTGGGGCTGGACCAGTTGGGAACCGCTGCACCAGAAGACTTTGAGAACTTTTTCCCACACTGCTTGTGGTGTAAAACATTACGCCAAACTCCCTTTAAGAAATATGACATATTAACACTTTCTTATGTGTCTGTAGAAACACATAACTCTAGCAACACACTGTAAAAGGCATCATAATGTGTATCAACAGTATTCTTGTCAATTCTGCATCAAAAGAATCCATAAAGATAAACTGCATTTGCGTACCAACTTAACATTTTGGAATTTGTCGTTTCAACTTGACACGAGCCTCTTTTGGTTAGCTGCACTGTTATAGTGGAAGGAGACTGTGGGAACATGAGGGGAACCGTTTCAAAATTAAAAATTTCTCACTAAATTAAGTGACAGTTGGTGGATCAGATACACACAGAATTAAACACTGACTCTTGTTCACTCCACAGCTCCACCTGTTTCTCCGAGAACCGAGACTTGTTCACGTACTTGCGTCTCCCAGAAGTCTCATCCACGTTTACTGTGTATCTGGTTTACTGCTTCCTGTTTGGTGCCGGAGAGAACGCACCTATTGGTTGTCATTGAACTTCACTTTGTATGACTAAAAACTTAAGATATTAAACATGATTGATTTCGTCAAGACAAAGACGAGAAGACACCAACTTAAAACAGCTCGCACTGAGTTGTATGACCACCTTACGGCAATCGTTTGAGATCACGGGAGTGCACACCAACAGAGGCAAAACTATACCAGCATTAGACATGTGTCTGCAACAGTGGAATCCCTCTGAAAAGCTGTTTGGTTTAAGTCTCGCATCATTTGCAGCGCTATTAAAAACCAACTTGATTTACACAAACAAAGACAAACTGGTTGGTAACGTTATGACGTGGGTACAGTGTGTATTGTAGGTCCTCTTTGGGAGTGGACTTCATTCCTTTGATAAGAATCTTGCAGTCAGAGAAGATGAAACGCTACCCTGTTGGACACATTGGCCTCTTTATATAACGTGTTTTTCTCCAGGGGGAATTTTACTGGTACTTTATCTTCACCCACCACCAACCAAATCAGACCACAGCCTTGTGCGCTGGAAATAGAGCAGCTTTGTGTACGAGAAATGGCCGGGGCAAAGGTATGAAAATGTTCCCTTCCTGCTGCCCGCAATCAGAGAGAGTTTGGAAAGGGCTGACTTGTTTTCTGCTGAGTGTGACTCCACTCACAGTTTTATATGGTGTATATTTAGAGAAGGCAGAGATAAACTAGGACTAAAGAGAGGAGAAAACCATTGAGGGTTTATTGTCTGTCTGTTGTATGTCTCTTTATATAGATCCATTGATTGAATCTGATTGGATGTTGTGGAAATACCTGCCCAGATTTTGAGGCCTCTGTTTTGATTCCATGCCATCATCACTTATAACTATTTAAACAGCATTTTAAGTGAACGTTAGTGACATTAAACTTGACAAATAACCATATGATCCTCATTTTGTTCTTTTATTAGCCGCCTGTTGCGGCGTGGCACGCTGGACAGGGGTGCGTTCAGTTATTTTAGCACCGTGGTTTGTGGTGAATGTGGACACGAGCATGCAGCACATGGCTCTATTTTTGTCACTGACCCATATTAAAATTATCACAGTATAATAAATATCTATTTAATGTTTGCTATGACAACTCCAAATGCTGGATCCCACACTGGGGCGCCACAGTCTGTAATTATCGTTCGACTTGTACTCGAAATAAACTGTTGGTTAGTGGTGCATGATGCACTCTGAGCTACACAAACGGTGCTTTGTTTCTGGAGCTTCCCCTTTAAGAAGAAGACTTCAGAGTGAGCAGAAAGGTGGGAATTAAAGCCCGCAATTTTGGTTTTTCGAGCGTCTGTGGCTCATTTTCTGCACCATCATTTCCTACGTGTAAAAATGGATACTCGCCGTCTGCTTCCGGTGGTCACCCTGGCTTGCTGTGCAAACATCTTTTGTGGCGTCCGTGCAGCAGCGTCACATGGCGGCTGCTCAGATGGCATCTGTTGCATCAGAAAGGAAAAGGCCTGTCATTACGATGTTGAGGCTGGAGATTAATCTATAATTGGTAAACGCATCAGCACCACATCTTATGGGAAATGAAGACGATGCTTAATGTTTCTCATTAGCCACCCCTGCTCCTTCTGCCTCGTTCTAGCCCTAAACTGTAACGCCTGTTTTATTGTGAGTAATAGTGGCACTAGAAAGGCACTTACTCTGTATTTGGAGCGAAGCCAGCAGAGTGGGACAAATGGAGCGACCCATTCAGTAGTTCTAAATTTTTTTAAAGACCTCTTCGCTCTGGCTCGGTGCTGACACAAAAGGAGGTATTGATGTGAGGGAAGACTGAAGCTTTGTGTTATGCCCACCAGAATTTGGCTGTGGAAACAGCTCTTTCACAAACCTTAATTCAAAATGCAAACGGTGGCACATCTTGTACTCGAGAAACCTACAGTAGGCCTTTTTCATTTGAGCTCTGCAGTGACACACATCACGGACATTTAAGCAGAGTCTGAAGGATTAAATAGACAAATTTTTGCTTGTTTTCTTTTGAAATCTGGTCGTTGGCTGTCTGTGTTTGTTATGTGCAGCATGCTGTGATGTCAGGGACTGTTCTTTACTCAACAGAGGAGGGGGATGGCTGGGGTCTAACTTCATTTTTTTTCTTGTCCTTCCCCTGAATCTACAAATATTTTTTCCTTGAGCCTCGCTGAGTGACGAGGAGGAAATGCATGACCCTCTCTCCACCATAAATATTCATATATTCTTTTTTAAATTCACACCAGACGTAGGTATTGGAGCAACTGCAACTAGTAAACAGCTCAGGAGTTATCACTGAAACAAACTGCTAATTTCTTCAGCAAAATGCAAATCCTCCAACAAACCACACACAGAACCAACACAACTGAGTAAGCCTACGCATCACACACACACACACTCCTGCATGCACACACACACATGCAACTCAGTGTGCAGACAGTTACAAGTGCATAATGACTGTTTTCCCACATAAACTGTACACAGCAGTGGCAGCAGCAGCAGCCTGTCAGAGTTATTTCAGTAGCTTGGCCCAGCGGCTGTTATTAGATTTTAAAAACTGACTTTGATGTTTGGAGTTAAAAGTTTGAAAATGAAATGAAACCAAAACATTGGTTTTTCACCATTGTCCTGCATGCAGGAGCACAGATAACGTTTTTACAGAATTCGGCCCATATGTTTTGTTTTTGGCGAATTTTTAAATGAGACTTTGATGAATTTCACTATTTTAAGCCTAGATTTGGTTTTGTTTCCTGACGAAAGCGTATGTCGCACATGAGGTGTTCACACTCACTCATTTCCCATGGAGCCTATCCCAGCTGACACTGGGCGAGAGGCGGGTTACACCCTGGACAGGTCACCAGACTATCACAGGGCTGACACATAGAGACAGACAACCATTCACGCTCACATTCACACCTACGGACAATTTAGAGTCACCAGTTAACCTGCATGTCTTTGGACTGTGGGAGGAAGCTGGAGTACCCTGAAAATCCACGCTGACACAGGGAGAACATGCAAACTCCGCACAGAAGGGCTTACCCACCCCGAGGTTCGAACCAGAAACACTCTTGCTGTGGGCCAGGAAACAGCTTAGTGGTCATTAGAAAGCAGCATGGAGGCCAGTGAAAATGTTACGGTGATTACTTCTTTTTAATATCCGTTACTTTTTCAGTCTCATTTGGAACGATGTTCGAGCACTGCTTGGACGGAGACAAATGGGGGGTAAAATTAGCGTGTCCACCCGTCTGCCGTCTTACCTACCTCACTGCCTATCCGAGCTTAAGCCGATAAATAACCATGACTACTATAGAGTCATTTGACCCTAGAGTGACCTCATAATCTTTACCATTTTATAAAAAACGCCAAAAGTTAGTGGATGTTTGTGGTTGTTTTTTGTTTGTTTGTTTGTTTGTTGTGTGTTTCAAACCTGCTGCCTGGCTCTGGGGTTTCAGATGGTATTTAAAATGAATGCAAAACACAACCATTTAAAGCTGTATGTCCCTCCCCAGCACTTAAAAAAATTCTTGACATTCCTCCCTGGTTTTGCACCACTTGCTCCCCCTTCACAGGTAACAAACAGTCCCTAAATGTTCCTACACTCCTGCTGACTAACAGGGGCATGATGGTCAAACCTGGGGTCAGCTTCTCTGAGGCCTGTAGACACCAAGACAAAAAACAAAGAGCTCAAGAATGTAGGAAATTGTAAATCCGGTTTTACTGGCATGGCAGAAATTACTGTGGTTTTTGAATTGTCTCTTTAAGGAATGTTAGTCTGGCTTGAAAATATGAGCAAAATGAGTGTATTTCTATTTATATTTAAAATAAAAAACAAAAAACAGGGTTTCTACGGTCATGGAAACCCTGGAACAGTCATGGAATTCCACAGTGTTGTTTTCCAGGCCTGGGAAAGTCATGGAATTTTGTTGTGTTAAATGAAATAATTGTTCCAGTAATCTTCCGTGGATAACCCTCATTGTAATCTAACATAACAGCAAATTTATTTTCCATAGCATTCTAAATTCTACTGCATTGAGATGGAGCAAGTCTCGTAAATGGTCATGGATCCTTTTATGAAGGGCCCTTGAAAAGTTAAGAAATATTTCCTGTGGTAACTGAATAAAGGGTCAGTAAACATGGAAATGTCACCTTTTCACTGAGAATCAGAGCAGCACTTTGTCTTGTTGTCTCTGCATCACCTGCTTACCTAACCCCAAGTATTTACTTAAACTCTCCCCTCACCCACAGAGCCATTGTTTGTACTGCAGGGAGCTGACTGCAAGAGTCATGCTGGATGGCTAAAACCATGAAATGTCCATGCTATTTCAAACCAGAACATACATCTAAAATTAGAGTGGGAGTAATGCTTCACTGTTTTCTTGTGGGACTGGGTAGAGGGGTTGGCAGCACTGTACATAAACACTGAGCTCATAATCAGCATGATAAAGGGTGTTCCAGAGAAAACAGATGCAAACCAAGAGAAACCCAAGTAGGGAAGTGAAGGATTACATCGCATCTGGGTGGAAAATCCCTGGTGTTTATCACATGTCACATGCCCTCTGGTACTCCAACAGGCCTTTTGGGACAAGGTGACATTCAAACCTAAAGCATCAATAAAATTCAAACACAGTCGTCGCAACAAATGGGAATTTCCACTTTTATCTTAGTGAGAGACATTTTTCTTTAGAAGTAGGATTGTTTTGGGCATTTTGGCAAACACCTCACAGAGAGCGTCTAGACTTTATTGTGAGGACGAAATTGGTTACTGCATTTTATAAGCCACCACAGTCATCACAATTATTGTTATTCTGTGTCTTTGTACATTTTGGTGGCCGTAATGGTCAGACAGCTTGGGCCGCTGCCCACATCCCGAGGGCACTTCTCATGTTTTTCTAAATCTAAATCCAGAGAAAATGGGCATCCATTTCCGTTCTGGCAAACAGTCTGTTTTGACGCGGTCAGCCACAATGGAGCACGCTGTGTTTCATGTGAGAAAGGAATTTAAAAATGCTACTAAATAGTTCAGTGACTTGCCAAATGGTGATTTCAAAGGTCTTCTGTGACTCAGCACAACGAAAACAGCTGCTGAAAGATGAATGGACACATGTATTCTTTGTCAAACAAAATTAGTGTGTATATACTGTTATTTTACCCCTTTTAACTCTGCCATACAAACATTCCACCTGTGCTTATGTTGGTATTTTTGCTTATTGTGATGTCATTTCTTGGAGTATCTTCAAATGTTTCATACCCCTTAAATCTGTACAACCTAAGCAATTGAAATTGTGTCATAAATTCAAACAAAAATACAAACGTTTGACTTTTCTTTAATCAACTTATAAAATATCAACACACAAAAATTGATCCAAAATATTTTTAGATGTAGAAACATGATCAAAATATTTCTTAACACTCCAGAAGTTATTTGAACTATGTACATTTTTAGTTCTTGAGATATGCTAATTAGAGTGCAGCCGTTTTGACAGCTTTATTTGTAGTAGAAAAGTTTCCAGTGCCCTACATTGGTATTTTTTGTATTTCACATCCCTAAAATCTGTATAACCTAAAAATTAAACGGTTATGTAAGTCAATAAACCATAATAATTAATAAAAGTATTGAAATTGTGTCATAAATAAATAAAAAAAAATCGACAGAAATTCCTATTGATTTGCTTCTCTGCTCCTTTGGTGCCATACACAGCCGGTTTTCACCATCTTCTGGACCACTTGTAGTGTTCTGTCCTCATCAGGCGCCCCTTTACTTGACTAGACAGACAGCTAACGATGGAATGAAATTCTGAGGCAGAAGTGGGTTTTGACAGTTTACTCCAATCTTCAAGTTTACAGAATTCCTCTTCCTTGTCCTCCGTAAAACTAAATAAACAAAATATAAATGTACAAAAACGTTTGTTTCTTCTTTCTAAATAAACATACAATGCAGCTTGCAAAAATGCATGAGGAAAATTAACATGCTGATTAGCTTGCTAGCTCTACATGACTTGCAGAAAATATTCAGACATTTTAGCTACACACAAAAACGTAATGTGGGCATTAATTTGGCTAGAATTTAACATAAGCTGCATACAAGCATAAATTGGTACTTTATACACAAAATTACGAACATTATGAACTTACAAGCAAAGCCTTTCCAAGGGCATGAACGAATTACAAGGATGAGCAGCACATCTTCACCTTGGCATGGTCTGACTGAACTGAAGAAATGACCTTTCTACTTCCTAGCTGTGACATCACAGGTCATCCCCTTAAGGTGGCACTAAACCCTCAAGCCTTAAGGTGGCGTTAAACCCTCAAAAGTTTACAAATGCCATGACACTCCCCGCCTGGCATTGTGAGGTGCCACTACCATAACAAACTATATCACATAAACATGACAGTCATTACAATTACAGTCCTTCAATGCAGTCCTATGACTCTCAGTCACTGTGGGACATGAGAAGTACTGTTTCAGATACAGGCCTCTGGTAGGTCTTGGCAGCTCCATTCTTGAAGATCTTAACCTCGACCTTTCTGACCTTACCATCTTTGTCTGGAAAGGTGTTGTTGATGAGCCCCATTGGCCATTCATTGCGACTCACTTGTTGGTCTTTCAGCAGCACTAAGTCTCCAACCTTGAGGTTTGGACGGCTGGCCTGCCACTTTCCTCGGCTCTGAAGTGTCCCAAGATACTCCCGTCTCCATCTGTTCCAAAACACCTCCGCAAGGTGCTGCACCTGCCTCCATTGCTGCCTGTGCAGATCCTTTGCGTCGAAACCTCCAGGTGGAGGTAGAGGAGTGCAGACCTTTTGGGTAAGAAGCATCGCTGGTGTGAGCAGAACGGGTGAGTCTGGGTCTGTCGTGATAGGGGACAGTGGTCTGGCATTGATTATGGCTGTTATCTCTGCCATGAGAGTGGAAAGCACTTCATGTGTCAATTGAACATGATTGGACTGGAGAAGCATTGCATCTAGGATGCGTCTGGAAATCCCTATCATTCTCTCCCAGCTGCCTCCCATGTGAGAGGAATGAGGCGGGTTGAAGACCCATGTGCAACCTTCTTCTCCTAGGTACCTTCTGATGTTGGACAGGTTTGGGTCTGTGAGTAGGAACCCCAGCTCCCGGCAAGCACCAACAAAATTGGTACCACAGTCAGATCGAATCTGCTTGACAGGTCCATGCAAACTGACGAACCTTCGGAAGGCATTAATGAAACTGGAGGAGTCCATAGACTCTATCAGCTCAATGTGGATGGCACGTGTACTAAGACACGTGAAAAGGACAGCCCACCGCTTGCTGTTTGCCTGGCCTCCCCTTGTGCGCCGTGTGACAACTGACCAAGGACCAAATACATCTAGTCCCACAAAGGTAAAGGGAGGTTCCATGCTCAAGCGATCAGGTGGCAGGTCTGCCATCTGTTGAGTGTTTGCTCGGCCTCTGAGTTTTCGGCAGGTGATGCAGTCATGCAGGACATGCTTGATCAGTCTTCTTGCTCCAATGATCCAATATCCAGCAGATCGCACTGCTCCTTCTGTGAAAACTCGACCTTGATGCATCACTCGCTGGTGATGGTGTTCTATGAGCAGCTTTGCAACGTGACCCACTGGAAGAACAAGAGGATGTTTCTCTTTGTACTCCAGATCACCATGCCTGAGCCGTCCTCCAATCCTTAGCATCTCATCGTCGTCACAGTAGGGACTGAGTTTGTGCAAAGGACTGCGTGTGGGGATGTCTTTTCCACTGGCTATGCAGGTAAGTCCCTCCTTGAAGGCCTCTTTCTGCACACTTTTGATTATTATGTTTTCTGCCTTTGCCAGCTCTTCAATGCTACGTGGCTGTTTGCAGTAATGCCATGAACGACATGTCTGATCCTGGGTCTTGTTTTTGACTGAGTGGGCAATGTGAACTAGCAAGCTCACAGCTCTGATCAACTTCTTCCATGAAGAGAACCGCTCGAACCTCTGACATCCGAGCTGAGGCCCATGAGTGAGGAAGTGAGTGGCGATTGCTCGTACCTCTGCATCTGAATCAGGGTCAATGAGGTCATAAACTTCCATGTCTGGGTCTTTGTTGGGTTGTGACAAGAAGGCAGGCCCTTTGAGCCAGATGCTGTCACTCAACATGGCTGCAGACACAGAACGAGTGCCTATGTCGGCTGGGTTACAGTTTGTGGGGACATAGTGCCACTGCTTGGGTTCTGATGACCTTCTGATACGTTGCACCCTGTTGCCAACATACACATAGAACCTTCTAGTCTGGTTACTAATGTATCCGAGGACTACACGACTGTCTGTGTAGAATTCCACAGCACTCAGATCAATGTCAGATTCGCTGGCGATAACCTCTGCGATTTCCACGGCTAGAACAGCTGCACCCAGTTCTAATCTTGGGATAGTGTGTGCAGTCTGTGGAGCTAGTTTAGCTTTGCCCAGCACAAATCCAATGTGAGGCTTCTCCTCTGCATCAATGACTCTGAGATAGGCAACAGCTGCTATAGCTTTCACTGAAGCGTCTGAGAACACATGTAGCTCTTTCCTTGTAGCTGTTGAAACTGTGGTAGCAGCATAAGGTCTCTGAATCTGCAGTTGCTGAAGATCACTGAGAGAATCTCTCCAGGTGCTCCATTCTGCTTCCCTGTCTGCAGGAAGTGGAGAGTCCCAGTCCAAAGCCTCACTTGAGAGCTCCCTGAGCAGCATCTTTCCCTGAATCGCGACTGGCGCAGCGAACCCTAGTGGATCGAATAGCCCATTGATGGTTGCAAGGACACCTCTTCGAGTGTAGGGTTTGATTTTGTCGGTCACTTTGAAGGTGAAAGTGTCTTTGGTTAAGTCCCACCTTAGACCTAGGCTGCGCTGAATGGGTGTTGCATCAGCATCTAGGTTGAGTTCTTTGAGCCCTTTGGCGCGGTCGTCGACAGGAAATGCTTCCATTACCTGCTTGCAGTTGGATGCCACTTTGTGGAGACGGATGTTGGATATGGCAAGCATCTTCTGTGTCCGTTTCAACAGATCGATAGCTTCGCTGGCTGTGGGTCTCGATAGAAGCCCATCATCCACATAGAACTCCCTCTCAATGAAGTGTCGTGCATCAGAGCCAAATTCCTGTTCGCCGTGAGCTGCAGCGCGCCTGAGTCCATATATGGCAACTGATGGAGAAGGGCTGTTGCCGAATACATGAACCTTCATGCGATACTCACAGAGGTCTTTGGCGGGGTCATTGTGTTCGTGCCAGAAGAACCGTAGAAAATCTCGATGGTCCTCCCTGACAACAAAACTGTGAAACATCTGTTCTATGTCCACAGTCACTGCAACAGCTTCACGTCTGAACCGCAACAACACTCCGACCAAGCTGTTGTTCAGGTCGGGTCCAGACAGCAGGACGTCGTTGAGGGATACGCCATGGCTCTTAGCACTTGAGTCAAAGACCACCCGGATTTGGCCAGGTTTTTGCGGATGGTAAACCCCGAAAATGGGTAAATACCAGCACTCTTTCCCAGCTGGGAGTGGAGGAGCCTGCTCAGCGTGGTCACGATCAAAGATGTTCTGCATGAAGGTGACAAAGTGCGTCTTCATTTCAGGTCTTTTCTCCAGGGTGCGTTGGACAGAAGCCAGTCGTGTGAGGGCTTGGTCCCGACTGCAAGGTAGGCGTTCGCGAGGTGTCCTGAATGGAAGTGGGGCAACCCAGCTATTTCCATTGTCCATGAACATCTCTGTATCCATAAGCTCTAGGAACAGTCTGTCTTCCACAGACAGTCCTATCTTGTTGTCATCTTTGGTTGTTTCGAAGACTGTACTTCCTAGTGTACGCTCAAAAGGTTTGTGGAATTCTGGAATGGCTGCATGTTCAGACCTGGACCCAAACTTCTCCTTTACATGAAGCCTGTTAGGACAGGGGCTGAAGAAGGAGGGGCGTTTGTTCTCAAGAATGTTGGTGCGGTAACTCTGAATAGCTCCAGGCCTATGAGTGTTCCCTAAGCAGACGTCACCTATGATGACCCATCCCAGGTCCACTCTCTGCGCATATGGGGCATCATGTGGACCATTCCGTTGCTCTCTCACCTTATGGACTCTGAGTAGGTCGCGACCTAGTAGAAGGAGGATCTTGGCCTCTGGATCCAGTGGTGGGATGGCATGAGCTATGGGCTTGAGGTGAGGATGGTGAAACGCTGCTTCAGGAGTTGGAATTTCAGCACGGTCGCTTGGAATATTGCTGCATTCAATTAGCGTGGGCAAGGTGAGTGTCGTAGTTCCATCTAGGGACTGCACTATGAACCCTGTGGCTCTCCTGCCTGTCATCTCTGTTGTCCCTGCACACGTTCGTAGTGTAAAGGGCGAGTCTGACCCCTTGATGTTGTACATGTCAAAGAAGTCGGGCCTAGCAAGAGACCGGTTACTTTGGTCATCTAAAACCGCATACGCCTGTGTCACTCTCTCTGGGTGTGCTTCAGGATAGACCTTTACTAAGCAGATCTTGGAGCAGGACCGTGAACTTTGACCCTCTCCACACACCTCAGTACAGCTTGAGGCGACAGTTAGTGGCGGTGTTCCTTCTGCGCTCTCCCCGCCATGCACAGGTAATGACGGTGGCGGTCCAGGATGGAGAGCTGAGACGTGATTCTCACTATCACACTCTTTGCACTTAATGACTGCAGTACACTCTTTGGCCATGTGAGCTGTTGAGGAGCAGCATCTAAAACAGACACCAATGTCTTTCAAAAGGGTTTTGCGTTCCTCTAAGGGCTTGCTGCGGAACCCTCTGCAGCGCTTGAGAGGATGCGGTTTCTTATGAAGGGGACATTGCTTCTCAACATCACCAGCTTTGTGGTCTGCAACTTCCCTCTTGTCCTTCTCTTGTGATATGTCTGTCTTGTGGGCAGACACAAAACTCTTCTGCGGTTTCTTACTAGCAGTGCCTTGCTTTAGGTACTCTGTGTTACCAGTTTGCAGCCTGAAACCTGGATCGTTGCGTGCTCGTGCCTCCTCGCTGACAAACTCACAAAAGAAGGAGAATGGAGGGAAGGATACACCATAAGTGGCCTTGTACTTGAAGCCCTGTTTAAGCCACCGCTCTTGGAGATTGTATGGCAATTTCTCCACAATAGGAGTGACACCACGTGCAGTGTCCAAGTAGCTAAGGCCAGGAAGATAGCCCTCTAGCTTAGCGGCTTCTAACTCGTGAAGGAGGTCACTGAGCTCTCTCAGCTTCACTGGATCTTTGTTAGTGACCTTTGGGAAGTTTGTGAGCCGGTCGAATAGTGACTTCTCTATAATCTCTGGAGAACCGTAGCATTCCTCCAAGCGTTCCCAAGCCTTGGCCAATCCAGCTGAGGGGTTACCTACATGCACTGCTCTTATTCTCCTGACATGCTGTGAAGATTCTCGCCCTAACCACTTAATTAGAAGGTCTAGTTCTTCACTGGCGCTGAGATGTAACCCAATGATGGCGTTGTAGAATGATGATTTCCACGCCCAATAGTTCTCAGGAGAATCATCGAACTGTGAGAGGCCAGAGGTAATCAGATCTCTGCGTGCCAGGTATCTGGCTACATCACCAATGTCTGCACTGCCACCTACTGGCTGTTTTGAGTCCTCTTTGAGATGTGAGGACTGCTCTGCTCCAGCAGTAGGTTGCCTTGGAGATGTGTAATGAGGTACAGGCTTGGTAGGTTGTGGTGCTGGTGTCGAAAAGTTTGGGATTTTAGCAGTATGGGATTTTACTGCAAATTCAGTGAGGCGCTGTCTTGGAGGAGACTCAGATTTCAATACATGAATTATTGGTGATACGGGACGTGATTGTGGTTTAACATTTTCTTCTAATTGTTGCTGAACATACTGTTGTGTTCTCTCTTTCGTGTCCACAATGAGTGATTTATCATCAACTTCAGATTCTTCTGCTGCCTCAAGAGCATTAGCTTCTGCTAAAGCAACCATCACCTCCTTCTCATGTCTGAGCGTGTTTAATTTAGCTTCAAGTTGTGCTTTCTCAATGAGAATATCTGCCTCCTTCTTAGCATATTCAGCTCTTACACGAGCTGCTTCCACTTTAGCATGAACTGCAGCTATGGCTCTGCTAGCCTTAGATTTGCTTGATAAAGATTTCTTGGAAGATATACTTGCAACTGACCTGGTTACCACAGGAGAGTGATATGCTGACCCACTGGGTTCTTTAGCTTCCGTAGCGGGTTGTTGAGAGGCCTCTTCAACTGCATTTTTCTCAGCCATCATTCAGATATGCTGTGAGCCAGGTGTAAGCAGTGGTGAAGATGATGAGAAGTAGGATGGCAAATGAAGAGCGTTCTCCTTGTGCAGTTCTGCCCGATGTGCCGGATGCTTTTTTACTGTTCTGTCCTCATCAGGCGCCCCTTTACTTGACTAGACAGACAGCTAACGATGGAATGAAATTCTGAGGCAGAAGTGGGTTTTGACAGTTTACTCCAATCTTCAAGTTTACAGAATTCCTCTTCCTTGTCCTCCGTAAAACTAAATAAACAAAATATAAATGTACAAAAACGTTTGTTTCTTCTTTCTAAATAAACATACAATGCAGCTTGCAAAAATGCATGAGGAAAATTAACATGCTGATTAGCTTGCTAGCTCTACATGACTTGCAGAAAATATTCAGACATTTTAGCTACACACAAAAACGTAATGTGGGCATTAATTTGGCTAGAATTTAACATAAGCTGCATACAAGCATAAATTGGTACTTTATACACAAAATTACGAACATTATGAACTTACAAGCAAAGCCTTTCCAAGGGCATGAACGAATTACAAGGATGAGCAGCACATCTTCACCTTGGCATGGTCTGACTGAACTGAAGAAATGACCTTTCTACTTCCTAGCTGTGACATCACAGGTCATCCCCTTAAGGTGGCACTAAACCCTCAAGCCTTAAGGTGGCGTTAAACCCTCAAAAGTTTACAAATGCCATGACATGTAGCATAATATAATGATGATGTCGCAAGCGGACATTGTAAAGACCCAAAAGACCGACAGCTTAGCTTTCTGTCGCAAAAGGATTAAATGCTGTAGCTCATGTAGTTTTCTATTTGAGATCGATTTTTAACAGGATGAAAGCAACAGCCCCTGCTTCCACCTGTAGGAAGTTGGCTTTCAAAGGGTTGAACCTGGGAAAATCTGCCAAAAGTAGGCGATATACTAATTTCTTATCACCAGTAGACCAGAGCAGTGTACATGACTGTGCAGCAGACAGTTGTGCCTTTCTGTTGTTTTTTCCCCCTAGTGTGTCACATTCAATGTCATGGATATGCCAGAAAACCGGTCAGTAAACCGGATTTATACTTCTGTTTCTAACTGATGCCGTACCTACGGCTGTATCCTACACTGGTGCCTGATATGCACTTAACTACACATCGCGGCGATGCAGACCTCCTGTCTATTTCTGTAAGCTGAAACCATTTCCCTCAGTGGAAACAAAGCTTTTATTTTACTTTAATTTCACAGATAAGAAACAATAAATTGTGAAGACAATAAAGCCTCCACAAAAATAGCATTTTAAGTCTTGTGTGTCATTTATCCTGGCTTCATATGAGCAGAGAAAAAGTCTGCTTGCTGCTAGGCTAATTTATACAATGTAAAACGCCATAGGCTTGTGCTAATAACATTAGCATGTCGTATTTGTGGGGAAAATGTGTCCAGATAAAGACAAGTGTTTATCTGTGAATGCTGCGAGTTATAGTGAAGCTGATTTGTGTACTTGTGTTTGAAATTGTCTCTATTAAGAGTCTGTTTAATGTGTGTTTAATGTGTGTTTTGGTTCAACTAAACTTTACAGCAATTAACAGAAACCTCCGCCGCCAACTAGTGTTTTGGAGGTGTAACTGCAGAGTGACACAGACACGCCACTGCACAAGTATAAATGCTCACAACGTGCGTAGGCTCTTCAAAGAGCTGACGCCCTTGTATAGATCCAGCCTAAAAACCTGCATGGAGGCCAGTGAAAATGTTACAGATGTTACTTCTTTGTTAAATCTCTTACTTATTTGGTCCCTATTAATTGATGCCAATACTGATTTTGAACAATTTTCTGCTTGGACAGAGAAGGACAGATGGTATTTTGGGCCACGCGTCATTGTACTGCGCTGGAAGAGCAGCAGAAATTAGCGTGTCCACCCAAGTGTCTGGAGCTGGAGCTGATAAATACCTGTGACTATTGCAGAGTTATTTGTCTCAGTAACCTTTTTACATTAAAGACAAAAGCCAGATGTTAGCAGGTGTCAGAGGGTGTTTGAGTGCAGTGGGAAAGGGGCCATACTGTAGATGGCACGGGATTAAAGTTTTGAAACATCTTTGCTGATTTTTTCCCCATACAATCCTTTGTGTATGAGCGAAACTGGTGTTCATACCCATTTCTATACTGCTTTTATAAACACGGTAAACACATCAGTGCAGCTGTGGCAGGAAACCAAACCACAACAGATCTTTGATGTCTGCCTATGGGTTGTATGTAAAGAAAAAAAAAATAACAGCACTCATAAATCCCCAGGTTACCGTTTCCTGTTTCAGCTCAGAATTAGAAAAATGTCTGGCTTTAATAACAGCGAGACAGCTCCTGTGACATTTGATCCACTGTCAATAAATGCCTGTGAAAAACAGGTTTTATTGGCTGCGTTTTATTTGAAGCAGCGTGATATTGGACAAGAAGTGCTTCCTATGCAAAGTTTGCCACAGAGCTTTAAGCAACTTCTGCTGATCCACTGGAAAACTGCCCATATGGATTTTATGTATAGTTGGGAAATTGTAAAAAATGAGAGAAAACTCAATAGCAGTGACATTTTCAGTACGCTGGTGTTATGTGACAGATGAAAACTGCTTAATTTGTCTCCTCATCACTCATCAGTCGCATGCAGTGAGTTTCGTGCATTTAAATTCTGCGCCTGCTCCTCGCACA
Organism: Epinephelus awoara; assembly: GCA_035609425.1. NCBI lineage: Eukaryota > Metazoa > Chordata > Actinopteri > Perciformes > Serranidae > Epinephelus > Epinephelus awoara. The sequence continues at coordinate 24,742,196 of CM069313.1, forward strand.
GTCACTCATTATCACATGCAACAACCTGAGTTTTATGAATTGCATTCCTCAGTGTGACATAATTTACTGCGTATTTAGATTTATGTATTCTCCTCAACCATCATTATCGCCTGCAACAGCACGAGTTTTATGTGCAGCACTGAGACACGTCTGAATTAACTCAATTTTGTGTCTGTTTATCACTGATCTTACAGCAAGGTATCATTTGGATCCTCTGCTCGGGCTGTTTTGCATATTTCAAACCCCTCATGGTTGATGTGGCGGGGCACCATATAACAGAGCAGGAGGGTGGGGTTACCTAAATGCCCTGGTTTTACTGCAGAGGGGGGGTGAGAAGGCTTTAACTCAGTGGAAAGTGGTTATTCTATATTTGCTCCAACCATACACTTACTCCACCCTCCGCACGTCCCACATAAAGCCACTCCAATATAAGAGTTTATGAATGCTCAACCTCTTCTCATTAGGTTTAGACTCTTTAGAAGCTGCAGACCTGGGAACACTTCTTATTAAAGTAGAGCAACCAGCCCAAACTAACCAGATAATGATCTGTTGATATGAGTGAATGTGCTTGGAGTGCTCTGATGTGGCTTTGCTCAGCAGCGCGTGAGAGCTCACATGAGTGAATTAATAAATATTTAAACAAAGAAAGTCACTTTTTTTGGTGTAAAAGAGAATGACTTAGGCAGAGAGGCTGTGTAAACGACTGGCTCCCTGCGTTTCTGGAAGCGGGTGGGGTCAGGTGGACCAAAATGACTTGGACCACATTATGTATGTAAAGTTGGTAATTACTAGGTTTGGAGACCTAAATAGCCGGGCGCCCAGTGGTAAACACACTGGAAGTCAAGGCAGCTGCCTCCACAGTATCCTTCCTTCTTGCCTCCTCAGAAACAAACTAGACAGTGTGCAGAAAGCTTAAACGTTTGGTTTATATAGCACCAAAAAAAGCCAGAGACCCTTCAATTAACCACTCAAACAGAATGCTAGGAGGCTTGGAAATCAAAGAGTGGTTGTGTTTCACAAGTAAAACTATGAAATGAACTGTGAAGGTTCGTTTTTTTTGTTGTTGTTTTTTTGGCACAAAGAACAAAACGGCTCAACAAACTCGTTTATACACACAAATAAATGTGAACCAGCCGTGATAGGTCTTACTGGTAAGAGACCACATAACAGGAAAAACGTCATGTGTCACTATAATAAATCAGAGGTGCTTATCAGCTGGTGATACACCTACACCTTACCAACGCTGGATTTGGAGGAGCTTTTCTTTTCTAGCATAACCTGGGCCTTACAGTCCAAAACAACACAACGACCCTGCAACAGAGCTTCTTAGCAACATTGTCAGAGCAACTCTAGACATGGCAATGTTGTTCTGTTGGTCCATCGTCTTGGTCCAGACTGAAACGTCTCAACAGCTATTGGATTTGCCATAGAATTTGGTGCATTCATCAATGGTCCCTCGAGGATGAATGCTACCGACTTTGGTGATCCCCTGCATTTTCCTGTAGCGCCACCATGAGGTTGTCTTTTTTGTTTTTTAGTCAAATGTCCTCAACATCCATTTGATGAATTGCCAGGAAGTTTGGTACACACATTCATTTCCCCCCTGTCGGCACGATGGTGCAGTGGTTAGCATTGTCTCCTCACAGCAAGAGGGAGCCCTTACGTGTGGAGATTGCATGTTCTCCTCATGTCAGCGTGGGTTTTCTCTGGGTGTCAGCCTTGTGATAGTCTGGTGTGCGCTGTTTCTCGCCCAGTGTCAGCTGGGATAGACAGTAAAAACGAAATAAAACACATGTCAATGTCAGAGAAGTGTTTCAGAGATGGAGAGAAAATGTTTATGTAGCTAACGTTAGCTAGAACTTCAAGTCACAGTTCAGCCTTCGCCTCACTCCCCGCTGTACAGACCACCTTGCCAGGAGGAGAACAGGCAGCAGCTCTGAAGACAGACCCCCAGTCAGCAGCTGCTGCAACCTGAATCCAGACAGCCAGACTTCCCGCCAGATCCGCAAACTAAATGTAGCTGCTGTTTGACAGGTCAGAACTGGTGCTGTCGCTGGCCACCAGCCAACTGTGACACCTGGCACTTGGGCTTTGCGCTGGCCAAAATCGAGCTGCTACAGCCGTTGAATGAAGGTCTGTCTCCCAAGCTGCTGCCTGCTTTGCTCCCCAGGGAAGCTGTAAGCAGAGGTGGGGAGCGAGGCGTAAGGTGGCTAGCTAGGTAATTCTTATCACATTTGTGGTCTGATAGACAGAGATAGGGAGAGCTGAGCAAAGAGGGGCTGAAATAAGCTTAGATAAATACAGGAGGAGGATGTATCATCAAATTCTGCCCTTTTTTTGTTGCCTTTGCCAGATTTCTGCCTACCCCAGCTGTATGTAATTAATCTGTGAAAGGTCTTTAAATGTTGGTGAGATGTGCCCACTGTTCATCTTTCCTAAAGTGCTGTTCTTGTGTTGGATGTAAATACATTGGCAGACAGGCTGTAGTAACAAGCAGACCCCCACTAACACTGATTGAAATGGGATACTCTATTAGAAGCTTTACGAAAGTGTTTCCTGTAGGTGAGCTGTTTACTGTGAACTCTAGTTTTACGCCACATGGGTGTTGTTTGCCTTGGTCTGACACATCTGCATCATTGCATACGGCCCTTGCTTCACTTCTTTGATTATTTAAAGAGATAACTGATGAGGAAAAGGGAAGTTGTACTCATGTCTGCTGAATGTGAAGCAAGTTAACCAAAACAGTTTTACCAGTGATGGATGCAGTATATTCACGCCAAAAGTGAGATGTTTGACAGTTCATGTAAAAGAAGGTTTATTGCAACAAACAAAATGCTAAAAAGAATAAACTGGAACATCAGCAAACAGTCTGGCGGGCCAGAGTATCAGGGCCTCTTTTTTTATCACCAGCCAAGAGACTTGTGTCAACAGACAGACCTGCCGACAAACCTCGCACAATCCTGCAAACCAGCTGCAGTTGGAATGTTTGCATACAGTGGCAGTGTAAACATCTGTTTTTACAGAATGGGTCCTTACAATCCTGAGGACAACTTCAAACAACTTTATGCCAATTACAAACATGCATGTGCAGCAATTCAGTATACGTGTGCAAGAAGAGTCCCCCTGCAGAGGGGTAAAGAACCTGTGGAGCACATTCAGAGTCATTATGACTTTTAGCAAAGAGAAAACATAAATAACTTAACATGGGACATTACTTCTAAATCTCATGCGTAGAAATTACCTGGCAAAACATTGGTATTTCCACTTCCTGCCATGAGCATTGCTATACAAAGCAATCAATTCTTTTTGGCTATGCATAAACATTTCAAGTTTCTTTGGTGTAAAAGCAGCCTACTGTACGTAGCTAACTCAGAAGTTGCTGAGCAAAAATAACCAACGGAGGTTGCTGGAAGTGTCTGAAACAGTTTGCTCTTGTTCTCAAACCCACAGCTATCTCCCTCGGGCCTTTCCTATATTTGCTAAGGAGTTGAATGTGGAGAGGCTTGCAGGACAAGCCAAAGATACAGTTTGGACAGAGAAAATAGTCCGGAGTGCAAAAACAAACATAGCTTCCTGTTTTCACCATGCTATACCCATATGTAAAGTCTCAACATACACCCTTGCTTCAAGAGTTAAAAGCTTTGTATCAAATTTCCGCTCAACCATACATTTTCTTCATCAAACTATTTTAAATAGTACAAAATTTTAAATAGCACACTATCAGAAAATATATCGTTCTCTGTATCAGGATAAAAACCCTAATAAATATCAGTCATCCCAGAGTTTTCCAAGAGGTTTCCTGCATCAGGGTTCTTGTCCATCAAAGTCTATAAAAAGTTGAACACTTTGTCCTCGATCAAACTAATCGACTTATCTGTCAGCATTTTTTCACTGCTTACAAATCTATACCCAAAGAGCTTCAGCGTAGGCCCACAGACTCTCTGCACAACCTGAGCTATTTTGAAAGGTAAACTGAACCTCCATTTCTCGACTTGTTCTGAGGAGTTTTTCTGTGTGGAGTAAACACCGCTGGTCTCCTTGGAGGCCTGGGTGTTCCTCAGGATCCAAGATTTCACTTGTGGAGTGAACGGGATTCCAGTGAACCTGTACATCTCAGTTGCCTTCCTCATGGGGAACCGAGCGATGTCCTCGTACCGCACCAGCATGTAACGCCTGCGCAGCCATGGCGGCTGCCTGAGGCCGATCTCAGCAGACATCCTGATGTTGTCGCAGTTCCCTTTCAGCTTTCTCACTTCATCATCATCAATGGGCACATCCCCACCCATTGACCACTCCTTCCAGTTCTTGTATTTGGCGGCAAAGGCCACCATGCGCGAGGCTAGTACAGCCCGAGGATCTCGAACCAGCTGAATGAACTTCACGTCAAGTCGCGGGTCCTCAGCCAGGGGACGGAGGTTCTCCAGCTGGCGCACCCTCACTGACTTGATGACCCTGTGCTCCTTTTGGTGGCAGGACTCAGACGCCATGGTGAGGTTAAGGGGCCCACAGCGTCTGGTCCTGCAGCGGTAACGCTCAAAGACCCCTTTGACGATGGGGCTGCAGACCGACTCCTCGCACAGAGAGCTGCTGGACTCCCTGCGGAAGAGCGCGGTGGTGATGTGGTCCACAGGGAGGGGCTCGATGAAGCTCTCCAGCAGGGTGAAGTCACACAGGAAGAGCTGCTGGAGCACGTCACGGTACGCCTTGGCTGCCGCTGTGGCGTTGGTGCCGCCGGTCTCCAGCGTCAACATCTTCTCCACGTGCCACAACGGCTCAAACAGGTAAAACATGTTGTCGCTCTGCTGGTTGAAAAACTCGCCCACAAACGAGGAGCCCGTCCTGGTGGTGGCTAAAAGGAGGATGTGCTTCCTGCCCCTCGCCACCACCTCCTGGTGCTGGCTGTAGTTCTCCAGGCGCCGTTTCATCAGCATGAAGGCAGAGTCCATCTTGCTAAGTGAGGTCATGGAACCATTGCGCCTCAGCAGCATGTGGGAGAAACCACTCGGCTGTAGAGGGGTCTGGAGGGTCTGCTTTAAGGCGAGCTTATCTGACACCCTGAAAGTGCGATAGGAAGATGAAGAGTCACAAAGTTATATTATCTTTCACAGAGAGAAATCATAGCTTGTTATTTAACTGACACACTTTTGTGTTGCTCCGGGAGTTGTTGTAAAATATCTGTTCAATGCTCAGAAGAGATAAACACACACGAACCTGCAGGGAATCACAAAAGCACTCCATTGATCACTGAAATGGACTTACCTTGAGATAATGTTGTTTTCCTTCTCAATGATAACAAGTGCCACGAAAAAGACGATGAATATTGTGTATTTGATCCTCATTCTTGGATGTAGCTGTGCCTGGATATGCGTTTACAGACTGCTCCTTAATGGGTTCTGCCAATCTCGCAAGTCTCCAGTCGCCTTCTTAAAGAGCCTTCCAGTTATTTGTATTCCCCGTTGTAGGCGATGTTTCATCCTGTAAATGAAATGAACATCAACCTGTCAGTTACACATTTTGCACATCTGAGCATGGCGGTGAGTAACTACTTTGGTCTCAATTCGTTATGTCGAAACAAGTCAAGGTATCTGTTTAAAGCATTCGTGGAAATGGGGAAGTTGGTAGTCTATTGTTGCATATGTAAAACTGCACTGTGATGCTGAGTCAGAGCACTTCTCCTTCCCATCCCTCTCTTCTTTTTCTTTTTTCTCAGCCATGCACAGCATCACTGCACTGTGTTTTGCAAAAACCAACAATGGAGGCATTTACTCAGAGACAAGAATATCATATCTCAAGAAGGTAAGAGTAGGAAATAGCTGAGTGTGTTAGACTGGAATCTAAGCCAGTTCTTCCCACGAGGAAGTCCTTGTTATCTTTAAGTGCACCAGTGCATTTCAGGAACATGCCCACCCACCCTGCAAGACTGAAGGCTGGTGCACAGAGAGAAGCTGTATTTATGAGTAAGGCTTTGTAGAAACAACCATGAGAGCACAAAGGAAATGCGAGCGAGAGACTGCAATCAAACACAATTAAACTGTAATTCTACAACTGCTTGAAAAGTTGTCTGGGTTACAGTGATAATCCTACCTCCCACTGATGGGTAGCAGAGCAGCCTGTGGTCCAAACTGCCAGCTGCTGCTCCATGTCAACACTGGGAGGGGATCTTTTCAACAGAGGCCCTCAGTGACTTGGGCTACTGGTACAGTAGACCATCTGGTGGCTGGCTATTAGCTTGCTGCCTCCACCCATAATATGCCTTTGTGCTTCTCAGGTTACATACACACTAATACACTGTCGTTTTAGAGCTCATAATTATTCTTATGTTTATGCCTAACGTCCGCACAACTGGTGTTTTTGATCCCCTTAAAAGAAGACCTTTAAATATGCTGCTGACCATATTTTAGTTTGAAAACTCTTTAGCGTGGAGGGGTGGAAACAAAGACTTTTAAACAATGATGACGCAAACATCCATGTTTACTTCCTGACTGGGTCTAGTCAGTCACAACATGTCAAGCCAAGATGGTATATCTAGACCTAAATTTTTATTAAGTCATCCATTTAAATGTCATTAAAGCTTAAAGTCATGCATAACTAAGGGTGTGGCTGTTCAGACAGGTGGGTGGTGTCCGTTGACTAGTCATCAAAGCGACAATGCTGGATACGTAACATAACAATGGCATAACCCAAGATTACACAGAGTATAGGCGTCATCATAGCTGTCACTGTGTGTTCATGAAAGTTAACTGTAATGTTTTGGTCGCCTTAAAAATCTTGTTCAGTGTTTATTTGGATTAAACGTCCCTCTTTGGATGTTGGATGTTCAGTTTATTTCAGTAGTACATTTTGTTTAAATAGTTTTAAGCCTGTTTTTCGCTAGCAAAAATTAGCATTAGCGTTGTGACCGTTAGTCATAGGTGTAAATGCACCATGTGTGGTATTTATTCAGTTATGGGAAATCACGATGTCTAGAAAGCATCAGTGGCTGCAGCTGACAGGGACAGTTAGCAAAGCTAACATCAGGACGTCATCTGTTAAAAGTCTTCCGTTGCTGGATACGACATGAAACTACTCCAGTTAGCTCCATCATGTTGGAATTCAGACATCCGCTGGGAAAAAAAAAAAAAAAAAAATTCACGTTGACGAGGCGGTGTTTTGGGTGGAGCGGTCGCTATGGACGCGGAGCTTGCTGTTTCTGTAGGTACACATTTCCTGGGGACACCTGCATTGAGAGCTTTTTTTTGACAAAGGACCTTCTCATGTAGCACTTCCCCCACAGACTGTTGCTGACACTCCTGTCCGGACTGTCCCCACTGGTCTAAGTCCTGCTCTGCCTGATTCCAATGTGAACATCAAACTGAGATCTAAAAGCACCTTTGTCCCTCCTGTGCTCGACCCTGCTGTGGCCACTTTTTGCAGAATTATTGAACAAGAGGTGAACGCTTTAACATCCAGTAATGTGAATAAAATGCACTCTAATGTCAGCCCACGTGAGAGACAAGCTTTATTCAACCTCTCTAATGACTCTGACATTATTATCCGTAAGGCTGATAAGGGTGGGGCTATTGTAATTCAAAATAAATGCTTATACAGAAATGAAGTGTTGAGATAGCTCAGTGACAGGTCATTTTATGTACCGTTGTAATGTGACCCCACTTTAAAATTTAAAGAAGAGGTGTATTTGTTTCTTAAGAAATCAATGGAGGATGGGTTTATTTCACAAGATGAATTCAATTTTTTGTATCAGACATATCCCGTGCATCCTGTGTTTTATACTCAAAAACTCCCAAAAATTCACAAAAGTTGTGTTGAGCCTGTACCCGGACGTCCTATTGTAGCTGGTACACAATCCCTGTATCCAAATACATAACTAAAGGTATGATGAAAGGGCTCTTAATGAGTGGATGCTCAGGGTGAGACAAATTGACAGGACATCTTTATTGACCTCCAAGACTCGTCCTTCAAAAACTCTAGGTCTGGTTTGTGCTACCACCTTCTCTAACATCTCGGTTGATAAAAGAATAGCTTGAGGCAGCACTGGTATATTCTAGCGGGTGATCCACAAGTTGGTCATTTGTTGAGCAAGGTCCAACGAAGGACACCGAGTGTTGCTGGCTTTTTCTTGTTTATACTTTTCTCCGGCGATGGATACTACTCCTGGTGCCGCTCTAATATGATGCTGTATGTGCTTTGCAGTGACTCCCAATCTTTTTTGACCACCATGTTCATGTTCCTCTCAGTAACAGTTCGACCTCAACATTTGGGGCAAGCCAAGAAATCTGTTCTGTAGCAAAGCAACCAACCGCAAATCTGATCTACATCAGCACACACATGCCCAGTGTATGTGAATGGTCATGTTCAGGTGTGTTAATACATATGGAGATTGGAACACACACGTGTATGGAGGTTGTTTTCATCTGAAAACACTTTGAAATAAAAACGTACTTGTGTTGATGTAGCCAGAAACACTGATTGAGGCTGAGGGGCACACATGTCACAACATTGAGAGGTTTAACTGCACAGTGCTGAAATTAGAGGGGAAAGCCTGCTCGTCGTGAAGTCCTAAATTGTAGTGCTCTGCGCCTGCAGGCCGTTTCGTATTTGTGTTACTCTTGGAGGGCAGGGAGTGGGTAGTCAAATGATGATAAGATTGGATTTAATGATGCCTGTGTGTATTTGGGAATGTCTTGCACATTCCTGAAAGATTGATATTTTAAGGTAATGGCAGCTCGGCTCAGATCCCTGACTAATCTTCGGATTTTAGCATAATCCTGCCTTACCTCGTCTGCCAGTGAAAGGGTCAATAACACGGCAAGAGTAAATGAGACAGTCTCCACCCTGAGGAAATTGGCAATGCGTTAGTTTGATGTGTGCCCACAAAAATGCCAAAGTAAGAAATTTAGAAGCGTTTAAGTAAGCACATAGAGGTCGTACAGTCAGTCTTTTTAAATCCTGAATCAGTCGTCTGGGTTTGTGAAAACATTTGTTTATTGGATCCGTCAGGTGCTCCTCACAGACTCCTGAGTGTGTCTGATTTCTTATGGATCACTGTTAAACGATTGCAGGTCTAGCCTCAGGGCCGGCACATTAGCGAAACTGCTGCTATTAATCAGCAGAGCCACAAGCCAACAGACCAGCCTTTTCACTTCTCACTACAGCAAGGTAGTCGTGTGTTTGACACCAAACAAGCAGCGCTGTGTAGGAAGTGAAAAGCCTGAAACACACGCATCACTTTCTGAATTCTGATGTGCCTCTTTGAGTTTCTGTGTAACACGTCTGGAGGTCCAGTTCTCACATCCTGTTGCGACCTCCGTCCCAGGCCAGGTTTGAGCACAGAAGCCAGTCCAAATGCTCGCAGTCTAAACACAGGGGGATGGTTGGACGCTGCCCGAGAAATTCTCCGTGATGGAATGGGAAGTTTACAGCTCCAATAGAGCACTGTTGACGTGGAACGGCATGTAATGAAAAAGGTGAACAGCTTGTGTACCGAGACACGTTTTCACCGTGAGGGAAAATCAGCTCTGTCTTGCACCACCCTGCCGCATGCCACAACCACAAAGGTCTCTTTACACAGGAGTGACTCTAAACCTCTTTTTGGGCAGAGATCGCAGAACATAAACTCCCAGGTCACTCGCTTGTCACAGGGTCAGTGATTACCCCCTGATGTTACAACTCATGTGGTACATGTCTTCTCATGGTTGCGCCACAGGAAATTACTCAGTCCTTAAGTCTTCAGTGGTCTTTTGACATTGTACAAATACAGCCACAGCTTATAAAAAAGATCTGACTAAATCTACTGTGACTACACCTGAACAAATTAAGACAAACACCAAAAATGATTTGGCCTAATGAATAAGACACGAGCGAACGATCAGCTGCTTCCCTCAGTGAAAAAGTCTGACAGAAATTTAGTACTAGAGTATGTATTTGAGCAGTTTTTATATTGGATTTGAAATAATAAAACAAAAAGCTACATCAACAATTCATCAAGAAAATAAGTGGTCTGAGGTTTTGTCATTTATATGGTAAATTAGATGTACACCAATTATCTCAGCTTATTGCATCTGCTGTGTAAAGTAAAGAAAAAAAAACCCAACACGCACACATGAGCTGACATTGTTGAATATTCACAAACCACTGAGGCATATGACACTTTTGATCATCTACTCATAACAAAACCGCCACTGCACCATTTATCATCTTGCTACAAATGCTTTTAATAGCTGCCTCTTATTTAATGTAAATCTTATGTGAAGACAAATTAAACACCACCCAGACAAACCCATGTTGTCTGGGATGTTACAAATGTGCCCTGTATTCACAGAATATCCCATTACAACAGGTAAATGGATTTTTATCTGAAAGACAGTATGTAGGCCTGATGATTAAAGGATGATTTATCTTGAGCCAATTTTCACTCCCAACCTGTCAAATATCGTGGCTTTGTCAGTGATTACAGAGGCTCCTTTTGCGGCAGTATGATACACACTGGGTGCGTCACTTTCAGAAGCACCTAGCAACAACCCAAATCATCAAATATCGCTGCTTTGTCAGTGGATGTCGGCATCAGACACAGATGCAAAGACACCCTCTGTGGCGGTATGATACGACCTGGTCAAAGGCTGTTTAAGACGCCGCCGCCAACTACTGTAATATAAAGAGCAACAAGTCCATATAGAGCGGGGGAGGAGGTGGATGGGTCAAACAAACTCTGGACTTTCACCTGGGAGCCCGTTGTCAGGTTCCTGTGTGATTTTAGGCCAAATTATGTTTTTGTTGCCTAACCTGAGGAAATGCATGTAAAGTTTATTTTGAAAAGACTGCATGGATGTACAGAAACTGTACATTTCCTGTGAAAACAGAAGTGTATTTTGAAAAGACACAATGAATGTTACAAGTGTAAATTTAAACACCATCTGTGAGCATCCAAAAGAGACACAGGTGCATCATATTTTGACCTGTGTGTCCACTGACAAAATGGTGGTACTTGACGAGTTAGGATAATAACATAATAAAAACTCATTACATTCATTCAATAGCTGTATTTTACTAACTTTGCAGATTATTTTTGTGCGTACAAAACACACCATGAATGTATAAAGTAGGATGCTTTGTTATAGATTAAACTCTATAAAGATAAAGCTAGTTAAATTAGCTCAGGTATTTTATTCACTGGCCAGCTGCCTTTTATTTATTTATTTATTTGTTTGTTTATTTGACAAGGACAAATGGATAGGACATTGCGTCATGTGTAAAATACAAAGTGAATGCAATGCATAGAGATTTCTAGCCTAGCTAATTAGCAACCCCTGTCTCTGGTTAGGCTTAAAACGGTAAGCGTAAGATTACTGAGCATGGAGTAATTCAGTACAATAATACAACACAACATATGCAATAAAATAACATGAAGAAACATGCTCACTGCCCGCTCAGTACTGCACAACACCCGGTTCGGGAGAGAGCTAACATTAGCTAGCTGACGCTGCTGCTCATCCAGCGAATACAAGTGGTGACACCCTTCAGGTGGCAGAAATGTTGCTGTGAAAACACGGTGCACCCTCTAGTCTCCCCTCAGCTCGCCTTAGGGAATAAGCACTTTCATTTTTAACTGCAAAACCCTTTATCATTGTTAACTATGTTAGCACCACAGCCAAGCTTACACTACTAATGGTGGTAACATAGTCCACATTGCTAAAGAGGGTTTTACGGCTCAAAACTGAGCTGCTTACTCACTGGGGCGAGCTGAGGGAAGTCTGGAGGGTGGTCACAATGTTTCCATAGCAACACTGTTGGGTCATGGTGGTGTTGCTTGCAATAATCGCCTGATGAGCGGCGGTGCTAACGCTAGCTAGTTCCCACCAGATCCAGGTGGTGCACTGTGCAGTAAATTAAAAATGAAGTTATGGACCAACATGTGTAACCAGTCATAAATAAATCTGTGGTTATGGTTAATCGTTGACATCCCTAGCTGGTCCTAACAGATGCCTTAGGGGCCGTACACATGCCGCGTTTTTTGCGCCCTCAAATCCATTGTTTTTAATGTAGCAGGCGCGCTCGTGCTGTGCAAGTGTTCCTGAGTGCCCATTTTGCAGCAGCTGCGCCCCGAGATAAACCGTGTTCAACTTTTGGAACGCGGCAGCGCACACCACGTCATGTGACGAGGAACAACCAATCACAGCCGACAGATACCTTTTACTTCTTCCATAAATATCAGTCTGTGATAAACACGAAAAAGGTGATCATTTTGGTGCAGAGCTTTACACCTGTCCCACAGACGATACGCCTACACAGTTATAAACAGCACCTGGAAGAAGATCAGCTCTGCGCTCAGGATTTGAGGTAAATAGGCTATAATTTGGTGACTGTAAAGGTTGCTTAGTAACTTCAGACGCAACCTGCTGCTGCGCTCATGAAAGAAGTCCGACCTCGTGTTTTCTAGGCAGTTTAAGACACGGCATGTGTACGGCCCCTCAGGTTCCCTTGTTTCACTAGATACCACTACCTTTGAGCTAGCTTAAAAAAATAAATTGGCACATGGCAGCCTCTTAAAGACAGTAATATCAGCCTTGAATTGTTTTTCGCCAGGGGGCGTGAGGGGGCCAATGATTCACATCTCATTACTTAATTCTAGCAATGTTTCTGAATTTACTTTCCATAGATATATACAATTTATAGTCATTATATAGGCTAGTAGATACATTAATATAACAATACAAATTTACATATACTGGGATAGAGTGCATTATTTTATATCTAATATGAAGTGTATTGCAGCATGTGGACCACTTACCAGAGGAAAACAAGGCGGGCTGTGTTCAATCCATTTGCTTGGAAAGTTTAATATGACAGTACAGGTCCGATTCAGTTAGAGTTTATTAGGCTATCTGGAGGTATTGTTTCTATGGTTATCACAGTTTAAAGACTGCAGGTGGTTAAACTTTTGGTCAGGTCTTTGTTACAGATGACCATAAATACCAGTAGGTAAGGAGTCTCACCTAAAACTCTTTTAAAGGGAGTTTGGCATGCAGGGAAATCTTAATTAAGATGGGAGTGAAGGCGAGAGTCATGCTTGTTGACAGAATATTTGGGACAATGTGGTGATTATGCACATGGTAGAGGTCATGCAGCACAAGCTAAGAAAGAAGAAGAAGAGGAGGAAAAAGTATGCATGGATGGTATTATTATAAATCCAAAGCAGTGACTTGGCAGGCAACGCTGCAGTCCATTTATAAACACGTTGAAACGTCAGTGCAGGAAAAACCGGACTCCTTTAATGCAGCAGTGATGAGGGTCCCTGCAGAGCATGCGCTGCATTCAGAGGTCATAAGGACAAAGCGGCCAAACTGAAGTCATGCTTTGTTAATGAGAAGACCCTCAAAGAAAACCCACTTTCCTTCAACTTATCAAAAGTTTGCAGTTATTTTTATTTCCCATTAACAGCCCTCCTTTGTGATAATATTACTTTATAGGTTTTGGTTATTTATAAAGTGGAATTCAAATATATAAAGTTTGTCCTCCCTCCATACCCACCATCATGATGAGCCGCGGTGTCTGAAGGCGTCCCGCGTCGTTTCATCTGCTTGTCCTCACACGGAGACTTCGGATAGAGATTAATTCCATAACTTCCCAAGAACACTTCACTTGTGTGACAAAATACAATCCAAGCCAAAAGAGGAAGCAGCTGGAACAGTCTTGGTGAGTGAAACCTGTGGGTCAGGTGGACTCATGTTTGAGGAGACTGCAGGTCAGGCTGCCCGCTGGACTGAAAGGCAGGACTGTGCAACAGTTGCGCCTCAGTGAATCACATGGGAAAGTTTGGTCCAAAGGAGCGGAGCTTCAGGCTGGTGGCGCACTGACACCACCCCTCACACAGACCCTCTGGTAATTAGTCTGGTAACTGTAGATGGTCAACTAACTTTATACACTTTAAACACACATTATAAACAATGTTACAGGTCTGATTCTGTTGTTATCTGCTGCTGTTATTTTGGCCACTTTTAATTTTTAGCAGTTCTTCATGTAGTCGCAACACAAGAAAAGGCAAGCACGCCATCTAGTGGAGAAACACACAAAATGCGTCTCAACTTTTACACTGACCTGTATGTGGATATAAAGGAACAAATAAAAAACAGATTATCTCAGCTCAGATTGTCTTTAACGTTTTTTATGTCACCTTAAATTAAAAGCAAGTCATTCAATCAAGCACTGTACTTGTAGGCCTTATCCATTTTTAAAACGAAATATACTTTTTTTTTACCCTACTACATTTATTTTACAGCTGTAATTTTACACTATGGAGATGAAGGTCTTGCATGTAACACACCATCAGGTCTTAAATTATTGTATGTATGTGTATATGTTTTACTTGGTTTGTAAAGTAGTTTAAATGAGCCTTAACACTGAAAGGGGTCATTGTGCATCACGAGTGACATTCTTTTATTTTAATTTTGCATAGTGCCTGCACTTGGGAAATACAAAACATGTTTTTATATTTTTATGAATTAACAAGTTTATTAGCTCAGAATTCTGAAAACATTTTTTTGGAAAAAAAAAACTGCACTTGTTTTTTTTTTTTTGTTTTTTTTTAATAAAGAGAGAACAACCTCGTAAATTCTCGTTATTCAGAAAAATAATAGCAGTTTTTTTTCATTAATAAAAATAAAATGAATTAATAATAACAATTATTATCAGTAATTATTCATTTATATATTTTTCCCTATTAAAACTTTTCTCAGGATTCTGAGATAATAATCTCTGAATTATTAATAATTAATGATTATCATTATCTAAAATGATAAATTCATAATATTTTTTCTGATTTTTTTTAACTTTATTTTTTTATTTATATATTTATTGTTATTGTAATCTAACAATGCTTTATTTATCGTAAAGCAGTATTTTTAAACGTTGACACTGCTATTAGCTTGGAGCAACATCCTTCTTTAACCTGTGATGGCAGCGCTTTATGATTATAACACGCAGGTCGACTTAGAACTACAACTCCCATCAACCCTGTCGCTTAATGATGACGCACTCGTAGGGAGTTTTCACGAAGGTTGCAAAACAATTGCGTCAGAAAGTTGCGCAGTTGTTTCTGGAAAGGTGAACGACGAACATCTCTCCCTCGGTATGTAACGTTCATATATGAATTCAGTTGTCTTTACATGAGCTAATTTACACCAGAAAAGTAACTGTTAATGGTGAAAGATATTTAATTTGAACAGACTGAACACCGGAAGTCCCAAAGGATTTGTGGCGATATAAGTATTTAACGTTATGCAGCTAGCATGTGTCGTATTAGCTAACGTTAGCTAGCTTAGCGTTTAACTTCAGTGAACTGCTACTATTAAAGTTCATTTTATTCATCAACTGACCTGTGTTATTGCTGCAGTGCTTTAACTGTGTTGTCTTGCTGGCTGTAGGATTGTAATCATTACAGTATGTGTACAACTGTTCAAACATGATGTCACACGACTGTCTGTCAGCTACTGTACCAGACGCCTTGTTTATCTTTCAGTCTGATACAGGATAATACATCGTGACCATGTTGGTGGCGAGGCTGACGTGCCTGAGGAGTCTTCCTCTCGTCGGGCTCCGTCCTGTGCTGTCACAGGGCTCCTCGGCCCTGAGAGCACCCACCCTGAAGGCCTGTCCACCTCTGCTCAGGCCCCAGCAGGTACTGTAGAGTAAGCACCAACAGGCTGCCATTCATAACATATGTCCAGTCTCTCTGTTTGCTTGTTCACGCTCCATTATGAGCACATCGGTATTACACACATACATCTGCTATTACTTTTAACCACTTAACATCAATATCACATAAGATTAAATTGAATAGTGGGCACTAGGGTTGCAGGGATATACTGGTTTCAAGCTATACTGTGATATATAAGTTGATGGTTATCATACTGTGAACATTTGGTTATCTGCAATATTGAAAAGAAAATGCAACTGGCCATTGACTTTCCCCTTTTTACACATGCGTGCAACAACAAAATGGTTTTAAGTGTCAATTATAGTAATAAAACATTTGTTCAACCATCAGTAACTCTTCCATGTTCATTCCTTTAACGGTCATTCTGACTGATAATAAGATAACTTCTTAAAAATACCAAATCTCATACAAATGCAACCCTAGTGGGCACTGAATGTAAAGAGAACATTACATACGCTACATCAAGGCTGCATCTGAAATTTGCGCACCATGCACTACATAACCAATATGTGTACTATCGTTCAACATACCTTTGTCAACATAAACAGTAGAGTGTCTTTCTCGACGCACTGAGCTGTAATTGCCGTGTCACTTCCTCAGAGCCTCCTTGCTGATTGGACAAGCATAACCATAGTAACCTGTGCCAACAACAGCCTTACTGGCAATATAAAAAGCTATATTACTCCTAACAAAGTGAAATCTTACAATTCTTACATACCTACATTCAAAATGAAGCATTACCAGAATTACAAAGCTGCCTTGGTCGCTGTCCGTTATGGCATTGTGGGACATTTATACCGGCATAGTGTCCAGTGTTTGCGTTCTGTAATATTCACTGAAAATAGTTTGGCGTTTCAGGACACATTAAAAAATCTCACATACTGTTTTAGCCCACTAAATAGCAAGTTAGTGTGCAACTTCAGACACAGCCCAAGCCTCTTATACATAGACTAATTTTAAAAAAACACCATCCAAATCCGTGTTTTTTTGACAAAATCTGTTTTCAGTTTGTCATACAC
This sequence comes from Epinephelus awoara, assembly GCA_035609425.1. Lineage (NCBI taxonomy): Eukaryota > Metazoa > Chordata > Actinopteri > Perciformes > Serranidae > Epinephelus > Epinephelus awoara. Next base: position 24,758,924 of record CM069313.1, read on the forward strand.
ACTTTTGTTGATGAATAGTGTGTAAAGGCAAGAAGTAATGTACACACTGGCAAAGAAACAAACTGGTTGTTTGATACGTATACTTGATATTGTTTGAGGCAAGTCTGATCACCCATATTTTACCAATAGTCTCTAACAAGGCAGGGTGTAGGAGCTAAAGGAGTAGTTATAGAGTAACCTGCAGCCTGATATTCAGAATGAATGACAGTGTCAGAGAAGGTGGCAGCAGCTCAGAGGTCTGACACAAGGCGTGACGAACAGTCCTTTATTTGCTGCAGCAGCCGTCTTGTCCCATTAGTGCCCCTGTTGAGTGAATTTAAACATACTTGTTGAAGTTTCTGTCAGTGAGATTGTGAGCAAAACACACTGACAGTGAAATGATAGTTGAACTTCAGTAATGTGGTGTATCAATAAATCAGCAGCTTGAGTTTTGTGTAAAGTTTTGTTTTTCTTTCACCAGGGTTATTCCACAAAGACCAGATTTGGTTTCCGTCGTGGGAAGACAGCCAGAGACCAGATCAAAGAAGCAGCTTTTGAGCCAGCAACAGATACCGCCATTAAAAGTAATTACTATTACATATGCAAGTTAAATATATTATTGCATGCTGTTACATACACTGTACCGTTACATAACTGGAGTTTTATGCTGTCCCCTCTCTTAACAAGCTAAATTATGATGAGCTCATATAGTTTGAATCCTTCAGCTAATGCCAGATGTCACCGTGTTCATCTGTAATACATTTTGAGTATTCAAGGTTGTGACATCCTAGTAGAATTTATGTCAAATAATAATTGTTGCGTCCTCAGTTGACAGCATGGGACGAATGATCCTGGCTGGAGGTGCAGCAGTTGGTCTTGGAGCTCTATGCTACTATGGACTCGGCATGTCCAATGAAATCGGTGCCATTGAGAAAGCAGTGTGAGTAACAGCTTTTTGATTTTGTTTAGAGGCACAGGTCAATTTAAAGTGTTCATCTGCTAAAGGCTAATTGATAGTCGTACTTAGAGAGAGAGCCCACATGCAGCCTTGGCAAGTGGCCTACGCCATTGTGAGCATTTATACTTGTCCACTGGTGTGTTTGCGTCGCTCTGCTATAACATTACCAAAGTGCTAGTCAGCGGTGGAGTTTCTCTGCCACTGTGTTGAGGTTTTTTGTGTCCTTCGAACATTGGCAAATGAAACTGAGCAGATCATGCTGGCATTAGAGATGATAAATGTTGAACAACAGTTACTTGCTCTGAAGTTCCTGCCACACAGCACTTGTAATTTGCCAAAGATGAGTTGCAGAAATATAAATATATATATATATATACATATATATATTGTAAGGACTATCTTAGTTAACTTCTCCTTATTTTGGCCCATGCTCACGTAGAGGCAGAAGCAGCTGAAAATGCTCAGTAGGACATGCAATGCTACCAATTTGACCAATGACTGTTTTCTGGGCATGTCCAGTCAAGCTATGGTGTAGCGTACAGCGTGGATTGAATAATCCAAGCTCTGTGTTCACCTGACTCTTTGCTGTGTGTGCAGGATCTGGCCCCAGTATGTGAAGGACAGGATCCACTCCACCTACATGTACTTCGCAGGCAGTGTTGGACTGACGGCTCTGTCAGCTGTGGCAGTGAGCAGGACTCCGGCACTTATGGGTCTGATGATGAGAGGATCCTGGCTGGTAAGTTTTAATAACCCAAGTGGACCTGGCAGAGATGGACGTGTTCTTTAGGTCCTCACTGCATTTACTTTGAAATTAAATTGAAGGCTGATCAGGTGTATGCGCAAGTTGTTGAAATGAACGCCTGATGTTTGTTCTGACAGGCGATTGGAGCAACTTTTGCGGCTATGATTGGTGCCGGCATGCTGGTCAGGTCGATTTCATATGAGCACAGTCCCATGCCCAAACACCTCGCCTGGATGTTCCATGCAGGTTTGTAAGGAAGGTCATCACTGTTGTGTCGTCCCACTCAGAACTGTAATTTCTGTTGTGTAGTTGCCTCAGTCGGACACTAGAGGGCAGTCATGTAAAGGCTCAGAGAATAACAGCTGCTGTTGTGTCTGAAACCTCCACACTACATTTAGACGTACGACACAGAACTGTTTCATTATTGTTTGTTTTGAATGTGTGTTGTCTTTTACTTGACTTTTTTTTTTAAATTAGGTGTGATGGGTGCTGTCATCGCTCCTCTGACTCTCCTGGGGGGCCCCCTGATGATCAGGGCCGCCTGGTACACTGCAGGAATCGTGGGAGGTCTCTCCACGGTGGCCATGTGTGCCCCAAGTGAGAAGTTCCTCAACATGGGCGGCCCATTGGCTGTCGGCTTTGGAGTGGTCTTTGCTTCATCTATTGGTTAGTATAAAGCAGTTTCACTCATAAACCCAGGTGCTCTCCAGGCAGCTCTGACCATGTTAACAAAATTTTAAGTTAAATGACGTGTACATTACTCCATTTAACGCTTAACTACAGACGAGAGCCAAGTATTAATTGCCAAGTATCACGTGTTTTTCCCATGATTAAGTCCCTGTAGAGCCGTGTGACAAACTTCTTCAAGTAATAAAAATCCATAATCTACAAATCTGTTGAGTGAATCACACCCAAAGTGTTAGTTTTCACACAGTCAAACCAGTTTATTTATGCAAATTAATTTGAGTGACATCACACAAAAAGAGAACATCAGTGTTTTGTATGAATTAATTTGCATGAACTACAGAAATTAGCTGCTGTAAAATGATACATAGTTTAATGTTATTATGATCATGGCAGTGCGGGCATTTTATATTCAGAAAGCACAAGCTTGACCTCTACTGATGAATGTCATATTTACAATATGAATGAAGTGAAGTGGTTAACATAACCAGACAGTTAAATGAGAAAAGTTTTTCTCTTGTTAGAAGAGCTTTATACTTAGTTCCACTGTGGCTGTATGCCGGTGTAAATGCCAATTATTTCAGTACTTGTTTTAGTCCCTTTTGCTCTTGGATATAAAAAGGGTGCCTGAAAACAGCGTGATAAAGAAGTGGGCTCCGTGGGCTTTGTCTTTTCTTTGTCGAGACATCTGGTTGATGCAGTCAGACAAGCGTTAGTATGTTAAATGTGTTTTCATTTACATCCCCTAAAACAGCTGTGCAAAGCCGACACGGCGTTCTCATCTTATACACAACTTTCTCTCCAGTGTTGTAGTTGACTGGCAACCTGCAGGCGGGGCTTTATACACTGGGGTCTCATATACAAACATTGCGTACACACAAAACGAGGCCTGAAAGAGGCGTACGTCACTTCCCACGCAAAAGTTGTGATCTATGAAAACAGCCCTGATAGCAGAAACTTTGACCCATGCTTACGGACATTTTGGAGACGGGAAATTGGCGTCGCAGATGGTGAGGTGGAAGCCTTATTGGTGCATGTGATTTTCGGCTTTTTTCAATACACACATTTTTAGCATGGATCCTACATATTGTTTTATAAACGAGACCCCTGGTGCTCTGACTGGCATTTCAGTCAGCTTGTTGCTTTAACCTCAGCACCTATTGCTCACAACATACAGCTGAATGTTTACGGGCAGAATACACATTTGTGAACTTTGGTTACCTGCATCAATCTGCATACTGCGTGTGTCTGTGTGCACCAAATCATGACCCTTGGACAGTGATGGTTCGGCATGAATACATAAACCAATAAAGCCCTAAAAAACAAACTGCTAAACCAGGGTTCCTTCAGATCTGTAAGAAGTCTTTCATTCATCTAAAAATGAGGCCTAAATAGGTATTAAAAAATCTAAAATAAGCATTTCAAAAGTCTTAAAAATAACTTGGGAAGTAGGATTTTATCAATGTTTTTTTTAAATACAATTTTTTATATTGCTTTGTAGAATGACAGAATAATTGCTGAGATGTATTTTTTAAAAATTAATTTGCTGAATGCATTTCACACAAACGTCACGCAAACTGAAATAACGAAACCAAAAACACTTATTTTGTTTCTGGTCAGGATGCTCAGAGCAGAGGATCAACTGTCTGCTAGATAGCTGTCACTGTACCCTGGACGACATGGGGAAGTGTGACTTAGCTAGTTGACCATGATTTTGCGGCATGGCTTAAACCAATACAAGGCAATGCATATGAGGCTCAGTGTATTTCATGGAGTAAAACGTTTTTAAAACAGAACTTGATGGAAAAGAAGGCAGTGAAATCCCACGTGCAGAGTGGGAAACACAAAACTGCCAAGAAAACTTAACAGGTATTTCCCAGTACCGTTGATGTTGCTTTATTTTTGTTTCCTTCAGTTTTGTGGTCTTTAATTTTATTTCAAGTGGTAGCAAAAAGTCTCACCTTGTGCTGTAGGAACCCTGTAAGCATAGCGTTACGCTTTTGAATGGTAAAATCTCACAGTGAATCTTCTGTCTCCTTCAGGATCAATGTTCCTGCCGCCCACCTCAGCGTTCGGAGCAGGGCTGTACTCAGTGGCCGTCTACGGAGGCCTGGTCCTGTTCAGCATGTTCCTCCTCTATGACACACAGAAGGTCATCAAGAGGGCAGAGACACACCCACTGTATGCTGCACAGAAATATGACCCCATTAATGCGTAAGTCACCACAGGAAATACTCACAAAGGCTTGACATTAGGTTTTAATCACACTGATGTTAGTTACATACTCACACCAGTGTATTGATCTCATGTTGTTTTTGATCCCACAGGTGTATGGGGATTTACATGGACACTCTGAACATCTTCATGAGACTGGTGATGATTCTGGCGAACGGCGGTGGCGGCAGAAGGAAGTAAACAGCAGCATTCTGACTTTAGTTCCACTTTTATCTTCCACAGAGCCGAATAAAATCCTATTTTATTACTAGCAGCATACACCAGGTGTTATCTCTCAGTGACAAGTCTTACCTAACTGATAAATATACAGTACATGAATACTTTGCGAGGGTGTGGTGACGAGGATTGCACTCTGTGGTGCAAAGAAGACAAATCGGGATAACACAGTGAGAGCTCGTACCTTGACTGTGGAAGTATCTGGTGTATCCTGGGGGTTACAGATGGGCTAATTCTGTCTGTCAGCATCGTTTCGCTTGCCTCAGATGTCATTTGTTTTCTTTGTGTTTTGTATTTATTTCAACTTGATGGGTTTGTGTTTCAAATGAGATTGAAAGTTCAAGATCATCTGATATATGCAGCAGAGATGCCACACATGTCAACCATAAGCAGGTCCAGACTCACAGTACAGTAAATAACTATATGCTCCAGTATGCACTGATATTACACTTCTGTGATGGGTTAAAGAGGTTGGCACTAGTTCATATGTTTCTCGGAAAACATACAGTAAGTTCAACAATGGAATCAACAAAAATAAACAAGTCAAAAGTCAAGTTTCTTTGTCAGATTATTTTGAAATGTGATCTAAAATTGAGTTAGCATGATTCCAGTTAAAAGCCTTTTTCACAGACGACACTTTGACACGTTACACAGTCGGAAAAGCTCTATTATTAAATACTGCAATTAATGATGGCTGAATTATATTTAGCTGCTTCAGTTTCAGTCCTGTTACTGTGTGTGCTAGCTCGCTGGGTAACAAAGCCGTAGTTAATGTTTTTTAGTAACAGCTGTGCTTTTGCCTCTATGGCAAGTCACCAAAAACACCTTTTATTGAAAGATAAAAAATTAAAGCAACGTCTTCTTTTACATAAATACAGGAGGCTTTTCTGCCATGTTTATGTGAAATGCATATTTGCATTAGAGGGTTCCCATCATTAAATCCCTGGAAACATGTCAAATTGACATCTATAGGATCTTTGATTTCTGTATCCCCCAAAGAGAGGTGTGGCCTGGACCATATGTGAAGTACCCATATGTGACGGTCTGGTCTATTGGCCTTGGGGGTAATTATGCGGTAAGTTGGCAATGGGAATATCTAACGAGCAAGTAAAGTTAGCAAGCACTAGCAGTTTGTTAATTTGCAAATTCCCTGGGATGTGCATCTTTAATAATGTATGGCTGTATCGCTCTATAGGCCTACCCGTCTTAATGTACTTATGTTAAGTCATGGAAATGGGGTAAAACATGAAAAAGTTATGGAGAAGTTTTAAAAATTCATTGGTTAAAAGTAGGGCTGCTATGAATTGAAATACATATTTTTTTCATTTTATTTTCCTTGTTTTCAACAACATAATGACTAATACATCCAGAGTTGAATACCAAAATACAAACACTGGCATGTCGTCCATTTTTATACCCCTATATACTATGAGGCATCTAACAAATAGCATTCGAATAGTGTCTAAATCGATTGAAATATTTTATCCCGATTAATCGGAAATGAATTTTTTATCTGTTCTATATTTACCTCAAAGGGATACTTTTCAAGATTTTAATACTCTTATTAACACGGGAGTGGACACATATGCTTTATAACTTTACACTTGTAAAGCTTAACTAAGCATCCCCTGTTTTTAAAGCAGCTGGACACACTCCAGCAGTAACTCAAGTCACATCGAAAGTAAATGCAAATAACTTTGGTCTTGCAGAGAGAATGATGTAGCAGGGCTTTGAAGCTGAACTTGCCAACCAGAAGATGCCTTTCGTCATCCATCTCTGCTCACTGAGGTTTGTTTCTGCTTGCCAACCATAACGTTACTGATATGATAATATTGGTAAGAATGGACTGTTCCAACAATGGGAGGACCCTTTTAATTTGTTGAAAAACCTGTAATTGTAACAACAAATGAGTTTTAGGTGCCTATTAAAAGAAATGTATTAGCTAGACTTTGCTTCGACACATGGATAGGCAACCTGCGGCTCCAGACATTTTTTTAAATTACTATTTTGGTAAAAAAAATGGCTCTTTTGGCAGTAAATATTGCTCTAACATTACAATTAATTTCCATGACACTCAAACACAAATGACTGATTGCGACAGGTGTCTTAAATCAGTGCAAGGAAGTGTTTGTTTAAAGTTTTGTTAACAACCTGTCATCGCTGCTACTAAATAAGCCTCAACTGACATATTTTCTCATTAGTCATCCACCCTCTCAGCAGCTCTGACCACACAGTGAAGGACCAGCGGGGGTCCACCTTGTATTTGCCTATAAACAGTCAGTGTGTAGCAGCAGCAGATGACAAAGGCTTAGCGTCGTAATCCTCTTGTCCACCATCTGGCTGCTCCTCTAAAATTAAACCTCCAAACCAGGGCACTTGCAACAGATGCTAACATCTGTAAATATGCAGGTGCTTCATTAGAGCACGTACACGTGGAGCACACAGCTGCCGGGGGGTGTTTCAATCTCTCGGATCATGTTCACGTTTAGGACACATATGATTCATATATACTGTGTATCGGGGGGGAAAAAGAGCCCTGCAGATGGGAGGGATAAAGAGGGCAATAATGGATGAGATTGGGGAAAGCTGCAGCATGTGGAGATCTGGCATTACTGGGGATAAAAGTTGCTCTCTGGCAGTCAGTTTTAGATTGATGACCAATATTTGGTTGGGGTCCAAGGTTTTTACTGCCTAATGCAGGCTGTGTGTGTGTGTGTGTGTGTGTGTGTGTGTGTGTGTGTGTGTGTGTGTGTGTGTGTGTGTGTGTGTGTGTGTGTGTGTGTGTGTGTGTGTGAGAGAGAGAGAGAGAGAGAGAGAGAGAGAGAGAGAGAGAGACAGACTTTAGACAAGTTTAATGGACATTGCATTATGTCTCTGTATAATTATACCTTCTCCACTTAAACCCACTACACCTTAAGAACTCTGAGCTCTCGAGCACATTGTCTTACATTATCACAAAGAGAACAATGTTTTAGCTAGTTTCTTAAATAGACTTAAACATTTCAGCAACTGTCAGATGGATTGCCTTGAAATTTTGAAGACATCTATGGTAAAATATTTCACTTATCTTAATTGTTAAGTGTGGTTTGATAGACACAAATGATCATTAAATTTGAACAAAACATTATTTGGTAACTGGACGAAACACACAAATACAGATTCAGGTAGCTGAGGTAAACAGTGACAGTTTTATGAAATGAAATTTCTTGAGGTGACAATATAATGCAAAAATTGACTGAAAATGAGAGTCAGCCTAGCTGTTACCATGCTAAAGTTAGCATTTAGCTCAAGTACAGCATCATAGAGCTGCTAGCATGACTGTTGTTCTTCTAAGTAATTCCTCATATCTTTGATATCATTGTTGGTTTAGCAACTAAGCACATATGTATTTTAAGATACACTTGTTCTGTATATGAGTATTTCTTAATGCTACTTTAAACAGGATAAACATACAAGCCTACATTAGCCAACCAAATTTACAACTAACCAAATAAACCACTCAACTACATTTTAGTAGAAAATTACACTTTTAATTCCACCACATATTTCTGCTATCAGCTACATTTACAATTACATTTAATCAATTACATTTATTATTGTAGGTTAAAGCACCCAGCAATATGAAAGTACTTAAAATTAGCTCCACCTCAACTACAAAATTACAATGTTGCTTATAAGTTCATGAATCTGTAATAATATACCAATTATAGATTATTAAAAGCACATTTTGCGAACAATACTTCTGTGCCTTTACTTAAATATTGACATTAAGCATGTTTATATTTGCATATATTTTCCATATATTTATTTTCTGCCTCAGATCATTAATATTCAGTACCATGGGTTCTTGTGTCACTATAAACACGGAGCAGTCCATGGATCCTGTGTTTATTTTAGTGAACAGAGCAGATCCTTCAATTGGCTCCCAAGCAGTAAGATGCATGAGTATGTCACTGAACGTCAGACGCTATTTATATACCTGTGAAAGTAGCAAGTGCACAAGTCTGCACCTCTAAGTGACGAAGTCAATACAGTTAACACACCTCGCTGAAACAAATGCAGCGTGCACTTGCATGACACCTGCTTATAAGCAGATCTGATTTTTTTGTTTTTTGAAAGGTGCAAAACTCTTCCGAGGTGGAAATTGTGTTCACTAATAATAAAATATGATGTTTTTGGCTCTTGGCCGTCATCAGATAAGGGAAAGGTTGCAAGACCGAAACGTTATACTCAGTTTTCCACTTTGGTCCTTTTTTTCCGTCAGCAGCTCAGCTGCTTATTTTTGGGTTGTAACTCTCTCTGAATTTGAAAGCAGCGTTTTGGTGTTGACCTGCTTAAGCTGCAAGTGATTCATACCAGGATCTCTTACAATTTTAGACAGTGCTTAGTGGAAAACATCTCCTGTAAAATGACATTAAGCCGAACAAAAAAATATGAAGTGGGCTTGCTTGAAAATTTAAAATCAAACAACCCTGACTGACAATATTGGCTCTTTGTAAAGGCGTTCTCAGGCATAGTGATTGACAGGTCACTGGGCTTCTTGGGGAAAGTGAACTGCAAAGCTTCTTGGCTATAAGTGCATCACAGATCCACAAGTGCAGCTGAGGCTCGTGTTGATCAGGGAGCTGCCAAGGAGAGCAGCCACGGGGAGGCTTAGGCCAGTGCGACTCACTACATGTGACTAATGAGTTTGTTGAAGCCTTTTAAGACGCCAGCGACAGGAGCCAACTGTGCCATGTGTCCATACCAACTAACAAAGAGACACAAATGTGAACAAATGATGTTTGGTTGAGGTGCCTGGTGTGTAAGCCAGTGGTGCTCCCATGTGGGGGGGGGGGGGGGGGGGCATGACCCCCATGAAACAATGGCTGCCCCCGCCATTGGCTTACCCTGGTGAAAGTAATTGGAAACTGACAATACTGTCTTTAAAGCCTGGTATACACTGTGAGAGTTTGGGCTGTCCTAGATAAAAGATGACCAACGTGAAAGAAACGTGACGATATATTTGGTTGTGGCTCTAAAATGGTGGTCCTACACACAGTCACACAGTGAGAGATTCAAGGGCGGCTGTTGTCATGGTCTTATGATCAGAGACAGCCTGGGATTGCCAGTGTCAGAAATTCTGGATGACCATCTCAAACAGACGGATAGCAGCTCTCCATGGAGGCAAAACACACTGAAAGAAATGTGTGGCATTCCAGCAAAGAGGAGGACCTTGTCAAGTTGTGGCAGCAGAAGCCTTGCCTGTATGATGTGTCCCCCAGCTCTTAACATGATCGCGTAAAGACAGATGAAGCATGGCAGGAAATAGTGGCGGAGTTGCAGCAGCCAGGTGAGCATCCTAGCAGCTAGCAAACGCAGACACACCACGGTATATTATGCCCACAAAACTTTAGAGTATTTAATAATGTGACACTCTATGTTATGCTTCACAGTTTGAGAAGTAATAACTCGTGCAGCATCCTTGCGCGCTTACTATGGGAAGCTATTGCATCTTAGGTTGTAGCCTGCAATTCAGTAGGCGCTATCATTGTACAGACTGCGAACTTAATGTCTAGTTTATTGGATCCATTTTGCACAGTGTAGCTGTACTAAGCTTATAAGGTTGCTAAAATCTCACAGTCTGTAAGAGGCTCAAGAGGCTGGGGAGCAATCATTTTTTAAGGGAGCGCAAAGATAGTGGTGTCTTGTGAGAGTAGATAACGTAAGGCATAGCATTTTGGGATGGGGGGTAAATAATGCTCGAAATTTAGGCTACATTGTAGCGAGGGAACAAATGGCATAGCCATTCTCAAAGGGGTTCCTTGAACTCTCTCCTCAAGATGTGTGAATGGAAACAGAGTGCTGCAGGGATGATGTGTTTCTGAAGGCCAGCCAGGAAGTTGGCATCGCCCTGGTTCCCTCGTCAAAAAGCCAATGGGATTTTCCAATTTGATTTTGGATTATTGCAGAAATTAGGCTCTGTAGCAAGAAAAAACTTCATGATACTTACACTGTTTGTTCACCAAGTGTAAATGCAATTGCCAGAGGTAAAAAGCTAATGTTAGCCCATAAACAAGCTACACTACAATTGCATGACTTTAATGTTGCCACTGCAAGGAGGCTGTAAAGCTGTGTTCGCCGTGATGACATTCTGAAGTCTCATTTAGCCACTTGTTAGCAACCGCCTTTTTCAAGACACATTAAAGCTTCAAAATTCATGAGTGGGGTAATTACACATGCATTTTGTGTCATAAAACAAAATGTAAATGTTTTGTAAGCTTGTATTAACCACGGACCTTATTTCAGGCCGATAACCAAAAACTCCATTTACTTCAAGACAAGAGGACAAGGTTGTAGGACTTCCTTATAGCCTATATACTTCAACGGCACAATCAAATTCCTGATATTCTGTAACGGCTTCTGGTTTTGGTGTGCCACCCCAAGAATTTCAGTGACCTTGTCTGGCCACACCTATGACAAATGTCTGGGGGCACCACTAGTGTAAGCTGGAGTAAATTCAATGAAATACTAAATACTGTAAAGCGGAAGTCTTAGTGGGTATATTATGTCATTAAGTCTTTGATTTAACAGTAATCATGGATGCAGTGTCTCATGAGTTCGCTTTAACATGTGTGCAGAGGTGTGATGATCACACCATATTGTGTGAAACCTGAACTCACTTCCCTCGACGCGTAGTTTTCAGGAGAAGTCGGAGAGAGAGCAGTATGGTTGGAAGATGTCTTCGGAGGGAACGGATGCGTCACTGGATTAGTGCCTGAGAATCTGTCCCAGCCTCTTCCTCCTGAGCTCGCTGAGACGCCTCCAGAAGGGCACGACACTCGCTGCTCGCTTTCCCTCCGCCAAGCCTTCCACATGAGCCAGCCAAGCCTTGCCTCCCCACCAGGATGAAGAAAGAAAAGAAAACGCATGCTTTACTGTTTCTCCTCCTGCTTCACTTCACCTTTGGTAGGTCTCTGCTTTTCCTTCCTTTATTGTTTTGTTCTTTGAGTGTGGTTAAGACTTCTTGGCTTGCTCTTATCTGGTTAATCCTCTAACACACAGAGAGGGCATGACCATCTTAGCGTAGACTGCTCATGCTGCTTGTACTCTAAATGTGTGATAGTATGTTTGTGTTGTGATGGTGGCAACTCCAAATATAATTCATCCTCTCCTCCCTGCTTTCGGTTCCTGCCCTTTTTAGCAAGTGAGTGCAACAGTTATCTCTTAATCACATAAGAATCACAAACATGATTCATGGCATTTTTCAGTCTTATGCATTACTTGGAGTGGCTTCTGCTCAAATAACTTGGAGCATGTTTATTTCTTTGAAGGGCAATCAGACTATGCTCCATATTTTTATGATAATGGACCCAGCAGTACACATGGGAATATGGCCTTGTTCAGCATCTCTGAGGATACACCAGTAGGTAAGTGTTATTTTAGCAATCACAGTGCTGGTTAAATTCATTGTGAGATATTATTTAGAGTAGTTTAAAGGTGTCATGCACAGGTGTTAAAATGAAATTATCACACTGGTCTCGATGCGCCAGCTAATCACTGTAATACCTTTTGGATTGTGACGTACGTCAAGACTTACGGGAAGAAAACAATATGGGTGGTGACTCATCTGACCTGAATATTAAACGGGCCATTTACACTGAATAAGAAATTAGAGTTAACACAAAAGGGTTTGTATAATGATTTTTCTTTGTCATTTTTACCACACAGGGACGCAGATATACATTCTGAATGGTACAGATCCAGAGGGAGATCCCGTGCGATACGGTCTGACTTTTGAAAAGGGCTCCAAAGAATATTTTAGGGTGGAATCCAAGTCGGGAAATGTGACTCTGATTCAGGAGCTCGACAGAGAGGTGAGGCTGTCGTTTGTTTGAAAGAAACAGTCTAAGAATCTGTCATCGCTGTGGCTCAAAGTGACGTCCACCTTTTTGTTGTAGAAACAAGATGAAATCTCGGTGGTCGTGAGCATAACGGACGGTCGCAATAAAGTAAGTTTTTGCTCTTTTTGTGACATATTAATCACAGCTATGACACTACAGTTTGTATGTTGTCGTTATTTATTTGGATTCCCATTAGCCACTGGCAAGGTAGCAACTACTCTTCCTGAGGTCCACACAAATAAACACTGCGTCATAGTGTAGAACAAATACGTAATTAAAAATCCAAGGCAAAAGGGAACAAAAAAGAAAACAGGAAAACTACAAACAAAAGCAACATATGCATATGCAACATGTCCTACTTGGAGAGGCACAGGTGTTCTGTGCCATCAGCATTCAGTATTGTTCAATTCCTCTGAACATAACAGCCTTGCATTTGTTTTTGGAAGAGGAAGTGAAAAACAACCTCTTGATACATGCCTACTATCAAAATTACAGTCATTACAGCTATAAAAAAAAATAGATGATGAAAGACATCTGTGATTTTAAAATGATATATGTGAAAGTAAAGCAAGGATAGTGGGAGAGGGCAAAAAAGGAATACAAAGATTGATCTGTAAAAAAGATATATCTACAAAGTAAGTGCTGTGACAGGAGGTAAATGGGACATTTACCATGTTGTGGTTGAGTAAATAATGTGTTTAAATATACAAAATGATCTTTTTCTGATCACCTTCAGTCAATTATTTCTCTCTAAAGAGTTGTTTTTATTTATGAAATTTTGTTTTCTTCTTGCTTTCAGGTTGTTGAGACAGTGAGAGTGTTTGTCACTGATGCCAATGATGAACCACCTGAATTTCAAAACCTGCCTTTCATCATTGACATCCCAGAGGTACAGTGCACCCAATACATCATAAAAAAATCGGTTTGTTTATGCCACAAACGACCTCTAAATCTGCCCATTGTGTCAAACAAATAATTGAGAATAAGGTGAGTTTTAAAGTCTTGTATCTTCATTAGGACACTGCTCCAGGAAGCAGCATCTACAGAGTCCAGGCAATAGACAGAGACATGGGATCAGGGGGCAGCGTCTCATATTATCTACAGGTAAGCTTTGATGTTATGCAGATGATGCACAGTTGTGACCCTGAGATCTGTAAAGCTGTGTCACAGTGAAATCGAGTGCTATATTTTGAGTGCTATATTAGGCTGTTCTATTTTGTTGGTCCAAGTCTACTACTAAATTTTGGGAACACACTGGAGGCTTTGTGTTGAATTTTAAGTGGAGATAAAATGGTTTGAACATTTCTTTTGACGATTTTAGTGACCAAAATTAATGTGGGGAAAATGTCCAAAAAGTATTGATATACACACTGAATTTTATATTGAAAACAAGAGATACAATTTGTGGCACTTTTTGTTTGCATGAACATTAAAACAATAACACTGTCAATATCTTATGTAAACATATGAAAGCCTTGTTAAAGATAGCCTTCTTTGACATGCTTGCCCGAGTGTCGGTGTCACTGTAGATGAAGACAGGGGATCTGTAGCATCACTGGGTTGTCTCTGTAAACAAGGGAACTGCTAAAAATAAACATGTTGCATGCTGCACCTGCATCTGGGAGACTGGTGCGAACTGGTTGATGCTGAACAGTATTAATTGTGAGTTTTTCAAAGCACGGTAATCAAACATGGTATGAATGATAATTAAAATCTGAAACCTTTTGGGAAGTTTCCCGCCGTTAATCATGAAACTGGTAACCATTTCATCCCCAAATTTAAGCTTTAAAATTTGGTGTTTATTTTGAGATTTATTCAAAATTTTAATACACCCAGAACCAAATATTTCCTGCATCTAACTTCACTCTGGTATTAGGCTGAAAAAATCTCTCCAAAGTGAGGCAGTCAGGCTTTTACAGTAACAAGTTCCCAGAAAAGTGACCTATTTTAGCCTCCTTGCACATGGCCTCAAGTTGATTTGTAAGATTTTACTAATCGCATGTACAGTAGAGCATCAGCCTACATCTCCAGATCTCTTAACTCCTGCATGCTGGAATACACCCTCAAGTCTGCCAACAAGTTTATCCTCTCAGTTCCCCAATCCCTATTTGAAAGTGTGAGCAAGCATTTCTGATTATACTGCTGTACTTATTTTTATCTTCTCACAGTTTCACACGTGTTTCAATTGCATTTCAATTCCATTTCCATTTTAAAAATCATATTATTTGTGTTATTACGACTGCACTGTTGTTATTTACGTAGTGATACTGTTAACTGGCTTGGTGTGGCACTAACACCCGGGGTTGAGACCAGAGGTCGAGGTGACATCATGAGAGCTGTGCTGCCATGTGGAGGGAGGAAAAGGGCATTCGAATGATGGGACGGTGTGCGGAGGGAAAGATTAATCTCATACCAGAGAGCAGTCTGGGAATGGTGTTACTTTAGTGGATTAAATTTCAATTACATTTGAGCAAGGCACTGAAGGCTTAATAGGGGCTTAGGTTTGGTCTGGGCCAACAGCTGACAGCGCAGTAGTTGCTCCTGTTCATGTGTCAACTGTGAGATAAAAACGTGTATTTACTGTTGAAACACTGCTAACTGTGTGGCTTTGTGCATTATCAGACTTTACCGTTTGCCAAGTTTACCATCGATGGGCACAGCGGGATCCTAAGAGTCAAACCTGGTGAGACTTTGGACTACGAGACCACGCCTACACACTTTGTGACAGTGGTTGCCAAGGTGAGGGATCACACCTGATGCCCCTTTTGCCCTTGGGTTTGTCTTCTTGGGTGCCCCTAAAACACACATTCACACTGGGCCTCATTCACAAACAGTGTGTATGCACAAATCTTTGCATAAACCATGCACACTAACATTGTGTACACAAATTGGGGATTCAATAACAATTTCTTACTTGAATTTGTCATAATTAAACTATTTAACCACAATTTAATCTGCAACATGACAAAGACATAAAAATGATAAGCAAGAAGGAAACATATGTAGCTTAAAGCTATTATCAGTCAAACAGGTGGGTAGTGATTCATTTGTTACTTGTTATTTTGATGCACAAAAGATGCCCCTTTAGACCTTTAACTTGTATTTCGATCACCACAGTGGTTCCTTGAGATTTCACCCACAAGAAACTTGAAGTCAAACATTTGCGGTAGTGATGATGGAGTTTTTAATGACTAGTGCTGGGTATTGGTACTCTATAACATTAGGTATTGCCAAGATATCCCAGCACCAAGTAGTATTCAAATGTCTCCAGGGAAATGACACCTGCATGTAATGCTTTCTGACAACCCTCTAGATCACCATACGTTCTGTTGCTGTCATCTCAACAGCTGCTCCTCCTGGCAAGTCTGCCCTGTTAGCACAAGCTTACACAGCAGCAGCACTGACATCCAGCACCGAACTGTTAAATGGTCCAAACAAACTCACACTGACACAGAAGCGGCTAAACTTGGTCATTAATGACCTGTTAATAACTGTTAAGTAATGTTAACCATGTGATGCTAATGGTTAGCCCTGTCACTGTGTGTGTACAACTGGGCAGACTCTAAAAATGGTCCCCGGAGCAGAAACACAAACCACAATGTTGCAGTCTGTGGTGTGGTGAAGTCTACTGCAGTGGTTCCCAGGTGGTGGGTCATGGTCCAAAAGTGGGTTATGGGTCCATTCTGAATGGACCACAAGTGACTTGTAAACATGTCAAGTTTGTAAAAAACCCACTTTCTTTTGAAGTAGGGTGCATTTCCAGCACAGAGCTTTTACTTTGAAGTGTAGTTTCCTGCTTTTGAGTGAGTGACTATGGGACAGGTGCTTGACAGAGACAGCAAACTAGCTCGATAACATGGCCAAATACAAGCATGACGCTGAATATATTAAAGTGTGTGGACCTTGAACCTTGACTGAGGAGAAATCTAGACCCCGTGGGTGGACCAATTGGGAACCAGTGCTCTACTGGTATTACTAGTGTTGGTGCTGGTATTGTAATTTTCTAAACAATACCCAGCCCTGGTAATGACGACCATAAATTAGCCTATAAAAATCACAGTGTTAAAAACAGCAGTTAAGATAAGCAGCAGCAGCAGAGACCTGGGTCGACAGCACCCCTTCCTCCATGTTAGACCTCTAGGCAGATGTATTTCCTTATACAGTGAAACAGGGGCGTGGCAGTATGCTGATTGCAGATAGTGAGCACGCAGCTGTCAGGTTAGAATGATTCTGATTCATTAACATACACACAGTGGTAAGATCTGCAGGAGCTTAACATGAAGTTACAGATTCATCCATGTCGTGCAGCAGCAACCTTTCCCCAGAAGCATTTACTTTTTACACCTTTATTCTAAAAAGGGAAGGTTTTAATTGGCCGAGCTCTACCTCTGTAGCACTTTGCACATGAAACATTTGGCAGGAAGGCTCCACAGCCCATCTGTTGGTGGCCAAAGGTCATGAAAAGTTCAGTCATGACTAAGCTTTCTGGACACCAACACAGCTGATTTTCCACAGTCTCAGTGTGTGAAGTGTTGACAGTGTTGCTCCCAGTGTGAATAACCTGACAGGAAATGTTTCCAGTGTGAGTAATAATGTGATGGAGAGTTTGTTTTCCTAGCCTCAGCTCTTTCGTGTGTCTGTGGATTAACAGACTTTATATATCCATAAGATTTTTGATGCAACCATTTCCATTAGTATAATCAGTTTTACTCACTAATGGTTAAATGAGGATAAAACACTGCAGCATGCATCTCAGCTTCTTTCGCCGTCCAGATTCCATTGTCCCCAGTCGTACTAAATTTGGCATGCTAAGAGAGATTAAGAAGTTCACATCCCAGTATGGTGCCATTTCAAAGTATTTTTTTTATTTTTTATTTTTTTACTTTGGTAATATTTTATAATTCTAATAAGCGCGTCGAGAGAAACTCATTAAACCATTGCAAGCGGGACATCAGGTTACTTTCAGCCAGTCGGAGGCCTCTAATGGTTTTATTTTAGCTGGGTAAAAAGTGGAAATGTCTTTGATAAGATAAAATATCTAAAGTGAAATTAATACACCTCAGTGCTGCAGATACTTCTTGATGTTACTACACAAAGATCACCCCTGTATTTAGCAGTGTGTGGTCCTGTTCACTGCCGAATGTAAAATAAAATGCTCTCGATCATGTCTAGATAAAAATGGACCTGCACAATGCATCGTTTTTTTAATCGTCCATGTTCTAGCATCCTCGTATGCAATAACACTTTTTGAAAGACCACCATGTCATACTAAGAACTTTCTGAGCAGCAATAATTATGTTCATCCTAAATATAAGCAAATGATGACCACACTTTATTTCAACCAATATATTTACCATTACTTATTTAAACAACAAAACAAACATTGTATTTATTGTTGCTTTAGTAAAATGTAGCCTGTTTCATAATTAAACCCTCCCTTTCCTGAAAATGACATGGCACACGCTAATATGAGCCAATTGGTGAGGCCCCATTCACTGGAACTTTTCAGGGGCCCAGCCGAGAGCAACTAACATAGTGTGACTAGACTTTCATCCAGGGGACTATGGTTTGTGTTCTGTGTGAAACCAAAAGTCAATGAGTGTGTTAACATGGACAGTTTAATTCCCTTTGCATTCAGAATGAAAGTTCTGAATGAAAGCACTTATTAAAAGTGATCTTGTAAACACCTAATTCGGATTGAAAATGGCCAATGCGATTGAAAATTCATTCCGATGTAAGGGGCTGGAATATTTCGTTTCTAATTCCGAATGAAAGAATTTCTCGCACTTGTATACACTTGTTCCTCTTTAAGTTCATTCCGGTCTTTCTGTGCATGCTTGTTTCGTTGCCTTGCGTTGACGTATATAGCGCGCATAGCAACAGGCTGAGATAGAGCAGTCAGACTCGTTGTGCTAACCTGTTTCCACTCTCCAAAGCACGGTCTTCTGTCTCCCTTCTTCGACCTTCTACCTCCCTTCTCCTCCTCAACAGACGAAGTATTAGCAGAACAAGGTTGTTGTCGTGCTGCTGCTTCAAGAATATAAGCATAACAACGGTGTCATCAAGCATCTTGTAATCCAGAATGAGGACTACAGTGTTTTCTTCCAATAAACGTAAACGCGTAACATCCGCCCCGCCCCCTTGTATTGGTGCCTTTTTTGTTCAGTTCAATGTTCATCTTGTTTAATTAAACAAAAGTTAGAGATATTTTACTTTCATTTTCTTTAATTCAGCAAGCAGTTTGTTATATTTTTGTAATATACCAAAAGCAGCATGTTTATTTCAAGTAATATTGTTTTTCTCGTATCATGCAATCATAACTTCAAACATTATAAAATGTGCTCAATTTGTCTTCTGTCTCACTATTTGTTTTCTCAGGATGGAGGTGGAAAGTATAAGGGCAAACATCAGGTTCTGACCGCTACAGCCACCATGACAATCAATGTGCTTGATGCCCAGGACATGCCTCCATCCTTCATAGGAACCCCTTACTTTGGCTACGTCTACGAAGTCTCAGTTCCTGTAAGTCCTCCTCTTCTTCTTATTCACACACCAGTAAAGGTGTTTTTGTTAACCTTCAGTAAATATGTGTAACATTAATTCTATTTTCTTCCAGGGTTCTGAAATATTCACTGTGTACGCTAAAGATGGAGATCAAGGCAATCCTAACCCGATACATTATTCTATCATAAATGGTAAGAATAAAACATCAGGGAATACATTTAAAGCGTACATAGCTAGTTTACTAATTATTTGATACATTAAAGACACATCCTTTATCACCTTTCAGGCAGTGATGGTGTCTTTGACATAAATAGCACCAGTGGATGCATCACTCTGACAACCCTTCCAACTCTGCTGAGAAATGAGTTATATGAAATCATAGTCAAGGTAATGTTTTATTCGTCATTTCTTGGGAATACACTCTTAGACATTTAACCTACTGTAATTACTACTACTAAATGAATTTATTATTTTCAAACCCAGGCATCTGAGGTGGGACCAAACAATCAGCTGCAGGACTTTGACATTACCACGGTGACGGTCCGGGTGGTGGATCTCAACAACCATCCTCCAACCTTTTACGGAGAGAATGGACCCCAGAGCAAGTTTGAGGTCACCATGTACGAGCATCCTCCTGCAGGGGAGATCCTTCGAGGCTTTAAGATCACCGTCAATGACTCTGATCAGGTATTTCCTTTACTCATCCATTGATCCCTTCCTTATAGTGCGTGTGCCCGCTGTGCTTCAGCTAGCATACATTCATCAAGACATCTGCCAGATGTCAGCTTGAGTGTGAGGATCATTTTCTTGTTTTTCTGGGCAGCTACACTCCAGGTAATTCGACTAATTCAAAGTTTCTACATTCTTGTTGTTTGTGTTTCTTTGCAGGGTGCAAACGCTAAATTTAAACTGAGACTCGTGGGGCCGAGTCGAGTGCTGCGAGTGGTTCCTCAGACAGTCCTGAATGAAGCTCAGGTGACCATCATTGTGGAAGACACATCTGGCATCGACTACGAAAAGGGACCAACACTTTCTTTCAAGGTTAGACTTCATACATCTCTCCATTATGACTGATTGTTATTAAAATTATAACAATATGTAATCTGCCCTTTCTTAGTCTCTTGGTGGATCAATCTATTTGATCATTAGATTATTTGCTTTGCATTAAGGCTGCAACGATTAGTCGACTAATCGAATGACTAATGACTAATTTTCATAGAAAAGTGCTACAAAAGTACCCCAAAATACTCTTATTGCAGCTTCTTACATTCACATATTGGCAGCGTTACACACTCTCCCGTGACAGACTCAAGACATTAGATGACATAATTTTGGGGTTTGGGACATACAGACCGACATTTTTTCAACATTTTTCGATAAATGATTAGTTGACTAATCAAAGAAATAATCGACAGATTAGTCGACAATGAAAATAATCGTTAGTTGCAGCCCTACTTTGCATAGAACCCAAAACTATCCAGAACCCACCACGTATCAATTTGATGACGAAAAGCCAAAGTTTCGGAAGATCCAGTGTAGCCAGCAGATAACCGGACCAAGACTTCATCTTCCGTGCACCAGCCATTTTGCCTAATCTCTATAAACAGGTACCTGCATATGAGTGCAGCTACACTTTTAAAAAGCTAATATAGAGCTAAATCATCGTCAGACGATAGCTGATGGATTATGAGGTAGCTTTTTTTTTTTTTACCTGCGTCTATAAATGTGGTTGGTCAATACTTCTCGGACTACAAATGGAAACCAGAATTCTTTCAATACCCAAATCTTGTGCCGTTGCCTTGAGATTCTACATATGCAGATATCTCTGTATAGAGATGAAGCCCAAGATGACGTCTTCTCCGACCAACAACTTTTAAACCCAAATGTCGCAACCATTGTCAATCCAGTCATGAAAATAAATGTTGGCATTGTGTTTCTGAAAACTACAGATTTGTTAAATTTGTATATTTTGTATGTAGTAATAATAGTTTCTTTACGTTTTAATTTTATGTTGTAACAGCGCTGTGGTTGATGTGTGGTTAGGTTTAGGCACAAAACCCACCTGGTTGGGGTTTGGAATTGATCAGGCTTTGGCCTAAAATAACTGGTTGGTCTTCACAAACACTGCTGCTCAGCTGTCTCACGTCAATCTCACACCATCCATTCAGCTTGTATATGTGTAATCAGAAATACACTTTAGAAACGATGATATGAAACGTATGAAATGTTCAAATGTAGCACATTGCAGAAACACACAATGCCGACATTATATTCTGGCAACTGGGTTGACAATTGCTGGAAGGGTTATTTAAAAATTTGTTGCAAAATAAACACCCAACACACGCAACAGTTTAATTACAATGAGCATTGTAGCCTGACAGAGCTGCTAGCCTTGATTCCAAACTGATTTGATCACACTTTCCATGTTTCTCTCTGCAGCTGCTGGCGGTGGAAATCGACACTCCCGAGAGATTCAGTGCAACAGCTGACATTGTGATCAACCTGCTGGACACGAACGACAACATCCCCAAATTCACCTCAGAGTATTACATCGCCAGGGTCCCAGAGAACTCCCAGGGAGGCTCCAGTGTTGTGACTGTAACAGTGAGTCAATCAAGATTAAACTCCGCTTTTACCCATCCAAAGTGATTACATAATCCACCAATACCCACCAATCCTCCAATAAATGCATATTACTCTGTGCAGTTCATTAGATGAAAGCAGGTTGTTGCCAGACAAAAAAAAGGTTGGTGTTCCCTGCCTTCTGGTGGTCCTTGTTACGAAATTAATGTCTCTGTTTGCTTTATGTTTTACCTCAGGCAGGGCTTTTATTTACAGAAATATGGGCACGTTTGCTTCTTCCTTTTCTATTATACTGTGTGTATCCTGAGAGCAGGCAGCGTGTCCAAGCTACATAGTGTGGAGTAAAAAGCTTAATTTGCTCCAGGGTTAATCATGCTGACCTATACCTCCATCCCTACTCACCACATGAGACTTATAGCCTGCCCCACCCACATGAGCTTAAGACCCTAGCTGGTTATCCTCAGCCAGCGCCAGTGAAAAAACACAGTGGACCACCTTCAGTGACCTTGGTTGGGTTTTTCCCCCACATGTAACTGTATATTCATTAAGATTTATCAGATTGGTCGATAATTATGCTGACAAAATGTACATTTCTTATATTTTATTGTGTCTGCTATAAATATCTGGGGTTTAATCTCCATCCTGTTTTTTTTTTTCCTCCAGGCAAATGATCCAGATTCAGGGCCCTGGGGTGAAGTCAAATACACGATTTATGGATCAGGATCAGATTTGTGAGTCAAAACCTTTCACTCCTGCCAGTTTAGGTTTGCTCTGATCAGATACTTAACTCTCGCGCTTCCGTAAAGTGAATTTCACAAACCAAAAGGTTATTTTTATGTGTCCACGACTCATGACTCAAGGACTCAGGGTGTCTGGTAAACTCAGCCAGCAGGATACCCAGTCTTGATTCATCTTTGTCTCTTTGATGGAAGAGGTAAGCAGGAAACTGGTTTTGATTGGCCCCTCTGCTGCACAAACAGCTCGTTCTAAAATGGCTGCAAGATGCTGGCTAATCTCCTAATTGGATTGGAGGGTTAAAAATAGACAGCCTGGCCCGTCTCACATAGGGAGAGCCAATTAACATGCAATGTGACAGCTGGAGCCACAGAAACGGCAGCTTTGAGAAGCAAGGCAGCATGCAGCGAAGGAAAAGTGAGAATTTATGCCCGTCTTCCGGCAGCGACCTGAGTTAATTGTGTGAAAGTTATCAGTTTCAAGGCAACTTGTGAATTTTCACAGTGGAAAACGAGACAGAAAAGGTGGCTGAATAAAATGGCAGCGAGCTTGATGTTGAACTGGAAAGCACTCAGACAGCATAA
This sequence comes from Epinephelus awoara, assembly GCA_035609425.1. Taxonomy (NCBI): domain Eukaryota; kingdom Metazoa; phylum Chordata; class Actinopteri; order Perciformes; family Serranidae; genus Epinephelus; species Epinephelus awoara. The sequence continues at coordinate 24,782,030 of CM069313.1, forward strand.
AGCAGCACAAAGCTGCGGCAGTGCTGTAAATTCATTTCCTATGTGTAAAATACTTGTGCGATTATAACAGCTTTGACTTTATTCTAAAGGCAAAAGTTTTTGTGTGCAGAAGAATTGCAAAGTCTTGGAGGAAACTGACGCAGTTTATTACATAGCAGGGGGGTATGAGCGTGCACTGCTGTTAGATAGTGCTTGTTTTAAACACAGCTACTGGAAAGTCAGATTTATATCTCTACACATAAGATCTTTGAAATAAGGAAATGCTGGTGATCCAGATCTGCATGAAAACACACACTGACAGACAAACATGCAAAACTGGATGATGGTGGTGATGAGTCGGAAGAAGAGTGTGCACCTGCCTTGAAACTGTTGACATTTGAAGATTTGTCAAAGACCGTTTGTATTAATTTGGCTATTTCTGGAAGGATTTGGCAAAAACAATGACAGAAAAACAGCATCAGATAAGCTTGTTGATCTTGACGAATATAAAATCTGCTTTATATAGCCAACTATTGAAGCGAGTCACGTCGAGGTTCACAGGGTGTGATGTGCTGTGAATTCGGATGCCTTTATTAGAAATACCTGGTGTGTGTGTTTGGCACAGAATCATGACTCATACACTGTCCGAACCTCCTGCAGGTTTACCATCCACCCGACGTCAGGCGTCATCTCCACGCAGCCATGGACCAGCCTGGACGCAGAGGTCAGGTCTAAGTACAACTTCTACGTCAAGGCTGAAGATTCGGAGGGAAAGTACGGCTTGTCTGAAGTCTTTGTCACCGTCCTCGACATGAACGACCACCCTCCAGCATTTGATGAAACTTTCCTGGAAAAGACCATGATCATTGGTACACCTGTCAAAGTAGAGGTACGTAATGTCACATCATTTCCCCCTTGTGCTATAAATCGATCAAAACACAAGTTGTTTGTAACACACTGACATTCAGATACAATATATGGAAGTACAGAACTGCCAATATTAAAATAAATGAATGTTTAAAAAAATAAACATTTTGAAAACAAATCATTACTGCCAAAACTAGAGGATAAGGCTGGTGATATTTAAAGCCTAATATGGCTACTTCCTTCATGATGTAGAGCTCCATTGTTACCACATACGATTTATCCATTGATAAAAAATAGTCCCAAATAACTGCAGTGTTTGCTTGAAATACAGTGCCCAATTTTTAAAATTGAAAATATCTGTGTAGCAAAAGTTGCCATGTGAGCAAATTTAGGGACTGTTTTACTACAGACTCTCGTGATAATAATGGTACAGTAATGTGGTGGCAGGTTTCAACTGTTTGTGCTTTTTTTTTTTTTTTTTTTTTGTATTAAGATGGAATATAATTCAATCCAATTCATTGTACATAATCTCCATTGCCATAATTTGTGGGGTTCTTTTGTGATTCACATGAAACCAATATTTGGCTTTCTATTCAATAAATTGACTTAAAGTTGGCAGTCCAGTATGCAGCTTATTAAAAAATAGTTAAGATTTGTTTTTAAACGTTGATATGTGACAAAGTCGGAATGAGACTGTGTTGGATAAGTACCTCATACAACCCCACATCAAAAAATCTGAACTATTCCTCTTAAATGAACAAACCATTTTATGATATTCTGCTACTTTTTACAGGCAGTAGACGATGATGCAGAGTCTCCGAACAACGTCATCGAGTACTCCATCATGAGGGCCGATCCTGACAACGCGTTTGACATCAACTCAAACACCGGGGAGATCAAGCTGAAGCCGTTCATTAAGTCCATGGAGATTGTGCGCAACATCACCAAACAGAAGGACTGCAAGTGGTCTCTTGTGGTCCAAGCCAGGGACAGAGGTTCTCCATCCTTCAGCACAACAGCCGTGGTCAACATCGATATCACAGAGGCAGTAAGACGTAGTTCTATCTTGCAACATGCTCACAGCGCTTCCTTTTCCAGCTCTAGGCAGCAGATTTAAGCTTTAATGATAATAGGCATTGTTGTCATGCTACGCAGCTGCTAATTCAGCATCCTTGTTACAGCCAGTCACACTTCATTGATCTCATATTCTTTAAAGGATAATGCCGCTCATTTTAATGCTTCTAATTTCATCATCAAGTCCCATGAAGAGACCAAAACCAGTGACTCTTAAGCTGTTAGATGTTCTTCTTTTTCAACTAGCCAGTTCCTAACTTTGTGATACATTTGATTTATCAGAGCTTTTTCATTAAAAACAGCTGCGTGCTGTAGTGGGAAACACTAAATGTGATGTAGAACCAAAATCAATGAGCTAAAAGCGGCTAAAAAGCTCCATTGAGCTGCAGAGCTGGTGATAATTCTCTCTGGGTTTCCTACTATAAGCCACAATTTCCCGTTACAGATAGTTATAATAAAGTAGCACTGTCTAATCGTTACCAAGTTCACAGCTATAAATGTTAAATAAATGTACAATGTTTTTAATGTATAAATTGGAAACTGTGCATAATGTGAATGACAGAAATTTGATCCAAGCAACTACTCAAAATGATTTGTCGCGTTTTGGTAACCCAAAGGTTGTTCCTATGAAGGACTGATTTATAAAATATTAGTAAATTCTATTAAAAACCACGGGTTACAATTTACAACTTATTCATAGAGGATGCATCGTTAGTATTTATTTATTTTGCAAAAAAAAATAAAAAATTCAGGATAATTGTAGGGGCCATGTTCATCAAGGTTTTGGTAACCCCTAATATTAACCATCATTAATAAATGGTAACTTGATAGTTAATTACACTTTACTTAATAGTTATTTAACTGTTAATAAACAGTGAAGTTATAATTAATAATGTTACTAATTATTAGTAATGCCATAAACTATCCCTAACAGTTTAATGTTGCACACATTGTAACATTTATATACCATATTAACTTTTCATTAATAGTTAATAATTTGTTTGTAAATCATCTGTTAACAATATTTGATTTGATTTGTCTGTTATAAAGTTGTATCGATTAATACCTTCTTAAATGGGTGACAGATACCGTGAAGTGCATCTATAAACATTATTTGGGTGGTCATAGCAAAGTTGCAGTGTTTATACATGCATTACACTGTTTTTATTAACCATTTATCAAGGTATAGCCGTCCAAATAATGTTTATAGATGCTTTACAAATCAGTTATTAAACATTAACAAATACTTAATGCAAATATAACACTAGTTAGAAGCGTCACTTCATACTGTTTTTTTGTTTCTTCAGTAAATTTAAAGATACAAATATGAGATCTAAAACAACAGCGGCATTATCCTTTAAAGTTTTTCAGTCATTTACATTAACTCATATTTTACCTACCATGTTTTCATTATGTTTTCATTCCTTCACTACATGATGAGATGACTCGGTGTCTTTGGTGTTGTTTCTGTGTTGTGATTCGTGCTTTTTTCAGATCAAAGGTCGCTTTATTTCATACTTGATGGGCCTCAGCAAGCGTCCGCTGACTGTTTTTGGAATTTGTCTCAGCATTGTCAGTTCCCTCATCCTACTAACAATCTGCATATCCACAATCCTGTACTGTAACGCAGTGAAAAAGTCCCGAATCAACCCTGAGAGTAACTATATCAAAGTGGTGCGCAGGATCAAGTGAGAGACACTTGACACCTGTAACTTGGATTTGTAACCTTTAAAAAGATATTTATTTTTTTACTGGTTTGCTACTGTCTGTAAAAGAGTACTGACGCACATTTGAAGGAAGATTTATATAACAATAAAAGAGGAATTTTTTTCTTATTTTTAATTTGTTTAAATCTTTGATTGGAAAATTCAGTATTTTTATCATAATCTATTTTGTTTTTTACACCAACAAACCCCATCTTTGATAATCTAAAATACTTTTTTTTCCTAGAGCATGACTCAGACTATAAGGCTCTTAAAGTGATGGAGTATTTTCTTCTGGACTGGAAACCGAGATTTGCTCACTCATTCTCACACAAACATGCTCTTCACTCCATTTCGGTGTGATGAACTGCCATTGTTCTTGTTCAGCCCTCATCAGTCACATGTCAAAGAGAAGTCCTCATGCACCGCACTGCCAGACGCATTCCCAACAACTAGTGTTGTGCATAGTTCATAGCTTTGCAGTCCTGTACTGTAGGACAGAGGATGATGGATGACTGAGTGAGAGTGTGGGAGTGTCACTTTGTTTCTAGACATGTTGTTTGGGCCTCCTCTGTCAGTGCTTTGCACATCCATCTCATGCTTGCATGCTTCGGACAAATGCTGCGTTAACACGTTGGATTCAGCCCCTTGGACTTGATTTAAACTATTTTATTTGTGCTCTTTCACAGACTCCTCTCAAGGGGCCTATGGCGGCCTTTTTAATGAAAAGTAGGGACAATCCTTTGAAAGCTCTAGGCATGGTCACTGTTATCATAAGCTTGTTGGTAGGGGTGACTGTCTTGATCTCTACGGCTCTGTACATGCGCAACGCAAAGTCAAACAGGATCATGCCGGCACGTCGCATCATCAAGAGGCGACCCAGGGACCAGCAGCCCTGGAACTTCAAGATGCCTGCCGTCAAATTCAACAACCCGGCAGATAAGTTCCTTGTCGATGACCAAGAGAGCAACCAACAGCGGCGCCCCAGCAGCCCCAGGCCGAAGCCTCCGCCCCCGAGCGCTCCTCCGCCCCCTTCAAACACCCGGGCCAATGAGAGGCCCCGTGCGGTCCCAACAATATCTGGTACCCTGGTCCCAACAATATCTGGTGCGCTGGCTTCCAAAGGCTCAAAGAAAGCAAAATCCAATCGCCGCAAAGAGGGGAATGTCAGCTCTGCTCTGGTGTCAGAGCTTAAAAAGAAGCTGGAGCAGAAAATCATTGAGAGCAACCAAGGTTATTATTAATTCTGTCATACAAACATGTTGTTTAAGGTTCTTCGACGACTCTACTGCTCTTAGCTCATCTACTGTCTGAGGGTTTTCACCTGGACGTCATGTGGTGATCTGGCAGGGTGGGCATACCTGTAGATTAGTCATGAGTAAATGATGAGAGGGGTGTAACAGGAAGGTTTACAGATACTTATGTCCGAAGACAAGATATAACCCAGTGGGCTTCCTCAGTTGACCTGGCTTAGGTTAAGACAGGAAAGAACTCGCGTCTGTCTTTACTGCAGTGGGAGATTATTCACCACACTGCCATCTTGAGGAAGATTACATCATCTTAACAGTAAGAAGCACCAGTGTAAATTACCCAGAGAGAGGATTACCAAGATTTACTGTGTATACACAAGTTGCATAACTTCCTGAAAAGTGTAAATGTAATGTTTTTTCGACACAGAACTAGGATTTCACCCAATTAATCCGACAAGAAAAACATTTCTTCTTGCTCTCTGGAGCGTGCAGCTGAATGACACGGTCATACAAAACGACACTGCTTCTTATAAAGTGCTAAAGGACCTGTGTGTTGATATTTTTACTGTGTTACATCAGCCGCTTCAAAGCTGAGAAGTTGCTCTTTTGTATAATTACAATGTGCCACTGTAGGTTTTCACAGCAACACAAGCTATAACAGAGATGCTTTATTCATTTGAGTGTGTAATTCTAGAAAAAAATGCTTTTATATAAATAACGTGGGTCCATTATAAATGTATATATATGGCAAGATGTGAATGTTCCCCAGTTGTATCTTGCAGCAGTAAATAGCATACGGTACAAATGAAATCAGCTGACACCACTTAAGGTTTTCAAGCACAAATCACAATGTATATAACGTGCTTAGACATTTCCTTTATAGATATAGATATTGAATATATAAAGTCTGTGTTGAACATTTAGGTTCCATTCACAGTTTCTTTCCATGTTACTCTTCAATGCCTTCAAATGTAGGCAAAGAAAATTAATTTAATTGCTGTTACCCTTGTATCTGACAATGTCTCAACTTATATTTATCTTAAATAAGTTGAGAGAAACTATATATCTTAACTATAAATTACACTTGCCTGGTCCTTTGAAGTAACATATTTGTACCGTCTTTGTACTGTCTTGATTTTGAATAAATATTTGAAAATAATTTGGTCTGTGTGGCATTTTGTCCCTGAGCGATTTTAGATTAGGTTATTTCAGACGAGAACATTTTAGTTTTTCTTTTTTTTTTCTTCTTAGCATACTTTGATTAATATATGACAAGGAAGCAATCTGAAACATGAGTGACACATTAAAGTCAGAAAGATGTACAATGTTTTCCATGGATGGAAACAACATGGTAAGTCAAAGCCAACATTTATTAATACTCTAGTATTTGATTTTGTCCAACATACTATACTATGACTTTATTCTATACTACGATTTTTCTCGACATACTATACTATGCTTTTTTTTCGACGCACTATACTATAATTTTTTTCAACACACCATACTGTAACATTTTTTACATATGATACAATGAGATTCTTTAGTCATACTATATTATGACTTTTTTTTACATACTATACTGTGAGTTTTTTTTCAACATACTATATACTACGACTTTTTTCAACGTACTGTACTATGACTATTTCAACATTTTATATTATTTTTTTGACATACTGCACTGTGACTTTTTTTCAACTTACCATACTATGACCCTCAAGATTTGATAAAAAAAAGTCATATTATACCATGTCGTTCAAAATATCAAAAAGAAGTCATAGTATAACATGTGGTTCAAAATATAAAAAAGTCATAGTATAGCATGTGGTTCAAAATCTCATAAAAATGTCATAGTATAGCATGTGGTTCAAAATATCAAAAAAAATGTCATAGTGTAGCATGTGGTTCAAAATATCACAAAAAAGTCATAGTATAGCATGTGGTTCAAAATATCATAAAAAGTCATAGTGTAGCATGTGGTTCAAAATATCATAAAAAAAGTCATAGTATAGCATGTGGTTCAAAATATCATAAAAAAAAGTCATAGTATAGCATGTGGTTCAAAATATAAAAAAGTCATAGTATAGCATGTGGTTCAAAATATCATAAAAAGTCATAGTATAGCATGTGGTTCAAAATATCATAAAAAAAAGTCATAGTATAGCATGTGGTTCAAAATATAAAAAAGTCATAGTGTAGCATGTGGTTCAAAATATCATAAAAAAAGTCATAGTATAGCATGTGGTTCAAAATATCATAAAAAAAAGTCATAGTATAGCATGTGGTTCAAAATATAAAAAAGTCATAGTATAGCATGTGGTTCAAAATATCATAAAAAAAAAAGTCATAGTATAGCATGTGGTTCAAAATATCATAAAAAAGTCATAGTATAGCATGTGGTTCAAAATATCATAAAAAAGTCATAGCATAGCATGTGGTTCAAAATATCATAAAAAAGTCATAGTATAGCATGTGGTTCAAAATATCATAAAAAAAGTCATAGAATAGCATGTGGTTCAAAATACCATAAAAACGACATAGTATAACATGTGGTTCAAAATATCATAAAAAAGTCATAGTATAGCATGTGGTTCAAAATCTCATAAAAAAGTCATAGTATAGCATGTGGTTCAAAATCTCATAAAAAAGTCATAGTATAGCATGTGGTTCAAAATCTCATAAAAAAGTCATAGTATAGCATGTGGTTCAAAATATCTGAAAAAAGTCATAGTATAGCTTGTGGTTCAAAATATCATAAAAAGGTCATAGTATAGCATGTGGTTCAAAATAACATAAAAAACGTCATAGTATAACGTGGTTCAAAATATCATAAAAAAGTCATAGTATAGCTTGTGGTTCAAAATCTCATAAAAAAGTCATAGTATAGCATGTGGTTCAAAATATCTGAAAAAAGTCATAATATAGCATGTGATTCAAAATACCATAAAAACGTCATAGTATAGCATGTGGTTCAAAATATCTGAAAAAAGTCATAATATAGCATGTGATTCAAAATATCATAAAAATGTCAAAGTATAACATGTGGTTCAAAATAACATAAAAACGTCATAGTATAGCATGTGGTTCAAAATATCATAAAAATGTCAAAGTATAACATGTGGTTCAAAATAACATAAAAACGTCATAGTATAGCATGTGGTTCAAAATAATATAAAAAAGTCATAGTATAGCATGTGGTTCAAAATAATATAAAAAAGTCATAGTATAGCATGTGGTTCAAAATATCATAAAAAAGTCATAGTATAGCATGTGGTTCAAAATAACATAAAAATGTCATAGTATAGCATGTGGTTCAAAATAACATAAAAAAGTCATAGTATAACATGTGGTTCAAAATATCTGAAAAAAATCATAATATAGCATGTGATTCAAAATACCATAAAAACGTCATAGTATCGCATGTTGTTCAAAATATCATAAAAAAGTCAAAGTATAACATGTGGTTCAAAATAACATAAAAACGTCATAGTATAGCATGTGGTTCAAAATAACATAAAAATGTCATAGTATAGCATGTGGTTCAAAATAATATAAGAAAAGTCATAGTATAGCATGTGGTTCAAAATATCATAAAAAAGTCATAGTATAGCATGTGGTTCAAAATAACATAAAAAAGTCATAGTATAGCATGTGGTTCAAAATAACATAAAAAAGTCATAGTATAGCATGTGGTTCAAAATAACATAAAAAAGTCATAGTATAACATGTCGTTCAAAATAACATAAAAACGTCATAGTATAGCATGTGGTTCAAAATATCATAAAAAAGTCATAGTATAGCATGTGGTTCAAAATAACATAAAAATGTCATAGTATAGCATGTGGTTCAAAATATCATAAAAAGTCATAGTGTAGCATGTGGTTCAAAATATCATAAAAAAAAGTCATAGTATAGCATGTGGTTCAAAATATCATAAAAAAAAGTCATAGTATAGCATGTGGTTCAAAATACCATAAAAACGACATAGTATAGCATGTGGTTCAAAATATCATAAAAAAAAGTCATAGTATAGCATGTGGTTCAAAATATCATAAAAAAAAGTCATAGTATAGCATGTGGTTCAAAATATCATAAAAAAAAGTCATAGTATAGCATGTGGTTCAAAATACCATAAAAACGACATAGTATAGCATGTGGTTCAAAATATCATAAAAAAAAAAGTCATAGTATAGCATGTGGTTCAAAATATCATAAAAAAAAGTCATAGTATAACATGTGGTTCAAAATATAAAAAAGTCATAGCATAGCATGTGGTTCAAAATATCATAAAAAAGTCATAGCATAGCATGTGGTTCAAAATATCTGAAAAAAGTCATAGTATAGCATGTGGTTCAAAATATCTGAAAAAAGTCATAGTATAGCATGTGGTTCAAAATACCATAAAAACGACATAGTATAGCATGTGGTTCAAAATATCATAAAAAGGTCATAATATAGCATGTGGTTCAAAATAACATAAAAAGGTCATAATATAGCATGTGGTTCAAAATACCATAAAAACGTCATAGTATAACATGTGGTTCAAAATAACATAAAAAAGTCATAGTATAGCATGTGATTCAAAATATCTGAAAAACGTCATAGTATAACATGTTGTTCAAAATACCATAAAAACGTCATAGTATAACATGTTGTTCAAAATATCATAAAAAAGTCAAAGTATAACATGTGGTTCAAAATAACATAAAAAAGTCATAGTATAACATGTGGTTCAAAATATCATAAAAAAGTCATAGTATAGCATGTGGTTCAAAATATCTGAAAAAAAGTCATAGTATAGCATGTGGTTCAAAATATCATAAAAAAGTCATAGTATAGCATGTGGTTCAAAATATCTGAAAAAAAGTCATAGTATAGCATGTGGTTCAAAATATCATAAAAAAAAAGTCATAGTATAGCATGTGGTTCAAAATATCATAAAAAAAAGTCATAGTATAACATGTGGTTCAAAATATAAAAAAGTCATAGCATAGCATGTGGTTCAAAATATCATAAAAAAGTCATAGCATAGCATGTGGTTCAAAATATCTGAAAAAAGTCATAGTATAGCATGTGGTTCAAAATATCTGAAAAAAGTCATAGTATAGCATGTGGTTCAAAATACCATAAAAACGACATAGTATAGCATGTGGTTCAAAATATCATAAAAAAGTCATAGTATAGCTTGTGGTTCAAAATCTCATAAAAAAGTCATAGTATAGCATGTGGTTCAAAATATCATAAAAAGGTCATAGTATAGCATGTGGTTCAAAATAACATAAAAAGGTCATAATATAGCATGTGGTTCAAAATACCATAAAAACGTCATAGTATAACATGTGGTTGAAAATATCATAAAAAAGTCATAGTATAGCTTGTGGTTCAAAATCTCATAAAAAAGTCATAGTAAAGCATGTGGTTCAAAATATCTGAAAAACGTCATAGTATAACATGTTGTTCAAAATATCATAAAAAAGTCAAAGTATAACATGTGGTTCAAAATAACATAAAAAAGTCATAGTATAACATGTGGTTCAAAATATCATAAAAAAGTCATAGTATAGCATGTGGTTCAAAATATCTGAAAAAAAGTCATAGTATAGCATGTGGTTCAAAATAATATAAAAAAAAGTCATAGTATAGCATGTGGTTCAAAATAACATAAAAAAGTCATAGTATAACATGTGGTTCAAAATATCATAAAAAAGTCATAGTATAGCATGTGGTTCAAAATATCATAAAAAAGTCATAGTATAGCATGTGGTTCAAAATAACATAAAAAAGTCATAGTATAGCATGTGGTTCAAAATAATATTAAAAAAAAAGTCATAGTATAGCATGTGGTTCAAAATAACATAAAAAAGTCATAGTATAACATGTGGTTCAAAATATCATAAAAAAGTCATAGTATAGCATGTGGTTCAAAATAACATAAAAAAGTCATAGTACAGCATGTGGTTCAAAATAATATAAAAAAAAGTCATAGTATAGCATGTGGTTCAAAATAACATAAAAAAGTCATAGTATAGCATGTGGTTCAAAATAACATAAAAAAGTCATAGTATAACATGTGGTTCAAAATAACATAAAAATGTCATAGTATAGCATGTGGTTCAAAATATCATAAAAACGTCATAGTATAGCTTGTGGTTCAAAATATCATAAAAATGTCAAAGTATAACATGTCGTTCAAAATAACATAAAAACGTCATAGTATAGCATGTGGTTCAAAATATCATAAAAAAGTCATAGTATAGCATGTGGTTCAAAATAACATAAAAACGTCATAATATAGCATGTGGTTCAAAATAACATAAAAAAGTCATAGTATAACATGTGGTTCAAAATATCATAAAAAAAGTCATAGTATAACATGTCGTTCAAAATATCATTAAAAAGTCATAGTATAACATGTCGTTCAAAATAACATAAAAACGTCATAGTATAACATGTCGTTCAAAATAACATAAAAACGTCATAGTATAGCATGTGGTTCAAAATAACATAAAAACGTCATAGTATAGCATGTGGTTCAAAATATCTGAAAAAAGTCATAGTATAGCATGTGGTTCAAAATATCATAAAAAAGTCATAGTATAGCATGTGGTTCAAAATATCAAAAAAAAAAAGGCATAGTATAGCATGTGGTTCAAAATAACATAAAAATGCCATAGTATAGCATGTGGTTCAAAATAACATAAAAACGTCATAGTATAACATGTGGTTCAAAATATCATAAAAACGTCATAGTATAACATGTGGTTGAAAATACCATAAAACGTCATAGTATAGCATGTGGTTCAAAATACCATAAAAACGTCATAGTATAGCATGTGGTTCAAAATAACATAAAAACGTCATAGTATAGCATGTGGTTCAAAATATCATAAAAACGTCATAGTATAGCATGTGGTTCAAAATATCATAAAAACGTCATTGTATAACATGTGGTTCAAAATACCATAAAAACATCATAGTATAGCATGTGGTTCAAAATAATATAAAAATGTCATAGTATAGCATGTGGTTCAAAATATCATAAAAACGTCATAGTATAGCATGTGGTTCAAAATATCATAAAAATGTCAAAGTATAGCATGTGGTTCAAAATATCATAAAAAAGTCATAGTATAGCATGTGGTTCAAAATATCATAAAAAAGTCATAGTATAGCTTGTGGTTCAAAATATCATAAAAAAGTCATAGTATAGCATGTGGTTCAAAATATCATAAAAAAGTCAAAGTATAGCATGTGGTTCAAAATATCATAAAAAAGTCATAGTATAGCATGTGGTTCAAAATATCATAAAAATGTCAAAGTATAGCATGTGGTTCAAAATATCATAAAAAAGTCATAGTATAGCATGTGGTTCAAAATATCATAAAAAAGTCATAGTATAGCTTGTGGTTCAAAATATCATAAAAAAGTCATAGTATAGCATGTGGTTCAAAATATCATAAAAATGTCAAAGTATAGCATGTGGTTCAAAATATCATAAAAAAGTCATAGTATAGCATGTGGTTCAAAATATCATAAAAAAGTCATAGTATAGCTTGTGGTTCAAAATATCATAAAAATGTCAAAGTATAGCATGTGGTTCAAAATATCATAAAAAAGTCATAGTATAGCTTGTGGTTCAAAATATCATAAAAAAGTCATAGTATAGCATGTGGTTCAAAATATCATAAAAATGTCAAAGTATAGCATGTGGTTCAAAATATCATAAAAAAGTCATAGTATAGCATGTGGTTCAAAATATCATAAAAAAGTCATAGTATAGCTTGTGGTTCAAAATATCATAAAAAAGTCATAGTATAGCATGTGGTTCAAAATATCATAAAAACGTCATAGTATAGCATGTCGTTCAAAATAATATAAAAAAAAGTCATAGTATAACATGTGGTTCAAAATAACATAAAAACGTCATAGTATAACATGTGGTTCAAAATAACATAAAAACGTCATAGTATAGCATGTGGTTCAAAATAATATAAAAAAAAGTCATAGTATAGCATGTGGTTCAAAATATCATAAAAAAGTCATAGTATAGCATGTGGTTCAAAATATCATAAAAACGTCATAGTATAGCATGTGGTTCAAAATAATATAAAAAAAAGTCATAGTATAACATGTGGTTCAAAATAACATAAAAACGTCATAGTATAACATGTGGTTCAAAATAACATAAAAACGTCATAGTATAGCATGTGGTTCAAAATAATATAAAAAAAAGTCATAGTATAGCATGTGGTTCAAAATATCATAAAAAAAGTCATAGTATAGCATGTGGTTCACAATATCATAAAAAACGTCATAGTATAGCATGTGGTTCACAATATCATAAAAAGGTCAAAGTATAGCATGTGGTTCAAAATTTCATAAAAAAGTCATAGTATAGCTTGTGGTTCAAAATATCATAAAAACGTCATAGTATAGCATGTGGTTCAAAATATCATAAAAACGTCATAGTATAGCATGTGGTTCAAAATATCATAAAAAGGTCAAAGTATAGCATGTGCTTCAAAATATCATAAAAAAAAGTCATAGTATAGCATGTGGTTCAAAATAACATAAAAAAAGTCATAGTATAGCATGTTGGTCAAAATATCATACAAACGTCATAGTATCGCATTTGGTTCAAAATATAAAAATGTCATAGTATAGCATGTGGTTCAAAATATCATTAAAAAGTCATAGTATAGCATGTGGTTCAAAATATCATAAAAAAGTCATAGTATAGCATGTGGTTCAAAATAACATAAAAAAAGTCATAGTATAGCATGTTGGTCAAAATATCATACAAACGTCATAGTATCGCATGTGGTTCAAAATATCATAAAAAAGTCATAGTATAGCATGTGGTTCAAAATATCATAAAGAAGTCATAGTATAGCATGTGGTTCAAAATAACATAAAAACGTCATAGTATAGCATGTGGTTCAAAATATCATAAAAAAGTCATAGTATAGCATGTGGTTCAAAATAACATAAAAAAAGTCATAGTATAGCATGTTGGTCAAAATATCATACAAACGTCATAGTATAGCATGTGGTTCAAAATATCATAAAGAAGTCATAGTATAGCATGTGGTTCAAAATAACATAAAAAAAGTCATAGTATAGCATGTTGGTCAAAATATCATACAAACGTCATAGTATCGCATGTGGTTCAAAATATCATAAAAACGTCATAGTATAGCATGTGGTTCAAAATATCATAAAGAAGTCATAGTATAGCATGTGGTTCAAAATAACATAAAAACGTCATAGTATAGCATGTGGTTCAAAATATCATAAAAATGTCAAAGTATAGCATGTTGGTCAAAATATCATACAAACGTCATAGTATCGCATGTGGTTCAAAATATCATAAAAACGTCATAGTATAGCATGTGGTTCAAAATATCATAAAGAAGTCATAGTATAGCATGTGGTTCAAAATAACATAAAAACGTCATAGTATAGCATGTGGTTCAAAATATCATAAAAAAGTCATAGTATAGCATGTGGTTCAAAATAACATAAAAAAAGTCATAGTATAGCATGTTGGTCAAAATATCATACAAACGTCATAGTATAGCATGTGGTTCAAAATATCATAAAGAAGTCATAGTATAGCATGTGGTTCAAAATAACATAAAAAAAGTCATAGTATAGCATGTTGGTCAAAATATCATACAAACGTCATAGTATCGCATGTGGTTCAAAATATCATAAAAACGTCATAGTATAGCATGTGGTTCAAAATATCATAAAGAAGTCATAGTATAGCATGTGGTTCAAAATAACATAAAAACGTCATAGTATAGCATGTGGTTCAAAATATCATAAAAATGTCAAAGTATAGCATGTTGGTCAAAATATCATACAAACGTCATAGTATCGCATGTGGTTCAAAATATCATAAAAACGTCATAGTATAGCATGTTGGTCAAAATATCATACAAACGTCATAGTATCGCATTTGGTTCAAAATATAAAAATGTCATAAAATAGCATGTGGTTCAAAATAACATAAAAAAAGTCATAGTATAGCATGTTGGTCAAAATATCATACAAACGTCATAGTATCGCATGTGGTTCAAAATAACATAAAAACGTCATAGTATAGCATGTGGTTCAAAATAACATAAAAACGTCATAGTATAGCATGTGGTTCAAAATATCATAAAGAAGTCATAGTATAGCATGTGGTTCAAAATAACATAAAAACGTCATAGTATAGCATGTGGTTCAAAATATCATAAAAAAAAGTCATAGTATAGCATGTGGTTCAAAATATCATCAACAAAAAGTCATAGTATAGCATGTGGTTCAAAATATCATAAAAACGTCATAGTATAGCATGTTGGTCAAAATATCATACAAACGTCATAGTATCGCATGTTGGTCAAAATATCATACAAACGTCATAGTATCGCATGTGGTTCAAAATATCATAAAAACGTCATAGTATAGCATGTGGTTCAAAATATCATAAAGAAGTCATAGTATAGCATGTGGTTCAAAATAACATAAAAACGTCATAGTATAGCATGTGGTTCAAAATAACATAAAAAAAGTCATAGTATAGCATGTTGGTCAAAATATCATACAAACGTCATAATATAGCATGTGGTTCAAAATAACATAAAAACGTCATAGTATAGCATGTGGTTCAAAATAACATAAAAAAAGTCATAGTATAGCATGTGGTTCAAAATATCATAAAAAAGTCATAGTATAGCATGTGGTTCAAAATAACATAAAAAATGTCATAGTATAGCATGTTGGTCAAAATATCATACAAACGTCATAGTATCGCATGTGGTTCAAAATATCATAAAAACGTCATAGTATAGCATGTGGTTCAAAATATCATAAAAACGTCATAGTATAGCATGTGGTTCAAAATAACATAAAAACGTCATAGTATAGCATGTGGTTCAAAATATCATAAAAAAGTCATAGTATAGCATGTGGTTCAAAATAACATAAAAAAAGTCATAGTATAGCATGTGGTTCAAAATAACATAAAAAAAGTCATAGTATAGCATGTTGGTCAAAATATCATACAAACGTCATAGTATAGCATGTGGTTCAAAATATCATAAAGAAGTCATAGTATAGCATGTGGTTCAAAATAACATAAAAACGTCATAGTATAGCATGTGGTTCAAAATAACATAAAAACGTCATAGTATAGCATGTGGTTCAAAATATCATAAAAATGTCAAAGTATAGCATGTTGGTCAAAATATCATACAAACGTCATAGTATCGCATGTGGTTCAAAATATCATAAAAACGTCATAGTATAGCATGTTGGTCAAAATATCATACAAACGTCATAGTATCGCATTTGGTTCAAAATATAAAAACGTCATAAAATAGCATGTGGTTCAAAATAACATAAAAAAAGTCATAGTATAGCATGTTGGTCAAAATATCATACAAACGTCATAGTATCGCATGTGGTTCAAAATAACATAAAAACGTCATAGTATAGCATGTGGTTCAAAATATCATAAAGAAGTCATAGTATAGCATGTGGTTCAAAATAACATAAAAACGTCATAGTATAGCATGTGGTTCAAAATATCATAAAAAAAGTCATAGTATAGCATGTGGTTCAAAATATCATCAACAAAAAGTCATAGTATAGCATGTGGTTCAAAATGTCATAAAAAAGTCATCGTGCATTATGTCATTCAGAATTTAATTAAAAAAAGTCACAGTATAGTGTGTTGAAAAAAGTCATAGTATGGTATGTTATAAAAAGTCATTGTATAATATTTTAAAATTTTCAGAATAGTATTCTCAAAAAAAGTTCTCGAGTGTCTCAAAAAAGTCATTGTATAGTATGTTGATAAAATTCAAAGTGAAGTTTGTCAAAAAAAACAATATAATTTTTTGAAAAAAGTCATGGTACAGTGTTTCGAAAAAAGTCATAGTATAGTATCTTGGAAAACTTATTGTAAAGTATGCCATAAAAAGTCATAGTATAGTATGTCGAGAAAAAAAAATATATTATGGTATCTTGAAAAAAGGTCATAGTATGGTATTTCGAAAAAACAGTCATGGTATAGCATGATGAAAAAAGTCATAGTATAGTACATCGAACAAAAACATAATATAGTATGTCCAAAAAAAACTCACTGTGTATGTGTGTGTGTGTGTGTTTAATTGACGCACTGATTTCACTGTAGATGTGAAATAAGTAAAAATCCCTTTTTCTTATCATAGTTAAATAGATGTGTTTAATGTTTATCTCAAAAAGAAAGAAGATAATTAGTATTTTTAATAAGACTGAAAAAACTAACTGAAAATGAACACATACCCTCTACTTTCTTTCAGTTGATAGAAGGACACACAGAGAGCGTGGAGCTGTCATTAAATGGAAATATCATGTCCTGCTGACTAGGATTCAGCTAGAAAATCACTTTAATCTGCTTAGCAGTGTATGTATAAATGCACGGGAAAACACAGCTTATGTAACAAATCCTCTGAGTGATTGTGCTAAAAAATCTGAGTATGTCTCAGCATTCGTCTCTGACTTTCCTTTAATCCATGTCAAACATCATGTCATTCCATAACTACACGGCAAATCTGGAGTCTGTGAAAAGAAAAACAATAAAAAATACATTTTCAACATAAAGTGGATTAAAATCTCCTGAACCAGCATGCTCGATTACAATTTCGTTTGGTGAAGTTTACAGTGAACATTTATACAAAGTATTAATAATTTACATTTTTAAGTTCAGGATTTTTTTTTTTGCATTTAGTATCAAAACATTACGAAAAAAAGCTGAATCCAAGCAAACATCAAATGCATTTTATTACAAACTTCTTTTTGTACATGTATATTAACAAAGATAATAACAAATTGTCTTTAAAGTAAGAAAGGAAGGCATCTCCACTTTGAGCTGACAGCTTGAAAAATATATTTACAGGATGACTATATACTTGGAAGAACCTCCATTTTTTTCTTGCGCATATTAGTCCTACATTTAAGTTACAACAATACAATAAACATGAAATTTCCCCCAAAATGAATCCCTGCAATCTTTGGGAAAAACCTAGAAAGTCATTTAACAAAGTGTACTGTAAGTTATTTCCACAATCCTGACAGACTCTTCAGTTGAACTCTTTCCTAATCCAAACAAAGATGGTCATTGTGAAATTAAAGGTGTTCTTACTTGATTAGAATCAAAATTAAAAATGGTTACTATCAGTTATATTTGTCTGTATTGACTCTACCTTCCATCAAACAAAATGAAAGGTTGACATTGCTTCTAATGCAAAAAGAGCAAGATGTCATGTCTAGCTTCCTACATGGTGAACAGCTTGGGATATGGGTTAAAAATTGTGCAGCTGTTGAAATATTGAAATATTTTTTTGGATGGAAGAGTCTTTGAGAATTCTGGAAATGCCTTCATAGCAGCGAGAAGGTTCTTTTCAAAGATCATAGGTAATTATTTTTCAGAAAATCAGATGCTTGGCACTATGATTCAAATGTAAAAGTGCAAACTGGGGCTACACTTATTATTTACAAATACACATGTATGTACATTTTTAAACTCTGAAGCTAGTACAGGTGAGCCGCACTTCCTCCTTTGCACTTGTCCTCAGACTTCCGCCTCTTTTTCGGCTTTTCCTTCGAGTCCCTGCACAGGCCTTCCTCGCTGCCTGCTTGCAGGCTATCGAAGGTGCCCTGCCTCTCCGTCCCCTGCACGTCCTCTCCGTGCAGCCTGCGCATCTTCCACAGATTCACACAGTGATCCACGCAGCTGAACCGGGCCTCCGTGGTGCAGGCGTACATGCCAGCCGGCACTGCCAGCACCATGGCGCACACGATGACGATAATGTGGATGAGCCTCTCTCTTTGCTCCAGCTCACTGATGTCACTTCCTGTCACAAACACGATGCACTGGCCCTCCTTGGGTGGATGGTTCTTCAAGCTCACGCACACCTCGTATTTGGTGACAGGAAGCAGGTCGCTGACGGAGTAGCTGTTGATGCCGGGGCCGATGTAAAGCATCTCCTTTTTGGGTGAATCGTATTTGCCAAAGTGGATGGTGAACCAGGTCTCTGCTGGGTTGTCCGTTACCGCGTACCACTCCAGGGTGATACCGTAGACCGTCTGTTTGGCGATGCGGATGTCGATGTAGGCGTTCTCATCGGACGATAACATAGGAACAGGTGGAGGGAGAGGAGCGGAGGAATTTGAGGAGCTGATGTTAACTGCGATGCTGACAGAGGAGTTGCCAATGAAGTTGTTGGCCATGCAGGTGTAGAGTCCTCGGTCTGCCAGGTGAAGAGAGGGGATGACCAGCTTGGAGGTGACGGTCTCCTCGTCTATGTGAGTCTCTGTAGCTGTGAGGAGATAATAGAGAGGCTTGTTTACGTCTGAAAAAGATGTAGTAACGTAACCCTAGAAACGACACTGTTCCTGCATCTTTTCATGACGCAGATGAGGCACAAGTTCAACACACACCACACTAAGTGCTCCCGGAGCAGGTTTACAACAGTTTAATGGATGATAGTGATGAAAAAAAAAAAATCTTACCAGCAAATCCTCTTATAATCTTCAGACTGTACATCCACCGAATGGTCGGACCTGGCCTGGCCTTTACTAAGCATGTGAGTGTTGCATTTGCTCCGAGAGGTAAAGTGATGTTAGTCTCTGGGGCAGAGGCCACAGGCTTCATGCATGTTTTTAATTGAACCTCGTGGAAAAACTTGTCAGCTTTGGAGGCGGGGCCCGAGCACATCAGATAAGAGTTCATGAGAATGATGGGAGGGCTGACCGCCCTGATGAATTCAACAAAGCCTTTGAGGCGGCAGTCGCACAACCAGGGGTTGTCGTGCAGCGCAAGAACCACATTGGAGACCAGCCCTTCTTTCCCCCACGCTTTGGCTGCCATTTGATAAAGAGGCCAATTAGTGAAGACATCTTTTGATATGACAGTAAGCTGATTGAAGGATAAATCTAAGTAGGTCAGTGCAGGTAAGTATCTCAGAGCGTGTTCAGGCAGAACATCCAGTCGATTGTGCTTCAGGTCCAAAATCTTCAGTTTCGGCGTGTCCTGAAATGCCGTCCATGTTACTGAAGTCAGCTTGTTCCCTTGCAGCCTGAGCTCAGTCAGGTTGGCCAGCCCCTCCAGGCTTTTAATGTTCATCAGGGTGATCTCGTTAAAATTCAACCAGAGGAACTCCAAGGCACTAACTTTAGAGAAAGACCCTTGCGGTAACTCAGTCAGGTGGCAGTTTTCTATTCGGATCTTGGTGAAATCATGTGGGATGTCGTCTGGGATTCGTCCCATGGTGGTTTCCATACATAGTAAAGTCCTAGAATGGGAAGACAAAATGTTCAGATACAAGACTTGTATATTTTATCTTCACAGCTACCCATGTGCACCATTTGCCCACATTTATGGGGTAGTGTCTGAAGGTTTTTCAAACAATTTGGTCAGCAGGTTACATTTCAAACACCTGTGTTGTTTAAAACAGCGTTAAACATTGAATACTTCGTATAGTTTGAGGGGTTACTTACCTGCCCAAGTTGTCATCTGTACAGGAGCAACCGGTCACACAAGTTGATGATCCAGGGGTGATTAGATAAAATAACAAAGCGATACGTAACGCGACATGAAAGGCGTCCATATTCCTGGAGGAGCATGTGAAATAGGCCTGAGAGGGCAGGACATGGACTGCGTGGATGAAAGCCTATTACCTTAATCCTCCTTGACGTAACACTTAAGACACCAAGTGACATGAGACAGGTGTATTTATAGCAGTGGTCCACTTTGTCTAGAAAACATCGTCAGAACACTCATGAAAACACTCATACCCATAAATTCATTTCAAATTCAATTACAATTCAGTGTTTGATTGTATTACAGTTCTGCTCTCAGGTATGACCCCAAACTGCTTTACATCAGTCTAATTTAATTTATTTGTCCCCCGCCAAAGCGCAGGCATCGACATGACAGGAGGGCCATCTGTATTAAGTGGGCCGGAGCCCGTCGGGCTTAGCAGCGCAGAGAGGGAGGGCTGCACAGAGACAGAGACAGATGTCTGGAGAGGGCTGTAATCTGACCTCAATAATCTGAACACTGGTTGTCTCTCAGGTTGTTAAATCAGCAAATAAAGCAAGTGTGAAAACAGACAACATCTACAACACTTTATATTCGATCTGTAACGGACATTTTTCCTTCGATGTCCCAGCTTTTCATTGGTTAGCTTAACAGGTAGAGTCATCATGCAAGTTAAAGATGCAGATATTGATGATCCCTCGTAAGTTTCATTTATTTAGATACTTTTTTTTACTGAAGGGACAAAACAAACTGCCCTTAAGATGATTTAGCGATTTTATTAACTAAAATATTTAAGGGTGAATTAGTTCACACATGTGTACATATTCTTAGCTCTCGAGTTGCTAACCTCCTCACAATAACAATGCTAACACGTTTACCATGCTCACCATCTTAGTTTAGTGTGTTAGCATGCTAACATTTGCCACTGAGCTTTTTCCTTTAAATCACTGATTGGTTTTTATGGCTGTCATGTAATATATCTCATTCCAGAATTATGAAAAAAAGTTGGGGGAGAATATTTTGTACTTCATGAAAACTTTTCTTAGAACTCAGAAAAATATGCATATATTTTTAGTCATGATGGGCCCCAGTGCACACTATCGTGCCTCGTCACAGGATCATAGACTTGACTGGATAACATCAACATTGCATATTACCCAGCAATCATCATTGCACATCTGTATATAACAAAAAATACCAAAGAAAATAAAAAAAATAGGAAATTCTTCATTAAATTTAACAAAAGTAGTGATTTACAGTTACAGAATACTTGATATAAAGACCTAAGCTAAGGTTAGCTGCATGTTTTCCTGCATCAGTGAAATAGCAGTCTGCATAATACATGTGTGTTTATGTTCATTAAAGGTCCAGTGTGGAAGATTTAAGGGCGTCTATTGGCAGGATTTGCAGGCTGTATAATATTACTGACGAGATTTTTATTAGTTTATAAGTACCTGAAAAAAAAATTATGTTTTTGTTACCTTAGAATGAGCTGTTTATAAATGCATATGGAGGGGTCCTCATCCACGGAGTCAGCCATGTTGTTTCTACAGTAGCTCAGAAAGAACAAACTAAACTTTGACTCTTCATAGAGCCATTCTTGTTTTCACATCGGCCACTAAATCCTACACGCTAGCCCTTTAAATGCTACTTTTTTAATAGCGTAAAAGCTAATTTCTGCTTCAGTCAAGATGAATATTGATCTATTCAAAGGCCCAATATTTTGAGACATAAGAAAAAAGCTTGAGCGCGTAGATAAATATAAAAAATATTTATTTTTATACAGTACATTCAGACATACACATACATTTCAGGTCATGGATATGTACACATTATAAAATGTAGGCTACTGTATTTTAGGGTTCTTGGCCCAACAGTGAGCCTGGCACATTAACATCATACTGACATACAAAATAGACTAATAACTGCTGGTTCATGATCTCTCTAAATATGTTTTAAATAAAGATTTTAACACAATGCAGAGGTTACATCTCGGAGAAGAAAAAGATTGGGTTTTAGATCATTTAGGGCAACATCTTCCTTTGCAAAACATCACCTTAAAAAAATGCATGATGTATTTAAAAAAAAATATTTTTACACATTTACTGTACACCACATGTGAATATGGAAACCATGTCATTGTGTGTATTTTCCCTTTTTGCAGTCCACCAAATGAATGGTGGGTTTTAGTCCCACAAGGCTGTAAAACAACTTCATGTATCAACAGCTGACTGAGCCATCAGTGTTCTCAGTCTTTTGAGTCTCTGAGCACAGCAGTTTTATCTATTCACATCCCAGGCTGTTTAAAAAAAACAAAAAACAAAAAAACAAAGTGCATCCTCTGGAGGTTGAGGCATTCGTTTGGTTTTAGCAGAAATACTCGCTAGGTGGCCCTTCAGTCCTGGCTGTGGCCTCTGAGTCAACACTGGACCTCGCTGAGAGCAGCCTGTTTGATTCGTCAGGATTCAGCCTGGTCAGGTACTCACCCTCCATCCCTTTAGCTTTGCCCCCGGGGCCCAGGGTCTCAAACGTGACATACGAGTCCTGCATTTCCTTGGACTGCCGCCCCAGCAGCTTTTGGCAGCGCTTCTTTAGCGCCCCGCAGCACACAATCAGTGTCAGGGGGACAGCAATCACGCACGCCACCGTTATCACCACCACATTAATGAGCTTCTGAGTGCCACTGGCACTGGCCGCCTCATCTGTTGAGAAGATTACACACTGCTCCTTTTTCGGAATCAGGCCTTTGACGCAAACACAAGCAATGTACTTTGTCTTTGGCACGAGGCCGTCAATGGTGATCCGGTTCTTTCCGGCGCCTACGTTCACCCGACGCATGTCCCTTTCACCAAATACAGCATATAGGACACTGAACTCTGTGGTGTTTGTGGCTGCGGGGGCTCGCCAGTTCAGAGAGACGGTATGGTCGGTGTCGCCAATGACCTTCACCGAACGCACTATCCTTTTCTCAGGAGCTTGCTGTAAGGATGAGGCATTGGCGGCTAAGTTACTCAGGGCATCCAGCTCCACTGGCTTCTCAGCCTCTGATGCCTTGCCCCGTCCCTCAGAAGCGCCATCAGAGACGCTGTAGCTCTCGATCTCGTACTTCCCAGTCACGCCTTTGCCATTGAGAGGTTCGATGATGGGCTGGGCAGCCGTGGTGGTTGGTGGAGGAACATATCTGGCGATAAGTTTCTCCTGGTATGCTGCTCTTCCGATGCCGCCAGGTTTCTTCCCTCGGTTTCTCTTCGATACGCCACCACCTGCTTCCTCTGACCGAAAGGAATCTGTGATCACCAAAGAGATGATGGCGTCCGCGGTGCCCACAAAGTTGGTTGCTTTGCATATATATTTCCCAGAATCTTTGTAGGCAACTGCAGGCACGCTCAGAATCGACCAGATGATGCCCTCCTTTGAAATCTCTTCTTGAACTGAAAAATAATAAAATTAGAGATTAGTTAAACAGATTAGCACAAAAGAAAAACTTTAATCTCACTGACATGTTGACTTGGACGGAAATACTCTTCTAATCTTGGCAAGCTCACCTGTGCCGTTCATTTTCTTGCCATCAGCACGGCTCCAGGACAACTCAGGGATGGGGACTCCAACTGTGCCACAGCGCAACAGGACGTTGTTGCCCAGTGAGCTGCGCACACGAGCCACGGCCGTGTGCACCCGAGGGCCCTGGCACCTCTGCAGCTCCGCTTCAGTGAAAAGAACCCCTGACAAGCTCTCCGGATCAGCACACCGCAGCCGGGTGTCGATGAGAGCCACGGATGATGATGGGGATTTCTGAAACTGGACCAGATCGTACAATCGGCAGTCACACAGCCAGGGGTTGTCATGGAGACCTACAGAGGAAATCAAATGTTACAAAGGGCTGTCAGTGAGATGAAAATCTCAGCATCCGCACACAGTCACCACCTTCCAGTACATTTTCCTTCATGAGTTGTAAGCTAGTTAAAATAAATAGAACGAGTCTAACAACTTGACACACTGCACACAATATCCATAATTAGACTAATCCCCAACTCAGCTTTAAATACTTCTGGTGTCAAAGAAGTGGTTATCATGCAAGGCAGCTTACAAAGAATAAATATATCACAGCTTGATCCTCACCCAGAATGAGTTTAGAGGAATCTGCGTCCTGGGATGGCTTCACACTCAGCCACACTGTGAGAGCGTCAGCAGGGACGGTTGTCAGAGTGTTGCTGGATAAATCCAGATAGGTGAGATTCTTTATGTACATGGTGGCGTCCGCAGGGATGGTGGAGATCTTGTTGTTGTGTAAGTCGAGGAGCCTCAGGTTTGGCATGTCTGTCAGAGAGTCCCAGGGAAAGGAGGTGAGGGAGTTGCCATCCAGCCGGAGCTCGTCCAGGTTGTAAAGACCTCGGAAACTGTCGACGCTCAGTGAATTCAGAGAATTGAAAGACATCCACAGGAACTCCAGGTTGTTGAGGTAGTGGAAGTTGTCGCTTGCGATCCGTGTGATCGCTGTCTTCTCGATGCGCAGCTTCGAGGTGTCGATTGGGAAATTTGGAGGGACCACAGTGATCTCTGGATCGTTGCAAAGCACGCTCCTGTAAGAAAAATGCCATCATTTAAAATATGACAGTTAAAGGAACAAGACTAAAGCTACTTTCAAATTGTAGGAGGTTGGTGGAGTTGATTCAGTAGCAAACAACTTGTATTTTCTGCCTCTTTTTTGCGCAAAAAATAATCTAGTTAAGCATTTATTTGAGGAAAAACGTAGTAACCTATTGTTCAGTAACAAGCAAAGGAGATTAAAGGGCAACTCCAAGTTAATCCTCCACTATACAGAGTGACTGAACAGAAGAAAGCTGTAGTGAAAATCACTTCTGCACGCAAGAACAAATACAACACGTACTGAGAATAAAATTCAAACCATGACATTTAATGTATCACAGTATTTACCTTGCTTTGGATCCATCGCTCAGTTTGTGGAAGAAGCAGCTGCATTGTGCAGGACACGAGCTGCTCAGCAGAGGAAGAAAAACTAAAGCCAAACAAAAAGCAGCAGCAAAATGTCGACTCATTTTTCCTCCTGCAAGCTACTAGATGCTATGCAGCTAAACTACAATTTAAAAAAAAAAAAAAAAATAGGTGCTACAGCTCTTGTTACTGAGGCTTCGGATGCATGGTGGTGGTGTGCAGGCTCACAGCTCCATACTGCACCGACTGGTCTGAATCCTGAGATAAAAAGGATAGGCAGGGATTAGTGAAGGACTTGGGTTATTTTCATTCACACGATTAGGCTATTGCTTCCTGGAAGCTGATAGGCTGCATCGTTTTTACTTTTATTCTCAGGGAAACACTTTCCAGTAGTTGATTGGATGGTTAATTATGGACACAACTGATTGTGCAGCGCCTAAATGAAGTGGAGGCTGCAGGTAAACAAAATCTATCAACAATACATGTAGTTCATGTATCATGAATCATCATGAAATATTAAAACATTAAACTTTTTTCATGTAGAATTGTTTTTAAAATGAGGATTTTTTTTTCCACTGTCTTAATATTTTTCTCTCCAGTCATATATATACTGTCAGATACTGGAGTAAACACTGAAAGAGTGATGGTCCTCCTACCTTACATTATACACACATTTATTCACCAAAAAAAAAAAAAGATGACAAAGATTGATATGAAGGCTAAGCGATGAGCTACAGTTTCAGAACATTTTCATAAATACCTGCTCTTGTTGCCATTAGCCTTAGAAACTGGAAGGTTTAACGCCACCCCAGAGGAGGACAGAATTTGTTTGCTGTGTAATTTAGGTGAAGTTGAGAGAGCTTCATTTCTTGCTTCACGGTCCTGTATATGAAGACATAAGGAGTGTACTTTTCAGTAACATGACTGCCATCCATGTTGACTTATTTTGGCTGGGTGATCATTAAACATTTGAGTTTTGAATTTCTTTTTTTTTAATTTCTTCAGATTGTTAGGTGAGGTTCGGACTCATGTAAGTGTGCATGACACAAACAAAAATCAATCAATCTGCTCTCATTGTGTTAACCTGCCCTAAAATTATGTTTTACTTTATAGTCTATAAGTGTTAAATAGGCTGTAGTTTACATGCTGGCAAAAACGTAGCAACACATGACCACTAGATGGCAGTGGAGAGTTACCACATGTATTAACTGTATAGTTTCACACAGCCTCTTGTTATTAGATCAAACTTCACATAAATGACAACACTGAGTTAACACATGTAGCTGATCACGCAGTTTGAATATCAAATAAGGGATCATCTTTACACTACTAAAAATAAGTCATATAATAGTGTAAGAATAATCTCTATTTTTTTTGGTGCTGTTGCTACTGTATACTGTATTATGTATAATTTTCAGAAGCATCCTGCAGAGCACGTTCACCTTCTGTGTGTGTGACACACTTTGTGGATGACAGACATGATGTCACCGTCTCTGGGGGTTTTTCACAGGTGCAGAGGTTTAAAGACACGGCTATCCAGCGGGATTTCAAATCCTTTAATCCAGTCATCTCTCTGTCTCTTATTAATACATGTTTGCTCTATTTTCTTCAGAAGGTTTGTCCCCAAGCAGAAAAAAATGTAGTTGCAGGAATAAATGTTCTCCTGCTAAATAATGGCCCCTGTCTGTGTATGAGTATTGCTGTTTGAAGGAAGGGAAATGTAATAACACAATATAACAGTTTCTGCAGTGGAGGAAGAAGTATTCACGTCCTTTAGTAAAAGCAGAAAAGCAAAAACAAAAAACATAATCCTTTACAAGTAGCAAATGTAAAAAAAAAAGTACTAACAACAAAATCTGGCCCTAGTGCCAGATTTTGCATTGAAACAGCTACCATATATTTTATAGTATCGTCACATGATCAAATACAGACTTGACATTAGACAACATCAACATATATACCACCCAACAATCATCACTGCAAATCTGCATGTGACAAAAATACAAAATAAAATGAAAAAATGATTCATTAAGTGGATGTTTCAGATTAACATTAATTAACATATCATTTTGCAAAAGATTGCTACTGACAATTTCACGAAGGAAATGGGTGGCAGATTGAATCACTCACAAGGGGCCCGTTCTATGCTTTGGAGAGGTCGGCCCCCCACCTCATGGGCCCCAGTGCAACCACACTGCCTGCACTGTCTGTATTTACACCCCTGAGCAAAATATACTGAAAGTATAAAAAGTAAAAGTACTAAATATACAGAAACACTAATCTCAGTTATTTTTGTAATAATTCCCTGCATCATTAAATATTATTATTGGGTCGGAATATTTTTGTACCTAAAATAAAGATATGAGTGAGAATTACAGTTCTGTAATTATTGAAAAGTTCTGTAATAAAAGACCGTAAACAACTGCTCTCTTCATCCAAACCTTCTATTACATATCAGCCGCAATCCATTTGAGTGTACCCAGAAGTTCTGTCAAGCTGAGTGCACCCAAGGAGGCTCAAGAGAGCATCTGAAGAGCACCTGAGCAGGTAGTGTCCCTTTATTTTTTTAGTGCTGTCTCCTGTAACTTGACAGCATTGCAGCTCCAGTTACATTGTGCATGTGTCATACCCTGTGGCTCGAGTGGGGTCAAAGAGTGTGACCCAGCCTTCTCTGAATGGCCTTGACCTCTGCCAGGAAATTCTGAGTATCAAACATTTAATTTAATTTAATTTCCAATTTGGGCCTTTTCTGCATCAATTTATGGTGCAAATATCTTAATTTCTTATAAAATTAAAATCCCCTGCTACTGTCATGTTTGTGTAAAGGTAATAAGCTACTTAAGTACCTCTCATTTCTGATGGTATCACTTGATACTTTAAAAATGAAAACATTTATCTCGCTCCTGAGCTTCAGAGTGTGTTGGTACGAAAGCAATTTCTACAGTGAAACCTTTGTTTCATTGCAAAACCGGCAGATTATGACGGTGTAATTAACTGTTAGCTAATGCATTAATGTGTAACCACTGCAAGGGAGCACTTTGGCATAAAAAAATACCACATACAGGGTATTCAGGTCAGTTACAGTCATGGGCTTTAATCCCAAACTTTTGTGCTAGCTTTTGTTAGCAACAGGATATTTTTGTCCAATGTCCGTCAATATACAGACAGAAAGTGGGAGACTGTTGCACGGTGCTTGAACTTGAAAATGCTGTTGAATAAACCAGATGGTGCAGAGTTCATTAAAACACGACACAAACCTGCCCAACAAAGATTGCTATTTATACCAGTTGATCAATCCACTACAGTCGTGTTCTCAGTTGGCTCAGACCGGCTCTTATTTCCTCACACTCAGCTGCGGTAGATTAACAGATTGTTTTATTGCATTGTGAAATCAGCCCTCTGCTGCTTTATGTTCCTGCCCGGCCTCCTGTATGGATTCAGCAGCAATAAAAACATTCTGTCTCCATTCTCCACGTTGTCTAATTTGTCTGTGAGATATCAACACATTTGTGTCACTAAAGCGCGGCCCATGTGTCGGAGCAGCAGATGATGAGCATCAACACTGCAGCTGAATGTGTGGGAGTCTGTAACTGGACGCAGCGCTGAGCCCTCCGTTAGGACAATATGGGCCGTTGGAGAAAAGGGGTATTATAAGTCTATTGGGACACATCATTACTTCATAGTTAATGAGTTTGTGGTAATCTGTGGGCAGATTAGTGGTGCAATCAGACTCTGCCCAAATGTTACATTTTTAAATGTTCATGCTGCTGCGAGTGCCAAAGGTCACTTTCTGCTGCCCTCCATTTTTAGAGATATTTTGATCCACAAAGTTTTTATTTGACCTTTTACACTTAATGTGGCCACGAAGAGAGGAGCAGTGTGAGTTTGAGTCAAATAAAAGAAGACATTATGTAGTCATTTATCAGTTTTTGGTTTGTTTTTGACAGAGAGAATGCTGTGCAAGGATGTAATGTTGAAAAACTGTCTTCCCTGAGATTAAAGGGACAATTCAACCCAAAATCCAAGCTGTATTGTTAGCTAGCTCAGTGGTGTTAGGTGAGCTAACAGTGGATATACGGTTCCCTCTGCATGGTGATAATGGCGAATGCAACTGCTCACTGTGTGGGTTTTCTCCAGGTGCTCCGGCTTCCTCCCACAGTCCAAAGACATGCAGGTTAATGGTGACTTTAAATTACTTGTAGGTGCGAATGTGAGCGTGAATGGTTGTCTGTCTCTATGTGTCAGCCCTGTGGTAGTCTGGCAACCTGTCCGGGGTGTACGGCCGATATCTCCAACACTCAGCAACTCACACCAAAACATCTACTGATAAATAGCACTACAGGTAAGAAGAAAATGTGCAGGCTTATTTTTGTTTTGCACAGCTGGGGCTTCTTGCACAATTTTTAAATTTGAAAAAGAGGCATTCATAAAAAATTTAAAAAAAACTTAATTCAATGTCAAATTTTTAACTAATGGATTCGGTCAGGACGAGCCAGTCCAACAATATAACATGATTCGACAAAATATTTCCTAACTTGAGCAGTGTTTTTAAATCAAGTCAAGTCAGTTTAATAAATCATATATTTGCCTTTTGCTTTACGATGTGTGCAGCAGGGACACTCAGCTTGCTTTGCCCTGGGGCCACTTTTGCAACATGACAGGTGGCCGTGGGCCAGTTGTAAAAGCTGTGCGCAGTTTAGGAGAACACAGGGGTGTTTCTTGGATTTGAGAAAATTCAGAGCTTAGCCAGGACTTCTGTCTGGGGGACCCTCCTCTGGTATTTGTTTTTTTTTAAGCAAGCTCTATTTTGATTAAAAGTTAAAAAAGAATCCCATGTGTATCACCTTATTTTCATTGTGAATCAGAAAATGGTTAGAGGGGCCACCCATTCCTTGTGTGTACATACGTACTTGCCGAATAAAGCAAAGGGGAGGAAATGGAGAAAACATCAGGAAGAGCATGAAAGGAGGAAGACTGTTTCCAGGAAGTAGAGGCATGCACTACTCAAGTTATTATTATCATAATTATTATTATTATTATTATCTTGGAAATTAGTCACATTTTTGAGGTCCTAAACATGCTCCAAAACTCACCAATTTTGGCACGAATACGTTAACTGGCGAAAATCTACATCTGATATAGGTTTGGTAAATGAGTGTCAAGAAATGTCCCAGCAGCACCTGCTACACATTTTCTACGGACCAGCCCCTGAAGCTGGTTTCACCCACATGTAAGAAACTTGGTAGACACATGTGACTCTCTAAGACGTACAAAAAAGCCTCTTGGAGCCATACTCTAAACTCAACAGGAAGTCCGCCATTTTGAATTTACTGTGCAATTCTGGTGCCTTTTTTTTTTTTTTTTTGCCATTTCCAGGGGTCGTACTTATTTTATTATCATTATTAATTTAACTTAACAGCAGCATCGTTGGGCTATTATTCCATCACTGCCTCTTTATTAACCCTTATATGCATTAAACATGTTCATTAAGTAAATCAAATAACAATAGTAATTCAATATAAAGTTTATTAACCACTACACACTGACTTTAATCATGTGTGTATGCAAGAGTTAAACTGTGATTTGCTTTATCAGGCCACTTGCTGCTCAACATATCAAGCAACCTTAAGAACAACATTTCCCATGTTTCCTTTTTCCCTTATCACCCACAACAACACAAACACCGTCCGCTGGATGAAGTAATGTGAGGGGAGGCCGCCTTAACATTTGGTTTCCTGCTATATTTACCTGAAGTGACATCACAGCTGAGCCCTGCATCAACACATTTCACATCAAAGAGTTGCGCAGCAAACGCGCAAACTTTTGGCGCAGTGAAAGTTGCAGGAAGTTTGAGGGAAGTGTGCTCGTTAGGACATTCTTCAGGGGATTGCTGCAGGGGTTTACTAAGATTAGGCTCTTTGTGCTTTTTCACGTGAAAGAGCCTTTATAAGGCGTCATTCAGCTGGAGACGGTGGTGCGTTTATAACGAGAAAAGGACTTGTCTTTAGGTGCAAAAGTTTTGTTTGCGCACTTCAACATGGCAGCGTATACGTTACCGGAGGGATTCACGGAGTTTGATATGTTTACATTCGGCACCGCGCTGCTTGTTGGGGGTAAGTGACCGGAAGACATGTTTCTGCACGGATTAAAGGGACAGTGCACTCTAAAAATGTTGTATAAAAGCACCTTAAAATGCCAAACTATGCTGTTTTATGTTTTTGTTTTTCGCATTGAGGTGTTTGAAATGTAGCAGATTTTAGTTATAAGCTTACTGTGCTGATAAATTGCTGGAATTAAAGGGACATTTCTCTTCTTTTCCGACTTCCAGGCATGCTGGGATTCTTCCTCAATGCCATCAGCATCGTGTCCTTCCTCACAGTGAGGGAGATGAGGAACCCCAGTAACTTCTTTGTGTTCAATCTTGCTGTGGCGGACCTCTGTTTAAATATTAATGGACTCACAGCTGCCTATGCCAGCTACCTCAGGTATCAGAGGACACACTGAGGTTTTAAAGTTTGGTTATGTTTGTTATTTTTCTTCCTCGGGCTCTTTTGTGTCATGATGGGGAAACTAAATTTAAAAAAAAAAAACTTTTTAAAAAACAGGCATTTTTCAAAGGACAACTTTTAATTATTTCAGGGGATTTGTATTACATGATTTTATTATTCACAACGCCACATTTCACAGCACTTACTTACACTCTTATATTCAAATTAATGGGGCACAGTTATCTCACAAATTTACACCAAAGCAACAGCACAAGAATTAGTTAGCTGGCACATACTGCTAGCATTAGCAATAGCAGTGGTCTGGTAAACAGTAAATGGATCAAAAATAAATAAATCCCAACCAGGTCAGAAAACTTTCTGTTGCTGCTGTTACACAGGTTACACCTGGCACTGTCGTTGGCCATCAGCCTGCTGTGACCCCTGGCACAAGCAGGATGCGCTACATAGCTAATTCTTGTGATGTTGCTTTGGTGTGTGAATCTGTGAGACAACTATATTTATTTATTAAACTATATTGACTAATTTATGTATTTATGTTGACCTTTTTCTAAGTCCTGCCCCTGGAACGCAGACTAACTTATCATAGCGTCGCATCAGCCAGCTCTAACAGGGGAAGCAGAGAAACTGCTGATGTTCAAACAGCTGTGTGTCATCGTAGTGTGTGCAGATAAATGTTGTTTGGCTTCCCCTGGAGCTCCCCGCCCATTTGGTGACAGAGTTCCAGGTGCTGGCAGTGGCACTGGAGGAAGCCAAACTCATTTGCACACACTGTGATGACACACAGCTGGTTAAATATCGATTATCATATTGTTATCATGTTTCTTAAGCGAGTGCAGTTAGTTACAGTATGCGCTCCATGCTAGCTCTGACAACTTGCCGGACCATGCAGCCTAGCCTCTCAAAAATCGCACTCCATAAATATTAGTCAATGGGGAGCACATGTTAAATAAGCCTTCAGGTTTCATAATCCACAATCCACTTTATTCAGTGTGTAAAGCTCACATTTCAAGCAGATCTGTTGTAAGTTATCTAACAGGATCTTAGTTCAAATGCCACAACATGTAAATATTCCTTAATGTCATGTTTAAACCTCTTATATATTTTACTTAGTAGTTTCTAACCTGTGATTCAGCAGGCCTGGTTTAACCTACGGGGGTGCTCGATAGATCCTTTTATTTTTCCTCTGCTCTGTGCATGGTGGATGTGTTAAGCATAAATCTGTTTACTAAACTGATGCATGTAAGCACCATAAATTGATATAAAAAAGGTTTTAAAATTAGATATTAACCGCATACTGGTGCATACAGTATTAATAAAAAGTTTTGCATTTGGTGAGAGTCTGTGAGGCATCGCTTGGCTACAAAGAGTCACATGTTTTTAAAAATGTGGCCAACATGCTTTAACAGTCTGATGTAGTCATATACACTGTTTGTAATATTTGGTTGAGGAAACATTCCTCTGCACGCTGGAGAATGATTCAAGTTTTGTTGTGTTTTTCTAGATATTGGCCATTTGGTCAAGATGGATGTGCCTATCATGGTTTTCAGGGGATGATATCGGTCCTGGCGTCCATCAGTTTCATGGCTGCCATCGCTTGGGATAGATATCACCAGTACTGCACCAGTAAGTGCAACACATCACAAGTAATGCACCAGTGTAATATAAATCTTAACAGGGATATATAATGCTCATTTTCAGGTTCATACTTGTATTTTGGGTTTCATTCTTGTGCTGTCTGTCTCTTTAAGCCCTCCTTGTGAAAAGCCCAGTCTGCTCTTATTGGTCAGCGTTTCCAAGTCTTCTGTATCTCACCATCTTGCACACTTTTTCTCTCTGATGTGTTCTGCCTAGCCTTGCCCTACTGTGCTGTCATTGGCTTGTACTCGTCATATTGACATGGAGGGTGAGAACTAGGTGATCACAGCACTGTAGGATGAGACTACGTGGAACATGCATGAGAAATAAATAATGCCGTCATTTGGGCACTGTCAGTGCAGCCAGGGAGTGACTGTAACAGAGTATAACAGCACTTTGTACTGTGAAAAATCACCACTTAAAACTTTTAAACACAACTGGAGATTTTCCAGTTGGAATATGATCTGAAATCGGGGACAAATTAACAACATCAGCAACCAAGATTACATTTTCTCAGACATTAGCATGCAGCTACATGTAGCAGTGTACTTGCAGCAGGGCAGTGACTATGTTAGTGGCATTTTCTCCCATTAAAAATCACCAATTAAAGCTTCTAAACCAAAATATTCACAGCCGGACATGTTTCTGCAGGAATAATACCTGAAACTGGGGAGAAATTGACAACATTGGCAACCAAGATTACATGTTGCCTGATGTTAGCATGTAGCTACATGTAGCAGTGTAGGCTGTGTAAGGTAAACATTTGCAGTACCTGCAGCAGATGACAAATAGAAAAATGTCAACACATGTTATAAGCTATGTCTAAACAACCAAATAATATGTCAAATGTCTACTCACATCCTAATGACATAATGTATGTCTGATTCTGTAGGACAGAAGCTCTTCTGGAGCACCACTCTGACAATGAGCGGCATCATCTGGATTCTTTCCATCTTCTGGGCTGCTGTTCCTCTCATGGGATGGGGCGTCTATGACTTTGAGCCTATGAGGACTTGCTGCACGCTGGACTACACCAGAGGAGACAGGTAGTTCTATGAATACAGGAATGATACCAATTTGTTGATGTTTTCCTCTCTATCAGTTCAGATCTATAACAACACATCATATTTATCTCCTCTGCACAGGGACTATGTTACCTACATGCTGACTCTGGTGGTGCTCTACCTGATGTTCCCAGCTTTCACCATGTTGTCATGTTACGACGCCATCCACAAGCACTTTAAGAAGATCCACCACCACAGGGTAAATGTGCTGCAGTAAAGGAACAGTCTGCCTCTTTTTGTTTTAGTGCTAGATCGGATTCGGCAGAGAAAATGCACATTTCTACTTAACCTGAAGTTGAGTGGCTTCTTCAGCTGTCCCAGCATTACACAGTATTCACTGCATTTGTTAAATGTGGACACACAGTGATGTCACCAACGTGTCACCAGCTACTGGAGTCAAGTGTGCGCACTGACATCTACTTGTACCACCAAGAAGGTGCACAGCAGCTATCTTAGCATGCTAATGTTTGTGTTGGAGTTGAGTCAGAACTGAGTGTTTTTACACACCTGACAAATGTGTAAAAGACTACACAGTGATCCGCAGCTTGAATGTTGAAGGAATAGTTCATCATTTTGGGAAATGCAGTTATTTTCTTCCTTGCAGAGAGTTACAGTATAAGTTAGATAAAGCGCTCATGTCTACAGCCAGCAGACAATAAGCTTAGCTTAGCATAAAGACTGGAAACAGGGGGAAACAGCTAGCCTGGCTCTGACCAGACGTAGAAAATATACATCTACTGGCACATCTAAAGCTCGCTATTAAAGGTTCAGTGTGCTGCTCTGGAGAAAAATAGTTGATTGTTGATTGGTCATCAGATACAGACAACTTGGGTTGGTAGTCAGACCGAACTGCCAAACCAAAATGCCGGTATTTGACGACCTTGGAATGAGTTTCAACTATCAACCATCCTTTAGAATCACATACTGCACCTTCAATATGTTCCCGAATATAACATATACTAACATCACCAATATACGTCGATCACCTGGACAAGGAAAAAACAAACTGGAGGCCAGCTCCTTATGCCCGCTACTTTCAGGCAGCCGTAGTACGCAAAAGAGAAACAGGATACAGTGTAGGTGTATGAATGGAAATACACTGCACATGCTAACTCACACGATCACCGGCACCCTTCTATGAGGTATAATTAATGACATGACAACACATTATCACCTTTGGGGGATGTTTTTTTTCTGGTGGCGCACTGGTGGAAGTGGAGCGATGTTGATCAGTGTGGATGAATGAAATCCTATTGGTAACACATTATATTACTTCGTTACTGCTAAAAAGTAATATATTACTGTAACACTGGGGATATCTAAAGTAATGCAACCAATTTTGTTTTCCAGTTTAACACCAGTGTACCTTTGAGGGTAATGCTGATGTGCTGGGGCCCCTACGTCCTCATGTGTATCTACGCCTGCTTTGAGAATGTGAAGGTCGTATCTCCCAAGCTACGAATGGTGAGCACTTTCAGTACAACAGTCAAAATGATGAAAAAGCCAGTAAGTCATTATATCGAGGGGAATTCAGGTTTATTTAATCTGGCTAAACTGTTTGCTTGTTTACGATATGTCCGATTGTTTGACCGCTCATGTTTTACCTGTTGTAGCAATGTCACCAAGTTGTGATAAAGTCAAACTGTCCTTTAAATCTAGTACTCACATGATGAAAATTCTTCGTTTGTGCTCACAGGTGCTTCCAGTTGTTGCAAAGACAAATCCTATCTTCAACGCTCTCCTCTACTCTTTTGGAAATGAGTTCTACCGAGGCGGCGTGTGGCACTTCCTCACCGGACAGAAGATCGTTGATCCGGTTGTTAAGAAGTCAAAATAATGGAAACTCAATACGTTCTGGAAAAAAAAAAAAAAAACATCATCTGCTCTTATGATAGGTTCCTCTTATTAATGGTAAGGTGTTGTAAACATCAACGAGCCATTTAAGTGTCTGTACAGTTGTAATATTTTCACACGTGGACAGTGACTCGGGATAATCTCTACATCCGGAGCCTCATGCTGGATTTGTGTAAACCTACAAAATATGCTACATGTAATTTATCCACTTTCAAATTACTGCATTCTTTTCACAGCAGTTTGTCTTTAACCTGCACCGCTCCTCCATCTGTGTTAGACCTCTTACAATAAACACATTGTGTTGCTGCTCTTCTGCTGTACACTCCATTCAACTTAAAGTGTTTCCTTGCTAAACCCTGGAGTACTAAGCCTCTGTTCAGGGATGAATGAATGTAGAAGCGCATAGCAGGATAAACAACGTAGGCATATATTATTATCTGAGTGACACAAAGTTGAAGGTATTTCAAAAACTCCAGAACCCCAGAAGCCACCCCTCCTGCTCTGCCTCTGCTGCTGTAAATAAGATACCGAATTTCTGCCACTGACCAGCGTACAGAGAGGCCCTCTCATGACACGGCTGTCTCAAGCAGTTACTAAGCAGATTAATCGATTGTGTTTTTGTTAGGACAACAGATTTAGGTGATGTAACTTCTATATATGGTAGGAAAGGCAGTCACTGTGTTAAGACTGTATTATGCAATTATACTGCAGTCTACACCTGAGGGAAAGTGAACGTCAGCTCATTTTGAAGTGGACAATTATTTTAAATACCAATAAAGAGGTAGACAGTGTGGTAGAGCGATTACGTTCGTACCTTGGAGCTGCTGATGTTAATACTTTATGATGTGTTCTACTTCAGATTCATCTATCTACACCTTTTAACGTGTGCAGAGTTGTTAAGACCAAGCTAACTGTTTGGATGATACAAGAAGTTATGCACCTGGACTGACTTAATTAAAAGGAATTCAATGTCTGATGACACCAACTAATCATGGCAGCCACACTAACACCAGCATTAAAATGTCTTGTGTTCTGTTCTTTGCATTACACGCACGCCATCCCGTCTTCTCTAAATATCAGCCACATTGTGTTACCGTGTCAACAGGGACACGGAGAAGAAAAGACTTCAGCAGTCTAAACTCTGAGCTGCTAAATACATGCACTCCCGAAATAAGCCACAGTGAGACATGCAGTCTCTGTCACACTAACCTCAGGGGTGGCTGATGTTCTTGCCAGGCAGGTGAAATCCTCTCACCGTCAGCGGCAGCCTGTCCCAACGAAGGAGGAGTCAGCCCTAATGAGGCACAGTCACGCAGGTTCAGAGCCATCCAAAGATAGTCCTGTTGACTCCTTAAATTAGAATAATAACACATTCATGTCACATGTACTTAGCTCTTGAATTACAGTGTTGTCATTTTCTAATGAAAGCAACGCTTGAAGCTGTCAGTGCATAAATCAGAGGATTACATGGTTGGAAGGGAAAGCAGCTGCATCTTCACAGGATGAAATGTGTGATCTTTGTTTTTTGAGATAACAAAGCTGGGATACAAAACGTGAATACAATCAGTCAATGTATAAACTCAAAAATGTATGTTTATGTTTATGATCACCAAAGTCACGCAAATGTGCCAGATTTAGCCATGTTTGTTTCACTCTTCAGGTTCCCCAGTGGACTGACTGAAGTCTTTCTAGTTGACCACCTGACCTGTCGTCCAGCACCATCATCAGATTAAAGTGTTAATTTGTCCAGTACTTTGGTTCATGACCAAATATTCACAAAACTAATGATGCTCAAAAGCAGCACTGTAGCAGTGTCTCAATGTCTCAACGCACTACATCGGTACAACACCGCGAATTGATGTTTTTTTCCTTCAAAAACAAAAACACGTGGTTAGTTTTAGGCAAGAATTGCAAGTGGTTAGGTTTCTGAAAAAAGACGCAAACACCAATCTCTCACATGAAAGTCTGTGTTTGTTGGACCCATTCACGACACCTCCCACCTGCCCCACTCGGACTTTCGCCGCCTCAACTTTTGTCCTTGTCCCACCGCGTCTCCCCCTCACGCCGCTGGGCAATGTTAAACTATAACAGCAACCAGCCGTGTATCATGCCGACGTTACAGGACACTTAATTACGTTGGTTTCTGACGCCACAAGTCACTGCCCAATTTCAGAATGACACTGGGCTCTTCATAACCACACAACCTTGCACTAGTCCAATAATACCTCCCTAAGACAGCCAGTTCATGAGTTATCAAATTGGACATTGCAAACGGTGTTTGTGTATGTGTAAGTCTGTGTGTTCTTGTATTTGCTATGATGTGAGGACCGGAGCACATTTTTAAACAACATAGTGAGGACATTTTTTGAAAATGCTGATATTTTGGCCAGTTCACATTTCTTCAGAGGCCTGTTTGAGGGTTAGGACTTGGGTTTAAGGTTAAGGTTAAGGCCAAGACTAGGGATTAGGATTTGGCATTCAGTTGTGATGGTTAAGGTTATCAGTACGGGTCCTCACAAAGGTAGAAGTGCAGGAATGTGTGTTACCTGCAGCTGCCAAAGGGGGGGGAATTTTTGTTAACCGACCGACCAACTGAAATATAGAGTTGCTGGTCGCAGTTTACACAAAGACGTCAGAAGCTGACTCAGATGTGCTGTCGTGCAGCCAACTCCGCAGTGTCCTTGCTGCACACTGAACAAGCTCATTAGCAGGTATTATATGCCATAATCATGTACTTCCTCATAAACTCTGCTGCTCCTCATCAACCTGAACAGATCAGGGTTTTTCTTGAAAAAGACTGGGGAATCCAGCAGATTAGGATCAAATTCTTGGAAACAGTCGTCCTATTGACTGAGAGCTGATTACCAGACAAGCGTTTGTGGACTAGTGATCTCAGTGATCCTTCGGTCAGAGCTGTAGATAGAAGCAGCAGTAATAGCAACAAGCTCACAGGAAGAAAGGAGAACGACTTGTCACAGACAGATATACATAATCCCATTGAGCTCTCTTACAACACATTGTTCAATTAAGTAAATCTGACTACAAGCCTTTTCATTCAGTGGAGTCAGGGTTTAGAGCACCATACGCCCACAAGGTGAGGCGAAGGTGTTCCTGTCTGTGCTTTGGTGGGAGTAATAAGTGTGTTAAATTTGATTCCAGTCACAGACAGATGGTGTAAAAAATAAACATCTGTCGTTAAAAAAAAAAAAAAAAATGTGATGCAGCACAAACAGCAGCCCCACCACACACGGGTGCACACATGTGACATGTTCGGAGAGATTTGGTTAATCAGAGTCAGATTTTGACCTTAAATAAATAAAAAAATAATAGATAGTATCATCTCATCGCCAGTGTTCTCACTTATTCTCTGTTTGTACCAAGGTCATTATATTTAAAGGTATACTATGCAGGATTGTCAGTCACTGTCTGTAAACATGCCCACTAGCAAAAGTGAAAGTGAAAGCCAACCCCAGATTTACTTGCTGTTTTTGTGTTGTTGTTTTTTGGTGCTGTGTCTCTCAGATGTCTGCTGCATACGGCATGGCACCTGCTTGCTACCTTTTTATAAAGCCCTGATTTCACACCGAGCGCTGTGTGCCATCACTCCTTTTATTTCACAAGTTCTTTTTCTCCATTTTACACACAAAGCCAGTATAAAAAAGGGAAACCTTCTCAGAATGTCTTGACGTCATATATCATTGTAAAGCGTAGACTGTTATCTACATACGAGTCACATTTTAATGACACTAAGATCAACATATTTTGACCTTTGACCTTTAATCCTGCAATACAGCAAACTCTGAACGCCTCAGCAAAATACCCTTATAGCCAACTACATATTGATCTGATGTGCCTGTGGATAGTTTAATGTGTAGTGTACCAACAAAGCTTTAAAATAATATATTGCATGAACAACATTTATGTTCAGATTAAACTTAAAGACTGTGCAGTTTGTTTCTGACAGAAAATTCAGTACTTTACATTGGATTCTGTTATTTAGACAGCTGTAAAAAGCTTTATAGACAGAAGCACAAAATAAAAAAATGTAAATTCTTCCTCAGGTTGTTGCAAATTCAAATTTTCAAATTTAAATTTAGGACATTTCCTCCTCAATAACAGCTATAATTCTAAAGAAAACATTATGATTCAAATTTCAAAAACAGTACAAAATCACATAAAGAAATTATGTCAGTTAAGTTTACATTCACTTTTCTGAATCTCTTAAAGTTCCAGATTTTTGTCCTAAGTGTCGTAAATGCTGTTAACCGCAGCTGGATGAGATGTCTACAAAAATCAAAAAGCATAAGGACTTCTAAAAGGAGGATTACAGTTGAAGAGCACTTTATCTTATGCCAACTGATGATCTGTTTAAGTGCACGAGATCTGCTGCTGAGTTAAAATTTGGGAAATAAATAAAAAAAATAAATGGAGCATAACAGATTTTACTGAGTAAAAGGTGAAGGACAGACATCACTTGAGGGAGATACTGTTTGCACAAACCCCCGAGTTAATAATTAACTTTGTGTCTGCCGATAAGCACAATGGCTGATGTTAAATAATCATTCAGGTTAGAGCTACTTAAAAAGGAAAGGCAAAGGTCAGAGTAAATCCTACATTAAACATGACACGTTACAGTCCACGGGTCAGATTAGATGACACAGTGGAAGGAGACGTGTCACATGACAGAAACAAAGAGCTTATATAACACTGCCTGCGTCTGTCCATGATGATTTCTCACCGACTGATGTTCTGATTTTGAAACAAACTGTGTCAAAGATGTGACACATTCCCTGTGGATTTTTCTTGAAATAATCTTTAAAGGGATTTTTTTCCCCAGAGAATAATCTGGATTAGGTGATATTTGCGTCACTAGCCTTTCTTCTGGTCTCATTTATTAAACCTCTCTCATATCGTCTGCACGTCTGAGGCCAGGTCACCGTCCATATCTCAACCCAGAGGACAGAGCTGACCATCTGAACTCCTGCAGACGCTGCTGAGTTACCAGAATGAGTCCCAGATTATCCATGTGGTCACATCTCTGCACTGTATGAAATCTGTACATTAAAAAAAAACTGTGGAGTGTTTATCTAACGGCTGCTGCTGGGCCAAGCCTCTCATTAGTGAAATTGGGCAGTTATTTCCTGTGGCGTGTTAATCCTGCTGTTGATGTATTAATGTTGCTTTTTCTGCATCAAATAATCCACTGAACATGCTGGACCACCCCTCCGCTGTTCAGATCATCATCCAGTGTGCTGTTTTCTAACAGGAATCATCATGACTGTTGATATCAGCAACTAAAAAGTACAAGATGCTCTCATGGCCGTTAGACAAACAATACTTTTTTACTTGTCACACTGGAAAAG
The DNA here is from genome assembly GCA_035609425.1 of Epinephelus awoara. Lineage (NCBI taxonomy): Eukaryota > Metazoa > Chordata > Actinopteri > Perciformes > Serranidae > Epinephelus > Epinephelus awoara. The sequence continues at coordinate 24,823,855 of CM069313.1, forward strand.
AAAAACCCATAGCATTACATTTTTCTTTTATTTATTTATTTTTTTTATAATATTTAGTAGCTATCAAAAACAAAACCATATGCTTTTTCTATAAAAGCTATAAAAGTTATAAATAAACTGTAAAAACGGTTCAATTAAATGATTAATTTCTTACTGACTCATATTTTTGTCAGATACGCAGTGATGATTGCTGGGTAATGTGTATGTTGATGTTCAATGTCAAGTCTCTATATGTGCACAATAGCGTTCACTAGGGTGCATCATAATGGTGTGCACTGGGGCCTGTTGTAACTTTCTTACACTAGTATATATTCAAATTAAAGAGTTTGACATACAGGTTAAAATTTCCTGTTAAAACAGGCCTGTTAAAAACAATAAAAATTGATGTAAACAAACATTTAAAGGCATTTGTGGCACCAGAAGACATTATCCATTTACTTTTAAACTCAGATTGGGTCACTGAGGTTAATTGAGACCACTTGGTTGGGCTCCAGTGTTAAAGTGAAGTGTATCAACAATCAACTGGTTGAAAGTAAATGATGAACATTTTGCACAAAGGCAAAGTCAGCTCAGAGGCATGACATCATGTGCTATTTACACTGAATTTAAACAAGAACTTAAACTAGAAACGTTTCTGTGGCATGAAAACCAAAGGTACAGACAGACTGTTTGTAATGTTAGAGTGAACAACAGCAGAATTCATGAAGTCACTGAAAGATGTAAAGGGCTGGAAACCAGAAGATCTGCAACCTCTGTAATGACAATTGTCTGAAAGATTTTGTTTAAATGTAAGAATGTAAGTTTAATGAATTTTTTGTTTTGTTTTGTTTTTACAGTCAGATAAGCCAGGAGTGATTTGTAAAATTGGTGAATTTTGAAGAATGTTCTCTCTTAGTTTAGGTAACATTTGTTGTATTTTGGCCTAACTGTATTTGTTATTATACATTATGTGCTTGTGCCTGTTTGTGCCCCAATAATCAGGGTCTCAGGTCACACTGAAACAAAAATCAAATGAAATCAAATTAAATTAGAAAGGTTCCACCCCTGTGTTTTAAGTTTTAGCTGAGGGGCCACACTGTGTTTTACAGTTAATGGATCACAGACTTGTTATTATTTGCAAGTCTTTGCCGCCCTCTACTGGCAAATGATGATAGTTCTAGTATTTAAATCAATACATTTAAAAAAAAAAAACAAGCCTATTAAACGTTTAACATGATTCTGGCATTGAAAAATACATAAACATAAATTATTTTACATCATAGTAAATACAACAAAATTATGATAGGAATGTAAATATAGGGCACAAAAAAACTGGGTAACAGTATTTGGATAGTCAGCCGACAGATAGAGAGTTTATAGATTGTTTGAAACATTTCAATAGCTTAAAAGTTGAGATTCAACAATTTCAATTTCGAGCTTCTGTGATGAGTCATTATATACTCTCAGAATAATTTAGTTGATCCTGAGCTATTCACTCAGCCTACGCTGCACAGGTTGAGTGCAGGGGCGTAAATACAGACAGTGCAGGCAGTGCAGTTACACTGGGGCCTGTGAGGTGGAGGGGCCCGAAGAAAGAGCAGGCCCTCCAACAATGTGTTGGGCAGAGTATGGGCCCTTATGAGTGATTGCCTGTGTTCAAAGAACAACTTTAATTAAATTAAAAAAGGTGCCCTTTACTATATATGTCCTTGACTATGTGATTCTTGTTCTGCTGGACAGAACAGCGACCTTTGATACTGTGGACCACAATATCTTAGTGGCGCGGTTACGGCACCTATTGGCCATTTGAGGTAGTGCTCCGGAGTGGTTTAGGTCTTATCTGGCAAACAGAACTATGTTTGTAAGCATTGGTGGTTCTGAGTCCTGCTCTGTTCCTCTGTCAAACGGGGTTCCACAGGGTTCAATTGTAGGGCCCCTGCTTTCCTCACTCTATTTACTGCCTCTGGTTCCATCCTCAGAAAACACGGTATGTCTTTCCATTGTTATGCTGACAATAGTCAGATATATGTGCTGTTGAAGAAGAAAGATGCTCTCTCGCTTAAACTACTTCTGTTATGTCTTGAAGACATTAAAGCCTGGATGGCCCTGAACTTTTTAAATTTTAAGGAAAAGAAAACAGAAATGATGGTGTTTGGTCCCAATGGCTCTCTCTCTCTCTCTCTCTCTCTCTCTCTCTATGTACATATATATATATATACATATATATATATATTCATTTTGTCCAGTGTTGAGCCTCTGATTGATCATGTGACGAGTTATGTGCACAATAGCATGCACTGGGGCCCGTCATATTAGGGCCCAACAAAAATTAGTTTTTACATCTTGTTTTTAGTTTGTATAATTAATAAACATTATCGTTACTACATGGAAACCTTGTCTCTGCGATTCCTTTGTGTCAAATTGGGGGAAATGAATGAATGTATGAATGAATGATTGAAAAATGTCTGAAATGGCCCCAGTCCTCACCCTCTGGTCACATAAACAGTGTTACCATCAACTGAAACCATCAGAAAAGTTTCTCATTCTACACTCTTAATGGGGAGCACCATAAGTGGTTGTAAGTACATAAATAACTTATTTCAAATATCAATGACAACATCACTGAGAGAAGGTAATGGGATGATTTTTATGTGTTGTGTGTACTTGCGGATTTTCGCCACAAGGTGTCGCCGGTGTCTTTTGGTATATTAAAGAAGAGTCCCCACATGTTGGCACGATTGTTGCACGATCTCAGGATATAAGAGCTGCATTCAGTGGTTCCTGTGTCAATACACAGTTTTATTGTTGTTTTTATTGACATGTTTTGGTTCCTTGGCTATATTTTTAAAAAGTAAACTTTTTTTTTTCCATACACATTGAGGTAAAAACAAACTGACTCCTGTTTGTCTGTGGTGACAGGAGCTGTCCGCAGCCTCGTGGTGCTGAAATCTCTTCAGCTCCTGCAGCAGCGAGTCGTTAATGAGTTCATATCTGGCACACCATGTTTTGGGAATTAAATAAATAAAAAGCTAAGAAACTGTGTTTTCCCATAGCAGCTAATAAATGTACTGACTTGAATATTTGTGTCACTTATATCCTCTAAATCATCTGTATCTGTAAAGAGAAGTGCGTTGTTTTATTTATGTTTGTGGTGTCTAAAGTTTTCTTAAGCTTTACATGGGCTTCGCACCTGCTGTGGGTGCGCCTACACACACAGTATACACACACTGTATGTCTCTGTGTGTTATCTTGGGATCAAATTTGATAGCTGTACTTTGGTTAAGTTGTATTACTGCAAAAATCTCAGCTGTGCGTGTGTGTATATGTCTCTGAATTCATATAGGAGCGCTGAAGAAAAGCACCAAAGTCACGAGTGACACGCCGCACATTAAGATTAAGAAAGCCTCTTTTCTTCCAGGCTCTTGTGGAGGGGTCGTGATGTGGTGCTCACTGGCTCTTATTGGTTGAAGTGATTGCTGCCATGGTTGGAAATTAACATAAAGGAGGCAAGTGGCGAAGGGATCCACTTGGGGGCAAGCTGGTGATGCGTCACAGCTCTTGGTGAAAAGAGGAGACAAAAAAGGGGACTAAAATAGCGCCCAACCTGCGGGTTAATGTGCACCAATGGCCACGAAGTCACTCGTGGTCTCAGAGCTGAGCGCAAAAGTGCCACAGGTGATAGGAGGTATGGACACAGAGACCAGAGAGTTTGAGCGTCCGAAGTGTTGCAAATAAGTGACCAAAAATCGCTCCAAACAAACTTTGCCATGTAAGATTAGCGAGCGAAACCTCTGCACGGTGCAGAAATTCTACGATTTCAACACGTCACTTCTTGGGAGATCATGAAACAAGATCGGATGTGGCTGAGGCGAGGACACGTTGAGGAAGCTGAGGAAAGCCATCTTCACCGATGAGGCAGCCAAGTTCCTCTTCGCCTCTCCCTTTACGCACAGGCGAGGTGAGGACGGGGAGCATCACATCAATGTAGAGAAAACACCAATGAGTCATCCGAGGTGTTGAAAGATCGGCAGCAGACGGGGGAGAAGCACAACCACAATTTTTTGAATCAAAAATCATTTTTTTTTTAAAAGAGAAAAGCACATCATGGATGGAGAAGGAGGATCATCCGGGCTGGTCAAATCAGCCGCCGTCAAACTGTCCGAGATGGGCGAAAGAACCAAGCAGTTTGGCACCGCGATGAGGGATCCTCACCAGCAAAGACGGATCATATTAGTGATTGTTTGCGTGGCTCTCCTGCTGGACAATATGCTCTACATGGTAATCGTGCCAATTATTCCAGACTATCTTGCTGAGCTGGAGAGTGAGCAGTCAGAGCACGTCCACGTAGTGATGCACCCCAACTCTTCAGCCAACAGCACAAGCCAAGACAAAAGCAACAAGGACAATTTAGATGTCCAGATAGGAGTACTTTTTGCATCCAAAGCCATCCTGCAGCTTTTAGTTAACCCGCTGTCAGGAACTTTCATAGACCGGGTTGGATATGACATTCCACTTTTAATCGGCCTGACTGTTATGTTCGTGTCCACATGCATATTTGCAATCGGGGAGAACTACGCGACGCTCTTTGTGGCCAGAAGTTTGCAGGGTCTGGGCTCTGCTTTCGCGGACACATCTGGAATCGCGATGATAGCCGACAAGTACACGGAGGAGGCGGAGAGGAGCACGGCGCTGGGCATCGCGCTGGCGTTTATCTCTTTCGGGAGTCTGGTGGCGCCTCCCTTCGGGGGCATCCTGTACGAGTTCGCGGGCAAGAAAGTGCCCTTCATCGTGCTCGCGTGCATTTGCCTGGCGGACGGCTTAATGCTGCTGACCGTGATCAAGCCGTTCTCCAACAGGACTAGAGAGAACATGCCGGTCGGCACCCCCATATACAGACTCATGATTGACCCCTACATAGCTGTGGTGGCCGGGGCGCTCACAGTGTGCAACATCCCCCTGGCCTTTCTAGAGCCCACCATCGCCAACTGGATGGAAACCACCATGCACTCCACTCAGTGGGAAATGGGGCTCACTTGGCTCCCAGCCTTCTTCCCTCACGTCCTCGGTGTGTACATAACGGTTAAATTGGCAGCACAGCATCCAAATTTGCAGTGGTTCTACGGAGCTCTAGGTATGGTAATCATAGGGGCGAGCTCATGCACACTCCCTGCATGCAAAAGTTTTGCGCAGCTCATCGCCCCGTTGTGCGGCATTTGTTTCGGCATCGCACTGGTCGACACTGCCCTGCTGCCCACACTCGCGTTTTTAGTTGACGTGCGTCATGTTTCAGTGTACGGTAGTGTTTACGCTATAGCAGATATTTCCTATTCTGTTGCATACGCTATGGGTCCTATAGTCGCCGGTCAGATAGTGCACAGTCTCGGGTTTGTACAACTTAATCTGGGTATGGGCCTCGTCAATGTGCTTTACGCACCAGCCCTGCTGCTGCTGCGCAACGTGTGCCAAATGAAACCGTCCTACTCAGAGAGAGATAACCTGTTAGAGGAGGCTCCGCAGGGGCTGTACGATACTATCAAGATGGAGGAGAGGAGAACTAAAAAGAAGGGCTACAGCTCGGCAGGCAATTGCTTGTCAGTAGATGAAAACGGGTTCGACCCGTTCACAGCACAGCGGTCTTTGTCAGAAGAGTCGTCCGGTCAGGAGTACACTTAAACCGGCCACACTCTCACCGCCACCCCCCTTACACATTCCCACTGGAGAGATCTGGAGGTTATAGTCGAGTAAACTTTTATGTAATGTGCAATATAAACACCCCAAATCACCAAAATCACAACCCGCTTTCCAGAGTTTCTTTTTTATTTTTGACTGTGATTTCATTGTGTCGAACAAGTCTTTGTAGCGTTTGTCATGGACGTATAACTGGAGTTTTGTGAGAGATCTATCAGCTACCGTTGAATTTGTGTGTATCACTGAGTATTGTAAAAAGATATAAATAGATAAATGTGCGTACAAGATTATATGGGACCAACTATAAGCAGCACATTTCCCCCCCACACACCCTTACACAAAAATAAATAGCCTATATTTTTAGTCTCGGAGGAAACTTTTTTTACTTGCACATCAAAGGCCTGATTTTCCTTTTTGGTTGTTCAAAAAAATGTGGATTTTAATTTTGTAACACGTGGGCCTGTTTGTTAGTTATTTTTATTTCCAATGTTTTTTTGTTGTTTGGAATTAAATGTATCATAATAAATGGATTTTTGTACATATGTGGATATATGCACAATGTAAATTGTTGAAAAAAACATACGTGGACCTCTGCGAAGTGTGTGTGTTCGTGTGTGCGTGCGCGCGCGTGTATGTATGAAACATTTTGTCAAGACGTAGCTAAAGAAGTCGGTCTCCTTCAGATGAAGAAATGTGTGTTCATTTATCAATTGTCGTTTTAATAAATCTCTGTTTGGATCTGTGTGACGCTGGTGATCTTTATTCTTATTTCAAGCTTCAAAAGGGTGAAAACTGAATAAATGTGGGATTTATTTCGTTAGAAATATCATGAATTTATATTATGAAAGTGGTTCAAACTCTATGTTGCTTTTCGGGAAGTGTTAAAACAGCATGGTTGAACAAGAGGAATCTCATCAGGGTTTTATTGAGCATGAAAGGTGAGAATAAAAAAAACATGTGATGGATGAAAAATAACGACTCAAAACTTTTGATTTCCACAAGTTACACCTCAAGTGCGGTGCACAATCAAGCTCACATAGACAAGACATATTATATTAAACAAAAAAATAAAGTCTTAGAAATGCATCCAAGTGCGCATTGGTTTAGAAAATTAGTCTACAGCGCAAAACATTTATTTCCCGCACAAGTGCATCCCGTTCCGACTAAAATGAAGCTGACAAACTGCAGACAGACTTAAATCTGTCGACCCGCATGACCATCACACAACCTCTGAATGACAAACCAAAAACAGGCTCCTCTTTTTCCTGTATTAAAATTATTATCGGATGTGGGGAGGGAGGGGGGGGAGCAAGCTGTCAGATAATATGTTCCACGAATAGATTTCGATGGGAGGAGTTTCTTGCCTCAAGGGGGTAGGTAGACGCAAACACCTTCAGCATCTTTTCCAAGGCGCGCTTTAATGTGGAGCCACAGCCGTATGGCGCGGCGAGGGGACGGGGGACGAGTCCGGCGCCTGAGCGGAGCTTTACACTAATATGGGATTTCGCAGCGTGGACGTGGGGGGCGAAGTGAACTTCCACACACTTCTCTGACCTCTTGAGCGGCGCACCGATCAGGTAAGAAAACTTTTCTTGTCTTTTTTAATAATGCGCGCGTATTAAGGAGTTGTATGAGCGTCTTTGGCGCACGGTGGAAAACTCATTTGGTCTACTTTAAAGTCCACTTTGTTCTTAAATCGAATTTTAAAAAGTTTTCAAATCGTTAATCATCTGTTTTTAATCAAACCAACTTCAATTTACTATAAAGAATTATAGTTTGCCGAAAGACATTGGCACTATTTTATTAAATAAGATTTAAAAAGGTAAACTGCACTGGAAATATTATACATTTTCTTCCTATTTATTTAAGAAAAATGTAGCTTTTAGAACTGACATAGAGATGAAATGAGTTTTTAAGATGCATATCTCCTTGCAGCGGTGAGCGATGAGGCGCAGCTGGAATTCAAGGACATGCACCAAATTGCATTAAGGGCTGCAAAATGATGAAGAATGGGAGCCTGCTGCTTCACTGTCAGACAGGCAGCAGCGCTGCACAGCCCCAGTGCTCAGTAGGCCCCTTTATTTTATTTACTTTCTCTGCTCTCTTTCTCAAATGTCTCAACATGCTGCGTGCTGGGAAGACTGCCCTCAGACCGTCTCTAGAGGCTCTCCACGTTATTTCCCCTTGACTGGACTGGAATGCAAAGATGCCAATCTTGGAGAGAGAGCCGGCCAGGGACCGAGACAGCCAAGTATGAACACATGTGATGTGTTTTTGCTTTCCATCAGCACTCATTTTTACTTTTTAAAATGTTCAGAGAGTGAGCGCTGTGGTGCTGGATTTCAGCACCAAGGACAGCGGCAGCGTCACTTGCGCTAATTGACCACTAGGGGCAAAAATCACAGCAGGCCTTTTTATATTTGGAGATGCACAACCTTATTCCTTTAACATAGTGCATGTAGTATGTTCTGCAATAATTTAAAGCACATTGAGACAGTGGTGGAATATGTTGTAATGTAGATTGCACTGTGTTTACTTTAATTTACTTAATAATTAAGTCATTATCAGAAACTAAAGACATAATGAACACTACTGAACTATAATCAATTAGCATTTTCCATCCTTATAAAAACAAGAGAGTCCCAGAAGGCTGCAGGATTTAATCTCAAAAAGGCCTCGAAGCATTTAAGATGAATTATTAACTCAGGTTCTAATAATAAGAGCGTCAAGAAAAGATGTGAGGGAATTACCCCGTTAACTAATGAACCCTCAGTAAATCAGGGGAAAGACATAAAAATGCTCAGCAGCTGCTGTCCCTTCATTACTCGTTGTGAGTATTTATAGCAATCTGTTGTTTCCATGAGATCAGGTGTTGCCAAAGGTCCCCGTGCCGCCGCTGAAACAAACCCTCGACACTTACTTGAAGTGTGTCCAACACCTGGTGACGGAGGGGCAGTTCAAGAAAACAAAGGCCATCGTGGAGAAGTTCGGGGCCCCTGGAGGCGTCGGGGAGGTTCTGCAGAAGAAGCTTTTGGAGAGGAGGGACAAGACGACCAACTGGGTAAACACTCAGATCTGCAAGATAAAACACACAGCTGCTTTTTGTTATGAGTGCATGAACTGTTAAAAGACAGGGAAACGCAGCCTCCCCCCTGTATCAATAAAGATTTTTTGTTTTATTCAATTCAATTTTATTTATAAAGCCCAATATCAATTTGCCTCAGAGGGCTTTGACATCCCTCTGTCCTTCGGACCCTCACAGCAGATAAGGAAAAACTCCCCCCAAAAAAACCTTTCACAGGAAAAAGGAGCGATCCGTCTTCCAGGACAGACAGATGTGCAATAGATATCAAGTGTACAGAACAGATCAACATAATAAATGTACAGTAATCTATGTGGCAAAATGAGACATAAAGAGAGACAGAGGGAGATGCAGGACAGACAACACAGTATATGAATGTTCATTCATTCATTCATTCATTTTCCATAACCACTTATCTTATTAGGGGTTGCGGGGGCCTGGAGCCTATCCCAGCTGACACTGGATGAGAGGCTGACACATAGAGACCGGCAACCATTCACACTCACATTCACACCTACGGATAATTTTAGAGTCACCAATGAACCTGCATGTCTTCGGACTGTGGGAGGAAGCTGGAGTACCCGGGGAAAACCCACGCTGACACGGGGAGAACATGCAAACTCCGAAGGAAGGGCTCCCCAACCCGGGGCCAGTACAGTAGAAGTATGACTAATAATAACAGCAGTAGCAGGAGGCATCTGGCAGGACCATGGCAGCACGAAACCACGACACACAATCCAGGCGTAGCTGCGATACGAGTTAACCTGCGAGACAGTGGAGCACAAAGGCTCCGGAGAAGAAGCCGAGTTACTGATAAGCATTACTAGGACGTCAGTGTTGGCAAATAAAGAAGAGCCAACTTTCAGGAATCTGAGAGCGAGAGAAGGAAAGAAGGGGCTAAGTGTATCATAGGAGGTCCCCTTGCAGACTAGGCTTAAGTCAGCCTAACTAGGGGCTGGTTCAAGGCGAGCCTGAGCCAGCCCTAACTAAGCTTTATCAAAAAGGAAAGTTGTAAGTCTAGTCTTAAATGTGGAGACGATGTTGGCGTAGTTGGATGTGTTTCTCCATCCTAGCTCATCAAACATTCATTTCCACAATATACTTTTTGTATCATTTACTTTCATTATAATCCAGTTTATTGCGACCTTTTACAATAGAGTTACAAAAACCTGCATCTGCTCTATTAAGTCTTAAAATAAAAGTGAGATTTTTCTCAAATAATATATAACCCGTTCACAAAAGAGTTGAAGGAAATAAAACACCTGGCCATGAAGATTTATTGGTGCCTTTGTTGTTGCGTCTGGCTGATCGCTCAGCTCCACAACTCATCCGGCTCAGTGAAATCTATCACGCTCCCACTCTCACACATACTCTCTCCCACTCTCCTCTTCACCTGGCAGTGATTCACTGTTATGTTTTTTTTTTTACTCCATTGCCCTCAGCTCTCAACTCTGAAAGTAATAACTTGAGTCAAAAACATTTCTCAGAAAGCGTCCCTGTGTTTTTATTTAGGTCTATGACTACTGGCTGGAGGACATGTACCTGAACAACAGGTTGGCCTTACCGGTCAACTCCAGTCCTGTCATGGTGTTTCCTAAGCAGACGTTCAGAGATCATAAAGACGCCCTTAGGTAGGTGCTGGACTTTTGGTTCTGATGTAGTAAAATGTTTGCATGTCTCGAGTGTTTAAAGGGACAGTTCACTCCCAAATCAAAAATACATATTTGATCTCTCACCTGTAGTGCTATTTATCAGTCTAGATTGTTTCAGTGTGAGTTGCTGAGTGTTGGAGATATCAGCTGTAGAGGTGTCTGCCTTCTCTCCAGTATAATGGAACTAGATGTCACTCAGTTTGTGGTATTCAAAGCACCAAAAAATACTCGACAGCAATGTCTCTTTCCAATCAATCAGAAATTCTCTTACTCAAGAGAATCCACAGACCTTATTGTGAGCAGTTTCATGTAGGAACTATTCTTGTTCTACTAAACAACACCTGCCAACTGTATCACCGTGCTGAAGGAAGAGTGCATCTACTGCTAGCTCACCTAGCACCACCGAGCTATCTAATGTTACAGCTCAGCCGAGGAGGGAGCCATTAATGGTTGTATCTCATGGTGTTATGAACATCTCATCCATGAGTAGATGCACGCTTCCTTCTGCGCAGTGATACAATTGGCGGGTGTAGTTCGATAGAATGAAAATAATTCCTACATAGAACTGCTCACAACAAAGTCTGTGGATTATCTTGAGTAACCTGTACAGGATTCCTGGACAGAGACATTGATGTTGAGTTATTAAAAAGTGTCTTTTTTGCCGCTTTGAGCACCACAAGCCGAGTGCCATCTAGTTCCATTATACTGGATCGAAGGCAGACATCTCTACGGCCGATATCTCCAACACTCACCAACTCACATCAAAACAATCTTGAGTAATTAACAGCACTACAGGTAAGACTAAAAAATGTAGTTTTGATATTGGGGTGAACTGTCCCTTTAAACTTTATTTACCCTCCTTATAGCTGTGATGCACCAGAGACTCTAATGAAGTCTGTCAGAAACTACTGCCTGTAAGTGTGCAGGTCAATGAGAAGAGCAATTAAAAAGAAAACCTGATCCTAAATCACTTTAAAATAAGATGTAAATATGTGCAACAAAAATCTGCATCTGCAACAGAACATTTTGATTTTTCTAAATTAAACTTCAGAGAAAAATATTTCTCTTGTGGCAGCAGCCAATCAGTCCAAAAACCACACAATGGAAAAGGAAGGAACTTTTAAAACTGTTTACCCTATAATTGGAATATACAATTTACTGATGATGAAAATAGTTTCCAATCAATTTTCTGTCAAACAATTAATGGTTTCAGCTCTTTTGGAAAGCATCTCTCTTCATACTGATGTTATCATACCTGCATTTATAAAACTAACAAGCTGAATGGTAACAACAGATTCTCTGGCAACTATTCAGTAATTCTGGGAAATGTACACAGATTGTTGGAGGGTGAATCTCTAAAAGGTAATTTAAAGGAACACTTCACGCCCCAAGTGATTGTTTGTATATGAATTCCTCACACCATGTTACATTGAATTCAAGAAGAAAACTTGATTTTTCTCACATGCCTCCATGGTGAACGAAGAATCCAAAAACTGAGAAAATTCTTGATGAACTGAAGTCATAGGGGTCCACGTTTAACAACAGTGAAACACATGGAAAAACAAACTCTCACACAACTCATGCAGAATAATCCCAGTCTCATTTATCCAGTCAAATCCTCAGTACTACTCAAACACGTACATATTTAAATCACGTCTGCAGTCTCATGCATGGGTGAATAGTGCGTCTGCTTTGCTTATGCAAGTTTTTTAAATGGTAATGTTTCATTAAAAATGCATGTGTTTGGGAAAAACTGAGCATACGACTGGATACATGAGACATGGCTTATACTGCATTAGGCCCCGATCACACAGACAGTGTTTTGCAGGTTACAAAACGCCAGGCGCTCCACACTGACTTTTCTTTGTTTTTTTAATTGACTGCCATTAGTAAAAAAAAAAAATAGTTGCAACACCTTTTAATTGTTACCATGCAACCATCCCTCCACCTCCTTACCCTAACCTTCCCGTGTTATCTAGGCCTATCTATCATTTCTTTTTTTTAAATTTATTTGATATAAATTTGTATCTAGTTCCTAAAATGTTGAGGCAGAGGGTACCCTACCAGCAAAAAGCTTCATTCACATAAAAAACAATTACAAAAAGTCGCCCCCAGCTGCTAAAACCTGTGTGATCTGGGTCTTAGTTGTGTGAGAGTGTAAATGGATGCAGTTGTTAAACACGGACCCCAATGACTTCAATTCATCAAGAATCTTCTCCGTTTCTGGATTCATTGTGGAGGTATGAGAAGTTTGATTTCAGAATGCAACATAACATGGGGTGAGTAACTGATATACCAATGGTCCTTTGGTGGGTGAAGTATTCCTTTAAGTCAACCACACTACAAGTACACCATGCATCACTCAGTCCTGCAGCCACTGACAGGCTTTATGTTCTCCTCAGCAGAACTCAGATTGAGATCTGAAGGACAGACATGGAGAAAATCACTGGCATCATCTCTTGGCCAAATCTCTGCCCATTATTAAATGATCTGTGGTCCACCAGACATTACACCAGTCCACCCAGCCCTGTAACTCAACATTAGCTTTTGTCAGCTCGTGCCACACTAACTGAATGTTTCCAGAGCACCCCGAGCTGGTAATCTACTGACACAGACACTTATTAGATTGGGAGTGACAGGGCCAAGTTCTCCGCAGAGACTGCTAGTCAGGCCTCATTTAGGGGTGTGGTGCGCTGCGGCCGCCTCCTTTGTATTGATCTGGCTTTGAACCTAATCACACCAAGACAAATGACATACAACATAAGAGCTGACAGGGCTCTGTGTTTTCCCTATTTGCCCATGCCGCCCACTCACACATACAGACTGGCTCTCTGTGCCTCTCACACAAACACAGATAAACGCACACGGCTCGCCCACTGTATCCTAGTAATTTACCATAATGTGATTACTGCGAGTCCTCAGAGAGATGAGAGTAGATCTAATTATAATCACCGGCCAGTTCGCTGTGTGTGTTCAGTGTTTTCTAAATTTCAAACTTCTCATTTTTTTTTAGATTTGCTGCTCGTCTCATCAGAGGAGTGTTGGACTACAAGGCTCTCATTGATGCGTAAGTTTACCCTGTAATAGATTACCTGTCACCTCATCTGTGTTATCTCCACAGAGCAAAGTTAGTGCAAATAAAATAAAGTATAATAATAAGTGAGAGTCTGGAGGTAATGTGATGTGTGTAATAACGTCTCTCAGGCGGGCGCTGCCAGTGGACTATGCTCGAGGCCAGCTAGCTGGGACCCCTCTGTGCATGGAGCAATACTACCGCCTCTTCAACTCCTACCGCTACCCGGGGCTAAAGACAGACACGCTGAAGGTCCAGATGAACGCAGCATCCTCAGCGCCGGAGCACATCATCGTGGCGTGCAAGAACCAGGTCAGCACGCCGGCCCCTGAGGAAACTTTTCACACTCCATCACACAGACAGTGTCCTGTCCAGTTGAGAGAAAATTTAAGTTAATGTAAGGATGGTTTAATGCTCAGTTTATCGATAGATGCTGAAAGGTGAGAGTGGTCAGGACGTCACATCAGACTTTCTTTGGACTGAAGGCCTTTTTCTTACCACCAGATGTGTGGTTAATTCACTGCTACATGCAGCAATACTGGCCTCTAGTGCAGATAAACTATTCCTCCATCAGATTTCAAGCCGGACTATTCTGAGTATCTACACTTGCTGCTATATTCTATATTGTTTTGTGACAGATTTAGTGGCATGACCAATTGCAAAAAGTCAAAATTTTCCACCTTACTGAATCATGTCAGTCCTGAATACAATGTTTGTTTTCCAGTAACGGCAGTGAGGGAATATGTAAAGACATTAAATTCATTAAATGCTAAATAACAAAGATGCCTCAGAGGTATTTAAAGAGCTTGCAAAACAAACTGTTGTATACAGTTTGCAAAAAAGGGGGATCAAAGCAGTGTGCAAAATACTGATAAAGTGCAACAGGCTACCAAAACTACCAACTGTTACTATGCCATACATCCCCATCTTACAGACCATTTGTGAAAGGCAGGATTAACAATATGACATCTATTATCAGGTAATCATTGGCAAATTTTATCTTTACATTCCTGAAGGGACAGGAGAGTAGACATAGCTGCATTTAAACACTGTCTTTATAAAATTGCATGACGCTATCTAGGGATGTTCATATGTCTTTTTGAATATTCAAACTGGTCAAAATATGAAATCGTTCACATATTATGCTGTATGGATATCTAAAGAATGCAGCCATTGATAAACACTGACTGAACAGGAAGCAGCACACAGAAAATGTTATAACAGATACTCTTCATAAGCAAAATTCAGACTGTTCATATCAGAGGAGATGTTTTCCAAAATTTACAGCATGGTGGAAGATTAAGGAAGACTCGTCTCAACAAGGTTGTTCTTTTAGTTATTAGTTCAGTTACAGGTTTCAATATCAAAACTTAAACAAGAGGACAGATGAAGACATTTGTTTTCGAAGTGCACCTCTGGTCTGAGCCAAGTAGCAAACTCTGGGGCTGAAAATTACAAACCCTGCAGTTCCACTAATGGCCACTTGGGGCTAGCTCCAGAAGTGAGTCAATCATCATAGACCCTCATGTTAAAATACCCAACTTTACAGCATAAGTAAACATGTTTACAGCCTGGTACAAATAACGTTTTGGTTTCTATCGCTAATTTCAACATTAATGGAAACTGTACGGGTGGTGAATTTTTATATAACTCACTCGTTTAATTTTAGTGATGCTTAAAATTATTTATAATTAAGGGTGTGGCCGCTCTGAGTGACAGGCTGTCTGCAAGGCGTCTCCAAAGTCTATAAATCAGATCCACCCTTTCGTCCAAAAATGGTAACCTCGGGTCACTTATGGCTCCAGAAACCCAAGATGGCATTTCCTACAAATCGTCTTCGAGTCCTGAATGGTAATCCTCTATAGAAACTGCCATAAATGCATAAAACCCCCGCTGCCAAGATCTGGAGGTCTTAGGTCTGAGGCTAATTAATTACATTTAGCTCACAGGCTGTGCCTTAAAATGATCATGGAGCAGGGCACAGTAGGAGCTCTCACCTGTAAATGGATCTGGGAACCATCAATCTGTCACACATGAGGGCCCGTCCTCGTGGAGATACAGGCAGTTAACAAAATTACTGTTGATTGAATCTGCCAGAGCTTCCTTGAGACGCAGGTTTAACTGATTGCAGTGGAGGAGCAATATTTTAAGCAGCAATTGGCCTATTTGGGTCCTTACAATAATTACAAGTGTCCTATCGATATCAGCTGAACACAATCTAAACACAAGTATTCACGACTGAAGTTGCATCAGGTGACGGAGTGCCTGCTGGAATAGTAAAGAAACACATGATTTCTGTAATCTGTTTTTCTCACTAGTTTTTCGTGTTGGATGTCGTCGCAAACAGCAAGCAGCTCAACGAGACGGAGATCTTCTCCCAACTGGAGAAAATCAAGAAAATGGCAGAAAACTCAGAAGAGAGACTCCCTCCTTTTGGTATCCTGACATCTGACGGGAGAAGCGAGTGGGCACAGGCCAGAGAGGCTCTAACAAAAGGTCTCAGCTGCAAACCTTTCTCTAATTTCTATCAGGAGTTTTAGACTGTAAATGATTTTCAGACTACTAAACCAAGACGTATCTCGTCTCACAGATCAAACCAACAGAGACTCTCTGGCTCTGATCGAGAGCTGTGCGTGTGTGGTGTGTCTGGATGAGCCCAGTGGCCTCGAGCCCAGAGACACCAACAGGGCCCTGCTGATGCTGCACGGTGGCGGCCGTGAGAAGAACGGGGCAAACCGCTGGTATGACAAGTCAATGCAGGTAAGGCTACATCCAGGGTACTTCAATCCTCTGTGAGTGTAGAGTTTGGGGTGTGTGCTGATCTGCCTTCTCGCAGTTTGTTGTAGGAATGGACGGGACATGCGGAGTCGTGTGCGAGCATTCACCATTCGAGGGGATAGTAATGGTGCAGTGCTCCGAATACCTGATGAAATACATGTAAGTCAGCCCATCGCAGCAGGATACAACCACATACTGAATGTTGTTGCCTCAATAAACAATAGAAGAGACATAAGTGATGCTTTTGTCCCGAACAGAATAGGGAGTCCTTCTAAGATGGCGAGGGCGTCCAGCCTCAGAGAGCTCCCCCCTCCAAGAAGGCTGCTGTGGAAATGTAGCCCACACATCCAAGGACTCTTAGCAGCGTCTGGAGACAGACTCCAGAGGCAAGACCAACACAAACACTGACCTATATCTACAAGTAATTCTTTCTATAGACTTGTCTCATGTCTTCTGCGCTTTCTCCTTCAGGCTGGTGAATAATCTCGACATGGATGTTTTCAAGTTCAGCGCTTACGGGAAAGAGTTCATCAAGAAACAGAAGATGAGCCCAGATGCGTTCATACAAGTTGCCTTACAACTTGCGTTTTTCAAGTAAAGTTCTTTCATGATATCTGTCTTCAAAGTTTACATAGAAATCTTAGCTATTAAGGGGATAGTTCGGACCTTTGCAGGGGGGTTGTACGAGGTGACAGTGTATTGCCTACAGTGGATGGCAGATGCTAGTTTGGAGAAGCAGGCAATTTTAGTACTTCAAGTACTTCTTGCAACTACTGTTCAAAAGATCCGAACTACCCCTTTAATATGCCCTTTCAAATATGCTAACATCACCATGATTGTGTCTCGTCATGTACTCAGATGCAGCAAAAGGCTGGTGTCCACTTACGAGAGCGCGTCCATTCGGCGTTTCCAAGACGGTCGGGTTGACAACATTCGTTCTGCCACCTCTGAGGCCCTGGCTTTTGTGGTGTCCATGACAGATGAGAGGGCCACTTTTACTGTGAGTCATTTTTCTCACTTTGACCCCAATTACTAAGCAACTCCCACATCACTGTTCAGCACAGCTGCCTAAATGAAACAGGTGCGATCAGCCACCCCGACATGCCAACCCAGTGTCCCCATCGAAACAGATGATCTCCCTGCAGATTTAACGGGTCTATGACAAATGAATTTAATGTCTGTACTGCTCTCTGTTTGTACAGTGTGAAAAATGCCCTGCTTACTTTTTTGCCCTGAATTATTTTTCACTTCTCCAACAGGACTCAGAAAAAATTAGACGACTAAGGGACGCTATTAACGCCCAGACGAATTATACAATTGCAGTAAGTGTTTTGAACTAGCTGATATATTAATGCGACAGTGAGAATGTAAATGTGTAAACTTAACTTCTTCTTCTCAAAATATCTTTTGAGTATCAAACATGAACTCGCTGGAGACTTAAAGGAATAATTTGGCATTTCAGGAAGTGCACATCCTCACTTTATTGCTGAGAGTTAGATGGAAAGGTTGATACCACTGTTATGTCTGTACAACAAATATGAAGCTCCAGCCAGGGCACCGTTAGCTTAGCTTAGCACAAAGACTGCAAGCAGAGGCAAGAAGCTAGCATGGCTCTCTCCAAAGGCAAAAAGAAAATTGTCTTACAAGCGGTGGTCGGGCACAGTGACTTAGTAGTCTTGACCTCACCATGAAGGAGAATCCAAGTACTGCACCTGGCCAAGAAACAGTCCAGCAAAACAGTGTCCACAGACGAGGACAACAGGTCTAAATTAAGTAGAATGAAGTGTAAGGTCATGTTAACCTAAAGGACACTAAGCTTACCTAACCATCCCCTAACTGGAGCGTCATATTTAACACATAGATATGAGAGTAGTAGCCTGTTGATCTCATTTAAGTCACAGCAAGGAAGTGAATAGGTGTATCTTTCAAAACAGTTGCATGACGTTTGTCCTAATTGACAATACTTCATTCGCACTGAGCAAAAAAATATTTTTCAGGCTATTACAGGAATGGCAATAGACAATCACCTCCTCGGGCTTCTGAAGATCTCAAAGGAGCTCAACATGGAGAAGCCAGAGATCTTCTGTGATGAGACGTATTTGGCCAGTAACCAGTTCATCCTCTCTACCAGTCAGGTAACGTGATCCCACTCTATTCTAACATATGATGTGCTTAAAATTACTGCTTCCAAATGAAAATAAAGAATGCAGACAAGGAAGTGCTGATGATGTTTAAATCAATCCTGACTTCCTCCTCTTTTGAAATGTGAAAAAACCCGCTGCTGCAACAGAAAAAGATGCACATACTTACTAATTCCTTTTTAAGACTAATTACGCTGTGAAAGGAGATGTGGTTCTCTTAGCACAGGAACTTCAAGTTCCTCTGCTGACCAGGAATTGCAAAAAAAGTGGAGATCAACCAGATTTTAAACTCTTCTAATTGTACCTGGTGAGAAAGATGACCTGACGGCCATGCGCAAATGTGTTGCCACATGAAATGAAACCTGCTGTTTTCTGCAAATTAACACAATTGTTTGTATATAATCCAAGATGGGAAAACACAGCCCAGGTTCAGTATCCACTAAGCAGCTCAGAAGGCATGGTTGTATTTAGCATTAAGCTGTATAGTCATTAGAGAGAAGCAAGCACAAAAGGCTGAGGATGAGGCCTCTCAGAAAGAGTCACTGAACTCATACATACTGTCGTCACTTAAACAGGAAATGAAACCGCAAGAGTGCACATGCAACAAAACACAACAAAATGCACATGACTAAATAAAATATTTAGTTTCTGCAGGTGTTTGGGATCCTCACCGAGGGCTCTGTGTTTGCTGTTGTAGTATTTTTTAATTGGATAACCTGCCAGCTTCATCTATGGCCTGTGGCACTGAGTTTATTTAATTAGACCATTTGCATTAGCTTTTCTGACAGCTCTACAAACCCACACCTAAATAAACAAACTATGGAGAACATACACAACACATTTACAGTGCTGCTACAGCTACTCACATTTATCTTTATTAAGCTGGTCATTAATCTACTGTTTCACTTATCAAAAAGAAAATGGCAACCATTTGCTGGTTCCAACTTGTCAAAGGTGAGGATTTGCTGCTTTTATTTTACTGTTCTATGTAACTGCAAACTCAGTACATTTGTGTTTTGGACTGTTGATTGGATAAGAAAAGCTTTTTGACAACAGAAATTTATGCATTAATGTATCTTTTTTTCTATTTTTTGGCAGTTTATACACAAAATCATTAATATCAAAAAAAGAATCAGCAGATTAAACAATAATTAAATTCTCAAGTACAAAACAGCTTGTTCTCCTGACAAGTAAACCTGGTCTAATGCGGGATTTATACTTCTGCATCGACATAGAGCCTACGCCGTACACTGTAGCCTGATGTGCACCTCCTCAGAAATTTTACTACATGTCGCAGCGCAGACCTCCTGTCTGTTTCTGTAAGCTGAAACCATTTCCCTCAGTGGAAACGAAGCTTTTATTTACTTTAATTTCACAGATAAGAAACAATAAATTGCGAAGACACAAAAATAGCCTCCACAAAAATAGCATTTTAAGTCTTGTGTGTGATTTATCCTGGCTTCATGTGAACAGGGGAAATCTCCACTCGTCACCAGGCTAAATTTATACAATGTAAAATGCCATAGGCTTGTGCTAATAACATTAGCATGTTGTATTTGTGGGGAAAATGTGTCCAGATAAAGACAAGTGTTTGTCTGTGAATGCTGCGAGTTATAGTGAAGCTGATTTGTGTACTTGTGTTTGAAACTGTCTCTATTAAGCCATATTTAATGTGTGTTTAATGTGTGTTTTGAATCAACTAAACTTTACAGCACTTCACAGAAACCCCGCCGCCAACTAGTGTTTTGGAGGTGTAACTGCAGAGTGACACAGACACACCACCGCACAAGTATAAATGCTCACAAATAAATAAATAAACCTTGCTTAACTCACACTGTGTCCTCTTGTATCCAGGTCCCTACCACAGTGGAAATGTTCTGCTGCTACGGCCCGGTGGTGCCCAACGGCTACGGCGCCTGTTACAACCCGCAGTCAGACCACATCATCTTCTGCGTGTCTAGTTTCTGGGAGAACACAGAGACGAGCTCGGCCGTTTTCGTCAAAGCCCTGAATGAGGGCCTGTTGGAAATCAGGGACCTATGCAATAGTAGCAGCGCCGCGGCTACCAAACCGGCTGGCAGCAGCCAGGGAGCCAGCCTGCCTCATAAATCAGGGAAGTAAGCCATACTGAGAGAGCGGGCCACTCAAACTGCCTCACTCATACTTAGATTTTAGCTTTAGACTCAGTAGTCTAGATGCCTTTGTGTGTCTTTAGTGTCTGTGCAATAGTGTTCCTTTAACAACGAAATGCAAAGCCTTAAAGTTCATATATACAGTAGTATGTAAATGTTAAAAAATGTGAATGAAAACTGGAAAAGTTTTATTTTATATCTATTTATTTATTTATTTATGGATGTGTAGACATCATAATCATTTCGGGGTCCAACGCTGACCCTGCTTGACTCGGCAGACTGAGATTAACTGGTCCGCTGCCTTTAGGAAACTGAAGCCATGCCTACTTTGTAGCACTGATGAGAGCGGCAACTCCTCTTTCAGAGCGAATCCACTGAGTGATCCCGATGTTTATCTTATACAGTAGTAATGTAATATATGTCTGTAAAAAAAAAAGTATATTTAAGTGACTTATAACAATCATGACATTGTGTTAATGTGATCCTGTTCACTTTGTGTGTGTGCTGTTGTATTCAAATTAAACTGGATCAGCTGTAGTGTATACTGGAGTTGGGTCAGCTTTGCCAGTCTGGTCCAGTGTACAAGCTTAAACCAGTTTCATTTAAAGCAAACTGGCTGAACCGGCATTTGTCATTATGACACTTTGTGGCAAATTATTCAGTAGCTTACATCAGCAGCGTATGCTGATGGCGTCAAGGTGCTAAACACAACTATTGCATTAATAATAACCAATATGACAATGTGATTAACATGATATTGTTTCTTCTATAAATCGACTTATGGAGCCACTAGTGTCTGAAAGGCCATAAGTCAAGGCCTGCAATGTGAAGGAGATCAAATTTCAGTAAAGGTGGGAGGGGAGAGACGCGCACATTTTGTTTGTTTACAAGAAAGTTCATGTGTTTTTTGGGGTGACGAGACAAGATATGGCAGAATTAGGCTGATGAGGAAGCTAAAACTGAGGCAATATGACAACACTTTGGATCTGAAGCCAACAAAAGCAGTGTCCTAACTAGCCCAACATGTCCTAACTTTTGTCGGACGTCCTGTCTCAATATATTCCTATTGCTCGCTTTGAAAGTGCTGTAATGGACGAAGAACAGCTAAGACATTGAAGCTGAAATAGGGATATCTATTTATTTCACCACAAAACACGAAATAAGATGGTAGCTAGTTGAAAGGAGATCGGATGGGAACAGTGCGAACAACAACCTACTCGCTGTTTGTTATATTGTTTGTCATTCTCACGGCAGCATTTACAAGCGGACCAGATCAAATGCATTGCACGAGGAAAGCTGCTCTTGATTGGTCAGAATTTCCACGTGGGAAAAATCCGGGAAGTAAACAAAATGAAAAAACAAAAGAAGAGTACAAGATAAATGTGACACTTTCTAATGTCACAATGGAGGGACAACTACGCAAGTTGATTTTAGCGCTGCTCATCGTGGACTATATTGCTGTCATTAGTGGGGTTTCCATCCACCTATTTTTATTCGCATTTTCAAAAATTGCGGAAAAAAACTTGAATGGAAACGCCAGAAATTCGAAAAAAGGGCGAAATATCGCGAAAAAGTTTTTACACTTGGAGGGGTGGAAAAGTCAGCATATCGATATTAGGAACATGCGACTTTCGGCAATGGAAACAGATTTAGCGAATAAACAATGACGTAGGCTACCAGATCCTACTTCTACTTCACTTGACTTTCGGAAGTGTTTCAGTCAGAGTTTGGGAGTGAAGTGCTGCTGCACATCTGCGTTCAATTGCTGTGTTCACACCTGCCCAAACGAACCGCACTTAGGGGGCAAAGTTTGAAAGTCTTTACACCGACCCAACCCTATTATATACTTCACTAGATCCATTTTCGTGTGCTAGAGTTACATAAAATTTTGGTCCTGTTGACACCGTACGGTTGCCAAAGAGGTTGTGTATATGTGAAGTCTGTTTGACGAGGCACTTTAAGATATTTATTTAACTATATGAAAGAATAACTGTAAACATAGAGGACTGGTTATGAACAATGTGTGCAGAGAGAAAACATAATGTGGTTTCAGTGGCACATTTGAAGTCGTCTAGTTGTACTGTATGTGTGTGTTCAATATCATAGCAATAGTTTACAGAGTGTAACAAACAGAAGTAAAATACAGTCCAGTGGTGACGGAGGCAAACCACTGTGTTCATGTGTATATAAGTGCTTTTAGAGGTAGAGTGAAGGATGTATTGTTGAACTGTAGTGCAATAACACAATAGCAAGTGCAGTAAGGGTATATGTGCAATTTCCCAAGTAGATGCATGGAGTTTATGTGATATTAGATTAACTAGGGTTGCTATTTTTGATATTCAAAATATTATTAGAAGGACTCATGGCAATCTACATCGTGCATGCTGTTTTGGTCAACATTCACAGTGTTCAGTGTTTCAATCTGTGGTGGTTCGTGTTCCAGCAAATCGAATCCGTAGCGGTGAAAATGTGAAGGTAGTTGTTGTCCAGTTGACACTTGTTTGTCATGTATCTGCCAATCATCAGCCAAAGTGAATGTGAACCATGTAAGTTATTTCAAAACCAAGAAAATCGACAAGAAAAGTCCAAAAGACGCTGCATGTTTATTCTTACATACTAACTGTATTTTTATATGTTCACATGAGAAACTTATATAATGATGTAGTGAAACACTGGTGAAGGGTACATGAGTAACAAATGCCTTAAAATAAAATGATGCAAACTGTTTTCCTGCCAGATGTTATATTCTATAAATGTTTAATGTTTTACCTCTGGTGTTCATTTGATCTGTTTCTACTGGTGTTTACTGTCTAATCTGAGTGATACATGTAAATGAATGTGATATTTGTCATGTGTTATTCAGTCTCATTCATAAAAAGTAACTAATAATAACTAATGTGAGTAAATCTGGTGTATTACTGCATAGTATCAATGTGGCCTGATGAATCATCCATGATGACATTTTCGTGAATGGTAATTAGTGTGTCATTTAATGAATGTCTAGTGGAAACTCATATGTATCATTATGAAAAAGAAAACAAAAGGCGTATTTATTTTTTTAGGCTATAATGATGTTCTGTTGATAAAAGACGTTGTTAATTTGAGATGTGATAAAACTGTCGTGTAGCAAAAACTGAAACTCGATTCCAGAAATAAAATGAACTTCAAACTATTTAACAGTGTCAATGCCTTCTGGTAATTTCTCGCTAATTTCCTTAATAAGTTTTTCCCAAAGTAGTGTGGTGACACAGTGTGGTATAATGGCTGTAGAAAAAAAAGAAGCCATCAAGCAAAATAAAATGTTGTGTTTAATTTGTACAATTTAGAGCAGTGGTTTTCAAACTTTTCTGCCCAAGGCACACCAAAGGGCAAGCCGAAATCTAAAGGCACACCTGTATTTATATCTGTGCACAATACGTGTGTTATCACTCTTATCACAACACAAATGTTTGTTTTTATTTAGTAATATCAGGAAATATTTATTAACAAAATGATTCAAAGAACTCTTTTTTTAAATTCAAAATTACATAAAAGCACCAATAACACATCAGTTCAAATGGGAAATAATGTAAGATAATGTGAGGTATTTGCGATGTGTCACACACTTATGATTCCCTCGCGTGAAAGGTGAAAAATAGGCTCCCTCAAATTAAATTAAATTAAATTACATTTTTTAAGGTAGAGTTTGCCTCTTTATTAGGAAATGGGTGCACACAACATACTGAAACAGTAAATTAAAAATTCTCTCCTAACCTTTTGCATAGGCCCAGTTGGATATTGCAATAATAATGTGTGGTTGTCACAAAATCCCACAGCACACCTGGATTTGCATCACGGCACACCATTTGAGAATCACTGTTTTAGAGGGCTACAGATAATAGATATTAGGGATAACAGATCATTTTTAACCAAATTTAAGACTATTTTGGGAAAAATTATCTCCTTATTTAAGATTTACAGGTGAGTATAAAGGTAAGGTACATGTTGTCTCGAGCAGGGGCAGGTTTTATGTGGGAATATGATTATTATAGTGAGTTAGGTTAATCTACATTTTGCCAACAGGTAAGTCCAAGTATAAAGTAAAAAGACAGGTTCATTGGTAGGTTTAAAGATTTAAAGCAGTTATTATAATATATGTTGGGTGGGGGTGGGGAACCCAGACACCCTGGCAGTTTTGGTCCTCCCCAGTGTTAACTCCAGAAATGTGGAATTTGATACAGAAGAGTCTGACTGTTTTGGACAAACATGAATCAAAATTAGATAAATGCTTGTGGCAATTAAGATCTCACAAATTTAAAACTAAGACTATGACTTTTAAGACCTAGTGTTCATATAAGTGAATTTAAGACACGTTATGAAATGTTTGTTTACATCTGCAATAGTAAAACTCTATTTACAGTAACTGTGGTGATGTAACATCCTGAACTTTAAAATCATGCACACAAGCACACTTTACTCACTTTAATTCCTGTTCTCAAGCATAATGCCAAGTTAGCATGGCTGTGAAGTAAACTCTAACAGTGATGATCAAGTACAACTGTAATTGGCCAAAACAACTGGACTCATTTGCATATCGTTGTCTGTTTGCAGCACAGCCACTTAACTGACACACTCCCAACAGATGGCCTCGTTTTCCCTGGCATCTGATGAGGTCTACAGGGAGAGACCCAAATTTAATTCTCCATTGGTTGAAGCGCTGAACCAGGTCGATCAAGTGCCCAAAAAACATTAAACGTTTAGTCAAGCTTCCGTGAACTGGTCCAGTTAAATTTGGAATACAAACTGGGATGAAAATAAATCATGCAGACTCACATTAAAGAAGCAGTTCAGTGTGTTAGTGGGAACAAACACAAAGCTGTCTCTGGATTTAGTATGTTTCATCACAGTATCACTGCTGAACTGAAACATATCTGAAACTAAATTTGACCTGCATTAAAGAACATGATTGGACAATACATTGCAACACTTTAACAAATTAATATGCAAGAAAATATAAAAGACAACGCATGCATGGATGGATTACTGAAGAAGTCTATCGTGCATAGGCGCTCAACTGCAAAATGTCATTCAACCTTCAGCATCTCACCAACGATGAGCTTTTCATCGCAGTAACATCCACCACAGAAACAGGCAAGGCTCCCCGTGAGTCTTCAGGCTCTGCCTCCTCCACAAAAGAGGATTCAGTTGTGTTTAGAAGTTAATTAAAATGTTCCTTCCACCACCTGACAATGGCCCCATTTGCAATCAGCAGTTCTTCTCCCCTTCTAAGATCAGCCTCCCTTTCCTGAGCCTCTCATGTTATGAGAATACAGCAGCATTAGGATACTTACCTTAATAAATAATCGTACCAATAGCAGGCACACCACAGTTCTTGGGCATGTCACAAAGATCTAAGAGAAGTTTGCGGAAGGGCGTCTCGTTTTGTTTAAACCAAAAAGGTTACGCCAATATGACTACCATACGAGGTGGAAAATTGGGCACCTCGGATCAACTCGCCAATCTGGCTCTATGCGTCTAAACGCCCAACATTCGTGGAAATTCTGGCAGTGTAAAAGAGGCTAGAGAGTTAGACCAAAGCAGCTGCACTGCTGGGGCCTGTAATCATCCCATTTCTCTGTATTACAAGAATTCATGTTGACTAAACAAACTCATAGCCATATGAATTTTATTGTAGGAGACTAATACCTCAATTTTCATAAACGTCTGTGCCTCACTCTGTTTGTCCAGGATATATGTATTGAAGAACACTGTGAGGAAAACATCTCACACCACTGTGCGAGTCACCTCACAGCTCCAACACCAGCTGTCCAGCAGCGAGTCTATTGACAGAACATTAAGCTGGGTCACGTGAAGCCAGTGCTGGCGGCGACCGGCGCTTTCACTGCGCGAGGAGCAGCTAGTGACAAGCCTTGGCGTCGAGATCAAGGGCGGAAGCCCACCTGGAGATGGATGATGGGAGTACATTACCACTAATAAGTGTCTGCCACGCCGCAGACGGAGACAGAGCCTTACCTGCTGGCTGCTATCGACTGGAGAGGGGAGCAGAGGGGAGCAGAGCTGTCCATCCAGATTCCCTCCTCCCCACTCAGGGGCCTGCCAGAGTCCAAGACAAATGAAAGGATACAGAGGCTGGGTTTCTACCTCGACTGAGAAGGAAAAGAGCAAAGCAGAGGCTGTATTTATGTATGTTAGCGAACCTCATACGTAGAAACTTAACCTCAATTGGAAGGATGCCCAAGTAGGGTGAGTTACAGAGAGATTCACCACTGTACAATGAGACACAGAGGGAGGTGAAGTGTCCAACACTCAGGCCTATGTTCTCTTCTGTAGGCAGACGTCTGCCTGGGTACCAAGGAAAACATTTTAGTAGCACAATCCAAATGAGACAGATGATAATAAAAGGTACACACGTTGAAATTTCCACTGAAGTTTCAACACAAATATGTGAATGTTGCTGCTGAGAAGACGATCAAACTTTGCTATCTAGAGGGAGTAAAAGTCGTACAAAGGTTTCCATAGGTGAACATGCGGAGCGATCGATTATAGCTGTTCCTCAGCAGGAACAGGTAGGTAAGGAATTAGCCCTGTGAAACCAAAAAGGTGATGAACAACTTAAGAAGAAACAGACAAAAAAATAAGCAAGGAATTAGTAAAACGTGAGAAGAAAATGACCTGAAGGGAAGCAAAAAAAAAAAAAAAAAAGCCTGAAAAAAGTGCTAATAATAAACAAAACAAAATAAAATTAAATTTAAAAAAATGAATAAATTAGATTAAATTAAAATAAATTAAATTAAATCAAATTTTTATACATACATTTTGCCTTTTTTCTAATAATATCCGCACACACAAACAAATTTCCAGGTCAGTTTCTTGTTACCTTTTACTGATTTCTTGGAATTTGCAAGACATTTCTTGCCACTGGGAGCCGAATTATCCATAGAGGTCTCTTCCTCTCCAAAACAAACAGACCAGGTGATGCATCCGGTAAAAACACTGAATAAAGCAGTTTCACATTTAACAAAGTTGTGTTTTTTCAATGTTGCTAATCACAGAGAGCATGCTAGCTATGGTTGCCTCTGCGAAAACATCAAAGGCCCCTCGAGAGCCAGTGTTTGGTTTTTGGCTACTGTAGAAACATGGTGGTGCAAGATGGCGATCTCCGGAGACAAGTACCTGCTCCCTGTGTAGATATAAATGGCTCATTCTAAGATAAGGGAAACACAGTGATTCTTATTTCCAAGTGATAATACACTTAAGACAACACACTTATTATATTGTATTCCATTTCTGCCAATATATCCCCATAAATCCACCGTACCGGACCTATAAATGCTCGTGAAAGATGCCTGAAAGCTGCACGAGAAAAGGATCAAATATGAAAACAGGAAATATATGTAAATAACAGCAGTGACAATAGTTCTTAAAAAGCCCGCACAAGGCATCTATTAGTAAAAACACAGCTTCCTTTCTTTACGTCTGACCAATGGACATGCTTAACAACCCATGAGCATGTCAGCTCTCACAAATCACGCCGTGCGCTGTAATCACTAATCACCGTGTAGCCGTAATGAGCCTCTGTAATTGAACATGAATCAAAAATAACAGCTACAAGATCACAATCTGACTCCTCTGAGCAGCCAATTAGTTAAAGCGCTCCTGTCATCCAAATGTGTTCCTCACACTGTTAATATATGAGGTAATTCAGGAGCCATGAGCAATGATGCAGCCATCTTTGAAAATGAAACCCGGCTTGACATTTTCCTTCCAAAACGGAACAGGAAAAAAAAAATCATCTTGTGTCTCAGATATTGACATTTAAGGAGGAAATTTAAAGACTGCCATTCTTACAATCTTTCAATTAAGGCTGAGTCTATATTATAGCTGTCTGTTTTCACTCACAAAGGGGTCCTGATAATGGCCATTCTGGCATTTATGAGGAAACTGCTCCCGGGGCAGAAGCTACATTTACACACCATCTTGAAGCCTAATTGGGCAAGAAGTGAAGCCCCATTAAATAAAACGCCACAATCTAGTATATGCCAAGAGCTGAGATGAAGTACTTTCACAAAACCTGTCCCATTTGAGTTAGATGTAGATAAAAGTACTGATACTGCTGTGACAGAGTACTGTGTATTTCAGCATCTTATAGTCAGTGAGTGGCTTTCATTACAGCAGTCAATAAAATATGTTTCCATCACTTACACTAAATGCCAAAGAACTGTTCGTACTTTCTCAGGATGTAATAATATCATAAGCACTGCAATTATGCTCAAATGAAAACATTACAATGACCGCACACTGTTGCATATCACCACCGCAGAATAGCCAACTTCAAGCACTTCCCTTCAGCGACTGTCAGGAGTTTCTTCAGCTGTTTTGATATGTTATAATGAGGCTCTGCTGGATGACAACGTGACACCTATTCATCTCAAGGTAGACTGCTTCTAATTTCTTTTCCTATTTACTCCCTGCTCAGCGCAGGTGCTTGTTTTCTCATGGCGTCTGAACAATAATCCATCCCCGGGCTGCTTATCAGCGGTAACACAAGCAGCAAGCAGCGCTACTGTAAACGTAGCACCTAAACAGGGCTGGCAACGTATGATTCATTTTGTGATTGGAAGATCAATAACCAATTTGAAGATGACCTGGTGGAGGGGATCCAGATTGCGGGGCCGTGCTTCGATGTGCAGCGTAAATCTCGGGTGGTGGATGTGCGTCTCGGCCTGCCACAGCTCCTGCTCTGGGGGATGATTTATGCCTCGGCCCTGCGATGGTTTCTGTGGCGGTTGTGCTCTCAGCGAGCGGCTGGAGCTAATTTGAGTGAATAGTGGGGATGGTAAGCGAAAGGGTCAGGGTGTTACAGTTGGAGAAAGTGCAGAAAGTCATGATTGGTGTGGAGGAAGAAAATCTCAACAGTCATTAAAGGGATACTTTTCAAGCAGCTTTGTATGGTAACAATGTGGGCAGCACGTGCTAATGAAGTGTCTCCATCTTATTAGATCTCCCTGCTCATCTCTCGGCTCACATGTGCTAGATGTTGCTCAAATTACAGATTGTACTTCTGCATTTTCATCTGCCCGCCACCATGGACACAGAGTATAAAAATCGGATTTAGAGACAGACTTGCCCCTTTCTCACCCTCTCAAACTCAGATCAAACTCCACTGAAACTGTAAGGGTGCTTTCACACCTGCCCAGTTTGGTTCGGTTCAAATGAACAATGACAGCAATATAGTCCACGATGAGCAGCGCTGAAATCAACCTGCGTAGTTGTCCCTCCATTGTGACATTAGAAAGTGTCACATTTATCTTGCAAGTGTACTCTTCTTCAACATTTGGTTTACTTCCTGGATTTTTCCCACATGGAAATTCTGACCAATCAAGAGCAGCTTTCTCGCATGAGGCATTTCATCTAGTCTGCTTGTAAATGCTGCCGTGAGAACACGTTTGGTGCACGCCTGAGTGTGATTGCTGTGTTCAAACCTGCCCAAACGAACCACACTTAGGGGGTAAATGAACTTGAGTTCGATTGAACTGAACCAAACAGGGCAGGTGTGAAAGCACCCTTAGGCTACATGGTGAAAAGGCGTCGCAACCCCTGCAAAATGATTCATTTCATGGCGGCAGTCTCTAGAGCGGCTGTTCTATCGGCTGCACAGCGCGGGAACAGTGCCAACAATCCCTGGATCATTGAGGTAATTTTATAGGCAGCAGTTGAACGTTTTGGTTTCATGCACCACTGAGCAACTCTCACAGGAATGATTAGGGCCCAGCCTTCAAAACTGTATCCAGGTGTCTCTATACATTCGTGTCTGGCACGGAAGCTATTGCAGCAAAACATATTCTAGCCACCTAAAAAATTAACACCAGTTAAAGTGTACGCAATATTTGGAATATTTTCCTTGCTTTACCAAAACATTAACTGACAGAGGCAGTGGTAGACAAGCAACTCAAAAAAAATAACTGTTTTTGTAAGTGGATAGCGGTGGCTTTGAGATGATGGTTTTGGTTCGCTGTCGGAAACTGACATTCATTTTGTAGGTGGGTCTTTTTTAGGTGGCTATAAACTAACCAATTGAGGCAGTTCTAGTAGTTGTAGATTTTCTATCTCTTGAGCAAATTCGAATGCCACATCCCCTTTCTTCTGTTTTCTCTGGTCATGCAAAATATTTGAGTCTTTCTTCAACATGCCTAGTTATATGAAACGACCATCTTCCCAGCAGTGAAATGCTTCTTTAATCATTAGCTTTATCATCGTAATCATTATCATAAGTACACTGTTCAGCCCACAGACTTCTCAGCCCACACATGCACTTATCTGAGCAGAGACAAACAAAGAGAAAAAGAGGGAGAAAGTGAGAGTTCATGACTGTATGTGAGCAGAGAAGGTAAATGGTTGTGCCAGGCCATCGTCTTAAGACCTGAGTCAATCATCCACAAAAGCACTGCGAAGAGACAATCGCTTAAATGCTCTCCTCACATCGCAGTAACAACCATTCGTCTGCCTGCGCGGCCCACAGTTCAGCATGAGAGAAACTCTGAGAGCCGCTTGCATAAGTGCCAAATGTGAATGGATCCAAGGCGACAGGAGGGATAAAAGTTAGATGGAAGGAACTCATTAAGAGCGCTGCACTCTCCTCACAAACCCCGTCTCAGTAAAGCAGAGAAATTTGTGAACTGGCCATGAGTTCTGAAGGATATCTCATAAACGCTTGACAAGTGAAAACCGCCACCAGGCAGCTAATAGCTATACTGTCATGAGGGGCAAATAAAAAGGCATGAGTTCGCATGCATGTAGGCTTTGTGGCTCCGGTCATGTGGGACACACACTTTGCAAAAGGCAATTCCCTCACTCCCTAAGTTCCCCAACAGATCTGTTCTGCTGCCACGCCAGATGTGAGATGGGGGGATTGTTGGCGTCAGGAAAAAGGGGTTGATTGAGGAGAAGACGAGTGAAAAAAAAAGAGGTGTGCTTCATTAAGTGCTCAGCTCCCAGGTGTCCATTTGTCCCAGTAGCACTGTCCCTGTGGAGCGGAGCTGTGCGGGGTGGAGCGGAGATGAACAGAGGCCTGCAGTGTGGAGCAGCAGCAGCATCCTCGAGCCCACAGCTGCCAATGGCTCCATCGCTCTCAGGACTCCAGTAACTAAACCACACGCCATGGAGCAGCGCCTGCTTCCTGACTCCGCCAATTACAGTGACCCATTAAGAGGAACGAACGCAGCTCCGACAGATGGGAGAGCAGAGGTGTGTTCAGTCGCGTGTTTGGTGAAAGAAGAGACAAAGATTATTTTGATGCTGATGGGGTTTTTTGCCTCTGGTCTAAAGGGACGAAAAGAGACGTTCTAAAGTTTCCTTAATAGATAATTCAGATTTTTATGTGACATTCATGTGGTTTAAAGTCCCAGTGATGCAGAAGTTAGAGCGTTTTTAGCTTCGGTGAGGTATTTCCCAGTGAAATGTGGGAAAATTTGCACAGTGTACAGTTTCAAAAGGGATTTAAGTCAATTCCTTCACATCTGAATGGACTGCTAAAAAGTGGGCGGGCTGAGAGTTTAGCACTATACCAAGCTACAACGCCACTCCTCCCTAGATCAGGAGGAGGATGAGGGAGAGCTTTTGCCCACTGATGTCCAGAGTTGGCACTGAGTCATTGTTTGGCAAGTCTTAAGTCTCTGCACTCAAGTCTTAAGTCTCAAGTTCTGATGTGCTTTCCTGCTACTTGATTGAGTGCTGTCAAAAGTGTCGACTAGCTGGTAATAAATAACGTTAATGTTAGCTGATTCAGGAAATGAAGGGATATGAATTAATTCGTGGGCCACTGTTTCAATGACTTTTAAACATTTGGTCTTGGGGAAAGGTATCAAGTATTTGTCAGTCAAAAAGCTGAAGTCCAAATGGAGACAGTCCAAATTGTCAAATCTATCAAAATCGTTTGCGTCCAAGCTTATCAATTCCTGAGTCTACAGCAGTGCAGCAGACTCATGCACCTACACTGCTGGAAACTTGCAACAAAGATAGAAACAGTCCAGAGCGTGGCTTCATTTCACAAAGAAAGAAAACAACAGCGCTGCTTGTAACGTCTCTAAAATGATCATTTCAAGTAAGAGTGGAAGCACCAGCAATATGCTGAAACATCTCCATGTATTTGACACTCTACGCACGAGCATCAATGCTTCCAAACCAAACAGCACATCTGCTAATGATGGTAAATATCCTGCTATGATAACATTAGCGCCACGTTTTCTTTGACTAAGAAAACATTTAATCAGTGGAGCTTTTACATACCTGAGTCCCTGGATGGATGACTGAACAGGCACAGGGGCCTTCACCTGCAAAATGTGACTCAAATTAACATGTATCAACTAGGAAGACTCAAAATTACCGCATAGAGATGCAAAGATAATGACATTGGTATCAGTAAAATCTTACCAGTTACTGTCCCTATTAAGAATCAGGTGACTGTTTATTGTTTATAAACTTATGTCAATAAAAGACACATAAAAGATGTGACTAAATATACACAGATCACATTTTCCAGTTTTCAATTGCTTTTGCATTGCTGACGATTAAAGGAGCACTGTGTGGGATTTAGTGGCGCCTAGTGGCGAGGATTGGAGAATGCAACTAGCTGAAACTTCTCCCACATGCCACGCCTGAACTTCTGGAGAGAATTCCTTCAGTGTTCATTGTTCAGGAGGTTTTTACTGAGAGACGAATCATCCGCAGAGAAAGGTCCAGGTGATTAAAACAATAAAATAAATAAAAAAGCAGTTTCACGTTACAAATCAGTGTTTTTAAGATGCTGTTCGTCTCTTTGCAGACACGCTGCCGGTAGCCCCTTTTTTTCCTCTGATAACTTAAAATCCAAACACTTGGGAGGTTTTTACCAGAAGCTGAAGGAACTCTATCCAGAAGTTCAGCTGTCTGCCTCTCCAAAACAAACCGACCCGGTGATTTGACGCATTTGAAACATCGATTAGAAGCAGTTTCATGTTAAAAAATACATTTTTCCAATACTGTTCGGCTTGTTGCAGAGGGGATGCTAACTACACCGGTCGCTGCAAAAAATACAAAAGGCCCTAGAGACAGTGTTGGTTGATTCTGGGCTACTGTAAAAACATGGCGTGACAAGGCGGAGACGAGGACCTGCTCCTTATGTTGATATAAACGGCTCATTCTAAGGCAACAAAAACCCAATGATCCTTATTTCCAGGTGATAAAACAATAAAGAAAAGATACTTTACACACACTGGACCTTTAAGATATTCCATGAAGAGTTGAGTTATGTTGCTCATTTTGCAACTAAACATATGTGTACAGCAGAGTCAAAGAGAATTTCCTCTGTCTTCCACTGAGCCTTCATATTATACTTTTTAATACATTCACTATCAGAAATAATCAGACGAATAAAGGAGTTCTGCAAACACAGTTGAAATCCAAACACCATAGGACACGGACACACACACACACACACACACACACACACACACACACACACACACACACACACACACTGTGATCTACAAACACATTACGCTGCATAGTTCACAGGGGAGTTTCTTCAAAAGTAAACTCAATCCGACCACTAAGAGAAATATAGTCAGAGGCATTAGGAGCTTAATGGGCCACGCAGTCGGTAAGTAATAACTGTATGGCCACCTTTCACAGGTTCGGCTCATGTGCTTCCTTGAGCTCATTTGTGTCTATTTACTTCCAGGGGGGCTGTGGAGGCAGATGAAGGAGGAGCAGAGAGAAGCGAGCCGGAGCTGTAAAGTAATGGTTCCATCTTTAATGAGCGGCTGGGGACCGCAATATCTGGTGACAGAGAGGGCCCCTCTGCCGAGTCTCTGTCACAGTGGAAAGGCTCATCCTAAATCTCGCTCTTATTGCTACGAGCAGCGCGACGATATCTCACTCTGGAGACAGAACTTCAGGTTTTTATGGGTGCTTGGGTAATTGAGCAGCAGGAAGAGAAAAAGCTCTAATCCACTTCTCGGTAAAGGAAGAGTATCCAAACTAAATGACTGGTGAATTGATACTGGTGTTCTGTCTTTAACCCCTCTCTGTTAGCGCTCGCTCGCAGCAGTTTGTCAGTGAGATTTGTTTGTGAACCAGTGATGTTTGGTGCCAGATCAATGGCATCATCTTAGCTACATGTGTCCTGGTGCAAATAAGCCTGTCAGTTTAGCCACTCGTTCATATGTAATAGAGGACAGGACTGAGGAATGGCGGCAGTGCCGCTTTATGGCCCCTCAAACCACACTTGTCAGGGAAAGTGGCCCACAGGACAGCTCAGATGGGCACGACAAATAGGCTTTGTCTCTGTAGTTACAATTATCCAACAAAGAGATGGACTATACAGCATTTTCAGTCTCTAAACTCAGAGAAATATCAGCTGACACAGACTCACTGTTGCTTTTGCCAGAGCGAAGGCAAACATTACAGCGTAAAATAAAACAGCTGCAAAGACAGATTTTACCTCCACAATCAACAAAGTCCTGACAGGTGTAGAGATGCCAATATGGTCATCAAGGTGCTCGGGCCACAATACAATACTACAATACTACTGGACGATGTCAGATTTTGCACACATACTCCAAATGCAAGAAGAAAATGTTGGCATTTTACATTTCTGCAAACATATCATATGTATAATATAATATTCTAAAGTAACACAGTATGTGAGCTGAGTTTGTCGTCAGGAGGTGGAGGGCATGGTGGATGGTGTTACACCTATGTGAGGGGCCTGCCAACCTGCAGATCATTTTTTTGAGACCATAAAAACAAACCCAGTTGTTTTTCTGACCCTTCACTTTTTGCCCGGCGGCTTTTTAGACACCAAACAACTGGGAACTGCTTTTCCAGCCACTAAGTAAAGGCATGTTTTAGCGACCCAGCTGTTAATTTAGCGACTTTTAAGCCACCACATGTGGATGTTTTTTGGCAATTTGTCATTTTAATTCTAGCTTCTTTTTTTTTTTTTTTTGCTACTAAGCGTGGGTATTGTTTTTAGAAACCTAGCTGTTAATTCAGCAGCTTTTTGTCACCAAATGTGAGCGTTTTTAGCAGTTGTCACTTTTTTAGCAGTTGTCACAGTTGACTGGGTACTGTTTTTCTAGCTGCTGACTCTCACTTTCTTTCCAGTAGCTTTTTAGCCACAAAACATAGGTTGTTTTTAGCGACTGCGTACTGTTTTCCGGCAACTTTTTAGCGACTGAGTGTGGGTATTTTTAATGGACTGGGTACTGTTTTTCTATTGGTTTTTCTATTGGTTTTTTTTAGCAACCCACCTGTTAATATAGTGGTTTCTAGCCATCAAACGTGGGTGTTTTTAGCAGTTTGTCACTTTTTTTCTAGTGACTCTTTAGCCACCAAACAAGGGTATGTTTTAGCAACCCAGCTGTTAAATTAGCGGCTTTTTAGCCACCAAATGCGGGGTTTTTGTTTGTTTGTTTTTTTAGCACTTTATCGCTTTTTTTCTAGTGTTTTTTTTTTTTTTTAGCCACTAACAGTGTGTATTTTCTTTAGCAACTGCAACTTGTTGCTACTTTGCTATCAGGGATAGTGCCACAAAAAGCGGGTATTTTCAGCCAAAAAACATCATCATCCTTTTCTAACAATGACAAGTGTTTTTTGCACCTTAACCTAACCACACGTTTACCACGGCACTGTTGAAAAGACAATATTCAATGTATCCCCAACATAATAGCGTATAATTCGAACAATTGTTTGCAGAAACGCAATATCAACTTTTCTTCTAGTGATTGCACATACATGAGGCATAGTATTAAATTTACATCTGAATATAAAAAAATCTAAATGCCATTCCCAGGTCAAAAAACAGCAGCATTTATCATTTTCACACAGGCCCTGACACCAAATACTTTTTTTAAGCTGTGCTTTAATATATCCTCTTAATCACAAATTAAGTACTTGATCATGAATAAGATGTTAAGCAGAGTTCAAAGATAAAAGAATGAGCTCAATTGCAAGTCATAAATCCCCCAGAGTTATGATACTCGCAATGATTTTAGCATGTCTCATTTATGTTTTGATTAAAAAGGATGTCTCTGTAAAGACTGGAGGGCTTTCACAGATGAAATCCAATTAACATTCAGTAAAAAGGCCCAGCAGGGATTCACTTTCTAACCAGGAAATCCTCACCCCCCCTGTGAGGCCTTGCTGGTGAATCAGCTGCGCTTTTAAAACACTGTAATAAAAAAACAGACAAATACTAATAGTTTGGCTGCTTAATTTATATGTGAATAACAGGCAAGGGAGCACAAATGGAGGTGTTTTCTCATTTGCTTTTGTTAACACTGCACATACATCCTGTCCAGCTTCCAGAAGAGGGGTCGTTGTATTGTGTGCTGCCACCCCAACAGTGACAGCTCCATAACAAGCCCAGTGCACAGAATAGCCTAGAGGTCCACTCTGCCAGAGCTGCTCTGAAAAGCACCACAGGCACATGCAGACAGCTCCCTCGTCTCTGTGGACAGACGCACACAGAGTCAACCTGCAACACGTGACGGGCCTCCTCCTCAAGTCGCTCTGTTGTGCTTCCCCCCGCAGTCCACTGTCACAGAGTCCTCACACACATTCAACAAACACATCAAGCACTTTGAGATGTCAGAAAAAGTTCTGGTTGAGGTTCCAGTTCTCAAAGTATAAAACTGTAGTGAAAGATTATTTACGTTATTGATTAATCACCTTTTTTGTTTACTAAAAAACAAAAGTAATCGCTCTAAATTGTAACGTATGACCCAGTAGAAGAGTGTGATGGTGTATTTATCTGAAGAGACTCCGCCCTATGCATTTATTTTCTTATTTTCGTCTTATTTTGCTGTGGTCAGGACATTATAAAAAGGTAGCGACCAGGTAGTAGCAGCATCAGCCAAGAGAAAGCTACCAAAAATTCAGACACAGCACAAAAAACCCACAAATATAGTGTGTTACGGTTGCTGTGCTTCGTCTTTGAGTTAGCTGCTGATTGCTAACAGCTACTTTTTAAATATCCTGCGGTGGGTGTGAGACATAACATGTTGTCAAAATGTCACACCCGTGCCACCTATGATCCCATCCTGTTTATACAGACACCGTTTCGGCACTGTTACTACATCACATGGCGGATTAAAGGTGAGACCACTCCATCCCCCTTTTCCATGGCCGTACCTTACATACAGCACAGCAAGCCAACAGCTGGCCGTTGGTCAATGTTGGGCCATCGGTAAGTATTTGTCACCCTAGTTTTTGTGCTCGTCTGCCTTTTTTTTGGCTGATTCAGCATTTTGAATCGGCGTCAGACACAGTAGAAGCCAAAACAGATTCGAGGTAACAATCGGCCTTCGTGGCCACTAGTTCTGTGATGTCAGTTTGGTGTGTCTGGGTCTTAAGGTACAGTAAAAGACACTCAAACTTATTCACTTTACTTTGTTTTTCTCCCAGTTAATGACTGGTGCCATGTGTTGGGATCTAATCATATCCTGAAAATGATCAAGGCCAAGAGCCAGTAAAATGTCTCCTTTGAAATGAGTGGGAAACATCTGTTTCTGGCACCTTTGAAACCCAGAGAGAGACATCTGTCTGATGCCGTAACATAACCAAAGCACCCTGACATCAACATATGTCATGCAACTAACACACTTCTAACACACGGGCCTTTGCAGATAATGGTGGTTATGTAAAATATATTTAATGCAAAAATAAAACAAATTCCCTAATAAGCTTCCTATAGCACTACGAAATCTTCGCCAAGGAGCAGAATATAGTTTTCTCTTTTTGAAATTATAATTGGTCTTGTGCGGACACAGAGCAGATGGTGTTATGTACCTCACGGGTGGAAGGAGCAACAAGTGTGCAATTAAAGGCCCGAGGAGATGCCTTCAGTTCAAAACACATAAACTCAGGAAAAGTAAACCAATTCAGCCATATACCGTAAAACTATTAAGTCATATCTGGTGTGTTTAGATATTTAAATTTGATGTCTAGAACCAGCTAATATATGGTAAAATGAAATCAGCAGGCATACATGAAAGCTAATGAACAGTTCATGCAATTCTAAGTGGTCAGCAAAATGTGGACTGTCTCTAAATTAACAGTTTTTGCATACGTACTTGAAGCAATCATCCTTCCATAATTGCATATCCAGCTTTTTTTTCTCACTAAATATGCTGAGGTTGTGTGTTTTATGAGGAAATAAAGTCAGTCAGAACAAAAGAAAATGAGTTAAAATGAGAAATGACACAGCACAAGTAGTTAGCGACTAATTCTATGTCCTTCACAGGCTTCTGCTACACAAGTTGCTGTGACGATCAGGCTCCCTACTCTTGTGTGGGAGCAACAATGGCCTTGCTCCATCTTTCATTCAAGCCGAGTCAGTATCAATCACATGCCACCCCAATGATAGATAGGCAATCTAATAACACTAGGAGCAAAAAATAACTTCACTCACTCAATCCTTGACCTTACGGAGCGAGCAGTCAGTTTGGTTAAAAGCCACAGCTATCACATAAAAATGGATTTTTCTTTCGGATCAATTGCAGTGGAAACATTTGAACTAAAATGGCCAGAGAAAGCTGTCACTAATAAATAATTGCTGTTGTTATGGATTTATACACCGCCTCCGCCTCCTCTGGAGCAGCCCATATTTAAGAGTGTTTTTGACCACAGGCTATTTAGACCCGAGTAAAAAAGACAATGCAAGCAGGTTTTCCAGGCAGTGAAGGAACTGCCCTCGGACGAGGAAACCATCTCAGCATGTGTAGAGCCGGAGGAGAGACACAATTACCATCAAACAATAGCGGCTATGACACTGCTGAGGCGCCACAGAGGACACAGAGGAAGCGGTGAAACATTTAGGTCACACCGAGTTCACGCACGCTAAAAGCTACAGCAGTGAGGGCTGAGGACATTTACAAATGACTACGGACTGCAGATTTGTTAAATGTGATGGCGCAAATTTGATTTAAAAGAAGAACATGAGCATGACAAGGAAAAACATCCTGTCTGCAAAGGAACATTATGGTTCACTGATTTACTAAACGGGATGGGAGAAAACATTGATGGGTGCGGAAGCCAAAAACGGCCTTGATTGCAAACATATTTTTTAATATTGCTGGAGCCTATCCCAGCTGACAATGGGCGAGAGGCAGGGTACACCCTGGACAGGTCACCAGACTATCACAGGGCTGACACATAGAGACAGACAACCATTCACACTCACATTCACACCTACGGACAATTTAGAGTCACCAATTAACCTGCATGTCTTTGGACTGTGGGAGGAAGCCGGAGTACCGACCAACCCGGGGTTCAAACCCCTAGAAACCCTCTTGCTGTGAGGCGACAACGCCAACCACCGAAAAACACGGGCTCAGTTATCTCAAGATTATTAACTTGTTATCTCATAATAACAGTGTTAGAAAACATAATTACAAGCACGGCCATTCTCGGCTTCCGTGCACATCTGTATTTTCTCCCATAAAGTTTAGCTGACAATCAGTGAAACAGATGATGCACATATGCATGACAAGGCAGTGTCCTCAGCTCTCACTCCCGCAGTCGTTTGCATGGCTGTTCTCAGCTTCCGTACATGGGTGTGTAACAGTCTTTAATCTCAGTGGCTGTAATTTGCTCTAATGACAATTAGTGTTCACTACAGTGTGTCACTACAAATATGAGTTCAGCTCCAGGAAGCTGGTGACTCTAACCAAAAGCACCTGTGCTGAGGGTGTTGCCAAATACAAAAACATTTCTTAATAAATCCCTTGGAAAACTGCAACGCACGTATTAATGTGACTAGGTGAGAAACATAACTGCCTTTGATGTCTAAAATTAAATTTTTAATTTTACACAGGTGACTTCTGGTCACAGGAAAATACATGTACTCCAATGACTCCAATGCACAGTCTGAGCAGCATCCATGTCTATTCATAAAATATGATTTCTATCATGGAAAGGACAAAGTATGAATAATTACCAAAAGGCGGCTCATGACAACGAATCTTATTTTTGTCTTATGCGTCGAGTCCAAACAAATGTAAGCCACAGCTCCCAGGGTTCCATCAAACACATCAATATTCAGCTGATAATGCCTTTAATCTGTGGCCAAGTCAACCTCGCATTGCTCCTCCAAACACCACAGGGAGCTCCCGCTAATGATTAAAAATGATAAGGAAATATGAAGTAAATAGCTTATAATGAATTTAAATAGGCCTCCACATTTATAATACAGCACCCTACATTATCAGAGCTGACCTTCTTGGATCGAAACAAAGCCAAAGTGGAGAGATTATATGGCAGTGTCGTTCCAGCTTCAAAAAGAATCTACTGATGACCTGTTTTGTTCTCGGGGGTCCATTGATAATTCATACAGTAGACTAAAGAAAACTTGGCATAACTGTAGTGCTGTATGATTACTTAATTCAAATGTTTGAGCGTACTGTAAATACAGGATGCTTACGTCCCCAATTCTCAACATCAAACCCCAACCGAGACCCAAATTTGCTACTTCAGCAGTTGACTGCTGAAGGAGCAGGGTTCAACACAGTGATCAACAATCAGAAACAATCTTTCTGGATGCTAAAAATACACTTGAGGTGTAGCATTCGTCATTTCGGTAAATGATTTGACATATGATTGGCTGACACTTCACCGCATCATCGGAAAAAAGTTGAGGCCAGCTCAGCTTTGATTTGTAGCCTGTCGCACCCGTCCACAGCTTCAAATGTTTGGCGTCTGAGCGTAGCTTCATGTTACAGCTTCCATCAAAAATGGGACACAGTATAACACTGATGGTAAGTGGGGTTAGCTACCGATAACTACTACGGAAAACAAAAGCTCTTCCTGTTTGGGCTTCTTAATGGTTGACACTTCCTTGTGCCGTAAGTCAGGCCTTCTTTTTCCCAGGAGGTCGTAAGCAGTGACAGTCACATAGTGAAAGTTAGGCCTGTAGGGAACCAGTCTAAACACTGATGGTGTCATTATTCTATCGCTAACATGTATTTCATAGATATGGCAAAAAAAGAGGAAACGGGATACTTACAGTAGATCCAGCTAAATCAAAAACGTGATAATTCTTTTGCACTTAGCCCTCCTTGCTCTGTGCAATCAGCATTATTTACCTAACTGTTCCACCTCAGCTACAATACAGCCATGTGTCAAAATGTGATCATGTTTTAAAGACTAGACACGGTTCAGGTTTGTGACTTCATGACAGATGGCAGCCGAAAGGTCAACAACACACATGGGGCTCACTGCGGAGGGATCAATTCAGTAAGATACCCCTGTGTGTCTATGATGGTTCCCCTCGGGAGAGACGTCACCAAAGGCTTGTTTTGAACTCAGCAAGCTACAAAGAGAGACCCCCTCCGATTTCAAGTCCTGATTCCATGAAGGCCGACGGCACAAAGCTTAGAGACGCCTACACCTCATTCATTCACTTACAGGCTCCCAGGAGTCCATTCAATATTGTGCACTTTGGGGACACAACTAATTTAACATTCAACTAAAAATATTTAGTCAATAAAGTTCTGCTGACTGGGTAATCTAATTGGGCAGACAACAGCTTATTAGGCGTGTAACTAGATAATCATACAATGAGGAAAAAATCACAACATGCATCACAGAAATAAGTATCATGTTCATAATGATCGGACCACAAGAGTCTGAAAACAAGAGGTTGTTTTTGGATCTCACTTCCCAGAGATCCAAACAATGTTGCCTGTGTGATGTCAGTGAGTTGGCAGTTTGCACAAAGCCATTTCGTCAAAGTTATAATGTCTGTAGTCTGTTCTCTTTCCTTTTGTTTGTCTGGTGACAGTGACAGTTTACTCGCAACACTAGCAGAGACTGGAAGAAATTAAAGGAAAGAGGATGAAACTACAAATTTTGTGGGGTGTAACAGAAAAATATTTTCATTTTCAAAAGTCTAAGCAGTAATGAGTAA
The DNA here is from genome assembly GCA_035609425.1 of Epinephelus awoara. Lineage (NCBI taxonomy): Eukaryota > Metazoa > Chordata > Actinopteri > Perciformes > Serranidae > Epinephelus > Epinephelus awoara. The sequence continues at coordinate 24,866,326 of CM069313.1, forward strand.
TAAATCACTTTTTTTCACCAGCACGCTGCTTCACACACAGGTGAGTTGAGCAGGCGTCTCATTTATAAAGTACTGCATAGGATCCATACTAAAGATGTACATACGGACAAAAGCCAAAAATGGACGCGCCAAAAATGTTCAAAAACGGCTTTCACCTCAACATCTGTGTAGCCAATCTCCTGTCTCCAAAATGTTCATGAGTGAAAGTTTCCCCCATCAAGTCATCGCAGACCCAGCAGACCAACCACTGCTGAGCGATGGAAAACGCTTGCACCACTTGATTTTTTTTCCAGTAATGTCAACACTAGTTGGGTTTTCGTCCAAATGTAGCGCATATTTTAACAGAAGATTCAGCTTATTCGTTTTTTAAAAAGGCAAACTGATGTGCGTATTCCATCAACTACTCCTTCCATCAATTTTCATCCGCTTATCCGGGGCAGCAGGCCAAGCAAAGCACCCCCAGACGTCCCTCTCCCCAGGCCAGATGAGATATGTAATCCCTCCAGCATGTTCTGGAACATCTTGAGACGATGAAGATGGCTTACAGTGGCCTATGCAGTAATGGTACATCATGCCTGTATGTCATACTTTGTGTGTCCATCTCATTTAGTCCCATTTACCTTTATCAATACAGCAACTTTTCTAACTCCCCCAAGTGTAAGAATGTTTTTTTTGTGATATTTTAATATTAATAAAAAATGTTTCCAAACTGAAAATGTGCATACAAAGAAGTGGATGGAAACTCATCTACAGACATCCAGTTCGTAACACTGCAAATACAAGTGCTTTCATCACTGGGCCTTCGGCTGAGTCCCCATTACGCCACCTCCTTCGGCGACAGACAGTGACTTTACAGACATTTATTTACATGAAAATTTTTGAGATCATTACTTTAATAAACACATCAGCTTCAATTTTTAATATTGTGAACCCAATGTCATAGGTAAAATTGTATTTTGTACCAAGAATACTGCCACATATCAATAAGTAAAACAAAATATAACCTCAGTACAAAGTGCCAAAGGTCTAACCTCTGTGACTCGCACCAAACAGCTGCTTCTTGATGCAAATGAAGCAGCGTTTCACCCGACAGACAGAGAAATCACCCAGGAGCCCCACTGCCCAACTCTCGCCTCTGACTGGATGCTCTATGATCCACTCTTTACTTAATGAGGTGTCATGTACAGTTTATATAAAAGGTATGACCTTATTAAATGGTGAGTGAAAGGCTGAAGCAATAGCTGGGGAAAGATAAATGGCAAGGCTGTATGGAAACTCATTTTGCCTGTAACATCCGTGGGACAAGAGGCCCTCAGCCTGATTGTTCGGAGATGTATTGCTGACATTTGTGGCTCTATTCAAATGGCGCTTCAGAATAAAAGATAGGCAATATTAAAAACCTGAATTTTACATTTAAATTGATTTTATTTAGGCTGTAAAACAAAATCTTTAAGAAAAACTTTTCATCAAAATAACAGTTTCACGCTGAAATTTGTTCTAAAACACAAAACAAACACATCAAATTAATATTTTCAGTGCATCTGGGTTCTCAAGAGTGTGTCACACTCGGCAAAGAACCCAAAAATGTATTTATGGACCCATGACTGTAACTAGAACTTTGCTGTGAATGCAGCAGCTAAGAGATTATCCCCTTAAGAGCCAGGCTGCTCTTTAAATCAAACCGTTTTCTGAGACCGCTCCAAGCTTTCCAAACCCCGTTCTTGTTATTCTTTTCCTTTAACTTGATTTCTGACAGCCAATTCAATTAGGCTGGATATGTGTGGGTGTAAAAAAAGGAAACATGACAAACTCAGAAGATGGATGGCAACCTTTGCTTCACCATTAAAATCACAATTGCGTTGTATTGAAGCTCAATACATTGGTGTATTACCAGCAGCAGCAAAATGAACACAGTGCCAGACAGGGTCATAACTAATCACCCTCTGCAGTCCGGTTCTTTGTGAAAAGGATCTGCATGCCAGATTGTCATTTTCAGCTGCCAGTGGTGGAGACCACATTTGGTAAATCCCCCACTGTTAATCAAGTTTGTCTTACAAAAAAACAATTAAGCTAAAAAATAAATTTAAAGGCAGACGGAGAATGTTTTAATTCGGTTTTGTGACGTTTTCCCAAGATAAGGCACGGTGACTCATCAGCCACCTGACCTTAACGGCAGTCTGCAGGGACGTGATGTCTGGCCGAGCCCCTGTCGGAGTCCTCTGGCGCCAGGGAGGAGCTGACCTGTTGGTAGATGAAGGAGTAGAGGCTGACGTCAGGGCGTCGACCAAGGCAGTTCTTGCACACTGAGCTGTAGTACTGCCCCAGGAGCTCATACACCTCCCCTGTGACAGAGACAAGAAGACTGTGTATGTTATCTAGTCTCTACAAAGGACTGCATATCACTGCAAAATATGTTGAGTTTTCAGTAAGTTTTCAGGAGCCACATTATTGTTTTATGAGATCACATTGTTTACAACTAAATCCCAACAGGAAATATTCCAAAAAACATAATTAACCACGTTGTTATATCATTTTTATCTCACCCTTGGCAGTGAAATTTAAAATACTGCAAAAAGGAAGGCATAAACACAGCTGCACATAAACAGGAAGCAGGCAGGGTTGTTTTTCTTACCGACACTGATCTTCCTCTGAGTTAGGAAAGAGTGCATCTTGTGGACATCTGTCATGAGCTGGCTGTCACCAAAGGTGAAATAGGCCACATCTCTGCCCGCCTCAGCAGCTGCCAGCATCTGGAGCAGAGCTGGAGGAGAAGAAGCCCATGTTAAACCTCATCAGTGAGAGTGGCATAAAATCTGTTTCATTACAGTGAAAGGATTGTCCTTTTAAAGGGTGAGTTCACCCCCAAATTAAACTATATATTTTTCCTCTGGCCTGTAGTGCTTTTTATCAAAGTAGATTGTTTTGGTGTGAGTTGCAGAGTGTTGGAGATATCGGCCGTAGAGATGTCTGCCTTCTTTCGAATGTAATAGATGGCACTCGACTTGTGGTGCTTAAAGCGCCGCAAGAATATATTTTAAAAACTCAACAGCAATGTCTCTTTCCAGAAACCATAACCAAGATAATCCACAGACTGGTCACCACACTGGTCTTCCACAATGCCATTAATGATTGCATCTCATGATGTCACAAGCAAGAGCCTCTTGTCTATGAGCAGATACACGCGTCCTTCTGCGCAGTGATATGGTTGGTGGGTGTAGCTTGGCAGAATGAAAATAGTTCCCACATGAAACTGCTCACAACAAGGGCTGTGGATTATTGCCAACAACTGGATCATGGTTTCTACAAAGAGACATCGCTGTTGAGTTTTTCAAATGTATTTTTTTGGTGCTTTGAGCACCTCAAGATGAGTGCCACTGTGGTGACAAAAAGGCCTGGAAATATTTGACCCTTAAGGTCAAGTTAGTTAGTAAATTTGAGTAACCCTGAATGGTCTCACTCTGGGGAGAAGAGTGACTTGGCAAACTTTGTGATGGTGAAACATTGTGATGGGAAACAGATGTCCTTGCCAGATATTGTAAAACGCCAAGTATCAAGATAAAATAAGCACAAGTTCTATAAAACAAAATCACACCCACACACAAACACGGAAAGTTAGGCTTGATGTTTATCTGCGGAGGAGTATAAGAACGTTTGGTGAACTGTTCTACGGTGCTGTGTCATTGTTGCATCATTTGAAGGCATATGTTGCGTCTTAAATATATGTCCCGCAAAGGCTGTGAATTGATCCCAGGTCATACAGGTCACCATCTAGTTCCATTATATTCCAGAGAAGGCAGACATCTCTATAGTCTATATCTCCAACACTCAGCAATTTACACCAAAACAATCTAGAGTAGTAAATAGCACTACAGCTGAAGGGAAAAGTATGTATTTTCGATTTGGGGTGATCTGTCCCTTTGAGGCTTTTTTCTGCAGGTTTGTTCGCACATCATCACCTTCTTACTTGTGAAATTACAGGAAAGTTTAAACAAACCAAAGTGTGACGAGTCATCTAGTAGTTAATGTTACCATTAAAAGCGTGTGGCACCACCAGCCGCTGTGCCATGTACGTTAAAAGGCAAGTAATCGGGAATAGGTCTCACCCCCACTGAGAACTCTGGATTAGTTGCAAAGAGAGGCCAGGTCTGGCCCCGGAGAGCTGTGAATATTTTAAGAGACTGGAAATATGTCTGCTGATTAATGAAGGTTGGGACAGAGGCAAGTTAACGAGCATAACTGAATCAACATTTTCAGAAGCTGAATATGTCTACACTTCAGCAGTTTCTCTCCTTAGCTCCGTTTCAACAGCTTTTCCCAAGAATTATCTGACAATTAAAAAATAGGTGGCTATCTGAGGCCCCAGAAGGTAAAGGCAGGAAGAGAACCGTATCTGAATTACAAAGCTCTTCCCGGGAGGCTTGTCATTAAGCAGACAGTAGGTGATTGTACCTATGGAGGGCTTTACGTTGCAGCGGCTAATTAACAAATGTGAATGTATAGTTTGCAAGCGCAGTGGCTCTCAGGTAGAAAGTAAGAAGCAGAGCTGCTACTGCAAACGGTTAGCACAAACTGTCCTGAAGCTCCCTGCTCAGTGACAGTGATACAAGGCTGAGACAGAAAGCTGTAACGGATTGATGGACTCGAGCAGGCGATCAATTTCACTATTAATGAAACATATTAACTTTGTCATTTGATCAATAGAAGGAAGGCGACGAATAGGCCTTAACTAAATGAACGCATTCCCGGAAGACAAATGAATGCCTGCGCTGATCTGCTGGAGTCTTTCAAGCTGAAATTTATTCCGTTATGTCCGGGAAGAGAGGCCGCTTAGACTGCCAAGTGCACCAAGATGATCCGAGCACAATTTTCCACAAGCTCTACTACTAATGGGAGTGTTACGTCAGTGCTTACCTTTCAGACGTGTGTCACCTCCAAAAACCCCACAGCCCCAGTTCCCTGTAGCCACTGCTGCAAGGTTTTGGCTTTGTTCTTCAGGGCGAGCAAAGCCACAGTAGGCCTAAATAAAAACAGAGCAAAGGGAAGATCAACGACAATATGTTAGAAGGGAAACATAAACAGAAAGCAAAACACAATCCGATATGATTGGACAAGTGTTCTGTAGCAGACACAAGGAGATTAAACACTAAAATATTTGCTGTATCTGAAATCATTCACTATTCTCTACATTCTCAACACTTAATAGTTTAGTCAACACTCTTAGAAAAAAAGATCCTAACTCCCTAACTAGAGCCATATGGGGAACAAGGCTGCAAATAATCTTGGGTAGAACCTCAGCTCTTCAGGAAGAACCCGCTATTCTCTAGTGAGATTTTGTACACCTCCGAATCACCATCATCACATCATGCATTATGCAAAAAGTCACACGCATGCTGTGAACACTGCATATTTCTTTCATTGTGGGAATTTCTGAGGGCTTGAATCTTAAAATTTGGACATCCAGAAAGGCAAAATCCCCCTGCCAAGTTTTTGTCAACTTTTAGAGAAGAGCAATAGAAAGCATCCTGGCAGGAAACGCCACAAAGTGGGCTCTGCAGCAGGTGATTAAAACCGCCCAGAGCATCACTGGCACCCATCTACCGAACATCAGTGATATTGGTGAGACGAGGTGCCTTCACAGAGCCTTAAGGGAGAAAAAAAAAACACCCCAGTGACAGCCTGTTCACCCTGCTGCTGTCTGGCAAGCAATGCAGAAGTATCTGCCGCCATACCACCAGACTACAGAGCAGCTTCTTTAGTCAAGTCAACCTCATCCTCCACACTTTTTTGTACAGCATGAGGGGACTACAACTGCATCTCATTGAGCAACCCTGTTTGCACAATGACAAGAAATTAACCGCAAACCTTTCAAATAAAGTGGCTGAAAATGGAGAGTAATTTCAGATACCGCCATTACCCTTCCGTCATCAAAACTGTGAATGAATCAGGTTTTCTTGGGATGACATTACGTCAAGTTGTCAGCTACATGAGGCTGGGTTGCTGGAGTAAGTTGGGAATGATGTGTCATTTGGTACATAAAGTCAGAATCAGCTCTGAGGAGCCTCAGGTCTTGGGATCACCTTATTGTTCCAGATCACTGGCATGTTTTATAAGAACCAAGCTTACAGAATGTCTCCATGCTATCAAACATAAATGGAAAGCAGCAAAGTAATTCCATTTGCCTGCAGGCCTGCGCTTGACACACCACTCAGTGCATGAGCACATAAAGGTTGGTTGGCCTGGCTGAACATACTTTTTTTTTTAATATTGTGTCATTTGTCAACACTGTGTCATTTCACACCTATTTCCTAAATTTAACTGCAATTGGTGTGAAATAGTGTGGGTTTTATATGTTAATAATGGCACAGTACAAAATAAACCAATATGCATGAACAACAGCATTTGACATGACATCCCAGGAGGGGCTATGGACATTAATTTTCACATTAGAAATAAAGTGAATGGTGAAAATTAATTGTAAGCGCCCAGCCTCCCCCTGACCAGTCATAAATTCTTCCTGTGAAAGGGCAGACGTGACAGTTAGCTGAACAATATTCGAAACAGGATTGATCTATATGTTGGCGCATTCTTCACACCCTTGTCAGAGCTGTCAAACTCCTCCATGCTTTCTGACTTGACAACATCAACGTCTTGATTTTTTATTACAAATGGACATCTCTGACTGGGAAGATTGCACACATGGAGAGATTCCCATTTAAAAAAATCTGTGATGTAAATGTTATTAATGTGATTAATCGCCCAGAGGTCAATTATGTTCATTAAAATTCATTCTGGGCCTAATGGACAGTGTAATGAATACAATAAAGCTTGTTCTCTATAAATATGACAATCCATCAGTCTGGATTATATCCATAAAGCACTTATCTACAATTCAAATATTTACCTAGAGAAAAGTAAACATGAGTCAATGTCGTCTCGGCTTACATTTGTTATTCTGTTATGAAACAGTTTCATGATTATCACACAAATGGATTGACACTGAAGTCAGAAAATCTGTGCAAACCAAACATGATGTGAAATGGCAGATAAAGTTAAAACACAACATTACTGCACCCTGTTCAAAAGAAATGACTATGAAAGATCAAAGTGTAACATCAAAGAGCAGTGGTAGATTGCCCCTACACTTCCACTGCCATAAATTATACAAACTTTGTCTATAAAACACAAAAAAATGCACTTACGGCAGCACACACCATAAGTTACAAATACCCATTTTCCAATCAGCTGACATAATGTTTTGTTTTTGTTCTTAAGTGTTTCTCTTTACACAACCCAGTACTCATGTTTAGTGACATGGAGAGTAGAGATTAACGTTATCACAACACTGGAGTTTCTAACATTGATACAATTCCTGAAAGGATATCAATATTCAATAAGAAATAAACATGTTTACAGCCTGGTACAAAAAACAGTTTTGGTCTCTTTAGCTAATTTCAACAGTAATGACAACTGTACAAGTGGAGATTTGTTTGAATTTCTCACCCATTTACATTTTATCACGGCCCAAAGTTACACATTTAAAGGTGGGACCACTTGAGTGACTGCTTGAGTCTGATCCACCCTCCAAAAAAACCAAGATGCCGATGGCTGAAATGCCAAACATGCCGGACAGCTAACAAAGCGTGAGGAGATATTTACTGAACAAAAAGTGTATTGGATTAGAATCACTGACAGCACCTTCACCATTTAGGTCACCTTTAAGACAAGAAAAAGAAGCACAAACACTCAAAGAAAGCAAGCAAGAAATACAGATAAATACAGAAAGATAACATATAACCTTGTTGAGTTCACGGTTGAGTCTCACTGGGTGAAACTGTTCAAGAAAGGTCTTGAAATGCAGTGCATCGATCGCCACAATTTCTGTGCATCTTCTCTGCCAGTCATCTCTGAAACAAATCAAATAAATGGTTTAGTACCGCTTCACATACAGCAAAACAACTGCGCTTTAGTCAAATTGGGGAATTCTTTCATGTAGCTTCATCCACAACAGGAAGTTCCACAAAATAAAGTCAATAAAACCTGACAGAACGCATGCTTAATGACTGTGACTGACTGTCCTCTGACCGTGACGAAAGGTCAGGGGGTCACCAAATTTAATACAACTCATCCCGAGGGAGACATGAATGTTTGTACCATATTTTAGGTCAGCCTCATTGAGGCACTACAGGATCCAAAAGTCAGTACGATTCATCTTCTGGGGACCATGAATATCTGTACGAAATGTGATAGCAGTCCATCTAATAGTTGGACCGGCTGAAATTGGGCTACCACAAGCTAGCATGGCTAAACATGATTGTAATGAAGGGGTTAAACTTGGTGGTGGTGGTGATATCAAGGTAAAACGTTATTCCGAGGTATTTAGAAATCTTTAAGGTTTGATTTTCTATACCATAAATCATACAGATGCTCCTCTTTCTACGAAACTGAAATGGATACGCTGCATTGTGGTGATGTATTGTAGTGCACAGTACGCGCCACCAGAGGACAGTCTCTACTTGTTGAACTGGCGGCTGCACTGAAAAAAATAGTGACTCTGGCGGCAGGAATAATGTTACAGGACTAGCAAACTACACTTTCAGCTACAACAGCAGATTATTAGCCAAATTGCCGACACGTTCCCAATGGCAACAAGTGTGATCGGGTTCTGTGGTAAGAAGAAAGCTTATTTCCTATCTATTCATTATTCTATGGGTTATAAGTATTTAACCCCAGCAAGACTTGCCTAATGGCTCATTTATGCTCAACGATAGATACTGAGATGGACGGAGCCCTCTGTCCGTACTCTGCGCTCATTTCATCTGTATTAATGCACGTTTTCTAAAATCTTACGGATACGAACGAAACAGAGCAGTGCCACCAGAGATCGTGGAGCCAGTCTAGTGTAGTTTAAGTGAGATACGATCATAGGTGTAGACAAGGAAAGTCATAAAATGGCAGGATGGAGCAAATTGATAATATAGTGAAAAGAATTCTCCATCCTCATGTCGCAATGTATTTACTGGGCTCACAGACCACCGCCAGCAACAAGGTACATTATTACGACCTTACGATTTCGTGCCATCTATTGGCTATATCTATGCTATCATAAAAGATGCATGGAAGTATGAGGGCAGTAAAATTTACAACACTTGAAACGGATCTATTTTTGTATGTAAGGGGAGTGTAAATGAGCCTTAAGCAGACTAATTGCATAGCAGAAACACAACACTGTAGGATAAACAATGACATACATGCTACAATGACTTCTATCACCAGTAGCTGAGCTTTATTTTTTTTATGCAAATACTGTCACACACCCAAGTGAAATATCAGGAGGATATGAAGGTATGAAAAAACAGATACCGCCTAAGCCTAGGTTAGACATAGCATCTTGTTATTATTTAAGCATTTCAAATCATAAATCACAGAGGTAAAATAAATACCTTGGAGTTGTGTCCTGGTGGCTGCCGCCCCATTGGTAGGTATGAGCATATCCTGTGTATTTGCTGTACTGCTGCGTACCTGGAAAAAAACACACTGAGACATTAGTCACACACAACTGCAAAGCAATACCACATTAGTTTTGATTTTTAAACATAAAATACTTTTAGTCTCCTACTGGTGGCTGGAGGGCAGTAAGATAACACTATGTTAACATGCACAGAAATCCAGTTTGTTACCAATGATGCTAAAATAAAAAATGATTTAAGGTGTATGATGTAATAATCCTCATGTAGATAATCAATGTGTTTGATGATTGCCATATATATACTCAAAATGGTGGATAAATTATGCTAACAAGAACATGTGGTGTATAACACCCTATAAAGCCAACAACAGGCTCTTAGACAGCCATCTTAATATATTTAAATATCCATTCATATTAACAATCAAATAAAAAAAAAATACACAGCAAAAATTCTAAGAAAATGAAGTACATACAACTGGTTATTCTTTGAAATGTTTGCATAGACAATCAACAGAACAAATCGGCATAAAGATTCATTGTAATAACAAAAGGTTCTAAGGGGGCGTGTCCCGAGTGATCCTGCCTGATGTGATCGGATGAAACAGGAGCAGCTGTCTCCTGACAAGAGGAAGGTCAAGTTATTACCCCCCCTTGAAACGACATGAGAAGCAGCGACTGACCGCCAGCCCACAGGGGACCACTCAACTCCAGTGAAAGGGGGGAGCGGAGGGTGGGGAGGCAACAGCACAGTCAAACAAATGAGGCCACAAATTAACTTCCCATTCATTAGCGCTCATTAGTACCTGGCTGTCGAGAGCACTCGCTGAGATGCTTCACGCTGCAAAGTGAATAAACCAAGTGATTAGTAGCGGGGCTTTGGTCAGCAGGTATTAGGAGCTGCAGAGGGGGGGAGGGAATCTCTAGAGCGCACTACGCTTGACAGACATTTCACTAATAATCAGCCTGCCTCTCTGTTTTTTAAAGTAATAAGCACGATTACTGCTGGAATAAGACGCTAAAGTATCTAATCTAGTTCACCAGTGTGCCAATATAACACAAATAAGGAAACAAGCAGAATGGGCAATACACTCATTAGGTTTAGATTTATTCTGTGGTCAGCCAATCCATACGACCACAGCAACAGCTTTTCACAGTCCAGCCACTGGCCACAAACAGATACCTCAACTTGCTCCAACCTCGGAGCTAAATGAACATTTGTATCTACACTAGACTGACAGCTCTTATGCTACCAGCACCAGAACGGCTGAAGGCTCTAGAATCCATGGAAGTCAAATGATGGAAGTTGGATTGACGATCTGGGCGTGTAGATATGAAGGAGTTCAGACAGGTACGAAAGGGCTTGATTATGAAGGGCCTTAAAGGCGAGAAGCAGAATCTTGAAATGGAGGTGATATTTAACAGGAAGCCAGTGAAGCTGCTGGAGAACAGGAGTGATATGATCTATGGAGGGGGTTCTGGTAATGATACGAGCAGCTGAATGCTGGACCATCTGAATTTATTACATTAGTTATCAATTCTTGTCACTCAAAGTGCGGCCCGTGAACATGACATGAAATGCCTGCATTATATTTTTAATAATCTGCAGACCATTTCTATATTTTACTTTCAATAGGTTACATTTATTACACTATTAGGCGATTTAATCAAACTGTGCCCCCCGAACAAGTGTCTGGTGGCTCTGGTGTAAACAACCTTCTGAGTTGGTCGCACCTGCGCGTAATTAATTTTTTAAGATTTTTTTTCCTGCCTTTTTTTTGACAGGACAGTATGAAAGCGTGAAGGGGAGAGAGAGGGGGGATGACATGCAGCGGAGAACAGCAGGCTGGAATCGAACACTGGGCCGCTGCAGCAAGGACCAAGCCTTTGTACATGGGACACCCGCTCTAATCACAGAGCTACTGGGTGCCCCTTCATCCTTTTTTTGTTGGCATTACTATTATTTAAGTCCCTTTTTGTATCCAATAGCCAAAAAATAAATGAAATTATAGCTGCTGTGCAGCGATGGGTAAAACTGTAGCATGTACTGTTGATTTTGTAGGTCTTTTTAAAGACTTTTAAATTTAAACGCTTATTGTGTGTGAATTTTTAACACCCACACTCACAATAAATGGTTACATATGCAACCACTTTGGTCGCAGTCTAGAGTCCGAAGTTGGGAATGACAACTTGTAAAAAGCTACTGGCAACTGGTGGCACCTCACTGGTGATGAAGGCATTATGCTTTGGCATCGATGCTAGTGCTTAGCTAAAGTAAGCCATTTTGGAGGACAACTTGCAACTGAATTTTTCCTGTGCGACCCTCAATCATATACTGGCTGAGTCATCAAAACTCTGAGCACCCCTGTTAAAAATATTCTGCTGACAGCTTTACAATATGACTAATGCATTACAACAGCCAAGTGGCAAATAAATCTTGTGCTTTTTATTTGGAGAAACTCTAATGAGATGCAGAAACAGAGCTAACAGCATTACTAATAAATGAAACAGTTCTACTTTATACTTATGTTTATCAAAACAATGATAAATCCACTGTGTCTTGTGAAAAAAATTACAAATGTGGATTAAAAATGAGTTTCAAAACATTATTATTTCAGTTATATTAGAAATGAGATACAGAAAGGCAAATTATGTTAAGTTCACTACGAGATACCAAAAACAGACGTCGGCGTAGCTGATACTTTTAAACACTCCTGCTGTAAACCTAGAAAGCTTTGTGTTCACTATGCATACACCTGACCTTTACCGGTCCTCCAAGAATATCATCCTCTATGATAAACTATATTTGCGTTTGAAAGAAACAACCTTCAGGAACAATATCAATTCTCATATTTTATTTTTTACGTAACCCGTTTTTCATTCAAGGTCATTTATGATGAGAAACAGATCAATCTCGGTCAGAGAAAGACGTGTCTGGTTATTAGAAATGATTTCTAAACAATGAATAGGTTGCATAAGAATCAGCAGGTATGATTCACAATGTTCCTGAAGGTTGTTCCTTTCATGTGTAAATACATGGAAACAAAGTGTCTCATATTTGTGGTGGACCGGAGACTGTAAAAAGGTCAGAGGCGCATCTCATTGCTACGTTGAGGAAAAAGTGGGCGGCTAAACACCGTTTCTCAACTGTTGAAAAATTAGCAAGATTTTGTGCAGAGTCAAGACAAATGTCTTTGTATCTCCTGCTTGCGTCAAGCTTGCATCACAATTTCTGGTCACTACTTCCATCAATGAATCATGTGACTTCTCCTTGGTACTGTTTATACTTTTGACCGCCCTGATGGCAGCCACATATCCAGCAATCAAGGAGAATTCAATTAGGCCCAGGCACTTCTGCAAATTTCAGTGCAGAGCTAAGATCCATTAGCTTCCCTACTGTATGCCAGAATGTATCACAGGGGGGTTTGATTTACCACATGGCCACAATGCAGCTAAGGCTTGGACTTGGCTTTTACAACGAGGGACAAGAGATACGGGCAGGGTTTAATAAAGATGATGGAATGGAAGAGTCCATTAGCGGAGCAGGTCTTGGGCAGGTCTTCCAGCTATAATTAATTCTGGGCCCCACTAATAAAGTTAAGTGGCGTAAGTGGAGGCGAGGGAGAGATGGCCAGCAAGAAGTCTGAAGGTGACTCTGCCAAAGCGAGAAGACCTGATGCAGCGGTATGATTGCTGATCAGGAGGGCGGAGGCTCCATTGCCTCACTTCCTGTTCTTATCCAACCCACTTGTTAATGCAGTGTTGAGGCAGTAAATCTATATATGGGTGGTGGGTGTTTGTGTTGTATCAGCGGATCACGTAATGGAACATGCATTTATTAAAAATTAATTTTAAAGCTGAGGTAAGCAGTTTTATTTTGACGTCAATGGGCAAAAATCCCACAATAAACCATGAGTGTATTGTAATTCAAGCAGAGAGAAAACTAGACTTCTGCACCTCCTCACAGTAAAGGAAATATAACACGTGTCAAAATCAGCAAACGTTTCGCAGATGGAGAGAAAATGTTTAACTACAGCCAAAGGCTCATGGCTGCATGTTCACGTTTATCTAGCTATCGTTAGATGACGCCTCGAATTACTTCCTGCCACTACAGAGCAGCTTGCAGGGAGGAGAGTAGGCAGCAACTTTGGAGACTGACCCCCAGTCAGTGGCTGCAGCAACCCAATCTCAATGAGCAAAAACCACAGCTCCAGGGGACCGCAGCCCAAACCCCTCACTGGATCGGCAAACTTTCTGTTGCTGCCTTTACACAGTTTAGACCCGGTGCTGCCGCTATGACACCCTGCACTGGGGTATTTGCACTGGCTGAATTTAAGCTCCAAAAGCCGCAGACCAAAGCTTCATCTCCCAAGCTGCCTTCCGTTAAATCAGTCCACAGCGGTGGGAAGTGAAGCAGAGGGCTGGCTGGCTAATTCTTGTCTCATTTCTGGTCTCATAAACAGAGATTGAGAGCGGGGTAAGGAGGGGCTGAACGAATGAGCTCTACAATGAAATAAGATTAAATGAATCGATGTATAGGAAACACTTGGTTACTGTATGAAGTGCATGCATATGCCTGTGATCATCTGGTGGAAGGGGTTTAGGACAGGAGAGGGAAGAGCTGGAGAAGAAGGTGGTTTTTATCGAATTCAGCCTTTCCCATATTTTTGCATAATTTCCTTTTATAGACCATTTTCTCTAATATAATGATAAAACTGAAAACTGGAACTTGTACAGTATCAATACACCATTTTTTTGATAATGTTAAAGTTGTTTTTACCTCACTGCGCCAGACACTTGGGCTAAAATACATTGTTACAGTTACAGCTATTTATGCCAGCTATAACATGTATGTACTGGCCCGCGGGCTTTTGTCACTTTTGAAAAGCTATTGCTATGTTACGTAACATGGTTTTCTAACCTCTTCATCAAACGCAATCAAGCAGCTCCAAGAGTCTAGACAAACAGGGTTAGACAGATAAAAGAAGACGGAAAAACAGACAGGAGCCATCAGCCTCCTGCTGGGGCTCCTTAAGTCTAGCTCTTGTTACCGGGTCTACTGGCCTGTCCCAACCTTGTTTGTTGCAACCGCTCGATACTGAACTGTGGGATACTGTGGGAATTACTCAACAGAAAGACACCAACAGAGCAATCAGGACAGCCCAATCTACAACTCCCGACTGATGCAACTCTCACCTTTTGCAGCCAATCAAAAAGAAAACATGTGACAAGGACAGATACAGAAAACAGGACGATTGCCACATCCCTCGGCCTCTTGCTGAGCCAGAACGTGGTAAATTGAAAGCGTGTACTTCAAGCTGTGTGTGACGACAAACGCCTTCTATGCTTCCTCTGTCAAATCATAGGTCAAGCATGAGACAAGCGAACCCAGGGGCATTATTGATCTGCTCCGGATCAACAGACTAAATCATGAATAATTGAATAGTAGGATTTGTTCGGTGAAAATAGTTTTTACACAAGGTGTGGGAGAATGTTTAATAACAGACCTGTGATGATCAGACACTCATAATCATCCAGGGCTTCGGTGAAGAGGCGAGAAACGATAAGCTCGGGGTTGATCAGGAAACGGATTTCCTCTTGGACGAGCCCGGAACTGGTGACTCCTCCTCCCACAAACTGATTAGCAAAATCCACCTGCAAATCAAGACAGATTAGTAACGATGATGAAGATGGAGCATCCATGCCCTTGTAGCATCGACTGATTTTTTTTGTCACATAACTAAACGCTTTCTTTGATTGTGAAATTTTTAGTTTTCTAAACTTGGCCAACAGGAGGAAAACACCTCATGAAAGGGTCTCAGCCCTTGTTCTTTCATTTGTGACAGAATCCCTGACAAGCTCATTGGGAAGGTGGCCCGAGGTGCTCGCATTACTCAGACGTCTGTCCCCCATGCCGAAATGCGCTCTCCCCAGGAGCAGCACTTAGGTGTGCTGCTGCCAGTAGCAAATATCAAAACATGAGAGCAGCCCTACAGTCCAAAGCAAACTTCTCCCTCCAGTCACAACATGCTGCTAAACTGACTGCTGACCGATGCCTTGCTGCTTGTGTTTTCGCAGGTTTGTGTGCAGATCTACGGGTGACACTGATTTATTTGTTTATTTTTGGTCTGTTTATGAGAAAGAAAAAAAACACGCATATCATCATTTCAGCTCAGACACAGACGTGACAACTCATTTTTTTTAAGTCAGAAAGCAGCCATGTGGAACATATTGTCCATTTTCTGGACTGACAGTTGTTGCTCATTGGCCTATAGCCAGCGCAGACTAACCCTGTCACAACCCCCAGGAAGAAGCTGCAAAGGAGCAAGCAGCATTCTGAGAGCAGATCTCCCCAAACTGGTCACTCAACTCTGGGACAGCGAGCCAGCCTCCAAAGTCGGCTTTGACAGGCTGTCAGCAACCCCCTCCCCCCCGACACCCCAACAGAGCATCCATCAATCGGGGCTGCAGTGTGCCCCCGGAGCTGGTCATGTGTGCACATCAACTGTCAGCCGGTGGCAACTGGAGGCAAACAAAAGGTGAAAGGCAGAGCGGGCCGTCCTGACAGTGTACAGGAAGCGCAGTCAACACAGAGAGCAGAGGAGGCTCAGAGGCCTCGACCCCAGTCCCAGCACACACTCCCTCCGACGTGTCACAGCCTCCCTCAAAGGCCTTTTCAGCAGTAGTAAGCATTCTGGGTGAAAGACAATGTGGTGGCTCAGTGACTGACTACAACAGAGGGAAAAGTGGATGGGGAACCAAACACAAGGTGGAGCATCCCTCAAACTAAAAGCTCCTTTAAACAAAAGAATAGACAATCCCTCTAAATCACACCATCATGTCCGCTAGAGAACACTTCTGTAAACCATTTGGGTGCCCTCAGAGTAACTGCTGTGTATATCATATTGCCCATAATGGTCTAAAGCCCCGATCAGACATATTGGCTTCTTGCAATAGTTTCAATGAGAGTGAAGTGTTTGGCTTGCTGCTTCTGCGTTGTCCAGAGTCTTGCGTTTTTCCTCTCTTTGCACCTCATGTTTTTGCAGGAGTGCCCTTAACACCTGGGGTTGAAAAAACTTCAACCCAGGCACAAAACTTCCCGTCGTCATTGGTGTTTTTTCCCCATTGTCCGATTGGATGAATTGAGAGGTGGGCCTTCAGTGGACCACCCTACATGGTTTGTCTTAACTCTTAACGTCACCCTAGGAAAGCTGCAAGACATATCTAAACATATTGTAGTCCTAATTCCTTTCTTACGTTTAACCAACCGTGATCAGGCCTTAAACCAACCATCGTCCAGCTGAAGCTCCTGGATCAGCAGGTGGTACGATACTCTCCGTGATTTCTCCTTTCTGAGCATCTTGTGTACCAACACGGATCTCCGTTTCCCTGTGTCCTGTACCTAAATGCCCTCTGCTAGATCTTAATCTGCAGATCTGTAAGTGTACTTGAAAGCAAAATTGTGGTTAAGCTAAGGACAGGTGATTCGTTGGTTGCCAAGCAATAATGAAAATATCAAAAAAGACGCAGCAAGCTACAAAAAGCGCTGTCTGATCGACGCCTAATGGTGCCTTTTGTAGTGGTGCCTCATCTTAAATTCATATAGTTCACTTTATGATTAAGATGGATAATTACTAGGTGTTTTGATGCCCTTTCTAACACTTAGTGCCCTGTGCAGTGTGCGTGTACCTGAAGCTCTGTGTCTTACCTGAAGCATTCCATAACCATCATCCTCAATGGTGCCTTCACAAGTAATGTGGAGCTTTGTGAGCTGAGTCTTTGAGCTGAAACACAAAGAATAAATCATTTTCCAGTTTTTGACTACCGCTGAGACAACAGATCCTTGTAGAGATTTTACAATTGACATCATACTGGTGATAATATTTAGTCATTACACCGCACCTTTTCCAATTCAGAGGATCTTCCAAGCTTCTTCGTGTGAATGTTACAAGTCCAGTAGGCTCTGAAAAGCAAAACATGGGGTAAAGTAACACATTTTAATATTGTATCTTACTTGACACGAGTAACGATGTATTGCAATGTATTAAAAAAATGAAATGTGAACACCTACTTTGTTCAGTCAAAGTTTGGAAATAGCACATCAGGGTTTTCAGCTTCTCAATCTTCCTTGAAGACGAGCTCTCGAACAGCCTGAAGGCAAGAACAGATTATACATTTAATTCAGTTCTTGGTATTAGACTAAATAATATGTTCCTCTTCTATTACTCTTTAAACATGAAAGTTAAACATGGCATCCCAGCCAACCACCAACTCTTTTAGTTCACTGTAGTTTAAACAACTGCATCCATATGGGAGAAGTTCTCGTTGCAGGCCGTTTCCCTGCGAAAATTTGTTTATTTTAACCCAAACCACGACTTTTTCTTTATCTTAACCGAGAAATCCCTTTTCGGTGAAAAAGCCCTCTAAGAAAACTTCTCCCAACTGCCAGCCAAGACCAGGAGGAATAACTCCCCAGTGCCGTCGAGACACAAGACCTCCACTTAAGCCATGTGAGTGCAGTCATGCTTTAACTTTTGATATGAATTAGTTCATCTCTCACTCAGCTTCCCTTTCAGTCACTAGCCGATTATGTAGGAGTTCCTTCGCTGTTACGACAATGGAGTCGCCCCAGGCTTGCCATCACAGAGTCACACTCATGTGCCATTTTACAGCACTCACACATACACACAAAAAAAGGAACAGGGAGGGAAACAGGGCTCCCTCCTTGGGGGTACATTAAGAAGCCCTGTGTCCCTTTTAAGCAACAGAGTCCTCAGGAGGCAAAAGGTCAATCCCCCTGAAAAATAACACACAAATACACACACACAGCTGCTGGTGGTGGTGGTGAGGTGTAGTGGGCGGGTTTGGATGCACTTTCAGCATAAAGCCCACCGTCTCGAGCACGGCCCGCCTCACATGCCACAATGAAGAGACAAGAAATTCCATGAGAGTGAAATGAAATTATGACAAAAGCTTGATGCACTGAGAGCCCTTCAGGGGCTGAGAAACTCATTCATCCAAGTCAGCTCCTGCATTCATTTTATTTTTTGTCAGCATGGCCCCTAGAAACAATCGTGCGTCTTGCAGTCCTCGGGGCAAACGTCTTTGACATAAGTCAGCCACTGGTGAGAGCAGGCTTTTAGTAACATATCGCAGTAAGGTCTTTGAGGAACAGAGAATTAATACACAATTATATAACATCAATATACCCCCCACAGATGTGAAAAAAGCTATGATGTAACTCAGGAAAGCAGTATAAGTGACTACAGTATATATAAAACAGCTGGGTTTCTACATCATCAGCACAAGAAAACCAGTCTCGAAAAACACAGGGCTAAATAATAAATAGAGTTTGCTATTGAAGAATACTTGGAAGGAGTGACAGATCCAACATTTAATACGCAAAAACACCCAAACAAACAGTCATAATAGTCAGCATTATCTCAATGCAAATAAGAGGTCTGCATCAAGATGAAAGAACTTCTGAGGATAAACAGCTTTGTTTTTATTTCCTCTACCTATTCCTGTGGAGAAAAAAAGCGGAAAAATAACTTTGGAACCGACAGATCTTTATAAAAAAAATACAATCAGAATAAATGAATGATTTCAAAAAGAAACTCAAAGCTGGCTCGAACCAAATTGGCGATTCAGGACCATTTTTTTGCGGCAGGCTAAACAGACAACGCTGGCGTTCCTTTTCAAACCACAACAGAGACCTTTATGTGAATGAAATACTGATGCAATTGAACTCTGTTACAGCCTTCTGCAAAACAGCCAATGGCCTTCTCCATTGTCAAAAGCAGCCATCTGAGTCAATGTTAATCTAATTCCCTCCTCCATTTAGGTAATTACACTGTGATGCCAACAGAGATGGGGGACATGACTGAGCAGGGATCTGCAGACTGTTTCTGGATTACACCACCCAGACGATCTCTACAGTGAAAGCTTGCAGGGATAAAAAAAAAAAATGCCTTCATGCCCTCGTCTTTGTCATATTTGATGCTTTGGAAGGAAAAGGTTTGGCTCTGAACTACACGTAAAGAAAGGGTCTTAATGTTCTGCTAAAACTGACCAACAAATAGTATTGCAGTGTATAGTTGTGTCAAGTATTGCTGGCTAAAGGTGTAAATACCTCAGACTGATCACTGTGTCTGATCAATAAGACAATATTTGCTCATGTGTAATTAAATCTACGTACAATGCAAACATTTGGTTTCACACCAAGCCAGACGATAAGATGATTAATGAAGAAAACATATACAGTAGTGCCCCCTCATGGAAATGAAACTAGTTGTCACGGCAGCATCATTTCCAAACTGATCATGCAGGGCTCCTACTAAGGGTGGGCGATATGGCCCTAAAATGATATCGTGATATTTCAGGGTATTTTTGCGATAACAATATTCTTGACAATATAACAAATTAGTAAAATATATGTATATACACATAGAATTGCAACAAAATAATTGACATAGCATAACATGTTAACAGTTTGCCTTCAACAATTCAGTAAAAACTAAAATGATCTCTCATTTCTTTAGTTTGTGAATAACAACAGTAACTCAGAGTGAGATTCAGATTCTGTATACAATATTATAAGTTCAACAAAATAAAATCTACCACAAATTACACATTTAAACAGCTCCCAAATACAAAAAAACATCCCCTGGGATCTATACATATAAACGAACAGGTGATTTCCTTCTTTATGACAAAATCACTTGATGACACCGAGTCCTGTGTGCGCACAGTGAGAGAGGAGAGGGAGAGATGCTGTGCTGCTGCCAGAGGAGCCGCTGAATGAGTTCCCTCTGCAGGGAGTGTAACACACGGTGCCTTGCCACAAGAGTCTAAAAAATCCAAGGCTTTTCATAAAACAAACATTCAGGACGCCCTGGCCTAACGATGCGACACTTTATTCCACACCTCTGAAGCTGCTCCTTTTTTTGGAAACACCGCAGCCGTATTACAATATGAATTTTTCATATCATATTAAAAATTGTACCAGTATTATTGTGAACGAGATGATATGCCACACACAAGTGAGATTTAAGACTTTTTTTTTTTTATACCACTCGGATTAAGTTTTAAAACCAATTTTACAATGACCAAAACTGATGAGAAAAAAAAAATTTAACTAACACTGACTACTTAGGGTTTGCCCAAATGTTTATCGAAACACAACACATGACTTTTTTGGTCACGTGGCAAGACGAGGGTAGATCCGAACTGGAACCCTAACTGCACGGTGACAGCTAGCTAGCAGACAATAATCCTCTGTTGTGAGCATCCTGGCCAGAAACAAATTATCATAGTTGCTGGTTTCATTATCCTGATCTGCGTGACGTTGGTAGAGGCAATCAATAAATTATTTAAGAAAAATTGATGTTACCAATTATTCTGAGATTTTACAATGAAACGTCTGGAAAAAAAAAAAAAAATCTTAAAATCCTGCTTCCCATTGCTGAGCATTTTTAAGACTTTTAAAAGACTGATTTAAGACATTTAATACCAGTTAAGGCCTTATTTTACGATTAATGAATTAAATGCCTTTTACACGTTTGTGTAATTCTATGCATCATGTATAAAACTTCCATGTCCCCACGTTACCTGAAGAAGTTGATGTCTGGGTAGTTCCGGTACTCAGTCTTTCTGGAGTTGCGTCGGGGGAAGGTGCAGAAGAAGGCGTTGGCGAGCAGACATGCCACCTGCTCCTGAGACATGGTGATGGAGTGGTTCGTGCCTTGCTTGAGGAGGGGTATCGGCTAGAGGAGGAACAGAGGTACAGCTGAGGAAGGTCAAAATAATTTGTTTTGTCAATTTGCCAAACGAGGCATTGAAGTACATTGCATTAATGCCACTAATTTGGCACCACTCTGTGCTTCTTGAATCAGCCATCATAATTACAATCAACGTTCATCTTTGCTCACAAGAGACCCAGACTCCTAATAAAGGCTGTGGGTTTATAAATAAACAGCGCATCTGTGTAAGCAACTCTGTAATGACATCAAAGACCAACAGGAAAAATGACTTTGTTTGGCTACAAGTAGCACTGGCAAAATGAAGGAACACACTGATAGATATGATGGATTTAATTCAATTAGCTCGCTGTTCAACAGGCTTGTAGTACAACTTTTTTTAGTCCAAGGACCCCTTAGCTCCAAGAGAGACGGAGAAGAATGAAATGAGAAATACTTTTTCTTTCTTTTTTTTAATATTTGAAGGAAAATTGTAAAACTATATCATGGATTTTGTTGCAATTCTAGTTTCCTAAATTAATAATACATATATATATATTTTTTTACTAATTTATCATATCGTCAAGAATATCGTTATCACAAAAATACCCTGAAATATCGTGGTCTTATTTGGGGCCATATCGCCCACTCCTAATGTCCGTACACTTGAAATAATAATAAATGTCACTGGCCAATATGTTTTAATACAACGCAAATGTTAGCTTGGTTCACCTCGCCATTATGGATAAGTGCCGCAAATTTAGCTTTAGCTAGCTAGCATGACTGCACAAAGATTTCTGTGCTACTCATGTAGACTGATGTTTAATTTTGATGGCCTACAACACTGAGTTTACTACACTCGTCACTACATGCATTGCATTACCACAATGCTGTTTGCTTTGGTAATGGTTTTATTGGTGCGGACCATTTTGAGTGTTAAATGCACCCAACTACAAATAAATTTCACACACAGAGATGTAAAAATAAAATTACATAATTGGCTGCTTGACCAAATGAATACACAAAAAAAACCTTTTGATGGGACTTTTTTGGCTGCAAACACACACTGCTCTTCATCATCCACATGCCGAAGAACGAGATGACCAAGACGACTATAAAACATTGGACAAATGACCGTCAATAGCTGCGGGGTTGACCTCACAATTTTTTACTACCATCTCACAAGATTATTTGTCATGTCGTGACCTTTGGGATCAACCTGCTGCGGTGATCTACTGTGTCGCAGACCAGTGAGCTGGTGTCTGTTGGTTAGTGATGGCTGTTACCTTGGTGCAGAGCTCAGATGCTCTCAGTGCTAATTGCACCATGTCTGGCAGCAGGGAGTCAAACAGATGTTCGGCGGCATCGGGCTCCAGGACCTTGGAGAGAGCGAGAGATCTGTTTATGTTTGTTGTTTTGCCACAAAACTCAGCTGTGACATTATTAGCTGTTTGGGTTGATTAGGGCAGACAGAGGACGGATCAAATTAACAGCTCGGATTCATATCAAAATGTTGAGGCTTTATGTACAATTTTACCAGTAAACAAATATTAATGAAATATAAGCAATGCAGAACATCAAATGGCAAAACCCTCTTTAAAAAATTGTAAAATTCCGCTATTCAACCTACAATACTGTGCATGTAGGAGTAATACAGCTAGTGGAAAAGAAAAGAAAAAAACCTGAATATTCTTATTTATTCATTTATTTGGATCCCCATTAGTCACTACAAAGCTAGCAACTACTCTCCCTGGGGTCCACACAAGCAGACATTACTTCATAGAGTAAAACAAATATATGACTAAAAATCCAAGGCAAAACGAAACAAAATACAACTAAAAACAGGAAAACTACAAAATAAAAATTTAGAAAACAAACAAATAAACAAACAAAACGAAAACAAACAAACAAAACCAAAACATTAACCACAAAATAGTCAGAAATTATCAGGAAAAAAAAAAGAAATAATTGACTATTACCTCATACTGAACATTTAAAGGAACAGTGTGTAAGATTTAGGGGGATTTAATGACATCTAGTGGTGAGGACTGCAGATTGCAACCAGCTGAAACTTCTCCCTTAGTGTTCACTGTGCAGGAGGTTTTAACCCAGAGTTGAATTATCACAGAGGTCTCTCCAACAAACGGAACAGGTAATTTAAAAACACTGAATAACGCAGTTTCACATTAACAAATATTGGTGTTTCTCCAACACAAACCATCACAGACGTGAAAAAGCAAAAACACGAATGGCCCTATCTAGAGCCACAGTTTGGTTTGTCCACATGGTGATCTCCGTGGAGGAGGACTGTGGAGGATAAATGTAAAAAGGTAATAAAAACACAATTTGTCTTATTATCAAGTGATAATACACAAAAGAAAACATACTTATCATATCCGAAATCGGCCAGCATTTCCCCCTCAATCCTACACAATGGACCCTTAGAATTGACTTTTGAAAGACATGGCTTCATACCATTAAAAACATCTGGCTTAAGCTGGACAGTTTGCCTACAATAATACCCTCAGAAACAAATACTACAGTAACAATACTGCATTAGTGCACTAATGTGTCTTAGACAATATATACTACCCATATTTACGCCCGTATTGGCTTTAAAATGTCAGAATGATCAATCACAAAGCAATTTCATCAAGGTTGCAGGGCCATGCCAGCTGATTAAACAGTCTTCCTGGAAGAGATGCAAATGACCGAGCGTTTGAAACAGAAAGGACAGTGTGTTCCCAGGACAAGGAGCCTTGACTGGTGATTTAGCAAAGGACATTTATATTATGGCAAAGGAAGCCTGACTAAACACTGTCATAAGTAATGACCTGGTTGACATCATAAACTGCTCCTATGGGCGTAATAAATGACGCCAGCTGACAGGGCGAGACGGTGGATATAGCTGAGGTAGTATAAGCCAAGCTCTTTAAATCAGCACAAGATAGTGCATCAAATCAACTGAACTAACACTCGGTATGACTTGATACAGGTCTGTACATCACGCCAAACTGACAAAGTAATCAAGCAAGATGCGGGGGTGTGGGCAGCGCAAAACCAGAGCTCCCATACAGATTTAACACAACCCACTGACACTCTTGTTCCTATTCCCAACAGGTCTGAGCAATAAAGCAATCTGCTTGACTGCGTCTGTGGACGTGTTACCGTGTTAAAATAAAACACTTGCACGCTCATAACCGTAAATACAACACTGGTTGGGCTGGAGAGAGGGAAATGGACCAAACCAACCCTGTCCGTCAACTGCTTCTCAGTTATTCATAAGTTGTGCATGCCGAGATGAATATTCAATGAGGGTGCCTGGCCCGTCACTCTATGCCATTCATGTCTACGTTTCTCTGACACTCAAAATAAGTCTGCTCCTGTGTCTCAAATCTGGCTCCTCCAGGGGAGAAGTAACAAACTAAAAATTTGATCCATTACATTGCATTGTTTGCTTGTGTGTTGCACTGGAAATAACTCAAATATATAGGATCCTCTGTGATTGGTTTTTAAAATTAAATATGTTCAACACCACCACTATATTCAATGGACTATATGAGCTGCTTCCTATCAATACATTACAAATACTGCACATGTAGCCTAATAGCTACCGCCTCTGTTGCATATTTGACTATTAAAAAATAGATTTATTACTTAGTCGAACTGCGAGTAAATTCTGTAAGGAACAGAGGCAATAAACAGTCTTTGTTAAGAGGAACTGTGTGTGTGTGTCAACTTTGCAATAATATAGAGCATAAATAAAGCAAACGTATTTTATGTGAGCTACAATGTCTTATAGTAGGTGACTCTACAAAGTTACATGAAAAGTTTCTAACATGAAAAACAATTGTGCCACTTCTCATTTTCACAATTTTAGGGTCAAATATGTAAGTTTTACAGTGTTCACTAAATTACCAATGAGGTTACAGGGATAAAATATTTTGGTTTTTGCCCTTATTCTGAAAAAAGACAATATTCCTACTAAATTGTTTACATGGCTAATGAAGAAAACAAATATTCCACTAATATATATATTTTCATGCAGTCATGGGTACTCAGAAATTAGGGGTGAAAAAATAAATAAATAAATAATCGTTACAGCAAAGTATCACAATATTTCTGCAATATCGTATCATCACACGGTGCCAAGTATCGATTTTTTTTTAAATTATATAAATTATTAATATGACAAATATTAATTAAACTTTAGGTAGCCTACTACAATAATACTATCAATTGATTTTTCAGTCAACTACATAAATTTTGCTGCAAATAAAATGGCTGAAGTGAGACAAACAGACGGAAGACTTTATCTTATTAGATAATACAGATATCAACAAAGTTTTCCTTCTGGGACAAAATTTACAGTTGGAAAAAAAAGGCAATATATCGCAATATATTTTATCGCAATACTCAGCACATGGCAACATGTTTAAAATTAGTATTGTATTGTGACCTAAGTATCATGATAATATCATACCGTGGAGCCTCTGATACTTCCGACCCCTACCTAACATGTCATTTATTACTTTTAAATATGGAAATGTAGAACATCTGTTGCTGGTGCCAGGACTTTTTATCAGACTTATTCGCCTGCGCAAACACAATCTCCCTGTTTCATTCCTTCCACCACCATCTTGAAAATTTTGGTAGTGTGATATTTAAACATATCCAAAAGCCTGTTGATATCCAAGTCTTTCATAATGTTTAAAAGTAGGTGAGTTTCCCCTTTAGATCAGAAATGTGGGCATTTGTTTTGTGCATGCATCTCTACCTCTGTCTTGAAAACTGTTGGCAAGTTGTTCCATGACATCACACAGAGCTTAGGGTTAACAGGCAACAAGCTGTGTGTTGCAAACTTCGGTAAAATCTCAAGTAGAGACACATATTCCGAATGCGTTGTATACATGTCCAAAGAAAGCTCCAAAAATCTGAATAATAGCTGCACATTCCACGTCTTATTTGGAAAATCCTTCATTTGGAAAGAGGCCTAATTCGGAGTATCCATACAGAATATGCTGTTTACCCGTATCAAATTCAGAATATTGTCATTTTCAGACACCTACAGGAATATCAGCATTCATGTAAAAGTACCTACTGATTTCACATTTTGCAGTCTGACAAAATCAAACGTTGCCATCACAGCAGACTTGACACAATTCAAATCCAACTTCAACAACAACAACAACAACTTGGCCCACAGCTAAAGCCTCTCAACATGTTATGATTTTATCTAACAAAATTCGCATTGGGACATGATTTATGACATACATACAGCACACAATTGATTCAACAGTACATGGCCGGAGTAAAGCATTCTTCAGGATGTCATGTCAGCCGTTTTCATTTCTGACAAGCTACTAAACATGACCTTTTGGCAAAAGATTAAATTATTTCTCTAGAGTCACACTTTGCCTCTGAAGGGCTGCAACATTCTTTCGTGAGAAATCCATTACTGTTCTTGTTCAAAATGACAGAAACATATTTGACATGCTGGCATTCACCAAAACATGTTACATGTACTTTATTCCTGAAAACATGTAACTGATGCATTCTATGATGCAATGCAGCACAGAGTGGATGAGCGCTCTCTTACTATATGGAAAATAAAGCCTATTATTTGTCCTGTCTCACAGGCTCGGGATTTATATCAGCACTCATGTCACAACACGGCCCATCTCTCCAAATGGAAGATTCCCATCCCCTTCATGAGCCAGACAGTAGTACAGCCCTCCCTGATTCTCTACACAGGATGACGCAGAGCGCATCAAAACACAAAAGATGATGGATGGCCTCAAAACAAGGCTGGAGAAGACACTGACAACTCTGAGCAACAACCAATGAACCAACAGTGCTCTGGCCATCATGATGCAACTCAGGCCTATTTCATCCTTGGCCTGTGAAGAAAATGAGTCAGCCAAGGACCGTATAAAGAATAAATAAAAATCACATAAGCACCTTAAAAAAACAGACTCATAATCTGAGCCTCAGAACTCCAAACAGCTTGTGACTTTTTTTTGTTTAAAGCCCCAGAAAGAAACTTCTCACAAATCCTTAAAACTTTATTCCAACACTTTTCTTCGAAAAATAAGTACCTTCGACTCTCAATCACTCTGCATGATATACTCATTATTGTGAGTGTACTGTATGAACTCATGACTGGATTTCATGGAGTAGAGAAACAAACACAAGAAAAATGTCTACATAGTAGGCCTACAGTATCTATCGATATTGATTCACAATGCCACTTAAATACTGTTTATACCGAGCTAAATCTAATCTGGTGTCGAATGAGACATCCGCATCACTGCGTCTTCCACAAACTGAAGATAATATCCTCACTAACTAACGAGACATCTGTACTTTCTTTGACCCCGAGCTCCATGAGAGGAACCAACGCTGGTTTACGAGGCCTTCTGTCGGGCAATTATGTGTCATGATTGGACAGTTGATGTTTCATTAGTCGGCAGCATCGTCACATGTGTTTCCATCTGTGTCTACATGTCTGCATGCCAGTATTAATTCAATCAAATCACAAAAAAAATAATTTTCGAGAACAAACAAACTTCATTCACTTCTTCTTCTGGGTTCAGTGAAATTCATAAAATATCAGTAAATAAAACATATGTATACCTTAGTGCAGTACAAACGTAGTGCAGTGAAGTCCCATTTCTTGGCCTGTGAGGAGTTGTACTTCAATATTGCATTCTGCAACAAAAAATATCAATAACTATATTAAATTGAGATGAAAATCAACAAATTCAAATTGTCATTTTAAGTCAGAATTACGATATACATGTATTAACAAACAAGCTGTCAAAATATCAAAATTCTGAGGGACTGTGTGCTGCTTTGTTTCTTGGCTTATGGCGCCATCTTATGGCAAAATGTAGTAACAGCAACTACAGTGCACCTGTGAAGTTTCATGAAGAGAAATACATTATATCTTGTGAGTAAAAGGACACAGAGGTGAAACTTGCCCTCAGCTCAAATGGACTCGTAAAGTCCTTGTTTAAAGCTTCCTTGATCAGCTCCCACCGACTCTTATTCTGTAGTTCCAGTGTTTCCTGTGGAAGGACACGTTTTGTTAGGTCTCTGCAGGATGAACTCAGTTCAGCTTTTCATATGCAAAGAATAACAACGCTATGTCATAATTTGCATTCAATATTTTGGCCCTCTATGTGTTTCATTCATGCACACAGAGATATAAGATAACTCAGCAGTCTTACCTGAAGGTATATATGTCAACATTTTCAAACAAAATAAATATCACAGTGCTCATCCTGTCACCCTAATTGGTAGCAGTAATACACTTAATATGCCTTCATTCAGGCTTATAATAGCACTTAACTCATCTCAAATCCAATTATAAAGCACATTTAAAAACAACTCAAAGTGACCAAAGTGCTGTACAAAAGGAATAAAATGCTACAAACACATTCATGAGTGGCGACATAACTGTCAGGTACACAGCTCGCACATTTAGAGACACAACACACAGGCACGCATCAGGGAAAACCACATCAGGGGGACTGAAACGCTAATGAATAAAAGTAGGTTTTGAGCCTGGACTTAAACGAGTTATGCTGTTCCACAGTTTGAGGGCAGACACAGCAAAGGCACGATCAGCTCTGAGCTTCAGTCTAGAGTGTGGGACAGCCAGGAGCCCCTGGTCCGCTGACCTGAGGGACCTGGGCGTAGAATAAGGTGTTAGAAGGTCTGGGATGTAGGATGGGACCAGATCATTAAGGGTTTTGTACACACACAGGAGAACCTTAAAGTCAATTCTGAACTTCACAGGCAGCCAGTGGAGAGAGGCCAAAACAGGTGTGATGTGGTCTCTCCTCACTGTTTACGTGATCCATATTGAACTACAGGTATACAGTTTGCGCAATTAAAAGCAGGCCAGTACATATCTTAATGTGACATTTAAACAACACTTTAACATACCCATTACGATAACTGCTTTGTATACTGACAGATCTATAAACACTTGGATCATTACCTCATCCTGTACAGGAAACAGGTTGCTACTGGAACAGGGCATCTTGACATGGACATCATCCCAGGTATCCCTAAACTTTGTAGGATATGGAACAGGAACTTTACCGCTCTGAAGAAGGTCTGTCTGTCAATGGGAGTCAGTGAAACAAATGGCATTAGTTCATGTCATACTTGTGTGCAAACCCAATAGTCCTATTATAATTATTCTGAAAGCCATTACAAAAATATTTTCTTGGATTGATCATCTAATTACTGTATGTTTCAATGATGTAGAAAAAAATTGCTCAAACCCTTATCATCACAGTGTGCTGGCCAGGAACGTCCTTCAGTGGAGGAAGCAGTCCGCCACATTCTGGCATTCTCTTTAGTTCACTAATTGGCGTCCCCAGCCATTTGACATCAGGCTTGACCACAGAGGTAGCTTCCCTGTCTGCATCTGGTTTGTCTGGAGACTTATCCGGCCTACCCTGTCTCACAGGTACACCTGGTGATGAGGTCCCTGCAAAGAAGTCTGTTATTTTGGCATTGTGCTTGACGGAGCTCTCTGATGAGTATGTCTCCATTTCTTCTTTCTCTAATCCATCATAATTGTGGGACGGTGGCTGTGTTAGCCCACTCCCTGCAGAGTCCTTGGAAGCTGGTGACACAGGATTGTACTCATCCAGGTCCTGTGGT
Organism: Epinephelus awoara; assembly: GCA_035609425.1. Lineage (NCBI taxonomy): Eukaryota > Metazoa > Chordata > Actinopteri > Perciformes > Serranidae > Epinephelus > Epinephelus awoara. The sequence continues at coordinate 24,896,209 of CM069313.1, forward strand.
GTCAAAGGCTGTGTTTCTTCATCTGAGTCAGACACAGCAGGCTTTTCAGCATTTTGGCGGTCCTGAACCTGAGCTGAGGTGCTCTGAAAGGCACTATCGTCAGCCATCTCTACAACCTCTTGGGTTTGGCACACTTCAGCTGTACTTTTTTGGGGCTTCACCAACCATCGATCAAGAGTGCTTCTGAACTTCTGTTGAGGTCTGGGACCAATTCTTTGATGGCAACCTTTTGTCTTAACACCTCGCAGTGGGTCTACTCCAGTCTTTCGCCGTATGTCCATCTTTGTGTCTGTGTTGTTTTGCCTCCTTTCTTGATCTACCGCATTATCTCGGCTCTGAATACATAAAGATGAGACTAAAGAAGAAAAACACAGTTTAACAAAGAGGCAAATACAAAAATGAAGCCAATGACTTCTGTGAGATAAACTCAGAAGAAAGAAAAATATGATTTCTAACCAAGTTACCTTGGGAAGAAGATGAAGGGGATGTTGGGGCACTTATATCAACCCTAAGTCTCTTTGCTAAAGGTTCAAAGTCTGTCAGCGCAGTCATCCTACAAAAGAAGAAGCAAAACATTAGACATCCACATTATTTAGAGACAGAGTTGCTTCTTGTCAGTTTAAACATGAAAAGACACAAAATGTATACTCACAATACAACTTGAGCTGACACCAAGATTGAGGCGTTATTTGCTCTTGTCCAGACTTGTTTCGCGGGCAGCCCTTTCTTCAGTAGGTGAGCAAGTCTTAAAAAATGGTACGCAGCCATACATGACACTATCTAACAATTCCTAAAAAGCACATGCCGGTGCTTTGACGTTAGCTTGTAGGGGCATAACATCAACTTACTTATCCGTGTTGCTAATTGGCTAACTAATGAGCGTTCGCCTGCACCTAATGCTGAACGAAATGCTGCGTTTATCTTGTAATATAAACCAAGACTTTTACCTTAGCTCGCAGTTTGTTGTTATCCAACAATAGGGTGACAGACTGTCCAGAAACGACTGTCAACAAACCGTTAGCTAGCTTACATGCTAGCTAGCTTTGGAGTTCAACAGCTTCTTAAAACAACTGAAAAATAATTGTGAACAGCGCCAGACACTTGAGCACGCATCTTGTAAACTCACAGCTTCCTATTAAAACAACCTAAACGTACACTATGGCAATATTTGTTGGTTTTTGGTTAGTGTTAAGACGCAGAGTTGTACTTCTGGCTGTCACTGAACCGAGCAACAACAGTGCAGTTCTTCCGCGCGCCAGTGACGTAGCAACTGTTGAAATAACGCGAGATTTTCAGCAGCAGTTCTCAACGTTTACAACGGCTACGATGATTTCACTGTAGAAAAGTTAGTTTTTAAGAAATTTTGATTCAGGCACAGTCGAGAAAAAGTAAGGCTTTGTTGTAGATTTACAGTCTTTTTAATATTAACAACAATTAAGTCTGCTATTATGAACAAAAGAATGTCAGAGGACGGAAACACACCCGCTTGAGACAGTTGCTAATGACGCAGGTATAGTTTAACCGTAAGCTAACACTCATAACATTAGCATATAGTTACGTGTTACAGAATGGGAAATACTCCGACAGATATTTAGTCTTGTCACTCCACCTTTGCAATTTGTTTGTTTTCACAAGCCACCTGTCGCAAGCCACACCCATCACGACTCACCTGACCAGCAGAAGGAAGCAAAGGCACAAGCCCTGCATTCATTAATATCAGGCATAACGTAACCGTGAGGGTAATGGGGAAATAATCGTGGTACTTTAACCTCATCAATCATGGTCAGGAAATACATCTTAGTCGCTGTTTTTGTGCTGTCTTGCGTTTCTGGGATTGACAACAAAGGTGAGGAAGAATTGATCTGGGTAGTAGGTTGAATAGTCTTTCGATGGAGGTGAAAAGGAGCGTGTTCCTTGTCTGTTTTCCTGTTTGAAAGGGACACAAGGGATCCCAACTCCTCAGGAAGAATCATCCTTAATATTAAACATTTCATTGCCTTTTTTGTATGTGGTTGAATTATTTGTGGGTGCCTTGTGTCGTGAAGGAAATGGCATTAGAAAACTACAGGATACCTTTCTTTATGTTTACAGTTTCTCTATGTATTCACCTTTGTTCCAGACATTTTCAATGGGCTTTCATTAAAGCTTTCAAAGTACTCCATTGTAAATCCTCAGCTGATTCACAGATGGACAAGGAGCATCAACAGTCAACCAAAAGAGGTAGGTAACAACCCTGATTATCTCTTTTTAAATGACATTGTGATATGACATCATCAAGGATGCTTTGGTTTTACCCATTTTAGGAGGATGGAGAGGAGACAGTGTCATATGCTGTCAACATAAACAACAGAAAACACCTCCTTCACCTAAAAAAGAACAGGTATGCATAGAGTTAATTAAGTGTCACTGACATTACTGTAACTCCTTTAAACATCCTGTCTGTTTTTCTCTTCCTATCAGAGACTTTCTACACCCAAACTTTGTTCAGTATTCACGTGACGCCAGCGATAACCACAAGCCTTCATATCCAAAACTGCATGTAAGCTGACACTCATTCATTCCGGTTTATTAGCCTGGTTTGAACTTCAACCCACCGTCCTGTTTACACCATTTATTCCCCCCTCAGGTGCACTGCTATTACCACGGAGAGGTGGAAGGATATGAGGATTCATTGGTGGCGCTCAGCACATGCTCTGGCCTCAGGTGTGAACATCTCTCTTGCTATTTCTAGTTCATCTTTTAGGTGATACATGGAGCTAGAGCTGGGAATTGATTCAGTATTTGCACTCCTTGAGTGGAAATGTGTCATGATCATATGATCGGATCGTGCTATCATTCCACAGTACTTTGCCATCCAAAATTAATGATGTACACAATTCAGACAGTTTTTCTTAAGGCATTTTTTCCCCACTTAAAGGTCCAGTATATAACTGGATATATTTAGAGGGATTTCGTGGCATCTACCGGTTAGGATTGCAGATCGCAATTTCCTTCAGTTTATATTGTTCAGAAGGTTTTTTGTGGCAGCTGAATTTTCAGCAGAGGTCTCTTCCTCTCCAAAACAAACAGACCAGGTGATTAAAACCTGTAGAAACACAGAATAAAGCAGTTCACGTTACAAATCAGTGTTTCTTTGACGCTTTACGGCATGTCGCAAGGAGCTAGGCTAGCACCTACTTATGTGTGCTCACCTTTTTTCTCTGATAACAGAATCCAGACATTCGGAGGGTTTTTACAGGAGCTGTATTATCTGCAGAGGTCTCTTCCTCTCCAAAACAAACACGATGGCCTGTTAGTGAATGGCCCTACCGAGGAGCTAGTGTTTGGTTTGTCCACTCTGGGCTGTAGTAAGATTAGAAGTTAGCGTTTAATTTGCACTCCGATGAATACGCTGTCCGTAAAACAAAACATTCCTGCAGGTAATTATAAACACATTTTCATCTCATATCACGTAAAGTAGGCTATTTCATTTACGGTTCTTATGATGTCCATCATAATCAACAACCCTGCCATTTTCACATGAACGTGAACGTAGAGTTGGCTGAACTAGTTGATAGCCAGCTTCGGACACTGGTTATCCAGACAGCCAACGTTAGGATTAGTCAAGCCAGATAACGAAAATATATCCTGGGTAAGTTGAACTGACCTCAGGTGATTTAAACTGGTAAAAACACTGAATAAAGCAGCTTTAAGTTTAAAAGAAGTGTTTTCCGACACTGCTATTCCTGGCAGGGACAGTTGACTATGGTGGCAAATGCAGAAATGTGAATGTCTCTATGTAGAGCCAGTGTTTGGTTTGTCCGATCTGTAGAAACACAGCGGTGCAACATGGTGATCTCCGTAGATGAGAACCTGTTCCCTATGTAGATATAAAGGGCTCATTCTAAGGTAATGAAAACACTAAGATTCTTATTTTCAGGGGATTATACACTGAATAAAATGTTCTTATTATATTATTTTCCATTGCTGCCAGTATATTCCCCTAAATCCTTCACACCGGACCTTTTAATATGAGGAAGTGTATCGGGTTTATTAGTTACAAAATTGGTGAGGTAATGCCAAGGTGTGGGTTTGCAGTACCACACCCACGCTTTGGCACAAAAGCATTTCTCTAACGGACATGCACTACTTTTCTTTAGGGGTGTGATCGTCCTTGGAAATGACACGTATGGACTTGAGCCTGTGCCACAGTCTGCCACCAACGAGCACCTTCTGTACCTCCTGAAGGACAGTGAGTCGGGGCCCGCCCGATGTGGGGTCGTCAGTGAGGCTGCGTCAACGCAAAGCCACGAACCCTTTGAGCCTGGACAATCCCTGACTTCACTGCTGCGGGTTAGGATGCCCCACCATGTTTACCTGAACATATATTTATAGTGTGACCTGGTTTTGAAATGGAAAGCAGCTGAGAATGTCAATGACTGCTTGTCCTTATTCTCTGTTTGTTGTTTAAACAGAGGAAGCGCAATTTACCTCAAACCAGTTATGTGGAGTTGGCGCTTGTGGTCGATAATCTCAGGGTGAGTGTGTTCGTCTGTTTGTGAATTCAATGGTGGTGAGTGAGAATGAATTGGCTGCAACAGGTTTGACCAGATCCAAATGATTGAGCACTTATTGAGCTTAATGACTCATCAGCCTTGTAAAAGTTAATCTTTTTTCCTTTAAATGTTGCAGTATGCTGTGGAATATAGTGCCAAAAATAACCAGTCTATCATAACTGTGTGAGCTTTAACAATATTTTGTATATACAGTATAATCATAAGGAACGAAATGAGACAGCGGTACGAGAGGAAATGGTGGAACTGGCTAATCTACTGGATGGGGTGAGATTTCAAGTTGTTCTACATAATATTGTTTTTGTTCCACTGCCGTCCCATGCTTTATAATGATTTATTTTCTGTTGCATTCTAGTATTACAAGAAGCTGAATATCCGTGTGGTGCTGGTGGGCCTGGTTATTTTTAAGGGTATTAATCCCTTCAGTGTGGAAGGCGGTGCAGGAGAGGTGCTGGGAAGGTTTGTCAAGTGGAGGAAGAGTACTCTGTTACCAAAGATCAGGAATGACATCGGTCAACTCATTGTGTAAGTAGCGTGTTCTTTGTCTTGTTGTTTGAGTTTTATGATGACACTGAAATCTGTTACTCGTCCCTTGGTTCACTTGTTTCTCAGTGGTCGTTCTGGTGCATATGAGGGAGCTGTACTGGGTATGGCCTTCGTGGGCACAGTCTGCTCCCCAGCGCATGCAGGAGGAATCAATGTGGTGAGTCCAACACCCTTTTAACTCCTTACACCAGCTGACACCTTGGTGCTTTGGCAGTATGAGCTTTTGTGCAGAAACTGATACTGTCTGCATTATTCATGGCAGGTGCTATAAGTGCAGCTCATTCTCGCATGCTCTAAGTAACACAGGAGTCAAACAGGTTTGACCAGATCCAGTCTTTGAAGCACCATGATGAGGCATTTTGGTTTTGGCAGTTGAATTCCTAAGATTCTTTTGCATTGTGATGCTTTACAGTGCTTTCATTTCCTTTTAACAAAAGGGTTCTAATGGTCATGGAAAACCTATCAAAAAAGGTCATGCAATTATTAACACCTTCAAAGTTTTGGAACAGTTATGGAATTTTGTTGTGTGCAGTAAAATTAATTACTATAGTAATCTTCAATAGATACCTTGAACACAATGTAGCATAACGGCGAATTTATTTTCTGTAGCTTTTGACTCAGTGTACCTCTAAAATTCCTCAGTGCGTAAAGTTTTATCAGGCATCACATATATTTCTTTATTTTCTCGCCGTGTTTCTCTTCCTTTATGTCACCCATTGGTTTGAAGCCTTAAGGTTTGGCATTTCTGTCACCGCTATCTTGGGATTTTGGAGCCAGAACAAAACCATAATGGGGTGAGAAGGAGGAGCTGTGGAGGAGTGACGGGTTGATCTGACTGAGAAGCCAAGGACTCTCTTGGCAGACAGCCTGTCACTCAAAGCCACCCACCTGTAATTATGCGTAACTCTAAGCCTTAATGAAATATAAAAGGGTGTCAGGAAGGGAAAGTAGCTATAGAGACCATAACTATTTTTGTACCAGGCTGTAAACATGTTTATTTCTGCTGTAAAGTTGGACATTTCAAACATGGGGGTCTATGGGGATTGACTGGCTTCTGGAGCCAGCCTCAAGTGGCCATTTGAGGAACTGCAGTTTTTTGCACTTCCACATTGGCTTAATTTTTCAGCCCCAGTTGCCATTATCAAATTTGAGACATTGACATGTTCAGCCCAGGGCGTCCAAGTGTCACTGGAAGCTGCAGTGCACTCTGGGAGTTCTACTGGTCCGTGACTGCATGCCATGTTCTATAATATAATTAACATTTGGAGTAAAGTGTACAATACAGTTCTTTTTATGTTTATATGTTGTGAATGGCCATGGAAACTTCATTCTGGGTCCTTAAAAAGTCAGGGAGAAATTCTGAAATTTCAATCGTGTAAATGTGTTTTCAGCCTCAGTTTATGCACGAAACAGTATGGCGGCCAATTCCTGCTCACAATCTCTGGTGTTACAGCTAAACAGTGTATTAAAATATGTTTCCGAAGACATTTTAGGCGAGAAATAGGCAGAATCTTGGTTTATATTAGATCAGTGCTGCTGATAGAAACACTCTTGTAATTCATGTGTAGCCAAAATTATTTTTTGTATTTATTTTAATACTACTGATTATAATAGTTCAGGATCATGTTTAGGTATATTAACTACTGATAATGTTAACACTGAATGCACTGGGTGTGTTTCCATAGTACGGCAACGACAACCTGGCTCTTGCCTCCACTGTGGTGGCTCATGAGATAGGCCATAACCTGGGCATGAATCACGACAATAACCGCTGCACCTGCAATGGAAAAAGCTGCATCATGGGCGCTGCTGGGTAACACATCTTCTACAAAATATGTCTTAACCTCGTGACATGAAGTAATAAAGCAGTAGTTAAAACCCTATGGGACTTAAATGCAGTGTTTGATATATTCTGTATCTTTAACAGCCATAGTGTCGTACACAGGCTGTTTTTCCACTGAAATTAATGTGACAACAAAAGATGTCTTGTGCTCTACAGTCAGAGATTGCTTTGTAGATTTGAGGCCTATCCAGATAGATGTTTCCATTAATAGATTATCCTGCCACCCTGTAGTGGTTCCCCCACTTTTAGCAACTGCAGTGGACAAGACTTTGAGAAACTGGTCATTCGAGGAGGAGGCTTGTGTCTGAAAAACCAGCCGTCCCCGTCAGATGTGATTGGAGTCGCTGAATGTGGCAATGGCCGGCTGGACAAAGGAGAGCAGTGTGACTGTGGCAAACCAGAGGTAGAGTACTGCATGCCAGATAAACTCACACACACACACAGACAGTTTGTGATTACATGCAGACCAGTATTTTGAATATGAAAACAGACTCTTTCAATTTTTCCATCTTTTGAATGTGGTGGTAAGCATAATGTTTCTCTGTTTCCATTTCATACAGGAATGCAACAATAAATGCTGTAATGCTGCCACCTGCACATTTACATCCGGGTCGGCTTGTGCGCAGGGAGAGTGCTGCGACAACTGTCAGGTCAGCATTATGGTGGACCTCAGGTCAGAGTTATGTAGCTTAAAACTATAGACTGTATATAAAGATGGACAACACGTGTCCACTTCCTCCAACTGTACAAAAGTGAAGCCAAAATATCCTAGATAGGGCTGCTGCCATCTTGCGCTAGTGACATCATTTGAAGCCGGAGTCTGCGCAGTAAATAACTAATTAAAACCTAACTTATCTGAAGAATGAACACTTGGTGGTTATTTGACGTGTACTTTGAATTTTGAGTTTGGCCCATGTCCCATACTAACATGGATGGGGCAGGGTTTATGACCTACACTAGAGACAGCCAGGTGTTTTGGCTTTACTTTTGGGGAGCTGTCATGTCATCCGTCTTTATTATACAACCTGTGTTCATGACTGCACTAAGTGAAGGCAATAGATTGTATTTGCTCTTGTAAAAGAAATCAGTGGGTTATCTTTGTTGTTTAAATGTGACTGGTTTGTGTTTTAGATCATGGTTTCCGGAGCACCATGCAGAAAGTCTGTCAACACCTGTGATCTCTCTGAGTACTGTAATGGCAAAAATGCATCCTGTCCTGAGGACTTCTATGTCATGGATGGCCTGCCCTGTCAGGATGGTCAAGCTGCTGCGTACTGCTATGAGGGCCGATGCCAGACGTACAATTACCAGTGCAAACATCTCTTTGCACCAGGTACATTCAGTAATGCTTGATACAAAGATTCGCAGCGAAATCTGTTTGTGTAAAATGCGAACTAGACACTCCAGTTAAAAATATATCTTTACATTAACATTTTATCTTGGATATTGTGTCTCTCTTGGGCAGATCCAGCAACCAAGGCAGCAGATATTTGTTTCCAGAATGCAAACACAAGGGGAAACGAATTTGGAAACTGTGGAACCAATGGCAAAACCTTCATCAAATGTACTGTAGCGTAAGTACCCTAGTGTTTTTAATTACTGAGGGATGATGTAATGTGTGTAATTCTCGGGAAAACTGCAACACAAACATATTTTACATCTAGATCACAGGATCAGTGGCACCAAAACCAAAAGCTTTAACTGAATTTCACAAATTCAATTATGCTGATGACGTATGCATCCATATAGCACAGTTAGGTGATTGACTGTTCTTCAAATAGGTCTGTTGTCCTTTTTTCATACAAAGACAAACTTGCAGCTTTATTTTGAAGGAGCGCATTGATTGTGAGGCTCAAAGCACTTATGGGAACAAGCCCTCTGAAGTTTAGGGGAGACTCATGGATACCCATAGAAGCCATTTTCATCTGGATGTGATAAGCTCAAACGACCTTTTGGAAAATGGCCATGCTAATTTTGGAGCATTATATACCCTGCTTCCTGACAAGCTATGCCAACATGGTTGATACCTAGCATCAAAAATGCGCACCTCACAACGTTTTAAAGACAGTAATGTCAGCCTTCAATTATTTTTGGCCAGTGGGGGCGCCTGCGATTATATCAGTGGGGCCATAGCCTCCCCTTGAAGGCACCACTGCACGGGGTTGAAACTCCTAAATCATGTAGCCTATTGTACACCACATCCACTCAGGGCCCAGTTATTGAAATCGTTTGGGATCGTTTGAGTTTTTTCCCCCCAACATTTAACTCATTAACAGCTGTGGGAAGTGACTGTGTTCTCTTAATCCTCCACTGCAGAAACTCCATGTGTGGAAAGTTGCAGTGTGCTAACGTGGACCTCGACACCCCGCCATCTGGTGCCCAAGTCAGTGTGGAAGAAGTTCAAGGGTCAAAGTGTATAAACGCACACTTCAACCTCGGCACAGACGTGCAGGATCCCGGCTACGTCAACAATGGCAGCCCTTGTGGGAACGGAAAGGTAAGGAGACAAAGTATTTTAAGGAGTGTGCACGCCAAAGACAAGGAATGTAACCTGGAACTGATGTGATTATACTTGTTCCTGGAAAATACTGTCACTGTGAAAGTGGAAATAATGATGCCATAAGTCTTCTCTCTCAGACCTGCATAGACTTTCAGTGTGTGAACGCCTCCTTTCTGCTGCCCAACTTGGACTGTAGTGCCAAGACCACCTGCAACAGCCGAGGGGTGAGTCTGCATTTTCTTTTCTCTTTGTACTCATTTACCAGCCAGAGATGACAAGTCTGACTTTGCCCTTACAATGTTTTCTTCAGGTGTGTAATGACCAAGGGCACTGCCACTGTAGGAACGGGTGGGCCCCGCCTAACTGTGACAAGTCAGGGCGAGGTGGCAGCATAGACAGCGGCCCTGCTCAGATAGGTGCGTTTATCTTGACTTTTCAAGACAAAGCACACAGAAAGTCAAAGGTACTATACCTTATACAGTTCACCTAATATGACACTCATGAGCTCTGAATGGGGCAACATATGGAAATCAACCATGATGATCTCTAAATGCATCACGAGGTACAAAGTAATCTAATACAGTGGTCCATTATTAGGCTTCATATTACTCATGTATTAATCATTTTGTTCTCTGCTGGCATATCTTTAGAGCTGGTGGTTCCTTGTTGCATGTCTTGTTATTGCGCCAAGATGTGAAAGTGTGTTGGTCTGATATCATCTAACTAAAATGGGAGGAGTCTCTAACTGACTCCGTAGAGGGTCTTTTAGTGCCACCAAACGCTGAGCAAGACATTTTTAGTTGACCAAAACAACATTATTAACTTTTAATAACTGAAAACACAGTGAAATAGCATTAGCTACAGCTATACCTAAACTCTGTGGGTCTGGGGTTACACCATGGTTACATTAGCCAACCAGTGTTGCGCCTGGGGTAGCAACTTGTCATCAGGGGCACCTGACCTCTTTCACTCAAAGCAACCATATCCTTAATAATCCATAACTTTAAGTGTTAATTATTTTAAAATGGGTGAGTTACATAGAAAAGCCACTCCTCATCCAGTTGTCATGAAAGAGGAAATAAGAAATATAGAGGCCAAAACTGTTTTTGTGCCAACTTTATTTCTGCTGTAAAATTGGGCATTTCCTTAGGGATTGACTTGCTCTTCTTGAGAAAGCTTTAAGCAGCCATATCTGAGGCCAGGCAGTCGACCTGTTCCAAACAGGCACGTTTTGAATGGTCACTGTACTAGCTTTAATTATACTATTTCATCTCATTTTGCTTTAGTTATCGCAGTTGTTTGCTTGATAAACCACCATAAACCGCATCTTTGGACTTTGGAGTCCCAGTTACGAGCCTACTCAGCCTCTTAGCGGGTTTTTTTATTGATAGTAGTTGCTACAACTGTTAAACATCTTCTCAGGCTGTGATGCCTCTCATTGTGAACTAGAACCATATATTTTAACTGTTTTACCAGCATTAGTTATATGGTGATTCTAAGTTGTCTTTTCTGCATCCTGTTTCCACTCCTGTTGTATTCGTATATGTTAAGTTTGTCATGATGTCTTGTGTTTGAGAAGAAAAACTTTATAGCAAAAGGCACTGCAAAAACAGCAAGTCACTGTTGTTATTGTAGGTAATCCGCCACGTATACCGTAGTGTTTCTTACTGACACATGACCTTTTTCTACCTCAGATTACTCCCTCAGGAACGGCCTGTTGATCTTCTTCCTGTTGGTGGTTCCTGTTCTGGTCCTTGTCATTCTGGGGCTGCTCTTCGTCTTCAGGAGAGACTCTCTGGACCCGTGCATAAAAGGAGCCAGGCGCATCAAGTAAACACCTCATATTAAAAATATACTGATAGATACTTTAAAGGCAATGTTTTTGATGGAAAGATAATTAAAACTTTCTTCTTTTTAGGTCACGTAATGCTGGAAATGCAAATGGGAAGTCAAACAGCAATGTTCAGACAAGTGTCCCCACTCAGCCTCCAGTACAGGCTCCTTCACAGGGGGTAAATTGTTGTTTTTATAATGATCATCGCAGCAGGGGAGGCAGGGCGGTGTTGGATTACAGAAGATGTACATGGCAGATTTTAAGTTGTTTTTCTTCTAATTCCAGCCTGGACATCCAGGAGCTACCACAGTCCCGATCTCTGGGTATGAATTTTATTATTTCTCTTACTCAGTCCATATCGTCCTCAAATACACGAGCAAACCTGTATAACCAGTTTAACCATATTTGGACACCATCTGTCAGTTTCAGGTATGGAGAACTAGATTATTGGAATGCAGATGATAGCAGTGCTCCTGCACAACCAGCAGCTCCAGAGCAAGGACCCGGAGTACCCAGACCCATCCCGCACAACAGGCCACCAATCTAATGCTCCTTTCATACAAAGTATCGTCAGTGGTATTGTGAATGTACAAAGTTTACCACAGCTCAACACTGTATGAAGAGACAATCTGAAAACACTATGATAACAACAGACTCACTTTGATTCGTTGCAAGCACCTTTTGTAAGGCGGACTGTAATGCCGTGGTGGTGGATGAGGCTGGTGTAAATATTTATTGGAATATGTGTGTTTTATTAGATTCCTGTTTATCACTCATCGACACGTGCACATAAAATATTTTTTAAAAATATCACCAAACGTTTTGTATTTTGTGTTAATATGTAGTAAAATATTTTGAAATGTTTGATTTCATGGATGTTAATTGTAATAAAGAAATGGATCAAGCTCTTCTTATTGTAAGAGTAAGGGCTCATGGGAACTGTAGTAAAGCTGCTGTTCTATCAGTGTAGCCCTTGTTTGTTTCACTCTGATGTAGGTGTCAGAAATTAGCATGAAGCAGTGACTTCACTTTTTGCTTTTGCACCGAGTTGGTTAAAGAGCTGTGGAAATTGCCCTGACATTAACCTCTCCTTCCCTGCTCCTCCTTCATGTGTGCTTTGGCAGGTTAGACACTTTAGGTGTGTCAGTGCTTTCCCAAAATACAGAATGTATGACGTAAATCATAGATCCTCTGTAGCCTGTAGGGCAGGGATAGTTGGCTTGCTTTATGCAGGGGCCAGGGGCCAGTTAATGAACAAAGAATCATATTTATATGATAAAGTAATTGCTTCCTATCCTCGCTCATTTTATTTGAATGTTTTTTAAAGGGAAATATAGTGTTTTTGAAAAATAAAAGCAACAGTACACATTATTTTGTGTAAAAGTAGTATCTAATGACCCCTCAGTTATTTGCCTTGGGTGTCTTAAGGGGTTCCTACACCAAGGTTGGGAACAGCTGTCCTCAACAATGCAAATAATTTTAAATAATCTTTTTATTTTTCCACCTCTTGTCTGCACTTCTGCCTTTTTTAATGGTGATTTTTTTTTTAAATTGTACAATTAATTTGACCTTTTTATATATCTTTTTTCGTCGTTATTCTTTTCTGTATCCTTTATTATCTTTTATATTTTATTGCTCTGTAAAGCACTTTAAATTGCCCTTTTGCATGAATCTTCCTTACTTAACTTCCTGGGGTTGTATTTTGAAAAGATCATGACCGGAAATTACGTATCCCTTGTGTTTATGACGCGACACAATGCGGAAGTTAGCTGTCATGGCTACAACAACATGTGAAGAGCAGAGTTTTAAAGCGGCTCTGTGGTAGCTCATGGCAGCAGAGACAGCCGGAGGTGTCAGCGGGGCCCCGGCCTGTCTGTGTGTCCTCTGCGGGCTGCCTGCTGCCGGGAAGTCCACGCTGGCCCGGAACATCGTGACAGGCGCCGCGCAGCGAGGATGGAGAGCCGGGGTGGTGCCGTATGATGATCTGATCCCAGAGCAGGCTTTTCAGACCAGAGTGGAGGAGGTCGGTGTCACACTGCAAGAAACTGTAAATACTTTTAAACTAGATCTAGTCCTGATCTAGTAGCTAGCACAAATATTAGTAACATTACATTACTGGTAACATTAAGATATTGAGAGCTGTTGTGAGAGTATCTTTGGTTGTACTATGAAAAGTAACAATAATTGTATTATGGTAATAACACAGAGACGTTGCAGCAAACTTAAAAATTATAATTATTTATTTAAGGGACATTACATGAGGTGATAGAGGAGAGGAGGAGAAAAAGTACTATAATATATATATATTATATGTGTGTGTATAATTTAAGGAAAAGGGCCAAAAAAATAGTGGTTGCAGCATCTAACATGTGACTTTTTTCTGGTTTTCTCAGCTTTTATAATATGTAACAGAAAGTTTTGGGGTTTGTGTCTGTTGGTCAGACAAAATAAGCAATTTGAATATGACAACTGGATTTATTATTTTATTTATTCTTATTTATTAATTTATTTTTCCTTTTTTTTATGTTATAGGTCAAATAATTAGTAAAAGTCTAGTTTGTAGGATTTAGGGGAATATATTGGAACAAGTTATTACCTGGATGTGGTGTTTCAATTATAAATAAATGTAATTTTATAGTTATAACACATTTTGATTTTACTTTTCTCTAATCATTTATTGGAGGGTATTTTCTCAGCCCAGGACACACATGTGATTACTGTTTTTCAAAATAAGAAAACAAGGTCTTAACAGTAGATACAAGACAAGCAGATAGAAAATACACATGGAGATATGATTAATTGAATTGTATTCGCAGGAAGTATAAAAATGTACAGGGATCCCTCCATTTTCTAATGGCTAGCCTGCTGCTAGATGCCACTAAATCCTTCATACTGGACCTTTAAGTACACATACATTCATGATAAGGTACAAGAGTCCTTTTCCTCATTTAGTGATGTGTCCACATCAGTATAGTTTTGTGCCATAACAATGTAAATTCAGTTTCGTATCTCCAGCATGCATTAAAAAGGTTTTTACTGAGCGGATGTCTTTCTTCCTTCTCTGCAGCACACTGAATGGAAGTTACACAGACAGGCAGTTCTGCGCTGCATCGAGCAGTTCTTGGAGAAACCTCAGGTTCAGGCTAAGCTGCCGAGCAGCTGTCAGATCAACAGGGCTGCATGGGAGCGATGCATTCAAGCTCTACTGCGGCCTGAAGCCTTGGACCGCTCACAGGCTGACCGGGCACCACTTCTCCTTCTACTGGATGACAACTTCTACTATCCAAGCATGAGATATGAAGTGTACCAACTTGCAAGAAAGTGTAAGCACTCTGCTTTCTATTCTGTCTACAGCATAGGCCACTAGCTTAATGTTCATAAAGGACCATATGCTAAAAAAATAAAATAAAATTGTCTGTTGTGTTTTAGATTCATTGGGTTTCTGCCAGGTGTATCTGCAGTGTGACTTGGAGTCCTGCATCAGACGAAACCAGAGCAGGTCTGAACCCGTTCCCACTGAGGTGATAGTGGAGATGGTGAAGCGTTTGGAGTCTCCAAATCCACAGAAGAACTCGTGGGAGACGAGCAGCATTTCACTCAACACCACAGACAGTTTGTCTGAATGTGACGTGTAAGGCAGCAGAATAAGCAGCTGTAACACTTATCACTGAAGTTTACAAACATAAATCATGTATTAATGTGTTCCCTCCATCTGTTTCTCTTCCTGTCTGGCTTGTCCTCAGCCAGAGGGTGATGGAGTTGATCTCCTCGGCGCTGAGCAACCCGCTGAGTCCGGCTGAGGACAACACAGAGCAAAAGGTGTGTCGACGTAGCTCCCATCAAATCTGTTAATAGTGGACTTTAAAATATATCTTATATAATATCTCATCTGTGCAGGAGGCGGACCGCCTAAGATGTGCCACCAGTGTTGTTCATCAGACTGACCAGGCCTGTCGACGCCACATATCTGAAGCCATGAAGACTGCCAGAGGTCAGTTGTGACCTTCAGTAAAGGCATTAAAGGGAAAGTTCAGATTTTTTTGAAACAGGGTTGTGTGAGTTACTAATCCACAGTCAGTGTGTTACCTACAGTAGATGGTGTTTGGCACATCCCCAGTTTGGAGAAGCAGGCAGGAGCTAAGCAATGTACTGCTGTGGATGGGGGCCGCAATGAAATGTATTTTAGCTATCCTAAAAAGGTGGCCGTTCCAGTTGAAAATTCCAACTTTACAGTGCAAATTGAACGCACCATAAACACATTTTGCGCTGCCTCCCTTCCACAGCAGTTCACTGCTTAGCTTCTGTCTGCTTCTCCAAACCACCATCTGCTGTAGGTAATACACTAACTGCCCCATTTGAAAACATCCAAACTGTCCCTGTCATACAACACATTTGACATTTTCTTTATCATTTGAAGCCCAGTGTGATGCTCATTCTGCCCCTTTAACTTCAGAGAATCAGTTACCTCCTGAGCTCATGCGGTCTTTGGCTGCTCAGCTGAACGAATCCAAAGCGACGTTTCTTCACACCCTGCGGACACAGCTGCTCCAAGAAGCGTCTTTCACCCAAGATGAGGACATTGACGTGGAACGTGTGGTGAAAAGAGCGATGGACGTTTTTGATCGGGACACAAAGGAAATCCTGCTGAGAATCATAAATGAAAATAAATGACTTGGATCGACTCATGAATTTGCACAAGGGCAGATTTAATCACATCAAACGTCACAAGCGAATCTGTGACACTGTTTAAATGTAAATAAAGTGTACGTTTGCTGGTCTTTGTGGCACTGAGTGAAACAAAGAGAATGTATGAATAATGTTTAATCTTGTAATAAAAAAAGAAAGAATTTATTTCCTCAAAACTTATTTCAAAGTCGAGATACAGGGATACACTCATCATTTACACAGTCTGCAAACATGGTGTCAGCATACAAACAATGTTCTTACAGAGAAATAAGAGCCCATTGATCTCAAACTTTCATTTTATGTCCATAATGAGGTAATTACATACACAAGTCTTTACTTCAGACCAAGATTTCCACACATAAAACGCTATTAAATTAAATTAAAATAAAAATTAACATTACTTCACATTACATCTTCAGGATCTTTACAGTGTCTTGACATCTGCTACTCTACACAGAAGAAGTGGCTACGGGGAATTTAGATTTTGTGCTTCAAAACAGGTACCACAAAATGACTCAAGACAACTTATAAATATAAAATTGTTTAAGTATAAATTAGTAACAAAAAAGACTATTGAAATGGTATCTAAAATAGTATCGCGTGTAGTGATGTCCGACACCTTTTGCAGTCTACGGCGTGAGGTATGAACAAATATCAGAAGAGCCAGCCGAGTTTTAATGAGTCTCGCTGGACACAAATTTATGTTCTGAACAGAAATTTAAGTCTCTTAACACCTCGCTTCAGTTTCCCATTGTGAAATATGTCGGGCTAAGATGGAAACTATGATGTATAATTACACTAACAGGTCATGTACAGTACAGATGGACAAAATTATAGTGTAACAGCTAAATTTAGATGTCCAAAGCAGTACTTGAATGCTCCAAAATGGCCCATAAATTAAGAAATAGTAAAATTTAAATAATTGATGCAACATGGTATCACAATATTTTTGTGTGGAAGTATCGTAAAGTCATACGTTTTTATTTTTTGTTTTTTACTCTATGAATGAATAAAATTTCAAATAAAGTCAGCTTTTGGTACACGATCATTGCTTTTTCAGTCCACTTGACAAATTTCTCTGCAATAAAAATGACTGAAGTGAGATGAACAAACTGAAAACTTATTAAATAATACAGATGTTGACCACGTTTTCCTTTTGGGACATAATTTACAGTTGAAAAAGGTAATAAATCACAATATATTTTATCGCAATACTCAGCATATTGCAACACATTTAAAATCGCAATAATATTTTATCATAACTCAAGTACCGTGATAATATCGTGTATCGTAAATCGTCT
Organism: Epinephelus awoara; assembly: GCA_035609425.1. NCBI lineage: Eukaryota > Metazoa > Chordata > Actinopteri > Perciformes > Serranidae > Epinephelus > Epinephelus awoara. The sequence goes on from CM069313.1 coordinate 24,913,472, forward strand.
GGTGATTCCCACCTATATTCAACATTAATTATTCTTAGACAGTAACATTTAAACTTAGTGAACGGCCTGGTTTTGTGACTCCAACAGTTCAACTACCTGTAACAGGCTCAAAGATTTCGCTAGCAAGATGTCGAAAAGCATGTGGACAAAGTTTGGCAAACACCCAAACTGTAACAGCTTAGCCATGTTGCAAAGAATTCTTTCTTTCTAGCTATTATGGCTCATGTGACCTGCATGCTAACAAAGAAGCTAACGGTCACGTAATTTTAGATGCAACGACTGAAAACTGGAACTGAAAATTCCAAAACTAGTATTCGAGACAGCCCTGGTAACAGCTCCATGATGAATACTGAGCTGTGGCTCATAATGTTTGGTGTTCAATACTGTTTATATTTAATTTAAAATGTCTGATATGGAGCTGCCTGTGTAGTTGTGATTCACTGCGGGAGCTTAGTGAAATCCTGGCGACTCTGCAGAGTATTGAGACACTGATATATCAAACATAAGCAGCTGCACTGACGTAGAGAGACAGTGGTCATGATGCCACTTTGCAAAACTAATACTGACTGCAGGACTAGTTGAAATGACATTTAGTGAGCTTAGGGCTGGGTGACATGGAGAAAATCAAATACCCTGATATTGATATTACGACAGTATTGCGGGACTGACTAATTGTGCTTTCACAGAATATTTACATAAGATTTTTTTAATGTAATCATGAGTAATGTGGATATAATGACTACGTGGTTTTAGTCAAATAATAGAACACCTAGAAGAGTTCATAAAATAGCCTCACTCTACTGTAATGCAGCCTTTAAAGGAATAATTCACCCATAAAATGACTCACCATGTGTCATGTTGAATTCATGCAGAAAACTTTGTTTTTCTCGTATGCCTCCACTGTGAATGGAGAATCCAAAAAAGGCGAATATTCCTCATGGATTGAGGTAAATGGTGACCATGTTTAGCATCAGCAACACAATATCAGAGCATCCAATTAAATTTGCACACAACTCCTGCAGTGTAACTCTCATGTAAGTGTCATTTATCAAGTCGTATGCTCAGCACAAGTGGCGAGAGGTTCGCCTTTTTTGGATTCTTCGTTAACCTCGGAGGCTTGCCAGAAAGATTTCTTCGCGGATTCAACACATGGTGAGGAACTGATACACAAATGGTGTATTTTGTGGGTGAGATACTCCTTTAAAACCAGGAAATGGTACACTTAGGTATTACGATATCCAAAGTCTAAAGCAAAATCTAGTCTTCCATCACAATATCGAAATAATATTGGTATTTTGCCCAGGCCTAAGTGTATCTTGTATTACAAAATGTTTCTGTTGTTTCGTCCAGCCTTTCTTTGTATCACTCTAAACTAATATGAAAAGCTCAAAGCCATGTAGACGCGCAGTGAGGCAACAATATAGTGAGTATAAAATGAAAAGGATGGTAGTAAACTGTACATCACAAAACTTTTAAATAAATGTAAATCAGTGTCAGATGCTGTATAGAAGTTTAAAAAACGCAAGACTCCATATGTGTCCATGTTGCCAGGAATCACTTTTTGTGTTGTCCACGGGCAAAATGACATGAAAAGTCATACTTGTCTATGCACATGTGACCACAGATGTTGCACTGGAAAGGATGTTCGTAGCCATGGCAGCCCATGTGAATCGTGTACAGGATATTGTCCACAAAATGAATATCACAGTGCTGGCATTTATGTAACAGCTGTTGGTCCGGTATGGTCAGCGCAGGGGCGGGTGTGCTCGGCTGGCTGTTGCTAACGCTCGCAGTCAGAGCGTTCACGTTGTTCTCAAAGCCGAGGCCCGGAGGAGGGCTGCAACTCCCGTGGCCTGAGGTGGGAGATTGATTTTTATGAGGTGAAGTTTGAACTCCATTTGAACACATGGCAGCATGTTCGCTAGAGACCTGCTGTATGAGGATGGGCTTCTCGTCTTTTAAGGACTCCCTGTCAGGTGATGCAGGAGTCTGAGACTCAGGGTGAAGGTCGGCTAACTGGCCAGCGAGTGTAGACAGCTGATCCAGTGGGTTGTTAAAAGTCAAACCATTAGCACCTCTGTCACGATCATCTACCTTGGGAAGGTTCTTATACTCGCTGCTACTCAGATGGTGGTGGAACTTGTGAGACAAGTCGTTCAGATAATCCGACTTTGGCATCACCATGGAGGGAGGGCTGAAGTTGATAAGGAGCCGTCTGCCGAAGCCCAGCGAGCCCGTCCTCTTCTGCAGGGAGCTCAGCATTCTCTTGTTGGCGAAAGGGGAGCGGGCGACCCTCGTGGGCAGGAGCTTGTGGCGGCGGCGACGGTGGTGCGACAGGTTGCTGCGGTCGCTGCAGCGGAAGGCGCAGAGGTCACACTTGTACGGCTTCTCTCCTGTGTGCGAGCGCATGTGGGCTTCTAGGTGGCGCTCGTACGCTGAGGCAAATGGGCACAGCTGGCAGCGATGAGGCTTTTCTCCTAGGCCACAAACATGACAGAAAATGATAATTACAGATATAATATTGATATTATGAAGCATACTTTACTGTGAAAGAGTAAACAGCTGTGAAGCAGCGAGCAAAATGTATCATGTGTTCCAGACAAGACATTAAACAAAATGGGGGAAGATGATGTAAACAAAAAAGATCTTCCAGTTATCAGAGTAAAAAGGCAAGCACAAATTAGCAGCACCAATACAGAATTTGCGTGACAGGTTGGTACCCCACTTTGCAGCTGAGGGGATTCAAAGGATCTGTTGCCAGACACCACAGCACATGCCCAGAGGTCCTGTGTGAATGCCTGGACAGGTCAGAAGCCCCACCATGGATCAGATTTGGCTCTGACCATCCCAGGGATGCTCAATCAGATTGAGATCTGGGAAATTTGGAGGCCAAGTTGATACCTTGAGCTCTTTGTCACATTCCTCAGGCCACTTCTGAGCAGTTATGAATGTAACATGGCGCATTGTTCTGCTAGGGAGACCACTGAAGGGATGTGGTTGGTCTGCAACTGTGTTTGGGTGGTTATGAAAGGTTTCCCAGCAGAACATTTAAGAAGTGGTTTTAATGGTGTGGCTGACTGGTGTACATCAGCTCCTCAGCACTGTCAAACAGATGTTTGGGCATGGTGTTGTCTCAGTGAATGAATGCAGTGTCAACACTGACCTGTGTGGATGCGGATGTGCTCTATTAAACGAGCCATGCCCTTGTTGGCATAGCTGCAGTAGCTGCACTTGTACTTCCCATCGCAGGTCCTCTCCAGGCCGTCCATCTGAACCTCTGACCCGTCCTCCATGGGCAGGCTCACCTCCACAGACGGAGGGTCCAGACCATTCTGCTCACTCCTGGGGGCAACTAAAACCAAACGCACCATGACTTTTAGGTTTGACTCTTAACTTGTCAAAGCTGTGTAAGATATTGCACTGCATTCCTACCGGCTTGAAACTGCTCCCCTGCCTCCTTCTCTCCGCAAACAGAGCCTGAGATCATGTTGACATGCTGGGTTTGCTGGGTCAGGTACTCTTGGAATTCCTTCACAAAATCCACAGGCTCGGTCTTTATCTCTTCCATCCTCCTTCTTCTGTGTTTCACCTAAAAAAAACATCCACAGATATCTCAGTAGACGTGTGACAACTGTACTTTCACTTCTGGCTGCTGATAAACTACAGAAACGTTAGCTAACGTAGCTGCTAACTATAATATGATGGCTAGCTCTAAGCTACAACAACAATGCTAACGCGCTTAGCTAGCTAGCTCAACCGTTAACGTACAGCAGTTCCCATTAACACCGACTATCTAACTCAAACCTCAACGTAATGCATGTCTTACCTCTTAGCGTCTGAGCAACATTATCGCTAAGCAGAGAGAAGTGTGAAATTTAGGCGCAGGGGATAAATTATCCGGCTAGAATTGTAACCAAGTGAACACTTCCGGTTGTGTTTATACGTATTTGGTAAGAGTCCCCTGCAAACGCAACTGTTGCCTTCAGGGCTGTGGGGAAGAATGGGTTCATAATTATGTCACATACAGAGGCTTTGCTTTAACTCATCACCCAGCCCATTCCACAAGTCCACCCCATACACTGAAATACACAGACTCTCCCTAGTTATACGAACATTGGTTTCATTAAATTAAATTCTTCTCTTGAATTATAACCCCCTCCCTGTCACAATACATTAGTGTAAGTATAAAATCAAGTATAAATGTAGTTTTCCCGACTGGCACAACGGGCTCCTGAAGGCAGCATCATTCCTGTGGCCGGGCTGATACGCGCATGTAAACATTTTGTAACCAGTCATGGCGGCACCGTTGGTCAGTATTTTCTCAAAGGTGAGGCTGAATTTTATGGACATATCATTATTATTTAATGGGATTGGGCGCTGGTATAAATATCTTCCCACTGTATCGACCTTTTATCATTGCATTACGTAACTTACGTACCTCGGCTGGCTCTTGTTGACGTAACTAGCTAACACGGCTAACGCTAGCATAAGAGCAATGAAACAAAATGATTTATTTAGTCGTGAATGAGAGTTTAGCGTCGTTATTCAAAACGTGCATTGTCACCAACACGCTGACAGACATGTTCACTGTTGTCTGTCCTGTTCGCAGTCGTGCAGGCAGCTCTCTCGACCCTGGGGGGCAGCCTGCCAGGCTGGATGGAGGTGCAGGTCAACCAATCCCTCCCCAGATGTGGCCTCAGACAGAGCAGCTGCAGGGGTCTCCTTCCCTCCTCTGCAGACATATTCAGAGGAGGAGAGCATGATGAGGGAAGCAGGTGAGCTGCACGTCTTGTAACACGCAGACAGGGAAGTAATTAAAGGAAACACCTGAATAAAATAGTGGAGAAACACTTCAAATACAGATACTTCCGTGCTTTGGGAGTTTCTGACTGGTTTGTTGAGTATGAAAATGACGTAAATAAAATGCCATGGCCTTTGTCATCACCAGAGGCCTGTGCATTCACAAACATTCTGTATTCAAACACTCAGACAGCTCCTAACTTAGTATAAAAACTTTTGGTAAGGAGTCTTTGCTTAGGAGTGATTTAGGAAAGTTCTCTTAGCAACACTGAGCAAGGAAGGGACAGAAACTTTTACCTTAGTGAGAAGGTGTGGTTGACCCAGTTGCTAGGCTTGATGCTTTCTTTTAACAGATGTGATTGGCTGTCACAGACACACCCCTTTGTGAGCCTGCAAGTTGTGGACACCCAGTGGAAATAAAAAGGCTCTCCAGCCAATAAGTAATGTCAAATATTTAATTATTAATACAAGGGCAATTTGTGAAGAAGTCCTTTATAAATAAGGGCAATAAAGACAGTGGATGACAGGATGAGGTTCTGTATAAAAACAGCAAGCTTCATTCATAATTTGTTTGTCAGTGCACCATTATGTGGCTTGAAGGTGAATTTGTCAGATCCAGATGCCTAAGTATTTATAGTGTGGAGCTTGAGCCATTTAGAGTGCAGATTTGAAGAGTACTGTAGTTAATGTTTTTGGCAGCATATATTTTGTTTTGTCGGCATTTGATACAGGTTTGACATTCATAAGTGCATTTTGTTTTCAATTGCCCAAGTGACAGAGTCAGCCCAACAATATAAAATAGTGTCATCAGCATAATAGTGGACATTACAGTTTTGCAAAGACAAAGCTATATCATTTATATATACAGTAAATAGCAGTGGTCCTAAGACTGAACCTTGCGGGACACCTTTTGTTATTGGGGTTGTAAAGGTTTTATAAATAAATGGGGGAATATCTTGTGGAGGAGTGGCATTTGTCTCCTTCAGTAGACCTTCATAGACTTGTCAAGTAGCACTGAAGCTGTTCTGGAGTCTCACGGTAGCCTGACTCCGTACAAAGACACTTCATCTTGGTTTTTCCTATAGTTTCTCACCCATCTGTGTGTCCTACTGCTACTGACAGCTGAAGAAAGACACTCCTAAAACACTAAACATATGTCTTCTTCTTCTTCTTTGACAGTTAAAAAATACGCACAAGAGCGCATTGCTCCGTTTGTGTCAAAGATGGATGAGAATTCTGCCATGGACGAGGAAGTGATCAAATCTCTCTTTGAACAGGGCGTATGTAACTCATTTCATTTTGATGTGTCATAACACTTACTGCAGTGTTGGTCTTTTTTTCTATCCAGTGACTCTGACATTATTCTTTACAGCTCATGGGCATTGAGATCGACCCAGAGTACAACGGCACTGGCTCCACATTCTTCTCCTCTATCCTGGTCATTGAGGAGCTGGCAAAGGTGGACCCCTCTGTGGCTGTGCTCTGTGACATCCAGAACACACTGATCAACACACTGGTTTCCAACCTGGGTACAGCAGCTCAGAAAGAGCAGTACCTCAGCCGACTGTCAACTGACATGGTGAGCAATTTATTATCGCTGTGTGTGGCAGCCATGACAGGAAGATGTTAGATGATCAACCACACGATACTGTAGCTCTCTGGCTGTGTCTATTCTGCACTTTCCTGCACTTCCTTATATACCTGTGTCATGCCACACAGGTTGGAAGCTTCTGCCTCTCTGAAGCAGAGTCGGGGAGTGATGCCTTCGCTCTGAAGACGCGCGCTGAAAAACATAAGGACTATTACATCATCAACGGATCCAAGATGTGGATCAGCAATGCAGAGCATGCTGGCGTTTTCCTGGTGATGGCCAACGTAGACCCCTCTGCTGTGAGTAACTGCTCCTCTAACTGTTCCTGTTGCCTTTTGTCACAACTTTCTCAGTTTTTTATAGTACTAGGAAAATCTTAAAGGGACAGTTCACTCCAAAATAAAATATACATATTTTTCCTCCCACCTGTAGTGCTGTTTACCAGTCTAGATTGTTTTGGTGTGATAGTTGGAGATATTGACTGTAGAGATGTCTGCCTTCTCTGAAATGTAATGTAACTAGATGGCACTTGGCTTATATAATAAATGAAGACCTCTTTAACTCAGTCTCGACAAATGCTTACCCCTGTAATGTACAAAACATAAAGATAAACTCACTTTCCTTTCCCAGGGTTACAGAGGTATCACCTGCTTCATTGTGGACCGGGACTCGGAGGGTCTTGAGATTGGAAAGAAGGAGAACAAGCTCGGCCTGCGTGCGTCATCCACCTGCCCTCTAAACTTTGACAATGTCAAGGTACACTGCCAAGCACCTTGTACTGCACCGAACCGATGTGGAACAAATGCAAGCTGTGACTTTTACTAACTTTTTGTCTTTCCTTGTAGGTACCAGAGAAGAACATTTTGGGGCAGATCGGTCAGGGGTACAAGTACGCTATTGGAATGTTGAACGAGGGCAGGATTGGAATCGCAGCTCAGGTAAAACATTTTTATTCAAATTTTATACTTAAAGGATGACTTTGGTGTTTTTCAGCTTGGACCCTTTTTCTGTTTGTTTTTTTGTCGAAGTGACAAATGGGAACAACTGTTTTTCAAAGAGGGCTGCAGCTGACAGCAGCAAAACAGGCTGCAATGTAACCACTTGGGGCATGTGCACACCTTCAATGTACGTTGCTAAAAGTGTTGGTTTTGCCACTGACAGGCTCAGATTATTATTCTAAATGTCTGACAACATTATGGATTAACCAATCTGGTTTTTGTTTAACTAGAAACAGCCCTGAAATCGCTATCACCAAACTCACCAGACTACATTGAAATAATCATTAATTTTAGCATGTATAGAGCCAGCATAGTTTGACCTCTAACTGGGTGACTTGAGGGTTTATTTAAATCAAACCAGAATTGGTGATTGTTAAAACGGTTGTAAGAAGAACCAAGGCATTTTTTTGTGAGATTTATTTGGTGTCTATCGACTCGGATGAAGAATGTTTTACAATAATAAAATCGCTGCTTATACAAATGGAGTCTGAAGGGTTTGGCCATCCGGATTCTGGAGGTGTTTGTGGTTAAACAAAAAGGATCTTACTCTTTAACAAAAAGGTCTGTCTCTGTAGGCATCCTTTCCATAATGTCATCAAACACTAAAATATTATTATCTGAGCCTGTCGGATAAAAACAAGCACTTTAAGTGGACATCAATCAATGCTGCAGACATGTCCCAAGTGATTACATTGCAGCCTGTTTTGCTGCTGCTAGCTTCAGTGTTGTCTCTTACTTATAAACCAATTAAAAAACATTTGGTTCCCATTAGTCACTTAAACCAAAATCACCAAAGTTACCCTTTAAAACAAGCTTAATGTGCCTTATTTAAGATCTTAAGTGTAAAATGTTAATGTTCAATGTGCTAACTATGTGTGTTTCAGATGCTCGGGCTGGCACAGGGTTGCTTCGACCACACTATTCCTTACACCAGACAGAGAGTGCAGTTTGGAAAACGCATATTTGACTTCCAGGTAAAGATCTAGAATAGATATTGACTCTTTCACATGAGACATTTGCAATTAGTCACGTTACTCTGGTGGTTACATTATTGTGGTGCTCTTTTTGTTCCAGGGCATGCAGCACCAAATAGCCCACGTAGCAACACAGATCGAAGCAGCTCGGCTGCTGACGTACAACGCTGCTCGTCTGAAAGAAGCCGGGAGACCTTTCATTAAGGAGGCCTGCATGGCTAAATACTTCAGTGCAGAGGTGAGCTACCTTTTTTTTTTCCTTCCCGATACGGATTCCGTATCCTTGGCAGGAAGCTCCTGTAAAAATAAAGCCATAATAATATCTGTTTTGTTTTGCCCTCCTCAGGTTGCAACACTTACCACATCTAAATGCATCGAGTGGATGGGAGGGGTTGGCTTCACCAAAGACTACCCCATAGAGAAATACTACAGAGACTGTAAAATTGGTGAGCATGACCGGACAAATATTCACCACCAGGCAAATGTTGACTTGTTTGCACACAGTATGTTAGATCGCCGTTGACATCAGAGCTGGTGTAGGAAACTGTTACTAAAGCTACAGTGTGGAAAAGGACACAACTCATGAGGGCTGTGGGAAGGTCAGGTGCAGCTGTTTGTGATTGGACCAGAGAGGGGCGGAGAGAAGGGCTGATAGCAGCGGCTGTAATCGGACTCTGCAGGAATTCCCCCATCTGACCCCTCAGAGTGCCATTATACCGACACACAGCCAAGGAAGCTGCCAGGGAAGAATGTCACTTTGCCTGTCATCACCGCCATTTTGGCTCCGGAGCCGACTGAGCTGCATAAAAAGCCTCGTTGTTTCCCAATAGCGAAAGCTGCAGGTTCATGTGCTGTGCGGGGGGAATTTGACAAAATCGACCTTGTTGTTGTGCAGCAGGAATTCATTCTAATGCTTGGTTTTGTCTCCATATGCAGGTACCATTTATGAAGGCACAACTAATGTTCAGCTGTCCACTATGGCCAAGTTCATTGATAAGGAGTATGATCACTGAAACATCGGACAGGAGGCTGTTGGACTGAACTCTGCTGTGTTACACTCCATTTAATGCTCCTAAAATGACTTTGGGGATGTGTTGCTGTAGATCCACGTTCATGTTTTGTTAAGTTTTGTTGCAGTTATAAATGCTTGTTCTCACTATCACCAATTTTTACTCCCCCAAATCCAAAATACATATTTCTCCTCTTACCTGTAATGCTGTTTATCAGTCTAGATTGTTTTGGTGTTGGAGATATCGGCCGTAGAGATGTCTGCCTTCTCTCCAGTATAATGGAACTAGATCACACTCAGGTTGTGGTGCTCAGAATGCCCCAAAAAATAAATCATATGAACAACTCAACAGCAATTTCTCTTTCCAGAAATCATGGTTACTCAAGATAATCCACAGACCTTGTCGTGAGCAGTTTCATGTAGGAGCTATTTTCTTTCTACCAAACTGCACCCACCAACCCGCATCACCATGCATAAGGAAGTGTGCATCTACTGCTAGCTCACCTAGCACCACTGAGCTAGCTGAAGTTAGGCCTCATTTACACTGCAAGCAGTGTGTTCGCGACTGGATGTCGGACATCATAAAGGTCAACATGCTTTTCAACCTCCTCGATTAATCTGTAGTCATCCATCCACCAAAACATGAAACATGTGGCTGTCAGGTCTCGTATGTTCAAGGGGGAGATGTCTACGGTGGCCGAGAGAGGTCACAACGCTCGCACAAAAAAACGGCGTCTCTTCTATTTTTGAGCAGCACGTAGAATGGATGTGGTGTGAATGCTCTAACCTGTTCACATGCTCACCGAAATGAAAATGCAAGTAAACAGCGGCAGTTTGCGAGCGCTACTCGCTTGTCCATGAGTAGATGCACACTTCCTTCTGCGCATTGGTTTGTCTGGTGGGTGCAGTTCGGTAGAAAGAAAATAGTTCTTACATAAAACTGCCCACAACAAGGTCTGTGGATTATCTTAAGTAACCAGGTCATGATTCCTGGAAAGAGACATTGCTGTTGAGTTTCTCAAATGTATTTTTCGGCGTTTTGAGCACCACAAGCTGAGTGACATCTAGTTCCATTATACTGGAGAGAAGGCAGACATCTCTACAGCTGATATCTCCAACACCAGAGCAATCTAGACGGATAAACAGCACTACAGGTAAGAGGAAAAATATGTATTTTTGAATTTCATTTAAGTTGGCACTACTCATGTTACTGATTTTGTATTTCCCCAGCTGTAGCGTTAAAGTTGATCCAGTGCAATGGTTATTTTTCTGTTTGCCTTCTACCAAACCTTTCCACATGTCTAGGAATGAGCCTGTTAGTCAAGCTGTACCTCTTCCCTCTGCTCCACACTGCTTCTTCTGGTTCTTGAGATATGGTGATTAATCATGTCAGAATAACATAACTAATCCATATGTTTCAATATGAGAGTTTTAAAAAGTGTTTGGGATTTTCTTTGAATGTTTCAGTGCCTTTGGAGGGTCGGCTATGACTGAGCTCACACATGTATGCTCAGTAAATACTGTATAGTTCCTTGTTGGGGGAAATGAGGAAGTGATTTCACATCATATCAAGAAGTTATCTGTATAGAGTATTAACTTTAATATCAATAAATGTGAAGTATTCTGTAGTGTAAGAAACCATCTGTCTGTGCCATGACTGAGGCAGATCAATACCATGTTCTGTCACTAGATGGCAGCACTCTCCAGGGTGACAGCAGCAGCTTCTCACTGAGAGGACAGTCAATTAGCACGTCATTTAACAGCCTGTCACCTCTAATGATATTTCATGTCAGTTTAATTATGCTGGTGCTTCAGATGTAAAGAGCCTGCCTCGCCTAAATGACTCACTGATCATTTTTCAGGTGAGATTGATGACATTTCCACGACCCTACACGGGCTGTGTAACATTAAGTCTATTGTTTTACACAACACAGACAAGCTGTGTCCGAGTATACAGAGCCGTGCATGTATGACGTCTTGGAAGAATGAAGCTTGAGAGGTATCTGTTTAACCAAAAGTCATCAATCAGTGACAGTGCTTAACAGTATTTATTGACAAGGATGGAAACAGATTGATGCCTGCTGCAATAGTAGTGATTGACACACCAAGTCAGTTTAGTTTAAGGGATATACATCTGTCCATTGATTGTGAATCAGTTTCAGCTGCTTTGGTGCAAATCAAAGTGACAACAGGTGCAATGGAGAGGCAAAAGCAAGACAACCCCCAGAAAGGGAATGTTTTTACATGTGGTGGCCACAGACAGTTGCTCTCTCCTTATCCCTCCTGACTGATTCTTCTCTAATGTTGTGTTCTGCTAGTTTCCTGGTAGCATGAGGCGGTACCACAGCCTAATCAGGTTGCACAGGTAGTCCAGCTCCTCCAGGATGGCACATCCGTATGTGTGGTCGCAAGAAGGTTTGCTGTCTCAAGAACATGGAGGAGATACCAGGAGACCAGTCGTTACACGAGGACAGCTGGACAGGGCCGTAGAAGGGCATCAACCCAGCAGCAGGACAGGTATCTGCTCCTTTGTGTGAAGAGGAACAGGAGAAGCACTGCCAGAGCCCTACAGAATGGCCTCCAGCTGAGTCAAACTGACTCAGCAGCAACAACAGGTTAAAATGACAAAGATAGTTAGAAGCTAAAGCCGAACTATGGGCTACAGATCACAGTGTAAAAGTGAACCACCACAACACTGCTGATCAACACACAAGACAATGAATATAAAGGGAAACTTTGCTGATATTGAACCAGCTGTGTGGCATCGCTGTGTGTGCAGATGAACGGTGTTTGGCTGCCAGCACCTGGGCCTCCGCCGTCAAACATCGCGATGACACACAGCTGGTTGAATATCAGCAAAGTTTCCCTGCTTCCCTTCACTGGTTCCTGTACAGCAGGGTCGGTCTTTGTTTCACTCTTATAACCATTACAAAGCAAAAGCAGCATGTGTATACATTCAGTAGGCTATATCTTCAGCAGCTAGCTAGCTAACCCGACACTTTCCAGAGTCTGATTTTGGTTTTGGAACAGGGAAGAAACGTATATCTTTTTCCAACCCCTCCAGGTTACGAGTATCATTAATACACGACAACTTTTAGCTCCAAATCCACAAAACCCGCCTGAAAATGAAGGAAATCTGCGCGGGGCTTAGCGAAGGGTCAATTTGGGCATTTGAAATGCTGTTTAAATTCCTACCCTAGATATGTTATGCAATGTAAAAATAGTAACATCAGTCAAGTTGGCCTCTTTAGGTGGCAGGATTGGAAAATTAGTCATTGTCAATATTCAGAAAGAGCAGGAAGGTTTTTTTCCTTGGCAATTAAATTTTTTTTGCCAATGCTGTGCATATTTCTAGGCTATCCATGATCTGATATTGCTTGAAAATAAGGTCATATAGCTGCTGTAAATGGGGGATAAAAATCCCCCAGGGGAGCATGACCCCCCTAGGTTTGGGCTGGACCTTCCTCTGGCTCCGCCCCTGTGATAGGACTAATAATCTGACATGAGTAGTCTATGATAAGTGATATATTTAGATAAAAACATGACAGGTTCATGAAGACAGTCAGAACAAAATGTAAGCACACATTAAAATCCCTAAAACAAAAATGGAACAGAGTCCTCCTGCCGTTTGCAACACTGATTGAGTGCGCTTTGCCCCCCCCCCCCCCCCCAATCCACTCTGACTTGCTCCGTCCATTGTGCGAGTCCCCCTTTTTAATGAACATAATCTGATGAAAACACAGCTATCTGCTTTTCACTTTGCATCGGCACACGCAGCTCAACCAGCCTCTTTCTCCGCCCCCATCTTTAACACAGCTATGAGACCTCTAATTATGCGGGGATTCAAGTAGCTTTTCACAAAACACAGTGCTGTCCTTTAGAGCTGGAGAGCGCTCAGTGGGCTAAAAGGACAGGCTGCATGTTTGCAGGTTGAGCAAATCCAATTGATTTGATTAGGTCTCTGCATCTGCTCCAAGTTTGGTTTAAATTATGAATCTTAAACGCATCTCATGTTATATTTTTTTGTATTTTTTTTATGTTTGGCTGCATGTATCAGAGCCAAATGTGACATCATAGATAAAAATAAAAACATCTATCCAAAGGCTGTTTGACAGGCATATTTTTTGGGTTGTACTTTAAGTTTTTCTACATTAAAACACACTCCAGAGGCCTGTTATTGATTCAGAAATCCCCACTGAAGTCTCACAGTTGCCTCCATCTTAAGAGAAAAGCAGTTTGAGGGTTTTCAAATCTCCCTCCTGTTAATTTTGTGTCTTTATCTCATGACAGTTATCATCTAATCTAATCACACGTGATCACATTAATGTCTCATTGCACATACTAATATAATTTGCTGCATCCAAGCACCGGCTTTATTGTAATATGTGACAGAGACAAGACTTGTTGTGTCATCCTCGTGCATTACATCACCTGCTGCCCCCGTGGCTTTGCAGGCTTTTGTACCAAGCTGATTTGAAAAGCCTTTATCACAGCGGTAAGCATTCAATTTGATGTCCGCCTGTAGCACTTCCTGGCTAATAAAATTACACTGAAGTCAATGAGCTCTGGTTACAGGAGAAACGCAGGTACATATTGCTTTCCTGCTGCACACAGGTGGAACTGAAATATCACATGAATGAGGTTGATCATCAGCAAGTCACGGAGTTCAGTCACAAATAGAGATGTTATAATATAATAAATCTTCCTGTAATGCTGCTTTCAAGCGTTTTTGTTATTGTTTTATATGTTTTTGATGCTTTACATTAGTGCGTAAAATGTGCGTAATTTGCGTAATATTTGTGCCAAAGCCCTTTCCAGCTCCACGTTGAGGTGTGATAATCCCCGGACCGTTTATTCAATTTACTGACAGGTGATTGCGGCTCGTGCACGCCCCCCAAAAAACCCCGAGACATTCTCCTCTTTAATCTAATTGGATGGTAAGTGGGTGCGTACTGTTGAGCCCGGAGCCAAAACGCTTGCGCGGCCTTTTTTCTTAGGAGTCTATTCTCGTCACAGCCCCTCGCGGTTTCATCTCAAATCCCATTTGCTATTGTACCTGCCCAATAGCAGTGACCGAGCGCGTTTTAACTCGGGTGGCATTTATTATTCCATCATTACAATCCGGCGCAAGTTTGACGCAGTGAGCTCTCAGTCTGATCAGGAGGCATCTGGCCACTTTTCCCTTCTCCCTTTTCTCTCGCATAGTTTTAACTCAGACACTAAGATCGTCTTTTTCAAGTGTTTTTTGTCCTCTTCATAAGTTTTGATGGTGATCCACATCGGACAGTGAACGGTGATGGCAGACTCTGATGCGCAAGAGACTCGCCAACCCGCAAAGGACTCGCCGTTCTCCATCAAGAACCTGCTGAACATTGAAGACAAACCCACGAAGCCGAAAACGTTCCTCGGCTCATCCAAAGGAGTGTTTGAGGGCAGCTTCTTCTCTCGGCTCGGTGACTTGTCTTTCCCTCGGTTTGAGTTGCCCACACAGAGAATTGGACTATCGGCGCAGTATTTGGAGAGAGCGTCTACCTGGTGGTACCCATACACACTCGGGACTCATCTGAGGACTGGAGGTAAATACTACTGACTCTGTCAAGAAATGTTGTGTTTTGGTGAGAGGGGGGGAAACAGAATTAAGATTAATTTTACAGCAAGAGGCTTGTTGTGTCAGATAATGAGTAATGTAGGATTTAAAATTACGCATTTTGTAAAAATAATTATGTCCCTAAACTATCTATTAATTATAAATATTATAACAAAGGGGGAAATAAATCAACTGAATGTCTAGAATGAATTAAAACCAAAGGCAACAAAGGAACAAATTTGAATACTATTTCTATTTTCCTGCAGGGTCTGAGAAGGCCAACCTGAGGGAAGCATCACCGACACCGGACAGGCGCTCCCCGGATCTCCCAAAAAGTGACCAAGATGCCAAAGAGGAAAGCGCCGACGACGACATCGCGCTGGATGACAGTGACTCTGAGGAGCCAAAGAAAGAAATAGACCAGGAGGACGACTGGAGGCGGAAAACGGACGAGCTGGACTCCGAGAGGAAGCCGTGTCGGAAGAAGAAGACGCGCACGGTGTTTTCCAGGAGTCAGGTCTTCCAGCTGGAGTCCACCTTCGACATCAAGCGCTACCTGAGCAGCTCGGAGCGGGCAGGCCTGGCCGCGTCCCTGCACCTGACGGAGACGCAGGTGAAGATCTGGTTTCAGAACCGGAGGAATAAGTGGAAACGGCAGCTGGCCGCGGAGCTGGAGGCGGCCAACCTGAGCCACGCGGCAGCGCAGAGGATTGTGCGGGTTCCGATACTTTACCACGAGAACGGAGCCCCGGAAACGGCCGGGGGCCCCGCTGCAAACTCACCGGGCAGCCAGTCGCTCCTGGCTTTCCCCCATCACATGTACTATTCTCACCCGGTCCCACTGCTGAGGCCTGTTTAACACTGACTGTGGCATGACGCGCTGTACAAATGTTTTTAAATGAGAGTGACCAACATTGGAAAAAAAATAAATTTTGTATATTTTGTAGAGTCACAATGTTAGGTCATGTTATTATTATTATTATTATTATTATTATTATTATTATTATATGTAACCATCGTTCATCCTGCTGAAGCGCAAGTCTCTACGGCTCCAATCGAAAATTATTATTATACCTGGTGAAATTGTTCAATGCTCAAAAGTGGGTGGATATATTTTAATGTATTCAATTTGAGGGGAAAAAAAATGTTTTGAACAGGGTTGACTGTCCATATGTATTTTACAGAGATTTGTGTCAGTGTTTGTAGCAGAACATGTGGAATTTAATATTTTCATATTTTCCAATATTGTGCAATACTGTGGCTTCACATTAGGCTGCCAGCCTCCGTCACCTAGGCTAAAGTTAGTTTTTACAGTAAAAAAAAAAAAAAAAAGATTTTTTTTTCTCTTTGTAATAGTGAGGACAATCATGTGATCCTTAAAAAAACATAAATCCCCGACAAACTGCAGGTGATAGGCAAGTGTTTTTCTGACGCAATGTTTTGCCGGTAATTTAAAAGCCATGCAAGAGCCAAAAATAGCCTCTGTTTTTGTGTATGTTTTTTCTCTGATATTGTTATTGAAATGCTGTAAATTATATGGTCTCACACTCAGTAAAGATTTCGTTCCAAAAAGAAGTGTATCCTTCATATAACTGTGATGTACATGGGAAATTAAGCTGTCGTGTTTTAAATCTCTCGGTTTTTAAACACTTGTAAGGACTGATCCATTTTCCGATTATTATTTTTGGCACGTTGAGGGTCTGCAGGGATGAGCGTGCCCTCCAAAATAAAATACTAAAATTGGATCATTTTAATCGTTAGATTATGATGGATGTAATTTTTTAAATCTCGTGATCTGAGAAAGTAGCCTATTATTCTGGAATTGTTGCATTTTCAGACATACTATTTTACTTCCAATTTAATCTCCTGCTAAAGGCCTTTTGTTTTTGCTGCATAAATAACCAATAATTGTGCAGATAACAGTAGGCGAGCGAGCCTATATATTCCATGGTCACAATTAAAAGGCAAAATCAAGGGATTAAAAAGTCCTTACATTTTCACATAGGTGTAGATTTTTCAGAGGGAGACATTTTGCGTTTAGAACATTATGCATTTGTCGTCGTCCCCCCGTCTATTTTGACAGAATTAGAGACACTATAAAGTGGTGCAGAAAAGGCTCAAATTGATGCATTAAAAAATTATCAGAATGCAGGAAATTAGGTGTTTGATGCTCAAAATAATCTGGCGGAGGACTCCCAAACCTCCCCCTTTCATATGCGTCCTCCCAAATGTTGAAAAGAAATCTACACCCTTGATGTTATGACAAATAGCTTGAAGTAGCTTATGACATGCTGGTCTATAAGAGATTGTTATTCTACTAGAGTTGATCGATTTGGGAAAAAATAAATAAATAAAAAAATTAGATTAAAAAACAAAACAAAACCCAAAAATATATATATTCTTTTTTTATATATTATCTTTTTTATTAGCTACACTAATCGTACCATAGACAGATTTAATATAATTATGGTATATCTTAAAATAATATTTGCACTGTATCTTACATGAGAGACACTCAACAACACATCCATACTGTCAGGAAGAGAGAGCAGTCCTGTGTCACGTGACCTGGGCTGAGACACCGGAAGTATCCGTGAAGGTTAAATCAACCAATCATATCGCAGGCGGGAACTCGAATATTCGTCTCAACCAATCAGCGTCCTCCGGAGCATCAGCGGCTACTTGGAGAGGAGCTAACCTCACGCAGCCACATTGCTTTGTACTCTCCACGTTATATATTTCATATTTTACTATAAACCAAGCAACAATCATCAGCTTCTTAGAAGAAATAGCAAGTCGCGTGTGAACCACACCAAACTAAAGCGGTAAGTAACGTGAAACGACTAACACCGCGTTAGCTTGACCGTTAACGTTACAAGCTAGCGTTAGCAAACACCGGTGGTAGCAGAAGTGGGCTCAGTGTAATTGCTGAATGTAACGGAAAGAGTCGTGTTATCAGTGTGAAATAAAATATATGTATTGTTTAACCTTCAACCAGCCAACAGAAAGCCATGTTATTAAGCCTATGTGTTAGCTTAGCAAGCTACGTACTCAGTGCGGCTGGTTGGCTAAGTACGTAACTGCTGTCCATGAGCTAGGCTAACAACAAGCTGAGAAGCTAGTCAGCCACCGTTGCTTACTTTCTTGAATATGTACAGTAACGTTAACTTTGAGAAGCAAAACATGATGACATGTTTGTCTTTATATCTCGCTGAAATGATAGTAATCAAATGCTTTGGTTGGAAATTAGCAGGGAGCCATTTGCTATTATTCAAAACATAAAACGACGTTTTCTTTGTTTTAGCTAAAACCTCATACAGCTACAAATCTGTGTGATTATGGTTTTAATTTAACATTTAGATCAAGATAATTGAATTTTCATTTACATTTAGCAGTCAAAAATCCTGAACTTTGTAGCCACTGATCTGTTAAGTCGGTGGCAGCAGTGGTTTGGTTCCTGCTTATCTTGTTTTGAATGAATTTATACCAATAATATAATGTAACAGGTGATGAACAATATAATAATATCTGTAGGAATTCAGTGCATCTCTCTGCAATCAATTATTGCTTCCCTGATGCACATTATGTAAACTTAATGTTGTAGCTGTGTCAGACAGGTTTTGATTAAACTCTGTGGACATATTTGAAGCTCTGGTTTGTGGTGTTGAGCTAGTTTACACATTGTAAGGTGTTAATGTTGTGCCCACCTCTGTATATTGTTTTTTATCAAAGCACTGTTGTATTTAACCATGTCATTGTGCATCAACTAGGTCTCATTTAAGTCAACTTCAGCCTTAATATGTTACCTCTTTGCAGATGACAGGCTCGAACGAGTACAAGCTAAACCAGGGACCAGAGGACAGCATCTCTGCTGTCAAGTTCAGCCCCAGCACAGCCCAGTTCCTGCTGGTCTCCTCCTGGGACTGCACCGTCCGTCTTTATGATGTCGGAGGGAACACCATGCGGATGAAGTACCAGCACACAGCTCCAGTTCTTGACTGTGCTTTTTATGTAGGTCACAGATTTTTTTTTACATTTGCTTAGGTTCCTTACGGCCATCTGGCACACACAGATAACATTCCTTTTTTTATTTGCAGGACCCGACACATTCTTGGAGTGGAGGTTTAGATGCACAATTAAAAACTCACGATTTGAACACAGACCAAGGTATGTCACAAGAGTACTAATAAAAGGTTTCAGGCACCTGTCTGCAATTAATTTGCTGTATGTGATTTATTTATGTTGCTCATTGATATTATCCTCGAACAGATACAATAGTTGGAACACACGATGCCCCCATTCGTTGTGTGGAATACTGCCCAGAAGTTAATGTCATGGTAACGGGTAGCTGGGACAGATCGGTTCGGCTCTGGGACCCAAGGACGCCCTGCAATGCTGGCACCTTTACTCAGCCTGAAAAGGTAGAGCAAAAATACATAGTATGCTGTTGTATAATATCGTGTAACAATGTAGTAAACGTGTGAAGGATTATATGAGTGACTTTACTGCAGGAACACCTAAGGAACCTACAGCCTACACGTTTCTCTGTGTCTGTTTTCTGTCCCAGGGTTAACATCTAAATCCAAATAAGATGATATTAAAGTCACAATGACATGGAATTTTTAGAGCTTCCCGCTTTGTTAATTTAATATATTCTTCGAAGAAACAAGATATGTGGGAAGGACGTAACATGAAGAAGTGCAAGCCAGTAGAAAAGAATACTTCTTTGCTTAAGTTAATGCATTTTCAGTAACACCTTTCACAAGTGCACATCGATGTAGCCATCAAAGATGTATAGTGTTCCAGAAAGCACTTAAATAAGCACGTTATTAAATTGGACATTTGCCTGAATACCTAAAAAGAAAAAGAAAAAATCAAGACCTTGTTATTTTGTTTGTCAAATAGTTATATATTACATTGGTGAAGGTCTTATTTCATTGTGACTCATTCATTGTTACTTGTGTTTGTTTGTGTAGGTGTTAAGACTTCATTGCCAGTGTTGTGTCTTCCATTTAATTTATCTTGTCTCTTTTGACTGTGTGAAAGGTGTACACCCTCTCTGTGGCTGGAGATAGGCTGATCGTTGGCACAGCTGGAAGACGAGTCCTGGTGTGGGATTTGAGGAACATGGGCTACGTACAGCAAAGACGAGAGTCCAGTCTCAAGTATCAGACTCGCTGCATTAGAGCCTTCCCCAACAAACAGGTACACTTTGAATTAGAAGCGACTTTTAATCAATTAAAGTGTGCACAGCTCTACTGAAAGATACAGACAACAGTTAAAGGGTAAGATTAGTATTTTTCAACCTGGACCCTTTGTTCCCATGATTTAAATAGTCCAAGCAGCAAATGGGGACAATAATTTTGGAAACTGGTCCAGTATTGAGTGACACCTCTACAGCCAGCACCAGCAAAACAGGCTGTGTTGTAATCATACGTATTCAGACTGTCAATTTACGTCCACTAAAAGTGCTTGTTTTTGCCACTGACATGTTCAGATTAATATTCAAGGTGTCTGACAACCTGATCTAGAGATATACCTTTTCGGTAAGTAGTAAGATAATTTTGTTTAACCATAAACAGACCCAAAATTGCCATGTGCAAACCCACCAGACTCTTATTACTATAAAACACACTTCAGAGTTGAAAGAAACACAATTAAACATCATTCATCTTTCAACTGTTCTGACAGCCACCAACTTTGGTTTGGTTGAAACAAACCCTTAATTCATCCAGTTAGATGTAAAGATGTGCTGGCTCTTCACACATTACACTTACTGTTTATTTTTTTGGTGTCTGGTGGGTTTGGTGATAGCAATTTTCAGAGCTGTTTCTGGTTAAACTAAAAAGGATCTTACTCTTCAAAAAGGTGTATCTCTGCAGGGATCTTTTCCATAAGTAGTGAGACACTTAAAATAATAACCCAAACATGTCAGTAGCAAAAACCAGTTCTTTTAGAGGACATAAATTGACAGATTTTGTCACCAAAACATGGGAAAACAGTGCCAAAGTTATAAATATCAAACTTACCCTTGAATACTTATCATATAATTTACTCCTCAGACAGCCTGTTTCAGATATGGATTCCTGTGTTCATGAAACTAAGTTGGATTGTAACTTCATATTTTCTGTCTTGGCTCCAGGGCTACGTCTTGAGTTCAATCGAGGGACGTGTAGCTGTGGAGTACCTGGACCCAAGCCAGGAGGTTCAGAAGAAGAAGTATGCCTTCAAATGCCACAGGCTGAAGGAGGAGGGAATCGAGCATGTTTACCCTGTCAATGCCATCTCATTTCACAGTATTCATAACACCTTTGCCACAGGTACGACCGGCTAGTTGGTACTTGACTAAAGATTATTTGTTTCCTCCTACATTTAGTTTGTCTCTGTAATAATTTTATTTTTATAAAGCTCATGGATTTTCTTATGACCTTTAGCGTTGAGCCTCCAAGGTTGCATGAGGAACACACAGTTATTACAGATCCATATCTCAGCAGTAACACGGTCTAAATCTTTTGAGGTTGACCTTGAGCCTCTCCTTCTTCCAGGTGGCTCAGATGGCTTTGTGAACATCTGGGACCCGTTCAACAAGAAGCGCCTGTGTCAGTTCCACAGGTACCCGACCAGCATCGCCTCGCTGGCCTTCAACAACGATGGCACCATGCTCGCAATCGCCTCCTCCTACATGCACGAGAAGGGCGACATCAGCCACCCAGAGGACGCCATCTTCATCCGCCAAGTCACAGATGCCGAGACAAAACCCAAGTGAGTCTCCCTCACCTCTCGTGTCCTCACTCAGTGTAACGGGTCGCTACTCACTGCATCTGTGAGCAGCTGCATTTACAAGGAGCACGTCCAGCTGCGGCATAATGCTGATCTGTATCTCCGTCCGTCCACTTTTCAATATCCGACGGTTGAAAGATAGACAGATGAGAACTTGAAAATCCTCCCAGCAGTTTGTGTGTCCATGCTGCCATAAATATACACTCTGTAGCCAGACAGATAGAAACCTGCTCTACAGTGTAATGCAATCCACGACAATAGCCGTGTAATAAATACTACCTTTGTGAAACTAAATCAGTGTTTGACCCGGAACTGTAATAATACCATTTAAAAATGTATGATTGTCTGTATGTAGTCTGTGGTAAGAAAAATTCCACTCAAACAGTAGCAGTGGTCTAGCATAGCCAGACTTATCTCCACTGTAGGTGTCAGTGTTAAAGAAAGGTCTGGAATTACAGATTATCATTCTGCTACAGGGGCAATACACTCTGGTTTGATCTATTTCTGCAGGAGCTCACTAGACTAGGTCTGCCCCCGACTAAGAATTTTCCTAGCCGATTAATAGTTGTCATTTAGGGCCATTAGTCGACTAGTCGCCCTCATGTTTACGATACTAATTTAATTATTAAATGATATATTTTGGGCGGGGCAACACAATGGTTTGAGTTGAAGGTGTGAGAAAGAATAGTATCAGTAACATTGTTAACACTGTGCTACGTTACAGAGAAACACAAACCGTACTAATGAACCTTCATTAATATAGGCCTATATTTTATCTACAAGTGCACGTCACACACTGAGCGAGCCGCCTGTTAATGACGCTGTGGGCTAATGGGCATGTAGCTACTTCCATGTTTCAGAAGATACGTCATGTTTGTAGTCACCCAATGAATCTGAGTTTACATATCACCTTGGGTTCGTCCTTCACCTTCTCAAAATGATCCCACACTTTGGATTTCCTGCCCGACATGTTATTAACTAGCCTGTGGAATAACTGCAGGTACCAGCGCTGGAAATTAGGGAGCGTACACATGCTGTGTCTTTAACCACCTGGAAAAAGTGAGGTCAGGCACTGAGAGCTACTCTTGTGCCTTTTCTGAGAGTATCATGACTAAGCAACCAATGACATTTTGCCGACTAATGACTTCTCTGGTTGACTAATTTTTGGGCACCTATTAGAGGGCAGCCCTACACTGGACCCATTAAAACCACAGACGATTTGCTGGCTGTATACAGCTCTTGCAGAACGTTATTTAGACGATATCACAGGGGCTCATGTGAGGAACAGATCGGTACATTTGTTAAGTACATTTCACTGACACATGTCGCCACCAGAGTGGCAAATCAGCTCCGACTGGCCATGTCAAAAATGGATCAGCATCCAACTCTTCATCAAAGCCTGCCATTTTCAGCATGTGAGTTGTTAGCTTGGAGTTGTTGTTTCGCATAGCAAAGGAAATGTTAACACGCAGGTAGCGGAAGAAAGGGAGAATGCCAGCCTAAATCAGCCAACCTACGTCAGGCTAATAGACACATTCTGCACCAGGTGAGTCAGACTACTTGAACAGGAACACAGTAGCACATCGTTTACCAGTTTTCCCTTAGAGAGAATTGTGAGGGTTGACTCATGTTTTGTTAAGGTTGAATTTAGCTGTAATGTCAATACAAAATGTTCCCACTTATGTCACAGTGACTTAGGAGGAAATAGCCTCTTCTGGTTGTTCCAAGTGTAATAAACATCTATCTTAGCAGATCTTTGTTTTGCTCAGACTGTACTGAACCTTAATGAATCTGTTCTCTCCTGTTTTTGGTTTTCAGATCAACCTGAGTCTGCCTTCGAATGGTTCCCTCTGCATATGAAGCCTTTATCACATTTGGGTTATCTGCTGGCATCCAGTGTACCATTACCATATTGTTTGTCGCATGTCTTTCCATTCCAAAAACAGTTTGTCTTTCTTGTAAGTAAATGTTTCCTTTCTTTTGTGGCTCTTGTTAAATATTTCATTGTTTCATGTTTGTTCTAAAAAACAACTACCACTTTTCTTGACTAAAACTATTTTTAAAACGAACCTTCTGGCTTATTGTTTGGTTATTTTGGAGTCATCGAATACAACAGTTTTGTTCACTGCAAATGATGGAGTTTCATTTAATATCGTACTGAAGTTGTCCTCAGTTCAGTCTTATAGCACTAATACGAGTGTGACACTTTGACTGTTAATAAAACATTTTTATCTCAAGTTTTGACCCACAGTGTTCAGTTTTGTCACATGTACTACCTGCGAAAGCAAAGCTGAGAAATGCCAGGAATGTGTCAGGGGCAGAAGAAGCTGTTTTCTTGATGATGTGTTGAGGGAAAGCGATGATCCAGCTCGTCTTGCCGAGGGCTCCACTTGCCCCCAGACAGTGACCTCTGTTGATAGACATCAGAGGTCTGTGGCCTAAACCAGGTTCTGCTTTATTATTGGGGGACATTGGGGGGAAAACTGCTTAACTTGATGACTTGGCTCCATCGAGCCAACAGAGGGGAGGAAAGGTTCAACGCTAAAATAAAATGGTCATGTTGCTCATTTTAAGATTTCTCTTACTTTAAAAGGTGCATTATCCTTTGAGTTAATTAAGGTTTACCAGGGTGGAAACACTGCTATCCATTGTTACGGTTTCACTGCAGCGGTGGGATTGTTCTTAACTTGTGTTTTTAAGAAATATATATATAGATAGAAACGTTAAAGGTCCAGTGTGCAGAATTTAGGGGCATATATTATTGTATAATCACCTATAAATCAGAATTGTGTTTTTGATACCTCAGAATGAGTCGTTTATATCTACATATCAAACAGGTCCTTGTCTATGGAGTCTACCACGTTGCACCACCATGTTTGTACAGTAGCCCAGAGCAGACAAACCAAACACTGGCTCCAGATAGAGCCATTCACATTTTTGTATCAGCCTTTGTGGTCAGCAGCAGCTCTGCGATTAGCAGCATCGGAACAGATTATCATTTTATTTTTTAAGGGTGAAACGGCTTCATTTGATGTTTATACTGGTGTAACTGACCCAGTCTGTTTATTTTGGAGAGGAGGAGACCTCTGTGGATAATTCAGTTCCTGAGGCCTGTACCCGAAGCCAGTTCAACTTACCCAGGATATCTTTTCATTATCTGGTTTGACTAATCCTAACGTTAGCCATCTGGATAACCTGTACTATTAAGCTGGTTATCAACTAGTTCTCTCAACTCTGGGTTTTCCTATCCAGCCACGAGCGCATACATGAGAAAGAGGCAGAGATGTTGGATACGAGCAACATCATCAGAATCATGAATGAAGTAGGCTGCTTCATATAATAGGAGATGAAATGGTAGCAAAAGTGTCTGTGACTACGAGACAGTAAAATGTCAGTGGTGTGGGATTTAAACGATACAAAAAATATCCAAAAACACACCGTCTGCCAAGATTTAAATTCCGTGCAGGTGTCACTGAGCTATGGACCTTTGTGACATGAGTATAGAGTATTTCTTGCTCTTTAGTTGGATGATGATGAAACTACCTCTTATATGTCACATGAAACACTTTAAAGTAACACCAGACTGTTTCTGCTGCTGAAGTAAAGAGAAAGAAAAGTAGTTAATGACTGATGAGGTCTGACTAACCCAAATGTTGCATTTATAATAACAGGAGCCAGTTAACTGTGTGTAAATTATTTTACTAATAAAATATTAGCTGTTTTAACCTAAGAATGTCTAGATCTAAAATGATCAGAGAAAAAATGTTAGCACACAGCAGGTGCTGGGCTAGTGTGACGTGAACTTACTTTTTTCAGTATTTCTACTGGTTTAAGTCACCTGAGCCATTTGTTTTGGAGAGTAAGAGACCTCCTGGCTCCTGGTTAAAAACCTCCTGAACAATCAACGCTGAAAGAATCCTAACCAGGAGAAGTTTCAGCTGGTTGTAATTTGCAATCCTCACCACTGGATGCCACTATATGCCCCTAAATCTTACACACTGCTTTTTTATGCCTAAATATTCTACTAATTGTATTATCATAGAAGATAAAGAGTGATAGCAGAGATGTTTCAGTGGTTTAATACTTCTTCCATCGTTATCGCTGAATCCATCTGCTGCTGTTTTGCAAGTTGTCACACTGGTGACAGAGTCGGATGGGATGCAGACCTTTTTAAACGCAGTATTCAGCATCACATGAATGGGAACGGCCAACGCAGCAGTGCCCTGCAAAAGTATAAGTGATGTCTTTTTCCCTCAGTTCAGATTTTCAATCGCAACTAATGCAATTTCTGCAACCCTTCAGCCGAAGCAGCAGAGGAGATATAGATGTCAATTATTCTATTTAAGAGCTCCAATTTTTTCTAATGGCTCTATCTGCTTCTGCGGTATCCTGGAAATGATTAGTTGGGATTGGTTAAATGATGTAACTAATTCCCATGATTGTTGATAATGAGCCCGTCTTTGACGTTAGATTATGACTGCAGCTTAATATGAAATGGCATTCAGTTTGGGACATAATTACAGCCCACAAAGCAGGCGGAGAGCGACCGGGGGGTTTGTTGTTGGGGCTACAGTGAATTACCTTGTTTCCTGTCATCTTTGGCTTCCGCTAAATTGGAAAATTTAGTTCATTGAGTGGCCATTGAAGTTGTTAAGGTTTTCTTGTCTGTATTGTTTAGCTGAAAATGTAATTTAGCAGCTAATTTCTCAGGTGTATTGAAGCATATTGTATATGTTTGCAACAACACACAGATTGCAAAGAGCTACAAATGAAATCACATTTATTCAGCACCCTAAAGGATTTACACAGGCCTTTAACTTAACAAAAAGCAGTAGATTAATCTGTTTCATTATCTATCAGCATTTTCCCTTTCAAGCCTGTCTCCACAGATCTCCCTCTTTTTTTTCCTGTGTCTTCAGCAGAGGCACAGCTAACCACATCTGTGGTTGTGTGGCCAGGCTCTGGTTTCCAACCGCTGAAATGTTGCAGACAGTTTGGCTCTACATGAAACCGTTACATGACAATTAAAATGGGTGATTGTGCTCCAACAGCCTGTCATGTGCATTTAACCCGACCACAAAAGGCTCTTATGTTCACTCAAGAGGGCACGGATGACCTTCAACCAGACACCTTATCTCTCAGGACCGGCTTCTAATATTATATCAAGTTAATGATACCATCCTTCATTAGCTGTGTAGAAGTGGGGAAATCACATGATGCATCAGGAAAATGTTGACAGCATTCTGTTCTATGGTTTGTCTTCTGTTTCAAGACATGGTGGCACCATGCAACAGTGCAGTTTCTTACCCAGTAGATTTTAAGAAGCAAACAGCAGCATTATTTCATTTTTATAACACTATAAATATTTACACACCAAAAATTAGTTGTCAAATTGCGAGGCTTTCCAACCATGTTGGGACGTGCTTGCATGAAGATGATGTTGAAAATCTGATATCCACTGATGGCAGTAGTTGAGCAACAGAAAATGATCGCGGATACAAGTGGCCAAAATGAGTTTCCTCCATGGGGTGTCTGGGCTCAGCCTTAGAGATAGGGTGAGGAGCTCAGACATCTGGAGGGAGCGTGGAATAGAGCCGCTGCTCCTTTGTGTCGAAATGGGTCAGTGGAGGTGGTTCGGGCATCTGATCAGGATGGGTGTTCTGGGGAGAGGGATGTCTGGGGTGCTTTTCTCGACCTGCTGCCCCCACGACCCATCTTCGGATAAGCGGTTGAAAATGGATTGATGGATGGAGGTGTGTCAACCATAGATAGGCCTATTTGTTTCTAATAAAGTTTACTTCATATGGTGCAAGTAATTGCTTTACACATGATTAATATAAAAGACATAAATAAAAAATAAAGTAAAAAAATAAAGTAAAATAAAACTTCTTTCCTTCCCTTTATTGTTGTTTTTACACTTCTGTGTCTGTACTGATTAAACGTTAAGACATATGCTTTACTAGAAAGTGGTCTGACCCACGTCTTATCTGAACAGAGTCATCAGACTGAGCCAAAATGAGGATTCTGGTCTTAAGTTGGCGTCCTGTTTCCAGTACATCCCAGCTGGGGAATGAAACCCGAGCTTTTCACTTGGACATGGCTGTGGCCTGCCACAGCACCTCACTCAGAGCTCCCTCTGCCCTGAGGAGGCTTTTAAAGAGCTTTGGTGGGCGAGACAACATCTCCTCGAGAGCATTGTAGTTACATTAGAGCCTAATTAGACGCTGAAGCTCAAGGCCATGTAACCAACTGCTAGGTTTCACACTCGCAGCCATCCATCTCTTTACAGGCTGGGCAGGCAGGCAGCACGGGGCTGACTAGTGAAGGGGACGCTCACCTGGGAGCTGGACTATAGTAAATCAAACATCTCTGGGCGTGACAGGAGGGTCACAGGTTTTGGGCTCGAGGTTCCATTTTGGCTCCTAGGCTTTGCTCTGCAGATTAATCACTTGGTAAGGAAATGGAAATGTGGGGCACTAGTGTTTTAGAATCCGGCCTGCAAACCTATTAAACCAGATTTAATTTACAACTCTTATTTGAGAATGTGACTGACAGACTATATAGTACTATAGGGAATTTAGCTGACAGGTTTTGGCCATAAAGGACCAGAAAATATCTAAGGAGACTATACTTTGTTTTTCACCGAGGTAGAAAAACATCCCCCTGCAGAGCCGAGGAACCACCACCGTTTTAGACGTGCGCATGCGTAAGTACCAAACTCTCAGTTGTGTATTGTACGGAGGGAGACTGCTAAGTACACATTTAAGATTGTTGTGGTAAAAATAACGTTAGCCTTGCCTTCACAAACACTTGTTTAATGAAAAAATAGCATAGCATAGCTAGCTAGCATAGACATCCATTTTTGACTGACAGGAGAGTGTTAGCCCCTGGTTGCCCACATTAAAAATGATTGATAGATACCCCGCCCTCTCGACCTAGCGCATGCAATTTGATAAAGACACTTGAGGCCCTCTTAGGATTAATTATAATTACTATGGAGATGCCTCTGCTTCCAATCTTGTGCTACTGTCAGGTTGAATTTCAGTGTGTCCAATACTTTAGTTTTAGACCAAATACCTTCAAAATTAATGACATTACATCAGCCTCAGATGTACTTTGTGTTTATGGCTAATCCGCAAATGTTAGCATGCCAACAGGCTAGTTTTAAGATGGTGAACATGGTAAACATCCCCGCTAAATATCAGCATGTTAGCATTGTCAATGTGAGCATGTTAGCATGATGACATTAGCATTTTAGCACTCCTGGTTCCCTTGCCTCAAAGTCAATGGGTTGTTTGAATGTGTTTTTGATTAGATGCCTGAAATTAAAGTCTGTGGTTAAAACAAGCATAAGAAACTTTAATGGTTTGTTCTGCGACATTAAACAGTAAATACCCCACTTGTGAATTTTGAAGCCTTTACATGGCTTAAAGAAGCTGCTAACAAGTGGCTGCGTGAGACTACATCATGGTGAACATGGCTTAACAGCCTCTTAGTGGTGGTGACGTTGAAGTCATGCGACCATAGTGTATTTAGTTCATAGCCAAACATTAGCTTTTTTTCTACTGACAATTGCATTTATGCTTCAAAAATCAAGTGGTGCTTATTCATGAAGATTATCTTGCGGAACAAAATGGAGTGTCATACATTTTGTTTGCCAAAGAGCTTATACTTTGCAATAATCAAAAATCCAGTAGAAAAATCCTATTGGCTTACTGCAGGGGAACTAGGGCAATGCTAACTTTCACGTTGGCCTACGATTAAACGCCATCCCTGCAGCACTCTATTGCCTGTACATGTTCAAGCCTATATTTATCCCTACTTGCCTTTCCTAAAAACTAGGCAAAACATACCCCAGTAAACATTCACTTCTAAAGGTAAATTGTGAAAATTGATGCTTTAGTGAAAGCCACCTGACAAACTGATGAATGTGTGTATAAAGAAGGCAGGGGGCAGCCAGTGCACCGGGGTCATGTTTGAAAATGTATGACCAGGGGGCACCAGAGCCGCAGAGATGAAAGGTGAAAACACTCAGAAAAGTGAACTCTTGTTCATGACATTCACCCAGGAAAGGAAACAGCTCAGCTCCAAACAACTGAAAAGTTTTAGCTCTGCAGATTTATATTTTCATATCAGGTTTGTTCTGATTAAGTGGTTAAGGTGTTGCCTACAAAACGGACACAGCGCTCGACAGGTTCCTACTGATGAAGGACACCCTTCCCATGTATAGGGTGTCATATTGAACCATGACTGGTTCGTTAATGTCCTCCAGGGTCGAAACCACAAGTACTTAAACTTAACTGATCCACATCCTATTTAGAGCCACCTGTCAGGCTCTGTGAGAGCTGATAGCAGCTCCTGCGGATAACATATTCCACTTGAAAACATAGAACCTGTTGCATTGTGCATATGATTTTGCGGTCAGCTTTGGAGTGACAGTTTTCTTTATACTGTCAAAAAAATCCGGCGAGGGCAGATCCCAGGGGGGACCTTGTAAAACTTGTTATCCCCATTTAAACCAAAATCAGATTGCAGGGCTTTTCAGGCCAGCTTCTTTTGTACGCTCTCCATGTCTATGAGACCCTCTGTGCTGTTTAATGGGTTCATGGCCACAGGGCAAGGGTTACAGTTTGTCCTTCCTGCAATTAGCATTCACGGTTAGCTTAGCAGAACTAATGCACCACATCTTTGAGGCTCAGGTTCCCTGTGTGCCTCTGAGTGACTGCGGGCGGGATTTAACTGACTCCTTGTATCCATTTCAACCTGCTTTATTAGATGTTATTGGCAAAATCCCCTGAAGAATACAATTTCAAGCCAGCTATTATCAGCCAATTAAATGCTGGTGTCACATTGTTGTTCTCAGAATAAAACAGAGGATAAGTGTATGCATACTGTGATACACATCACAGATCAATACGGCCATTTCAGCTCTGTTGTCGATCTGTTTGTCTCTTATTTTCTCATATTTCTCCATAACAGAAAATGCAGTCTCTATTATTGTCATTATTTATATATACTGGTTCACCCTGTGACATTTAGGTCAAGACACTGTGATCTCATGGCAGTTCAGGAACATTTACACCAGCTCTATTGTGGCAGCAGTTGTGGGCCGTGGGGATCTCATGGGTCTTAAGTGACACCTCTGTTAAACCGAAGCAGCTCGGAGCTGTTTTCTGCTGTTAGCTTTCTCTGTTGTTGTGTAATATTACATAGTTTATGTGCAAACTCATAGATGTTTATGTAGCATTGTTTGAGAACTATAGCAAATATTTAGGCTGTAATGCATCTTTTTTCAATGATGGGGGTCAAGTGACAACAGACATAAAGTACAAACAAACCAGGACCGTAAACACCTATTTAACACTGGGATGGACCATTTTCAATGTACACCTCCTGTGACCCATTCCTCCAAGAGGGTCTGGGGGGATTTTGCTAAAGATAAATGTTTAAAACATAACATTTAAACTGACCATTTAAAGCATTTGAAACAAAAGTCCTAGATCCAACCCGTTCTCACTCCCAATTTATCAAATACCAACACTCGGACAGTGGCCCTTGGTGTCAGACACCAACATATGAGGCACCCTTTCAGTGGTGGTATACAGTAGTATAAAGAGTGAGAAGGGCCACATAGGATGCGCAAGTGGGGAGGTGGATGTTTCAAACAAACTCTGGACTTTCACCTGGGAGACTGCTGTTTGTTTCCCATTTACAACCAAAAGTTAATGACGTAGTGTGCTAATATGTGTAGCATACTAGGCTAAGGAAGTATGTCACATAACTTACTTATAGAATACATCCTGTGGATGTGCTGGGATGCATCGTCAGTGGTGTATCCTGGGGTCATTGGGTGTTTTTCGGGTCTTTTCGAATGACCACTGGGCCTTCCCTCCTCAGCCAGAGCCACCTAGTTGCTCTCTCTGCGGCATTGATGATATTCTTGATGGCCCTCCTCTTAGCCAGCCCTGCTATCCCCAGCTTTGTGAGGACCCTGCAGAGTGACTGGCCTGCAAAGCCCTGCCATCACACCTCAACTGGCTCACAGCGGGTGTTCCAGCCCTACCTCTTCCACTGCTCTGTCTGCTCCTGGAGCTTGGAACGTTTTCGCTCTTGGGTTTCATCCATGCGCTCCTTGTCCTCCTCACTCCTACAGTGAGTTCTACTTTGATCACTTGTTTGGTGGAATCAGAAAAGGTGACCATGTCTGGACGGAAGGTTGTTGAGGCATTGTGTTCTGGAAACTGCAGCTGCTTGCCAAGATCAACTCTCAGATGCCAGTCGCCTGCTGAGGCTTGGTTGTGGGATGCTTTTCTCTCCAGCCTTAACAAGGGTTATGATCGTCTTTGGGCGATGGTGTTTGCTGGTGGTAATGGCTGAGGCTACTGTTTCCACAAATGCTTTTAAGCACTTGATCATGCAGTAGCAGCCTTCTGCAAGGGCCTTACTTATTCTAAGTCAAACCATGATGTTTTCACTAAACCTAACCACGTGCCTTTGCTGCCTTAACCTAAGAAAGTAAACCTAAAATCTTCTTTTTTTTACCCATGTTCTACATTTGTTTTTGAAAAGAGACAGTGTGCATTTAACAAGCAGAAACTGTACATTTTTTGTGGAAACAGTTTATTTTGAAAATACACAATTCATGTAATGAGAGTAAATTGATATGCTGTCCCTGAGTGTCCAAAACGGTTACTGATACCTGAATGCCATTTTAGAGAGCCAGCATATGATTGAGCCGTACAAGAACATATATGACTATTAATGACTTTTTTTATGAGATTTTTATAACATTCTGTGTGACATACCATGTCATGGCTGGACTGGTGGAAGAGTTTGCGAGACAGCTGGGAGCTCACATCAGATGTTTACATCTATTAGCAGAGAGTAGACCCTACTCACACTGGTGTCACTTCACAGCTTTTAAATACTGCAAAAGAAAAGGTCATGGATTATGTAACCTTTGCTGTCTTGACATGAATAGTATCCGATATAACCACAACCTGAGCATGTGCTGGTTTTGTCTCCTTTGAACCCAGATTCAGAACGTCAGCGCGTTCTCATTAAATGCGTTCAAGGTTTACTGTTACGCTGGAAATATTGCCCAATTTTAAGCCCTTTATGGGTGACAGTTTGATAGTGACTTTTAAGTGTGCTACATGGCTTAAGTTGAATTAAAACAATAATTTCTGTAAAGGCTTTTACACATTAAAGCACAGAACCAAATGATGTTTCAGTTAATAATTACATTTATAAAACATTTCTCACATACTAAGACCCAGGTTATTGCATTGATATAAGCAAATTAAAATGTTAATAAAACAAGATACTGAATAAACTGAAGTATGAATACAGATAGATATAAGGTCAACATGACAACAACGTGGAATGATGCAATTTCCAGGTAATATATAGGCCTTCAACATCCAAGAACTACAGTTCAGTGAAAGAAATTGAAAGGGAATGTTCAGTGTTATTACTAGTTAATGTCTGTACTTATTATGGACGTGGAAAAGGGTGTTTAAACTCCAACCTGTGGTTAAGCAGGGAAAAATCTATGTTATTGATGATAAAACACATTTGTCATTTCCTAAGTGCATTCTGTCTGAGTGATCAGCGACTGCAGTGCATTACAGAGTCGAATCAATGACACACAAAGAAAGAGGTGCTTTCATAAACAGCTTTTGATTATTGGACGTTATTAACTTTTCTGAATTCAGTGAAGTGAAACAGTGTGTTGTCCCATCGACTCAAATGCAGATTAAGCAAACTAATGTGAACGCAGAGATCAATGCATTCATCCAGTGATGTTTCTGCGCGTAGAGCGGCAGTGCACTGAGAAGTCTGGCTCTAATTCATCATCGTCCACACATTATATTATTATTGATGGCTCTCGCCTCGGGCTAGTCCATTTGTTTTTCAGATTTGTGACAGGCGGCAGAATGCTGGATCGAGGTTTATTCTGCAGCCGTGCCAGCAGCATCGCACACAGCTCTCTCTTATTTATCTATTGATCATCATACCTCCCAATAATCTGGCGCCTGACACATTTGACAACATTATGTGGAACAGGTCAGAGGACAGCGCTAATGAAACTGAATGATGGATGTGGTTATCCGCAGCATTAACCTTGCTGATAGTTGTCACAGGCAGCACATTTATGCACACGTAGCTGTGACCCTGCAGCGCCTGCCAGGATTGCCATGAAAATAAAGAGGCGAGCATTCATTGAGGTGGTCCAGAGGCATGTAGGTAAAAAAAGAGAAAAAAATATTATGCAATTAAACAGAACATCAGTGCTGCAGCCAGCATTTGCATTTTAAAAGGTGTCTAAAACAAGGCATTTAAATGATCATGTTTCAGCGTGAAGCAGGTCCTAATTACAAGATAAAATATGGTCACTGAAAAGGTTCACTTTTCATTAAAATTTCAGCAGCTTCTAACCTAGACTTCCACCTGCAAATGACCAAAATTACGCTCACTGAAAAGGTGCTGTTGGAGAAATATTAAGTTTGAAAATTGGTCTGGGAAAGGAATAAAACAGCCCAATCGCTACAAGAAATGCTGGCATTGTACGTTTCATCAAACCATGAATACTGTACATTTACACATTTCATACCTATCATATCAACAACTCTGCAGTGATGCAATATATAAGCTGACTTTGTCATTGGAAGGTGGAGGGGATGGTGTGTGACCAAGGCAAGTCAACTAGCAGCAACGCCTGCCATGCTGCAGACCACTGTTCGAGATTGACAAACAAGAAAACCTGTTGTGTTTTAATGAGTCACTGCTGTGTTTCCAACGGCTTTTTAGGCTCCAATCATGGGTGTTTTGAAGCAACCTGTTAGAAGGGATAGTAGCGCGAAAAGTAGTTGTTTTTTACGAAGACGTCACAGTGTTTTCTGCGGGGATTGTGCCCAAAAAACTGGGTATTTAACCACATGTGAACCACAGCGTTGTTGGTTTGCAGAAATGTACAATGCCGCCGTACAATGTTTCATATATATTAAATCAGGGTTTATAAAGTAATGTAATATATAAGTACCCTGGAAATCCAGAGTTCTCGCGAGAGCACAATTTGAATTTGCTCAGCGAGTCATTCTGCCAATCAGTAATGATGCTCATTACCCATGCCGTTGGAGCCGAGCTGCACCAATCACATTGGTGTATCTGATATAGGCGGGCCAGAGGCGAGCTAAACAGATGACGACAGCGCTGCGACAACAAAGTCTGGAATCAGTCAGTAAACATTGCAAGATGGCTACAGATGAACACCAGTTGTTTGAAACGGCTTTGGCAGCTACAATGAACGAGTTAGACTTGGCTTTTTCTCTAAAAGAGGAACAGAAGACAGCGCTTGAATCATACGGCAAGAGTCTAATCTACCAGTTAGCTCTGCTGGTAGCGCTCTGGATACGTCACACCGTGTATTGTTCTGATTGGTCGTAGTGTTATCCAATTGCGTGCAGTGATATTTTGGGTCTGGATTTCCAGGCTAATATATAAGCACACTTTCATCTGGAAGTGGAGGGGGTGTTGGTCTGCCAAGCTGCAGACCACTGTTTGAAACCGACAAACAACAAAACGTGTTGTTTTAACGAGTCACTGCTGTGTTTCCAATGGCTTTTTAGGGCTCCAAGTGTGGGTGTTTCGTAGCAACCAGTCAATGTTTTCAAGCGGCTTTTAGGCTCAAAACATGAGTGTTTTGTAGTGATCCATTGGCAGGGATAGCATCACAGAAAGTGGTTGTTTTTTTTACCAAGACATTTCTGCATTTCCTGTGGGGATTGTGCCTCAGAAACTAGGTGCTTTATGCTAAACATGTTTTTCTTTCCTGAGCATGACCTAGAGCTTTTTGTCCCTAAATATAACCACATGTAAATCACAGTGTCCAGCATATCCACTATATAACTTGCAAATGTAACGTATCCATGGTTTTCAGAAACGTACAGTGCCACCATTTTTTCTCATGATTGGGTTGGCAAACAATGAACACATTACATTTGCACGTTTCATACATATTAAATCGATATTGATAAAGTAATTTAACATTTAAGCACACTTTGTCATCTGGAGGTGGGGGCATGACATAGCATGACATGTTTTAATGAGTCACTACTGCATTTCAAACGGCTTTTTAGTCTCCGAGTGTGGGTGTTTTGTAGCACCCTATCTGTGTTTTGCCAGCATCTCTTTAGGTGTGTTTCCATCCGCCTTTCAGGCTCCAAACATGGACATTTTGTAGTAACCCATCAATGTTTTCAAGTGACTTTTTAGGCTCTGAACATGGGTGCTATGCAGTGACCCATCAGCAGGGATAGTATCACGGAAAGTGGTTGTTTTTTTACCAAGACATCTGTTCTGTATGTGAATCTGTATGTGTTTCTTTGCTGCTGTCCCTTTTCCCTCCACTGCAGAGCTGCCCAGGTGTGCTGCATTACTTAACAAGGTGCATTGAACCTGGCATAGAGGAGGTGATTAAGAGCTCCTGTGCCAGCAGAAAAGGAGAGAGGCTTCTGGTGTGGGGACCGGTCCTGTTGCCTCTCAGCCTGGGATTTTTGTTGTCTTGTATGCTCCCATGGATTTGAGGGTTTTAAAGATGTCTTAAGAGTTTTTTGTGCCTAAACACAGCCACATGTAAATCACAGTGTTCAGCGTATCTACGCTATAACATGCAAATGTAACGTATCTATGGTTTGAAGAAACATACAATGCATGATCTTTTCCTAACAATAACCAAGTGCTTTTTGTGCCCAAACCTAACCACATTTTCAACGTATCTGTGACATAATAACGTGCAAATGTAACTTATCCATGGTTTGCAGAAACACACAATGCCAGCATTCTTTGTGGTGATTGGTTTGGGGAGACCATATTGTTTGGGTGATAAAAAGAACGGTAGAGCTGCTTGAAGCAAGAGCACGATCCTTTAAAAACACATCTGGTTTATTTTAACTCTAGTAAATAGTCAACAAAATAGATTTTGTGCCAGCACAATGAGAAATTAAACCACACACGAATATCTTCACTTATATTTATGCAAAACGGATAAAAGTGAGCAGATATTTTCCACTTCTGGATTTTTGTCCAAGTCTTAGAAAGCAGGTAGAAAATGACATTGTAAAAAAAAAAAAATCACATTCTGCGTGAGCACTGTGAGTGAAGTCATAAGAGAGGTCTGTAACACCAGGCGTGAAGTGAGCTGTGTGACTGCGCTGTGCTCCTCTCCACTCCATCCATCCATCCCCGCCTGGCTAATGTATCCCTCTCAATAGCTGGGGACAAGGGGAGAAAAGACTGCTTGTGTGAAGCACAAAAAGCCCCATCGCAGCCACGTTCGCCACAGTAATTGGCAAGGAAGCTTCATTTCATTCACTCCTGTATGTCTTTTGTTGTCCGGTAGGTTTTTACAAGTGTGGTGCTTTTGAGGGTTGTTTAAAGACTGGCTAATTTTTGCAGCCCCCTGCCTGTTGCTACCCATGTGCCCATTTATTTATCCTTTTGTGAATGCACAATTGAAAGATTCTTTCTTTTCTTTTTTGTCCAACACTGAAGTGTATTAATAACTAAACATTTAATAGAGTCTTGATGATACTTTTGAGTACCCTACTTAATTTTGAACATCTGCAAGAGGTGGAAAAACATTTAATCTCTTATGAATCCCGCTGCTTTCACTCTGAAAGCTTTGTTGCTGTTCAGTAAAGTAGCGGTCACAGAATGGAGGTTGGTGGGCATTAGAGGGACAGCCTTTCTCCTTTCATCATCACATTGTAGTAGTTGTATAAAAGCCTGCAAAATGTAGCTTGTAGTTATGTTTTTGCCACAATTACACTTTATGCGGTCGTAAAATGCATTAAAATCTTTCACTATGTTACACCAAGCACTAACCTTCTGATACATCAGCTTTATTTGAATGCTGATGCGAAGAAAGGTCTTGCAATTTTCTTTTTCAGGTTTAATTCAGTTACTGTATGTATTTTTTTTTTTTATCACAGATGTATTAATGTAAGTATCTACGTGCAGCCGTAACAATGCTTTTTGACAGTGGTTTAGCTTGTGCCCCTTTAATATAAAGCCCTGTCTACTTGTGAATGGAACAACTCAGATAAATAAGTTTAATTTTGAGAAGCAGGGTCCTGACCTTCATTGGTATATGGTCTTGAATGTCAGCAGTTCTTACTGGGTCTATTTCTTTAGCATAGAGTAGTTTGAGTAATAACTGTTGACAGCAGGGTCTTTGGATTATCCAGTGTAACCTGTGACATTGTTTCTTGAGACGTCGTAGCTGTTGAGTTTTTAGCAACGCTATATGAATGAAAATGTCGGTCCAGTGTTTGGTCCAGGCTGAAATATCTCATTGGATGAATTGGAATTTGGTGCAGACATGCAGAACGCACAGGCGATGTATCCTAAATCCTCTGGTGTCACCATCATGCTATGTGTGTCTTTTTAGTGAGATGTCTTGAAAACCATTGGATGGATTGATATGCTACCTTTACTGGGGCATTTAATGTCTGCCTGGCAAAATCAGGATAAATTGTACAATTTTAATGTGTCCATTTGGTTTATATGGAAGCCCATTTCTGACAATGTGACAAAAAAAGATCCTGTAAGTCCCCAAAATAATAAAATGATATCTAAAAACAAAAGACAATGTCTCAAAATAAGAATTTTTCCTAAAGCTTCATTTCTCAAAATTAAAACATAGTATCTCAAAATAACAACATTATATCTTAAAATAATGACTTAGTATCTCAAAATAATAATAAACTCTCAAAATAACAACATGGTATCTCAAAATAACAACTTAGTATCTCAATATAATAACAGTATCTCAAAAAATGAGAAACTCTCAAAATAATGATGTAGTCTCTCAAAACGATGAGAAACTTTATCAATATTAAGTTTCCAATTATAATGATTACATGATCTTTTTGTCATGGCATTGAAAGACATGGGCTTCCATTGATTTATGACCAAATACCTGCTATACTAACTATATTCTCATCTACCTCAGTTGTACTTTGTGTTAGTACTAATTAGCAAATATTAGCATGCTAACAGGCTACACTAAGATGCTGATAGTGGTGAACATTATATTTGCTTAGCATCACCATATTAGCATTGTCGTTGTGAGCATGTTAGCATGCTTAAATTAGCATTGAGTTCAAAGCACCACTCTGCCTGAGTATATCAGCTGCAGTCTTGTTTAAATGTCCTGTTTTTATCAATGTTGTGAGCAGTGCAGAAAACCAGAGCAAATAAAACCAAAGCTATCTGCATGGCTAGATACCAGAGTAATGGTGTATGGTGTCAAAGGTCTATTTAACAGAAATACTTGTGTAAAACTGAGCCATTTGAAGCTGAGATAGCTGTCGTCTTTACAGGGAGATAAGAGATTCAGAGTGATTGTTAACTGCTGAATATTTATGCACTGACAGTTTCAGCACATGTTGATGTTCACATTGTGTTTATGTAAGGGCGCAGTCAGAGCCAGGAGTCATTCCTAACCGTTTCCCCACTTACAGTAAACACAGCTTCTCCCGTGGGGTTAGACTCTCACTACAACACAATCTCATCTCTAGGGCCCTTTACAGATGAAACAGGCCCGCATCTCAGAAAAATATTACAGTTAAAAGGAGCGCATTGACCTCCGCGTGAGCAGGACCTTTGAGCTAGTCAAGCTGAAGCAGCAAAATCGCACAAGATCGGTGAAAGGAAGCGTTTCAAACATTTTGGAGAGAGAAAAACAGTTATGTCCTCAAGTGCTGACCCATATGAATACAACACTGTGGTGCAGGATTTCTAACTAAATGGCTGCAGCTCGTTCCTTCGCATGTGTCATTGGAGAGGGATCTGTCCGTCATGTCTGGGCTGCTCTACAGCTCCACGTCTTGTACAAAGGAAAGGTCAAACCAGTCACCTGACCTGACAACCTTTGGGACTGTGCTGAGCGGCCAGGGGTCAAAGTTGGACACCTGGTCTGTGCAGGGTCAAGACTTTTTGTTCTTCCTGGATGTCCTGGCTCGCCAAGTCTTTCTATATGTCAAAACATGTAACCTACAGATGGTCATAACAACTCGACATGACGCACATGTTCACTGCAAAGGAAAACATATTTACAGCTGATTCTATTGTGCTATAGATTCACCTAAACTCGATATCCGGGAGGATTTCCATTTTAACAGAACCCTCATTGATTCAGTTTCCAGAGGAATTGCAGCCTGGGATCAGTTTACCTTGTTACCTTGTCACACTATGTTCTGGTCTGATCCCCATGTCCATTTCCGCTCAGCTTCCCCTCCCTCTCACCACCATGCTTCCCAACAGAGCTCTGCTTTGTCCCCGTGGCCAGTCATCCATTCCTAATATCCAGTCTTTTACCGCGCTGGAGACGCGCTACATGCTTTCAAAGAGCAGAGTGAGCTGTCCATGGGTGCCCTCCACCTCGCAAATGAAGCTCTGAAGGAACCTTGTGACCCTTATGTGACAAGTGACTTTGACTCAGAAATGTTAAATTATCAAATCTGTTTATTATGACACCAGA
The DNA here is from genome assembly GCA_035609425.1 of Epinephelus awoara. NCBI lineage: Eukaryota > Metazoa > Chordata > Actinopteri > Perciformes > Serranidae > Epinephelus > Epinephelus awoara. Next base: position 24,953,758 of record CM069313.1, read on the forward strand.
TAGTACAAATACATGTAAACATAAAAACCACAACTAAAAAACACACACACACAGCAATGAATAAAACAACCATGCTTACATCAGCTGAAGAGTGAGGTTAACAGTCATGTATAAGTTAGCTGGATGCCGAAAGTGCTAGAAGTTTAAAAAATATGAACAAAACATTTTTATTGCCCTGCATGCATCCACCACCACACACTACATATAATAAGTTCTTCAAATCCTTCTCAACCTGTATCGTCTGATTTTGCTAATAATGTTTGTCAAGTGCTGTGGAGAAAACAGTTCCTGAGGACACTCTTTAGTTCTGAAAGGAGCTGTATGCAACATTCAAAGCCTGCGGTGAGATTGACTGCACTAGGTTCTCAACATGGAGGTAGCTGAGCTAGCGGCAAGCAGCTAAAGGTGCTGACTCCATTTATAGTGCTAAAAATGGCAACAGAGTTAGCATTGCTAACTTGGAGGAGGATTGTTAGAGACGGGGCCCCGTTTACTCCTATGCAAGTTGCTTAGTGGTGTGTGGAACCAAAAAAGCTTGACTTCCTGGGTAGAAAATGACCTAGATCCTCCGCATCATGCAGAGCAGGCACACTAGAGGCCTACAGTGGCCAAGCGGCTAACTACCACTTTAGCCCTTGACTGGGGATAAAATAATTTAATCGTGCTGCTCTTCTAGACTTTAAAAATGTTATCAGACTAAGATTGGGTTTATCTGCCAGATGAAGCACAGGCTGCTAGATGGCAGTGGTACATTTTTTAGTGACCAGGTTTGTCATCGCCATATTTGCCACCACCATAGATTAGTATTCATTCACTTGCACTTGGCTACTGCTCATTTTTTATTTTTATTTACTTGTGACGTTATATAAATATCACAGGTTCCAGCAGGCGGGTAAAAAAGCGTTTCAACCTCTCCCCCCTTCTCTGTCTCTGTCTCTAATTGTCTCTGTCCTTGTCACGGTCCTCAGTCCTGACAACTGTGGTACTCTAAGCAAATTTGCAAATTCCTAGGACAGCGAGATAGCAAGGACAACCAGGATAGCTACTCTTCCTATGATTGGCTAGTACTCGTTGCTTTCATTGGCTGGATTGGTTAGGTTTAGGCAAGAGGAGTGGGTCCCTATATCCGACTGAATCGTTAAAATTCTGGTAGTGAAATGAGCCATTTTGTGGAGATTGTGAAGCTCAAGAAAACGTATTCACTGATTCACAGGCATGTCTTTCACAATGTAAGTCTATGGGAAAAAGTTCTGAGGCCCCATGGCATCACATGACAAACCTGCTATGTCAAAAAGGCTTCAAAGTCTGGCCCAGTTCCTGGGGGCTTGCTTCAATCTCTGCTCATGACGCCATCACTCCACTATATCTCTACATAGGTAATAGTTCTTTGCTGATGTGTTAAGGCTCTAAATGTCGTATGCTGCTCCTTCAAGTTCAAATATGCAAAATTTATCATAAATTCAAGCAATGTTGACCAAGATCTGAAAAAGAAGCAGAGTCTACAAAATGTGTGCGTACAATTGCAACCAACACAGCGCTGTTAGTTCAATCTGTCCCTCAGGTAAAACAGTAAACAGACGTTTGAAAAAGTGAGGAGCTTGAGTAGAGTGTAATGATGTTTCAGGTAGAGAGATGCCATGCAAAGAGATACCATCAACACAGAGAGCTCCTTCTATTGCATTAGCTAAAGGCACTGATATCTTGATGGAAATAACTTCATTTTGGCCGCGACCAGGCACAGTAAATACAATTGCTAGCTGTTAGCGCAGCTGTGTAAGCCTGGTAACTGATGGAAAGTGACTCAGACACGCTTATGAATGGTGCTGGTGGCTGCGCCTGTGCACTCTTGAATATGTTATCATCTCCTCTGCACAGTGGAGCATATTAATAAAGCACCTTACAGTTACACCGTCTAAACAGACCGTAAATCACTACCCATTAAACCCGTGCAGGCAGTGACATGCTCGGCCCTCATCCCACTAGAGGCCACCAGTATTTAACTGCCACAATTAACACATTAAACACTTCAATCCTGAACTGATGTGACACAATCAGCTGGCGTAATGATTAATTAATGGCTAGTGTAAAGTGTGGGCCAGCCCTAGAAATTCAAAACAAGAGAAAGTTAATCAGGCTAATTGTCTAAAACCATCTTCATTAGCATAATATTGGCGCTGAGGATCAAAAAATCAGGGAAATTGGCAAATGGGTCTTTTTCCTTTTCTTTCTCTTTTGTTTTTTTTAGTTTTTTTTACAATAAATGCTCACTTAAAGACATTCATAAGTTTTTAGTACAATATAATAAAATACAAACACTGCATAGTAAAAGGCACTCAGTAAAAAGGTTTGAGCTAAATTAAGAGTTTGGTTTTTTTGCATCTGCATACACACACAGTGCCATGTTGTGCTGGCTATCCTCTTCTGTCAGTTGCTGAGCGTGATGCTGTGAATGGTGTTCACTGGGATTTTGGCATCTGCTTCCTCACCGCTGATCCTGAAGATCACAGAGGTGTTGGAGGGGATGGTGGCAGTGGCGTTCAGGGATTTACCCAGCCAGCCCTGAGAGCCACGCTTGAACATTTTAACTGTTACCTGCAAAGAGAGAAGAAAACAACATACAGAAAGTGAGAGCTTGTTCAGAGACATCCTGTCTTCAAGTGGCAAAAAGCAACTGTTCTTGGATATTCGGTGCTTGTGGTGGAGTCGTGACTCTGACTGAGACCTCCTGACCTCTGACTAGAGCTAAGCAGACGCTCATGACTTTCACATTTCACCTCTACATGTACAAGCTGTTAGTTAGTCTGTGGGCTTGTAGACTAAATGTAAGGATTCTGGCTTGTTGGGAGAGGGAGTGGGTTAAATACTGGTTAAAACCTGAGGTCCATTTTGATCTGGAAAAATCTGATGATTTGCAGGTAAACAATGGCTAGCTGTTTACACTTGGTTTTAAAATGCATTTTGGCGATCCAAACACAAGTGGACAGCTGAGATACATTGCCGTTCACAACTGTGTCTTCAGCTGACCACTAGAAGGTCAAAGGACCCTGTGCACATTCATTACGTTCACACTCTCGACATCACATTAGCAGTTGTGTCAGTGCAGTTTGAGAAAACGCTGTCAGTAGACTTCAACACATTTCCCTCCGCCACTTTTGTCACCAAAACAACTACAGTGTCCTGCATTGATTATTTTCTTTTTCCTGTTACATCCTTGTTGGGCACTCCTGCCTCTTGTCTAAATCTGGCATTCTCCGGCACATGCACTGAAATTTGGCACTGATTGATTTCACGTGAAACTGTGCTCAGTGGTACTGATGTAACTCGGTCATTACCTTAGAAATACTGAGTTTGGTAACCAATCCAAGTATTTATCCCCAATTGTGATCCAATCACCCAAGACAAATGTTAAAACCACATGCAAACAGGGTCATAGACGTCTAAAAAAAGCCATCCGACCTGGTTTTAACCTAGATGCCTAGTGTATTGTAAGCATCTTTTTACCTACAAATTCCAAAATTTGTGCTTTAGGGTTGCAGCTAGCGATTAATTTCATAACCAGTTTATCGTCTCATTATGTTCTCAGTAAATAGTTAGTTGGTTAGTTCATCAACTGTTGAAAAATAGCGATTAAGAGCTAAAAGTTGCTTGTTTCATCCGACCAACAGCCTTAAAGCTTACGATATTCAAGTGGCATTTTGGCTAGTAAACTTACTTAAATAATTAGCAGAACAGGTGCTGATTAATTTTCTTTTAATCCACAGAATGTTTAATCAATACATTTCTGTCAGATATACCATGATTATTTGGAGATCTACTCCAGTTTGATGTATTACATGGTAAAACAAATCACTTCTCCTTTTATTGGAGCCCAGTTAATCATCCACTGAAATAGCCTTAAAAAATAAATGAATTAAAAAAGCTGTCAAATTTTCCATAAGCCCTCTAAAACATCGTGCAACTCTTTTCGGAGCAGTGATCCAAACGGCAGTCTGAAACAGAATAAATATTAAATTAACCTTGTTCTCACTGCGCGCTTTTTTAATTCGCTTCCACATCTTGAATGGAGTCATACCTCTCTTGATTTTATGTAGGTTGTAGGGCATAATACGCTTTAACACTACATCAAAACTGCCTGTTATGTTTGAGCCTGACAATGGAAGCCTTAACTAGATTTAGACATGCAGGTAATTGAACCACATCCATTTCAAAAAGAATGCCTCGCTGCATCTCTTGTTTGGCTGCATTTACAGGGGATAACAGAATATTACAGTGCCTTTTCACAGTCCCATTTTCTTTCACTTTAGCATTAGGCAATTTTTCAATTATTATTTTTTTCCATGTTCTTTCATCCCCGGCTCTCCATAATGTCTGGGCCTTTTAGTTAATGGTAGCGACAGTCAGAGCCCAGTATATCGGCCCTTGTCCATTTTGCAGGTCATTGTGGAAGCCCAATAGGCCTTTTATTACACCGACATCAAAAGGCAGATAAGCATTAGAGGTGGGGAGAATACCCTGCACTAGATATGTTCCCTCTTTCCTTTGTCTGCTATTGAAAGTGATCATTTTAATAGTGAAGAGGTTGGTGAGCTTTGGGGCTGATGGGAAGTGCGACACCCCTGACAGCCTACGAATATGAGCAAGTCGATAACACAACACGAGAACACAGCACACCCTCAACACCTGCACACTCTTGCTGCTAACCTAATTATCTGCAACAAAGGCCCCTGCGATTTCAGACACACATCTTTCCGCCATTTACTTACTTATTACTGTGCATTAAAACAGGCAGAAAGCGAGAAAAAAAACTCAACAATTGTGTCTTATATTGCAGCCTTGGCCGAATGCCACATGGCTTGTGTTACAATAGCATCAGACACTTCAGAATGAGTGTCTATTAATTTGGGATGCATGAAAAAATAGCTTCATGACAGCTGGTGGCAGAGAGGCGCGTAAACCAACACAAAGACATCAGAGAGGAATTATTCTAGCAAATCACAGCCAAACGTAATAGTAAGTAATCAGCAATTAACTAATTTAATGGAACAAAAGTTGAGTATTTCTATTTTCGTAGCACCGCAGTGGACACAATACTGTTTCTGTAAGTTGGACATAAGCATGAAAACTGCTTTATTTATATAGCAAGAGCAGCACGAGAGGCTATGAAACACACATACTGCCTATATAGGACAGCATCTAAAGAGCATTTACCTCCATTACGGCTGCACAATTGTCTAAATGTTGTTTTAATTAAAGAAAATGCTCCAATACCTGCATCGAAATACGCATAGTAATAGACAGTCATGCTCACTGGCTGCTTTCAGACTACAGTATCTATACAGAACATCTAAACCCTGTCTGATAATATAGGGTTTTTAATGTGTAGCTATTTAAATGTGTACTATTTCTGTCAAGAAGACACAACAGAATTAGATTTTGCAGGATTACTTTGAGTTGATATGAGCATCTTATTTGGTTGCAACTGCACAATGCACACAGTAGTTTATGGGTTACACTTTACACAAATGTGCAAATAACATCATACATAAACCTCGTCACAACTGCCTACAACAACCTGGAAACTAGTCAGGGGTTAAGGGTGAGGAATCTAAAAGAAAAAATATTAACATGCACAAAATTCAAATTTTTCCCCCTATTTTGCAAAAGAGAAAAAGTAGGTGTGTTTCTCCTTTAAATCTGAAATACAGGCTTTTCTTTTTAACATGTTTCTCTACCCTCAAGCCTTGCTAACTGTTAGTAAGTTGGTTTGTATAGGCTACAACACACAGAGCTGACCATAAACAATGTCCTATAATTTTTTGAGTCACTCTAACACACCACCTGACCTGCCATTTACCTTTAATTGAAGGCAGGTGTGCTGAAGTGAGTGTGGAGCGTGGAAGATCCAATCTTGGTTTTTACTGTTTGATGGAGTCGTTTAATACCCCTGTTTATTTGAGAAAATGGTTCTTTGGGGATTCTGTTTTAATTTTTTTGAACGCAACAGTCAAGACAATAAATTTACAACATTATCTTACAACTCTGTATACATCCTGCAAATCAGTCAACTCTACAACCAACCGAAGCTCCTGGATCATCAAACAGTGAGTAAAGCTAAACCAAAGACAGTGAGTTCAATGTATCTCTCGTTATGGCATCTGTGGCCAGATATTTTTGAACTTATTTGGAAGCCGCAATACGTGTGATGGCAAACTGTGGTAAAAACCCTAAAAGACCTTTAGAAGCTATACCGTAGCCTAACGTGCAACTCCCCAGAAATGTAACTGCACGTCGCAGACCTCCTGTCTGTTTTTGTGAGCTGAAACCATTTCCCTCAGTGGAAACAAGGCTTTTATTTACTTTATTTTCACAGATAAGAAACAAAAAAATGTGAAGACAACCTCCACAGATGAAAGAAGAGGAAGAGGTAGCTAGCTGCTAGGCTAATTTATACAATGTAAAATGCCATAGGCTTGTGCTAATAATGTTAGCATGTTATATTTGTCGAGAAAATGTGTCCAGATAAAGACAAGTGTTTGTCTGTGAATGCTGCAAGTTATAGTGAAGCTGATTTGTGTACTTGTGTTTGAAATTGTCTCTATTAAACCATGTTTAATGTGTGTTTAATGTGTGTTTTGAACTACACACTAAACTAAACACACAAGTAGAAATGCTCACAACGGCATAGGTTACGGTGTAGGGTCTGCAGCATAACTATAAATGTTTACATGACCCGTATCAAATTCTGAATACTGCAATATTCAGAAAGATATCAGACTATTAGTGTGCATGTAAAGCTTGTAGAGTAAAATCGTTTAGGGTAAAATGGACGATGTAACAACAGATTCAATACGTCATTCACTTCTGTGCCTCACAGTTTGAACCAAAACCTAAAATACTATTTGTACGGGTTGAAAACAAAAGGTTTGATCAACCGCTACATTGACCACGTTTTGCTACATACACGAAGAAAATATGCAGCCGTCTTTGGCATGAACTCAAAGACAGGACCTCTGTGTGGTCTAGACAACCTGCCTGCCAGGTGCTGTACAGCGGAGGTGGTGTGTCAAATACAGGAACTGTCACTGCATGTTATCCTCTCAGCCACTTGAGGCAAGTGTCTGATGGTAAAGATGATACTGAATATACATTACAGTAGAAGTGTAAAGGAGCTGCTGACATTAAAATGTTATTCAAAGTGCAACCTGCATCCTAAATGTAGCACGTCACAGCTGCATATTATTCAAACAGCCTATAGATCAGTAGTTACTACAATTAATGTCTCATTATGTTTGTGAATTCACAAGAATAATCACTATTTCAAGCACAGACAGGCCTCAATGTATGTGTGTGTATGTGTGTGTGTGTGTGTGTGTGTGTGTGTGTGTGTGTGTGTGTGTGTGTGTGTGTGTGTGTGTGTGTGTGTGTGTGTGTGTGACACTTAATGGCAAGGACAGGACCCTTGGGGCTAAGGTTGGGTGTCACACAAAGGGCTGAGAGCTCACCTAACGGTGTCTACCCCTGATCAGCCTCTCACTTTCGGTGTCGGGGGAGCGGTGTGAATGACATCAGTCTTCACATTTCAACGAGACAAACTCCTGTCTTCTTATTTACCGTCTGCTAATAGTCATAAATCCCGCCTCTGGTGCGCTGCTCACCTTTTACCCTCTTAAACTCAAAGACGACAGCTCGTTCTAACATCTCCGTACATACAGCTGATAGGGATCTCACTGGTTTCCTTATCTTCTACCTGTGGGGATGTTTGTGGCACAGATACTCGGCCAGTTTGGTGTCTCAGATTTACTTATTTTAATTAGAAAATAAAACTAGTAAACTTGCAGTATAAATGCAATTACTTGTGATTAAAGGTCTGACAGCTCTGACAAACGTGAATAATGTGAGGAACCGTGTAATTGGGTAGGGACGTGTCACCACCTGCGTGTATTGCCATTCACAAAGTTCAGATTCTTCGCCTGATAAAGTCAAGGAATCCCAGCGGGGTATCAGTCAGCGGGGGCTGTTACCTGGAGCCATGGGTGCAGTGTTTCAGGTGAACTCTGAGTGAGCGTAACGCCACACCAGCTTCAGACGACGGGCTCTTTGTTCCACGCCGTGTCTCACCAGACACAGATGGGGAGGAACACTGAGCTTTACACACCTCTGGCGGCACCAAACATCCTTGTCGACGAGCCAAATGCGATGGAATCGGACCAAAAGTGGTTCGCTGTCATTTTGGATGGATTTAACAAGGCAATTAGGTAAACACTGTGTGGTTTGGCTCACTGCAGGAATAAATTAACAACCTGCTGAAAGGGGGTTGTTAATCAGTGGATCAGTGGATTATCAGTGGATTATCAGTGATTTGATGAAATCGGATTCTTCAGATTGTCACTGCATTTCAAGACTAGCTACGTCTCCCTTTATGGATATCATATGATTAAATTTGCAGACCACAAATGTGTATATTTATTTCATAACTATGCAATAATGTGGACTCATACAGAAGTAATCCCTCTCAAAAGTGTGTGGTGGTGTGTTTTTCTGCAGAGACTCTGCCCTCTGCCTGAAATTTCGTATTTTCTTCTTATTTTCTGTGTTCAGGCTTATGGGCGTGTACCCCAACAGCTCTCAGGTGATGTCAGGGCTTTAAAAAAAGGCAGCGACCAGGTGCCAGACTGTAAGCAACAGGCATCCTGTTGCGCTAATAAAACATGTTTTAAAAAAGGCCAATATAGTGAGACGAAACTCCAAACGAGAATGAATCTGGGGTTGGCTTGTAACAGTTATCTAGAAAACTGAATAGTATACCTTTAAACCTTAATACCTTTATTATAAGTATTCCATGCAATAATTAATAACCTTTTAATCAACATAAACAATAAATCTTTGCACCCTGGTGGTTAAAATTAAAACCAATATGTCAATGCTTTTTTTAATAATTTATTGAATTTTTCATTCCAACTCTGATGGAAACTGTAAGGAGGATTTTGCATACGAAATTAGCTGTTTTACTGATAACTCTCACTCTGTGCTGTTTGCTCGTTGCACTGGCTCCAGTACCTGTGTTTGGTGTGAATATAAAAGATTATCTATGGTGGAGGGAGGAAAAATATTTGGAGCTTCAGTGTGGGGATTATTTTTGGTTTGTCCAACTGTGGCTGGGATTTACTGCTTTTTATATGACTTTAAAGTTTAAAGTCATTTTATCTCTGTTTAAAGTTTAAACAGAGATAAAAAGACTGTGTACAAATAACTGATTCACTGATGAGTGAATAAGACGTCTGAAAATAGTAAAAACTGCACATCAGAATCTTCAAACTGCTTCAAAACCAACAGGTACCAATTTACGTTTATCAGGATATCCTCGCGTGAAAGAATCCAGAACAAATTTATGGTTTTCATTTTTCCTTGATAAAAGACTAACTAATTAATTAATATTTGTTTTATTTTAATGTATTTCTCTTGTCAAGCACATTGAATTGCCTTGTGTATGAATGGTGCTATATAAATAAAATTGCCTTGCCTAATAATCAGAATTATTGTTAAATATTTTCCTGTTGACCATTTTTCGACAATAATTTTTGTGCTTGAGGAGAGTAAATGAGTCCCCAGACTGTCATCAGTCCAGTAATGTCTCATTTGACAAATCGCTACAGTACTTCCTTCATGAAATACTCAGATGTGGCCCATCTATTTAGATGCCTAAACTTCAGTTGGTGACATCCCCGTCTACGTCAGTAACTACATTTATCTAAAGTCATGAACGCATAAGATGGCCGGTTAAGTTCTGAATAGCTACGTCTCTGCCTCCACCCCGACCTGCCTCGGCTAACAGGAAGCCATTAGAGTCTCGGCAATAACCATTTACATCCATTCACCCGGCTCTGACTTTATTTCCATCCACATAAGTGCATTTTCTGCGAGAGGTTAAAATATGAATCCCCCTCCTTTTTCTCCTCAATGGGTCTGGTTGTCTGGCCGACTTGAGAGGGCACAATCTATGACTGATTTAATTTGCTCTTTACGAACATCTCTAACAGCATTACCCCCAGAGCATACACTGACTGCCCCCATCTGACTCCATTAACTCCCAAATCGGGTTTAAAGACCATATTGATGCCGTCCGTTATTAAGGGTGATTATCAAAACAACAGACAATGGGCCAAAGTGTCTGTTAACTAGTTTATCCATAATTTCACATAACTGTAACAGATGGCAGGGCTGTCAATTACATTCTGTATCTGCTGCACACAGCGGCCACACACTGTCTGGATATGCAGCGTATTAGCCTTCACATTAAAAGAACGATAGTCTGCTCACAGGTGGCCACAGGAAATGGGCCAAGCACACAAAATAAACCAAATGTTAAACATAGAAATGCATCCATTTGAGGAAACAGTTGCCAATTACCAGCTGGTGGTTTTTAGCTCTCACTGAGGGTCTTTCTGTATGATTATAAAAAAGAGAAAGTCAAAGATAAAAAATCCTAATGTTGCCGTTCAGTCCACTTCACCACCTTTATTCTCCTCAATTAACGAGAATGGCTTTTGAAGCTGTAATTAAGTGTCTCTGCTCCACTCGGCCTCTTCATTATTCATGAATCCCTATTGATCATATCTTACAACCTATACCGTGGGGATCACTGTAATATCCTGAGTCCCCAAAACAAATAGCTGAGCTTCCCGAGTTAAAATTAACATCTTGGCCAGAGACCAAGGAAAAGTTTCCGTTTGATACTAAATCCAGCATCTGATGCCAAATTAAATGATGTCAGAGAATCATGAAGCTTCTATGGTCTTATTAAATATACCACTGCAGAGGATTATATTATTGATATTATTCTTTAGTGAGCTTCAGTGAGGCTGATGATATGATCACATCATCAATGCTGCAACCAGCAGTTCATTTAATTACTGATTAATCTGCAAATTAATCTTTTTTTTTGCTAAAATGTCAGAAAACAGGGGAAAATGATGATCGCAGTTTCTCACAGCCCAAAACCATGCCATCGGATCACTTTTTGGGGGGTTAATAGTCAAAAACGAAAAGATATTCAGTTTACAATCTTACATGGCTGAAAAAGGCAGAAGGTTTGGGAAAAAAAGGAAAAAATATTTCAGATTATTTCTTGTCTTGATACACACATTGCTAAAATTTTTATTAGGGATACACTCATTTTGAAATAAATTAACAATTAAGCCAGTAGCAAATACTTGTGGTTTTTTTTTTTTTAATTTAGAATTTATTCCCTCTTTTGTGCCTGAGAAACAAAGTAACCTTCCTTACAAAAAAATAACTAAACTGTTGTAAAGTCATTCAGCCCCTTAATACACTGTTTCTGAATGAGCACGAATTCAGTCAAATACATTTATGAATCTTCTTCACATGACAAAAATCTTTAAAAACTGTCTTTCTGAGATGTATATTATAATTCCCTCTCACAAATCTATTAACAGTGTTTTAAAAACATCACATATTTCTCCTTCAAACAGCTGTATTTATTCAAGTTTCGCGCCAAAACTATATTTTACAGGGCTATATTTTAACGCATCATTTGAATGGTATAATTTACCTTCACCCAACACTCACTTGTACTGAACAGAGTTTCAACGCACTGTAATGTAACTCAATGCAATCTTTGCCAGCAGGTGCCGTAAAACTTCACTTGAAACCCTAGTTCCAATTAAACGCCCAGTCCCTTTTACTAGCCTGGTGTGGCTACACATTTTGACAAATAAAGGCCTGTCTCTATTATCTGGTTGCCAAGCAGTCAAATGTTTTTTATGGAAATTATTTGGATGTATCAAACCAAGTCGTTGGCTACCTCAAATTATGTTTCCATTCCTCAATTACCCTGTAAGTTACTCATTTTCCTTTAGTCCGTAAGGGTTCCTAGATCAAAAGAATCAAAAGGGTTTGTCATAAAAATGAATCCAAGTTGTGAGTATAGGATAAAGTGGTGTTGTGAGGTATGCCACTCTTTCTCTGATGCTCTGTCTGTCGGAGCTAGAATAATTCATAAGTGATAAATTATCTGAAACCATGTTTTTATACTAGTAATATTCATACTGGTTTAAATAAACAATTTGATTGTATTTCCCGATTTTTTCTGAGCAACATTTTTGTGCGAAGGGAATTAAAGGCCTGTCCCAAATATAGGCCTGTTGAGTTCAGTGATTTAAGCAAATAATAGCCCCAGCTACTGATTGAAGTATTACGGTAGTTCCAGCCACCAGCTGCTAACGGCTAACAGCTAGTGTTGACTAGCTCCCTGTTGATTTCAACACGGATTTGTTGCTCACAATGTCGCATGATCAGAGAAAAAAATAGGGTCAGTCCCATGACGCATTGATAGTGACTTGAATGCGTCCTTTTGTCCCAAATGCGTCCCGAGGAAGGTCTTTGTTTCTCCCAAACACATTGTCCCCAGGATGCTAGGACGTCGTTAGTCTCGAGCCCTGCTTTTTAGCCTGCGCAAAATTGATGTGGCACAACAAAAAAACAGCGGCCACTACCATTGGTTAATGTCATTTTATCTACTAATAGGCTGATGGCAGTCAACAAGGCGAACAGCGGCCAATACAAATATTTAGCCGATAAATCAATGCATGCCTGAAAATACTCATATTATATTATGATATGAGTCTTTGTCTCTAGTACATTTTTACATAATAGGGTGTAATGTAATGTGCATATAAACAATATAAACAGACAACATTTAGTCCCATGTACAGGCCTATAAAACATAGCATTATCGACTGTGTGTCGTGCACAACCACAGCTCATTCCACATTCAAAGAAATTATTATGTAATGAATATTAATGGATTGGAGCTTTATTTTAAACATGTATTCAAATGTACTGAAACTCAATCTCCACCTGTGTTAAGTAGGAATGTGTAAAACATGAACCCTACTGGTTGATGTTTAACTAAATTAACAAAAGAGCGCTTGAAGAGCCCTCAAACATGACTGGTATTACATGCTGGGTGATGAATTTGGAGGAAACACATTGAGTCATCTTCAAATTGACAGATGCAGAATCTCTCCACGGGACTCTTCACAGCAGCTCACAGCGCTCGAGTGAAAAAATAGATTTTTTTTTTTTTTACCAAGTTTAATCACACGCTATTACAAGGCAGCTTTTATCATTGCCTTCCACTGTGTAAGTGCTGGTGTCTTCACTAGTTCATTACAGACACTTGTGATTCTGCAGCACCCTTCTCATGCGTAATTGCATGGTTAGCTTTCCTCTGCAGCTTCCTACACACACTCTGGCGCAAATTATTTCCAATTCCAGTTTTCTTTCAAGAGCGACGCTGCAATTACAGAAATCTGAACATCCTGGTAATTTCCCCACAATTTTCGGTTTTGTTGAAAAACGCAGCTAAGAGATGTTTCTGGGAAATTCTTCAGAATTATTTCCTTTTAGTGCGGAATTCATCCTCTCACCAAGTTTAGCCGTGTCCCCGATGAACCTGATGAACTCTGAGCTCCAGGGGAAACACAATCTGATAAACTGCATTGTTGGTGAAACAACTTTCAGGTAATATTTTTGTGGCTTGTGTCTGGAAAATAAATACCTGTGTTGTTTCTGTGGTAAATGCATCCACTCTTATTACATTTTGTACATCACACATAGGGATTCTGCCACATATGTGAAAGGTTATTATAAAAGATTCCTAATTACTAATAATGGGCACTCCGTATATTTTCTTTTAATGGCTAAATACTTTTTTCCCCACATAAAAAGAGACCAAAAAGCTGCAGCGGCTGCTAATATCATCTATTTAGACAGCAGAATTTGCAGCCTTTGTAAATGGCCAGCTCCTGGCCTTTTGTGTGCCTCCATTCATTATCACCACAAAGCGGTTGATGTCTCCCCTCGCTGCCTTTTCTATGCTAAGCACCGGGCGCACCAGGCCGTCCATTACAGGCCTGTGACGCGTGCAGCCCAGGGAGATGGCCAAACAGAGAGGAATGTCAGTATAGAGTTAAATTAACAAGCTGTGTGGAATCTGTGGCGAGTCAAGAAGACACGATGTATCTACGGTAACTGAGGTCTGATCATTTGTTAGCGGAGATGCTGTCGGTGAATCTGCAGCCTTTCGCCTGGTGGCTTTTCTTCTATTAATCAGCTGACAGCGCGGAGTAGTCAAGTTACGGTCGCAGGAACTCAATTGTTGTTTCTCAAATATGCAATTAGTCCACACTCCATATGCTGACCGTGAAGAGGGAGACAGGGGCTCCTTTTCTGCTCCTCCTGAATAACCTGGATTATATAAACTGGCACAAAGAACTCATGAAACAGTCAAATTTCAGAGCAGGAGACGACATGAAGATGAACAACACAAGTAACCTGCACTTTAAATTATGACATGAATAGATCTTTAGCTCCTTCTCTCCATCTTCTCTCTGCAATACACACATACGTGCGTGCACACACACACACCATAATTACCCCTCAATCCATACAAATTGAATGAAGCCAGAACCGTGGTCTAAGAATATAGACCATAATTAATAAATTACAGCCACTCCACTCAATCATTCTCCACTTTGGGGACATGCAGACATCCCATTCTCAGCAGAGTAATTGACCGAGAGCTCACAGAAAACACACCTAGTGGCTCGGCGGCGGCTTTGCGGACGCATCTGGTGCCACCTCTTGCATCCAAACAGATGCCTGAGTGAAACTGTCGGTCATATCGCAGATATCTCCTATCCCGTGTGTTTACAAGTAACAAATCAAAAGCATGCATTATTTCTGGGCTCTGGAAATACGCCTGAGGGAGCTATCAGGTTGCTCTGCCACCCCCCGAGCTTTCCCTCGCAGCTGCTGCACATGAGCAAAGATCTTTTTTTTTTTTTCAAAGACACAGTCGTGGACTCCAAAGAAGCAAATGGTATCTGAGTTTAAAGTACAAACCCGACAGCGAAATCTATTTTTCCTGGTGGTGACTGCAGCTGAATGCTTGGAATCAGATAATGAGACACAAATATTCACCTCTGTCTATATCTGCACACACTAAGTGGGGTAAAACACCTTAACAAGTCTTTGTGAAACACAGGGAGAGGGCTCGCCGCACACCGCCTCCATTTACAAATATTTCTTTGAAAATAATATATTTTGTCGTCGCCATGTGTGTGTCCCCTCGGGCGAGAAAAGGGCCCGCTGGAGACCGTCTAATGATCGCGGGGTCATGTATCAAATACACAGCAGCTGGAGGCAAGAGGGGAGAGTACATACAGTCTGGATGTTTGGGGTGGAGGGGGCGTGAGGTACAGCCTGAGTGGAGTCTGTAAGGAAAGCCCAGGCTGAGTGTTTGGGTGCTGGGGGTGGGGGTGTGAGAGCTGTAATGGATGCTGACCAGGGGGCCGTAAGAGCTCTGACCTTTGTCTGTCTTAACAATAATTACTTCATTCAGCTAATTCCTCTAACAAGCCACACTGACGCACGAGCAAAATAAAATGTTTGTGGATCAATTCAGGTAAAAAATGGCACCAAGGATCAGCCACTACAACCTTTAAAATCAATGCCACGCTGAGAGACAATCTCTAACTAATTAGCCAGATCATCACCTTGCAGATCTGAGAATGTGAATAAGCTCAAATGATGCTTATTCACATCCAATGATGCTGCAATTGCCTCGATTCAATCAGCTGAGCTCATTTGCAGGAAGGCAGAGTGACTTAATTAAAAAAAACAACTGAAGAGTTAAGGCAGTAATTAGAGAGCACACTGAAGTGACACGTGTTTTTTTAACCCGTTTGTGTGCCTGCAACTGAAATGTTACATTTCCTCTGGAGGAGGGGTTTTCTGGGCGCACAAATCTAGTCTATGAGTACGTGGGATTACTCCTTTTCCAAATACTTGTGTTTTTAAGGAAAAAACAGGAGTCCCATGTGCCCAAAGGCTGAATACAGTATGATTTCATTTATGTCATTTCATTTCAAAGGAGCAGGGAGGAGAAAGCAATCTTATTTTACCTGCCTCTCTCTCAAAACACAATAATCATAAGAAGCAGATGCTTCAACAAGGGAACAGCATCTACACGACAACTCCATTTAATGTTTTATATTGTTCTTTCCTTATACATTATAGTATAATACATAATATTCACACAACCCTTTAAATCATTCTCTTAAGAATTCCACAATTTAACACCCACCTCTGAAATTCACATCTGTTTTAATGCAGTCCATGCAAACTGGTGCTCTAAGTGAAATTTTCTTGCTCAAGCTCGTTGTCCTCTGAAATAAAAACCAACAAGTTTTGTAAATGTTCTGGTAAAAGAACAAAAGAAAATGGCTGTATCTTCGAACTACAAGGAGCTCAATCAAGTATTTAGTATCTATGAAATTGTGATAAGTTGACTAGAGAGTACGCTATGAACTTTTATTTATTTACTAATAAAGTCATTATTTTTATTATTAGAAACATGCACACATATGCAGTGTAAAACAATAGGGAAAGCTTTTTTTTTAAAACCACAATGTTGTTTATCTTCATTTTTCAAAAATTCTGCCTCTAACTATTGATAAAAGTGTGATTTTTCATGTGTTCTAAAAATTTCAAAGTTGTACAGTTGGATATTTGCCCAAAGTTTGACCATACAAGATTTAAAGACTTTAGACCAATCACAACAAATGCTGTGCGCATTTTTTCTGATCATATTACAGCATGTAAATTCAATGCTTATAAGACCCGCTCAAGACGCCTTTTACACATTCAGGACAGATTTTTGGATGAATCATGTTTTACTTATCTAAGCATTGCAGGTAAGTAGTATATATATGTGGTCTTGTGCAGGTAAGTGTTACGTATATGGTTATTAGAGTGAGTTAAGTTAATCTACATTTTGCCAACAAGTGTAAGTATGAAGCAAAATGACAGGATTATAGTTTTTTTTTAAAGATTTGTAATATTAGATATGTGGATTTTTACATAGAAAGGCTTCACTCATTTTCAGAATTTACAAGAGATTAAACTTAGATAGATTCAAATGTAAGACTATTTAATGACTTTTAAGGCCTTATTGATGTAACACTGAATTTAAGACATTTAAAGACTTTTTAAGGACGTGTATACAGCCTGGATTAAATAGAATATTTGAGTACAATTGGCTCAAACATGTTTAAGAAAGTCTCAGGTTTCTCCAGATTGTGAAATAATGGTTGTTTCAAAAAGGATCACTATAGGTCTAATTATTTTTTTATCTGTAATTAGTTGGACTTTATACTTCTATTTTCTATGGTGCAGTTCTTTAGTTTTCTTTCGTTGAACGTCTCTGGACCAGCATATTATTGCAGTCTCTTAATGTGGTGTGCGTGCAGGAATATCCTGACAATTTGTAATTAAAATTGGACCTAATTGTTTTCAAATAACTGTAAAATTGTTGTGATGTTCTGCAATCTTCAGCCTCAATCCAACCTGTGTTTTCCCAGAACAAGAGGGGGAATGC
This sequence comes from Epinephelus awoara, assembly GCA_035609425.1. Taxonomy (NCBI): domain Eukaryota; kingdom Metazoa; phylum Chordata; class Actinopteri; order Perciformes; family Serranidae; genus Epinephelus; species Epinephelus awoara. The sequence goes on from CM069313.1 coordinate 24,971,219, forward strand.
CTGGAAGCAGAGTGACACAGTCATATCATACTACTGCCACCTGCTGGTCATGCTTTTTGGTGTACATTATGATGTGGAGCCGTTGGCGCAGCATTTACAGACTGTACCTCTGGTCCTGGTGGTTCATCAGAACCAGCACACTGTGGACTGACCTGAGGAGCGTGTCCCAGCAGGGCCCACAGCGAATCAGCGGACAGGGTCCTGACTCTGGAGAACTCAAGCGTGTCCGTCTCCTGCCGGTTCAGAGCGATGTACTGGCAGCCCTGGTAGTCTCCTTTCAGCTGCTCGCCACCGTGCAGCCGCACCAGATCCCACGTCCCCACCCGCCTCAGGACCTCCCGCACTGACTCCATCTGCCTGTACGACAGATGACCTGCAGGCAAGACAAAACAACATTTTAAAAAAGTTGATCTGGAGGCATTCCTGTCAGAAGTTTGCTTAATTTAATTATTGTATCTGGTCGAATTCATTACACTGGAAGAAATATGAGACATGGCAAGTTGTTGAGTCTTAAAAGTTGTGTCACTTTAAGATAAGTTTCAAAAATTCAGAAATTCTCATAGTTTTTAAGTACTTTTGGGCATTTTAAAGCATCATCAGGACAGTAATAGATAGTAATATAACATGTTAAAATTGAGATGTTTGCAGTGTCTTGAACAGACAGTTTCTCTTTTTAGGACCCACTCACCAGAGAGCCAGGAGGGAGTCAGTGCATCTGATATCCAGGCGACGTAGCCTTCCCTGAAAGACCGGAGGAAGTCGTCAATCTGGCTTTGGGAGACCAGCTCCCTCCTCTTCCTCAGCTCCTCATCCAGCTCGCAGTCTGGAGAGAGGAAGACAACCCTGGGGAAGAAGAGGCTCTGGCGCACCAACACTCCACTCCTCTTCAAATGGCCACATAAGTTAGCCGTCTTGGTCTAAAGGAGAAGAGGAAGATTTTTGATTGATCATCTAATCTATGAAATGCCAGGAAACACTGTGAAAACGGCCGGTACTGAATGTCTGGTCATATTTGTAGTCTTGTTTACTTTGTATTGAATCAGACAGCCTTTGATTAATTTCTGTATTTTTACTAGAACATGCTTTTGGTCAAATTCCCTCACGCTGTCTGTGCTGGAACACCTGTATTCACCCTCTGTGTGAAACGTTCTGTTTTACTGGCTGTCTCTTTAAGCCACCCTCCCAAAAAAGCCCAGCTGGCTCTGACTGGTCAGCATTTCTGGGTCTCCCATATCTCTGCACAGTCATAGCAGCAGGGGAATGACTGTAACTGAGAACAGCGGCACTTGTTAATGTATAAAATTACTAATAAAAGGTTCTAAACACAACTGGCCATGTTCCAGGAGGAATATGATCCAAAATCATGGAGAAATTAACAACATCAGCACCTAAGATTACATGTTTCCCTGACGTTAGCATGTAGCTACATGTACATTAGCAGTGTACCTGCAGTCAGTCATGACTGTAACAGAGTTTAGCAACATTTTACTGTAAAAATCACATCATAATATCATCATAAAAGCTTCTGAACACAATGTTATGAAGAAGCTACATTTAGCAGTGTAGGCTACAACATAGCTCCATTTCCACCAGGCACTTTCAGTATGGTACCTTTTTAACCAACAGTAACCCTTCAGACATGGTACCTAGACCCTAGTGTTTCTACCGCTAACAGTTCTCTTGAATGTGGGCGGGGTTGTTGTCACTCACTGCTCCGTCCAGCACTCACTGTATTTCCTCCTTTATCAGTCTGAACCTTGTTTATCATGCACAGAACAAAGCTGCATGCCAACATTTTCAGAACAAAATAAAACAGGCTGCAGTGAGAGTCTCTCTCCATGGGATATTTAATAATAACGGGTTTGTGCATTTTATCCTTCTCAGGCAAGCTCAGGGGTTTAGTGTTGCTGGAGCCCACAGGAACGACACTCTGCGACACTTTCATTTTTCCGAGTGAGGATTAGAATATATGCAGCTCACATAATCTGGACGAAATTAATATATATAAACACTTAAAGATCCGCTCATCATTACTGAAGTTGTGTGTCATATAAAAACTACAGTAATGGTCAAAGTTGTCACAGTGAAATTTAAGGTGTGTTGATTGATTCACATCATCACCTCATGCATTGAGTAACATTACAAGTTAATGTTCCACCTTAAAAGTTGCCGGCAGTCGGCCCAGTGAATTAAGTTATTATTTTCTCCGACTCATCACTTCTCCGAAACGTCCTTTCATTTTATAGTTACAGTTTACTAATAAAACTCTCCACAGTATGAACAGTGGTTACATGAGCCTCAAAACCAGCCACAACTCAGCCCTGAGCAGAGTGACCGTCCTCTATTGACCAATCAACAGACTGCAGTGTTCACAGCTCCACCTTTTAGTACCAGATCTGTGTGCTAGGTACCCCAACAGAGGGGGGACCAAACATGGGGACGGTACGGAACGGTTCCATTGGTACCATCCACAACTTTTCACAGTGGAGACGCAAAACAAGTGTACCAAACTGAACTGTACCGTACTGTACTGCTTTGTGGAAACAGAGATAATGTACAAATGTGCAGCAGTGTGCTTGGAGCAGATGACCATATAAGGAATCTGGCACATTATGACATCATACTGTCACCAGGGTAGAAAAAACTGTTGGCAGCAGAATATTTAGTTCATAAATGGCGAAGCTTAATAGGTCCCCTTTAATTTTGGGAATTTTCATTCCTTTAGTAAATTAAAAGCTGGTATTTGGGAAAAAAATATGTTTGTGTTCTTTAAAGCAAAGTGTTGGCCAACAGAGATACTCAATTATCAGAACTGATTATTAATGTGCTGCTGATAGACTAATTAATTAATGGGCGGAGGGAATTTATTAATCCAGAAATTTGTCAGCATGTGCCAACACTCACACAGGATGCCTCTGTATTAAACAGTTATATAATGACCGAAATGCCACATAAACGCAGATGTCCACTTTTCATCCTGTAAAAGGACCCACTTTAAGAAATTATTCAACTTTAAATTGGCACAGACGGCCGAGCCGAATCTGCTTTGTGTAGATTAATGAAGTTAATACGTCCAATTCAAGCATAACTATTTAAATAATGCAGTGTGTGTTTGCCATCATCAGACTCTTCTGTCAAGTTCCACGTCCAAATTGAGCATCTATAGAGATGGAAATGAATGACTCCAAACAGACCCAGGCACATAAGGTGACAGCTGTGTTTAGGCACCTGCCTGCTTTCACCCCTCCTCCTCCTCTGAACATAATTATGGCCTTTCAAATGAAGAGCGGCCACTCGGGAAGTTTAGGAAGCCTCGCTGTAGTGTTTGAAATTTCCATATAAATTGTTATGGTGACTCAGAATCTCTTAACCCGGCTGGAGTTCGGATGAAAACAATGTGCTGGACAATTGATTGGACCTTGGACACAAGTGTGCCAGACAGTTTGACATTTAGGTTTTCATGATGGCATTTCAGCGTTACAACGAAATGTGTCTCTTTTTTTTTTACCATGATAGCTTTGAGGGGATCTTCAATCTGCTCAACGCAGGTATTGGTAAAGTTTTGGTCCTCTTCTTTTACTTGCACGTGCCAGTTCTGGTTGTGAGCGGACACTGTGCCTCTCCAGGGTTTTACATCGATGCAGAAGATCCCCTGGCCTTAGTAGAAAGAAGAAAACATTACGCCATGTGAGGCATTAAGGACTCAGAACAGTGTGATACCACATATACTGCTTGTTTCCTGAAGGTGCAAAATGGATACAATTCTTCTGCCAAAGGAACCATATACACTCACAGGCCACTTTATTAGGTACACCTTGCTAGTGCCAGGTTGGACCCTCTTTTACCTTCAGAACTGCCTTAACTCTTGGTGTCATAGATTCAACAAGGTGCTGGAAACATTCCTCAGAGATTTGGGTCCATATTGACATGATAGCATCACACACCACATCCTAAAGGTGCTCTATTGGTTTGGGATCTGGTGACTGTGGAGGCCATTGGAGTACAGTGAACTCACTGTCATGTTCAAGAAACCAGTTTGAGATGATCTGAGCTTTGTGACATGGTGGCATCAACAAGGCATTTTCACCCAGAGAACTGCTGCTCACTGGATATTTTCTCTTTTTGGGACCATCCTCTGTAAACCCTAGAGATGGTTGTGTGAAAATCCCAGTAGATCAGCAGTTTCTGGCACCATCAACCATGCCACGTTCGTCACTTAAATCACCTTAGTAACACCTGTGCTTTTCAGGCTACGACAAGCCCAAACCTCTGCTGTGAAAAAGGTCTGACAGAACGATTCCAGCTTTATCATGGTATTCTTTTTTATTCTAGATACCAACCTGTGAGGATAACAATGTTGATGTCGTCTTTGGTGGTCTGAAACTGGTCGGGGATACGCAGATTACTATAAACATCTTCCTTTCTCAGCCCGGTGAGTTTCCTACAGTGCAAGTATCAAAAAGATAAGAACAGAAAATGTATGTAACGTTAGGTAGTTTGTGCAAAAGAACACTTCTAAAGCTGCACTACTTGATTTTATGTTGGCCGCTCGGGGCAGCGGAACAAAATGCAAACCCAACATTGACATACAGTATTATCTTATGTTGTCACAGTTATTACGGCAAACATGTTGGCATGTCCATCAGACACAGAGTAACACCAGCATGCATGTGGAGTTGTGCCTCTGTCCATCCCACCAATGTAAGTCCAGTATTCCCTATCCTTTTTATCTCTTATTTATTCTCCATCAACCTCTGAGGTAAACATCTGGCTCTTCAGCTGCTAAATGCTTCACTATGTTCACTAGCTAGTTGCTAACTTTGTCGGCCTGCTGTTTGGTGCTGGGCAGGTAGTGTACAGCAAACTTATGTACTTATTTCAGGAAAGACAGTGAGGTATATGAAAGCGAAGCATTATAGTAACGGCTGTAAAACCAAAACAATAAGCTGAAAGATGCCAAAACTTTCCGAAAGCTAAAGCGAAGAGTTGGGTGACAGTTCTCTGCTGATCCACAAGATCTATATTTCCCTGCTCATCTCCAGTTGGATCTTTGCCAGTTCTAGGGCTGTTGCTTCAGATTTTACTTTCCGCAACCAGATGGAAGAGAGACGCCCTTCTCTCTTAAACTCAAACCAAACTCAAATCAAACTGTAAAACTAGGCTGAACTGAGAAAAATTCTGATATTGTGTTGCCAATTTCTCGCCTAAAATGTCTTCAGAAACATACTGAAGTGCACTGTTTAGCTGTGATACAAAAATTTGTAGACAGGAAGTGGACTGGGCACCATACTGTTTCCTGTATTGTAAAAACAGAGGCTAAAATAAATTAGATCAAATGGGAAAACTAGGCAGTGCTGATCAAACATGAACCAATACTCTGTTACCGTGTTGCCTATTTCTTGCCTCATATCTTTTCATAAATATATCTTAACTTAGTGGTCAACTGAAAGGCGAGATCATTTGTCAGATCATTACCGGCTGGCCACCATATTGTTTCCGGAGGAGCAACCTACATTATGTCATTCACCAGTGGGAGTGTTTATTGGTCTTGTAGTTCTGCAATGTTCTAAAAACCTGCCGGTTCACACCAATGCAACCAGATGAGACTGTGTATCAGCAGCGAGCCACCGTTTGACACCAGGACACTGTGGGCCAGCTTTATGAACAGACCATCTCTCCAGCAGTGAAATGCTTTATTAAGTTTGCACAATACCTACCTGACATGTTGTATGAAATCAGGTAGTGTTGGCGTCTGATGTGCACTCTGGCCTTGGGCACTTTTTGAATCTCTGGAGCTGAGATTGAACTGGTTAAACAGGCTTCCAAGCTGAGGCATTCTAGTCTTTATCTAAAAAAACAAAACAAAACAAAAAAACAGATTAATATCCAACAAGCAACAAGTGACATCTAGTTCCATTATATTCTAAAGCAGTGGTTTCCAACTGATGCAGCCACGGGTTCCAGATTTCTCCTCAATCATTAGTTCAAGGTCCACACAATTTAATACATTCAGCGTCATACTTGCATTGGGCCATGTCGTCGGGATAGTTTGCTGTCTGTTAGGGGGTGATCACACCTACAAGTTATGCTAGGAATGAGACGCCAGTAAAACAATTTGATTCCCTATGATACAGCGCGTCTGACTGGTTTTCAAGCTTTTTTTATGGCGTCATTTTAGACGGGCGTTTGTAGATGCTGAAAGCTGAAATAATCTCAACTTTTGGGTTGTTTTGATCGCCTGGTTGCGCACGCACCCCTGTTCTAAAGGCGCTCCTCGTAAGGAGCACTCATTGAAAGGGCGTTTCAGGCATCTTTGAAGCGTCCGCGTTTCTAGCGCCACCTGTAGGTGTGATCGGCCCCTTAGTCACTCACTCTACAGCAGGAAACCACACTTTAACATAAGAACACTGTGCTGGAAATTCACAATAAAGCGTGTTTTTTGCAAACTTGACTTGAGTCATTTGCGGCCCATTCAAAATGTACCCACGACCCACTTATGGACCGCTACCCACCAGTTTGGAACTGGGTCATGATTTCTGGAAAGAGACATTGTATGTTTTAATTATCATTATTTATTTATCATTTTATTTTTTAATTTAATTTTATTCTCCTATTATTTATTTTTTATTCATTCATTTTTGTTTATTTTTTATTTTATTTTGTTATTTTTATTTATTTATTTAGTTAGTTATTAATTTATTTATTTGGTACTTTGACCACCACCAGCCATGTTATATCTAGTTCTATTATACTGTACTAGAGAGAAGGCAGATATCTCTACAGCAAATATCTCCAACAGTCTGCAACTCACACCAAAACAATCTAAATTAATAAACAGCACTACAGGGAAGAGGAAAAATATGTATTCTTGTTTTTGGGGTTGAACTGTGCCTTTAAGAGCCAATATATACAGTAAAAACAATGGAGCTGAACACAATAGTGTGTCTAAATGCATAGCTTTAGATGTTTGGCTTCGCTTAGTTACTGTATATACTGTACAGTAGTTTCAAAATGGTGTCAACATGGTATTTAAACTACAGTATTAAACACTGTTCATTGTTCCAGCCACATTCAACATGTTGAACTTAGTAAGTTTACAGTAAAAACACTCTCACTCTCTTTACAGTCATCCTGACATCACGCTAACAAGCCACATTCAGGTTTTACAGCTTTGTTGACGACACTTGAGCCTGGCGACCCTGTGGAGAGAACAAAGAGCGACACACAACACTGGCACGAGCTCTCAACCCAAGCCATACGTACTGATGACGTCTCGCGCTGTTTACAGAGCCGTTCAGAGGGAAAACTGAGGATATTCAGCTCCACATTTTCCTGGCGTCAATGTCGGTCTACAGGGTCTCTACTCCAAATGCTGAGCAATGTAACTCTATCCAGGAACGCTGTTTCACAATGTCAGCGCTCCCCCCTCCTCTCCCCTGCTCTGCTCCCCGGCTGCAGCACTTCCAGTGTTCCTGGAAGAGGTAAACAACAGACCACGTGCACCATGTGCAGCATCATATTTCACCCACGGGGACATGACGTCAGAGCACGTCACTCAGTGCAGCAGTGTTTGCGTGATGCGTTTATGGGGGCGATGTTATTTTGATGGGATGTTCAGGTGATGCTTTGGATTGGGAATCTGCCTGACACACACGTCAACACCACAGTGTAAAAATACTCCACAAGTACACACACGTACTGTGAGTGCTTGAAATTAATATATAAGGAAATGTAAACAAGTATTTGCAGCAGAATTTACTCAAGGATCTCAACTTACCGTCCAATAAAAACGTGGTATATTCAGCTCAGAAAATAACCTTACATTTAGTGGCTGTTCTTTTCTGGAGCCCTTGATTTTAACAACCATTCATTTGAGGCGGAAAAAAGCCCTTTCTTTTGGGAATATACAAAATTATTATATCAGGATTTTGAAAAAAGTTTACATGAAAAAAATCTGCCCTGTTTTTCTGAATTTGGGTCCGAGCAAGGGCGTAAATATAAACAGTGCGGGCAGTTCTGGGGACACCTAGGGTGGAGGGGCCCGTTAAGAGAGTGAGCCCTTGCAATTGATTCAGATTGCCACCTTGTAAATATAGCTGTGTTTAAAGGTAAATTATTAACAAAACAAAAAAAAAGAATATTATAATTTTTAAAAAAAATGGTGCCATTTGCAATATGGCAAATCTATCTGCATCATGGTTTTCTTTTTTCAAATAGTCAGTAGCTATCTAACACAAAATGATATACCTCTTCTATAAGTATAAAATCTATAAATATACTATAAAAACTATTCAATTAAATGATTAATTTCTTACTTTCTTTAATATTTTGTTAGATATGCAGTGATGATTGTTGGGTTATATGTACGTTTATGTTGTGGGGTAGGCAACCAGCAGCTACAGAGCCAAATGCGGCTCTTTTACCCCTCTCCAGTGGCTCCCTATGGCAATGAATAACGTTTTTTTTTTACATTTTAATTTTCATTTATCATATTTGGTCCGCTTTAAACGAACCCTGGTCCACTTGAAAACTGGGGGTCTCGGTTCACTTGCAACTGAACCCTGGTGTGGTTCGCTTACAGTGGGAAATTCAAACGGACTATCCAGCGAACCAAAGAAAGGAAGTGACGTAGAGCGCATTGCATTTTGGGTAGAAAACAACAAAGCCAACAGTGCGAACCACGAGAAGCAGAGGTAAAAAAAAGAAAAATTCAAATTATCTGCTTTTACCACCAATGCTGCAAAGTCATAATACAGAATAATCATGAAGAGCCAACTGCAGAGTCGCCCCCTTGTGGTGAAACCTATTAATGAATGCTCATTTAGACCACTTAAATCATGAAGATAGGCTAGTCCTAGACTTAATTGGCTGTCTTACCTTCATATAAAGCTCAATTATGTTTTGTAGCTCTAGACAGATTTTCTTTAACTGTTTTGCTTAAAAATGACTCTTTTGATAGTAAAGGTTGCCGTCTCTGTGTGTGCTGAGACAATACATGCATAATAGTGTGCACTGGGGCTCGTCGTAACAAAAGGCCTATGTGTAATAGTTTATCGCAGCACAGAAAAAAGTGTCATCAACCACCCAGCCACATTTAAATGATTAAATTATTAAAAATTTCCATGTATATAAAATTTGATTTCAAAATTGTGAAAAAATAAGTGCTATTTTCTGCTTAAGGTGCTGGGGGCGTGTCCGTTGAAGGAAACAAGGAAACAAATAAATAAATATAGGCCTGTTGATTTCAGTGATTTAAGCAAATAATCGCCCAGGCTATTAATTGAAGTTTTATTATACTTAATAATACTGATAAATATTATTAATGTTCATTTGTTACCTGGTCATTTTGCAAACGTGGCCCCCTGGGCAAAGAAATTTGAGTGTTGCTGCCCTACATTTGATCCATAATTGTTGGTTTGGGATTTCTGTTTGACATAAATCATAATGGCGTTTAAAATATTTGACAAAATAACTGCGGTCTTTAATACTAGAAGAATATGAGCTACATTCTTAGCCAGTGATTAGAGCTACATCTCTGATGACTTCTCTGCTAATCTGATCAATATGTGGCTCCACAAATGACTAGGATCGACACTGACAAGTAGATAAGTGATAGTACCGATATTTTTCATTGAAATATGGGATAATTCAGAGAGCTATATAATTATTATTTATTTATTCTGGACAGTAATTTGACCCTGGAGCAACATGTGCAGCTGTGTGTGTATGTATGCATGCTTACAGGTGTATGTGTTTAAGTGTATATGCTGGTGTTCATGTTTTATTAGTATCACTTGAAAAGCACTTTAGTTATTTAAGTTATAGTTTAATGTACAATCCAATTAATTCTAAGACATAGGCTGTGATCATTTATAATATAGCTGTGCAAATGAAGGTGATCTAATGGATTAAACAACTAATATTCATAATAGCATGTGACCCTTGAGAGTAACAGTGTAGAGAAGTTTATCCTAGAGTTCTCTGAAGATTTTACATTTTACAGCATGAGGGAGGGAACTGATGAAACATACTGTATATTGTGTATTGTCCTCTGCAGCTCGTAGATAGTCTACATAAGGATTTGCTTTCACATCCAGCAGGATCCTCACATCCTGCACAGGCCTACAAAGAGGATATTACAAAAGTGATGAAGAATATTTAATTCAGCTGTAAATACACACAGAATATCTCAATGTGGTGATAAACAATATCCGGATAGCACAAAATACCATGAAAGAGCTTAATATCAAGAGCAGATAGCCAAATCAGCTCATATGGGCTCAATGGAAGCCAATAAACAGAGGCACTCTGCCTCTCCTGACCTTCACTTCTGGTTGAGATCGGGGCGATAAAGCAGGCGCAACCTCAATAAAACCCATACAATGGAGTAAAATAAATAGATATTAAATTAAAGCAGAGGCAATACTGGCTGAACTGCTGCAGGAATTCGAGAACAAAAGCTTCTTTGTGCAGTTTAATATTGTCTACAATCACCGCCTCGTGATACATTTCCAATCATTTCCATCTCCTGCCTTCACGTATCAACACATATAATCATCTTGTATTGGAACTTGCAAATGACTTGTGTGTGTGAGCAGCCACGTTTAGATATTAAACGCGCCTCGTGCTCCTAGTTTGGCCTTTTCGGTCGCAGCTAATATCAAATTCATAATCTTTCCCATCTCTGACTGTCCACCGAGGAGGAGTTGATGGTGTCAAACATTGTCATGAGTGCATGTTTGTCTCGCACAAACTTTAGCCCGACTACATTTTCTGTTCTTTAAGGCATTAGGCTCACTAAATACTCAAAGGGAGTACGTGCAGATGGATCAGCAGCTGCTTATTTTAGTGTCACTATACATACTGCTGCTGTAAGACCCATGTTGTCATCTTCGGCCTTTTGTCATGGTTGGAAATATAGCCCTCTTCAGGACAAGTGGTTCCTGAGGCCTTGCGTCCACCATGCGTTAATGTCATTTTCACCTAATGCACCTGAAGAGCTCTGCCGCGTGTGTGAGGAGTTGCTGAGGGGTTTTCAGGTCCTCCTAAAGTGTAATTAGGCATCAGAGTTCACACATAGGAGGCTTTGCTACCATTGTATAGAAGGCTTAGTAACCCTAGTAGAAAGAAAGGAGCATAATCTGGAGAATGATAGCAGTATGAATTTCATGTGTTTGTCAGAATCAGACTTCACGTACAAGCAGATGATTCAGTGTCTGGTAGAGAGGGTGATCATTTTTCACGCTGACGATATTTCCATTTTCAGTCTTTCAAATCAAATATCCCATTTGCAGAAGTAATGGCGACGTGACATCGCCGATGCTCCGCTCACTAATTTTTGCTCATTTCCTTTGAATTATTAATGTGAGAGATTCTCCATATGCTCTCAGAGGATTCTTGTCCGTTCCTTTCGGAGGGAATTAGCATTTTACAGTGAAGAGTATAAAGAGCTTAACTGCCCCAATCAAACCGGGTGATTTAAATCCTGTCTAATCGAGATGTTTAATAGGGGTTGCAGCTGGATGACCTGAAGTAAATGGTCCTGGGTCTCAATCACCTGTGTAATTAGGGCCATTTCACCTGAAAAAGCATGGGTGCTGAGAAGAGCTTTGGCAAAATAGAACTCTTTAAATCAGGTGAAATAACTCTTTTAAAGGTGATTTTTGCAAACAAAACTGACAAACTAATAATCGCACTGATCTAATAAACCCAGTTAAACCTGGGCTCAGAAACGAAGTGTGTTAAAACTGTTTGGGTATCGACCCCGGAGAGCCTTCTTTGTCCCCGGCCTGCCTCGGTGATTAGTTATGCCGCATGAAGAGCTAATTTGTATGCTAAAGTTTAATTGTTCAATTATCACTGGATCTGAGAGGAGGCCTTGATGCCATTTCATCATGTTTGAAAATAGTGTCGAACCCCTCGTGCCACACATTGTAATAGTTGGCAATTACAGAGAGAGCCCTCTAACTAAGTTGATTGATGCAGGCCGGCCTCGCTGAAAAGCCCCCGCTACCTGCCGGGTGCAGTCGTTGGCAAATGAAGAGCCGGTCCATTCAGCCTGCAGAGCTGAACCACTGTGGGAAAGGGCCTCAACTGGCTGCTGACAGACAGCATAAACACCAACTGTATAAGTACTGAGGAGGACAACATGTTAAAACAACATTATTACAAAGAAAACAAGATAGTTGAGCAGTCGCTGGTGTTAGAACGTCTCTAGAAAATGTCACACTACACATATAGGTGTATGTTACTTCAGATTTCAGATTAGAATGTATGAAAAAACACCAGACTGAGCAAATAAGCAAATACACCGCACACAAGAGGGCTGAATTGCTTCTTTTTTAAATTTAGTCTTCACTTTTAAATGCACCTCTGCGCACATGCCCACCACCCAAGAACAGCCAGATTTGTGGTCCAGAATGTGTTTTGCTTTACTCAGCACTGAAACGCTTCTTGACAGTTTGTACATGTTTTATTTGAGATTTCCAGTTTATTTTGTCATCTATTATCACACCAAGAAATTTGCTTTCATAAACTCTTTCAATGTCCACACCATCTACCTGTATCTGTACATGAGTATCCCTTTTACCATAGCCACATAACATGAATTTAGTTTTACTTAAGTTAAAGGGGAGAGGGGCGTGTCCTGTCTTTCTTTCTTCTCAATCTGGTCTACCTGTGTGTAAACAGAAGAAACATGCATTCAATCGAGTATCGAGATACAGTTTGTCAGTACAAAAGCCAAGCATTAACCCAACAATCATAAATACAATAAATACACAAACAAATAACTGGCTAGATGCCCCATGCCCTGTATGTCGTAGAGACATGAAACTTTGCACAGAGATGCCTCTCCTCATGAGGAACACATTTGCCTCAAGAACCCATAACTTCTGATGGTATAGATTTTCCGCCATTTTGAATTTTTTGAACACTTAAAATCGATCTCTTCCTAGGAAGTTTGAGCGATCTGCATGAAACTGGGTGAACATAATCTAGGGACCAATATCTAAAGTTCCGTCTTGGCAAAAGTTGGAAAACTTACTAAAACTGAGCTTCTATAAGGCAATGAATATTGCGGAGGGCGTGGCTCATCACATAAAGGTGTATAACATCTCAAGGGTTTCACCCATCACCACGCAACTTTGTAGGCATATGACCACACATAATCTGAGGGGACCCCTCCATTATTGACCCCGTCAAACAAAATGGGGGCGCTAGAGAGCATATTGATTTTTACTAAACTTGGTAGATATGTAGAACAGCACGCCTCAAGGTGACTGGAGAAATTTAACTCTAATTGGCAACTGGGTGGCGCTATAACAACAGAAAAATGCTTAAAGATGGCTAAAATGTGACCGATCGCTGTGGCTCCCCTGTGGACCAATGTTTGGTTTTTTTTCTAATTTTTGGTATGACTAAGTCCTGGTATGGTATGCTGCACATAATCACGGAAACTGTCAGTCAGTCATTCTGTCTGTCCCACGTTTTTCTACTCACTGACGTGGTCAATCTATGTGAAACTGCACATAGGCATTGAGGACTGACATAGGTAGAAGGTGACAAAGCTACCAATGGGTATGGACTAGTTTAATAATATAATGTCTCATTTGCATATTCAAACATCAAATTTCAGAAAACGTGTAAAACAAAAAATAATTGTCTTAATATAAGTAATGAGGTGGGGAAGTTTCATGGTGATACTTACACGTTAACATTGTTTACCTTATTCACCTGTAGTGTTTTACTCGTTTTTTTATTTCTTAAAACGAGTTTCTTCTTAACCTCTGAGTCAGAACTCTTCACTTCAGTGGCACTTAAAAACACCAAACTTTCCAGTTTTATTCCTGTCCACATCATGGGCTTTGTTCATACATCTTTCATAGACTAACTATACCATTTTATTCCTAAAGTCAAATGGACTCTTTATGGTTGTTAAGAGTAAATTTCTCATTTATGAAGTGATACAAAGAGAGACCAAACATCACCTCTATAAAGACATTTGACTCCAATATGTCAAACAATGAATAAATAAAATTTGAGCCTGGCTTTATCCAGTGGTCAGATTTCTGTTCGGGTAAATCAGTGCATATTTAATTAGATAATGCCTCATTTGCATGTTTAACATAAGATACTGAGAAAACTTGTAATACAAACAAAATCAAACAAACACCCAAACAAACAAACAAAAAAGGAAAAAATGTCAATGTAAATTATCAACTTGGAAAGTTTCATGGTGATATCTATTTTTATTTGATTGATTTATGTGAGGGATTTCTACTGTACATATGGTCATTTTCTCAATATGATTTTTGTTTTTTAACTCTGAGGCAAAAATCTCCACTTTAGTAATACCAGACTTTCCAGTTTTAGTCCAGTTTGTATTGTTACTCTGAGAAAAAAGCATTTCTACTCAATATCTATCAAACATTATAGATTTTTTTTTTATTCTAAATACACCCCAAAGTGATGTAAATGGTCTTTAACAATTACTATAACTACTATGTGAAGAATGAAGAAGCTTAGTGTTGCCATCTGCAGGCTGCTTTTTGAACAAGACAATAATAGACATCTAACATTGAGACAATTATAAAAGCCTCAGAGGTCAAAAAGTGTTCTTTTATAGCAGTATAAAATAATTCAATATCATATTATAATGTAGATTATTTTTTGTGGGACACTGACTTGCATATGATCAGTATGTCACTTAATGTAATAAATAAGAGTGTGTCTGTTCTGAGTGTATGTGTAATCCAGACATTTATCATGTAATTACAGCTCCACAATCGGTTACTGATGACCTCGGCTGATGACCAATGATTACGGTCCATTTCATGCTTTTCAGGGCCCCAGATGGGAATCCAGCAGACAAAAGGGGCCCCTTCACTCTCACCCAGCAGCTCTCCAAGATTCTCATTAGCGTCCTAAATTGAACCATATGTGTCCAATTTGTAATTAGCTCCTGCTGAACGAGGGGTGACTTGTCGTCTTTGATAGAGGAGAGATCTGCTCTGTTCTCAACGACAACAAGAACAACACAGGAAGTGAGATTATTTTTGTTCCTCTGTTTAATATTTTGAGAAGCTTTATAGAAATGTACAGAGATTTTATGTCCAAGCCCACTACAAGCTTGCACATTAGCGATTAAATAACTGCAACGAACAACATTTAGTTTCTGTGATACAGACGACCGCTTGAACCACATGAACCCTTCCTGCTGTAGTTTACACAAATCTTCCTGGCTGACTGACATCCTGCTGAGAAGCGTACAGTTCAGATGTTTGTGTCAGTCTGTGGTCACACTACACCGTCATGGAGCTAATGCCAATGTGGATGTGTGGCTCAGGTGACTTGTTGTACATTCCTTCAGGCATTTAAGACATTCCTTATTTTGGCACATGCTGAGTATCTCAGCTGTGGGTGAGGTGCATTTGGAAGATTTGTGAGTAGCTCTACAATGAAATTCAAATAAAAAAATATCTTAAAACGGCACAATTAAAAAAAGATTTAAATGGAATAACATTTTATTAAAAACATTGATTAAAAAACTATTTGCTGGTGGACGGTTCAGAAATGCATCAAAACACACTTTAAAATCTGACAAATTAAGGAAACTGGTATAAATAACATGAGTAATAATGTTAAGTCACATTTACTTATATAGGTAACACAACTTAAGACTAATTGTTATATTTACCTACCTAGATTTTACAGTGTATTACACCCACAGTGATCGCTGTACATTTAGCCTAACAAAAGTATTGTTTTTTTTAGTTGGAAATTCCCTCTTCCTGTTTCCATGGACAGTCCTTTCTTGCTGAGGGAATTTTGTATTTAAAAGACTTGAAAGTTATAATCTTGAATATGTTCATTTAGATAACTGTTTGTAAAGTCACTATCTCATCGAATGATACAACACAGTGGCGATGAAAGCATTTACATTTGCAGTATTCAAACCGATTGAACCTGACCCAACCCACAAACCCCTAACTTTATTATATTAGCACAATTGTCAGGACTGAGACAAGGACTGAGTGCTGTGGCGTGTGTGTGTGTGTGTGTGTGTGTGTGTGTTTGTTTGAGAAAGAGAAAGAGTGACAGACAGAAAAGAAGAAGGTGGAAGGTGGGCTATTGCACAAAGTGTTCCTGCAAGTAATTGATAACTTATTTGGAAGGCTGCTTTGTCACTTTTGGACCCGCCCAACTGAACCAGTGGTATTTTCTAGTAAGCTTACCCAAACCTGTCGCCGCACAGGCTGTTGTGATAAGTCAGGGCTTTCTGCTGGAGAGCCTTTGTTTTTTTGTTAGATTTAGAAAAAGGACTATGATCTGGGTGAAAGTAAAAAAGATTCAAGGTCCTCTGCCAGAAAACCCTGAAGGCAAATTTCTCCCATTGTGCACATTTGGGTTGTGGGTTGACCCACACATCACTATCAGCCTGATTTCAAACACACTACAGGTGTTGCTGAAACAGAATAAGGATCATAACTTCAACTTTGAAACTCAGAAATGCATTTTCACACAGAACAAACACTGTGGATATTGTCCCTGATCACTCACACTGTTATAGATAAGAAGAACAAATACAACCAAAAAAAAATTTGGTCAGAGAAATTTGAACCTGTTCCATGAAGCTGTTTAACATGACCTTTCTCAGGCATCCAATCAAAAACCTATTCAAAAAACCCACTGACTATAAGACGAGGGAGCCGGGAGTGCAGAAACGCTGACTGACTGAAAACAGTCTACACTTTTTAGAATCAAAACATGTATATAATTTGCAGCATTGATGACGTTAAACATGTTTTCAGGTTCAATAACAGCTGTAAGAGCTCAGAGTAATGTGATACTTAAATATTCATTTGGTTGGTGAAATACTACAAACATTCTTCTTCACTTGAACAACATATGGCAGCGACAGACCCTTTGATGAGTGATTTGTAAAACCAGAGGTATAACAACAGGTATTTTCAGCTCTCCCCAAACACAAAATGCCCCTTTCATGTTCCCCCAACTTGGTACTCACAATCTGAAACAAGGGTGCAATTGTGGTTGTCACCAAACAATGACATTTTTCCTCTCTTTCACTCTCTAAATTCCCCATATCATCTCTACACAGATGAGCAATTTGTCTGTCATGAGGTCTGGGGCATCGACCCACTCCGGGCCTATTTCCCTGACAACACTGTTATTAGCGGTAAGCCGAGCCAGTGGCAAATGAATCTGCCTACTGTTCAGGAGGCCAGGGCTCTTTTCAGCGATTAATTTGATAAATATATTAATTATGAATCTGGATGACAGTACAATCAGATTGTCAGGCTTCCAGACTTGGCCTTTGTGATAAGTCTGCTTTGAGATTGGGCCTCCTCGGGTTTCGGGAGCTGTCATCCCCGGGGCTCAGCCTCTTATCAGCGCCTGACCCATTCACTCGGTAATTTCCTGTGTGTTGTAATTAAATGGAGGCTTTCTGATTGCAAGTGACTCTCTTTAAGAGGCGCTTCTTAGGTTTCAGGTGAAAGGGATGTTCAATGGACTGGCTGTCTCCCCTGCTCTCTGCAGGACATGTTCCTTTAATACGTCTGCTTTAATGTGAAAACCTTGTTGATGGTTAAGAAGAACTCCCTTAAATCCTGTTAAGGGATATACAAAGTGTAGAAGAAAGACAGACAAAAATAATTAATCACTACAGATCTGGAAAAATGAATAGAACTTGTAAACATTTTTAGGTTAACTCAACCAAAACCAGTTCCCAATCAGTTGTAGGAACTTTATGCTAAATGATAGTGTGCTCACTGGTACTCTGGGATTGGCCCCTGCTTAGAAGTTTAAAGGGACAGCTCACATCAAAATAAAGTATACATATTTTTTCTTTTACCTGTAGTGCTATTTATCAGTCTAGATCATTTTGGTGTGAGTTCCTGACTGCTGAAGAAATTTGCTGTAGAGATGTCTGCCTTCTCTCTAATATAATGGAACTAGATGGCACTCAGCTTGTGGCGCTCAAAGTGGCAAAATAAATAATTTAATAAATTAAATTAAATTAAATAATAAAATAAAAAGAATAAAAACATTGCGGCATGGTGGTGTACTGTAGATCCCAGGGTGGGGAGTTCGAACCCAGAGTGGAGGAGCCCTTCTGTGTGGAGTTTGCATGTTCTCCTCATGTCAGCGTGTGTTTTCTTTGGGTACTCCAGCTTCCTCCCACAGTCCAAAGACATGCAGGTTAATTGGTGACTCTAAATTGGCCGTAGGTGTGAACGTGAGTGTGAATGGTTGTCCGTCTCTATGTGTCAGCCCTGTGACAACCTGTCAGGGTATACCCCCATTTTCAACACCACAAGCTTACTTCCATCTAATTTCATTATATTCAAGAGAAGGCAGACATCTCTACAGCCAATATCTCCAACACACTTCAACTCACACCAAAACAATCTAGACCGATAAATAGCACTACAGGTAAGAGGAAAAATAAGTATTTTTCTTTATGGGGTGAACTGTCCCTTAAATAAATCCTCCACTGGCTGCTCACAGTGGATTATGAACATTCACTGTAGGTGCTGACTTTAACCATCCATCTCTGCTGAGGTACTGTTACAGAACTGGCAGATGGACATCCTGAGCCTGGTGTGGGCCTGCAACAGCCGTCCTCTGTCAGCTTAGTCAGACCAATGTCTGCAAGGCAATGAAAGCATTAATAAAGGTAATGATGAATAATGCTAGAGGTGCCAGTAGGCCTACACTTGTGTTTATCATAGGAGACGATAAACACAACTTCTTATGGTTTTATTTCAAGTTTCTGTTTCAAAGTTGCATTTAAAAGCCAACAACAGAACAAATCTTGGATCAATAAATTGCTCAATGACTTTCTAACATAAAGGGTGACAACACGACACGGTATGTTGAAGGAATACCTGACTATAACTCTACTTCACCTGCATAAAACTGAAAAAAATAATTATAATAATAATAATGATGTTACTTTTCCCCCACAGATTTACAGATTTTTGAGATAATGACGATCCTTATCTTTTTAGAGGGACAACTCAAATTTACAGACATTAACTGCCTTTCATAATTTCCCGTTTGAATTCACCTGTGGTAAAACCCTTGTTTTCTAGAGTGGGACCCAATGAAAGCTCGAATTAGCTCGGCTGCGCTGCCTCTGGAGGCACAAAAGGTTTCCCTGCCGCCTTCTTTCACTTTCCCTCTCTGGTATCACCGAGGCCTATAATTAAAATCACGTTTCTTTTTTTTTCATACGGCCGGTGAGCGCCATTAATTCAGAAGAGTGGGAGCCATTATGGAGCTTGTGGCTCCCGGGGTAGCACTGGGGAAGAGGTGGGGCAGTGGCTTTTCAACATTAATGGCCCCTGTGTGCCTGGCAGTAATCTCAACGAGGAGTGAAGTGGCTTCATCCCAGCTGCAGAAGCAGGACAACGGCTCCCAAAACACTGCAGAGATTAAATGGAGTTTTGTCTTGGGCCCTTTACTCTGACCTGTGACGTTTCAATAGGCTCGAACAGTGGAATCACCTTTACTTGCATTTGTTTTGTCCATTAATCAGGAATATTGTTCTTCTTAAAACATTCTATATGTAACTTTCAGAAAATTTCTATTAGTGACACCTTGCTCTGAGGCTGCAATCCGGTGCTCACACTCCGAAGCCGTGAGCGAGCACCTGGGCATTGGACAGTGACAAACACAACACTGACCGTGATTGAGCGTCATCATGTTGCAAGAAGGCTGTAAAATACATTTTAATCATATTTAGAGTAATGTTACTGTTTGCAATGTTTCCTTATTTCATTTTGATCGTTGGCTCCGTGATAACTTGCTTGCCATTTGCAGTAACATTAGCGAGCTAGCTGTAACTAAGCTGCACTGATCTGGCGTTGGTTGCTTCATAATGTGCAAATGGTGAGATAGCCAGTTTACCAGCCAGATATCAGCCCTGGAATTGGGCTGAATTAAATGACATTTATCACCCAAGACAGTATTTTGCTATGATAGCTAGCTGGCCAGCTAAAACCACCATCACAGTAATTTTTATATGTCAGTGCTTCTTCTTATGTTACGATTTCTTTTTAGAACCAGGGGGGGACTAAAATCATGATAAGGGGCACTGAATTTGGTGATTTATTGTTTCTCGGACAACAAATGAGACACAAATTAGCTAGCTAGCACAGCCCGTGGACCCTCCGCCTCACTTCCCGCCACTAGGACACTACTTCCCCCATTGAAGTGGACAGCAGCTTGGATTTTAGCTGCTGTAGCAATTCAAATTCCACCAGTGCAGCCCCCAGCCCACAAAGAATAATTAATTGTGGTAAAAAGTTGAACCTTTAAATTAATTAATAATTTAATACTTTTAAAGTCAAGTCAATTTAGGTTTGTTTTTAGAGCGCATTTTATAACAACAAACACTGACCAAAGTGCTTTTATTAAGAGATTGATTAAAAGAGAGACATGATAAAATTTAAAAATATAATATATTAAAAACATATGTTAAATTAAATTGAATTTAATCAAATTGAATTGAATTGAATCTAATTTGAAAGTACAACAACAAAAACACAGGGATCCAGTGCTGTTTTGTTTTGTTTTTTGTTTTTTTGTAAATGCAAATTTTTGGACAGAAGCTGATATGGCACCTTATGTCTTAAGGAATGCAAAAACAAAATGGCTTAATAATCTTTCAGCTTGTCAAACCGCTTCTTGGCTGAAAGCCTGTTCTGTAGGTCACCTCTCGCTTAACTTCAAAGGTGTCAAATCATTCTTACACCCATGACAAGAAGCAGGACATGCAATTTTTAAATGCCACTAGACAGACAAGACATGGACTATAAATAGTAGGAAAATGATGAAGTAGATTTAAAAAACAGCACTGACCTTGCTTTGCCACAAGGAGGAACCACTGATTTAATTTTGCTGCAGCCACACCTCATTGCTCATTCAGGCAATAACAGTTCAGCAGAGGCTTTGAGTGTGACTGTAATACTGCAGTGTATCACTAGATGGCAGGAGAGCATGACTTAATAACCAAGCTGGTGTCATCATGACAGTAAATTTCCAAGATAATCTCCCCCATAAAAAATCAGCCACCTGAACAAACACAAGAGTCACTGCTTTTGCTATTCAGTCTGGACACACTGAAGCTGTAAAGCAGGTTTCTATGTGTCTTTTAAACAAGTGTGGTGGTAAATCTCAAGTATGTTTGTTTAATAATAACAGGCTCTAACACATTCCTTCACACATAATAGATCTTATTCTTGAATGATCTGATCAAGTTTCCATCTACAGAGCCTCACACTAAAAGAAACAGTTACTTGAATGATGCATTTACGGCTACATCGCTGTGTGAGAGCTGCTGGAGAGGGGACACCAGAGGTTAATTGCAGTCTCCTGCAAGCTAGATAAAGCCGCTCCATGCAAACAGGGAGAGAGAAAAAACAAATTACACTCTCATATTCATGTAATCATGCTGATATAATTAATTCTCCAAAGCCAAAATCTGCTGTCATCCCCTTGTTGGGCTCTATTCACGCTGGCTACGATAAGCCGGAAATAAAAGAATAATTAAGCATTAGTGTTTCTAATTAAGGTTTCTCTCAAAGGTGAATAGAACACTGATGAAATTTTTTCGTGGGATTTATTAAATTACTGTGAAATCAAATTAGGGGAGCAAATTAATCCTCGCAGTGAACGAGATCAGTGAATGAGAAAATTGACTTTTCAACACAAAGCGGGGGGTAAAAAGGCAGGATTGGTGTAAAACACAGACACACAGCAGGTTGTTGAGCTCAGATGGTTATCAGGGATGGATGGCAACTGCTCTTGTTTAACTGGAGATGTCCACATGTGGGTGTATGAGTGTGTGGGAGGTGCAGGGGCGTAAATACAGACAGTGCAGGCAGTTGGGTTGCACTGGGGCCCGTGGGACAGGAGGGCCTGTGGCGGACCAGTTGCCAGTATAGTTAAATGCCACCCAGTGGCGTCAAGGAAAAAGCAGCGGGACAAGGACGAAAGTTAAGGCGGTGAAAATCCAAGTTGATGGGCGGGAGGTGTCCAACAAACACCAACTGTCACCCGAGAGAGTGATGTCCCTTAAGATTCTAAAGTCAAACCCTGTCCTTTTTTCGAAAAAAATGATTCAGAGAGGAAAGATTAGTGTCTTTAGTGCACATGGCTTTTATTCTTAGATGCTCCTGCACATTGATTTATTCTCTCAGTACTGTGCTGCAGTGCTGTTGCCTCCCACCACAGTATTTCCCAGGCATTCCCACAATGCACTTAGACAATCTGTCTAGTTTTTGCATTGATGCATAAGAGCACAGTCACACATGAGTGATTGCGGGCGTGTAACAACTGCCTGAGGTGATATTTTTGCTGAGTGTGGGCAGTGGCTGACGTGACGCATACAGAAATGTAGCTTGTTAGCTAGTGTTAGCTAGCTTGCTAATAAATTCCTCAAATGTGATGCTCCCTTTTCTTCCATTGCATGTCACTACCAGCCAGGCAGCATCTCTCATGTGGGGCGGCTTGTATTTTTCATGGCTAATATCAGCTGGTTAGACACAGGAGCATCAATATCTCCTCCACATACTCTTCTGCTATTGATTGAGGTTGCTGTTCTACAAAGATGAGACTTAACTTTGCCACCGCAAGCAAATGTTTTAAGTGGAAGTAAATGGAAGGTGAAAATTCGCCAATGTTAATTTTGCTTATGTGTGACCCTGATGTAAAGCACTGGTTTCTAACCTGAACACAAGCTTCTCTTTCTGCTAAACAACCTTGTCTTGCATTAGAAAAGTACGCGGTTAAAACAACCAAAGAGCACTGATTATAATTTAAGAAAATATGTGTGACTAAGTCAGAAAAGAGGTCCCTTAAGAAAACAGGTTGGGAACCACTGTCCTAAAGACAACCAGGTCTCACTCCAAAGACATTGAAATCCCAAGCTTGGCGCAGTGACTTGTCTTTTAAAGCCATCCTTCAATGTCAGTGTGAGATTGTCTCTTGAAAGAAGACAATGCATGTAACAGGCAGAGCAAGACACGGTGTCCCAGAGCGTCAACAACCAACACACGCAGGGTACCTCGCACGTCGTATCTGGAGATGGAAAGTCCGTGACCAAATGTCAATATGTGACGAGGTCGGATTGAGAACGTGTTGCTAAAGATCAAAGCCAAAAATGTTTCCCGTGTATACCCTCCACTACACCGCTGTAATTGTAATCTGTAATCTTCAGTTGAGCAATGTAATGGCATCTATTTTTCTTCTAAGCCAGAGGAGCAAACTGCACAGCTGTAGAAGATTTGAGTAATTAGAAGGAAAGTTGGTGTCTCACACAGAAAAACTGTGATTTTAGTCGGCAGTTCCAGAACGAGCAAGGCAACCCCGGTGGTCTACTGTGTAGTGTGTAAATCCTGGGGAATATTCACATTGTTTAATGACTTTAATTGTGATTATTTATTCTCACTTCACATATCTTGGTTATCTGGCTGCAGTTTTATTACTGTTTGTGTGTTTGTGATGTGAACTGTATCGCTGGCCTACTGTGTTACAGACTTTAGTGAGTTTATTTCATGTGTTTTGTTTTTAAACAATCAACATATCACTGCAAAGTACTATTAATGGTTTAAAAGTGTGGAGCAAAGCTCTCGTATTGTGGTTCTCTAATAATACATAATACATCCGCAGGGCTTTGCCAAAAAAGTCTCACTCTGACTTCGTCACTATCAACGTTTGGTCACGGACTTTTCACGTGGAAATATGATACGCAAGGTACCCTGGTGCGTTGGTTGCTAACGTCGTGTCAACGTCAGCCTGTTACATGCGTTGTGTGTTTTCAAAATACATTCCCATTTTCACAAAAAATGTGCAGTTTGCATGCAAATTTTTTCCCTTCACCAGCAAACACACATGGTTATGTTTTGCCAACACATGCATGTGGTTGGGTTTAGGGAAAAAAACAAAAAAAAACAGGTTTTGGCTTTACAATCTTACGGGAAGCGAACACTGGCCTCCCAGGTGGAAGTCGGTGGTTGCTGGACCCGTGCCTCCTGCCAACCCTACTTGCCCTTCCACTGCTTTAACTTTTGTTGTTGTCACGCTGCGTCTCCCCCTGATGCCACTGGGTGCCGTTAAACAATAACAGAGGCTGTGTATCATGCTGACATGAAAGGATGTTGTTTTCCGTCAGTGTCACTGACCAAGTGACAAAACAGGTGTAATGGGCACGACATGTAACAACAGCATCAGCATCCAGTGTGACAGGTAACATATATATCGGCAGTGCTTTCTAAAAAATAAGAACGGCATTAACATGGCAATAACAATCATTTACCATCCCTGTTACATGGTGGTTTATATCGTCCTCTGCGTGGAGGGTAAGGAGCTTCCGGACCGTGTTTTCCCACATTTTCGGCCACAGTTCTTCTTTTTTTGAGTTAGCTGCTAACTGCTACTGGCTACTTTTTCAATTTCACATGGTGGGTTGAAAGCATGTCTCACTGTCAAAATTTCACACGCATGCTGCCCATGATCCCATCCTGGCGGTTGTCCCGTCTATACAGACATTGTTTCAGCACCATCACTACCTTCAGTGCTGCCTTAAAGGTGCATTGCTCCCCCCATTCTGCAGTTGTACCTTTTATATAGAACGGCAAGGCAGCATAACAGCATGAAATTCCCGCCTTGAAGGGGCAGCGTAAAAGGGGCTACAGATGGTTCTAGCTGCGCTTTGAGATAAGTCTAGTTCAACTTTTGGAACACAGCAATGAGCACCATGTCATGTGATGAGAAACAACCAATCCCTTCTTCCGTAAATATCAGCCTGTGGTAAATATGGAGGAGAGGTTGATTGTTTTAGTGCAGGGCTGCCAGAGCTTTACATCTGTCCCATGGACGATAGGCCTACAGACTTATAAACAGCACCTGGTAGAAGATCAGCTCTGCACTCAGGAATTCAGGTCAATAGGCTGTGATATTGTGCTTGCTGAAGTTGCTTAGCAACCTCAGACACAATCTGCTGTCACATTTTTGAAAGCTGGCACAAAAAAGGCACAAAGGCAGCGCCCAGCACCCAACCCCATGTTTTCCAGGCGCTAAGAGAGGCGGCATGTGTACAGCCCCTAAAAGGGTTCACCTATGAGGACGAGCCAAAGAGACCCTACATAGTTCTATTTAGCACCTTTATTTCTAAGAGCGTAGCTGTATTCATGAGTAATACTAAGTTTTATGGATTTCTTGGATGCTTGCCTTCACAGCTTTCTAGCTGTAGGGGCTAAAACAGTTATTGACAAATACAGATATTTCATGGGCTACAAAAATAATTTTGCCTCCAAGGGAGGTTTCCAACTCTCAAATGAGTTTGCTGTTGACGACCTCGCCATCATTGTCCAAAAAATATGGATATTCTATCATGCAGTTTCATTTTTACTGGGATCAAATGAAGGTCAAAGTTCAAACACATTTAGTCAGTCGCTCCAGGCTTTGCATCTTGATGACACTAAGAGCAGCTGATTATTTGTCAGATCTGCTCTTTCATTGGCTTCAGATTGTGCTGACGTACATCTGTCACTCAGACAGCAGACACAACACGTCTACTGGAAAACAGGATTGCTTTCCATTTCACGTTACTACTGTACGATACTAGTGTCAGGAAGAAAGATTTCAATTCACATGCCAGGGTGGAGGGGAAATCTAATCAAGTCAACTCCATTAGAAAATATAGCGTTTGTGCATTTCAATACATTGAAAGCTTCTGCCATGGAAGCACGAGACACAATATGATCCTCTGCTGTATTTTATCTGGATGTCACTGAATACAAAAACTGCAGCTTCACCACAAATCTGACACCCGGTACTTCGCTGGAGAATTGCTAATAAGAAGATCGATACATTGCAGACTGTGTTTGCTCTCAGCTGTTTGATGTAGCACAGGCTTCAGAGAGCAGCTGATAATGACACTGTGAACTCATCTGTGAAATAAACAGATGAAAGACAGAGAGCCTCGTATTTAAGTTGACCTGGATTGACACCTTCAAGGGTGAATGTGCAAAAATGTCTTTTATTTTGTAATGGGGTGCAAATCCCTCTGGTATCAAACTCAGTTGCCCTTTTTCTTCTGTCAACATCGGCCAAAAATACAGCTCTTTCCTGTAAGGTTCAACCATTTTACATAATTACGTTATAAATCTGACTCCATCCTACAGAAGCCGAGCAGTAAATATTTGCAGAAAACTTTCCAGCTTCAGGTGATAATTGCTTGATGTTTTATGGCCTGGCTAAATATTAACAAAGAGGCTAAAAGCAATTTGTCAGCACCTACTGTAAAACACTCACACCATGTCATACTAACAACTTGTGCAGTTGCCTGTATGCAGCTTTGACACACCGCCAAAACCCTCCTGGATCCATAATGAAAATGAGCTTGTACTGCACAGCCCTGTGCCTGTATTAACACTGTTCTGATTATAAATTGCTGATGGCGAGCTCAGGCCTCGGTGCTGGGTTTCCTCGACGTCGCCACAGCTAATGTGAAAAGACAGGGGGCCTCGGATTGTTGAGGAGGGTTTTAGTGGTGCGCTGCCCACTCAGGCATACAGATGGAGGACATGGGGAACAGCCTCTCATCAGGAAAGCTTTTTTAACATTCATATACAGCACTCACAGAGTTATGTTGGATCATTATTGCATTATCATATGCAGCATTTTAATGTTGTAGCTGGCTGAGGTGGACCTAATTTAAAGTATTTCTGGATCATGATGCATCAGCAATGAAGATGAGACCACTTGTATGCAAAGTCTTAAGCAGCATTTGTACTTGTGTGTCAGCTCTATGCACATGGCCTACACTGTTGTGAGCATTTATACTTGTGCGGTGGTGTGTGTGTCACTCTGCAGTTACACCTCCAAAACACTAGTGGGCAGCAGAGGTTTCTGTGAAGTGCTGTAAAGCTTAGTTGATTCAAAACACACCTATGGCTTAATATCGATAATTTAAACATCACAGACAAACACTTGTCTTTATCTGGACACATTTTCCCCACTAATATAACATGCTAATGTTATTAGCACAAACCTATGACATTTTACATTGTATAAATTAGCCTAGTGGCTAGGGGACTTTTCCTCTACTCATATGAAACCAGGGACAACAGCAACATTTAACAAAGGTAATGTTACAAAATTTGGTTCCATTACAACTCACAAGGTTCACTGACAAAACAACTGTCTTATACTAAACGCGTTTTCCAAACAAATCTAACATGCTAACATTATTAGCACAAGCCTATGGCATTTTTTATTGTATAAATTAGCCTAGCGAATAACTTGGGAGGCGAACACCGGCATCCCAGGTGAAAGTCAAACCTCGTCATACCTCGTGCCATGGGCCACCCCAAAGTAACTTTTGGTGTTTTTTATTTGGATATACATAACGTCAAGCATGCCTTCATGGATATACTCTTACATTGTATACTGCAGTCCATGTTGTCAGCTTTTTGAAAGGCTAAACAACCAAACAAAACCAGTGTTGAACACCAGTGTCACCTTGTTCTTTTTGTCAAGCTTGTCCGACCTAGAAACAGTCACCTGGGGGGCGGGACTTTGGATCAGTCATGCGTACATAGGTAGTTAGTGCCATGGGAACAATATATAAGCAGAGAGGTATGAAAGTAACAGCTTTGCAGAATGATCCAGTGATCCAGCATCAGACGGGTTGCAGTGGTGTTGACTGAGCCAGAGGTAGCAGGAAGCTGGCATCTCAGCATTATTGTTCTCAGTATCAACACTTTCTCTTCGCCTTTACTTGCACGTCGGCATTTCAGTCTGCATGAAGCTTCCTGTCTGAGTGAGTCTCCCTCCTGTCTTCACCTATGAGACCTTTATCAGCCATAAGACTGCTGTGCTGCCACTCTGCTCAAACAGTATGTACTGTGCACTCCTCTGCGTTACATAACACACTTATAGCCTCAGTCCGAGTTTTACAAGTTCTCCAACTTATTTACACCAAAGTCATTTCCTCTCAACTCAATATAGAAATCCTGCATCACCAGTTGAGATATGTTCAAAATATAAGTGACAAGTCTATATTCAAAAGGTGAGTTGGGAAAACGAAGAAACTGAAGCATACATCTGAGTTTAAAACTTACGCCAGCCTGCCAATCTGAGGGAAGTCAAGTGTGGAATTGGAACTGGCAGCGAATTCAAATCCACACTGTCACAGCAAAAAGGAGGAGTGCTGCAGGCCTTCTCTCCTCCTACCGTCTCTCACAGTCCAGTCCTGCACTTGTTAAATCTTCTGACAAGAGACATTACCTTCAAAGTGCATCTGCAGACTTGAGATGTCTTGACTTGTCTCAAACTCAGTAAACAACAAAGGATTCCCCGACAAAATTCTGATTTTTGGTGATACAAAAATCCATCTTTACATAATAACACAATAAAGACAATGATATGAGTCTTTCATTCAGATTAAAGAGGCACATTTGGCTGTACAGACGGTGTCCTCTGAAAAGCCTGTAAAAGTGTCATGTAGGGGGAATTAAGTTATATTTAATGCAAAATAAAGGTAGGAAGGTTTTTTTTTCTTTTCAAATTAAGATAACACAGCTCTCCCCTCTCTGTACTTAGCCCCTCCCACCAGACGAGCGCGGACATAAACCAGCCCTAGCAACAGCACCAGGCTTTGAAGTCAATTTGACATACTGGCCAAACAGTGGAATTATGATTTCCAGGCCTGTCACGTGATGCCACTGGGCCCAAAAACACATTGATTTACACTGGGAAAGAGACGTGTGTAAATCAGTGGATACTTTGGGTCACAACCAAAATGACTTGTTTCACTATCAGGATTTGATCCATTTGGTCTGATAGTATTTCTAGAAGAGCCACACAATTGATTGATTCTATCGCCATTTAAGATAGCAGAAGGCTAAACCGGAAGCTAACTGCTTGGCCGTCAGAAATCTCTAGTGTGCTTCCTCTATGGGCCCAACGATACGGAAGATCTGGGTAGTTTAATACCCCAAAGTTTTTTGGCTTAATGCACAACTTATCAACTTTTATACAGATGTTTCCAATGCTGTATTTGCTTCTCTTTCTCTTCTCTTTGCTAGCTACATACAGCTGTTAGCCTTTGCTCACCAGCAAAATTTTCACTCCATCTCTGAAATGCTTGGCCAATATTAAAACATGTTCTGTTTACTCTCTGTTTTTGATAGGTCTGTCTTCCTCTTTTGGGGTGCTTTTGCAGTGTAGGCAGTTATTGCCAGTGCTGAAACAGCAACTTTCTCTGCAGGATTCTCCGCCATTGAATCAAGTTTTTACCAAGCAAATCTGCACACAGATCTGCATTTGTAGACCAGCCAATAAGACAGCCCTCTCTCTGAAATGACCTGTGATTGGACAAAGTCTCCCATCACTGTCTAGATTTTCTAAAGCCAAGTGTCACAGGTCAGGTTTCTTAGGTTATGTTTTTAATTTCAGTCATTCATTCATTCATTCTGTTTCCTGTTTTCCTTTGAAACTCACATCTCCTCTCATTTCAGATCTCATCACTTCCTGCCCCTGCGTGTTTTCCCTCCCTTTTGATGACTTCACCTGTGTGTGATTGTCTGTCCCGCCCTGATTAGCCTCACCTGTGTCTCGTTATCCTTCCTCTCACCAGAGTATTTAGTGTGTGTCTTGTTTTCTCTCAGTGGCAGTGTGTCTTAGCTCCTTGTGTGTCTAGCCTTCTAGTCTTTTGTTTCCCTGTCGTTTATTTGGATTCAGCCTGTTGATTGACTTTTTTGCCTACACTGATTACCCTTCTGTTTACTGAACCTACCTTTTGACCAGTTAAGACTATGTTAGTTTACCTGCATGTCTCCAGAGTCGTGCGTTTGAGTCCCCTTTCACCTGGTTCACCAGTTGTTACACCAGACAACTTGATATACAACATGCGGAACGCTTATTCTGGATTTTTTGTCCAATGATGCAAAAAAAGCCGCCTGCTGCAGATAGAAGCAAACAAGCAAGAACTAGTCAGCTAGCACTTAAACTCTGAGCTGTTAAGTCATCAGTTTTTGTAATCAATGAATCATGTTTTATAAGGCAAAAATGCAAAAAAAAAAAAAAAAAATCACTGCTTTGGCTCCTGCTTTGTTCAGTTAATATAAGTTTCTGAATCTAGTATCTTTGGGTTTTGGCTTGTTGATTGAACAAAACAATTTGAGCATTGTGATGTTCATTTTTTTGTTCCTTCTTACACTGTCTCATCAAGGTGGGAATTTCACACTGTAATGCCATCTCGCCACTCTGTATAAACAGTACAAACGTGGGATTTGGGGACAAAGGTGTCTCACCTTTAAGCCGGCTTCGGAGGTAGTATCAGCACTGAAATAATATCTGTATAAAAGGGACAGCCGGCAGGATAGGATCATGGGCAGCAATGTTTTGATGACATGATATGCTTGCGACCTGCCGTAGGAGATTTAAATCAGCCCCTGGCTGCAGTTGGGTGCATCTACATTTTCTTTTTTTTCTCCTTAAAAGGAATGTTCATTGATGTACACTGTCCTTCTTAAACAAATAAACTATGAAATTAAATGAAATTAAATTAAAAAGTAGCTGATAGCAGTTAGCAGCTAACTCAAAAAAGAACAGCAGCCGAAAATGTCCGCACATTGTGAAAACAATGAGGTCTGGGAGCTCCTTACCCTCCGAGCAGAGGACCATGATAATGATTGTTACTGCCATGTTGTGTTTACATATCACGGCCATCACGCCTCTTTTGCTTCCGCTGTGCTGGCTATCTTAAATCAAACTCTGGAGCGACATGATTCCACCATTATTTGGTTCTGGGATTTTGTAGCGGCCCTACAATGTGATCTCTGTGTAAAAAGGGCTGTAGAAAATGATAATAGTTGTTAGTAGCAGCCCGAAAGTCATCAACAGACCTGCTGCTACACTTACATGCACAGTATACACAAACTCATCAATGTTTTGTGATGGATAGATGATGTTATCAGTAAGGAATAATGGCTTTTACCTGGACTGACTTCATTCACGTTTACTTTCTAAAGAAAAAAGGGCAAATGTCCTCAATATTTTGTGTGTTTATTGTGTCTCTAATTAATCTGTGAGACATACTCAACCAACATCAGACAAAGGAGCTGTTGCGCTGTATTCATCCAAGGTGATATTACCTGAAGCCAGGAGGCATCAAAGCTCGTGTGTCCGGCTCCAATCAGGCCTCATTTACATAGATCTATTTAGACATAATGCTCTCCTCAAATAAAGCCTCTTTCAGGTGAAATGAAAGAGGACATTTGGGGCCTTTGAAAAACAGCACCTATGTTTATCAAAAGCTATTTCCGTGCACGACTGTCTAATGTGGCATGATGCTTAATGGGGATGTTTGTGCGGCTTTGTTGCGACTGAGCAGGAGAAACAAAAAAACTCAATATTAGTCACTTTTTTAAAAAAGAAAAACATCCATCACAATCCTCTCACCTGTGCACATTACATCTCCATCTGTATCACTCAGTCCCCTCAAAGCTGTATTTTTACAATGACTTCTTTCACAGGCGTTATTGTCTCTGGAGCTGGCATTTAATTATGAAAAGAATAATTAAGGGGATAGCTACGAAAAGCTGCTCTTGTGCCTGAGATCAACCGGTGGCTCCGTGCTGATAAGGCCCCTGAACTGCCAAGAGCGAGATGCACAAGCAGTTGCATGACAGCACTCAGAGTATGCCATTCTCCAAAGGCTGATTGCCCCATCACACATGCAAGTATAATGCTGGAGAGGCATCCATTATCGCCAGAACGGGGCTGCATTTCAGCTCAAATAACACCCAGCTGGCAGGGTTTTTTGTCCTCCCCCTGCAGCCGCCTTTTCTTTGCATCGGGAGCTGACATCAGCCCCTATACTCCACAGACACCATTACAGAATGGCATTTTAATGAGTCTCTTTCAAGGAAAATCTCTTCTTTTTTTCCATCTTTTGTCACCCAGGAGAGAAGGAAGAGAACACGGTGGCCCTGCGTAGTATCACATCGCCACAGTCAAATACAATGTGCATGCATGTTGCAGTAACAATAACTCTTTCCGCCCACACACTCTCACTCTGGCATCCCCCCGTCCCCCCGCCCCACTTCCCCTCACTGCAACCACAACCACCACCTCTGCTCCAGTGCCTCAGTGGCTCACGTGCCGCAGCACACAGCAATGAATCCCAGAGGAAAGATTCTCCACATTTAGGTCCAGAGGGGCAGCGGAGTGTGGGGTCATCAGCCGGGCTTCCAGGGAAACGGAGGATGTTGCTCTTCATCAATTTGATGAGGCAGACTTAAAGATATTTGAGTAGAGCATGACGGGGGAATGAAATTATGGTTCGAAGCACTCATGTCTTACCCTGAGTATTTTTTGTATTTATTCTTTTTCTTTAAATTATTATCACTATTAATTTTAATGTGTTTATTCATTCAAATTTGTTATTCTGATTGTTTATTTTTTGGCGTACTGGGACTGTCTTGTCCGGATCTCTGTTACCCTGTCTGTATTGTATTTCTATTTTTGTTCCTCAAGATTGAATGTCTTATTTGATGTGTGGAACTGTCATGTACCAACCTAACCAAAATCAATAAAAAATTTGAATTCTAAAACCAAAAATGTGCATAAAAATTCACTAGTATGCAGGAAAGTAAGTGATCCATGCTCAGATTTTGCTGCAGAGATTACATATGTGTGCCCCCTCCCCCTTTGGAAAGCTGAAACAAAACCTACGCCCTTGCTTGACAGGATATTGAGTGACAGTTGTCTTTACATTAATGTGTTGTCTGTTTTGTTTTATGACACTGCTGCCTCCATAGCCAGGTCTCCAAGACATCAAAGAGACTTTAAATGAGAAAAGACACCTTGGATACATCATAAAATGACATGTATATTCAAATTAGATTGCTTATTTTTGTCCCAGTAAAGAAAGAACAAACATCAGATGTGTCATTTTTAGTTAGAACATTTTTTTCTGCATGCGTAAATTTGGATAATGTGACAGGAAGGAAACTCTGGGGAATCTCTTTTTCTAGCAGGAACCCCCACTTAACTCTTATTAATGTTCTTTGTGTTTTACTGTTTCTGAGGAGACGGGGGAGAGATCAAGTAGCCCACACACTGTGCAGTGTGTGCGGAGGGGTGATGCCTCGAGAGCGCATCACAGGACGACAAAACCCCACTGCAAGACGCAGTGCCAGAATAGAGCAGCTTTGGCACGGGAGCTGGTTTTTCTGTTTATAGGGGGAGAAAAAGGGGAGATATCGTCTTATACGAATCCTTAAACGTACTTCTTATCATGCCGGATCATCTGTGCTGGCTCGAGGAAATGTAGTGGAGAGGAGAAAAGAGGGGAACTCCGCCGGTGGAGAGATCTGGGGATGCGTGGACACGGTTATGGGTGATTAATGCCATTTTGCAGCTGCACAACAAAGACTGGATATGCGCACAAAAAGTGGAGATAAGTGAGTTGGACACAGGATGGACACTGCGGAGGTGATTCTCTCCGTCTTGGTGGTTGTGATTATCATAGTGTCGTTGCTGTCCAACATCCTGGTGCTGATCTGCTTTCTGTACAACCCGGAGATCCGCAAGCAGGTGCCCGGTCTGTTCAACCTCAACCTCACCTTCTGCAACTTGTTGCTGACCGTGGCCAACATGCCGCTCACTTTGGTGGGACTTGTCAGCAAGGCTCAGCCGGGAGGGGACGGCTTCTGCCAGATCGTGGGCTTCCTGGAAACCTTCCTGTCCACCAACTCGATGCTGAGCATGGCAGCGCTGAGCATCGACAGGTGGATCGCGGTGGTGTTCCCCCTGAGGTACCACTCCAAAATGCGCCACAAGGACGCGGCGTTTGTGCTCGGGTACACGTGGGCGCACTCCATGTCCTTCTCCACGGTGGCCACCTGCCTCTCCTGGGTGGGATACCACCGGCTTTACGCGTCCTGCACCCTGTCCAACCCGAGGGCGAGCAGTCGGACCCAGTTTGTTATCTTCACCGTCTTTTTCCACTCCTTCACCTTTCTCCTGTCTTTTATAGTGCTGTGTGTCACATACCTCAAAGTGCTTAAAGTGGCGAGGTTTCACTGTAAGCGGATCGACGTTATCACAATGCAAACTTTAGTGCTGCTGGTGGATATACACCCCAGGTGAGCTCCTTTAATTTACTATCCCTGTTTGTGTCACTCTGCATCCAAGCACCTGTCACTGCCCTGAAGGCCATGGGGGCAGATTTCAGGGGGGGTACTGGGGACAGGTCCAATAAAACCCCCCAATAAAACATGAGAGTAGCAGAGAACTTTTAAAAAATAAAATCTAAGACACTTACACCACAAACTGATCCTTACAAATACACCAGAGTGCACAAAATCAAATGTTTCTCCCCCAGAACTGAGACAAACCCTTTACCCTTGCTTTAGCCTCACATTTGGCAAGAAAATACAGACATTTCTCAGTTAGAGGAGAGCGCCTATAAGAAAAGAACAAACTGTACAAATCACCCCTCTGATCAAAAAAAAGGAGGAAAAAACTGGAGGCAGTTATCGTAGCTGGAGCCATCATCCCATTTCATATTGAACAACAGTACAGTTAATGATGCTCTGCCGTCTCTGCACTGACATCTGAATTGTGTCATCAGTATTCAGAGGGGATGCAAAATTTGATTCTATTGAAATGCCATCCAGAGTGATTGCTGTACTCTGCCTCTGTGTGTGTGTGTGTGTGTGTGTGTGTGAGAGAGAGAGAGAGAGAGAGCGAGAGATCCAGCAGTGTGAGTTTGGTTACATACTGTACAATAAGGTGCTGGTGTTCTAACTGGTGCCTCTTTTTACTCACACTGACGACCTCCGTTTCATTAAATATTACTTGAAGCAGTGTGTCATCATGCATGGGTGTAGATTGCAGGGGGGACCGAGGGGACACGTCCCCATCAATGTTGAGAACAGTGGTTCCCAACTGGTCCACCCACGGGGCCCAAATTGCTCATCAGTCATTAGTTCAAGGTTCACGCAGTTTAATATATTCAGCGTCATACTGTCGTGGAGATAGTTTGCTGTCTCTGTTAAGCAGCTGTCTGTCTTTTATTCACTCTACAACAGAAAACAGCACTTCACAATAAAAGCTTGTGCTGGAAATTCACTACAGACTTGACACTTTCACAAGTCACTTGCGGTCCATTCAGAATGGGCCCATGACCCATTGAGTTGGGAACCACTGATTTAGAACATGTGAATTTGTGCCCTCCATTAGCTTGTTTGCAAGCACGTGACTATTGTTACGTTAAATTCAGATGGGCGGCAGGAAGTGAGCAGTCCCCATACTATGTGGTTTGTATATGATGGAAAGTGAGTACATAAAAGTTCGGAGAACCTGCAGGCCGCAGGTACTGTCAGAAAATTAAAAAACAGAAAATAGATTTTGTGGACACGATTGTTGTTACAAATTACCTCCAGACCTCCTAATGTTACGAAAGTTACACGGCAAGCTTACAGAAGCGTACAAGAGTCCAGTGGACTGTAACTATTTTTGTATCCAGTTGGGTCCACGACTGAAACAACTGCCGCCTTGTTTTCGGCTGGGTGAGTAAATGTGCTTGAGTAGAACTGTCTTTTATGTATCAAGTCTGTATGTGGATGCCAACATTACTAGCTAACATTAGCTGGCTTTAGCTACTATTTTCTACTGGCTAGGTGAACCGTTCCCAAAGGTCTGATGAAACAGTTAAAAACAACACATTCTCACTCCGACCTCGTCACACATCAACGTTTGGTCATGGACGTGCAAGGTACCCTGGGTGTGTTGGTTGTTGACGTTCTGGGACGCAGAGTCAACTCATACCTGTTACATGCATTGTCTTCTTTCAAAATACACTTCTGTTTTCACAGGAAATGTACCGTTTACATACAGTCTCTTTCAAAATAAAAGCACTACATCAGTACAACACTGCAAATTGACATTTTTATTTCCCCCAACAGCTAACACACGTGGTTAGGTTTAGGCAATGCGTGGTTAGTTTAAGGCAAGAAAAGGAAGTGGTTAGGTTTAGGCAATGCATGGTTAGTTTAAGGCAAGAGAAGGAAGTGGTTAGGTTTAGTAAAAAAAGAACAGGTTTGGTTTTATAATCTTACAGGACGCGAACACCGCTCGCCTGGGTGAGGGTCGTGTTTGTTGGACCCATCCATCACCACTCCCGCCCACACTACTTGGACTTCAGTCGCCTTAACTTTAGGTCTTGTCCCGCCCTTGTTCCCCCTGATGCTGTTAAACTATAACAGATAACAGCAACCGGCCGCATATCATGCCAATGTTAAAGGACACTGTAGGTCACTGCCGAATTAACAGATTTTGGCGATTTCAAAGTGAGATTGGGTTGTTAAAAATCTGGGTCATGGGGCACCTGGTGGCTTAGTGGATAGAGCAGGCAGCCCATATATGAAAGGCAATACCCTCGCTCTAGCGGCCGCAGGTTTGATTCTGGTCTGCAGCCCCTTGCTGCGTGTCATCCCCCCTTACTCTCCCTCCTTCACACTTAGACTGTCCTATTCAATAGAGGCAAAAAGCCAATAAATAATCCTAATAATCCTATCTGGGTCGTGGAGAAGTGAAGGGAGAAGTTGTCACAGCACATTGTAATTGCATCCACCTCAACACATTTGATATTAGTTGACTCTTCTCCTTCAGACCAAAGGTGAAGGTTTTTGATCCACATCTGCTGCTGTTCCTCAGTGAGTTTTTTCCCTTCCCTTTACGTGCTACTATTTCCAGGACTTTAAATGGCCCTTATTTTCTTCCCAAGTTGATTGATTGGAGCAGCCTTAATTAGCACAAATCATAGGCATTTGTGCAGTGTTGGTAGTCTTTGCCTCCAGTTGTCCGCCCTCCATCTGGACAGCGCACCGATGTATGACGTCAAATGCAACAAAGCTATCAAAAAATAAATGTAGCAAGGGACTTTTATTTTGACAGAATTAAAGACATTTACAGCGTAAATTGGTGCATGAAAATTCACCAGAATGCAGGAAACAAGTGTTTGATGCTCACAGTTTTCTAGTGGAGAACCCCCAAAGATGATTTCGGCTTTTTATATGTATCCCTCCAAATGTTGATACAAAGCCTACGCCCTTGTCATCATGAAATCACAGCCCACCAGCACCAGACACAAAGTCACACACGCACACACATTTAGAGTTGAGATTGTAATTCTTGAAGTGGGGACTTTGGGTCACTTTGGGTTACATCAGTGGCTTTTAATTATTTTGCCTCGGCTCAGCCTCCTGTATTTAACCCCTTCAAGACACCCACTCCTCGCTGTCTTGTGAGATATCTGGAGAGACTGTCTGGTCTTTATAAACCCACTCTGTGTTTCCAGTGTTCGCCAGCGTTGCCTGGAGGAGCAGAAGAGGAGACGGCAGAGAGCCACGAGGAAGATCAGCACCTTCATCGGCACCTTCATGCTCTGCTTCGCTCCCTATGTGATCACAAGGTGAGAGCGACCATGCAGGCGGGAGACGGCTGCCACGCTGGTACACTGCGGCGTACGCAGCCCTTTTGTTCTGCTGGTATCCCCCAAAACTCCCTCCTTTGCTGTCAACCCTCCCACCCCCCTAGCACCACCACCACCTCCTCCTCCTCCTCTCCTCCTCTCTGCTTACTCTCCACAGCGGCCAGAGTTGGAAGATGAGATTGGCTGACCTTGTGATAAGTAATATGCCTCTGCTCTGCTGTTGCTGCTGCATTAGCACTTTTCTCCTCAAGTTCGTCGGGTGCATCAGTTAGTTAGGTGGAATCCACTCGCATCAATCACCGGACATTGAGAGGATGTCACATGAGGCATAGGGTGTGAGACACATAAGTGATGTAGTGGACATGTGAGAGGAAACTCAAATGAAACTGTACGTTAAAATCATGTGACGGACACGACAAATATACAAAAATATAATGTGCAGGGAGAAGAAAGAAACCCAGTAATGGAGAGGCATCACCTCCACTGTAAACAGATCAGATTACATGACAAAAAGCAAAATTAAATAAAGTTTTTCTAATGCTGTGAGCATCTTAAAAGAAACTATAGTATAAACACATATTATCTCCATGGTGATGTTCATCAACATATCTGAAATACATAGAATTTCAATTCAATTCAATTTTATCTATAAAGCCCAATATCATAAATCACAATTTGCCTCAGAGGGCTGTACAGCACACGACATCTCTCTGTCCTTGAGCCCTCACAGTGGATAAGGAATAATTCCTCAAAAACAAAAAAAACAAAAACTTTAACAAGGAAAATCATTCAAACAGTAATAACATAAAGTTTATTAAAATAAATTAGGTACATTTTATGAGCAATAGTTATATGAGATTAGTCAAGACAGGATAAGACACGTTAAGATAAGACATGACAAGATAAGATAAAATAAGACAAGACAAGAATAGACAAGATAAGACAAGCCAGGATAAGATAAGATAAGACAAGACAGGATAAAATAAGACAAGATAAGATAAGACAGGATAAGACAAGTTAAGATAAGACAAGTTAAGACAAGACAAGACAGGATAAGATAAGATAAAACAAGACAAGATCAAATAAGACAAGAATAGACAAGACGAGATGAGACGAGACGATACGATACAATACGATACAATACAGTAAGACTTTATTAATCCCAGATCGGGGAAATTCCCACATTACAGCTGCTCTAAAGTCAGAAGCAGGAGGAAAAAAGGAAAGGGAGACAAATAAGCATTAAAATATGACAAAACATACATATTTGATAAAAATAAAAATATATTAAAATTTCTATACACTACATACACTTCGTATTTATACAACAGTGTATACAAAGCCTACATTTATACAAAAACTCAGTCTATTCATCTCAGTTTTTATTTTAGTTTATTACATAAATGTTACTTTTTTTTTGTTTATGTTAGAATTACATGACTTGGTTTAGATTTTAAACCTGATAACAGACCAAATAATTTCTTTGAGTGCTGCCCAAAGACAGCACCACATACCACTTGAAAATTGACAATATATACACAGTGGATGGTTGTGAAACAGCTCCCAGAAAACAGAGAGTAACTATTTCGGCCTCAAAAAGATTTTTGAGGCCTTATAACATCATTGTCTGTTGAACAACTGACGTAATTTCCTGTTACTATGTTATGATTGAGTATGTTGATATCAGGAGCTGTGTACATGCTGATCCTATGCAGTGTGTACCAAATACTAATCATCAAAGTGAGTATGCAAAAATATAAATATACTTAAGTGCTTTTTACCAACAGGAAGTGACCCAAATTGTGCAACATCAGACATCCATTGAACTGCAACTGTGAAAGATGACTAAGTTTAACATCCACAGTTCATTTTAGTTATTTTAGGACTATGAGAAAGTCTTCCATTTCCTTTTGGCATTGCATTGTGGGAGAATATCAATCAAGAGCAGTCTAAGAAATTGACTGTATGTAGTCTGAATATTGTCTGGTTTGAGCCCAGAGATTTAAATGTAGCACATTTGTCAGCTACATATTTATTCTGTGAATTTATGATCTGTTTTAATCCAAATTAATTCCCACCCTACCTGTGTTATGTAACTAAAAATAGCATCATCAGACAATTCCTGCCTCTTGTTAGGTGGCAGGAGTGAAAATGAGTCATCCTCAGCATTTGTTGTGTCTTGGTTTTAAACTGATGAAGACAAGACTGGATGGAGGCTCTGAAGGGTGATTTTTTTTCTTTAGTGAATATCATGTTTTTCCCAAATAAAGGCAGATTTTCAGGCATCCTATTATCTAAACTGGCTTGAAAAATATTGCATAAAGCTGCCGTAAATGGGGGGAAAAAGCGTTCCTCACACAATTTGAAGTCACAGAGGTTAGGTTTAGAAAAAAAAAAAACTTGGTGAGGACTTATCGTAAAATCACTAAAAGTTCACTCACACTGTCCTGAGCATCAGTCTCCTGGGGGAAAGTCCTGTATCTTGAGACCCATCCACCTCCCCAACCTTCCTCCCTATGCTAACCGCTTTTTTCTTTGCTCCCGTCAGGTTTTGAACCTTGTCCCCTTTTGTATCGGCATCAGCTGCAGACTGACTTGGCAGAGATGGCTGCCATCTTGTTTTTACATAGATTAGTGTGTTGTGCAAATCGTCCTTCCATGTGTTCGCCGACAGAAACCTTGTTACGACTTTTGCTTCCTCTAAATAGTCAAGGTTGATCGTCTTCTCGGCGCTGTGCCAGGGCCACTACATGGGCCAAAAACTTGTCCTTGAACATGGACAACAGGTCTAAGTTAAGTGGAATGAAGTATAAGGTCAAGTAAACCCAAAATGAGATGTCGTCATGTGAGAACGCAGGGTCTCACGAGGATAATAATCGATTGGTGGCATGTGTGAAACACTTTTTTGTGGAGCATTAGAATGACAAAGAAATCTGAATCTGAATATGGGTTATACACAAATTACTGGCGCATGATTACTGTACGTTGGATATGTACAAATTTTGGTACTTTTCTTAGGAAACTGTACCGCCTACAACGTCTGAGTTTGAGTATACTTTATTGTCTTGTTTTTCCAGTGGGGACAAAATATACACCAAAAAATGCATAGTATAAGTATGTAGCACGGATTATTTGCTTCATAATCTAAGTGGCTTGACCCTTTAAAATATCACTTTAATGAGAAATGGGTTCCATAACTTAGTTCCCCTACATCTTAATTAAAATTCACCTCTGCTCATAAGCTGTTGAGGTGATGAAGATGGAGATTAGATGACTGTGTGGTCAGATATGAAATGACTTTATATAGTAAATATTGCCCAATAATATCTCTAATTAAAAAACTGGAGGAAGTTGTTTCTGAAATGAAAGCAGCTTGCCATAAGTAAAGTTAAATATTCAGTGTTTTATTGTTGTTTTATTGTGTTTTCAGTAAACTGTGGGTAATGAATGACCGCAGCGGCACAGTACATGCTCTCATTCTGCAAATGGCAGTTTACTCATCTAAATATATTACGCTAAAAGCTCCTCGGCTGCCTCTCTGATGCTCATTTGTTGTCAGGGTCATCATGAGTATAGTAAAAGCCCCGCTGTGCGCTGTGGCAGCTGACTTAACCTCCTGTTCGCTCCGGCGCTGCGCAGTGTGTGGGCAAATGCCAGTGATGGCGACTGGCCCATGTGAGGCCAGTGTTAATGTGCTGACAGAGCTTGATTGTGGACAGAGTAATCATGCAGAGTGCAAGCCAAGAGGATCAGCGTTTTTTGTTTTTTTTATGCCTTTTATGACACAAGGTACGGTAAAATGTTTTCACACTTCACAAAAATTAGCGTGAAAGCACCAATTTTATGTCTTCTTGAGCACGGCTGAGATCACTGTGAGGTGCAAACAACAGCCATCAGGTTCCTTTAAATCAGACATACAGTATTAGAAATACAGAACAGTACTTTCCCCCAAGAACTCACAGTGCTTTATTGTTCGCTGGCCGGCCCTCAGTTGAATACTGTATTAAATAACAAACAGAGTTAACTGGCTCGTTTCCAGACGCTCATTATTGCTAAGACAGGTCTGTTTTATTTTTCCGGTCGTTCTGCTTTTGCCTTTTCTCACATGAAATGCTGCTGGCAGGTAATGAGAAATGAGATGAAAAGTAGGCTCTCGTTGTGAATTTACACACATGAGGGAAAGAGGGGGGAACTCCACATGTAGTTTCACCTGACAGCTCCCGACATTTTAATAACTTAAGACAGAATAAGCGCTTACGTAGATGGCTCTGTATGGAAATAAACACTAGGTCTTTACATAACTGCAGTAGTAAAGAAGCACCCTGCTCCCAGCAATAAAATATAATAAGTTATAGGCAATAGTGGGCCTCATGCAGGAAGCTATATACAAAAAAATCTCTTATTTTTGTTCACATATATTTTTAATACCTACTGATTTCTGGGATTTTCTTAAATTTGCCCTTCTCATAGGTAAAAGAAAATTTGATGAGTAGTTGAGAACGCTCTTACTAAGATAAGAAAACACAATCCAGGTTTTGTAACACATTGTCACATTGTTGGTTGTCGACATTCTGGGACACCGTGTCATCTTTAGCCTGTTACTTGCATCGT
Organism: Epinephelus awoara; assembly: GCA_035609425.1. NCBI lineage: Eukaryota > Metazoa > Chordata > Actinopteri > Perciformes > Serranidae > Epinephelus > Epinephelus awoara. Next base: position 25,013,373 of record CM069313.1, read on the forward strand.
GTCTTTTCAAAATACACTTCCGTTTTCACAGGAGATGTACAGTTCGCATACAGTCTCTTTCAAAATAAATGCACTATGTCAGTACAACAAAGTGAGTACAACAAAAATCACAGGGTTTGGCTTTACGTTTGGGAATATGGGATAATATGGGAAGTAGACACTGGCCTCTCAGGTGACTGTTGGTGATTGTTCGAAAAATAATTTGCAACTATTTTGGTCAATGTTTAAAAAAAATTCTGCAAACACATTTCACGGCTCCAGCTTTTGCTTTTCTTTTTTTTTTAACTAGAAACTAGAAAAACCATGAATAAACTTCATATTTGAAACAAACTATTCAATTGAATAAATTATTTTGCATTTTCTTTGATATTTTTTCATGGGTCCAGCCTCTCAAATATGAAGACTTGCTGCTTTTATTATTATTATTACTTATTGATTTATTAATTTATTAATCTATATATACATTTTTCTAGTACACTGAGTAGGAGTTGGTGGCACATTTCCAATTATTTGTCATGTGTCATGCTCACGATACAATACCTACCCTTATATAGTATTTAGGGGGTGTTACCTTTGCTAATAACAAACTTTCGACCATGCTTCTCCAATTTCTGATAAAGTAGGATTCATCATTTAGCACGCCTGGACAAGAGCACATTTGGACGGTTAAGAACTTCTCATTTTTTTCTCCTGTGAAGATAATATAAGGTAAATTTAAGAGAGTGTTGGTACATGGGGCCCACTGTCTTGCAAATGTATTTCTATTTCTGCATAATAAGCTCAGGGCATGCATGCCTTTTCCAGCATGTTGACTTGCCTTCCCCCTGCTCCCTCTCCCACCCTCACCACCCTCTCTTTATGCTTGGCTGCAGGATCGTGGAGTTATTTCCAGCGGTGCCTATCAACCCCCACTGGGGAATCGTCTCCAAGTGCTTAGCTTACAGCAAGGCAGCCTGCGACCCCTTCGTGTACTCCCTGCTCCGACACCAGTACAAGAAGACCTGTGCTGACATCATCAACAGGCTGCTGAAGCGTAGCTCCTTGAACGCATCTGGGCGCGGGCACGAGAACCAAGTCCACAGCATACCCGCCGCAGAGTGACAGGGAGTGGGCTGATACGGTCTGAGGGTCGACCCGGCAACTGTCAGGAAAATATGTGGCTGATTTATCGTCCACGAAGAAGAGAACAAATATTGGTTGTTCCTGTCCACGTCTGCTTAAATTTGGTCTGACATGCCAAAAAGAAAAAAAAAGTGACTACAGACAAGGGCAAATCCATGCGCAGGAATACACTGTGCTTGCATACTGAGTCCCCAGAACAGCAGATGAGTGCAGTGAACTTGTGAGGACAATAAGCAACGGCAGATTTCACATCCACCTGGAGACACAGATGTGCTCACCCAAGAAGAACGACCAGTTTATAGCCTCATTATTCTAACCGGGGTAGCTTTCAGTCTGATATTGCTTTTGTTAGACATTACTGTAGTATATACTCATATTATCTTTACATAAAATGATAGGGAATGGCTGTATGTCTGTTTTAGTCTGTGCAATGTGTTTGCAAGTGATACATTGGCACTGTATGTAGCACTGACAACTAGCCTAACCAAAACTTGACAGTCCCCAAATTGTATCGCAGACGAAGAGAAGGTGCCGCTGCACAGTTCGGCTCAGGTTATTTCAGACTTGATGGGGTAAAACACGCTCCCGATTTAACAAATTTTAAGGTACTTTTATTTTTGTAGTACGTTGCCTTGTAGTGTAACGGTCAACGAAGGAAAAAGCAAGATTATGTGTTTTTCTGTGTTTCACATTGCCATTGTTTCTGAAGGACTTACCGACCCGGCCAAGTGGAGTTTTAATGGGAGAAATAGGCCTTCAAACCGGCTGCCTTTCCTGTCATGACTGACATGTGCCCCTCAGGTTGTTTAGTCAAGTGGAGCGTGATCAACTGTACTTGGCTGGGTTTTGTGCTCACAGAGAGGAGTAGAGACCGCCTCATGCTTTCTCACACATTCGGGTGAGATGGACAGGAGAGGAAAATGTGTATGATGTCTTTATTTTGACATCATGTGATATTGAATAGCAATGACAGCCGTCCATGAAAAGCTAAAGATTCATTCAGTGTTTTTAGGAGAGATACTTGGCAATCAACGTGTCTGTTTTTTAAAGAGATGGATGTTTATAGAAGATGGCAATATCCAACCCAATCACCAGAATAGATGTTGGTATTGTACGTCTCTGCAAACCACGGATACATTGCATTTGTATATTATTCTATAGCAGATTTCAATCAGGAGAAACAGAAGAAGCAAATAAAGATGAAGTTTAATGCATAATATAAGTGTACAGATTAACAGATTTGAGGGAGATTATTTGTGATCATGGGACATCTGAGTGGCAGCAAGATAAATCCCCCCATGGATGCCATTCACCATCCCATCCACCTTCTGATGACAGAGTCAACTCATCCATGACGTCATTTTAGAAAGGTTTATAAAACGTGTAAATGTAACGTATCCGTGGTTTGCAGAAATGTTCAAAGCCAACATTTTTCCAGAGACTGGGCTGCACCTTTTTGCTCTCACCTTGAATAGAAACATATTCTGTATATATCGGCCCTACAGGCAGTTCTTGCAGACCTAAGCCCAAGAGCCCTCTTGACTGACAAAGTGTTATCTGACTCACTTACATGTTGTACTTATTATATCCATTTCTGTTCTGTATCAGAAGACAGGCAGCTCTGTATCAGAGGGCTTCGACTGGGCTCCACTTGTTATAGAGCTGACATACAGAAGATAGAGGAGCTTCAGCGCTTTAGTTCAGAAAACGGAGAATACAGAATATTGCAAAGGTTTTTAATGGATTTATATACACAGAACGGGGGCCAACAGTGAGATGCTTTATGTGTCACACAGTGCCAAAACTATCAATAATGCCCAGTGAGCCAAATATGAGTAGCTGCAGATCATTTCTTTTCTGAAACCATAAGAAAAGATAGATAAAATATTTATGTAATTACTAATTGATACATATTTTATTTTGTGGTCAGGCATTTAAAGGGACAGTTCACCCCCACATCATTCTTCCTCTTACCTGTAGTGCTATTTATCCATCTAGACTGTTTTTGATATGAGTTGCTGAGTGTTGGAGACATCGGCTGTAGAGATGTCTTCTCTGGAATACAATGGAAGTAGATGGCACTCGGCTTGTGGTGCTCAAAGTGCCAAAAAGAAATACATATTTATATATACATGAGAAAACTCAACAGCAATGTCTCTCTCCAGAAATCCTGACCTGGTTACTCGAGATAATCCACAGGAAGGAAGAGTACATCTACTCATGGACAAAACAGAGTTATGCACAGCTATGAATTTCAAGACCCGCTCCCAAACTGGAAACACAGTGTGTAATACCACACCTGCCCCGCCACCTGGACATATGACCGATTAGCATTGGGTGAGGGGCGAGGTATGTCCTGGACAGGTCACCAGACTATCACAGGGCTGACACATAGAGACAGACAACCATTCACACTCACATTCACACCTACAGACAATTGAGTTACCCTGCATGTCTTTGGACTGTGGGAGGAAGCTGAAGCACCTGGAGTAAACCCACGCTGACACAGGGAGAACATGCACACTCCACAATGAAGGGCTCCCAAACCCTGGGGTTTGAACCCCGCACCTTGTGAGGCGACAATGCTGACCACTGCACCACCGTGCCATAACAGTTAATGTGCTTATCAGTAAAGCACCTGACTGAGGCGGCTCTCATATTCAAGCTGACGCAGAGGACAGAGCCAACACGCACAGTCAGCAATCAGAGGATTAAAACTTTAAAACATTAATTAAAATATTATTATTATTATTAGTGTCATTATGTCTTTTTTCACCCAGAACCAAACCTGGAAATAAAATAAAGACAACAAAAAAACAGAACAACCTGATGCAGGAGGGACAGGAGGCTAGCTCAACTATTTTCTTTCTTCCAAAGTATACCCACCAAACATTATCACCGTGCCGAAGATGTGTCTGTTTACTCATGGGTGTGACGTTCATGCTTGTAACAGCGTGAGATGTAAACATTAATGGCTCCCTCCTCGACTGAGCTGTAACATTAGCTAGCTCAGTGGTGCTAGGTGAGCTAGCAGTAGATGCACTCTTCCTTCAGCACAGTGATATATTTGGTGGGTGTAGTTAAGTAGAAAAAAGATAATACCAACATGAAACTGCCCACAACAAGGTCTGTGGTTTATCTCGAGTAACCGGGTCATGATTTCTGGAAACAGACATTTCTGTTGAGTTTTTCAAATGTAGTTTTTTGGCGTTTTGAGCACCACAAGTCGAGTGCCATCTAGTTCCATTATACTGGAGGGAAGGCAGACACCTCTACGGCCGATATCTCCAATACTCGGAAACTCACGGCAAAACAATCTAGACTGATAAACAGCACTACAGGTAAGAGGACAAATATGTGTTTTTGATTTTGGTGTGTACTGTCCTTTTAAAAATGTATGATCATACCGAGGAGAAATGGTTGTCTTGGATATATGATGCATTGCGAAGTACTGTATGACACTCCAAGACAACCGATGCCTTAAATTCTGTAACATATGATGGTTTAGAGTTTTTCCATTCACAGTGGCATATGAATATCTTGAACAATACAGAGTCAAGCATTGCCTTATTCACCTCTGTTCATTAACACACAGTCATCTAGAATCTGTATTCCTGTACCCTAACTCTGCTTATGGTCATTTATCGCTGATGTTTTGCACTGAAGTAAAGTAGTTATTTTTCTCATACATGATGGTTACTGGTGAAAAACAAGCTAAATAATATAATATGTTGACAGATTTAGATAAATGACAACGTGAAAAGTATTTTTGTGTCTTTTTGATATGTAATTTATGACGACACTGTATTTGTTTGAGTGTTACAGAATGTGCTGCTTCACATGCAAATGATTTAGTTTGAACTGTTGTTGGTAGGTGACAATGAAGTGAGTGTAATATACCTCATTTTGGTTTGGTGACGGACTTGACTGCCTGAACTGTTTCGTTATGTACTTCCTAATTTATTAAACCATTGGCTCGATGCTGCTGCTGCTGCTGCTGCTGCTACAGATGGCTAAGCTGACAAACAGCTGATGACGGTGGCGATGTGATGACAGATGATGACGACTGCTGTTTCCACCTGTTGATGATGATATTAGATATTTGGTTTCACTGGTTATCATTATTGTATTGTTGGTGAAAATGAGGAGGATGACTGTTGACTGTCAGATGTTGACCATGATGATTAAAGTAAACTGTAGACTTTACCAAAGTGCTCTGGTGCTGTTGTGCAAATTCTCCAGAAAAAGCTGCTGCCAGTATTTAAAGCTGTGTAAAGAGAAACCTCCAAAACAACCCCACAGAAACACCGCTCCAACCTCTGTTCCCCTGACATCCATTATTTGCTTTTTGGCAGCTTATTTAAACAAAAACATGAAACTTGTTCCAGAAGTTTTCTGTCTCTCTGGAAGATAAATGGGTCCTCTCAGGTCCTACACTCCTAGAAATAAAGGTGCTCACTAGAACCACATAAGGTTCTTCAGCTTGTCCCCTTAGAAGACCCCTTTTTGGCTCCTGGTAGAGGCTTCAATAAAGGTTCAACCTGGAACCCTTTCAGTGGGATCATCCTAAGACCCAACATGAAAGGTTATACGTAGAACCATGTGTAAAAGGTTTCACCCAGAACCCACAAGGAGAGGTTCACAAAATTAGGTTGCGTGTAAATAGGATAACCGCAGTATTTCATTACCTGTCTCCATTGTTTGACATCAGAGCAACAGCTGCTCCTGTTGCTAGCTACCCCGATGACACTACTACTTCAGGCACCTCTGCTGTTCAGTTAGGTTGCACTATTTTTGTGGATCGTGTTGTTTTCTGCACTTCCCTATTCCAGTATTGACTCTGACTTCTGATTGGTTAAAATGGCCTTTCCGTTAGAAGTTATATCGCCACCTACTGCTTTGGCATGTGTGTTACATCACTTGGTAGTGGGTTTTGCGATTTCGTGTGGATATCATATTTTTTATCACACCACTCATGTGGATGTATTTTTTTTGGAAACTGGAGCCCGAAAAACTGAAGTTTCAGAAGTACACAGGTCCGTGTGGACTAGGCCTTAATGGTCACAGTGTAACACCAAGTCAGTCAAACTTTAAGGATATCATCGGTCTATTTAGGAAGCACAAGTGATTGTGAATCAGTTTCAGCTGCTTTGGTGCAAATCAAAGTGACAACAGGTGCAATGGAGAGGCAAAAGTAAGACAGGGTCCTCTAGGGGGACCTGTGCTCACAGCCCAGCACTGTGCAGCTCGAGTGGCATTCGCCAGTGAACACCAAAATTTTGGCAGGTCCGCCACTGGTGCGCCGCTCTCTTCACAGATGAGAGCAGGTTCACACTGAGCACATGTGACAGGCCCAAAAGAGTCAAGTACTGTCACTAAAGTCCAGGAGCTCACTGATGCCATTAAGGAGATCCCCCAGGACACCATCCGCTGACTCATCAGGAGCATACCCAGAGGTTGTTAGGAGTGCATACAGGCACGCGGGGGCCGTACACACTACTGAGTCACATTATGAGTAACAAACTTCATACAAGTTGGATCAGCCTGTGATTTCACTTTTTTACTTTGATTTTCGGTGTGATTTTGAATCCAGCCCTCAGTGAGTTGATGATTTTGGTTTCCATTGACCGTTGTTACGTCATTTTGTTCTCAACAAATTACACAATGTACATCAGTAAAGATTTTCAACTTGAATTATTTGTTCATCAAGATCTGATGTGTGATTTAAATGTTCCCTTAATTTATTTTCAAGCAGTGTATTTTATGGTGAAGTGGTTTCACCTTCTACGGGTGCTAACAAGAACCCACCCAGGAGCTTCTACAGAAAACCCTTTTATATTCCAAAGGTTTCATCTAGAACCCATAGATCTCTCTTGGATTCCAGATACATCTACATTTAAAATACTGTTTAAAACATGGGTAAACATTTAAATATTTGAGGAGTTTCAACACTCCTTGAAGAGTTCTTTCTTCCAAAAAGCTGCCTACAGACGCAAATGGTTCTGGGTAGAACCTCAGCCCTTTGGGAAGAGCCATTTTGGAGAGAGTGCTTCAGGGATGACGTCTTTCTGTAGGCAGACATGGAAGTTAGCTTCGCTCTGGTTCCCTCGTCAAAAAAAAAAAGTTGGTGAGCAGTTGAAACTTACTCGCCTGCATCGGTCCAGTGATAAATCAGTGCCATAATTACGTCTTTAAGAACCAAGGATGGTAGAGGGGGGTTGACAAGAGTGATATGACTTTCAGCTTTTCTATCCGCAGCAATTCGGACTGTTTCCACCTGCAATCAGTCGGAGCCAGAGGGAAGCGATTTTTCTGTTCACACCACAGCGCAGGTGGTAATGAAACAACATCAGCGCCTGGCTGAGTTGGCCTCGTCTGAGATTCTGTACACTGATTCACACCCCAGGAGCCGGTGATTATCTTCAGGTGGGTGGCACTGACCGTGACATGCGGCTTAATCATGGTTGGCCTCAGCCCACTCTGTCAACTGAGAAATAAAGCACAGCTCAGAGTGAAAAGTGGACACCTCGCTCTGTAAAACAAAGGAATGTTAGTTGTTTTTCCTCCTCATAACCCTTTGACATCGAGAGAGGTTAACTTCAAAGCTCTGAAAGTCTGAATCCAGAGAAAGCGTCGTGCCTTCAAGTGATTTGTTACAGGCGTGCGGTGAAGATTCATTTTCTTCTTAAATGTGTGAATGTAAAATGACACATTTATCCTGTCATTGGTGAAAAAGGCGTAGAATAACATCTCTTTTGACAGGTACTTGGAAAACCACAAGAAAAAAAGGCTATGAAAAAGCCAGTGATAGCAAAGAATGAATGTTTGTTGGATTTTTTTTATTTATTTTTTGCTGCAAAACCACAAAACCATAAATATAAAAGACTTGAAACAAAGACCATGAATGCTGCTTTGTTTCATCCAAACTCCAAACAACCCCAACAAAGTTCACCTTGGCTTTTGTCTCCACATCTGAACGACATGTAAGAGACTCTGTGAGGATTGTGATGTAGGATTCAGCATCACTATGTGATTCGTAAATCAACAAACAAAAAGCATGTGGTGCTCATTATCCCACTCGCGCTCTTGTTTCTCTCTTTGACTGTGTGGACACCGTGTGGCTTTGACATATGTGTGGCTGCTGCTCTGATGTGTCATTCTGTACTTCCACCAAGGAAGCTTATTTGTTTGTTTGTTTTACTGGGTCATACATAAACAGCTTAATTCAATAAAAGGAAGTTGAATTGGTCAGTTTAGGTGCAGATTAGAGTCCAATAGTTTTTGAGGGCACTATATTGTAGATGAATTTACACCAGATGTTTACTCAGATAAAATGGTGGACAGTAACTGAAAATTAAATAGGGAGTGATTTCGGACCAAGCAGCAACGTCCAAGGCTGAAAAATAAAGCAAATGTGCAGTTAAAGCTGGGGTAGGCAGAAATCTAGAAAGGGCAAAAAAAGGATCTTATTTCATCATAGAGCTCCTCTCCCTCTCTGTTTGTCAAACCACAAATGAGACAAGAATTATCACGCCTCACTCCTCCTCACTGTGGACTGCTTCCCCAGGACGAGAGCAGACAGCAGTTCAGGACACAGACCTTCAGTCAGCAGCTGTGGTCGCTCAAAATCAGCCAGCATGAACCCCCAGTGCCAGGTGTTACAGCAGGCTAGTGGCCAGCAGCTGCACCAGGTCTAACCTGTGTAACGGCAGCAACAGAAAGTTTGCTGATCCTGTGGGAAGTCTGAGCCGGGGTTTGCACTGGCAGGTTGCTGCGGTTGCTTCTCAGGGAGAAGGATCACCTTCTCCCTGAGAGGACATGTAATTGGCCTCCCATCATTAGATAGATTTTCTAAAGTCTGAGACCACTTGAATTACAATATGCTCAAAGGTTGTTAACGGATCTCTTTCCAAACAAAGCCAAATTAAACTGCCTACCCCAGCTTTAATGATACCAGTTCGATCTGTGCCTTTTTTGTTTGCTGTTGTTTTTGTCTTGTTTACTTGTTGACATGCCAGAGTTTGTTAACATCACAAATACCAGAATTGCTCTGCCCCTCTAAGCAGAAGTCTAATTAGAGATGATAACTCGAAACACCTGTGTTTTGGGCTACAAATGCAAAGTGTAAACACCTGTGTGAGTGTGAAAGGCCTTTAATTAATCTGGATAAGCATGATAATTGATTTATTTGACAGTCTTTATGGTTTGCTATATTTGGTTGCCACATACCAAGCACCTGTCACAAAATGAACAGATAACGGGCGCATCTATCAGCTGTGAGGGATCCTTATCACTGTAATGGTTTTTAACCACAGCTTTTGCATTTGTAATTTATTTTTATGCAATTAAAATGAGTCAGAGTATATTTTTTTTCTCTGAATATTTCTTACAAAACCTCCCATGCAGCAGCACCATCACATTTTACTAAATCCAGAGCAGGACCAGCTGTGAGTGGTGACTCTGCTGCAGGTGGGTGGAGTTGGTTCGCTCGTTACTTTAACCTGTAACATCTGTGCCGGGGCTGCTGCGGTTTAAAAGGACTGTCTCACTCGGCAGTCACCTTTCCTCTAACTCCCTCATCCGGTGCACATCCTGCAGATCTGTGCCCCATTCACACGCCTTACAGTCTGGTTAATTATTATTAAATTACTTTCATTCTAATCCTGATCTCCCATTGTGTTGTTTGAGCGAGGCGGTAACAGCAGATACTCATGCTTTTGTCGTCATTAATGAGGATTTGCTGCAGACTTTAATCAGACACCTGACAGATTCACAGAGCGAGCATTCAACATGTTCGTCTCAGAAGGCTATATTTGGAAATGTGGTAATATTTCACTTGTTAACAAAGCAAACAGCAATCCGCAGAGGTCACTTCTTCTCTAAAACAAATGGACCAGTCGATTTAAACTAAAGCCACATAGCAGCATGGACGGCCAGGTCTCAGTCTGAAGTTGTCGAAATCTGGCGCTTCGGCATTCGGCAGTAACTTGCGGCGTCAGACACTGACAAAAAAAGCCGGCCTTTAACGGCGGCATGATACGCAGCCGGCTGCTGTTGTAGTTTTACAGTGCTCGGCAGCATCGGGGGAAATGCAATGGGACAAGAACGAAAGTTAAGGTGACAAAAGTCTGAGTAGAGGCCCATCAAACATGGACCTTCACCCGGGAGAGTGGTGTTCGTGTCCTGTAAGATTATAAAGCCTAACCCTGTTCTTTCCTTCTAAACCTAACCATGTTTTTTTGTTGTTGGAGGAAAACAAACGTCAATTCACGTTGTTGTACTGACGTAATATTTAAACTGTATGTAAACGTAAAATTTCCTGTGAAGTCTGTGTATTTTTAAAGAAGACGATGAATGTAACAGAATAATGTGTTTAAATTTCGAGAAATAACAGAAAACTTTTTGATCACCATCCCTCTCTTTGCTGATCTGGTCGTCGGCTTTGATGTCCATCCAGCCAGCAGAGAGTCTAATCTGTCTCAGAGAGGTTAAGAGCTGGTTTACCAACGCTGCGTGGCGACTCACTCCTGTGATATCCAGGCCGGCGCTCTTTAACACTTCAAAGGCTGGACCGACTTCTGAAGAAGCACTGGCCTTTCAACTGCTGGCAAGGTCAGCTGGTGCCTGTGTCTTCCCACACATCTGCACGGTATCACAGCTGCAGGCCACAGCGGCTACACTGCACACCCTGCACACTGTACAACCCCCCTCCCTCCACCCATCCCACCAACATCCACACCCACCTGAACTCACAGGGATTGTCTGCCGTCCATATGGGAGAAGTTTGTCTTACAAGTTCTTGTTATTAATGAACATCTCCACTGATTAATGGTCAGAAATGTCTTTTTTCACTGAATTTATGGCTTGTTTTTATCCAGAAACATCTGGGTTTTATAACCAATACGTCAGACACTTTTTGGACTGTCAAACCTTTCGCATCAGCATAAATGCTGACCACATCTCTTTTCTGCAGCGTAAGAAAATGATAGATGTCACCAGTAATAATGAAATGGCCTCTGTGGAGAAAAAAGTGCCCAAAATCTAAGAGAGAGAACTCTGTCGCTGATTTATGCCAGTCTCTCCTCTTATAACTCCACAGCTTTCTAAACAGGGCGACCTGGCTCTGTTTTTGTTTTGAATGCTCAATTCTTCAAGCCCCCCTGGAAGTCGAGTCAACATTAGGGCAGCATCTGAAAGTTAGAGACTTCAGGCTCTGCAGCAACCACACAGAGACACTGTTCTGTATTGTTTTTCCTGGGAACTCCTCCTTTGTTTTTATTCTCATTTAACTTGACCATTTAAGATGTGTTTTCTCAAAATACTCAGAGTTTAAAAGAGGTTATTCCAGCGTCTGGATCCGTTCTGTTCATAGTGGATACAACAGCTTACATTAAAAAAAAACAGAAATTAGAGGTAGATTTCATCCCAGGAGTCAAAAAAGGTTGTCCGATACAGCCACACAATGCACCCTCTAGCGTCCATGCGATGCATTGATGCATTGACCTTACAAAACAACTTCATACAAACCCAGTCACGTCATGATTAGATGTTCAGAGCAACTGATGTAGTATAACGAGCAGGAAAGTCCACTTAGGATGGCTGTGAGGGGAGATGGATGAGTCCAGCAAACACACGACTTTGACTCAGGAAACCAGTCAACACTGAGTCACAACACATCACGAGTGGAATGAGTCACGTGCGTCAACTGATGCACTTTGTAGTTGCTTAGTCTTGTTTTGTGTCAGTGGTTTGCATCTCTTCGTAGTCATGAGGCGTATCACTCCGAAGTCGCTAAAATCCAGCACCTGGGCAGTGACTTGCAGCGTCACACACACATACGAATAAAGCCATCTTTTCACATCGGCATGACATGTGGCTGGTCGCTGTTATGGTTTAATAGCGGGAGAAGAACGAAAATGATGATGACTTTCAGCCGGAAGAGCGGTGTTCGTGTCCCGTAAGTTTCTAAAGCCAAACCCTGTTCCTTTTTCCTAAACCCAACCATGTGCTTTTATTGTTGAAGGGGAAAAAGACAATGCAGAACTTGACACGGCGTCCCAGAACGTCAACGACCAACACACCCAGGGTACCTTGCACGACGTATCTGGACGTGGAAAGTCCATGACCAAACGTCAATATGTGACGAGGTCGGAGTGAGAATGTGTTGAAAAGTGAAGTAATGATATCAGACATAAAGTATGCGAAGTTGAACATGTTTGATCCCCAGATAGCTCAGGGAGGCCACAGTGTGATTCAAGAGGTTAAAATGATTGGCCACAGGGCTCCTTTGGTCGTGATTCGTGTTCAGATATTCTGTTTTTGAGGGGTCTTGAGGTCTTGCCTATGTAGGCAAGTCCACAGGGACATTTGAGCATGTAGAGAACATTATGAGTCTTACAGGAAATGAAACCTCTGACAGAGATTTTTTTGCTGGAGCGTGGGTGATGGAAGGTGCTGGTTTTCCTCGTGAAATTGCATTGTTGGCAATTGCCACACTTGTAGTTGCCCGGTGGCAAGATCCAGAGTCAATTATGTCACTTGAGTGCAAAGTACGTTTTCTTGTGGTATGGATTAATTTATATTGATTTGATGTTTTTAAAATATCAAAAACAAATCAATATTCATTTTATATGAATGTATTAAAATATATATTTATCCATATTGACTCAAAAACAAGGCTAATTTATTGAGATAATGAAAAGAGATTATTATTACTTATCGCGACTTAATTATTTTATGTTTTTTATTTTTGTAGCGGGATGATTATAAAGAACTCAAAAAGAAGTGTCTGGTTCATTTGATTTTTTTGCTGAAGTCAGGTCATTACATGGTGAGATATGAAGCATGCTGGCATGGCACTCCTAAACTCTGATAAGCCCCAATGATAAGTGGAAACAACGTTTTGTTTTTCATGATAACAAAGCTTGTTTTTTCTAGTAACAAAATAATTAACTTGTGATCTGGAGATAACGGCATGAAAAAATAATTGCAAGCATGGCCTTTCTCAGCTTCCGTACTTGGTTGTATTTGTTAAAGCAATGTAATAAACATTAGTGCTCCAGTATTTCTCTCATTGTGTCACTGTATGTCAGTTCAACCAGGACTGACATACAGTGACACATACAAACGTATTATAGATTAAAACCCGCTTTTATGAAACACTCCATCATCTGTGTGACAAATATATTTCCTCTATTTCACACTCAGAGTCACTGGTTATGGGTTAGAGCTGCAAAAGGCATGGTAATATTAACAAGCTCTGATACGCCTATACTCTGCAGTACTCTGAGATGATGACAGGTGTGCGAGCCTCTGTTCAATAACCTTTGGAGGAGGAGATAAGAGGTTGAGGTCTTTCTATAATTGCACGTTGGCCAGAGAGAAGGAAGGCTGGTGTTGTTGTCAGAATAAGCCAGTGATCCGTAAGAGCCGCAGCGCAGCTTTGATAATTAGAGCCTTTCCACCTCGACACCCAAGATACTAACTCACCACACACTGCAGGAATCGAATGAGAGGAGGCTTGAAATTAACCACGGAGATTACAACAACTAAGTTACGGGAATGGAATGAAGTTTATTTCCGTTATTAGGGATGTTCGATCAAGCAGGATTGAGTGTGAAATCAGAGTTAATTTTAATATTAATAGAACAAATAACCAACAACTTCCAAGTGAAGTACTCACCACTGCTAATGTTTTGACTTTTTAAATCAGTTTATAACCATACTTTAATCCCTTCTTATTTCAAAATGGAATATCATGTTAAACATAAAGGAGAGAACATAAAAAATTATTTCTGAAAGAATTAACGCATTATATTTTAGTCTCCAGACCTTTGTTGAAATCTAATAAAATTAATCCTTCCATCTTTTTTCATTTGCTTATCTGGGACTGGATCGCACAGGCAGCAGGCTGAACAACATACTTCAGACGTCCCTCTACTCATCAACGCTTTCCAGCTTCTTTTTAGTCTTTAGTTAGTTTACCATTGTTTAGTTTCCATATGTCCTACTCATAGGTTGTATAAAACAATGGACTTAGCTACCGTTAGGTCAGCCATTGGTTTATGGACCGCCATTTTGAAGCCTCAAGTTCGGCATTTTGGCCGTCGCCATCTTGGTTTTTCTGGACCAGAAATGACCATATTTGGATGAGAAGGTGGAGCTGTGGAGGCTGATAAACAACAAACCGTCCCACTTTTAAACACTTTTAAACTGTATTACCTTCTGTTATATGTGCTTTGCAAACTAGTCTTCACTGATTGATTGATTTATTGACCACAAACAAAATCCAATTCCAATGTCACTTTGTGCAAACATCGTCTTTATTTAATAACTTGCCGAAACTGAAGTGTGAAAAAAATAATCAGTGACACACAAAAGGCCACTGAGTCCACAAGTTTTTTTTTTCTGACAGGACTGGAAATTGTACAAGTGCAGATAATAAAGCTTTTACATAACTGTGTTACATAAGTTAATAAGTATGTACATAATGACAGTCATGGCCATTCCTCACAGTGGTTAAAATCAGATGCTGAGACAGATTCCTCATCTGTAACTCATATTTCAGTTTTCTTTTATTTAAAAAAATAATGTGATTATATTCTGTCAGCATTTATAGGTGATGTCACAATGAATGATGGTAGATGTCTTAGAAATAATATAACAATATAAACCAAAGAAGAGGGGTCATAAACGTAGAGTTATCCTCTGACAGAATGAAATAAACGTTTACAGTGGATATCAAGAGAAGCTGAGATGACGACAGTGAACACAGAGAGAGCTTATGCCTGGGGACCAAACAAAACCAAACCAAACAAAAAACAAAGCATCCCGTTTAAATTAATCCACATTTTTAATCTTCCAACGTAATTCCACTGACAGCACTCTGGAGGAATCTGACAGAGGTCCAAACCCCGGTCTGATCGGAGCAGATGTTTGTTTTTAATTCTTCCTCGTACATTCATTATGTTCCCAGGCGTCTCTCTCTGGACCTGCGAGCTTGGAGCTGCCTGACGGGCAATCTGATCGGCTGCTTGTTGAATTTTTCCATTATTTCTTTGATTCGTGACAGGTTGGTGCGGCCGACGGTGAAGTCGCACGTGGTGGCGCCCATCTCGTAACCTACCTCGCACTTCTTACTCGTGACGCTGTAGCCCTCGGCCCTGGCTGTGACTCTGTACTCTCCTGGGTTCAGCAGGCGCCAGTAGTCGCCGTCAGCAGCTGAAACACAAACAATCACACAAAAAACATTATTTTTCCACTTTCGTAGGTGGTGACTACGAATATGTTGGGGTGTTGATGCTCGGTTTGTATATCTTTCAAAAAATACATGCACAACAGTTCATATGATATCCTACAAATTAGCACCCACAAATGACGTAACGTCCTTAACGTACAGTTACGTAATTAAGAAGGTCAGGTTTAGGCAAGAGAAGTCACTGAGGTTTGGTTCAGGAAAAAAACAAAAAAAAACATGGCGAAGACGTACCTTAAAATGACTCAAGGATCACATGGTTCACAACACGACACTCCAGGGGAAAGTCCGGGTTTTTATGACCCATCCACCACCCCAACCCGCCTCTACTCAGTCAGTTTCTTGGTCACGTAATCACAGCCTTTCAAATGTGTACGACACATGTACGAATTTGGGTGCATTACTTTTTGTATGAACAGTTTGTGAGAACAGTCTGAACTAAAACGACAACAATGAACCATATTGCTGGGATCACTGTCGGAGCGATTTGAAGAGTGATAATAACCATTTTTCAGGCTGCTGACTTAGCTGGAGCGTGCAGCGTGTGCAGAAGTTCATCGTTCATCAATGTTGATGCTCACATCTTTGTCATTCAGGACGTTCTCACAAACTGTTTGTATATATACCCACAAAAAGTAGTGCATCCAAACTTGTATATAACCCATGTAATCGGGAAAGCTGTGATCATGTAACCAATGCGCTGATGGGAGTGAAGAAGGAAGTAGAATAAAGACTGAAAATCTGTATAAGCAGGCAGGTTGTGGCGGTGGATGGGTCAATCAACACAGGACTTCTCCCAGGAGACCGACGTTCATGCCCCATGTAAAACCAAGTGAACTTTGAGTTAATTTCAGGTACATCGTCAGTTTGTCACGTTAAGTCTGTGACAACCCATTGCATGAGGATACGTTGTATGTGTGCTATTTAAAGTTATCCAATAATACAATGTTATTATCATATGTGCCAATCTGCATAATGAGGTTTTTTTTAAACTTTTGGCACTTTAAGTGTATTTTGTTGCTAATACTACTGCTGGTATTACTACTTTTACTTACATGAGAGTTTTAAGTACTTAAGAAATTCCAGTGTACAAAATGGACTGTGGCATTTAAGGGTTTAAGGTTTTGAGAGTACTGTACACATGACGCACATACACGAACACGCTCATCTATGTTGGGAAGCAAGACCCAGGAGCTACAGAGTTTGAAACCTAACAAACCTAACAAACTGAAACCTAACCGTAAAATTACTACAACTCGACAAATTCACTGCTGTCTTGCATCAGCTGTCAGCTTGTAAACACCTAATTCAGATTGAAAATGGCCAATGCGATTGAAAATTCATTCCGATGTAAGGGGCTGGAATATTCCGTTTCTAATTCCGAATGAAAGAATTTCTCGCACTTGTATACACTCGTTCCTCTTTAAGTTCATTCTGGTCTTTCTGCACATGCTCGTTTCCTTGCCCTTCTGGTGCGATGACGTATGTAGCGTGCGCACAACTCGTTGCACTAACCAGTTTCCATACGCCAAAGCACAGTCTTCTACCTCCCTTCTCCTCCTCAACAGACGAAGCATTAGCAGAACAAAGTTGTTGTCGTGCTGCTGCTTCAAGAATATAAGCAAAACAAGCCCAGAAAAGGCACTAAGAACGGCGGCGCCAAGCATCTTGCTATCCGGAGTGAGGACTACAGTGTTTTCTTCTTCTTCTTCTTCTCCCGGTAAATGTAAACACGTAACATCCGCCCTGCACCCTATCTAATCAGAAACCTTCCCTGCCCGGAATAGCCCAGTCCTGGGCTATTCCCATATAGACTTGACACATGAGGAGGGGAAGTCTATACAGTAATGGTGGGCATGTATACTTTGTATGTGCGCATCTTTTTATTGATGGCCATCGGTTAGAAGTCCTTGACTGTCAGTCAATCTATGTAAATGCTTAACTGTTATGTTAAATCTAAATAATATAATAAAAAGATACAAATTACGTATAACTGATGGATTATGATTGTTTACATGGGCCGCTATGCTGTTGGTACAGCCATTAGTGACATCCACTTGTCTCTCATGCACAACAATTTTACCATGAATGTTGCATCCTGAAGTGTGTTCCCTCTAAGACAGTGTTCAAAACTGGTGGGTCACGGTCCAAAAGCGACCACAAGTGACTCGCAAAAAGTGTCAAGTTTGTAAAAAACACACTTTATTTTTAAGTGCAATCATTTCCAGCACAGAGATTTTATTGTGAGGTGCTGTTTTCTGCTGCAGAGTGACAGCAAACTAGCTCAATGCTCAATGCCATGGCCAAACGTAAGTATGTTACTGAATATATTAAACCGTGTGGACCTCAAACTAATGACTAAGGAGAAATCTGGACCCAGCTGGGAAACACTGCTGTAAGAAACTATGTAAACATTGCATTTAAGTTAAATCACAGGCATACAGTACCCATTATTTGTGCCACAGCAGCAAAATGCAAATCTTGTCCTAGAAAGCTGAATTTGAAGAAACCTGCTAAGCAGTGGCAAAAAGCAAGCCTTCATCCAAAGCCTGAAATAAAAGTTGGAGAGTTCTTTGTGTTCTTCTCTTGTGAAGGGAGGTGTTCCATATCCCCGTTTATATTTTTAAAAATAGCTCTGCTTTGTCATGTTGGATTTTCTTGGCCTCCCTCTCTGCTGAGCACTGCCTCTATGTGACCAGGGGACACTCTGGTGCGCTTGTGGTGTATTTTCAGCCTTTGACTCACTCGCTAAAACGACAGTGTCGCTTCCTTCCGGTCATCCAAACGCCCACGTCTGACACGTCTGAACGACCACCAAGACAAATGAAATATGACGGCAGGTTTGCTTCTGCTGCTGATCCTGACAGTTACACGTGGACATCTGCGCTCAGACGGCAGAAGGGAATCTAATTGTTTCCAGGAATGCCTCAATAAAAAATGCTAGCGAGCTAATGAGTATGAGATATCGATGTACGCGTGTAGCATCCAGGCTGCCTGTCCTGCCTTCTCAGTGACTGCAGGTGAGTCATCCAAGAGAATAACTGCTTTGCCCAGTTCAAAGCAGCTGGAAAGGTACATTAAAAAATAAATAGTCTAAAATCTTTCCTGACTGCAACTGAGAGCAGCAAAGTTTCTGGAAGGAAACAGTGGCTTATACTTAGCTCCAGGAATAATAATGCCTAACGTCCTTTTGGACATTCGATTTCACGCTCTAAGTGCAAAACTCCTTTGGCTTTGAAGGCTGCATTTTTTCAGGCATCAGCAGAGATTGCCTTGAGGATGCACAATCGATAGTCAAATTCAGAGCAGAAGGCCCAGACGACACTGGCTGTGACTGCGAATTGAGTCAGACTCCGACCTGCTCCAGCTGCTTTTGTTTATTCCACGTTATGCTGGAGTACTAACTTACTGTAAGAGTGACTCACTGCAGACAAATAATGTGAGTCGCAGAGACAGTCGAGTCAGTGCGCCCTGGGGTAATTTCTGCTGCTTTGATTGCAAAAATCTGAGCTTACTCATATAAAATTTTTGGGGAGATGAAGAGAGAAAAAATCCACATGCTGCAAAACAGACAATGACATTTGTTTTGTATTTCTCACTCAAATGAAGCATTAATAGCTGAAATCCTGCAGAAGAACTTAGGTGTAGATTTTGGAGGAGATGCAGGGGACACGTCGGCCTCAGTATTTACAACATGTGCATTTGTCCAACCCCAACAAATTAAAACATGAAAGTAGCAGAGGGCTTTTATCACTTCATGGAAAACTGAAAGAGTGATTCCAGAGAGAAGCAGACAGAGGGGTCTACAGTCTGTGTTTGAAGGATATATCCAGGATGTCAAACTGACTCAGCAGCAACAACAGGTTAAAAAGACAAAGATAGTTAGAAGCTAAAGCCGAACTATAGGCTACAGATCACAGTGTAAAAGTGAACCACCACATCACTGCTGAAAATGAAGGAAATCTGAAACGAATGGAGCACAGCTGTGTTGTTGTCGGACCCTGGTCTGAGCCGGCCCAATGCTACGTTACGATTGGCCAGTCTGACAAATGGGGAGTGACGTATGACGTGTGTGTATGAATCACTGCAGCTTGAGTTGACTGCCTGAACCAGCTCACAGGCGGCGCTCCATTTACATCATAAATTGGTGCATAAAAGTTCAGCAGAATGCAGGAAATAAAGTGTTTGATGCTCGCAATTTTCCGGCAAAGGACCTCCAAACCCTCCACTTCATATTTCATGAGAGCACTGCATAAGAATCAGGTGAAATGCAAAACTGTACCTGTGCGAATATCATGGCCGATGCCCTCCACAGAGATGACGGCATTGGCGATTCCGCGACCCTGCAGGTCCCTCACCACACCTTTGATCCCACGATGCACCTGCACATAAAAAGCATAGCCCGTGAAACCATGTGCGAATCGTACCTTATCAAAGTCTGCTTTATAATTTGACAGAATGTGTTATGACATGATGTGATGATATGATATATAATGTATGATCATCAGTAAAGCAGAACAGTTAATCATGTTTTAACGCCTTTCCTCCTCATCCAGCTTTAATATTTAAATACAAGACGTCTTGCAGCATGAGGCAGGATCCTGTGAAGTCCACATCATTAACGAAAAAATGATATAACACACATAGTGAGTCAAACACCGCAGACACACATATGAAAACACACTGTAACATGTGGTTAATGTCTCAGTTCGGAGTATGCAACAAACCTACTTGTTTTGGGGTAGAAAAAGACAATGTTTTAGGTTAAAATAAGTAAAGACTGTGACAAACACATCATGTGAGTGACGTCAGTATATTGACAAACTGTCTCTTGGCTGAAAGTCTTGTTTTGCTTCAGGGTCAATATCACACTCTGGGGGGTGCGACAAAGCAGCAGCATTTGACGCCCTGGGAATGAGAACGGGCTACAACACCGAAATGGCCTTGGATGGACAGCCTAGGAGTCGACGGTTTGCTGGTGGATTTACAGAGTGGAGGATGAAGTTGTTTAACCCTTTGAAACCTGGAGCGACACCCCTTTTCTTATGCTGCTTTCAGATGCCCATCACAAGTATTTGAACCTTTGAACCCTGAGCAAATTTCTTTTAAAAACATGGGGGAAAGGCAATAAGCAACTTGCTAAGAAATGTTCCAGAAAGTGCGTAAATTGATAGATTTAGAAAATTATTTTTTAAAAAGCTATGGGGAAAAAAGGAATAAAAGCTAAGGAAAAGCTATCTATCTTGTTTTTAATTTTCTCTTTTCACTACTTTCACTAATTTTTTGGGGTCATTTCTTCTTCCATTGCTCTCTGCTTCCTTCCCATGTTTTTGAGAAACTGCAAACAACTTTTTGCCTCATTGTCAGTGGATGGCAAGCTAGCGGCTATCAGGTCTGTGCATCTGCCACTCCAAAAGTGCAGCTGTAGGCTACCATTGAGCTACACTGTGTCATCTTTGAAGTGTTGTAATGTTTTCAGATGTGCACAGGAAGGTGATGGGGTGGAGAGAAAAAAAAAGGGACAATCGCTGCAAACAGGTTTTATAATGGCGAGGAAACTCTGCTGTTTACTCACAACAGACAAAGTTGGGGTCAGCAAAATGACCGAGATTATGTCCATTTATTGTACGATAGTCAATAACAGAATTATGACAGGCCAGTGTTGTGAGTTGCGGGGGCCGCTTTGCCTCTGTACTGTACCTGCTCCATGAAGACAAGAAGAGACTCGCGATTGTTCTCCCACTCCTCAGGCAGTTCGCTCTCATGAGGGAATTTGTCACAACCCACGTACATCGACAGCTCAAAGCAGTTGGTGTGCAAATAGCTGAAATCATTCATACCTGCCAAGAAAAGAGAGAGACATATCTGTAGGGCAGCACGGATCAGCGTATTGTCCAGGTATTGCTAAGATGTCGTGACGCTAATTAAGAGTGAAATGGATTTGAATCACTTTTGCCTTTCTTTGTTTGTTTGCTTTTGAATTCTTACATGATGCTTCAAGCTAAAGCCGAGGAGCTTTGAAACAGCCAAAGGGGCTCAGTGCTGAATATGCAGATGTGCTCGTGTGTGCTAAACAAAGCTATGGCTCAAAGGCTCAGAGCTGAGCAGAGAAATCCTGCATAACACAATGTTAGGATCAGTGGGAAAACACCCGGGCAGCTATAGACACTAACTGCCAGCCGCAGTGTGCCAGGATGCTCCGTTGATGGTGCCGTCCTCCTTGGCGAAATCCTCTGTGTGGCAGACCCTTTGGTTGGCGGCAGTCATCAGGCGGTGGGTGGACGCGTAGGAGAAGGCCAGCCAGCGGAAGACGTGGTCATCCGGGGTGGGGGTCGGCTCCCTGGCCACTCCCTGGGAGCGAGTTTTGTCATACGGGAAGGTCACCACCAGCTCCCCTCCCTGGATGTTACCGCCCAGCACAAAGGGCATCTTTTCCATCCATGCTATCAGAGCCCGTGTCTCCACGGCAACCTATAGCAGGGACACAGGGGAGGGGAGGATAATGCAATTTGTGCAATCATCTCAGCACTGTGATGTTAAATTAACTCCCTCACGCTGAAAACAATTTCATTGCAGCGTGCTCTCAAGAGGGAGCGATAATGCTGTTAACACACTCCCATGCTGTAAACTAATTTCACTAATATTTATTGAGAAATAAAACAAATTTCCATCAAGAGGCAGCACGGGCAACCATCCAGCGGCTTGTGTTTGCATGTTACAAATCAGGATATTGTTAAAACTGCTGCTGCTGTTTGGACTCCTAATTAAACCAGCCTTTCTATCTCTGAGCGCTGGTGGGGCTGGGCAGTGAGGCGAGCGAGGTAAGTTTTCACAGCCTCCTGAGCACAGATGGGGATCCCAGCTCCGCAGCTGCAGCAGCTACTCTGGAGGCTCTGTGTGACTCACTCGTGGCTCTCGGTAACGTCAAAACACTCGTGAAGATGAGCTTTTAATAGATCGCCGGGTGTATTTTTGCTCACAGCCTCGTCATCAGAAATAGCAAACGCATCCGCTTCTCCCAAAATAGACAGTGGCAGTTTGCCCATGAGGCTGTTTTACCCTTTTCAAGAGGCAGATGGTCTTTACTGTGGGATTTGTTTGTTAAAGTGGAGTTGTCATAATTTGTCACCTGTAGGGGAAGTTACTGGAAACTGAATGGCAATCGTGTTATTAAAGGTCCAGTGAAGGATTTAGGGGGCTATAAACATTGTTGGAGAAACACTGATTTGTGTGTCCGGTTTTAATTATCTGGTCTGTTTGTTTTGGATAAATTTCCTGTGAAAATAGAAGTGTAACTTGAAAGAAGACAATGCATGTAACAGGCAGAACTTGACTTCAACAACCAACACACCCAGGGTACCTTGCACGTCGTATGCGGACATGGAAAGTCCATAACCAAACGTCGATATGTGATGAAGTTGGAGTGAGAATGTGTAGAACCAGTAGAAGATGCAGCACATGGGCTGTTATTTCATATTGTGCACGACGACAGCTGTGAGTAGGACTCACTTGGGCACAAATGTGACATTTCTGTTCACCGTAATCTGCAAACTGCATGCCTTTACCTGTAGGGCTGCTGAAATATTCACATTGAATATGTTAATAATACAAGAGTCAGGCAGACTCACTGAGGCGTTTTTGGACAGGTACCACTCCGGGATGGGCACATGGTGGTTGAACATTTTGCGAGGGATCCACTTCTTGACCTCGGCTTCCCACAGTATGGAGTTGAGATCGGGGAAGTTGTGGTGAATGTCTATTCCAACATTGCTCCATCGACCCAGAGACCAGCCGCTGAGCTCTGAACCCTGGACACAAGAACAAGAGAGGAAACACAATGTGAGGGAAATTAACAGCAGCTCTGTGGAGCAGATGGAGCTCTGTGACATGGTTCGGATGGCTTGATGGGAAGTGTGGTGTTAGTTTAAGCACCGGTGCAGAAGGAACAGTGGTTCATCATCACACCTCATCACAGCTCATTCAGGGGCAACATTTGAACAAATCATAACGCTGCAGACCTCCTGCTGATCACAACATCCAGCAGTCCATGGACACAGCTGGTCTATCAAGAAACATGCTGTAGAGTCAAGGAAGGTCAAAACTGGCAACCATGAAGCACTTAAAGCTGAGGCTAAAACAACAAAGGCTAAAGGCTGTTAAACTGTGCAGAGGGGGGCATTTTTTCTGGGTGCAGCGCAACTCATGACTTTTTCAATGTAAAATTCAAAAGTGTATCTTAAAGGGACAGTTCACCCCCAAATCAAAACTACAATTGTTTTTCCTCTTAGCTGTAGTGCTGTTTATTGGAATGTTTCAGTGTGAGCTGAGGAGTTTTGCAGATATCAGTCTTAGAAATGTCTGTCTTCCTCTCGAATGTAACAGAATTAGATGGCGCCCTGCTGTCTGGTCGCCATGCGCCTTGTTGTGAGCAGTTTTAATGAAGGAACTATTTTCATTCTACTGAACTACACTTGCCAAATGTATCATTGCACAAAGCAAGCATGCATCTACTCATGGACGAGGGGCTTGTGCTCGTGCAAGATGTTAACATTAATGGCGTCCTCCTCAGTTGAACTGTAACGTTAGCTAGCTCAGTGGGGCTAGGTGAGCTAGCAATCGATGCACACTTCCTTCTGTGCAGTGATGTGGTACGGTTGGCCCACCCGATCTTACTCCCAACTCATCACATACCGACGCTTGGTCAGTGGTCCCTTGGCATCAGATGCTGAGGCACAGAGGCACTCTTAAGCAGTAGTATAAAGAGAGAGAAAGTCTGCATAGGGCTGGCGGGAGTGGAGATGGACGGGTCAAACAAATTTTGGACTTTCACCTGTGAGACCACTGTTTGTGTCCCAAATGAACCCAAAATCAATAAAACCTACACATTCTACTATAAACACAATGTGCTAGTGTGTGTATCATACTATGAAAGGAACATATGCAAACATATTTATTATAAATCAAACTAGGATGTTTTTTCTAAACCTAACCACGTACTTTTGTTGTATTTTTTTGGCGCTTTGAGCACCACAAGCTGAGTGACATCTAGTTCCATTATACTGGAGAGAAGATAAACAAGTCCACAATAAAAAAATAAACTCTTCAAACATGTCTCTGTCACCACATTCTTTATGATGACCTTAAATTCATTCATGGATATAGGTGTTTCTAATTTTAGATCTTTTTGGAGATTGTTCCATGTCCAAGGTGCAGAGTAGGAGAATGCAGTTTTGCCCAGATCTGTTAAAACCTGGGGTACATTAAAAAGCAACCAGCTGGAGGTGTGTAGCTGGTTACTAGGGTGAGTTGGTGTACCGTTATCTTTTGTTAAACAAAGCGTATAAAGTACATGAAGTCACACGTTCACACATCAGGCCATCAAATGACATGATGTCATCGTCTCTACAGAAGCCAGACTTACTTTTAACCTCCCTTAAATGTCTTCATCTATTTAGTTACCATAAATATCTGGCCTTTAATGTAGCAGGCCTGCAGCTGATTTAAGACGATACCCAACAACATGTGTTCCAGTGGAATTTAAAGCAGAACAGGCAGCCCATGTCCACTTATGTTCGCTCATATAACACATACGTTGTTGCCTATCCCACCAGATCATTCCTAACAATTTTCTGCCATGCACCACATGTGCTCTAATCAGAAGAAGCTGATATTAGTGCTGTTTTCACCAGAGCCCAGCGCGTGATATGAGGTCACTGATGGCCGTCTTGCAGACCTACCACTTCAAAGGCTTTCTCGTACCCATCAGGGTTGACAGATGGCAGTAGGTGGATTCTGGTCTCCTCCACCAGGTGACGTATCCGCTGGTTGCCGGACAGATACTCCAGACACATGAACTGCATCAGCAGGAGGAGCAGCTCTCGTCCCAGCACTTCGTTACCATGGGCACCCGCTGTGTAACGAAACTCTGGTTCACCTGGTCAACAGGTTCATATGAAGGGAGAGATGGGGGGAAAGATTAAATATGCAGTCACTGCGACACAGAGAAAAACAGTGTGAGGAACACAGTGTGATGTCTCTCTTGTTGTTATTGTTGTACATTAAGTCACGCCCTGTTGCTTTAAATATACTCACCAACTTCATGCTCTCCTGGTTTGTCAGAGATCTCTATGGCGTACAGTTTCAGCCCACTGTGGCTCTTTCCTATGTTATAGATCCGGGTGATGTTGGGGCACATTTCATTGACCACCTTCATGAGCTGTGGAAGATAGATAATGAAGCATCAGCTCTTTATGAATTATATAAAATAGAGGGGTTTTTTTAAACTGTTGGAGAAAGGAATATTCAATTATTTGAAGAATAAGTTTTGAAACCATGTTTTCTGGGGCTTAGAGAACATTTTGCTGCAGGTACCACCCCAGTCACCAGAAGAGTATGTTGGCATTAAATGTTTCTGCAAGCCATGAATACATTACATTTGTACATTTCATATGAATCACATCAGCGTTTCTAAAGTGATGTAATAAATGAGCTGACATCAGGAGATGGATGGGATGGTCGAGAGCGTGTTACTTACTGTTACTATTCGAGACTAATAAACAACAAAACTGGCTTGTGTTTGTGTTTTATTTTTTTATGTTCAAATCGTGGGTATTTTGTAGTGATGAATCAGTGTTTTTCAATTGGATTTTAGGCTCGAATCATAGGTGTTTTGTAGCCACCGGTCAGAGGTTTATCTATCAGTTCGTATGCTGCAATCGTAGGTGTTTTGTAGTGACACATCAGTGTTTTGCTAGTAGCTCTTAGGCTCTAATCATAGGTGTTTTGTTGCAGTGTTTTTGGATTGAGTTTTTGACTTGAACAGTAGGTGTTTTGTAGCAACCAGTCAGTGTTTTTTGATTGCTTTTTTGGCTTGAACCGTAGGTGTTTTGTAGCACCCAGTCAGTGTTTTTTCTATCAGCTTTTATGCTCCAATCATAGGTGTTTTGTAGCAACACGTCAGTGTATTTTGATTGATTTTTAGCCTCCAATTGTAGGTGTTTTGTAGTGTTTGGTTGGTGTTCTTTCATCAGCTTTAAAAACTCAAAACATGGGTGTTTTATAGCGATATTTGACGAAGATAGTTCCACGAAAAGCGGCTGATTTTTACAAAGACATTACTGCTTTTCCTGCTAGGATTGTGCCCCCAAAAACAATTATTTTAAACCAAAAGATGATCTTTTTCTATCCATAATCAATTGGATTTGTGCCTAAACATAACCACATGTTAACCACAGCCTTGTTGAAATGCATTTCCTATATAATAGCAGTTTGCAGAAACATATGATGCTAAAAATGTTTCTTGTAATTGGTTTGACTCATGCTTATGCACAATCATGAATGTAGGGCTTTTTACTTGAAGACCCTGCATACTCATTTTAACCTTTAGGCCAAACTGACACGTATTGAAAACTGTTTTCCCCCTTCTTTCTTCTCAAAACATATCGCGTCCACACCAGCACTGCTCTACAGAAAAATACAAATGAAGATGCAAAAACACAATTAAAACACTGTCACGGGCAAGCCAAACCTACAGGCACCGACACACCCTTTGCACTAAAGCCACACAAAGAAGATGGATAAGAAGATGATGCTGGCCAATCATCAACCTCATAGTGTACTCTGTCAATTTAGTGGAAGATTAACTGTACATTTATGTGTAAACATGTAAATGCTCCTGTTAGCAAGGTTAGAATCAGCACTATTTTGGTCATGCCCGCCATTGCACAAAATGTTATTGTTATTTGTGACGCCTAACGAAAAATATAACAGAGAACACTCTGACATCTTGAGCCAAAGATCTCTTTCTTCCCTGTCAAATGTCAACAGTGAGAAGAAATTATTAAGTATTTTCACATCGTGGTATTGCTAATTTAAATGCTGCATACTTGTAGCCACAACATAGTACAAAAATAATCTCCATGTCATTGGGAATTTTAATATTGCTTCAAAAAAACAAAACAATATCACCAGTACTGTGACACAGGTCTTATTAAATAAAACTCCAGTCAGTGAAGAGGGGAGTTGTGTTGAAAAGCAGTAAAGGTAATTATGAAGACAGGCTTGTAGAGGAGCTGATTAAAATGGCAACAACTATCATTTACCCATGTGGCCATGAGCGGAGACACAAAGAGGAAGTACAGCAGGACTAACAAGCTGTTAAAAAAATCTGTGTTTAGTGGCTCCTCCAGCTGCTGCACAAGTCATTAACCAGTCGGGAGTGATGAGGTTTTAATTAAGTCTGGGTTAAATCTTGACTTTTGTAACTGATTTAATCATTGAACAAACATCTGGTTTGGTTCACAAAACAGAGGATTACAAGTCAGCAGTGACATTCCTTCTCTCACTTAATAAAATATTCCCTTGATAATTATACCTGGACTGTATTTAGTAGGATCAATGCAGAGCCTTTTTAAAACATTTGACACTTCATTAGCACTTAGGTGTTTATTTGTTCTTATAGAAACACACTGAAAATGAATATCGACTGTGTTTTAATCTGCTTATAGTAACATAATACTGAAACTAATGCTGCTATTAAAGATAAGCTAATATACTAAGGTAAGGTAATATACTATATCTGTCCTTGAAGAACGTGGAAAATTATATTTTTCCAGCTATTTTACAGTGTCCTTTAATTGTCCACGCTCTGACAATATCAGTATTTCCAAGGCTATTATCTATGACATGGAAAGGCAAACTAGGCCAATGTTTGGGAGCCCACCCTCAAAAAAACATTTTGGGAAATGGACCCACAATGGCTACTCATATTGGCAAATTTTGGATAGTTACTGGATATGGATAGATAGGACAGAACTAGATAGGACTGAAATAAAAATCAAGAAGAGAAGGTATAATGACCCCAGGGATGTTGGGGGGCCTCAAGAGGCGTCTTTGGGGCCACCCCAAAGTCTAGGATTGCCACTGATTACATTACAAGAGGTGGTGATCTAAGACAAAGACAGTCCTTAAAGTCAGGAAGCAGATCTGCTCCTCATCCCTGATGGTATAAGATCTTTCTTCTTTACTTTCATTTGTTTGAGTTGTTTGTTAGCTTGCACACAGCATTAGTGGCTGTGAAACACACAATGATATCTGCTACGATGGGGTTTTTATACATGGTGGAAGGAAGTTTACGTCCAAAAACCTTCACTAATGCCAACTCTTCTCTCTGTAGTGAGACTGGGCTTTGAAAACACCTCTCTTGTGACTAACTTTGCAAAAATACAAGTCAGTATCATCAAGCTCAGACATTTGAGGGGACATAAAGAATAAGACATCTTTGAGTGGAGGGGGGGACTTAACTAGATACCTTTTCACTCCTCTCATGGGGCATGTACTTTATTTGAGACACCACAGAACTATTTAAACTGCTGTGGATCAGGGGGGACCTGGTACCTGCTTGCAGAACAGAAATGTCAAGAGTGAAAAGGTTTTAAAAATAGTCCTTTCTTTCTTTGAGAAGGCCCATTGAGGCTGGACCCCCCTGCATGACACACATTTTAGCCTCAAAGTTTCAGAAAGACAGAAGGAAAACAGTGTTTCAGGCTGTCACAACTGAAAGACAAAGCGTTAGGGGTTACAGTGGGCCATACGTTCAGAGCATTAATTGGAATAAGTCTCACTGTGGGTCATAACAGCAGTTTGGGACACCTGTCGTCGACTGTTTGGCACAGGGGAGCCGCTACGTCACAACCACTCAATCACAGTGTAAGCAGTGACAAATACAGCTGTCCTGCTTCCCGGTACAAACAAGCTACTGTTCATGACAACTATATGAATAAGTAATGACACAACCCAGGAGACACTTAATGCATTTTCATGCGGCTGGCAGCGCTCACTTCATTTGTTAACGTTGCACACTTTGTTCTTGACAAGGACACAACTTGTCTGGTGTTGGCTCGCGATTACACAAGATGTTTTATTGCTCCATGCCCTGTGGTCTTTGACTAAGCAGGCAGCTGATATCTGTTGTTTTCAGCTCGCTGTGACTCACCTGCCTCATTTCTTTGTAGCTGTGGTGTCTGAAGTCCAAGTCGTCTGTTGTTATGACTTCATTGCGTCTGTGGTAATAATTATTTGGATCTGTGGGGAATCAGAAAACATAAAAACAGGAGGCGGATGAGTTGTTTTTTATTTGCAGTGATACCGGAGGAGAGGAATGATCGGTCATGGCGGGTGGGTCAAGGCTATAAATGCTGAGCACCTGCTCTATTTCCTGCAGTTTAGGTTCAGCCCAGCCAAATTACAAATAAACACATTTCCTCTTTCGCCTCTGGTGGCATCTAGCCACGCAGAAAGTTTTGGTGTTTTGAGCCAGGCGACTGAGACATCTGCCGCCACCCCAACGCAAAGGAAGTGAATTCTAATTTAATTTGTTGCGCTCCCGGCGCTCGGCAATTAGACATTAATAACTCAGTGGCAACCTGTCTTTCCAGAAACAATGTCCCAGTTAGTACTTTGGATAATCTCAACAGACCTCGCTGTGCAAAGCTTCAGTTGGAACTGTTGTTCCAGTAGAAAATGTTCCAGTGTAAAGTGTCTGAAAACCTCAGTGACATGGAAAGATACAAGTACAGTGAAGTGGGGCACATTTGTTTTCCATTTCCTACCAGAAGTCAACATTAACCGTGTTTGCACCATGATTGAAGTGTATCATTGTGACGACAAAAGTCCCCTACTCTTAAAGGGACTGTTCACCCAAAATGATAAAAAATATTTGTCCTCTTACCTGCTGTGCAATTTAGTAGATTGCTTTGGTGTGAGCTGGAAAATATTGGAAATATCGGCCGTAGAGATGTCTGCCTTCTCTCAAATGGAATTGAATAGACTGATAGATGGCGCTCTGCCTGTGGTGCTCAAAGCGCCAAAATATACAATATGTCATTAGCAATGTCTTTTTCCAGAAATCATGACCTGATTACTCAAGATAATCCACATGTTGAGCCCCGTCTCACTCCTAAATCGTTGAAATCCGGCACTTGGGCAGTGACTTGTGGCTTCAGAAACCAATGAAGAAATGTGTCCTTTGCTAGTCGCTGTTATAGGTTAATGGCGCCCAGCTGCATCAGGGGGAAACACGGTGGGACAAGCATGAAAGTTAAGGAAGCAAAAGTCAGACCAGGCTGGGCAGCAGGGGTGGTGGATGGGTCCAGCAGACACCAAATGACCAAACGTCAATATGTGACAATGTCGCAGTGACATGATCCTGGCTTTGCTTTGTGGTTTTCTGTTTGTCTTCCTTGTTATATGTTATTAATTTGTGTTTAATCTGTTCCCTGTTTTATTTTGCAGATTCTCTCCTCATGTGTCATGTCTGGTTTTACGTCCTGTCTTTGTGTGTTTTCCCGCCTGTTTTCTGTCACTCCTGACCCGTCTCGTTAGTCCTTCCCTGTTCCCAGAGTCTTCCCTTCACACCTGTTCTGTATTAGCCTTGTTTGCTCCACCCTAGTGTTCTCCACCACACCTTTGTTGTGAGTAAATCATCATTTTCCTCCTTTTGCCCGTGTCCTCCTACTCCAGCTGTGTCTCGTTCTTGTGATTAGTTTTCTGTGTGTATATACCTGTGTGTTTCCCTTTGTTCTTTATCAGTTTGTCTGTGTTCATCCCGTGTTCTTGGTGTCGTTCCCTGCTCTGTTTCCTGCCTGGTGTCTTGTGCCCCTTTTCAAATGTTTTTCTATGAGTTCATCACGTTATCCGAGTTGGTTCCCTCATGAATTACATTATATACCTAACATGAAGTTATGGATGTTAGGTTTAGGAAAAGAAACGGAAAAGAAAAAATTTTGGGACACTACTTTAGTAGTAAAATGTAAAAACAGTGTATGAGAATAGCCTGAGCTTACCTAGAACCACTGATTTTAAATCTTGCGCTGTCAAAAGCGCAGGCCTCTTGTCCATTAGTAGATGCACGCTTCCTTCTGCATGGTGATACAATTGGTGGGTGTAGTTTGGTAGAAAGAAAATAGTTCCTGCATGAAACTGCTCACAACAAGGTCTGTGGATTATCTTGAGTAACCAGGTCATGATTTCTGGAAAGAGACATTGCTGTTGAGTTTTCACGTGTATTTTTGTGGTGCTTTGAGCACAGACATCTCTAGTAACTCAGCATCTCACACCAAAACTCACACTACTGATAAAAAGCACTACAGATAAGAGGAAAAATATGTATTTTTGAGTTTGCGGTGAGGCTGTTTTTAAAACAGTAGTAAATTTAATTCAAACCATGATCTTTCTCTAATCATACACAAGTGGTGTTCATGCCTGAACCTAGCCAAACCATAACCATAGCAGAGTGAGATCAGAAAACATTTTTGTTTTGGAAACAATGATGCCATCCTCTTGTGGCATCAGATCAGAAAAAGCTTATACGTGTTGTTCTGAGAGCATTTTGTACTTTTGCTCCAAGGTCTGTTTTAACAAATCCTGTCTAATCTAATAGTCTGCTTTGTCCATACAAACCCGTCACCTGGCATAGGACAGCCAAGGATCTCCACTCTCATACAGATGTTGCCGCTGTGATACCAAGAGCGAGGGTTGACTCGGATGTATCGGCCGACCACTGGCGCCGGGAAAATGTTCCTGACCGGGATCTCCTTTTCCCTGTTGCCAATGAAGATCTACTGAGGCAAACAAAATCAAACAGATGGTGAATAAAGATCAGGATTTATTTGTAGAGTCAACCAAAGTTGATTTTATCTTTTTCATTTTACTTATTATTGTATTTGTCATGGATAATGCCTAGAATGTAATCCCTTGTCCTTGACTAGATGTTGAAAGGCACTCTTAAAGGCTAATAGACATAATATATGATAACTCAGCTCCTGCTACAGACATCCTGAATGTCTTGATTTTATCTGAAAACAAAGGTCTGCGCATACTAGCAGGTGCTCATCTGCAACGTGAAACTGCTTTATTCAGTGTTTTAATCACCTGGTCTGCTTGTTTTGGAGAGGGAGAGACCTCTGTGGATAATACAGCTCCTGGTAAAAACCTCCTAAGCAATGAACACCTAAGGAATCCTAACTGGGAGTTCATGCTTGGCACATGGGAGAAGTTTCATCTGGTTGCAGTTTGCAGTCCTCACCACTAGATGCCACTAAATCCTACACACTGTTCCTTTAAAAGTCTTTAGAAATTGAATAAATTCATGCACAGGACATGAAAAAAGAATTGTTCCCATGCTTTGGTCCACATAACCCTCGAGCAAACAGACATTCATGCACCTGCAGAACATAATTAAACCGTAATACCACTGGGAGTTAATTGTACATTTTTAACACCCAGAGTCATAGTTCTTCTCTGCACCTTTTGGCATTTTGCAAGGCAAACTGTGCAGTTTGGCATTTGGCTTTAAAGGTGTGCGAGCAGGTGGGCGGGAAGCTTGTAGCTTGTAGACTAAATTACTGTCGGGGCATTATCTCCCACATCTATGACATCACCAGCCAAGGGAGTGTATAGTTACACTAAAATTTCATTATCTGGGATGTGAACCGCAGCAGGGAGCTACAAGGATATGATTTCCAAAAATATAATCTGATCTGCATGTTTATTGAAAAGAAGTCATTATTTTACAGGTTGAATGGATCAGTGATCAGCTACTGTTTTAGTTTTCTTGTACATAAATTCCTGCATACAGTTTCTCCGCCTATTCAATTACATCAAGTGCCGAGACGTAACTCTGACAACGAGCCATCTGCTTGAGGATCATCAGTATTTACTGTTGTCTCCCACCTCATTAAGCTTGGAAATAAGCAGAGATCTAAATCTTCCTCTGTAATTGCTCTCGAGCAAGAATTCATTTTCCTATCAGGTCCCAGTCAACAAGGGACACACAGAACAAAACTCCTTGTTTACGCAGAGAAAGAGTAATAACGCTTGAGCTCGGTAGCGTCACGGTGTGATAATTATTACCTACTTTGTTGATTTATGTCAGGAGATATAGTTTTAAATGTCATGACTGTTACTCACCATGTCCCTGGAGCCGTTCTTCACTGTTATCCAGGTGTGACTGTCATTGCTCACCATGACCTTGTACGAGGTCACCCAGTCGCTCCTGTTTGAGAAAATCAGGTGATGAGAAGGAGAAAAGAAAAATCCTATCAGGCTGAATTCAATGCAAATGAGGCGACTGCGAGGAAGTCGCTCAGCACACATCCAGACGTGTTTAATTCTCACAGGGTGGAAGTCTGTTTAAAAATAGGACAAAGTGAGAGGAGGTCAAAGAATTTATATCAGAAGTGTCACTTGGGTCTGTTATTGCTTAAAGTTTTGGAAGCTGAGCAAAAGGGAAGTTTGTCATGCAGATGATTTTAATTTTAGCTGGGTCGAGGCTTGGTTATGAATTCCAGGAAACTTTTATCCGAATGAATTGCCATTTTGTCTTCACTTCATTCATTTGAATCCCTGGAAGAGGAATGGTTTGACATTTTAGGAAATGCACTTTCTTGCTCTCTTGCTGAGAGTTAGATGAGACGAGTGGCGACACTCTCAGGTCTTTACCCACCCAACAGCCAGTTAGCTTAGCTGAGCACAAAGACTGGAGCAGGGAGAAACAGCTAGCCCGGTTCTTTCCTTATTTTCTGTCCTGTATATATACATTGTTAAAATTGTTGTTCAAATAATGACGTAAACATATGTGAAGAAATCTCTGTGAGCAACAGAGGGTTTTCGCAACCTTGAGGAGTTCCACAATTTGATCCAACCATGCTGAGTGTTTTACAGGCTGATACCAGTATTTTAATAATGTAAAATACTGTAAAATAGTCAACTTTTCTGAATGGTCAACTGAATAAAGCAGGTATAAAAAGTTGAATTAAATTAGCATTTCTAAAATTCAGGCTATGGCCCTGCCAACGACAATGCAGTTATGACAAGAACAATGCAGACCTAATGATCACTGTGATGGATTACAAAACTTGCTTGAGATAAATGGAAAGAAACAGCTTTCCGGAACAGGAAAATACCTTGTTATTGTAGTTGCTGAGCTAAAACTTGTGAACACAGTGGTGTTGTTCTGGTGTTGAAAGTACCATAGGTAGAGCACAGAGAGGCGAAACATCAAAATCACACAAAATTCTTTAAGCCTGTCTGCAAAAAGACTTTACTGAAGGTTTAATGTCTCATCATGCCCATGGTGAGCAGCATGTAGGCTGACAGTGACTCTCTTGCTTCTGGATAAAGACATCAGTGCTGAGCTGGTCCAGCCTGGTAAGAATTCCCAGTTCTGCTAATTAAAGCGCTGTTCGATGCCCCTGGGCCGGCACCGCAGACAGCTACATGGCCTACGGAGCTAATTGCGGGGGAAATTCTGTCTCAGGCATCGGAGTCTTCTGCACCCTCAGATCGTGCTGGCCTTGAAGGAAAATTACAAACACAGCCTGATAGAGTATCTCCCCATGCTCTCTAACTACACAGCAGTTTCCAGAAGTCTGTGCCCACCCTTTCCAATTAGGAAGTGCAAAGGCCAAAAGATGTCAAATATTATTACAGAGCAAAGTCAGAGTAGGAAGATGGCAGGGAAAAATGTGAACAGAGGCAGTTGGTTTCCTTGATGAATACAGGGCTGTGATTAAACGCAAATATAGCTTTTACCTTTACTTAATTACTTTATTGTTTGACAGAAGTCCTTTTATTAAAAGGTTCTTATCGCCTAGACTGGTGCACCTTTCTAAGGGGGGAAACTGCCCTAAAGCCATTAACAAAATACAGTTTCAGGACATAAACCTATACAGCAGGGGGGTCAAACTCTGTTTAGTCCATGGGCCACATGCAGCCCACTTTGATCTCAAGTGGGCCGGACCAGTAAAACCATCACTTAATAACGTATAAATAACAATTTTGTGTCACTCGTGTTGCATCCATCACCAGCGGGAATTCGTCGCCGTATGTTTGACGCCCCTGCTGTACAGTTTTCCATATTGTTCCCTGATTAATATAATGCCAACTGCATAAGGCAGTGTGTTATTTATCATATCACATCAACATTTGTAAAGTGGTGTAGCATAAGTTGACTTGGTCATCTGGAGGGAATGGTGGTTGGCATGTCACTTTGGCGAGATGCCTGCCAAGCTGCTGACCACAACACTAGTTGCTTTTTAGTGAGTCATTGCTGTTTCCATCGGCTTTTCAGACGCCAAACGTGGGTGTTTTGTAGCAACCATCTGTGTTTTGCCAGTGTCTTTTTTACGTGTGTTTCCATTTGCCTTGTAGGCTCCAAACATGGGTGTTTTGTAATGACCCACTGGCAGAGATAGTATCACTGAGAGTGGTTGTTTTTTACCAAGACGGCACTGCGTTGCGTGCAGGGACTGTGCCCCAAAGCCTTGACATGACCAAATGTAAACCACAGTATTGTTGAAATGTGAAGTGTCAATGTATCCACCACATAGTAACGTGCAAATGTTACACATCCATTTTTTCTCATGATTGGGCTGGCAAACCACAAGCACATTACCTTTGCATGTTTCATACATATTAAATTGAAGTTTTCTAATAAAGTACACTTTGTCACCAAGAGGCGGAGGGGATTTAGGTTGGCAGGCCAGACTCCTGCCACGCTGCAGACTACAAAACCAGTTTTTTAGTGAATCATTACTGTTCCCAGAGACGGTTGCTGCCGTTTTTATTCACTTTGTATTGTTTTTTGCACTTTGAGCTTAAATAAATGGATGATTTTTTTGCATTGATCTCAGCCTGCGAACCTTTTTTTGTGGCTGTCCAGCCCAGTTGCACTGGTGTGCGGTATCTAATCTGCCATCCTTTCAGAAATGTTTAGTGCCCACATTTTTTCTGGGGACAAGGTTGAAAAGTTTGGACTGAATATTTCCAGGGCAATCAGTATGACTACAGGTTAACCTTTTTCATAACAAAACACACACACACACACACACACACAGTCCTCTGGGAGCCCAGAGTGGATTTCTCAAGAGCTCATGGAATAAAGTGTACTGTACAGTATGTGAGCACAGTTGACAGTTGACCTAATTTCAATATACAGTAGCTTCAAGATAGGGTTTATTTCACCCAGTGCCCTGTGGATAGAAAACTATTGTGTCACCCATCAAGAAGAAGAAGATATACTTTATTAATCTCTGAGGGGAAATTTGAAGTTTTCCCTCAGGCCTGAAATACATACACATGCGCAAACAGGGCCAACACATGCTTTAAATGGAGAGATGTCAGAGCAAAGTGGCTGCCCATGTACAGGCGCCCTGAGCAGTTGGGGGTTTGGTGCCTTGCTCAACTCAAGGGCATCTCAGCAGTGCCCAGCAGGTGAACTGGCACCTCTCCAACAACCAGTCCACACTCTACATTTGGTCCAGACACAGACTTGAAGCACCGACTCCTAAACCCAAGATGATGACTTGTTTTGACGCAGTATTCAAGTTCTTAATTGAATTTAATTTTTTTGAATTCCAATTTAAGTGGAAAAATGAAAATGAAGCAGATGAAAAAATGTGCAGGGTCATTAAGTAGCTGCAAGCTGTCACCAGAAGAAAATGTTGGCATTGTATGTTTCTGCAAACTGCAGATAGAATACATTTATATGTTTCATACGTATCAACATTTCTAAAGTGACTGTAGTTCTGACTGTCATCAAGAGGTGGAGGGGATAATGGATGGCTTAACACCTGGTCGACACAGCCTCAAAGCTACAGATGACTGTTTGAGACCAACAAGCAACAGCACCAGTTGTTTTTAAGCAAGACACTGGCAGAATGTTCAGCTGCAATTGTGCCACCAGAAACAGGCATTTTAACCCAAAACATGATCTACTCTTAATCATTACCACATGAGTTTTGTGCTTGAACAACCACATGTGAAGAAACACAAAGTTTAACATATGCTCTGCACAGTAATATACACACGTTACATATCCATGGTTTGCAGAAACTTAAATGCCGACATACGGATTGTTAATAATAAGTGTATCATATGCACATTTTTTTCTCCACAACTGTTGATGCATTAGTTAAAGTTTAAAGGTAAAACTTATTGTATACAACTATAAAATTAATTGGGAGAAACATGGCGGAGAAAATTATGTGTTTATCTAGCCAATGAGACTCCACATGATTATTGTATGTAGCATATATGACACCTTGCTTTAAATTAGGGAAATTCGTCATGACTTTTTTCCCTTTGTACTGCTTTGCTTTCTTTTATTTTTCTCTTGTTAATGTACTTATTGAATGTAAAAAATGTTCATTAAAAAAGGACAAAAAAATTAAATTAAACAATCTTTTTTTTTTATTTAATCAATTAAAAATGTGTGTCTACTACTAAAAAAAATAATTGCCCAATAAGCCCAATAAATATCACTGGGTCCAAATACTGTCTTGAGTTTAACTGGTGACTCAGTGGTTTCCTATCCCACTGAAAAAATGAAAAAATAAGAAATTACTTCAATTGGTCACACATAACTATTTTTATATATATATTATAATTATTTTTTCATTGAATTATTTTTTGTCAACCCAGTTTCACAGCAATTGTGTTAGTCTCACTTGTTAACTTGATTTGAACAAACTTGTGTTACCACCTGAAGTACTCATTTGGTCCAAAAATTCTCTGTTTTTTTTTTTTTTTTTTTTAATTTATTTCATATTTATTTGTTTATTTATTCATGTATTTATTGTAGTTAAATTTACACCATTATTGCCATAATGCTTTATTTTTTTATATATATTTTTTAATATATATATATATATATATATATATATATATATATATATATATATAATTTTATTTTTTATTTATTCATTTATTGTAGTTAAACTTATGCCATTACTGCCTTGATGCTTTATTGACACAAACTTGATAGAATTTGACCCAGGGATTTTTAGTGTGAAGTATGTTAGAAAGGGTGCTGCTCTACTAACTTAATAGTATTAAAATAACACACACTCTGGCACAGTAATTGAAGCGATGGGAATGTTATGTGGGGTCCTATATTTAGAGCAAATATTTAATAATGTCTGCATACTCAAAAAAGACCCGCAGACTTTATGTACTGAGCCGAGGCAGTGGGAGGTGAGATTATGCCCATCTCTTTGTATTTAGAAGTTAAGCACATAGGTTGCCATGGAGACCTGATGGTACTATAATTCATATCTTCACAGACACTGTTAGCAGCGCACAGCAGACTCATGCTATGTCAGTAAACACTTAGTGTAAATATAATTAAAGTGTTGAAATGTGTAAAGTTTAAACGATAATCCCTACTTTTTTATCTTCCTCTTTTTTCCCCTCACCATCTGAGCGTGATGAACAAGCCGACAGTGCTGTAAAATACTTATTTCTCCTGTGTTATTTTCCTAATGTGGTGACCTTTTAAGAGAGATGAAAGAATGAGGCAGTGCTCCAATCAATCAAATTCATAAATCCCTAATCCCACAGTGAAGGGATCAGAAAAGACTTGTGAAAAGGGCAAACGCCAGCGAGGGTTCTGCTGCGCCATGTGCACCAGATTGAAAAGCTTGTTTTGTTTATATTTGTGAGGTAGAATTTTCCATTTGGCTTTACAGGAAAATCCAAGAGTCATTTAAAGTTCTGGAACAATTATCGCTGTCTGTCTACGTCCAGGTTTAGTTTCCCATAGTTGTATTCAAACTTGTGCCATAATGTAATTAGATTTTTGGCCGTTTACAGTGTTTGGATTTTGATTAGCCATGCAAGCTCTGGGTCCACCACTTTTGTCTAGACCAACTTTATTATTAGATGGATTGACTTGGAATTTTGCACAGATATTTGTGGTCCCCAGAGGATGAATCCTACTGGCTTTGATGATCCCTTGTTTACCATAGCGTCACCATGAGTTTGACATTTGTGGTTTGAGTAAAATGTCTCAACAACTACTGGATTGGTTTCCATGAAATTCAGTGCACAGAAGCTCCAGTTTATTACAGTTCATTTCAAATCCAGTGCTGTGCAGCTCTGACCCATTTATGCATTCACATACAGTGGTTACCACTTTATATTAAAATCCCCTGCTTATATTAATGATAGCATGACGATATAGAACAATTAAATAGCCTAAACCATTTACAATAAATGAATAACCTTGGACACGGGGAGGGACAGGCAGAGGATCAACGTCTGATAATTATGAGCTATGGATAAATATTTTTGGGGCTTTAAACACAATAAACAAGTATTGAGGTTAGGACGACAAACAGAATGGCGTGCGATTAAGTCACTATGATGAGCGCAAATTAATACACCGGAGCTGGAAGGCCCACCTGTTTGTTCCTGGTGTGCTGCTCAGCTGCAGCAGCACCGGAGAGACAGTGGATCAGTGTGGATGAATTAAAAATGAAAACAATAAACGGTTTATTTTGTGTGGTAATGCTTTACATGACATTTTCATTGTAATAATATTACCCGAAATCCTGTGAAATCGTGTTACCGTACTTCTTTCCTGCTAAAATGTAATAAATTACTTTAACGCATTACCCCCAACACTGGTTATGCCGCTGAGTAATGCTTTTGCTGAACATTATGATGTCACAGTGAATCTGACCTTTGACCTTTTGGATATAAAAGGTCATCACTTCATCATTTCATTCCATCGGACATTTGTGTGAAATTTTGTCTTAGTTAACGTATGAATTCTTGAGTTATGGCCAAAAACTAGTTTTGTGAGGTCACAGTTACCTTGACCTTTGACCACCAAATTTATTTCATTCATTTTTGAGTTTTTGAGTTTGAGTTTGAAGAAATATGGATACAGATGTATGGACGGACAACCCCAAAACGTAATGCCTCCAGCCAGGGCTGCCGCTGAAGCAGACGCCTGATAAAATCTGACATAGCTCAAAAAGATCCATGGTTAATGTGCTGGATCATCAATATATGAGAGCTTTCTTTTCTCATTTTACAAAATTGAATGTTCTCTTAAAACAACCTTAAAACACCAGATATCACTTGGGTTTAAGCCAACTGACGCCATATTTCCACTGCATGGTACGTGACAGCACGGCCCTACTCAACCCACTCTTTGTGGTACTACCTCAGAGGAGGTTTGGAGGAAGCTGACACCGTCACTGGGACATCCTTTACCAACCTGCCATTTTTAAATAGCCAAGCTACCATCAATAGCAGCCACATATTTTCCTTCTCTCGACCTAAACAACCATTATGCCGTAAATTACACCATACAAATGATGAAATGCAGGAGTTCCCCTGTTTGGTTGCAGATGGAAGGATTCAGTCAGTGTGGCATTGAAGATGATGTCACAGCTGATTCATGCGGCGTTGCTGTGGCGACCAGATGAGAATCCGGCCTACACTAAGCGGTTACTTTCTGTAGTTGAAAACAAAAGTTAAAAAAGGACCTGGTACCAAGAGTGAGTCAAACTGAACCGTACTCTGCAGTGGAAATAGATCTGGCACAAAATCCGACCCCCACATTCATCCTTTAAAGTTAGCTTGGACGAGAAAATCCTCGTCCTCCACCATCTGCATCTCTGCGTGCATGTCTGCGGGGTTCCTACTCACGACCAGAGGGAGCTCCTGCCTTGTGTGATGACCCCTGTGAACTTTGTCAGCCTCCTGGCATCCACCTCGAACCACTGCAGCGGGTCATCCCTCCCAGCGCACCAGGCCCCGTCATAGAGGTCATCTTCATAAAGGCCAGCCTGCGGGCCAGAAACAGCCGTGTGGAGCAGAATTTTATTCCAGATGTCCATGTGGAGACACAAACACACAGTCCGTGTATGGTGCAACGCAGCGACTGGTAATGCTGCCCGCCTCCGTGTTGCTTGTTTTTGTTACATATTTATTAAAGGAGTTAACAGAGGAGAGAGTGAAGCATGCAAAAGTCAATAAGGCTGAGATGTTAGAAGTTTATTCTGTGTCTTCTAACGTGATAAAGGCAGCATAGCTACTGTGCATTTTGATTACATCACCCAAACTAGACTGGATCATACTTAAATTGGGTGAACAAAGGCAAAAACAAAGCCAGTGAGAGTGAGTTATGGGAATGAACACAGGACACATCTGTGACACAGGGCCGAGCGTTGAAATCACCGTCTGGGCTTTTTCCTCCCCATTTCCCAGCATTCAACAGTCTCAGTGTACGTGATACCGATGGAACGTGAGGACACATTTTCTTGACACTCGCTCTGTTCAACAGCTGAAAATGTTAAATTAATTATGATCCATAAAACACCACTCTCTCCGTGAAGCGCGCGCTGTGCCAGTTGCTCAGAGCGACATGTGTGAACAGTCGCACACATGCTGCGTGCGTGCTGACAGGTCACATCGTTCATCTTCTTTGTCCGAATGTTAACATCACGATGACATACTGCACCCACATGCTGACTGCATGCCTCTTTATAGTGACTGTCAGCTCTCTTTGATGTACATTGGCTCATTATTTAAAGATCTGAACACATGAGAATGGGACTTGGCATAATTAATAAACATTGATGTATTCTCAGGTCAAAGACAGTGGTGTAGAGAGGAGAGTGAACCCACCTCCTCCTCTGTAACCTACCCATCTACCTAGCTGTACGCCCACCTCATCAACTACCACTACAGGGTGCAATATGTCAGTTCAAGGGAAAACTCGTCACCTTTAATGTGGATGTCCACTCAGTGTTGAGTGTAAATCTTGCCCACTGAAGAATAAATTCCTCACTGCGAGCTACACTGACAGAGAAGGCTGCAGATCTGTCGTTCTTCCTGCATCCAGCACCATCATTTGTCACCTCCAGTAGCCCGAGGGTGTGCTCTAGATGCCGCTAAAAAACAGGACTTCCTTGTTCTCCTCACTTGTATTGCACATATTTCCAAATGCAAATATGGCATCCAAAAATATGAGTTCAGAGGATGTTATGGACGAGGATACATTTTTCTTGGCTGTCTCAGATCTTCAGCGTATTTATTCAAGCCAAAGTATGCAGCTGTAGTAATGCAGTAGAGAGCCGACAAGGCTGCAGCTGCATTGGCCTTGTAAGAGGATATGGCCGAGCAGGACCACTCAGGACCTGAAAAGATGGTGAGTTTTTCCTTTAAGTTTAGAACTGGGACAAAACGTTGCTTAGTCTTTATTGAAGTCTTTAAGATGAAGAAGTAAAGCTGGGGCAGGCAGTTTTATTTTGGTGTCATGGGGCAAAATTCCCATAATTACCTACACTGTAATTCAAGTAGTCTGGGAGAAAACAAGACTTCTGCACCTCCTCTTGGCTCTGCTTTCAAGCTTTGGAAAATCTAGCCCATGACTGGAGACTCTGGCCAATCACAGGTCATGAAAGAGAGAGAGGGCGTTCCTATTGGCTGTTCTACAAATGTACGTCCCTTCAGTGAAAGCTTCAACTGGGGAGTACCTGCAGAGAAGGTCCGACAACAAATGAAATAAAACACAAGTTAATATCGGTGCGGCATTTCAGTGATGGAGAGATAATGTTGCTTATAGAGCCGTTTCAAGTTCATGCTTATGTAGCTAACGTTAGCTAAAGAATCAAATCATGTCCTCCTTGTCACTACAGACAACCTCACCAGGAGGAGAGCGGCAGCAGCTGAGCTCTGATTGGCCATCGTGCTATCCAGTTGTGCAGCGGCATTTAATATGCCTCGGTTAGTGCCGCCCCTTGAGTAGGAAGGGTGTAATGGTGAGGGTCAGACTAAAAATCTTCCTAGATTTGAGTCTGGATTTAAAGGCTCGGATCAGACAGCTCCAACTCCCTGAAAACTTTCTGTTGCTGCCGTTACACAGGTTAGCCTTGGTGCTATTGCTGGCCACCAGCCTGCCATTACACCCAGTACTCAGGGGTTTGCCGCCAGGGGGACTGCAGGGTGCTCACTAGCTAAACGTTGTCTCATTCGGTTCTGATAAACAGAGAAAGAGGGGGACTGAGTGATTGTGTTGTGCATACCTCTACAACAAAATAAGATTGAATAAATAACACACTTGGTTACCATCTTTAATGAAATAGCATTTGTCCTGTACCTCTGAAGAAATATAAGAAATATTGGATGGATTTGGATTTTGGATTTAGAGCTGGATTTCTGGAAACTAAGTTGGAATCATAGTTCTGTAAATATACACATACACTGTACACATCTTCCAAATGTTATCGTGTTGCGTGGCTCAACATATTGATCGATCCAACTTCCTGTCTGGATCCAAGTCCAAAATGGAAAAGATAAAAAATATGTTTCACATGTGTACAAATGAAAACTAAACAATCTAAACGATACCCAGGCTTTCCTTTACGGGCAGCTAGAAGGAGCACGTCCCAGCCAAGACATAACTGCAAGCTGCCTTGAACCAAATTTCTAAAGCACAAATGCATGTCTAAGCTTACTGTTGAATGATTTGTGAGATTTGCAAATAAATACTTCTGCCAAGCCGGAGTCTGTTCTGTGTACCGTTTGTCTGTCAGTTAGCAGAATATGTCACAACTTTGTTGACTGATTTTGAATGAAATATGGAGGGTGATTACTTTTTGGTGCTAGTCCTGATCCAGGTGCAAACCAAGGACCTTTTCTTACTTGTCACTATATGTATTT
The DNA here is from genome assembly GCA_035609425.1 of Epinephelus awoara. Classification (NCBI taxonomy): domain Eukaryota; kingdom Metazoa; phylum Chordata; class Actinopteri; order Perciformes; family Serranidae; genus Epinephelus; species Epinephelus awoara. The sequence continues at coordinate 25,057,264 of CM069313.1, forward strand.
TTCTGCAGGGTAACGATACAGTTTTCACTTTCTAAACATTTCTTTAACAACTATTACAAATTTAGAGGGTGTCATTTTCATCTTGTCGAGTATTTCAGTTGTTCATGTTTCACTGTGTCCCCGAAAAAGAAAGTTAAATTCATCACAGAGCTGTTGGTGTCTGGAATTTAAACAAACTGTAGCAAGCTACGAAAGTGGAAATAAACCAAGCTCACTGGCCACAGGCCCGATTCAACAGGCAACATCTGCTTTCTATGTTTTTCCTCCTGATTTACAGATAATTGTTCTCTACAACGGACACTATCTCTGCCTGTCTATGATCCCTGACAGGCACTCACACACACAGAGGTGCACACACACACACACACACACACACACACACACACACACACACACACACACGCACCCAACAAACAAATCTTTTGTTTTGTTGATTCCTGAAACATAATGCCTTGCCGTCTTGTGCGGATTAAGAGGGCATGTGTGCGTGTTTCACTAACTGTGTGGCTCCGGAGCAGCGCAGCCTGCAGAAGACGAGGCGCGCTGCAGACTGTACACATGCTAATACCCTCACAGCACAGCTTGCACTAACAGGAAATACCTTTTCTCCCAGATGCCAGTCTTCTCTGTTAGGTTTGGGGATGTGCCCCTGGTTTGATTGCAACATTATTTTCTTTGCTGAGATGAGTATTAAAAATATGCTGAAGCAGAATGATAATGTCATTCACAGTTATCGCCGCCGGCATCTTTTCATGAAGCTGGAATATGAACTTAAAGTGATCCTGAAATTAAAAGATGTTATCTCTGGATCATATTTCTGTTGTAATGCAGCTTTGTGGGGGGAAAAAGACGCTTTCATGGAAGCTTCAGAGGAAAGGTGAGATCGCCCAGGGTATAATACGAGCCCCAACATTTCTGCTAAGCTTGCCCAAGCTACCAGCACTTTGCATTCCCAGCTTACCTGAATGTTAAGACGACCTCTGTGTGCACCAAGGCCGTAGCGTTTAGTAGTTGAAGCATGAAGCTGGAAATCATCAATCTTCAACGTCTCCAGTCCCATGGGAGGGCATTCTGGGTAACGAGAATGATAAATTGGTCTGTGATGGTGATGGTAATGTTACGTATCATGTGTTGCATTGCTTACAGCACAGTATAGCTCCTGACTTCTTGACTCGACAGTAATGAGCAATTTTTTTGCACAGTGAGCTCAAATGTGTGAAGCAAACAAGACAGCAGCTGCGGTGTGTTTGTTAATGAGAAGGTCTATTAATAGGAGCTTTATACAGAAAACGTACTGTAGTCGACACACAGCGAACAACCAGCAGTTTCATTCCTAATTAGAGCAGACAGTGATTGCTATTATGGCGGCCATTATCAGTGTTGCTGTTTCTTCATCTGCCTCCGAACCAAAAAACTCAAAATGGAAACTCTTCACATCTTGAAATATTTCTCTTCAAACGAGTGTAATTTGCAGATAATTTCATCACCTGTTAAAAACAAACAAAGACAAGTTCATGTGCATCAAATGTTTCACACGCTAATTTTCTCTGAAACCCAAACTACAGCAGGTGAGCCTGTGCGACTGAAACGGAGTCGTGACGAAGGCTTTGATGTCTAAACTGTTATGAATTTCAAATTGTTTCAATCTTCACCGATGATTAATGACTGTACACTATGAATGCTTCCTTTCTCTTAATTTTGCATCCTATCGCAGCCATCTCACTGCACCCTGAATACCTGATTAAGCTGTTAAAGTGGCGAAGGCAGTATCATGAAAGGAAGAAAATGGGAAACTGCAGCAGCTGCGGCTGCAAACCTGTCAAGCATGTTTAGAGGTACTGGTGAAAGAGATATATAATTCGATTAAAGAAAGATACTTCAGTGTCAGAAGGGTTTGAATTAATAAAAGCTCTATTCTTACATTGCTGAATACCTACGCAGGACAGTTCACCCCAAAATCAAAATACAGATGCAGAGAGAGAATGCAGAGTGTTGGAGATAACAGCCACAGAGATGTCTGCCTTCTCTTGAATATACTCGAACATTTGAAAATCCCAACAGCAATGTCTCTTTCCGGAAAACATGACCTGGTTACTCAAGATAATCCACAGACTTTGTTGTGAGCAGTTTCATGTAGGAACTATTTTCTCTCTACTGAACTACACCTGCCAACTATCACTGTATAAACTTAACCTACGTAACGTTACGTAGGTTACGTCTGTATAAGTCTGTATAAGCTCAGGGCTACTGTTTGACCTCATGAGGAAGCCATGTTTGTTGTTTTGTGGTGAAGACTGCAATAAAGCCATTGCTGTGAACGGAACCGAACGCCTCACCATCCTTCCCTCTGCAGAGTGGTCGAAGCTAGTTACCAGCTAAAAACAAGCCAAGCTAAAATTAATGTAAATAAACCAGGATGTTCTCAACTACAGTTCGGAGCCAGTAAGCTGTCACTTAGAGAGGTAACGTGTCTTTTCAAAATGCATTCTTTTCACAGTAAATGTGCAGTTTCTGCTTGTTACATGCATTCAGTCTTTTTTCAAAATAAACGTACACCTCGTTTTTATGGTTATGTCCTTACATTTAGGCAAAAAAGTCCCTGGTTAGGTTTAGAAAATACATCAAGGTCTGCCTTAAAATAAGAAGGTTTTTTACTATCGTACAGTTAGTACATACGTCACGTGATATACGACACTAGTTTAGCTACCCATACTGGTACATTACGCTGCTGTTAAAATAACTCGATTGACTTCTGGTTTCACACAAGAAACTAACAGCAGACTCCAGGGTGAAAGTCCAATTTGTTTGCAGACTTTCTTGCTTTTTTTTTACCACGGTAGTTGCCGTTGATATCACAAACTGTGTGCTGCCTGGCTGCTGCAAAGGGTGCCTCTGTGCACTGTCGAATCCACTGACTAAGCGGTGGTAATTTGACGAGTTGGGATTGAGAATGACCAGGCACTTCAGGTAAAAAGAAAAATATGTATTTTGGATTTGGGGGTGAACTGTCCCTTCAATGCATTCCCACTGTATGCTAAAACACTGGTATGCGCTGTAGACGCAGAGTCTGTTTGGTGCCAGCCTTTTGCACGACATAGTTCCCTTAGAGCGCTCCAGCAATTTTAAATTGCTCTTCCATAAAGTTGGGAGACAGATAGATTAAAAAAAGAAATCAAAGCAGCAGAGGCTGAGGTATGGATCCAACATTTCCCATAAGTGACCTAATAATGTCTTTTTGTTTGACCTGTGCTGTTTGTCATTCTGTGTTTTGAGGTCTCCAAGCTGAGATAACCCCGATGACATCACCCTGATGATGGTTATTTAGGTCAGACCTGACTCTCAGACATGTTTCCACTTCACAATCACATGGTCATTACTGTGGAAGATTAGACTACTGATAATGTGCAGGTATCCTCTAAGCCCAAATCAAAGGATGTGAGTAATCTACGATGCAACGACTCCCAAAGTTCATATCTTTACTGGCAGTCCAGATCATGGCAATTAGCAGTCATCCATATGACTAATCATCTTGTAATTAAGTCCTTGAGTATGGCAATTATCCAGTAACGCCCACTGATGCCACAGCAACGGTTTGGCAGGCGTGCAGCCATCTTCGAGGCACTCCGCCTTCATTGTAGAAAAACACAGTCTTTAAAAGAGAAGGCTGCACATCACTTAAGAATGTTTTCATTTGCTGCTGGAGGGAGTTTGCAGTTCATTTGAACAAATGCCGGTCTTTAAGTGATTGCAGAGACCAAGCTGGTGTTCGCTAAATGGAGCTCTTTGTGTGAGATTGGCTCATCCCTTACACTACAGTGGATATCAACCAGTGGGTGCCAAACGGCTAAATCAAGGTCGGTGTGTGAAATCCCCGCTGCCCAACAACTCTTTGGGTCAGATCATGCCGTTTGCAGACTTCCCCGGATCACAGTGATAGAATTTCAGAGCAAGAATTTCCGACTGGGCACTGGTCTGTTTGTACATGCAGCATATGCTGCGCATGTTGCTGTCATACAGCCAGGACTGCCTTCGCACATGCACATTCACAAGTGTAACAGGCACAGAGAAGACAAAGACGTTTTCTCTGAGAATACTGCAGTTTTTTTTTACTTCTGCTTTTACAGGATGTATGCATGTGAAGTCCTGCAGTATATCTGATCCATAAAGGAAGCTGGCTTTGCATCGTGTGACTGTTCCAGCAGCCTGATATGAGCCTGACACACTGAGGACCGTCAATCACATGAACCAGGATTTGTAAAGACGCCAGAGACAGAGAAGATCGGCATCCAAAATCCACACATGCATGAGACAATTTATGTTTAGTGCATAAAGTAAATTCATTCCTGCTGTAAAGCCGAGGAGTAAAACTTGATTAACTAGCCACTGGTAACTAAGGCCGGTTAGTGTAGTATTCACAGTAACTCTATACAGCAATAAAGTACATGTGCTGATACTTGTGACCCTGTATTCCTATATTTAAAACCCTCTTGGAATCCGTCCACAGGCTTCCTGAATGGAGTGAACATATGAGGGGCAACCCAGCCCTCAAAGCAGCCCAAAGCATGGAGGTTAGCAGTGCAAAAATAAATGGGTTCCTGCCATGTTGCAAAGCCCTAAATCATTATCACCATCTGAATGCAATCCTTCGCGGAGGACCCACACAGGGACAAAGCATCTGGCCATAACAGTAATGTTTAATAGAAAAGACAAAACAGGCATATGTTGCTATTGAGGCCACTTGGGATGTTACTGCTGAGGCCCAGGAACAATTGGGATTAAAGTTTAGCTGGATTTGTACATTAGGAGATCTTTATTCACATCTGGTGATGCAGTATTGAAATACTTTAAATGTTTTAATTCTCATGTTTATGCACTGAAAGCTTCAAACTGCTTTAGTCGAGCGCCGTACCAAGTGGTGTCTGTAAACCTGAGGCGGGACTAACCTTTGCTGCACAGTGGCTCCTGTGGACAAAAATGGCAGCATATTAAATTTGCATGTTGGCCAAAAATGGAAAAGTCTGAACAACTCTTTTGCATCAGTGCCCAGCGAACAACTTTCATTTGAATGCATCAGTCGCCATCTTGGAACAGTTGTCAGTATGAATGTGACAGCAGGTCGGAAATGACAATCATGTGTCTTGTTGTAGTTTTGTGACAAAACCACTGAGTGACTAGGAGCAATAAACGTAACTATCATGTCAGTTACGTGTTATCTAGCTAGTGCAGTGGTTCCTAACTGGCCCACCCACGGGGTCCAAATTGCTCCTGAGTAAATCGTTCAAGGTCCCACAGTTTAATATATTCAGTGTCATACTTGCGTTTGGCCATGTCGTCGAGCTAGTTTGCTGTCTCTGTTCAGTAGATGTCCATTAGTCACTCACTCTACAACAGGAAACGGCACTTTAATATAAAAGCTTGTGCTGGAAATTCACTGTACTTAAAAATAAAGTGTTCGCAGGTCATTTGCATACTCCGGTTTTCAAAGGAAATGTACAGTTTGCATACAGTCTCTTTCAAAATAAACCTACTACTTCGGTACAGCACTGCAAACAGACGTTTTTTCCTTCAACAACAAAACCAAAAGCGTTGAAAAGTGAAGGATCTTTCTTTTACATCACGACTATTTAACATCATCGCACACTGACCTATGAAACAATCTTTACTTTTCAACAGCCCAAACTTTGCCTCCACAGCTTGACTGTGCACATGTGACAAACTGCAAAATCAGAGCGGAAACATCCCGTTTCAGCACATTTCTGTTACATCCGATGGGAATAATGAACGAGCGCATCCGCTGAATCAAACTTTGAAAATCTGCCCTGGTCTTAGACATCCCTTTAATGAATTCCCAATTGTTACAGTGTGTGTGGATGTGGCAGACGCTGAGGTTCTGCTACACCTCCAATAATGGCTGATTAATTAGAAATTAGGAGGCTAAACCATTTCTAACGCTGAGGGATGAGGCTGCTTATAGGAAGTGTATAATTTTTACATTTCACATAAATCAGCTGCTACCAGGAGACGCTGAAACAATTTTGGAAAACACATCGGTGTTGAGTCACAGGTTCAGCCGTGAAAACATGATTTTGGGAGCCGGAGCCTTCCAGATCTTGACTGCGTGGGCTTCTTTGTGCCAGGCGTGTCGGCACGGAGTTCCCATTTTCCAACACGCGAGAATATCCAACTTTCTGCTCCCATTCCCTGGTGCCAAATTAAAAATGGCAGCCTTTCTGTCTGCCTCGGTAGGTTCCTTACAATAGCTGCAACATAAACACATAAATTCACAGTTGGCCACCACAGCCACTCTTAACCTCCCAGAATTATTAAATACAGCTTCCCGTTATGCTAGAGATGCCTGACACTGTGTAAATAAGTCTAATAAGGGCAATACCACCACGTTCAGAGCTGTGGAAAGTTTGAGGTCAAAGCACATGTGCTTCGCCCCTAAATCACGCTCTCAGTCAAGTGAGTTTAATCTGTCATCTGACATGACAGGAAGTCTTCTGGGGCATCCTGGCTGCAGTTAAATAAATATACCATGATGCACTGAAACCAAACACAATGCTTCATAGGCAAAGAAGACATCAGTGCCTCTGTGGCTTGACTCCACATCTGAGAGCATCATTTTATAGTGCCAAACTTTTCCTCCCGGGGAAAATGTGCTCTCTGTAAAACTCTCCCCCTTTCCAAAATATTTGTCATCTGTGAGAGAGTTCGTCTCTTTTTTCTCATCCTAACGGCTCCCGTGAAAGCAGAGAAATGATCCATGCGTGTCAGAGGGAAGATGAATTTTTATGAGATCATGAATTTCCCATAATAAGCCGGAGTGTCACCGATTGTTCACTCACCCTCTTTTAGCGAGCTGTATTGTCCCTCTCCCTCTGAGATGCTGTTTGGGGTTTTCAAGCCGTTCTTCTTGTTCTTGTCTGCCTTTTTGTTGGCTGTTTTCACTGTGGAAGGAAATGACATTAATGCAGGGACAAAAATAAAACAATTTTCATTTTTTAAAAGGACGGTGATAGGTCGAATCACCTTTAAAGGAACGGTAAGTAAGATTTAGGGGCATTTAATGGCATTGCAGATTGCAACAGGCTGCAACTTCTCCTGGTTACAATTCCTTACAGTTCATTGTGCGGGGCATTTGTAGTGGGTGAAATTATCAGCAGAGGTTTCTTCTTCTCCGAAACAAATGGACCAGGAGATTGAAACTGCTAAAAACACAGAATAAAGCTGAATAAAACCGCTTCACGTTACAAATCAGTGTTTTTCCTATTCTGTTTGGCACATCCCAGATGGGCAGCTACCCCAGCACCTGCTAAAGTGTGCACACATTTTTTCTCTGATAGCAAAAGATCCAGACGTTCAGGAAGTTTTTATGGGGAGCCGAATGATCCACAGAGGTCTCTTCTTCTGAAAACAAACATAGATGGTGATCTAAACTGGTAAAAACACCGGATAAAGCAGTTTAATGTCGCTCTCCTGGCGCGAAAACGCAAATGGCCCTATCTAGGGTCAGTGTTTGGGTTGTCCATTTTGAGCTGCCATAGAAACATGGTGCAACATGGCAATCTCCTTAAACGAGCAGTAGATAGAAGTGGTTCATTCTAAGGTAACGAAAACACAACATTTCTTATTTTCAGGTGATTACACACGAAAGGAAACACACTTCTTTTAGTATGTCCCTCTCTGCCAATATATCCCCCTGCATCCTGCACACTGGACCGTTAAAACTGTTGATTCATTGTTGTTAATGGTGAGGGAGTGTTGACACACACACACACAAAGTATTTGCTTGGATTCAGTCCTACACATATGGATAGATTCAGGATATGGGTCTGAACCAAGAGACAATCTCTGGGCACAGAATTTGAAAATGTTTAACTCCTTTGCTCCTCGCTTCCAATTACAGTATGTCTCCCGCTTACAGTGACTGAGCCCATGCTCATTCAGATCTTTGATACAGTGATACCAGGAGCCTCAAGGTTCAAATCAGTCATGAAAGCAAACTGTACAAGAGGCATGGCGGTAGAACTAGAACATTGACAGTAAATTATGGCATGGAAAGTTAAATTTTGCTTTGGAAAAGGAGAAATAGTTCTACTGGAAAGTAAAATGCATGCATTAAAAAAATATATATTATTTTGATTTTTTTTTTTGCATTTTTCAATGATAATCTTAAGATTTTTTTCATCATATCACACTTGACAGAAAGATGTTCTCTTCTTAAGCGGGATTTATACTTGTACGTCAGCTCTATGAAAAGCCGACACCGTAGCCTACACACCTGGCCTACGCCATTGTGAGCATTTATACTTGTGCGGTGGTGTCTGTGTCACTCTGCAGTTACACCTCCAAAACACTAGTTGGCAGTGGAGGTTTCTGTGAAGTGCTGTAAAGTCTAGTTGATTGAAAACACACATTAAACACACACTAAACATGGCTTAATAGAGACAATTTCAAACCCAAGTACACAAATCAGCTTCACTATAACTCGCAGCATTCACAGACAAACACTTGTCTTTATCTGAACACATTTTTCCCCACAAATACAACACGCTAACGTTATTAGCACAAGCCTATGGCGTTTTACATTGTATAAATTAGCCTAGTGGCACTTAATAGAAATCCCATCGCCGACTAGTGTACTGTAGGTGTAACTGCAGAGTGACACAGACACACCACCGTACCTGTATAAATGCTCACTACAGCGTAGGCCACGTGCATAGAGCTGATGCACAAGAATAAATCCCCCCTTATTATGCAGACCCTATATAAATCACACTCTCTTGCGATCCCCTTAAGTGACAGAAAGTTTAAACTGCAAAAGACTGGAAAAAAATGCTGAAAAAGAAGTGACATGAAGAAAAAGATAAGAAGAAGAATGCCACTGAAAAACACATCAGAATGCAAAAGATATAAAAATAAAAGAATTTTAATGTCTCTGTATTATTTGACAGTGGAATTTCTTTCAGTGCCAATGTTCCTTTTTTTAATGCCAAACCTTACTGTCACTGTTCTAGCTCCACAGCGCCGGGGCAGGGAGTCATGGAAGTGAGGCGTGTGCTTTGTATTTGACAGCGTGTCAGGTCAGGATAGGCCCCATGTGATAACAATCCTTCTCACATCTGAAAGTCTTTTCCTCGTCTCATTCTGGGGACAGGTTAAATCCTCCACAATGCTCCCAGCTGTGTATGTGGTTTCAGTGTAACGGATATAGAGTAGAAAGCTCTGAGATATGATCATTTGGACGCTGGTGAGGTACAGGCAATAATCAGAGAACACAACAAGTAAATGTCCTGTGTTTAAAATTATACTCAGGTACAAAAGCTTGCAAATATAAAAAGTTTCATAGTTTGTTAAAAGAATACAATATTTGAGATACTTAATTCTGTCTTTTAACCATAATAAAACAGGAAAATTTGAGGTTATGGAGTGAAATAATTAAGGTTTGACATACTTTTTGTACCTTGGACCATTAAATCCACTATTTTATGCTTTCAGATCAGCTGAAGGTCTCCGTGCTTTTCTACAGACTGGGAAAGTTCTCCAACCTCTTTCTTTATCTAACATCCATCCATTTTCATAACTGCTTATCCTCTTAAGGGTCACGGGGGGGCTGGAGCCTATCCCAGCTGACACTGGGTGAGAGGCAGGGTTCACCCTGGACAGGTCACCAGACTATCACAGGGCTGACACATAGAGACAGACAACCATTCACACTCATATTCACACCTACGGACAATTTAGAGTCACCAATTGACCTCCATGCCTTTGGACTGTGGGAGGAAGCTGGAGTACCCAGAGAAAACCCACACTGGCATCGTCCATACACATGTCTGCCTTCTCTCTAATATAATGGAACTAGATGGCACTCGGCTTGTGGTGCTAAAAATGCCACAAAAAAAAATAAAATTGTAAAACTCAACAGCAATGTCTCTTTCCAGAAATCATGATCCGGTTACTCAAGATAATCCACAGACCTTGTTGTGAGCAGTTTCAGGTATTGTCTCTTGTCTTGTCTTAGTCCTTCTCGCTTCTCATTGGTTAGTTAAGAGACATGTGACCCATAACAAGGAAGTGTAGCCAGGACATGTGGTTGTTGTAAAGCTGCTGAAGTGTGAAGAAAGGTAGGCTGAATCCAAATGTTGCCCCTCTGGACCTGCAGACTGAGCTCTCGCAGACTTCAGTTGTATGTACTGTGTAGCATTTACTGCCGTCATGTAAAGTCTGCGAGGGCAGAGACTGATGGACAGCCCTCGAGACGGTTTTACTTGTTGCTGTGGAAACCCTAAACTATTGCTGCTGTTCATATAGCCTCCTTAGTCCTTAGTCCTAGCTGCCATGATACCTTGCGCGAATTATGGGTGCAACTTCCAGCACTGAACTAATACGGGCGATTTCCAATGGTAACAGTTTTGATTATGTGATCATACCTCTGCCATCTCAAAGCATTGTGTTTTTTTTTCCTTTGCAAAGACAAAAATGTAGCTTGGACTGGTTGTTAGTCGTTACAGACACGGACAGTGCAACAGGTACCAGAGCTCCACAAAGACATTTTAGAAAATGCTAAGTTAATATTAGTTAAATATTTCTTCAAAAATAAATCAGTATTTGCTAAACTGAAGGCAAATTACTTTGGAAAAGAACCAGCGTTGACGAGTAGAGTAGCCACTGGGACTAACCACAGACAGTCTATGGGACTAACTAGCTTACTGGTACTTCCGCTATCTCACTGGAAGAAAATGTTTGTATGGACTGTTTCACTGATGCTCTGTTGCTAGGGCAACAGCTTTGGTCCAGTCAGTACCAAGGGACCCATTAAAATGTTTATGTTGTCAAGTTTGAAATGGTCTATATAAGGACAGGACTATAACTCAATAAATTAGATATTACTGACATTAGAAACCTTCTTTTGTTGTTTTTCAGCCAATTGTTTATCCTATTTCACTGCACAGCCTGATAGGCTGCAAAAATAAAATGTATTTTCAGTCCCTCTACAGCCTATACTTCTACACATCTGTGTGTCATGATGTGGTTGAATATTATTTCTGGCCCACACAATTCAAGTAGTGAATAGGCCTAACTATCAGTAACTACGTCACGTCCGTATTGCAATGAATCATGGCTTATTAAATCAGTGAAGTCTGCTGAAGTCTGCACCCCATGCAGACTGTCTGGAAGTCTGCTGAAAGTCCGCTCGAGGCCTCTTGTGGACTGGATGAATTGTAGCTTTGGACAGCCCTCAGCACTCCCTGACTTCCTGGGAATGCACCTGCAAAATCAGCCAGTCTGCAAGTGTGGTAAAGTCCGGACACTTGGATTCAGCCATAAAGTGCTGTCTCCATCTTGCTGTGTACTCCCAACAAGAACGACCCAACCACCTCACATCGAACCCTCACGCTACACCTTTGTTGTGTACATCTCGCACTGCCATGAGCTATTCATCTATGAGTAGATGCACTTGTCCTTCTGTGCGGGAGGAAGAAAATAGTTCCCACATGAAACTCCTCACAAGGTCTGAGTATTATCTTGAGTAACCAGATCATGATTTGGGGGTGAGCTGTTCCTCTAAGTACAATTTTTCATTTGATTCTGTGACTTGTGACTTCCACTAAAGCTGTCAGTGATTTTAAACAGTCAGTATTGTTGCTATGATGCAGTGTGAGAAACAGCTCTCATCAAAGAGAAGCAGTGACTTCTCAATATTCCTCTGTTATCATATTCCTCCTCTAGTACCACCTGCAGCAGGTATCCCTGCTGAGACACGTGAAGCCAGATGCCTGAGACATGAGGTCACTGTCGACACAGCTGCTCTAAATTACCTGCCACCAACCAACCGAAAACCCCTCACGCCTGTTACTGTCTCCCAATCGCCTGGCAGGATCTCAAACATACCTACAAACCTGCTACTGCATGTGCTGCGTGTCCCATACAGAGAGCTGTGAGCCGTGTGTTTCTATGTGGATTATAGCAGGACGGCACTGCTTTGGGAAAAAATGTGGATTTCACATGTGTTCTGGCTCCGACGTGTAACGAAGTCCTGACCTCTGCCGTGGGTGAGGCTGTTAATCCTGCTGCTGTGCAGAAGCCGCACAGAGACTCTGATCTATGTGTACAGGGAGGGGAGAGCGGGGAGGAAGACTACCTGAGGAGGTCGTTGTTATTGTTTTGTTTTTTCTCCGCACATCCATCACCATGTGAACTGAGATCAGCTGCTCGTCTGAAGTCAGCTGAATTTGGGAAAAAGTCCAAAAACTAACTTTTAACTGTCAACACTGATCTTTCAGCTTTATGTTGTTCTGAAAATTCCTTTTTTTTTTTTTAAAGCATCAGCTGATTAATAAAAACACAGAAAGGTTTTTGGGGGGTTAACATTTGTGTTTTACTGTTAAAGCCCAAAACACATCCTTACTACTTTTATTTTGATGAAAATTAATGCTGGAAAAAGCTCAAATGACCAGCCATACACTGTCATCTAGTGGCAACACTGGCTCAGAAAGTTGCTTCAAAACTTTCAGCAGAGCTTTGGTCTTCTATAATGATTTAAAGACATCATTAATGCTGATTGGTTGCCTGTGGCACTGTAAAGATGATGTTGTGAAGGACTTCCAGAGCAACAATGCAGTTTCTACTTTTTCTACGAAGACACTGAGAAAGTTCTCAAGTTGTCCGTCTAAAGAGATGTCAGTGCTTTTACCTGATTTTGCATCAGCAGTGGTTTTATCCGTCTGCCTGCTGCTGTCTGCTTTTCCCTTGGGCACTTTCTTGCCAGGGTTTTGGCTGGGGTGCCCACGCCTGTCAGGTATCGAGGCCACAGGCTTCTCCAGCACTTGGACCTGGTTGTACTGCTCTCTTGTCAGCAGCTCCTGCATGTAGTAATCCTCATCCTCACCGGCAGAGCCGCGGCTGAGTTCCGCGAGCCCCACGAGGAGTCCCAGCAGAGCCAGGGGGGTTAGGAGGCTGAGGCGCTGTCTTGTCATGACCCGGGGGATTATCTCCAGCTGTGAGTCCCAATGCCGTCTCCAGAGGAGCCTGCTGCTGCTGCCGGGCTGCGTCCCATCAACTGCTCCCCTTTCCTCTCCCTTCCCACTCCGACACGGAGAGTTCACAAAGTTCTCAGAGCGCTCCAAGTCACTGACGAAAGCAGCGGAGCCAGAGGGTCCATGGACGCCTTAGTCTGGGAAAAATGCAGTGAGGGAGGGAGAAACACAGAGAGCAGGAGATGAGGGAGAGGAGAGGGAAGAGGCAGGGAGACAGACAGTACACTTCTCTCCTTTAGATGCTGGCAGGTGACTCGAAAAGAAACATTTTTTCTGTCTCTGCTATAGATTCAAAGCAGTCCAGCCTGCTGACACATTGCAGAGTCATTTTATTGGTGTGGGTAGAAGTAAAACAAAGATAGAAAGCTCTGTGGGACACATACATTGACACATTCAGGATCTGCTTTCATCTCCATCTCCTCCCACCCTGTCTGGGGCAGGCTTTAACCAGAGGAAAGTTCCTTCTTTCCTGCGGGGGAATGAACTTTAAACATCTCTTTCTTAACCAGTTTGCAATTCTGTGTGTCCGAGGGAGAAGCAGAGGCGAGTTCCCCTCAACCGCATGGGGTGTGTTTAAAGTCTAAACTGGCACAAAATGTGCATTCCCAAACAAACAGTAGCAGCCCTGACCAGTAAATCACACTGGATGTGCAGCTGTTAGTTTAGTACAAAGAGCACTCACTGAATGTCTTCTAACACCACATGATATCCCTTTGCTGGGAAAGCTAATTAACTGGTTGCTCTTCTTCAAGCTGCCTCATTTGCCGAGGCTGTTACAGCCAGGACCTGTTTGGACTCTGCAGTAATTTGCACATTCACAAGCGGCTGCAATTTAAGCGTACAAAGTCTCTGTGGAGCGTCCGGGCACGTTGCAACACAGGGATGGAGCGATGCCCTGTGTGTCACACCTCATCACATCAGCGCTGTCTGTTCCTCGCGAAGCTGTTTCTCTCCTTCTCTCTCTCCCTCTTTCTCACTCACACACACAAACACGACTACAGCAGCTGATGGAGCCTTCCCAAGAAGACAGTAACAAAGCCCAAAGCCAGCAGACAGACTGACACACTCCTGATTAAAACCATATTTTGCCAGCGCAAAAGATTTCTCTTTGTGTTAGATAAAGGTTTCATCACAGGGAGCCTGACGTTGGGAGTTATTTCTAAGCAGAGACTATGATGTCTAGCCCTGGGCTTAAAATATTTAGTCATAAGGAGAAGTGGGATTCCACTGAACATTTGCACAACTAATAAGTACAGCTTTTGACATTTCATCAACCTGAGGCAAGACAAACTAAAGCAGAGATAATAATCGGTGCCCTGCCTGTGTGCTGCCCAATTTAAATGCGCTGGTTCATTACACATAACTGATGTGGATAGACATCGCATGCAGAAAAGTCTGAATAGGTTGTATGGAGATCAGACTTTACACCTGAGACTGAGATGGATTCTGAATAGCAGCTAAAGGAGGCTGAGGCTGCAGGCTAATCACAGACGAACAGGATCTGGAGTGGGTGGACAGCTCGAGGCTGGAAGACTTTATGCTCGGCTGGCACAGTCTTTCGCCAGCGAGGCAGGCATTCGCTGTTCGCCCACTCCTCATCGAGACTACACCCATCCTGAACTGTCTGGGCGGAGGACTGACGGAAGGGGCGAGACGTGGAAGGCAGCCCGGGGAGCTGTAGCGTTTTTACCTCAAAGGTTTTGAGACAAGGAAAATCCTCCTTTCCTGCACACCTTAAAACAACCACAACAACAAGAGTGTCAGGGCTCTCCGAATGCACCATTACACTGCAGCTGTGATGCCTCTGGATGGAGGTCTATTTTACAAGAGGAATCACTTTACAGCATGGTAAAGGATTTCTAAACCAATGTGCCTGTCTGTTCACCAGCATTTAGAGGTGGCAAGGTGACAGAGCTGGCTGTGTTTGCAATTTTGTTGTGGCTTTCAGGGTGACTTCTTTAAACCTAGGACTGGTTTCCCTTTGTTTTTGTCTCTTGGTAACTAAAGGGAACAACAACATTTAAAATTGCTCCGGTATTAAGTTAGAGGGCTGCTGCCAGCAGCTGCGAAACAGGCTGCATAGTAAGCATTCAGGGCACCATCAATTTCTGCTTTTGCCACTGACATGCTGCCTGACTACTCATGGAAAGGATCCCTACAGAGATAGATCCTTTTTGTTTAACCAGAAACAGCCCGAAAATATCTATTGCCAAACCCACCAGACTCCATTTCAGTAAACAATAATTTAATCACAATACTACACACTTCATTCCAAGCCAACAGAAACAAAACAAAAGTCACAAACACCATCTTGCGCCATCTTTTCCACTGTTCCAACAATCACTAACTCACCCAGGTAGCTGTGAAAACCTGCTGGCTCTAAAGTATGCACTGTAAAATCACTGTTTATTTAATTGGAGTCTGGTGATTTTGGCAGTAGTGATTTCAGGGCTGTTCATGGTTAAATTCTTTAACGAAAAGGTCTGTCACTATTGGGATCATTTCCGTAATCTTGAGAGTGGATGGACATGTAGTTCATAGGACTTTTATGCAGGGGCCCCAAATTTTACATCCCATGATAGACCTGAAATGAACATTTGCAGTTTGATCAACCACAGGCAGGACATGATGTCAAGCTCAGCTCACGTCCCAGCTACATCAGCTGATTTCAAACAGCCCAGTCAACTGATGGAGCAGCTGACTGATGGAAGGGAGTCAGCTGATAGATCACATGATTCCTTTCTATGCAACCGATCGGCAAATCTCTTTAATATTGCCAAATATATTACTGCAAATAGAAATAAAGTTTCAACTGCCCAACACAAACATTTCCTAAATATAACTGTGGCGTTGATGCCAAGTGTTGCACAACCCAGAATTTTGCTTATTATTGGTTTCATTATTTTTTAAGATAAATTGAAAAAAGACTTGTGTTTACCTAAGATGTTTCCTTCTCTTGCATTTAGTTCATAATCTGCTCTTGCTGTTGTTTCCTTTGTCTGTTTTGATAAATGTTCCAGAAATAAATCACTGTTGTTAATGCTGTGCAATTTTTAAAATCAAAATAAAACTGCTTAAACGCTACATGTGGACCATATACACCTTCCACTGGCTCATGATCTCTGGCTTTTACAGAATATACTGTATGTACCGTAGTTTAGAAGTTACATGGTCAACATATATTAATGTATGAAATGTTTTCCTAAACTTGATGTCTGAAACAGTCAGAATGTAAGCATTTTAATATCTGCCGTAGTCTGAAAAGAAGCAAATCAAACAGCCACTTATCAGGCAGTGGAGCAGAGCAGCTAGAGGCAGGGATGTTGTGACAATAGCTGTCTTTCTCAGTGAGGAACACCCAAGGTGGGAGAGTGATGGCTCCTGCCTCCCTCCATAATCTCTTATAGGGAGAAAAACCCTGGCTGAATTCTCATTAATTGGACGTCAGTGCCCAGAGTGACAGGTTAGAGGCTTAGTGGCAAATACCTCTCTGCTGCTGCTTTGGCACCTTGTAATTGATGAAAATGGTTTGAGATAGAGAATCTGAGGGTGGAAAAATATTATATAATGCTTTTGTACTGTTCAGCACGACATGGCCGAACTCAGTGTTCCCTGACAAACAACGTGTAGTTAGTGTCAACTGGGACTGAAGTGAGACATTAAAGAGCAAATGCAATATCACACAGTGACTGAACCATGCTTTTTAAACATTGCATAAATTGAAGTCAATAATGTACAGTGGCTGACAAGGGCAAACGCGCAACAACGGACCAAAACATTTCTTTAGGAGACATGTTCGGTAGCTTTAGAAACAATGCCAATTCAAAAACACGTGAAAATCCAAAACAAATACAACCGAAACACACTGCAAACAAAAAATAATGTCATAATGTAAGCCTATAGGCCCGTTTCCACCGTAGGAACTTCGGGGTAATTTTACGGGGCCGGGGCCGTTGGTGCGTGTCTCCACTGCAGGAACCACCCCGAAGGACAGCGTTCTGTAACTTTTACAGGGGCTAAACAAGTCCCTGCCTCGGAGTAGGTGCTCAGAAGAAACTCCTGGCTGGGGCTTGGGGTTTACTTGGTGCTGATTGGATATACGGGATGTGACGTCAACAGAAAGCTACAAAACAGCCGGCATTTTAAAACTCAGCAGATGAGTAAACGAAGAGACACAGCAGAAACACAGCAACCACCTCAGCTCCTTCCATAAGGGATAATGCCCCCCCTGGGTTCGAACCAGGAACCCTCTAGCTGTAAGGCACTGCAGCAATGTGCCACCACCTCCAGTGTGTGAGTGGATATGCAGCATTTTCCTGTTGCATTTGTTTTAGTACTTAGTGTGTTTTTCATGTTGTATTGTTTCAGTATTGTCAGCATGTTTGCTGTTAATGGATGTTTTTGGCTTTCTGCTGCATGTTATTTTCATTTGCAGCATATTTCAGTCCTTGTGTTTGCTTTGGATTTTCATGTTTTTGGAGTAGCATCGTTTCTGAAGCTGTAGCACATTTGCCCTTGTCAGCCACCATAGTGCAGCACCAACAGTGGCTCACAGATGTGTTTTTCTTTTTGCATGAGGGGAGACTCTGGCTATCGTGTGTAATGCCACATATTCTGTACACACACACAGACCAAACTGCACAGTGTGCATGCAAACACATTTTGTGATCATCCATCAAACACAACCTTGAGTGTGTCAAACTGGCTTGTGGCCAATATTTCTAATAAATTCTGGTGTGAAGAGTTCGTTGAGGACGAACAGGTAGGCTACAGCTGTGGTTGACAGTGACAAACCCGCCTTGTTTTATTTATTTATTTACATGTCCACCTAAATGTAATGTGACACATTTATGGATCCAGAGAGTGTCGTATTACAACCTTGGATTTACTACTTTAAATCATGTGCATTTCATTATGGATGAATCTCAACTCTTGGCATTATTGATATTCAGACAGGCAGGGAAACTAAATGTGCAAGTCGTATCTTAGTTCATCTCAAACTGAGAGACAAACTCTTCGACGAGGATGACATCGGTGCTGTCAATGTAAATTTTAATGACATGGAAAAGGAAGTTTATGGCCAGTTAAAAATTACACATTGAAAAATAAGTCTGTTTCTGCATAGCTCTGGTTGTATGTGCTTCCAAACTTGGCTCAATTGTTCTGATCACAGAGGAAAGTAAAAGGCTGGTGTTGAATCTTAGCAATACTTCTCCTGTGTCCATGGAAACTGTGTGAAAACGTGGCGATGGTCAATTTGCTCGACCGGCACACATGCAGAGCAGTATGCTTTGAGTCCTGAAGTCTGTGTCAGCTTCTGTTCTCCTTCTTGGAACTCAGAAAATCCCAACCTGCTCTGCCAGCCAAGTCAAAGATATAAGCCTTTTTTTATTGGTTTGATCAGAGTCAATATATCCAGTGTTGTAACATTAAGTATCAGGATCACACCACACAGCAGTCAGGTGGTGGTATTTCTTTCGTGGTGCGAGCAGATTTCAAATGTCAAGATCAGATATTAAATTTTTGAGGCAGGTTCAGTTGATGCCGTTTCATTAGATGTTGTTTTTGTAGACGTTTTAAACCTGATCCTGATTAGTGCGGCACACTGAGATGTTTTTCTTTCTTCTGGTTTAGTACTGACCACATACAGAATCAAAGCCAAACCTGATATTTTGTGAAATTACAGTTATGGAACGATTTCTACTAAAGACAGAGAAAACCTCAAAAGTACAGCCAGTGATGAACAACCATATGACACTGAGAGAGAAGATGTTTTATATGAGTTATATGAAGTGGGACTTATGAATGTGTGGATATTGAAAGAGCCCGACCAGTCTGTGGTTTCTATTTTCACACTTTTGTAAAATGATTCAGAATAGTGTAAGAAGAGATGAATATGAAACAGGACTGGAACTTTACTTATATTCATAAGTATTCTACACATTAAAGCTGCTATATACATTATTTATACAATAACAATGGATCAAATGACGATATGTGCACAAAAGGGGTCACTCGTAGTCATGGACCAAGTTGGTGGAGAACAAAACAGAGCAAAAAGCAGAGTAAATATTGGACTTGCATTAGCCGGGTGACAGGTTCAGACGTCAAAAAATAGTCCAAAAACTCCAGACATTTGTCAGAATACAAGAAATCTGTCACTTTATCGGCCCTCTTTGTGCCCTGCTCGCTCACTAGCCAATCACAACAAATTCATTAAACTGGTGCTTACGACTAGACTCCACCCTAACCTTCTCCGTTGCTACTTTTGCAAACAGTGGGTAAATTGTTTTTAGTGTCACATCCCCTGCAAAATGACCTAATACGCTATCAAAATTTGATCAGTACAGTCTGATGACATTTGGAAAGTCCAAAAGAGCTGCACAGTTGCATTATTTTATCCCAATTCAAGTTTACCTAGAGCTAAACAGGAAGTTAGATGGCCCAGCCAGTGGAAGTCAGGTGCTGCAAATGCTCTGCCCATGCTATGAAGGTTAATAGGATAAGTAACACCGACCACTGAGAATGTGACAGAATGTGATAAACATTTGCATTTGTGCCTTTTAACTTTAAGCCTTAATAATATGTAAATTGGTGAGTTATCAACCGCCTTCTTACATTTGGCATGGACGGGGAAATGAGCTATCAAGACCAAAACTGTTTTTGTACCAGACTGTAAACATGTTTATTCCTGCTGTAAAGTTGTGTGTTTTAACATGGGGGTCTATGGGGATTGAGTCTGGTTTGGAGCCAGCCTCAATTGGCCATCAAAGAAACTGCAGGTTTTGGGAGGTCTTTCTCAGCCTCTGAGGATGCCATCTGGAAAACACAGGCAGAGGGCAGGAACACTGCAGATATACTCACCACCACACACTTTTAAGTGATTACTGAGAGGGATTACTTTTGCATTTGTCTTTATTCTGTGGGATAATCCTGCACAGTGTACCTTTAAAAGGTGATAATACAGGATGTTAGTGCTGTGTTTATAGCTTGTTTCTGCTGCCACCTAATGGCAGAAGTAAAAATGACTATTTTAAAGCCAATAATCTATAAAAGTAACTTTTGCTAAATTTCAAAAGCAAATGTTGTCACTGGTATGTGAATAATAACTTGTCATCATGCACAGTAAACTGTTTGTTCTGACCAATTGAGACAAAAAGTACTTTGGACATCTGTCTTTTACACTGGCTAAAACTTGCTTTTATGGTTTTCTACTTTCCATATTGGCTCTGTCAAGTCATAGCAATATTTTATGATTCCTGCTGAAACTATTAACATTTGTCAAAGGCCTACAATTTCGGACAATTTATTGTTGTTTGCGGTCTGGGGAGGTTGTTGGAATGTCTCCCCATTGGAGACCTCTGGGTGTTGAAAAAGCTCTTTATCTATTTATCATCACACACTTAGACCTCAGGCTGCTCGGTAACAATGTCAGTTGTACTACTTGGTGGCCTGGATCCTGATGCGTTTCAGCACGGCCGCCTTCAGATTCCTCCCTAAAAACGCTCCCTTCCTGGACACCTGTGTTTCCAATTCTTTGTCCACATTCACCGCGGCTGGGACAGGATCCAGCTGGATGTGACCGAAACAGGCCAGATGTTCACATCTAATAACAGGGATGGGTTTTAATTTGAATTGCAGGACAATCCTGCTAGAAGCATGAATTTGCATATGAGCACAATCAAATGTAATAAAAGTAGATGCAACATTTAGCTGGTGTGAGTTATTTATGATGCAGTGGTGCAGGAATGACTCCTACTGTAAAACCCAGAAATGAGTTAGCAGTTTAGCAGACCTGGCTCCCTCATCTGGAAGACGATGTGTTTTTTGAAGGGTTTTCTAGTTAGATGCCTAAAATATGATCTGTAGTTAATATTAGCTCAAGAGAATATCCCATTTACGACATAAATTATGTCAGTAAATACCCCTCTCTGCAATTTTAAAGTCTCTCTTAAAAATGACAGTTGCTAACAAGTGGCTAAATGAGACTACAGAACGTCATCATTGTCGAAGTCATGCAACCAAGGTCTGTATACCTTAACATTGGCTTTTTACTTCTGGTGATTGCATTTGTGCTTCAAAAATCATCAAAGTGGTGTTCACTTGTGAAGATTATCTTGCTAAATAAAACACGTATGATAAACTTTTGTCAGCCACTAATTCAAAACCAATGGAAAAATCTTACTGGCTCTTTCTCGAGGGAACCAGGGTGATGGTCTACAAATACCATCCCTACAACACTCTATTGTCTGAGGGAAGTGGAAATCATTGCCTTAAACTTTGCTGACACACTGATGACAAATGAAAAGATGATCAGATTCTTCAATGCATCATCAAGGATGTGACGGAACAGCTGTGTTGCACGTTCTCCGGGCACTCTGAAGGACATCTGGTAGCTTAGCTGCTGCAAGGAAGGAGATGGTCCGCCCAGGCACAGATGTAACCACATTAAAATTCTGTATTGTCCTTGTTGTGAAATGCTTGGCTGGACTCTGAGGTGGGAGTTAATGCAGAGCAACGACCCTGTATCCATTAAACCTCGCAGAACAATGACAAAACTGCAGGGGCACAAGAGGCCTGGGAGGACAGAAAAACACACAGAAGAAACATCTGCTTAAGCACATCCTCCATTGTTCAGGATTTGGTCTAATAAAAATAGCTGAGTCATTAAATTTAGCCATATGGAGACTTGCCAGCACTAAACAGAGCCATAAGGGCAAATAATTAAGATGCAAACATGCAGATAAAGGCATGGCTGAATTGCTGGGCGCACTGGGCACAGGCCCAGGGGCCCAAAGTGTCAGGGGCCCCCTCTGGCCTTTACCTGCAAAATGTCACTCAAATTAACATGTGCCGACCAGGAAGAGACTAAAATGATCACAAACAGACACAGAAAGACCACAAGGAGATGCAAACTGACTAAGAAGCAACACCAAATGACCAAATAAACACGTAAAATGACCACAGACAGACACAAAATTAACTCAAGTACAGACAAAATTACCCAAAGAACTATGAGAGAGACAAAACAACACTTAAGGAGACACAAAATGACTACAGAGAGACCCAAAGAACTACAAAAAGGCATGACTACAAAGCAGCACAAAATGACCAAAAAAGACACAAAATTACCTAAATAAAACACAAAAAGAAAAAAAAATAACCACAAGGAGACACAAAATGACTACAGAGAGACACAAAATGATAAAAAGTAGACAAACAAATACCTTAAAGAGACACATGACTACAAAAAGACACAAAACAACACTAAGGAGACACAAAATTACGACAAAGAGACACAAAGGGACTTCAAAGAGACACAAAATTGCCTAAATAAAATACAAAATGCACGTCAAAGACACTCAAACACTACAAAAAGAATGAAATATAATCACGAGATGACACAAAATGACTACAAAGCAACACAAAACGACCAAAAGAAACAAAAAAATACCGAAAAAATACCTCATAGAGACTCAAACTGTCAAAAAGACACAAAACAACCCCAAGGTGACACAAAATGACCAGAAAGAGACAAAAATGCCAAAAAGAGACAAAAAAATTGACCTCTAAGAGAAACAAACGAGTACACAAAGAAAAAAAACAGATGGAGAAGGAGACACAAAATGACAAAAAGAGACACAAAAATATCTCAACAAGACACAAACAACCACAAAAAGAAACAAAATTATCTCAAAGAGACCCAAACAATGACAAAAATACCTCAAAGAAACACAAAATTTTTAAAAAATTAACTCATAGACACCCAAAAAACTACAAGAAGACACAACTCAACCACAGGGAGATGCAAAATGACTACAAAGAGACACAAAATGAATGACAAAAGACACAAAACAAGCACAAGGAGATAAGGCTAGCTATTATATACCAGCAATGAACTGATGATACTAAGTATTCCCTGTGGAGCAAAAGGGACAGAAATGCTCATTTCCAGACCAAAGAGGCAGCGTCAACAGCCTCAGAATTTCAGTATGGATGGATATACAGTTTCACAGCAACACATACAACATTATGAGGTGTTGCTGGGTGAGACTATCATTAAACAGGAGGTATTGATCTAATGATATCAGTGATATGACCATTAGAAAACCTGCTGTAAGCTACTGCCACCTCTGCTCTGAATGAGAGGAGTCGGCTCTGTCGTCCTATTGTTGCTGTAATGACCCTCGTCGCTTGAAAAAGACGCCTGGATGCCGACAGCATGACGATGGAGTCCCTGAAGCTTTAATATGGACGTCACATTCAGGTCACATTCGTGGGATTCACAACAGGATGTTGGATGTGGCTGGGAGAACTTTGTCCTCAGGTCCATTTCTCCACTGTCAGTTTGGATAAGCTTTGAAGCTTGGCTTCAGCAGAGAGGCCTCTCTCTCCAACGTCTTTTCACTCCTCATCAAGTATCTCTAAACTCTCCTGCTCTTCTCTCCCATCATTCCTCAGCCCTCTGTCAGATTGAGCTGGTGGTGTGGGACGTCTTAATGTGAGGGATGTTTGTCTCCGGTCTCTGAGTTATGTCCTAAATTTAAGACCTCTGACCATCACAGCCGGGGTAGAAAACGCTGACAAAGACCACCAACAATGTCACAATCACTACGTCTCCTGCTCCTAACTCTCCCGTGATCCTAAATCAAACAAACTGGGTGAAAATAAAAAAAAATCATCTTTTGAATCACAGCTCTGTGTCTCGCGGTGTCAGTGATTAATGGAAAGTGTCTTTAGATAACAAGAAAAAACGATTTGGATAAACAAGTTTATGCAACAAACATTTGCTATCCATCATGCTGATTGAGTGCTCTGATAGCCTGCCAGTTATATTTGAAGAGGCTGTGTGAGGCCCAGTCATGCCCACTGATGATGGAGCGGGTGAGGAATGCAGGAAACAAACACATCTTTATAAAAATCTGCATTTGAGTAATATGGCGATTAGTCTCTTCTTTTTATCAGACACAGTCATCCCAAAGTAAGCTGAGGATATTAAACTGAAGAGTCCTGTAAGTCCTGCTCACTTCTCTCTCCGAACATTTGTGGGATATTAAGCGTTCAGCCCAAAACATCTGTTTGTGATATACAGTGCTATGCAGTTTTATCTCTTTTGGACACATATTGCAGAAATAGAAATGCTCCCTGGCGTAGAGAGTGATTACTGATTACCCTGCTTCTTTCTTCACACAGTCTACTGAGGTATAAGCTAAGACGCTGTTTTGATTACATTGTCAAGCAGCTTGCAGTTATTTTTTATGTTTTCGGGCAGTGGGCATTTCACTTGTAAAGACTGTTTCCCAGGCTCTTTCAAAACTGTTTATACTCCCAGAGTCAAAGGCAGCCAAAACCTTTAGACATGTGTTAAACCTCAAGAACTCCTTTGACCATGGGCGTATTATGAGACAACGGGGCCCTGGGCACAGACAAGGAGCAAGACATACTTGAAACCCGGTTTTTCTAGTTCATGTAGCGTTAACATTACTTGTAAGTGGAAACGCACAAGGAAGATAATGTTAATGTTTCAGAGGCTGCGCTACAGTAGGCTAATGTTAGCCATTAGCAACTGGATGTTGTATCATATAATGTTATATGTTAGGATGCTTGGCCAATCAGTGCATTCGGTCCAAATGCAGTGATTGGTCGGAGTTTCTTAGAACCATATGAGAATTGTATAATTATGATTTTTACCTCTGGCAGAATTCACTCACATTTTAGTGTGCCATTAGCTTATTAATAGCATTTTAACCTAAACAAAAGCGCAAAATTTTCAGAAAGTGTTGCTTTAAACAATAAATAATGTAAGATAATGAAAGATAATGTGAGGTGTCACACACTTATAATTCCCTCATGCATACGATGAAAAATAGGTTCCCTGTGAAGGATTTCTAAATGAAATTAAGAGTTTGCCTCTTTATTTGGAAATAGGTGCACGTAACACACTGACACAGTCAATTAAAAATTCATAACATTTAGAATAGGCCCAGCTGAATATTACAATAATGAGTGGTTATCACAAAATCACACCAGTGTGACGCAGCACAACATTTGAGAACAACTGATGTAGAATAAGCATTGAATTTTGTTTTACATTGCTTCTGACAGTTTACCAAAGAAAATAAAAGAAAAGAAAAGAAAATTATGATGGAGATGGGTTTTGATTTTGAGGACATATGGCCAATAGTAAATGGCACAATATTTAATTTAATGAGTTTTTCTCATTACACACAGATGTAGTTTAGAGGTGGCAACCTGAATAATTTGCAAGACCCAAACCCCCCACCACAGCCCATGGGCCCCAGGGCCTGCACTGTCTATATTTACACCCCTGGACTGAACATCATTAGCTTCTTAAAGTAGACATCTGCAGCTACACACACACATGACAAACTCCACTACACTGGCTCAATTATTAATTAATTTTACCTGTTATATCTTTTTATATTTTTACTCTTTTATTGTAAATCTGTATCTTTTATTATGTAGCATAAATCCAACACACCCTTTACAGTGACGTCACCGCGCGAGGCGGTCAGTTTAAACTGCCAGTGCTTTTTCCTTCTGGGTCGCCTTCGGTACTTTACAGCTGTTTTGCTAACTAGCCGCTCTCTTCACATAGTATTTTATATGCTAACTAGCTTGCTTACAGTCCAAATACCGTACATGTTGCTTCAGACCAAGTTTGAAGAGGAAATAACGCCGCTGCCGCCATTAAGCGTCACCTTGTCAGGTGTTTATGCTAACAGTGATTAGCATAACGTTAGCTCTCTTCACCAAACTCCACTTGAACTTGGATTGTTTCTGTGTTCGCAAAAGATTGTTTGTACTGCAACACATCATGGGGATTCACTTCTTAACTTCGGCAAGGTAAGTTTAAGCTGCTAATGCTAACATTAACTGTGTTAACAGTTGGTGTTTGTGCTTGGTTAGCCATGAGCTAAGCTAACGAGGCTGTTGCCTGCTGTTTGTTGTCTCCTGCTCCGATATTGCTGCCATGTTTATGTTAAGTATTTTCATTGGTAGGCTTTTAGAAAATGAATAATTCAGCTTACTGGTAATGGTTGAGCTTGTTCTCTTTTGGGTTGTTGTTTGGAACAAGCATCGTGAATTTTTCATGCTGTTGATTTATGATGATGAATGCTGATGTTTGTGTGTTATTGTTGTTGGCTGAGTTGGTTTTGCTGCATATTTCCCACATGGGGTTTCCTTTAGTTCACTGTAATTGAGAGTAATGTTGTAAATTGGCTACAGGGATTTAAACATGGCTGCTGTCTCGCACACAGTCCATTTGTATAAGTGTTACATTTTGAAACAGACTTCTTGGGAGGCTCAGCATGGCTTTTCATCACACTGAGGGGTAGAGCTGCAACTAACAGTTATTTTTATTGTCAATTAATCTGTCCATTAGTTGATGGGTCTATTAAAAGGACAGAAAATGGTGAAAAATGTCAGTATTGGCTAAAATGACATCCTCAAATGTCTTGCTTTGTCCACAACCCCAAAAATATGCAGTTTACTGTCATAGAGGAGCAAATAAAACAGAAAATATTCACATTTAAGAAGCTTAAAATATTACTAAAACTGATTAATCTATCCTAAAATTACCAGGCGATTAATTTAATTAAGAATTACTGGTTGCAGCTCTACAGAGGGGTCACGTTTTCTTCACCCACTAAGAGTCTGAGACATATTTAAACTCAAAACTTAAGCTTTAGGTGATTATTTCCATCCTTATTCATATCATATTTTAATCTGCTGAGCTGCTGTTTCAGGGTTTACACTGTTGCTAAATTCAACAGCACTCAATACCAACCTCAGGCTAATTCCCATCTTACTCTGATTGAAATAAGTTGGTAACATCTGCTGCAGATGTCCTGTGTGCTAGCATGTCGCTGCATGTGAGGTTGACTTCTGGGGTTGGATTTATCCATTTCATTTTATAGTGGTTGGAGGTGTTTTTTGGGGGGAACACTGACACTGTACATTGAAGTTGTTCACCATATATATTGCACTTTAGTCCGCTGTGCTTGCAAACTCTGCTGTACATGGCACTCACTTGCATCGGCTGCTTATATAGCATTTCATCGACTCCAGCCCAGCATCCACCTGTAGCTCTGAGTCCAAGTCCCCTTGGGGTGGAGTATATTGTCATCACTCCCTAGTCTCTGCTGTGCTGGGCTCGTTGTATTCTTGTGGGACAAGATGAGGTCAGAGCCTAGATGCTCAATTTCAGCAATTCATTACAGTCATAAATCTGTTTCACGTGAGTGGTTTTACAGAATTACTCATTTGTCCGACAGACAGCTGCCTGAAACACTTGTCATTTCCTACAACAACAGGTTTTATTTTTTGGGATACTGAGGCCAAGACTCAGCACAGACAGGAAAAGGAATGTGAAAATAGTGGGATTTTTGGCTAAATGTGCACCTCGAAAAGTCTCTGGAGTTTTCCCAGCGGCGGTATTTGTCCAGTTTCCTGTCAGTCACTGTATTCTGATACAGCACAGACGAGGATGAAAGAAGCTTTGATAATGTTTGTGAATTCCGAGGAAATTGAAGTTGGTTGGAGGCTCTCGTCGAAGCGGAACCTCTTCAGCCAGCCAGATGGACCGTCCAACTCCAAACAAAATATGCAAATGATTTGCAGTCACTTTTTTCTTTCCCAAGTCAGATTGTCTTGATTTTAAGGGAGAAGAAAGTAGACAAAGCAGCTGGTATTTTGAGATTGTACAGCAAACGAACTGCATTCACTTTTCTAGAAGAATGGGATCTCATGGTATTTAATAAATCTGTGTGAATGCAAGTTTCATCTTAATTATGAAAGGAGGTTTTCCAGTGGTATTTGGGTCAGTTTGTCTTGATGTGAAGGTTGGGGAGGAAAGCTTAGGGCCTGCCAGAAAAGAGAGATGTAGAACTGAAGCACCTTCTTGTGCTTAAAGCTCACTTAATCATCTGTACGTTGCTGATGGGAGAGAAATGTTCTTATTTTACTGCTGACATAGCTTATAATGCTGGAAATCCAAGTTGCAGCTGCACATTATAAGGGATTGTCTGCCCTCTGGTGTAGAGAAAGGGAACCTACAACGTCAGTATTTCATTATGTCAAAGTCTTACATTTCCTTCATTTAAATTGATCAGCAGTGCTTGACAGTGTTTTTTTAACACATGAAATTGCTGTTCACTTGTTCCTCTGTTATCTTTCACCACTGTGTGCTTAGCTGTGTCTCTGTCCAAGGTGTTCAAGGCTTTGTGTCAGTTGCTAAATTAATTTGCCAGATTCAATAGCCTCAAATCCAATCACAAACATTTTAATTCGGCTTGTTAGTAATTGGCAAATATTCATTGTTTGTGACACCCTTTCAATAGAAGGAGAGGAAATCGTTATGAAGGCTTGAATAGAGTAATTACACGGCTGCCTTTCAGCCACCTGACTCACTCAACTTCAGTCAGCAAATAATGTTTGTCATTTAAGCTCATTTGATATCCGAATACAGTACACTGCTGTGTGAGGTTTGCTTTTGAAGACGCGAAGAGGTAGGATCAAGTTACTGTTTTATGAGTCTCTAGTCAAGGCAGGCAAGTCCCGAGTCAAGACGTAAAAGTCCCAATTCCTTAACCTAGAGTTTCAATTCCTAACAAGTCATAATGTGCTCTTCACCACATGTAATGCCATTTCACTAAGCAAGTAAGTATATTGAATAATGCTGTATTTATTTGATGAAACAAGTTTGTGGGAAGCAGGGTTGCAGCGATATACCGATTTTAGGGTATACCGTGATATATAAGTTGACGTTATCATACCGTGTACATTTGCTTGAAAAAAAAATTGTACCCAGATGTAGAATCTCCCCTTTATTATAGTTATTTTCAAAAGGGACACTTTTACACTTATTTAATTCGTTCAACCAAAAATAACCCTTCTATTCATTCCTTTAAGGGTCATTGTGACTAATAGTAATATAAATTCTGTAATACTGTGATATCATGAAACCACAATATTTTTTTGAGACTGTTATTGTACCCTGAAATTGTACCTTAGCAACCGTAGTTAGAAGTTGAAGCTGCTCTGTCTGTAATTATTGACCGGCATGCTTTGCATACTGCAGTTTGGTTTTTGATGACCACCTCATTGTTTTTGTACGTGAACCAAATTATCTTTGATATTATTTTTTCCAACCGGTGGTCAGTAACGTATCGTTAGCTCCTCATGGTTCATGGCTCTTCTGTAACTTGACTGGATGTTGTTGGATTGCTTCAAACACATTGGATCTGGGGAAATAAGTGTCAGCTTGCTGGGACTCAGTAGTGTTAATGTGAGTTGATTGAAGAAATGAAGGGAGATTAATTGATTCTTGGCACACCTTTTTAAATAACATACTTTTTAATCTTGGGACTTGGGGCGGAAGGTATTGAGTATTTTCAAGTCAAAAGGCTCAAGTGAAGGTTAAAAGTCACTGGTGTAAAGTCTAAGTTGTTGCAACACTTCTTTGAGCCTGAAGTAATCAAATTTGTTACTTGAGTCTGCTTTGAGTCCAAGTCATGTGACTCGAGTCAGCTCCTCTTGTATGGGGTATGTATCACTGGCAGCTGATACATTGCTTGAGATTTGGAGCTGTGCATCAGTGAAGTGCTTCATGTGAATAGAGGGCTCAAACTACACATTCAAACTACGCTTTAACTCATTTTACCACTTTTTTCCCCCAGTAGCGCGGATATGTTATATGTGTATATATTGATTTTTTTTTTTGTCTGTGTTAATTCATGTGGTAATTGTTGTTGTATTTATGTACATCTCCATTTTTAAAATCTGGATTCTGTAGCTCCTTCATTATTTCATTATTGACTTATCTGCTAATTTTTTTCATGATTAAACAATTATCGTCTGATTTGTAAAATGTCAATTAACTTTGAAAAATGCGCATCACAATTTCCGTCTTCAAATTGTTTCTTTTGTGCAAATAACAGTCCAAAACCCAAATATTTTTATATGTACAACATTATTTAATATTATAAACGACAAAGAAAGGCAGAAAGTTCTTACATTACATAGACCCAGCAAATGTGTGACATTTTGTTTGAATAATGACTGAAAGAAATATCCGATTATTAATCGATTATCAAATATATCGCCATATATATATATATATTGTCCCAGCCGCAGCACAGTGATGAACGATATATTTTTATTTCAATATTTTGATTTTTCTATCTTAAGTGCTAGTGTTAAACATGGTAGCATAATGCACATCTTACCTTTATCTGAATGCACATTTCATTTCTACTTTATTTTATTTATTGCTTTATATTTACACACTTTACTTAATACTCATATTCTTACTTCTTTTAATTCGCTATTCTTTACTTTGGAACAACTGTAACAAATCATAATTTCCGCTCGGGGATCGATGAAGTGTCTAATTCTGGAATAGTTGGCCATTAATTTTTGATTGATTAATAGACAAATTGTTGCGGCTCTACTGATCATGCTGACAATAGCTTAGAGCTGAAATGCATTAATGTTTTGTTTTGTTTTGCTCACATTGAATTGCAAAATTGTATCTGTGAGCGCCAGTGCTCTGTTTATAATGTTTTTATTTTTAGCCTTTGGTGTGCCCCATCTGGAATCAATAGCCGCAGTGTTGGTGGGGAATTTTAAAGATTGCAACTTCATGTGGATTCCAGTAGAGGGTGTTGTTGTTTCATTAAGCTTGTGCTCTGATTACAATCCTCTCTATTCAGTCAGCTTGTTCTCAGTGTATAAATACAGTAGAAGTACACATGGGAGACTGAATTATGGTCAAGGCACAAAGTCTTTTATCTGCTTGGATGTATTCCAGCTGTATCGGAAAAAAAGGACGAGCGCTATCATTCTTTCAGTCCCGTGTGGTGGTCTATCTTTTAATTAATCAAACCAGACTTAAAAAGACAACACAGGACTCTGTTTTAATATCTTTGAATTCACTATTTAATTTTGTACATCTGGTCACAAAAAACAAAACAATAAAGACCTGCCAACATCTCTTTCTCTCTTGTGTTCACGCACTCTGTTTCACTCACACACACACAAAATCACCACACTCTCTTGTGCTATTTTCTATCTTTGATTCATCTCTGCTTTTATAACTTAGAAAATAATTTAAATTAAGAAAGGAAAAAACATTGATTTTCATGGGCACTTGAGAGAGATGGAGCTCAAATGAACAGGGCTGGCTGACATGTCAGTGGTTTTCTTTTTTTTACTTAAGTAAAGGGGAGATGGGTTGTTCAGAGTTTAGAGTTATTCTCCCAGAGGAAGGAGTCATTGCGCAGCACTTTGGCCAATTTCTCATTGAACGGCGTGTAGAAATCCCGCAGGATCTCTTTAGTGATGGGCAGCATGGGTCCCAGGTTTTTGTCAGCCGGCCTCCTGGTGTTTGACGCCGGACTCCTTGTGATCTCTGACTCCTTTTCTTTTGTCAGCGGCCCTGTAAAACACACACACACAAACACTCCTTTTACATCCCTTCCCCTTTTAATCTGGGCCACTTCAGATTTTGCTGCAGCGCTAAACAAATGGAACAAAAATACAGTAAAGGACTCTGAAATGTCACTGTGTACCAGCAGCGCTCTGAGCAGAAGATTTGACGCTATGGGAGGTAATCACATCTTGGCAGCTCTTTGAAGAGCTAAGTCTGAGCTTTGGGGCAATTAAAATGTGGGATGAACCAGAGAGACAAGGGGGCTTCCAGACTACAGGGCAAAACTGTATTTGACTGTCACATGTATACCCTTATATCTACTGTATGCCCCAAGGAAAGGTTGGCATCTCTGATACTGAAAGTATAGCAGGTGTAAGAAAGTTCAGAACTGTATCTGAGGGAAATTTAATTTTCTTCTCTATGCTAGCGGCTATACACGACTTCAAAATCAACATAATTTTCTAATGCAGTACATGCTCTGCTCTTTGTTAACATGGTGGCAGAAAACCCTCATTATGCCCCTTGAGTTCTTTTAACTCTAAATGCAAGCATTTGTGGCTTAAACACATGCATTTAACATCATATATCCCTACTTGTTTTTAGTGATAAGTGTGCTTACAGACAAGGTCACATGTTGGGATGTGTTGTTCACTCACCCAGGCTGAGGAAATCAAAGACTTTGTGCATTGTGTATTTCCTATTAGAAGCGTGGTCTTCCAACCTCAGGACCAGAATCTGTTCCCTGCTGAAGACGGTCAGCCAGTCCATTAAGTACACAATGTACAGGCCAACTTGCAGCCTGACCTGAGGATACAGAACAGGAGAATCAATGTGAGATAACTGAGCTCTATCCAAGAAACTTCCTCCTTAGTGAAGGGGACACAGGGGTGCATGCATTGTTAAACTTCTTCGAGGAGATGAACAGAAGGAGGGAGGGAAGGGAGGGAATTCAACCAGCTTTTTCTTTCATCTTCCCTCCTGCGTACGGCTGGGTAATGCTACTGTAGGCACCGTGTGGGTATGTGGACAGACGTGCTGGTATCATGTGGTGTGAGTGACTGAGGGATCTGAGAAAGGAGTTTCCTCTAGAATCAGAAAGCTGCATCACTAACTGCAAGTGGAACACATACTTACTATATACCCTTACATGATGTTGTATTTTGTTTCACCCTTTTTGTGAATTGTATAATTAAAAAATGACGTTATCATTTTAATGTTTCTAAAGTGATGTAATATATAAGCTGACTTTGTCATCGGAAGGTGAAGGGGATGGTGGATGGTGTCACCTCCACGAGATGCCTGCCAAGCTGCTGACCACTGTTTGAGACCAACAAACAACAAAAACAGTTGTGTTGTAGCGAATCATTGCTGTGTTTCCATCAGCTTTATAGGCTCCAAAGGGGGGTGTTTTGTAGTGACTTGTCAATGTGTTTCCATCAGCTTTTTAGGCTCCAAATATGATGTTTTGTAGCAACCTATTGGTGTTTTTTCAGCTTTTTAGGCTCCAGTTGTAGGTGTTTTGTCGCAGCCTTGTTGTTAAATTTCCATTGGCTTTTTAGGCTCCAAACGTGGGTGTTTGTAGAGACTTTTCGTGTTTTCATCAGCTGGGGGTTTTGTAGCAACCTGTTTTTGTTTTTCCAGAAGCTTTTTAGGCTCGAATTAGAGGTGTTTTGTGGATACCTTGTTGTTAAATTTCAATTGGCTTTCAAGGCTCCAGATCTGAGTGTTTTGTAGCAGCCCATCAGAGGGTTTCCATTGGCTTTATAGGCTCCAAATGTGGATATTTGTAGCGACTCGTCAATATGTTTTCATTGGCTTTTTAGACCCCAAATGTGGGTGTTTTGTAGCAACCTGTCAGTGCTTTTCCAGCAGTTTTTAGACTCCAAATGTAGGAGTTTTGTGACAACTTTGTTGTTATGTTTCAATTGGCTTTTAAGGCTCCAAATGTAAGTGTTTTGTAGCGACCCATTAGTGGGTTTTCCATAGCCTTTTAGGCATCAAATGTGGGTGTTTTGTAGCAACTCATCAATGTGTTTTCATTGGCTTTTTAGGCTCCAAATGGGTGTTTTGTAGCAACCTGTGGGTGTTTTCCCAGCAGTTTTTAGGCTCAAACATAGGTTTTTTGTGGCGACCTTGTTGATATGTTTCATTTGGCTATTAAGGCCCCAAATCTAAGTGTTTTGTAGCAACCTGTTGGTGTTTTTTTCAGCAACTTTTTGGGCTCCAATTGTAGGTGTTTTGAAGCAATCTTGTTATGTTTCAGTTGGCTCCAAACGTAAGTGTTTTGTAGCTGCCTGTCAGTGGGTTTTCCATGGCTTTTTAGGCTCCAAACTTGGGTGTTTTGTAGTGACCCATTGGCAGTGAGGGTGCCATGAAAAGTGGCACAAAAAGCAGATGTTTTTTACAGAGACATTCTGCTTTTTCTGCTGGGATTGTGGCCACAAAATTGGGTATTTTCAGTTTTTTTTTTAAAACATAACCAAGTTGTTTTTGTTGTTTTTGTGCCTAAACCTAACCACACGTTAACCACAGCATTGTTGAAGTGTGAATTTTCATCTGCCACATAGTAAAGTGTAAATGTAACATATTTGTGGTCTGCAGAAACATACCAAGTATTTTCTGGAGATTGGGTTGTTAAACTGAGTTGTAATTTTTCTGATTTTAAGGCACTTAAAGTTGAATATTTTTGGGCTTTGGACACTTGGTCTTACAAAACAAGCAATTTGAGGATGTCATTTTGTGCTCTGGGAACCTGTGATGGGTGCATTTCACTATTTTTGACACTTTGGAAATTAAAATATCACAAAATTAATTTAAAAATATCCCTGAGAATAGATTGGCTACTGATCTTTTGTGAGATTCATTTGCAGGTAGCCTAATTGTTGCTGAAATGGATTTTTAGATTCCCATGTGACAGTTTATTGGAGAACAGTGGGCGTAAACAAAATACCTTGTTACTGGGAAAGGAATTATCTTTGTGTCCTTTTGCCTCTTTAGCAAAACTGAAAGACCATTCAGAATAAATGATTGCAAGCCAGGCCAGCAACTCTTCCTTTGTTAA
The DNA here is from genome assembly GCA_035609425.1 of Epinephelus awoara. Taxonomy (NCBI): domain Eukaryota; kingdom Metazoa; phylum Chordata; class Actinopteri; order Perciformes; family Serranidae; genus Epinephelus; species Epinephelus awoara. Next base: position 25,091,822 of record CM069313.1, read on the forward strand.
ATCAATTTGGTACAACAGTGAAGGCCAATTGTGTTCTCATGCTGGTGTTTATTCCTCTTTTCTCCCTGGACTCTAATCTGTGCACTAAAACTTTTATCGAGGAGCCACAGGCATGAGAGACTGCTGTAAGGACAGCTGTAATGCTTTTCACATGGTCTAATAACTCTGAGGAGATATTAGTGGATGGACAATTAGGCCAGTGGCAGAGAGTGAGCATGCTCCCAGAGGGCCATAAAGCTTGTCAGTGGCAGTTGGAGAGGAGGACCTTTGAGTACAAGGCAGCCTGGAGGGGGAGCCAAAAGAGGACGGTCTCCTCCTCCCCCCTCTCAGCCAGTCTGCCTCAGGGCACTCTGGGAAAAGCTGGCCAGGGGCCCAACACTGAGGCCCTGCACCGGCTAACTCCAAGTCTTTTTTTTTTGTGCAAAAGAAGGAAGTTCACACTACTGGTAAACTTGGTTTTCTAGTACAAAAAGAGGCTCTAGATGCTGCCCTGCTCGGTGGTTTAACACTGTTGCCAGATCCTTTCATAAAGTCCACCCTGCAAGCTTTAGCATGTGCTAATGAAGTGTGGATTTCACTCCATCTGTCTTTTTCACTCCTTTTTCTATTTCTTTCTTCCCACCAGCTTATACGCTGGTAGCTAAATTGCGGTTTTCTGCCAGGCCGAGAAACAAAAGCGGGAGGGAGGGCGCACTCACTGGCATGGCGTTGTTGACAGTAGTGTTGTACACACAGGAGCGCATTGTGTACTCCGTAAGGCACCCCTCGAATAACTGCAGTGACTCTGACACCTTCTCGTGGAAATCCTCCGCAGACTTGTTGGCGATACCAAAATAAAGGTAGTCAGAGTAGAGCCTGAAAGACAACACAGATGCTCTGTAAACATTTGAACATGAGATCCTAAGATTTCACTTTTGTAAAAGAGGACACACGACTCGTTTTCAGTTTTTTTTACAGACACCCTCCTGAGATCCTTTGTCTTCATTTAAGGACACTACACTTTGGGTTTACTTGATCTTAAACTTAATTCTGCTTACTTTAGACCTGTTGTCCTCATCCGTGGACACTTTTTTGTGCCATCTAGTGGTAGCAAAACCACAATACACATGAAGCTAGTTTAAATCAAGCACTTAGGAAGTGTGCCGGACTTTGAAGCCAATTTGACATAGTGGTCAAACCATGTAACTACAACTTCCAGCTCTGTCACATGATGCCATTGGACCCAAAAGGACTTTTTGTTATAGTACTACATTGTGAAATAGATGTAAATTATTGGATAATTTTCTTTGTAGCATCACACCCCCCAAATAAAAACACGTTTCACTATCAGGATTTGATCCATTCAGTCCGAGAGCATTTTGAAAGTCTATAAGAGCCCCAAGAACAAGTCATTTTATCCCTATTCAAGTTAGCAGAGAGCTAAACCAGAACTAGCTAGCTCGGCTGGCGAAACTTTTTGGTGCACCTGCTCTACAAACCCAATAATACGGAAGATCCAGTTTTGGCTTCATGCGCCAATGAGCAACTTTCACAGGAATGAACAGGCCCTGCCTCCAACACTGCATCTAGTTTTCTTATACAAACGAATGGTTTAAACCTGTTTTTTTCCCATATTTTGTCTTGCATCAAAAATCTGTTTCCTGCATTAAAGGGACAATAAGCGGAAATTAATCATTTCTAGATTGAAGGGATTAAAAAATCACTATGTGAAGAACTAGAGGTGTAATTTCATCTGGAGTATAGCATGACGTCATACACCCTCTCTCTGCGTTCATGTATGTTCATGTGAATCGCCTCCTCCCTCCTCTCTGAGCCCTTGGCCCTCCCTCCCTATAAAAGGCTACAGCCAGTGAGCAATGGCAGCGCGTATTTTCGAAGCGAAATGGCGGAGAGTGGAACGAAACGTTCCAACTGAAGAAGACCAGGATCCGACATTACCTCTAAAGAAACAACGGTCGTTGGCGAAGAGGTTGTCAGATAAAGAAAGTGACAGAACCCGGATTAACATTGGCCTTGCATTTCCAAGGTGAGAGCACTGCGAGAGCTAAAAGGGCTACAATTTGACTTGGAGCTAGCTCTTCTTCTCCTGGGCAGGTAACTTAAGTAACAACATAAGTTCAAATGTCTGTTTTAATTTGTGTTACAGTAACGTTAGGCACATGTCGCTATGTTGATTCAAATAAATTTAATGTTACAATCGTAGCATGGGCCAATGTCTGGAGCTTGAGTTATTAGCGGCTCAACCCCAGCAATGGGTCAGGCGTTACGGTTGTGTTAGGTGAGTAGCCCGGCAGCAGAGGTAGAGGGAGGTGTGGCTCATGACACACTTTGTTTTGATCTACAGTCAGTGCTAAACAGCAAACCTAGCAGTGAAATGATTTCGCTTTTAGCCCCTTTAACATCGGTGGTGATCACTGTTTCCCTGAGTTGTAAGAAAAGTTTCCAGTATTTCCACAAAAAATGCGAGAAATTTTCATCTTGAGAACTTAAAGCCGACCACAGATTCACACTTGTTTGCCATTTTGCCTCGCTATGTTTGCATTTTTCTTTGCTGTGCCTCTTGGGTACCTTCCACTTGCAGTCTGTCACCTGGTCGCTACCTCACCCAAGTGCTATGGCGGTACACGCCCTTAAACGTCCTAAACACAGAGAAAACAGGGCAAAAAAAGGAAAGTACAGGCGGAGGGCAGAGTCTCTGCAGAAAAATACACGGCCATACTCCTCTAGTTGGTCATAAGTGATGATTGAGAGGGATTAATTCTGTATGAATGGATTTTCTTTGGAAATGCTGCATAGTTTATCTTTAACGACTTGGACAAATATAACTGTGCAGTCATTCTTTGACTGGACTGGATATGGCTATTGCACTAATATCTTTTTTTTGTAAGTGATTGCCATTGGAATGCTGCAGGATTGGTTATTCTCTACGAGCTCAGTTTCCATAGGACTGGATGAACTATATTCGAATAAGTGGTCATTAAAACCAGCTTATGACAACGTTTTAACAGAGTGCATTCATCTCCAGCCGGAGATATCAATGATGGGCGACTAAAAGGGAATAGGGGATATGAAATCTTTGGACTGAGCATAAAAATTGCATGATATGGTGAAATATATTGATCCTGAGAATAATTTTTATTGCAACATGCATAATCATTGTGGATGTTATACTGAAGACAGTTTAATAGGAATGCAAATAGGTAAGTGGGGTTATATCAATAATGCATTTCAATGGTTCATTTCAATATTAGGACAAAAGCAATTATAGAGAACATGTTCAGACATTCTCAGAAGTAAAAAAAATCAATGTTAATAGCACAAAGTAATCCCAGTTTAAACAGAATGCCTTGCAGGCATCGGTTCTCCACAACTCTGATAGAGGCATCATAATGAAACGTGACAGCCAGACTGAGTAAAAGGCAGCGCATCTTCTGTGACAGCAGGTCTTTTGTTTGCTATAAACAGGAAAAGTATCTGTCTGTATCTGCAGTGTAAACAGGTTTGATAGAGGCACAAAGGTGGAGGTGTGCATGTCAAAGCTGTATCTGCATTGTTATTGCATTTCAGCGCAGATGTGCAATAATAGGAGGCTGCAAAACAGAAATTACTTTCACCTTTCCACCGGGTCCCTGAGCATGATGATGAAGCGGGCATCGGGCTGCAGGGCGTGGACGAAGTCCTGGATAAGGAAGGGAGGCTCTCCCTCTGTGGTGTTGTCATAGAAATACACCCAGGCGTTGTTATCCCACATGGTGGACGCGCTGGCTTCTCCTGCAAAACACACCCACAGTGGTTAAGAGAAAAATACGTGCTTCACCATCATATAATTATGCAGCGACAAAACAAAACAGACACATTTCCATGCTTTTTTCTCACTCTTTGAGTTGCATTTGATGCCTGTAGTTGAATATATGCATACTTTTTATTCTTCTTTTTAACATTTTCACCAACAGTGTTTTTAAAGTACAACTGAAACAACTAGTCAGTTAGGTGATTAGTCTATTGGCAGAAAAAGATCTGCAGTTATTTTGATAATCGACTCATTTTTCATGGTTTCAGCTCTCAGATGTGACGATTTTCTTGTCTCTAATTTATTAATTTCTTGTAAACTGAAAATCTTTGGGTATCAGGCAGTTGGTGTGACATTTGAAGATGGATGTGGACTATTTTACTATGTTTTGACACTTTACAGACTAAGTAAAAATCAATAGTACAATCCAAAAAATAATAATCAGATTCTGATAATAAAGATAGTTGTTAGTTGCAGCTCTAGTTTCAACCATTGTCCACATGCATTATGCCCTAATGCCTTTGAAGTTGTTTCCTGATTAAAAAAAAAACACTTACCATTTATTTAATGGTAAACAAGACTCTCTTGTGACAGTACCGATTATGCTTCAAACTCCCTCAAAGCTCTTATGCTCAGTGTTTGCATAGCTTATTTGTTTATATGTCATCCATAAGATCCAGTATTCACCTACAGTGTTATTGTTCTATCTGTTTTCAATCATTTTTGTAAGTAATTAGTATAAACAGATAAATTCCCCAATTAATTTTGTCAGAGAAACACACAGTAATGAGCCACAAATGGAAGTTTGTTGCTTCTTCGTATAATTGCCTTTGAATCGAGGATGTAACTAACAGACACAGCATGTTCCCAACACACATTCAACAAGTCAATAAAACGAGGGATTCCAAAGCAAGTGCAAAAAAAAAAAAAAAAAAAGCCAGAGCAATTACATCTCCAGCTGTGAGTAAAATTGTGGAAAGAGTGCAATCCACACAGTGACAGCACTGGCGCTCATAACGAGTCAGAGGACGTCGTTTCTCAAACAATTTGAGAGCAGAAACTTTATCAGGCTGCGCTGAGAAATGATATCCAGGATTCATTAGGCTGTCTGTGCCTTCATTATCCTCTTATCTGTGAAGTGAAGCTGTGATGTATTTGGAAGGAACACAACACGGGCCTTATCTGCCTCCCTTCCTCAGAGAAAGGAAGGATAGCCAGGCCCTTTTTTTCGGCGATGACAGCAGCGAGAGTGAAACACGATCGCTGCTAATGCAGTTATGCCTGAAATGATACACACTGTGATCAAGTCTATTTAAAGGTCTCAGTGTCCATTAAAAGGGCTTATTTTGCTCCGTGGGGAGAGGACGTAATAGGGCAAACAAATGGCGGAGCCAGACCGGCATGCCTCTGGTGTTGGCCGATGGTTGAAGAGAGTCAGAAGGCCCAAGATCCTGGCCACAGGCCTGCACCTTGCTGGGCTCTCTCAGTGCATGGTGTGAATACTGAGTGGAGCTTTGGCACACTCCCCCTCCTTACAAGGATTACTTATTTAAAGAGGGAAACAAAACAGGGCGGCATGCTAAGCTGCGCTCAATGCAGCAACTCAGTCCAGTTTGAAAAGGCTATTGTTCTAAACTTAAATCAGTTTTTCTTCGCAGCTGAGCAGTTCTTTGAGATTGTGTTTGGATGAGGGGAAAAGACAGAGACAGATGGAAGCAGAGGCGCTGGGAGCAGGATATGCAGATAGAGGACGGAGGTCTGTAAGACTTCTCCACCCCGCTGCGGATATTATTGCTGTCCTGACACACAAAAAAAACAATGATTCCTTTATACGGCACTTCAGTGAAGTGGCTAAGTGAAGCAGAAGGAAGTCCAGTATTATTAAGCTGTTGGAGCCTCTCTTTAGGGCTGAGTCACTCGCTCTCTTAAAAATCACCGTCACTCGCTGGAGTGAGAGTGGCTGCTATGGAGCAGCTCTGCGCTTCAGCCTCGCTACCTGCTGCTTTAATAGCAGCTTTGTAATATTGCAGGCGAGATTACAAGTGAAGTGTCAGGTCTCCCCGAGCCAAACGCTATTGGCTGCAGCCTGACGAGGGCACAGAGTACTGTCAGTCCACGTTCCTCACACAGATCACAGTGCTGATACATGACCTGAGTAACCAATATGATTCAGCAGAGGGAGGTCATTCTGACATGATGACATTTAGACAAAACAGGAAGGCAGTGATTACGCTGAACAGGAAATGTTTGCGCAACCAAAACCGCCCGCAGATCTGATTCAAGAGATTGCAGACTGTTTAACATGCAATCACTTGTGTCTCTTCGCTTGATCTACGTAATTCTTTATAATCGCACTGAAATAGATCAATGTTGCTTTCATTTGAATAGACGTATGCTGATGAGCAGCTTCCTGTCATAGCATGTCACCCAAAGAGTCTCACATGATGCTGTGCTTTGCTTGCTTGGTTTGAAAAGCTGTGTGTGGTGTTTAGTTTCTGGGTTACAGTTAATCCTCAGACTTATGTTGATACAATGGAAACTGCTTTCTGTATGGTGACCTTTTTGTTTTTCTTTATTTCTCATGCAGACAGCTATCTTATTGACGTGTATATTTATTCCATGAATATAACGTAATGAATGCTGTTTATCTTCTGCCTCTTCCCTTATCGAGGGCATGATCCACTTGTTGAGGGTGGTTTAAACCACAGGTGCTTTCTCCCCTGTTTTCTGTCTCCATTACTAGCAGCCATGGCTGTTTCTTGTTGTTTGAGTATACTACCAGTAAACAAGATAGCCTGAGGAACAACAAGTTTCGCTGCTGCATCTTGTTGGCTCAGTTTTGGCGGGTTGCCATATGCTTCGAGGAGACTAAGTTGTTCATTGAGAGAAAATGACTTTGTTTTTCCCGTCATAATTTCAATGTGCAAGCAGCACCAGCCTCAGGTAACCAGCCGGATGCAGACTGGTTACTGCGAGACAAAGAAACATGGCAGTAGTTGTTTTTTTTTGCTACATGTTGTCATGCATGAAAAGACCCAAAATGAACACTGTAAGCAGACTATTGATTACTATAAGTGAGCTATTTAAACAGCATTTGTGTAGGAATAATTAAGTAAATTAATCAATTAACTAAACTTCATAATTGCCTTAAAGACATAAAAACCTGGATGAGCACCAATTTCCTGATGTTAAATTCAGACAAAACTGAAGTTATTGTTCTTGGCCCCAAACAACTCAGAGACTCTTTATCTGATGACATAGTTTCTCTAGATGACATTGCTCTGGCCTCTAGCACTACTGTAAGAAACCTTGGAGTAATATTTGATCAAGATCTGTCTTTTAATTCTCATCTTAAACAAACCTCACGGACTGCATTTTTTCATCTGCGTAATATTGCAAAAATTAGGCCTATCCTGACCAAAAAAGATCAGGCTACAGTCAGGCCACACCACCCGCGGAAGCGCTGCAAATAGCCTCGACGCAAAGCCACTTTACTTTCAGCACCCATGTTAACCGATTGTTGCACCCTGCAGCGATTGTTTCGGCGTCTGGTCTATTTTCTGCGCAAGCCGCGAGCGAATGTGTCAAGCCGGGTGATGGAGACAACAGCTGGGAGCAGAACCGCATGTCGCCTGGCGTGTAGAAATGCGTGGCTGATGTGAACAACATTTGAAGGTCCATTTTTTTTTTTCAAATTTGAATTTAAATTCGAATTTAGAATATTCGTTGACAGCCCTATTATCAGGTAGCTCTAGTGAGTCCTTAAAAACTCTCCAGCTAATTCAGAATGCAGCAGCACGTGTACTAACAGGAACTAAGAAACAAGATCATATTTCTCCTGTTTTAGCTTCTCTGCACTGGCTCCCTGTAAAATTCAGAATTGAATTTAAAATCCTACTGTTAACTTATAAAGCTCTAAATGGTCAAGCTCCGTCATATCTTAGTGAGCTCATAGTGCCTTATTATCCCACCAGAACACTGCGCTCGGTGAATGCAGGGTTACTCGTGGTCCCTAAAGTCTCCAAAAGTAGATCAGGAGCCAGAGCCTTCAGCTATCAGGCTCCTCTCCTGTGGAATCATCTTCCTGTTGCGGTCCGGGAGGCAGACACCGTCTCCACATTTAGGACTAGACTTAAGACTTTCCTCTTTGATAAAGCTTATACTTAGGGCTGGCTCAGGCTTGCCTTGTACCAGCCCCTAGTTAGGCTGACTTAGGCCTAGTCTACCGGAGGACCACCTATAATACACCGGGCACCTTCTCTCCTTCTCTCTCTCTCTCTCTCTCTCTCTCTCTCTCTCTCTCTCTCTCTCTCTCTCTCTCTCGTGTCCTATTACTGCATCTTGCTAACTCGGCTATACTGCATGTCACTAACTCAGCTTCTTCTCCGGAGCCTTTGTGCTCCGCTGTCTCTCAGGTTAACTCATATTGCAGCGGTGCCTGGATGGTGTGACGTGTGGTTGTGCTGCTGCCATGGTTCTGCCAGATGCCTCCTGCTGCTGCTGTTATCATTAGTCATACTTCTACTGTTATTATACACATATGATTATTGTCACACATGTATACTATTAGATATTAATATATACTTTCATATTGTACCACAACAGCCAGAATTATAATTCTAATATTATTACTTTCATTAATGTTGTTGTAAGCTACTGTCATTACCATCTGTCCTGCATCTCTCTCTCTCTCTGTCTCTCTCTCTTTCTGTCTCATTGTGTCATGGGGATTACTGTAAATTTATTATGTTGATCTGTTCTGTACGACATCTATTGCACGTCTGTCCATCCTGGAAGAGGGATCCCTCCTCAGTTGCTCTTCCTGAGGTTTCTACCGTTTTTTCCCCCCGTTAAAGGTTTTTTTGGGGGGGAGTTTTTCGTTATCCGCTGTGAGGGTCCTAAGGACAGAGGGATGTTGTATGCTGTAAAGCCCTCTGAGGCAAACTGTGATTTGTGATATTGGGCTTTATAAATAAAATTGATTGATTGATAATTCTGTCTCAAGCATATTGACCCATATAAGTGGTTGATCACTGTAACCATGATCACTATGCAATTAAAAATGGGCTCAATTTGATTTGTAAAACAAAATTACGAGGGGCTGGTGGTCTCAGTTTGTCTTTTTTCAGATTACAGGTGCTGGAAAAGGGATGTCCTGATCAAATTTTTTGTGGCCCCAACCTGCACTCAAGGGTATCTGCTAAATCCAATTTAGCCATACCAATCCATTAAAATATGCCTGGATTTTCCCTGATTCAGATCGTTAGGGTCGGCCTAGGAAACTTATGGTACCTTCTAATAAATCCCTGGAGTGGCAGACTTTAAAAGTTAAAACTATGTAAATTAGTGCCCTTGATACAAACGGGATGGAAAATATTAAAGTGGATGGCTTGTAATTTTTAAAGGGGGGATACCAGAGTCTATAAAGGCACCACAGCTCATGACACAACCCTTTTTGTCACCAGATACAGCAGCAACTGTGGTTCATTATCATTAATGGCCAGTCCAAATAAAGCATCAACAAAATATCTTTAACAGCACTTTGCAGATCCTGTGGTTTTGACCCTTGCACGCCTTGTTTTCGGTTGCTTTTAACATCAGTAATTTATTTTGAGCTCATCCTCTGCACTATTGGTTTTTAAATGGAAGGAGGAGTGCATGAATTTGATGATAACGGGGAAACAGTGCACAGTTCAGAAATTTAATTTATGAGGTTCAATTTAAGCTGAATACAACTGGTTGCTGATAATTACTAAATTAATTTAACCATATGTTATTTACCACCAGTGTAACTTTGGCTTACCTATGATGATGTTCGGTTGGGCGGGGCTTCCGCTGGCATTGGTTGTGAGGTTGCCCTGGATTTGGTAAGCAGCCTGATCAAACAAGTCCAGGTAGTCTTCCACTGGGTATCGATCATGGAAGCCCTCACTCAGACGGATAATACCTGGTAGAAGAAGAAGACAGGGATGGTTGATTTGATGTTGACATTGTGTGGTACAGTTACATCTCTCCGATCGTAATTCTTACAATGCCGTTTTGAGGGATTTTTGTTGGTCATACTTCAGAGCACTCATACATCACAAGAGGAACTTTGAGTGCCGTAAGTGTATGTTGATTGATCGAACACATGATGCTGATGCAGCATCGGCAGCCTTGCTAACAACAGACAACACGAAATGCGACCGACAGCTTGTAATGAAGAAACAAAAGGAAGGAAACAGACAAATGGATGGGCAGTAAAGTCCAGGTGCTACAAAGAAAATTCGCAACGGGGGAAATACTAGGGTTTGGTACTGAAGTGAATTACGTCAGTACTACTGGCACCAGTTCACGTTAAGTCTATCGGTGCCAAAATTCTGAGAGGGAAGAGTGGGAGAGTGTGCTGTCTCTGGACAAAGCTAGCAAGCGAGAAACTCTGCTTTGGTTTGTTATCGCACAGACTCTTTCTTCACTTTTGCTTAGCAACTGGAAGTTTGGACTTTTTTACTGAAAAAAGGTGCCATTAAGGACTGTTCCCAAATTCCAGATACTGCTGCTAGTGCCGGTACCAGTTCAAATGTCAACGGTACCCCACCCTACGACATCATGATTTTTAACTTCCCAAAGTAAAATAAGATTCTTTTGTAGCACACCATGTCTACTGACAGCAACCACCATCTGGCTTACGTCACGTCAGTGTTCCTCTTGGCGGTGCAATGCAAACAGAAAAAAAATATCCCTTGAAGGTATTTTGTTCTCGGGGGAGCTCCCCAGTGAACAGTTCCTCTCAGGGAGTCCCCAGAACTGTTTGGTCTGAAAACGTCTGTTGTTTGGGAGGAAATCTGTAGTACTGAGAAGGGTGTGTATCCTCTCTGCATGTTTTTTTTCCCCTGCCTGCTCTCTCCTCTCCTCTCCATGTGTTTCTGTGATCACACTAAAGGAGGTCATTAGGGCTTCTGTGTTGTCCTGACTGCGGGTTGACCTAATAAAATCCAAGTTCAGATCCAATCCAAATTCATCAGGGAATATCGTCCCTGCTCAGTTTTCCCTGTTTCCAATTAAGGGCCAATGTCAAGTTAATGCTTTAAATGCAGGCCTAGTAAATGTGTTTTCCATCTGAGCTGTTGTGGTCGGCAGCATAATTACAATTTACTTGGCAATTGTGGAGATTCAGGGTAGGACTTAGGAGTATCCATGCAGCCTGAGGATAATGAGGTAGCTCAGGCGTCTGTTACTTTCAGTGAAGCTTTGATGGTCTCGCAGTAAAACACCATTCTCTAGTTAGCAGGAAAACATGATTAGAAGACTCTGGTAAACTCTCCCAACGCCTAGCCTGCATCATTATTAATCCACAACGGTTACACTTGTATGAGGTGTGATGGCGCTTGTGTGTCTCGCTTCAGGGCTTTCTCTTTTTTCTTTTTTTGTTTTCCTCCCATTTGCTTTTTGATATGAATGAAGCGTCACACAATTTTCAAATAGTCGGTGTTTCTTGATGGGCACTGTATATACGGCAGGCGCATCTGTTTAAGATTCAAACTGCTCCTCTCAGAAAGTTATGTGACGCGGATCGCATCAAATCACCTTTTCACTGCGTCGGTTGAGTGGAGCCTTGAGGGGAATGAAATAAATAAATACAAAACAAGACCATTTGAATTCAGAGTGTTCTCAAAGGATGTCTTAAGAGAAAAGTGCTGATTACCAGGACATAGCTCTAAGTGCGACACTGGAAGAGAGAGAGGGAGAGAAAGAAAGAAAGTGGCAGCAAAGATGAAAGGATGGGGAACGAGGGAGGGGGGGACAATAACTGAGAGGAACCTATGTCCTTGGGATACAGCTGCATTTTGCTGCTACGCAACATCACAGGCTGCAGAGGCACGAGGCAGACAAATTAAGGCAAACAACTCATCCACATCCCGCAGCTTTATGAGGTTCAAATAATTATCAACTCAAACTGAACACAACACATTAAAATACATGCAGACTGATCAATCCACCAGTTAGGGTTTTGTGGCTCTCGGAGGGATTAGGGGCATAGTCAGCAACTGGATGAACTTCAAAAGGATCGTTTTGGCTGCGACTGTTAAGCCTGCTTTGATATTTGCGGTGAGAATTTGGATGAAATTTTCCCCAAAATGTGGCCAATACTGTATGTAGCTCCCTCAACAAGTTCTCTGCCAAAACCTACGGGGGAAATGATTTAAATCATTAAGTAATTTTTAGACAGATAGCTGCGGGCTAAACAGAATGTATGTATCAGTCATTGCTAAGCAGAAGAATAAGTCCTCCGCAGTGAGAAATTACCATTAAAAAATTGAGTCCTCATGCTGCGCTGATGTGATAAAGCAGCTGCTGTTCTTAAAGGAGAATTATGAGATTATCTACACACTGTATATGCGCGTCTTTCAACTCCATATGAAGTCATTATAGTATCTAATCTGCTTCCGATTTCATAATCAGAGCCGACTTTGAACAGATCGGTGCCCTACAGTTTAACTGCTGCTCTTCACATTTTTTTCCGTCTTCTAGTATTTCTTCACAAACGCACATTAGTGACACACACACACACACACACTGACTCACACTCCCGATGCCTGCCTCTTGAGCTGCTGAAGATTCTCCATTATTCATGAGTCTTAATGGCTGTTTCAGTTATAAAAGAAAACAAAAAGCATGGTCGGTATTGAGAATAATGATTTGCCCTCTTTTGGGAGCAAAAAGACAAATTTAGAATCTTAGCTTCGTTAAAAGTTATACTGCCAGCCCGGGCATTAATTATCAGCTACATGTGATTTAGAAAAATCTTTTACATCTAAGGAGAGAGCAGATGCAAAATGCTTTTTTTTGGTGCGTGTGTCATTAGGAGAAAGTCACCAAATCAAAAAGGAGCAGTGCAACAAAGCATCTGCAAGTTAAGTGAGGGGTTTGTTTAATACAGAGGGTTTAGTTCACCCAAATAGAGATCTCGCATGGCTTTTAATCCCATCTGTGGTGGCGTGGTGGCTCTTTTAACATCACAGATGCACATGGCGAGGCAAACACACGACGGCGTACACACATTTAGACGACAGAGCCGCCATACGACCAGATGTCTGCTGCGAGGCGGCGCTTACCTCTCCATGCACAGTTTGAGGGTTTATCTCTTTGTTTGAGAAAATGACATATTACCACCTGTTCAAACTCCATGAAAAGCGACAGCGTAAGCCAGGATTGTGACAGTGGGTTGTGTGCGTGTGTCTAAAAAGTCTGAACTGAAATGAGCCTCTGATTATGGGATACTGCACAAGTCTCCACCAGCTCAATCGGGAAAATATTCTCTGAAACTAGAGAGAGATTCTTAAGTATGCCTCTAAGGCTGTGTTAACATAACAGGGCGTACTACTTAAAGTGACCTATATCTGACATCAGTGTGAATGAATTTCTGCCCTGACGTGACCAATAATGTCAAACACATGCACATTAGAACAACAATATTAGTGTCACATATGGGGGGAAAAATGAATGACATAGCGGTGCAAGCTAAATCTCCCAAATGATCCGTATAAAAGGAAGGTATGATGACATTATTCTGCAAAATAAGTAGCAATGTGTGTCTACTTTGCAGAGTGTGTGGTGTATTTTTGGAGAATTGGCCCTTCGGAGTCATAGGTGTTTGTTTTGCGGCTCAATCAGCAGCTATTGCTGGTAGCTCTGTGGAGTAAGAGGCCAGGAGAGGAGTGGTGGAGCCGTCTTGAACAGCTCCCCCAAAGCCTTAGGATGTCCAGAGCTACTTTCCAATATCTCTCTCCGTGCCTCACCACAGCGCTGTCACGGCATGTAGGCAAGCTGTCCCTGTCAGAAGGCGTCTGGCAGTCAGGCTCTGTTGGCTGGCGACTGGGGAAGCCCACCGCAGCAGCAGCGGCCCGGCTTTGGCAGCCCTCTGTAGTTTCAACCGATCACTCCTGCGCTGTATGGTGAGTGATCTGTTCCTGTGCTGTGAAGTGGAAAAACGTGGATGTATGGGAAAAACATACATGGACTCCGATATGCCTGTTCTCGCAGCAGTCGCATGGCCAGTGATTGGATATGTGTTTCATTTAGGACCTTGTATGAAAGTGGTCCAGATCTGATTTCTGTGTCCAAACTACTCAACTACTAAAAAGGGGGTTGCATGTCACATGGAAGAACAAAAACATTGCACTGGGGGCATATTTGTTTGTAATGTAATCTAATCGTTTATACAATATGCAACAGCCCCCTCCATAAAATGAAATTATCTGCTGCTTGATTAAATGTATGATAGCTCTTTTATTGTTTTAATTGAGAACATAAAATCCGCAAAGAGGGAGCAGCCAGAGAGCTGTAAAATAAAGCAGGAACTAGAAGCTAAAGGAAGCAAAGTTCAGGATGGCAAGATGTGTCGTGAGGAACGAGTGTTTGCTAAACAAGTGCAGGAAACAGTGCACCCACACATGTGGGTTCAAAGTGTGAGAGGAGGCTTCACTCGCTGTATTTTTCATGTGTTCTCTCCCAGTCCTTCCTACCACAGAGACAAATCTGTCACAGAGAAGGGTGAAGTACAGTAGATCTTTCCGCCTATAGTTCTGGTTGAGCCGTTAATGAGCACAGCCACTGCGTGAGCTCAACCATCCAACGCGGAAGTTGTGCTAGTAAGAGACCAAGGATAGCGTAAAAGGCACACAGGAGGGGGAAACGGAAAAACGCAATTAGCATTCAAAATGTTGAACGTAGGAGGCAATAAAGAACTTAAATACACCATTAGAGCTGCAAATTTGCGGCTAACAACTCTCAGGTAGAAAATAAACAGTTTAACTTTATTCTCATGCACAGCACAAAATGGGTTTTGAATATTCATTTCTCGGTTAATTGCATTGGGAGGTTGAACCGCGTGCATCAGAGATACTTAATTCATGTCACATTCAGGACTCACATCCAGCCAGGTTTCACATTATTAAAAACAAATGTGATTGCAGTTTTTGATGTGGGAGAAAAATGCAGTTTGACAGTGTGAAGTTGTCAAACAATATCCAAAGGATTTCTCCCACAATTAACTAGTGAAATGTATGGAATTTAGTTCGTACAATCCACACAACTGAATGTGGTGACAGTAAGGATACAGGAGATAAATTTAATTATGCTGATGAAACCGACAGGCCTGCCTTTGAGGGTGAGACCCCTTCAAGCGCCCTGTCACTGAGTGTTTTTCTGAAGCCCCCTGAGGTATGGCTCTGCCAAAATGATACACTGCAGAGAGTCACATTTCACACTTTTAAATGCTCTCGGGCTCTCATTATTGTGTGCCAGCCCGGAGGCCTCCACCGCAGCAAATTACAGTTTTCTTTACTCACCAAACCTCTTGCGGGTCCACCAGTGTGGCTCTTTAAAGGTGGTGAACTTGACGTCCGGGTGTAGCCTCAGTCTGTCATACAGGTCCGTCGTGCCACACTTTGGCTGGCCAATGATATAGAAATAAGGAAGGCACCGCATGCGGTAGAGTTTGCCGTCGCGGTGAAACAAGTGTTCTCGGAAAGTGTTCCTCAAGTGCTGAAACACCGTCCGGAAGCGCCTGGAATAGCGTGCGTACAAGTTTGTCCTGTATGGGTCTGAGGTTATATTCCCAGTAAATTCTTCATACCAGCATGGGTTCTTGACTCCAGGCAGGAATTTGCGGGGGATAGCAGAAAACATCTGTAAAGGCAAAAAAAAGAAGGCTAAGTCACCGCACTTCCAAAACATAACATTTCAGACAAAGCCTTCTGTAAACTCTTGAGATTATTATTGCTAAGGCTGCATAATGAAACATAAATACCCTCCAGTCATTTCACAGGCACATTAAAGGAAGAGGTTTGTTTCAACAATTTAAAAACTTTTTTGTGTTCAGGCCACTGTTTTGGCAGGTGTAAGCAAACACCATCTGTGTGGGATCCAACTGCACGATCATGACAAGTTTGTGCAGGAGGATAGAGTCTCTAGGGGGGCAGTGAATTGGTTTTTGATGCTTAGACACATTGACACAAGTGGGTGCACATATACATGCTCCTACAGTGCACTCAGATTGTATTTTGAAATTGACATTTTTTTGTTGTTGTGTTGACTCTGAACTTCAGGGTGAAGGCTTGACTTTTTATTTCCACATCACATCAGATGAACAGCGTGGGAGTTGAAGCCGTTTTTATACTCAGTCCTCCAGGAGACTGAGAGTTAACAAGCTGAGAGTCGTGATTTTTTAATATTTGGTGTAATCATTTGCATTCAGTGACTGTGTGAAGGCTACAGTCCAACAGACAACAGCAGATAGCCTTGGTGTCTTTACTGTTGATGCGCTCTGTGGCCTGTAATTCAGACATTTTCACTTTTTCTATGTTTTGGGAGATTTTTGCCTTCTTTCTGTTCCTCAGATGACCAGTTAGATCAGGGGTCAGCAACCTTTACTAACAAAAGAGCCATTTTTGGCCAAAACATAAAAAAAAAAAAATCTATCTGGACCCGCGAAACATAATAAAAAATGTACCATAATAAAGGTAACACAGTCTTTTAAGTTGAATTTAGCCCATCAATATTACTAACTCTAAATCTAAAATCCAAAGAGCCTTCATCAATACGTTTTAGCACAAGGTAGCTACTCTGCAGTGGGCTAATTTTGTTTGGTTTTTGGTACTTTAACTTTGAAGCATTGTCGATTACAGCAAACAAATTTGTGCACGCACTATTCAATTCTCTTTACCTTTTTGGATTTGGAATCCACAGCTAGTCTAGCTCGGGAGACTCGAGAATACTGTAACCATCGCTAGTGATGTTTTTAGAGGAAAAGGCGCCAGGCTACAGATGATGCAGATTTTAGTTGAGTTCAGTTGAGTATTTTTTAAAACAGGCTATGCATTTTTACAGTTGAAGAATGTAAGACTCACTTTAATCCTTCAACAATAAATGAAAATTAAAATAAAAAAAAAGTTTTTCACTTCCATATAATTTTCTGTCAAAGCCACAGGGAGCCACTGGAGATGGGCTAAAGAGCCACATGTGGCCCTGGAGCCGCAGGTTGCCTACCCCTGGCCTAGACACACCACACTGACAGAAGTAGAGGCGAAGGATATGTACTGTGCGCTAAAGTCCAAGTGGGGCGGGTGGGAGTGGTGGTGGATGGGTCCAACAAACACTGACTTTCACCCGAGAGAGCAGTGTTCTCATCCCGAAAGATTCCTACACCCATCCACTTCCTTTTGTTGCCTAAAACTAACAACGTGCTTTTGTTGCCTAAACCCAACCATGTGAGTTTGTTGTTGAAGGAAAGAAAATTTCAATTCGCAGTGTTGTACTGATGTAGTGCGTTTATTTCGAAAGAGACTGTATGTTAACGTTAAATTTCCTGTGATAATGAAGTGTATCTTGAAAGAAGAGAACTTGACCAGGTGTCCTATAATGTCAACAACCAACGCACCCAGGGTACCTTGCATGTCCTATATGGATGTCCATGACCAAAACGTCAATATGCGACAAGGTCGGGGTGAGAATGTGTTGGTTTATTTCGATCTCTTTCCCTCTTGACTTAAACTGTTGTTTCCTTTTATTACTTCCGTTTCTTTTCTTGTCCACTGAGCTGAACTGCCAATCAGAGTGATTTTAATCGACGGTCTCCGCCAGGTCCAACAATGATTCAACATGCTGAATCGGCCGAAAATAAAAGCTGGCAAGGGCCAACTAGTGCCAACGGTGTGAGACACACCACAAAACTAGGGCGACAGACGCTCACCGACAAATTGGTGTGTCAGAGCCTTTAGACCTTATAGTTTCATTGTGTCATTTCAAGTCCAATGTGCTGGATTCAAGCAAAAAATACAAAACCACAACATTATCTGTCATAAAACTGTCTGACATCACTGTCCATGACACACACATGTAGCCTGTCCTGGATGAGTAATGCAAATTCATCATCAACTATAATGAGGAAGTGCATTTCCGACAGTCTTTTTCCACTCATATTTCACAAGTGTTTTTTGGTGATCAGACACCACAAAGGCCCATGTTCCTATGACTCGCTTACTGCCTGTGAGACACACAGCTACTTTAAGGACAATTAATGCCGGATCCATCCAGAGACGTGCTATTGATTGTCCCGCGGCCACACTCTCCTATTCATTAGCTGGTTCAATAAGAAATTAGTTATGTTGCAAATAGCCTGAGCACAAGCCATTATCATTAGGATTAACAATTAATTGAACCAGGCTTTTGAGGTGAGACAGACATTGCGAGCAAGCCACGGGGCCGATGTGGTGGAAGACTGTGGGATGACTTTGAGCTTTCTGCAAAAAAAAAAATTGTTAGAGACATATGCAATTATCTGGTGTGACATGAAGTGTTATACAAGGCTTTCAGAGCAGTTTTATCTCTTTTATAAATTAAATTAGAAAGTGCAACCAGTGGGGAATTGCAACAGTGTGGCTGTATTGAACCCGGTGTAGACGGCATGTAGGCACGAATACTGATTTGAATCACCTTTTCACTTCGCATTTAATTACGCTTCGAGACACATCTGTGATTGCCAATTAAAAGAGAGATCAATATCATGCTGGGCCATGTTTTGTATTATGATTTAAATAGAGAGATAACATTTACACCATAAAACACTGAGGTATTCATTACCGCAATCGCTCTGATAACAAAATCAATTTTTTGATGGAATTTGTGTTCTTAAAGGGATAGTTCGGGTAAGTGGGGTTGTAGGGGTACTTATCCACTGTCAGTGTATAACATACAGTAGATGTCGGTCTGCATGCCAGTTTGGAGAAGCAGGCTTGAGTCCAACACAGAAGCTAAGCAATGTACTGCTCTGGATGGGGGTCAACAACAACTTTTATTTAAGCCACCTTAAAGACGCTGCACCTAAAAAACTTAAAAGGGCACACTGTAATGAGAGTATTTTAACTGCTTTACCTTTCTGTCAGACAGCCTGTTCTGACGGGAAAGCCACCAGAGACAACAATTTTAGCACACTGAACATGGGAGCTGCTGGTTTACCACTACTTTGATCAGCTAGTCATTTTGTGCTATTGTGTGGCTTTGGTGAATCCACACTAACCCTTTCAAACATCAAAGGCACACAACAACACCAACACCAACAAAATAACTTTTCGAGCCAGTGGTAGACCAGCAGCTCCTGTGTTCAGCGATGTTAAATCACTGTTTTTCTCAATGGAGTCTGGCTTTGAAGAGAGCGATAATACAGCTTCATTTTCCCGTTGGAGAAAACTGTCAGACATTAAGGTGAAATATTGAAAATACTCTAAATATAGCATACAATTAAACTGCTATTGATTTTTTTAGGTGGCTAAAATATGTTTTGTTGACTCCTGCCTGCGTTTCCAAACTGGGGCCTTGCTGACTGACATCTACTGTATGTAACATACTGTCTATGAATGAGTACCCCATACAACCCCGATTCAAAAAATGAACCATTCCTCTAAGATCTCCTTGAATATATTATGGCAGGTATTTGCTGTACTCACATGTGGCTCACTGTTGATCAGTGCCTTGAGCTCTGGGAGTTGTCGACTGCTGCGAAACTCCACCTTGGATGTGATTGACTTCACCACCAGCTTGATATGTGCGTAGTCCTTGACTGAGGAGAGGTTGAAGGCAAAAGGTCCAGGGCTGACCAGGCTGCTGAAGTGGTAGGGGGAAGGGGTGAGGAGGAGACCCTTCTTGTCTCCTGTCAGAATGTACGAAGCCATGATGAGGAACATGATGGCCAGGCCGAACAAGAAGCTGTAGATCCGGATCTTGCGGAAGCAGCTCAGGGTGCTCCAGCGCCTCGGCAGCTCCCGTTTCACCTCGAGGACTGCAAACAGGTTCATGGGCGTGTCGTCCACCTGCAGGAGCAATGGCCTTTTGCGGTAGTCGTCCACTGTGGAGCCCAGCAGGCTGTATTTGTAGTCCATCTGCGTCATGGTGACAACAGCCTGCAAGTCCCAGGTGTCACAGCTCAGACACAGGAAGATGGAGTTATGGAGCAGGAGCCAGCAGGACAGGAGGTTTTGGGGTGGTGAAATGGCCGATAGTTGATATCCATGATGGGTTGTGAAGGACAGCCCACCTCAGCCACAGATGCCTGCCTATTAAGAGAAACAATACTGACAGTCATCTACATTGACTCACTGTTTTTATGCCTGGACTGATGCAGCAACTTCCTAAACTTCAGAAATATCTGAGAAAACTCGTTTCCACCTACGCTTTTCTGTAAAGCCGAGATTCCCTGTTTCACATCTGCAACACCTAAAAGACGTCAGATTGCCCAAAAGTTTCATTGATGCAATACTGTGACAAAGAATAGACTGAGAGTCACATCCTGTTCAAATGCTGATTTGCATTTGTGAGTCTGCCTCATTTGAGAATGAGGTCGCAACCAAGGCCAGACACTGATTTAAATTCTTTCCATTTTAGGTTCAATGTACATTTCATACGTCAAGAGAATGTCATTACATCCCTCAGTCTAAGAAAATCCCGATGACAAAATAATGCAGTGTTGTGAAAGCAGTCAAGCGATTAGATAGCTGAAGGGAATTTCACTTAAAGCTCTGTGCTTCTGCTGTTGTAGCAATATAACCTCAGGCTGAACAAAAGAAAAATAAATTGACAGCAGAGAAACACAGTGAAAGAAACCTGTCTGCTCTGAATATTGACGACATAGATGAAATGCCACTGAGAAGTAACAAGTTATCCTGTAAATGACAACTCACTTGAAAATGTCACAGTGTCTTGGCTCTCAGTAATATATGAGCAACAGTCACGTTTTGCTAGGTTAAACTAATTTCGCTGACTTCCTCTTACACTTCCTGTTTCAATCCGACAGCACAGCAACACCCCCCCAACCGCACAGTCCGTCCTCCCACCCTCAGTGTGCATCAGAGTCACAATATGGAGCGAGCGATAAGGACGAGGGATGCATTCAGCCTAGAAACTACGAGGCTGCGTGTCAGACTCTCCTGGGGAGAGACACGAATATAAGAGATACCCGGTCTGGACCGGAGAAGGGATTATATTATCAGAAAATGGTATTCCTCACTGTGAAGTCACATGGATCAACAGTCGGCCACAGATAAAAGGAGGGCCAATGTCTAAAGGGTGAAAGAATTGGGGATCTTTAATGATAATGCTCCTGCAGCAGCAACGTGCAGTTTTATCCTTGAGGCTTTCTTTGTGTCTGGAGCTGAGCCAGCATGATGGCACTGAATACAATACAGCATAATGACAAAAAGCCAACAGAGCCGAGGGTCTAGGACACTTCTCAAAGGATGAGTGGGATGTTTGGGAATATGGCTGAAGCCTTGAAACTGCATGGATACAGCCATGACGTATGTTAAACCCGCATCCTGCTCACGTACATCATAAGATAAGGGCACTATAGAAGTGAGTCATCGCTCCTCCTCACAGCTGCTGTTATAGCCTGCCCCCCCCCTCCCAAACCACCGCCCATCGCCCACACCCTTCGCACAACTCTGTATTCATGGTGCTTGCGGCAGAGCTGATAAGAGGATGGCTGGAGAGCTCCTGCTTACCTGTTCAAGCAGTGTCATTTACCCCCAGCTGGGCCCTCAGCGTCACCGCACGGCAACAGTCTCTCCAGGAGACAGGTGGAGAAATAACGAGCCCCACTCTGAGAGGACTGATTTCCAGCCCTCAAGAAGTTGTCTGACTGCAACTTCAGTTGGTGAAAAAGTGCCGGAGAATTAAGGTTTCAATGCAAGAAACTGAGACAACAGCTGACATTTGTTTTCTTTGCTTTTAGCCAGGAACTGAACCTATCTTTTGAAGCAGATTTAAATTTAGAACTAAAAAAAATAAATAAATAAAAGGAAGAATAAATATCTATAAGTGTTATTAAGATACTGGACTTTATACCCTTTGATACCTTGAATAATGTTGATATTGATGCCATTTTTGGTACCCCAGGGAATATTAACATTGATGGCATAAAATTAAATATTTTTATGAAAAGAGAAATATAAAAAGACTCCAACGTGACAACAACGACTTTTCTTTTCTTGGTTAGTATCAGAGAACGGCAGAATGACTGTTGTAAACAACAACAGCTGCTTGTACTGAAGTATTGATACTGTGGAAAATCAGTTTTGAAGCTGTTTCAAATAATCAGTCTTGATATGTATTGATAAATCAATACTTTTGACAACAGTAATATCTATAGATATTAGGAATGTGGATGAGTAGTCAAAAAATATATAATTTTTTATACATTGGAGTTCACCTACTGCTTCAGGATTTATTTTCCTAAAGAATATCATTTTCAGTAAATGTTATTTGTTAACTTTTATTTTGTTCCTGGGACTTCAATAGGACGTCTGCGACCCCTAGGGGGCTTCTGAGTTACTGCAGGAGGCAGGTGTATTGTCTGGTAATTAGTAGATAAACTGGCATATTTGTGGAATAACTGATATGATAACTAGCTAATGCTAAATCACTGTGCAGCACCTGTCTATAACAGAGACGAACTACTTCGCTGACAGTTGCATACTATTGAAACATAATGGCCGATAAACTGTATTAGTATTTCAAGTGTACGGACAGTCTTGAGAGCCACAGTAGATCGTTTTGCAAATTTTTGAGCAAGAGACTCTGTCATACTTCCACTTCAGAAACAAACATGATGTGTAAATCTTTGAATCTACCAATAATTATTATTTTAATAGGTTAATATATATATTGTATGCACCATGAAAGAGTATGTTCATACAAGGGACTTTAGACCGCCCTTACAGTATATGTAGTAGCGGGTCCCTGCTCTGTCTCACTTCAGCTAAGGGATCCTTGGCCTAGGAAACATTAGTTAATTCAGCAGCATTTAAAATAGGATTTGGTTGAATGTGATTAACAATTTGAAATTGCTCTTTTAATATGGACAGCATTTTTCGGCCAATGTTTAATCTCATAGATTGCTTTCTGAGTGTTTTGTTACTATCAGACTCGCTGTCTAGTCTTAGTTTCAACTTGTGCTTAAATGTCAAGGAAAGAAGTCATTAGGAACATCCCTAATAGATATTTTTCTGTTGCAGATAATGATTATCTGATGTGTGGTAGCCTTGGCCACCAGTGTATGGCATTCTGTGTGAGCAGGGTGAATGGTGCTTTGAGTGGACGCTAAGACTAGAAAAGTGCTTTAAAAATGCAATTACCATTTACCATGGTATATGGAAGGTGAGAGTAATGGATTTTAAATTACAATATCTACTCCGATTAAAGTTTGCACGTCACAGATGGTGTGTCAGTGCTTGTCTTGCATAATAGTTCATCAGAACAAGTGGTGTTCATTCTTGTTATTTAAATAGTCTGTAATGGTGTGGGGTTCCATTTCAACAAACTCTCAAATTTTCAAACGAGATGATGGAAGCTTCAAAAAGACTAAGCGGTTTGCTTTTAACAGAAATGTAATTATCGAGTGTCAGAGGTCCTGTTCCATCACAGAGATGGACACTACACTGTGTAATCAAAGCACTAAAAGTAGGATGACATTTTCAGGATTGCACTTAAGTAACAAGCCCACTGTTTGCTATTGATGAGCATATGCGCTCATCTGTAGTCGGCGTGCCATTAGCACTTATTGACCGTCTGTGTCCTTCATCAAGGCTGAAGTCAACGAGGTGCTCGTGCCTGAGGCTGTTTTAAAATCGAGGGAAGGAAGAAGAGCACATAAGAGTTAAAGATGGAGAGCGGGAGGTAAAAAAAAGGTGGAGAGAAAGAGGGAAAAAGATGGAGAGAAAGAGAGGAAAAAGAGAGCGTGTCATTGAAGAGAGAATGTCACTCTCAAGGGAACTCGCATCTAAATCAATCAGTCAGCTAACTGTAGCAGTGGGCGACTGGCAGCTTGACAGATCTGCTCTATTCATAAAGCAAATACGTTGCTTCTGTCCATCAAACATGATGAAACAGCTTAACTAGAACAGAAATATGGCTTGGGGGCAGTGGACAAAGAGGACACGAGGTTGCATCATCTGCCTTCACTGCTGCCAGACCTTCAAATAATAGGAAAAAGTCTGGATTTGAACATTTTTCTAACTTAAGATGGATGTTTAGTACGTTTATTTCTGCACCTCCAACATGATTAAGTGCCTCTGATCACTGTTTGTAAGACAAATAAAGGGTTTAGTGTCAGTAAGTACAGCTGTATTGATGGTTTATAAATTGTTTCTTGATGCTTTTATAGATCAGTAATAAACATTAGTAGAACAAAGATTTGTTTTTTCCAGATTGTGAAAGATCCCGTTGGCTGGTTTATATTCTCCTCCAGCATAATGTGCTTTGACTTTTTACTCATAAGTATTATTATTATTAGAGCCTGGCAATACTTGAATTTTTAGAGCTGATATTAATATCTGCTGATATATTGGTTAATTTCAATATGACGGTGAATTTGGTTATTGAATAATTATTATTATTATTATTATTGCTTAATGTGACCAAGATGCATAATGACTACCCTGCTGAACTGCTGTGGCTCCCATGCATGCAGTGTTCATACAGACAGCGTTGCTGCTGAAGAGCTGCCTGCCATAAACTACTGTATTTCCAAAATTAAAAGCCAGTACTCGCTGTGTGGTCAACAACACAATAGTAGTAAAGTAGAGTAGAGGTAACTGTAGTAAAAGGTGGCATGATGTCAACAAGATTATCGAAAGACCTTTTTCACTGTTTATTTTTCACTGAAAACTGCATGTGTCACGCAGCAAAAATAGTCGAGACTCCAAATCCCTAGATGTACCAAAGCTGAGCAGCAACCGCACTGGTACTCACATGGGCAGTGTGGCTGCTATCCTGTTAACATAGGTGCCAGAATAAAAAACAAGGCTATGCAACGCACACGCACTGACAGTGTGGCCCGCACAGTTGAGAAACTTAAATGATTGGACTATTGAAACAGTTAACCAGCCAATATAACAGATTATTGTGGTTGGAAAAACTCTTGATTAATGACTATGGCCCAACTGATATGGGATTGTTCAGGCCAATATTGTTCTTCCACCAATTAGTAATTCCTTTTCAACATAGTCACATACCATAAATGAGCAATCTTGAGCATTTTATAATTGCCAGTGCTCTCTGGTGGACAAACTGTAATGGGAACACTGTTCTGCCAACATACACATTCATATTGATTGATCTGCTATTGATTGATCAAGCTATAGTGCTAGTGTTAATGACTAACTAGATAGTCAATAAGTTACTCAGGGCCATGGGTTGTGTCAAACTGGCCAAACACATTCCAGTTTCTGCAGTTCTCCCCAAAAGAGAAGAGTAAAAGATGTAATTAAAGGGATAGTGCACCCAAAAATGAAAATTCAGCCATTATCTACTCACCCTCATACTGAGGAATGCTCTGGTGAAGTTTTAGAGTCCTCACATCCCTTGCTGAGATCGTTGGGGGGAGCGGCTAGCACACCTAATGGCAGACAGCGCCCCAGACTAACGTCTAAGAACACAAAATTGAAACCACAAAATATCTCCAACATGCTCATCCATAGTGATCCAAGTGTCCTGAAGCCCTGACATAAAAAGTTGTTTGGAAAAACGTCATTTGAACTCTGTTTTTAGCTTCACTGTAGCCTGTAGCTCTGACTGCTTGTCTGCTCCGCGCTCATGTGTGCGCGCTTAGGGTGATCAGTGATGCACAGTCTCTGAAGAGCAGCAGTCTCGTCAGGACTGATGTCCAGATTCTCAAATGCAGGCATTGCCAATTCCCAGTCTGAGCAGCAAAGACTTTCCTCGTCCGTTGGCATTGCTTTGCATTTGAAACAACTACACCACCAGGTTTCCAGTGCTCGACTCCGGTATTCTGTAGCTGGCTGAGGGTTAGGCTCATGAGCTGCGGCGGCTGCTTCGTCCAGTAGCCTGAGTTCCGTCCGTATACTCGGTCTCAAACAAATACGGCTCAACAAAGAAATGCTGTTCCTCCTCAATTTCAAAGTCTTCAGACATGTTAGCTCTGTGGTTACTGCTGTCTCCCCCTATGGTGCACGTGTCACGTGATGTAAACACGGTTGTTCTTGGATGTTAGTCTGGGGCGCCGTCAGCCATTAGGTGTGCTAGCCGCTCCTCCCCACCGGGGGGCAAGGGATGTGAGGACTCTAAAACTTCACCAGAGCGTTCCTCACCATGAGGGTGGGTAGATAATGGCTGAATTTTCATTTTTGGGTGCACTATCCCTTTAATGTTTTCAAATGGCCATCCTAGTTATGCAGCTGAGTTGTGAAGCTCAGGCCTCTGTGGCAGATTCAGCAGTGTAAGCAAACCGGGGTATAGCATGCTAGCCTGCTAACATCAGTCAAAAGTAATTTGGAGTAATGTCAGTATGCATACTCATCATTCACATCGCTAATTAAATAACCTCTTTATTAATTTATTCCTACTTTAAATTAAAATTCACTCTTTATATGCAACTTTGATGAACAAGTATTTGCTGCATGAGCTCCTGTTTGTGTTACCTGCTGGTCATGGGTCCAAACTGTAGAGTAGAGCACATAGGGGAGATTTTTCATCATCCTAGGGAATAGCATTTGTAAAGAAACCTTAACAACCTATACTGGTAATATTTCTTTTTGTTGACTAATTAGTTTAGCATTTTATGAGTTTTTTTTTCATATCTCACTGAACCAACCTGAACAGTTAGTCTGATGAAACCTACAAATAAAACATACACCATGTGATGATTCAGGCCTCCTAAGGGTGTGTTCTCTCTCCACCACTCAGCTTATTAGAAAAGAAACTTGTAAAGGTTTGATTTGCCCATCAAAATTACAATACTATAGAATTAAATAAAGAGCTAGGGAAAAGACAAACAAGCAAATTTATACTGGAGGTTATACACCAGCCGAAATGATTTTTCACAATTTAGCAGCACAAAAGCAGTTCTTATTTCTGACTTATTGCTGAATCCCAAGTACTAACAATTAATTACACTATTAGGTACAAATTATGAACCTTCATTAGAGACTGCTACCAAGAAGGAAGTATCACTTAAGGAGTCTGCAAGTCAGAAAGTATAAGTGTCATCTGACTGGAGAGATCAAACACATTAACCACACAGATAACTCAAATTCATAATGATTGTAATTAACTTCAAAGACACTGGCATCAGTGGTAATGGCCTGCATGCTGTGCTGATAGTTCCCTCCCTGTGTGGTGCAAATGGAATTGCCACGGCCTCAATAACTCATCAGAGGGAGACCTCTCCATACTGTCTGCCCTGTCATTCAGAGAC
The DNA here is from genome assembly GCA_035609425.1 of Epinephelus awoara. Classification (NCBI taxonomy): domain Eukaryota; kingdom Metazoa; phylum Chordata; class Actinopteri; order Perciformes; family Serranidae; genus Epinephelus; species Epinephelus awoara. Next base: position 25,118,857 of record CM069313.1, read on the forward strand.
GGATCAGTGAAACAGGCAATCAGGCAGATTTGTTTAAAGTCTGCCGTCTGCTGCGCTCCTAGCTGTCCATCTCCGCTCTGGAAAAACCAACCGATCTCACACACCGGGAGCTAATTGCTATTTTCTTGTGTACCTTTTCTTCTTCACTGCACAATTCCTTTCTTTGTGTTTAATGCTGCCGATACAGGATCATTGATTATTTGTGTGAAAAAATGTTGTGTGGATGGACGGATTATCTTTTGTTGTTCTATGTTTTATAAAAGAGGCAATCGAAATCTATTGTTGGTAACTACGATTACGCAAACTGCTGTCGCGAATCAAATTTCAAACTGGTTATATTACATCTTTTCTCATGCTGTGGGCATTAAATGTTGCTTTCATTGGCATTGATTGTGAAGAAAAAAATGTCCAAGTGGGAACACTAAAATATTCGACAATAGACTTGGGTGCGGTCCATTTTTTTAATACCTTCCTGACATTTCACAGTACATGACAATTTGCATAACCAAATCTCTACATTATTGAGTTCCCCCTGTCCGACTAATCGCTAGTTGCGCCATTTAGCGCAAGCACACCGATGCATCCATCCACAGGGTTCCCGCGGGGTCTTAAAAAGTCTTAAAAGCATTGAATTTCAAATTTGAAAATAATACCTTAAAAAGTCTTGAAAAAGTCTTGAATTTTTATATTTGGGTCTTAAAAATTGTGCTGTTTGTAACTTCTCTCTATTTTTAAGTTTTTATTTGTCAATCGCGAATATTTAATAAAAAATAATGTAAATACAGAGAGGCGGAACTAATCATTTCGACCGCACCGCAATCAGGAGGGTATAAATAATCTGAACACAAGCTAGATACGTCACTGCAGATTTCGCGCTACAGGAGACCGACGTGACGAGCTGGAAGAAGCTAATAATGGGGAAGTGTAAGTTTAATGAGGGTTGGTTGGATTCTGTGCATTACCGTAAATGGTTTAAACCCGTAGTTGGTAATATTTGTGAGGCCTACTGCACCATGTGCAAGAAAGAAATTCAACTCGGCACAATGGGGGTAAAGGCGCTCGACTCGCATGCCAAATCTGTTAAGCATGCAAATAACGCGCAAGCAATGGAGAAAACTCTGCCCATCACCGCCAGGTTCCCGCCAGCAAACGGGGCTAAAGAACCCGTGGCCAGCACTAGCCGGCCAACGGCTACTGCTCCCCCTCCTGAAGCTAACTTCAGCCAACCAGCTGCAGATGCTCCACCTGCTCCCCCTCCTGCTACAGCCGCTGCAAGGGTCGATCTACGAACATCCTTCGGGTCCACGCCAACCCTGAAAGCTGAGGTTTTGTGGACCCTGCACACGATCTCCAAGCACCACTCCTACAATGGCAACGAGGGAGTTTCAGCGCTTTTTAAGTGTATGTTCCCCGACTCTGACATTGCGAACTCGTTCAGTTGTGGCGCCGACAAAACGGCTTATATAGCCAAGTTTGGTTTAGCCGTTTACGTCAAAGAAGAGCTGGTCTCTAAAGTAAACAAGTCGCCGTTTGTGCTCATGTTTGATGAGAGCCTCAACCAGACCACAAAGAATAAGCAACTGGATGTGCACGTTCGCTTCTGGGATGAAGGGCAGGTGCAATCACGATACCTGGGCTCCGAGTTTATGGGTCACTCCACTGCCAAGGACTTACTGTCCCACCTCAAAGTAAGTACAATTAACCACACACACAATGACAGACAGACACACACATGCACAGACTGTCCTACATATGCTAGAGTGGATTGTTCATCACATTTTTGTTTTGTATCTTTTATCTAATTTTATTCTTAGAGGATGGTACACAAAAACTAATAATGCAGCTAAATCAATGTTGTTACTAATCTTTGACATATCCAAGACTGTAATAACAGGTAAAAAAAAAAATCTCTAGGCTCCAATAATTTTTTATATTGAAAATCAGTCATTTTGTGTGTTTGTTTTTTTTTAAATCGGTGACACCACTTATATAATTGGCATTTAAAATATTAAAATTATTAAAAATATTTAAATATTTGATAGTTTTGATTAGAACTGAGGTTAATTAACACATATATGCAAAAAAAAAAGGTTTTATAGCCGTTTTCTGTTAGTGGCTGAAAACAGCCTTAGAGGATGGAAACGCAAACGGAACCCCACCATGTGGGGATAATGGTTCAAAAAATGGGAGAAGACTAGTATTTTGTAGTTGAATTCTTATAAGAATATGTTGCCAAAAAGTTCCAGACAGTTTACTGTTGACTGTTGTTTCCATTCAAAAATTCATTCAAAACTAATTTCTGCACATTTCACCTATGCAGTATATTTAGCAATAGTAATAACAATTAACCAGCCCCATAGGAGTTGATAAACTCAAGATCAACTATCTTGATCCTCATCTAGTTCTCTTTTTCTGACCCTAATTAGGTTCCACTAACTAAAGATCTGTTGGTGAGTGTAGCAGCAGCCAGGACCAGATACCGTGTCCATCTTGAGGCAGAGAAGAAGAAGAAGGAGGCAGAAGCCAAGGCGCAAAAAAGGAAGGGAGCAGAGGACCAACTTCAGGAGTTGAGAATGAAAAGAAGACGGCTGCAAGAGGTATCTGAGGGTCTGGTCAGGGATGCAGACAGGCTGGCAGAGGAGGCTGAGTGGAAGGCAGGGAGCAAGATGGCTGACCTTCTCTCAAGGTCTAACCTCCTGAGAAGAGGACATAAAGAAAAACTGGCAGAACTGGCCAACATTGACAATGAGATCTCTGCAAAGAGTGCAGAACTCAGGCGTTGACTTCATTTATGAAGACCCCCTGTTCATTTGCACGGTTACTGTGAACTGTTTTTCAAATAAACGCACACTTTGAAATTCAAGAATTTCATTTTTCTTCTTTGCCGATATGGCTGTAAAACAGGCCGACTAAAGTCTTAATTTCATGTATAAATGGTCTTAAAAAGGTATTAAATAGTCTTAAATTTAACTTTAAGAAACTTGTAGGAACCCTGCATCCATCCATCCATTTTCATCTGCTTCATCTGGGGGCAGCAGGCCAAGCAAAGCACCCCAGACGCCCCTCTCCCCAGCAACGCTTTCCAGCTCCTTCTGGGGGACCCCAAGGTGTTCCCAGGCCAGATGAGATATATTATCCCTCCAGTGTGTTTTGGGTCTGCCCCGGGGCCTTCTACCAGTAGGGTGTGCCCAGAACACCTCTAACATGAGGTGCACAGGAGGCATCCTGATAAAATGCCTCAACCACCTCAACTAACCCCTTCCAACGCTTAGGAGCAGTGGCTCTACTCCGAGCTCCCTCCGGATGTCCAAACTCCTTACCCTATCTCTAAGGCTGAGCCTAGCCAAACTCATTTCGGCCGCTCATATCCGCGATCTCATTCTTTCGGCCCATACCCAGAGCTCATGACCATAGGGGAGGGTTGGGACATAGATGGACCAGTAAATTGAAAGCTTCGCCTTTTGGCTCGGCTCCCTCTTCACTACAACGGCCACTGCAGACGCTGCACCAAACCACCAATCCATCTCACATTCCTCGTTACCCATTCTAGAACTACCATAAATGACAGAAACCATCTTTGGGAAAAATTTATTTGACGCGCATTTTGAGTTAAAAGAACCGGTGATATTTGCCATGCGCTAGCAAACAATAACACAAACAACTGTTCTGCTCAAAGCTCAATTGATGAAAAAAAATGACCTTGCACATTTGTATCAATTTCACGCTCTCTTGACTTCAGTCATTTGTTTGCTTCCTTCACCCCTGTCTCCTCTCGTGCAGTGAGCTGAATGGCCAAGAGTGATTTCATTCACTGGCAACTCCGCTCCGACAGCGATACAACATGCTGAGTCAGCCAAAAAAAAAAAAAAAAAAGCAGACAAGGGTCATCTAGTGCCAACACTGCAGGCCACACCGCCAAAAAATACTCACCGGTGGCCTGACATTGATCAAAAGCCAAGCGTTGGCTTGGTGTGTTGGAGCCCTTAATTGTAAAAATATGCTGATGTGCATGCTCTTTTTCTTTGCCGTCACACTCTGCCTTTGCTGACTGGCTTTAACAATTCTTGTAATGTTATCCCCACCAAACTCGCAGTCGCCATCTTTCTCAGCTCAGCTACCTGTTGCAGGAGTGGAGACTGACCTCTGGTGGAGCGTGCTGTGCACTACACCACCTCAACATCTCTGTATTAGTTTAATAGAAAGAGGAGCATCTGTGTTTTTGGTGGTATTGAAAATGGATTTCTAATTACCCTGGTATACTGTAATACTGCCCAAGTCCAATGACAACACTTCACTTAGTGATTTTTCCTGTACTGTCCGTGACTTGTGGTCATATTCCATACAACTTTAAATGCTCTCACACAATAGGAATGACAAAAACACTCCACAGCCTTCTAAATCATTCATTCCTCAAACCACAGCGACAGATGATCATTATACCTGGCTAGAGAAGCAGTCTGTGCAGCGGAGACCACACTGTCCTACTTCCCCGGCTCTCTGGTATTTCAAATGGAGGAAATTAATTGCACGGCCTGCTGATGGGCCCCTGAAATGCCCTTTTTGTTTTGATTCAAAGCAAAGCGCCAGCTGACTCTTGGGCTACAGAGAACTCACTGCTCTATATCACAGAATATTGTTAAAATATCTTAGTCATCCCCACAGACCTCCCCATGTTGTTGTCTTCATCTTCGACTGCTGGAGAAGATTAAAAGGCCTTTTTTTCTATTGGGCATAACACTAACCCATTTTACAGTGGAACTCAGATGTTTCCTGCTTGTTTTCTCTTTGAAAAATGGTGCAGGAAACTCTGTAAGACACCCTGTAAGACAATTTGCCTCAGTATATGTGTCGGTCCTCAGAGGACCAGAGGAGAGAGGTCTACTTATATGTCAGAGTATATTTTATTATTCAGTGCTGTTTACATAGCATGACGGCTTAAACTTGACTTATCTGCTGAAGCAACAGGCAGATTAGAGGTTGCGTTGGAGACTGGGAGGCAGGGGAATGCTATATGAGGTTATCCACAGAGCGAGTCGATAAGTTCAAGCATGCAAGCCTGATCCATATTACCATGAAGAGAATATGTAACATGGTTAAATCCTCAAAAACAAATAAATCACTGGATTCCCAATTGCTAATAATAAGCTTAACAGAGCTGAGACAATTAGTCGATTTATCAATTAGTCTATTGAAAGAAAAGTAATCGCCAACTGTTTGGATAACTTAATTGTAGTTTCGGTCATTTTGCAAGCAAAAATTTGAAAGATTTGCTGGTCTCTTAAATGTCAGAACTTCATGCTTTTACTTAATAATTATGATAGTACATGAAGAATCTTTGGATTTTAGACTGTTTGAAGTGTTTTGAAGACTTCACTTTGGGCTCTGGGAAATTGTGATGAGCGTTTTTCACAATTCTTATCCCTCTGTGTTGGTGACAACCGTGGCCGGAGGCATCATCTTTTCAGGTTATCTGTCCATCCTCTAGGGCTGGAAGAAATTTAGACGACACCATCCGCACAGCTCCGCCCCACTCACTCACTTGCTCACTCACGTTCTCCAGCAACACCAAGAGAGACACAGAGCTGCTCCTCTATTTAATCTGTCTGTTAAGATCTGTCTGAAAGGTGTTTTTAATAGTCTCTGTGTGTTCAGCTCTGAGTACTTCTGTAGCTTCTGACTGAATCTCTGTGGTTTGGTGTTTAGTTTCTCTCCTGCGTCCTGTTTTTACTTTAGATATCTGCTTTATTTTACTGTTTCATGTTTGCTATCTGCTGTATTGGAAGTTGTGTGAAGTTGCTGCTCAAAAACAACAAAGTAACAGGGGACTTTAATTATGAAGAATCTTAAGGAAATTAAATATGTTTATCACTGAATTAGCCGAACTTTGTTAGCAGCTTTTCTTCAATAAAGGCAAGTCTAATAATATGGCAGGGAGGAAGAGCTGCAGACAGCAGGCTCTTTCTGCACCTCTGCAAACAGCTCACCTCCAACAGGTAAATTTTTACCTGCCCTGCTGAGGTTAAACACATGCAGCAAAAATAACAGGGGACTTCAGCTGTGGATCAGCTTGCAACTGAACATGTAGCCCACTTAGTAGAAAATACCGTGATATATCATGTATCGCCATTCAGCCTGAAAATACCAAGATATGAATTTTTGTTCATGTCGCCAGGCCTACCATCCACCCCTCTGTACGTCCATTGTTGTGAATACAGTATCTCAGTAGCAACGTGAGGGACTGTCTTTCTCTCCACTTGGACTCAACAATGAACGGATTAGGTTTTGGGGGTCTAAGGTCACTGTGATCTTGTGTCCATTTCCTTCTCTTGAACATGAGATCTCAAAAAGGCTTTGAGGGAACTCTCTCAAATTTGGCACAAATGTCCACTTGGACTTACAGATGAAATTACTGGAATTTGGTGGTCAAGGTCACTGTGACCTCACAAAACATGTTTTTACCATAACCTAAGAACTTATGTGCTATGACAGAATTTCACACAATTGTCTAATATGATAATAAAATGATGATGTGATGACATTTTATATCCGAAAGGTCGAAGGTCAGCTTCACCTTGCCATCATAGTGTTCTTGTCATTTTTCAACGCCATATCTCAGGAACAGCAATTAAGACATTTGGTTGGATGCTGAATTGGTGACACTAACCTTGAAACTGGTGATTGTTTTAAATCTTCTGTGTGCGTGAAGCATCCATGCGTTAGAATTTCTAGCCTCTTTACTGCAACATTTATATTTGAAGCATCGTCAACTGTCATGGCTACATATGAGTTTGGACCGACATGGATGTAAACTGTTACTGCAACTTGAGTAGTTTGCAGAGGCATACAACTGTGAGGCGGTAATTATTGTATGATATTTTATAGACTCAACGAATAATCCATTAATTGTGTAAATAATTGAAAATTATAGCTGGTTTCAGCCCTAGAATTTAATCAGACATTCATAAAAGGTGGAGAAAATCAAGACGCCACTGGACAAAGAGTAAAGATATACGTTCTCTCTAGATGCATAGTATACATTTACAAATGCTACAGACAGTTTGAGGCACAGAGTAGGTTATGTAACAATGACTGATAAACAGGAGAACACAACGTAAACAAGTGATTATCACTGATTCAATGTGCAGGTGTGTTAAGTAATACAGCACTCGAGTGTTGCAGTGCCGCTTTCTCCCTGTACAGACAGAAACATGGATTTTTCCAATAGACTTTGTGTCTGTGACAGTAGTAAAAACAGATTAATACAAGTGGAATGTGCACAGCATCAACAGTGTGCTGTTAGCTTGCCTTTACAGCCACACAGAACAGAGACAAAGGAAGCAAGCTCGGTGGTTCAAGGTGTGGAGGAATATAAAACATGAGCACAGAATAACAGAGTGGACTGAAAACCCAGCCATGAAGAGACTTGGGAGACCTTGAGAATAGAATAGCACATTCTGTCCACAGAGTCCTTGTGTGCAGCTGCCCAGGAGTACTCTCGACCTACTCTTACAGACTGATTTCAACCATCCACTGTCATACTGAAGAAGCAGTTTGTCATTCAGGAACAAGCCCGTCCGCACAGCCATTTCCCCTTTAGGACCACTTACACATCCTCCAAAGCAAATAAGAAAAAAACTGAAGAATAGAGTAAACGGCTAATGACTTCAGACTGTAAACCGAAATTCAGTATTGCCTGCAGACTCTGGCAGTTTCCCGTTTATGGCTTTTTCTACATAAACAGCTGATGAGCTGACTGTAAAAGCCAATACTAGCTGAAGGGCTGTAAACATGCATTTAATGCGTGTTCTCTTCTGAAAAACAATCTGCTCATCCTCTTTCCTGTGACCTCTTAACATTTTCTAAGAGACGGGAAGTGGATTTTGGTTGACGTCCACCAAAAACACAGGAAGTTCTGTGGGGCAGGAGTGTGATAGAAGCGGTCAGGAGGAAGAACAAAGAGGGTGTCATCGCTGTGTCAGCCGGAGAAAGATGTTTTTCCGCCACGCCACTCACAATAATTAAAGTTCAGCATGAGGCCACTGCAAGGGTGGTACAGCCATGAGACTGAGCCTGACATGTGACACTGAATCAACCCCCGTGATTGGTTAAAGCTGGCTGGTGATAAATAACTGCTGATGACACTGACACTGCCTCCTCCAGTATCAAGGCTATTTTAATTTGCAAGGGGGATCTTAAAGGGACAAGAGCTCTCTCTATAAACAGTGGATAGATGTCCTACATATATGTTAGTATATTCACTTATTCTCAGCAAAAGGGTGATTTTTACATTAGATTATTTTAACTGATATAAAGATGTGATTCTGGGTGGTATGCTATGCCAATAATGTAGACTTTAACAAAAGTAATCTCTCTTAATCATCACTTGTGACCCACTAGAAGTGTGTGGCAGTGTATTTTGACTCTGCTTTCTGCAATATTTTCTTACTTTGCTATGTTTGGGACGTTCTTGGGCCCAGCCCACATGAGGTCAGGACTTTCTAACAAGGCAGGGATCAGGTGCCTCCAGTGATCTTGCATCCAAGAAGAAGCAATAAAAATCCCGGCTATAGCGCAGAAAAAAGCAAATAAAGCAAGGTCGACAAAGTTGGCTCCAAATCCTGGGTTGGCTTTCAGTTTCGCTGTCAATGCTGTTTACAAATTGTAGCTGACAGTTCCTGCATAATACACCTGTGAAGATTTCAGTCATGGATGATTTGGTGACACCTGTGGTTACACTAGTAAAAGCCAGTGTAGTTTATTATTACAGCAAACATTCCTTGAGCAGCTACTTTGTCTAAAAATCCACAGAAGAGCAGCAGGTATTTCTGTTATAGTGCAACCAAACAATCTGGATAAAGGAAAGTTGGTTACCTTGTTGAGCAGTTGGAGGTGTGTTTGTCACCTGTACCTTTTCATCTAACAGCTCACTGCAGCTGCTTCTTGTTTTGTTTACTTCCTTACAAAAATTGAAAATGCTTAACTCATGAAAAAAGTATGAAAATGACTGTTATCCTTTTTTGCAGACACTTACTTCCATTCTTGTGAACGCGTGGATCTCAATAACACCCTGAGGATATTTCTTCAAATTTGGCACAAACCTCCACTTGGACTCTATGAAGAACTGATTCGATTTTGGTGGTCAAAGGTCCCTGTGATCTTGTGTCCGTTGTGTCCGTCTCATTCCCTTGAATGTAATATCTCAAAAAGGCCTGGAGGGAATTCCCTCAAATTTGGCACAAATGTCCACTTAGACGTAAGAATGAAATGATTGGAATTTGGTGTGAAGGCAATCTGAATCCAGCGCAGGAATGGCAGACTCAGCCAGCATCAATTAAGAAACTAATATATAGAGGTGTAAACAGCATCAGAAATGGGGTTTAAAGTTATTAACATCTTAAAGGTTATAACTTTATCTAGATTTTATGTCTTTCACGCACCTAAAAGTTATGATTCCTGCTTTAACAAGATATTGATCACTGCAGTTTACAGTAAATGCGGTCCTCTTGTGATTGGGACATCTCAAAAAATGCCTCACATAATAGAGAGTGAAGAGAACAATGGTGAAAGATTGCCAATAGGCTGCTGGTTATGTAGGCAGTTTATCTAAGCACACAAGAAACATATTATTGATTTTTTTTAAAGCCCCGTTTTAATCATCAAAATAAATACATGCTCAAAATGAAAATTATGAGCCTTAACCATGGAGTATTAAAAAAATTAAATCAATTGGAAAAGGCATCATTGGTGGGAGTAAATGAAGTGAGAACCAAAGCAAGTTGCTGAAGCATGAAATTGCTCCTTACAATAGCTGGGGAGTACAAGAGAAACATCTGGAAATAGGATTGCATTGGGCTCCATCTCTACAGTGTACCACCGAGCCCACCGATAATAGAGTGAGCAGGAGCCCTATGCCCTGTCAAATATGTCACTTCCTTCTCCTGCACCCCCGGGGGGCCGCAGCCCCATCTAATCATGTAAATCACAACCATGTAACACCAAGCAAGAAAGAGAAGATCAGTATTCACTGTGGCTCAGAGTGGATTCATTCGTCATATTACTGAGGGAGAAGTCATCCATCACATTCCCCCAGATCACACACACTGTTGACTGAAGATCAGAATCTAATCTCCAGGAAGTCAGGCAGCAGGCCCCCCCAGGAGACCAGAGGACCTGACCGTGACCCGACTGAGGAGCCGCCGGGTCAAATTATCAACACAGCCTTCGGACACTTTAACTGCTGCGGAGGGGTGGCGAGAAATGTGGCCTCTGCCCTGGATTCATAACTGCTGCTCAGCTGGGATCTCAGGCGGAGTCCCAGTTCAGCACTTTCTTCCATCTTATCTTTTATTCATTATTTTAATTTCACTGGCAGCCTCCCACCGCCTGGGCTCCTTCTGAGGTGGATAAGTGCTTATGATGGTGTCATTAAAAAGCGCAGAAAAACAATGGCTGCTATTTAAATTATTGATTGCGGTAATGGATATGTTATGAAAAGCATGGGGTGCACTGGTCTCCACACAGAACACATACAATGGGGGTAAATTGGGATTGAAAATGATAGTGTAGGAATGAGAGAAAAGGTGAAAGGCCGCTTGTTTTATCTGGGTTGGGAGCCTGCTTTACATCAAATTTTGAATAAATGATGGTGATTTTATTTGAAGAGCTGCGTCTTTAGCACAATAAACAATCAAGGAATTCTTGTGTGAATGAAAAGGAGCTTCAAGTTTGAGGGGCATATGCAAAACAGTGCTGTGTTCGCACAGCAGCTTCCGATGAATAATGTATCAGGATGAACTTAGATGTGATGTGTCTGTAACTTATTATCTAACTTTAGAAAATTTATACCCCGATGAATTCAAATAATTTCGGAGATATCCTTGTGTATTTCCATATATTTCCTGCTACTGTCGGAGGTTTCTTTTTTTGGCATTAGATCTTTCTAACAGTGATCTTCCAGTCACTTTAATTCAGTTTCTCTATTTTATCTTCTGTGCAGCTTTCTGTGTCAGTGGTCAGATGTTTTTTTTTTCTCTTGATCACAATCTTTGTTTGTGAAATATTAATCTGCCTTGCTGAAAGATTTTTGAGATGTAGGTTGAAATAAAAGACGTAGGAGAGAGAGTTCAAGAATGCTGACTGACAGTGGAAAGTTCTATTGTTAGTTGTGGGGAAAAAAGTAAACGAGAAGTCGTGATATATTACTTCATGGACACTCAGTGCTGCGTGGGTGGATTGGATGTTTTTGGGATTTGTGAAATATGTGCCAATCGGTTTCTCATCCCCTCAAGGTCCTTCTCTCGTGTTTTTAAATCGCCAATAATGTGGGTGGCAACTGCAGCCTGAAACCTTTATATCGAGTACCATTAGCAACTCAGCATCAGAACTGTTTCCCTAGAAGGTGGATAAAAAATGAGGCTACCCACAGACAGTCCGACTGAAAGTGTCAATATTGGGATTACATTAATACCCTTTAACTGATGGAAATAAGAGAGGAACACTGACGCTAGATTTGGCCCTTTACCTAATCTGACTCCATCCTCCAGACAACCACCTTTTCATTTGTTCAGCAGTATACCAACACCTGCTCCTGCTCACCCCCTCACTCTCTTTATGAGACCTGACAGGCAGTCTCTCTACATGTGGACCAAAGTTCAATCTACTGTTAATCTTCCTTTTTGACAAGAAGCAGACAGAGCTGGGGGGAAAGCAGTTGGTAATTAATCCAATGGGAATGTTTACTGTTTCCAGTGGAATGCCTCTGAACCCACAGTGCAGCATAAATGGCTCTGATCCAAATCGGCTTACAGAAAATTTAGGGGAAAAACCGTGACACTTGTATAAAAAGAAGAAAAAATGTTGCGGCTAGGACTTCCAAGGCTATATATACAATTAAAACAATATTGCAGTTGTAGGGTATTTTTCCATCCTCATGTTGTCACCCACTGACACTACTGACATTTGTAGGACACATCTGTAAACACTATTCCGTGCTCTGGAATCACACTGTGCTTCAAGTTGGTAAACCGCTACTAAAATGCGCCTTTATGGCACATCTGTGCAACATATAAATACAGTATGTATTTTAGTAAACTCAATTGGGCTATCGTGAGAGGCAATAAAGGGGAGACATTGGAGACATAGATCCAAGTGCTCAGGATGTGTGTTACCAACAGAAGCTGTGAACGTAAAAGTCTGAGTGGCTAAAAACATGCATCAAACATGTGTGACTGTTCCAGGAAAAAGCTTTGAGTTTTGTTAAGCATATTTTGTTTCTGCGTTTCTGCTCTGTTTCCATTTTGCAACGCCTTAGATTCATCTGGCAGGCCACTGGGGGCCCAGACTCCTAGGCTGGAAACCACAGGTTTATGCAACAAGAAACTATTTGACTCTGTAAACAGATTACTGCATGTATGCAGAATCTTTAGGCAATGGAACAAGATTTTGGTATTGGAAATGGTTTCCAGTTGTAGTTTGTTTGTATCTCAATTAGTATTGAAAAATCACATTTGAGCAGGTATTGGTTGACTGCAGGTGAACAGTCTGTGTAAAGAGCTGGAACACATTGGCCAAAATGCAATCTTGGAACCCATCGGATATCGTCTGATGACTGTGTAGCTCTGTTTTTTATGCATCCACGGCGGTTACAGCTGTGGCTGGAGGCGTTATGTTTTCGAATTGTCCGTCAGTATGTACATCCATATCCATCCCATTCTTGTTTATGCAATATCTCATAAACGGCATGAGGTGACTTCTTTAGATCAGGCAAAAACATCCACTTGGACTCAAGGATGAACTATGAACTGATTAGAGTTTGGTGGTCAAAGGTCACTATGACTTTGCGTTCAATTTCATGTGAACACAGAAGTAGGCCTTGAGGGAAACGTCCACTTAGACTCAATTCTAGTTTTTGTCTTCATTAAGATATAAATCTCAGATATAGAGATTAGCTGCAATGACCGGTGTGCACAAGAGGAAGTCTTGTACTCGAAATCTGCTTGCTACACCTGAGGCCTGTACTATGAAGCCAGTTCAAATTATCGAGGCTATATTTTCGTTATCTGGCTTGACTGACCCATCGCTTCGGCCGTCTGGATAACCGGTACTACAGAGCTGGTTATCCAATAGTTCAGTCAACGCTATCCAGCCACGGGTGCATTCATGTGAAAGAGGTGGGGGTTTTAATTGCAAGCGACATCAGCAGAACCATGAATGAAGAAGGTTACTTTATATCATATGAGATGAAACGGTACCCAAAGTGCCTGCTCCTACGAGACAGTAAAATGTCAGTGGTGTGGGATGTGAACGATACTCTGTAATCTTATGACGGAGATGTAGAAAAGTTGAAAACACTATCCAAGAGGTTATTGTCGGCCGAGACTTAAATGTCGTGTGGGTATCAATAAGTTATAAGTGATATTAGTATAGAGTATTTTTGGCTATTTAGTAGGATGATGATGAAACTACTCTCAAAATATCACATAAAACACTTTGTAGTACTGAAAACCCAGAGTTAACCCTGAAGTTACCCCGCTAACTCTAAATCCTGCTTTGTAGTATAAGCCTCTGAACCCCTGAAATGCCCCCATAGCTATATTGCCATTAGATGATAGCCGATGGGTTCCAAGATTGCTTGAAAAACCCTGTTCTCAGCTGAAAGACCATGCAGATTTAAGTTCTTCTAATTTGTTTTCACAGGGTTAACACAAAGAATATGTTGTACTATATCAATATGAAGGTATCTGGTCAAAAACATAATGATATTTGATTTTCTCCGTATTGCCCAGCCCTGGCATCAAATGAAGAAATAAAAGGCATCAGAAGTGGAGATAGGAGCTTTTCACCTGACAGTGCCTACATTACTCTCAATGGCGACTTCTCAGTCGGTGGCTCCAGCTTAGGGAATTCAATCATAAGTTAATTGTTTTAAATCTATCACACTAACGCCTAATCAGCAAACACTTTACAGCTTGTTAGCAGTCAACGGTGTGATTACATGAAATTCCCGAAGTACATGTCACTACTGCACGTAACGCTCGAGGTTAACACAGTGACTGTGCAATGAATTTGTAATGCGTAGAGGTGTTATTAGTTTTTGAGTTATTACTGACTCATGTTCCTTTCATTGATCAGAATGCAGGGGACACTTGGGATGTTGCAATTCATTGTTCTCAGTACACACATATATTTTAAGTAGATGCCCAGCAGACAGATGATGGTGATGATGATGGCACCCTGGACTCAGAAGCTGAAGCCAGTGAGGGCTTGACGGCGAAGCAAGGAAACTAAGAGGAGCTCATTTGTTAAATCAAATGAGGCTTGAGAGAAACTTTCTTTCCAGCCGAGTTGTTTCCCTGCTTTTTCTCAACTTCCATCAAAAACACTTGTTTACTTACGACTAAAGCTGGGGGAAAACTTGAGTACCCCCCTGCACTTGTGAGGATTCCAGGAGTGACTCGTCGCAATCACAGAAATTCAGCTTTTCTCTGCAGAAACATTGACGGCTGTTGTCGCCCAGGAAAAAAAAAAAAGTCAGCCAAGTTATTAAAGACTACATTTCCATCTGTGACGGCGTGCAGCGATGAAGAGAAGCACCACGGGCTGTGATGTTTTAAGAGCAGCTTCCTGTTTCGCCGTCCAATTCCTGGTTTTCTCAAAGTTCTCAAGGAGACGTATAGTAATCCTGTGCAGTAGCATTTCACACCTAGTTAACAGTCAGAGTTTCATCTCTAACTGCACTGAGCCTCCTGCCAGATAGGGATATGTGCACGGATTGAGTGTTAGCCTATGACTGCCAGGAAAACGTGTGAATTAACAAAACGTAGGCTATTACTGAGGCGGCTGGCTTACTGCTCCGCCGCTCGGGAGCGGGCCTGATGCAAACAGTTTTAGGGAGGCTACTCGAGGGCGTCCCAGCGGATCCATAATATTAACTTGGCCTGTGGATTTTCAACTTATAAGACGCTGTGCTTTATCTTCTGCTTGCTACATTATACATGTGGCTCCACCATAATGAAGGCTTGGACAAATTCTCCAGGCTTAGCGGACAGGCAGGCAGGTTAATTCTCCAAATTAAGGGTGAGCATAAAGAGGTCTCCGTCTTAATACGGAGGATTAATTGCATGGTATCTTAATTTTAAAGGTTGCCAATATGTTTCACCTCTCTCACAGAAGGATCACTTGAACTGTAATTTGAGTGTGAGGTTTAGCATAAATCACAATAATACATCTGTCCTGCTCAGTATGCTCTGGAAGTAGATTGTAGAGGGGGAAAAAACCCTGTTTAATCACAACTCTACCTGCTTGGCCACGTCCTGATAAATGTAGGGAGGGGGAGCGATGTTCTTACTACAACAACACATCCATCTTGCAAAGTGTAAAAATTTCTGTGGTTCGCCAAAGGTTCATACTGGCAGCGGCTGCCTGCACAGATATAAAACTCCAGCTCCAAATTAACTTGGCAGGGATAATCCCACAAAATGATAGCTGCAGCGATGAAAATAACATTTCTACAAATTCCTTGTGACCCGGGCCAGGTCGGAGTGTGTCTCCACGCTGCCAGAGAGACTGAAAAATGCAAACAGCCCCTGCAGGTGCGTCTGACGCTTCTGCTGGACATTTTGAGGCCGTCTGGTAAACAGATCTCGATGTTGACCCTTGAACTCAGACAGACAGACGTGCAGGTAGGTGGCAAGTGCATGCAAGTTTCTTGTTTACCCGTCTGAGCTAGTTAAGACACCGCCTCTTGCTGTGGTTAAATTAGCCCCTGGGCTGCTGCTGTTGCTTGCACTTAGAATCACCACCTACACCATATGTTCACTTACTTGGAAGCTGGAGTAGCATTTTTCTGCGGCTTAGCAATGAGATTAAATTATCAGGAACAATCTCAATTTTTAGGTCACTCAAAAGAGGAAAAAAAACAGTGTAGTGAGAATTGGCTGTAGTATCGAAAGGTTTCACAGTTGCTCATTTAAAAGGAGTAGCCGGAGGTAATTGGAAAATGAACACATCTCTCCCCGGCGCTGTATATTGTTGAGGTCCCCACAGGTCTGTGTCTAGGGCCATTAGAGTGACATCTGGAAGACAGATACTGTCTACACACACACACACTCACAGAGACACACACACACATAGCCACTAATAGTGGGTGTATCTGCTAACCTAAGGGATTCCATGGCAACACATGAAAGCATCCATGATCCAGTGGCTGCATAAATATAGCTTGTAAAAGTCGTGTGTATGGGCAGAATCATGCTTCTTTTATTTGTCAGATCTGTTTCTCTATGGAAATGTATGTTTCTCATGTGGATGAAAAAATCAATAGTACAGGAATCTGGATGCACAATCCTTCGTGGGATGTCATTATTTCCTCTGATTAAAACTGGTGCATAATCATCAGCTTATTCACACTTTCTCTCCATTTTTCTGTCTTTCTTACCAGAGGATTTTCTGGAGCTATAAACGTCCCTTATTTACCAACATATACTTGTACCTAAACAATAAAAAAAAAAAGGTATTTGTCAATGTCTTCCGAAAGGATTGTTAAAATTACTGATTTATACGATAGTTTTCTGACCTGCTAATAGTGTTGTCACAATACTGGAATTTCTAACTTTTATAAAATACCTTGAAAACAATCAAAATTCAGCACCATTTTTGATATCATGGTAAAAAACTAGCATCGTTGCTTGGTTAGCAGCAGATAACAGTAGAATAACTATAGTTAACATTTACCAGAAGAGAGATCGAGAAAACATAGCTGGTACCGGTGTATCAATGCTGCGAAAAAAATAGTTCAAAATGAGTTTCAAATATTTAGAATTGGTATGTTACGATAACTCGATATTTTTGACTATCTGCCACCAACCAAAAAGGTTAAAGGTGCAATGTGTATTAACCAGCACATGCTCCAAAGCTATCAATAGCAGCATTTTGCTTCTTCGACTTCTTCTTCCTCTCTGTTTGACTGAGGGCAGGCACGCTGCTAGTAAAAATGGTAATCAGGACGGGCCAGGGCTGGCTGGTTTGCATGCTCATTTCAGTAAATATCTCTGCAACACATAACCTCAAATCCTCACATTCTGTTGGTGATATTAGTTTATTTTCTAATGTTTTAAACTAAAATTCTGGTCATATTGCACCTTTTACATCTGACTGTCAATCACAGCCTCATCCCTCACTGTGAGTGTTCTCACAGCAGGATATGCCTTTTGGGCATGCGGGGACAACTGATCCAGGTGTAAATCACTTTTAATTAGAAGGCTTTAAAAGTCTGACATGTGTCTGTGTGTTAAGATTTGTCTGAGTTATGACTCTGAGAGAGAGTGTGAATTTTGACGCAAATTGCTGCAATTGAGCGCTAAGAGTTTTTAAGTGCCTTAATTGCCTTTCACCTCAAGCAGCATCCTTACCTCACGTCTCTGCCTCCTTGCACTCCTTCAACTCTCCTGCACCCCTCTGGGGAGGTGCGCCTCACAACAACAACAAAAAAATTCTGGAAAATTAATTGAAAGACAAAAACAATGGTCCTTAACTATGCATTGTTTTTTAACAATTGTAATGCTTATAATGAAGAGATAAGACCAGTGATGTATTTAGAAAACAGGGCTGTTGTTGTTTTTTACATAATTATAAACACACAATTTTCTCTGCATAAGTAATATTATTCCCCCTCTTTGCACAGTCCCATAAATCAAACCACTAGCTGCATAAGGGGGCTGTTCTCATTTGCCAGACTCCATCTATATAGCACAACTGGGTACAGATGGTGAGGGAAATAAAAGCCAGTTTAGTTTCCCATGCGTCATTAATACAAGCAATGACCCCCAACTTGGCAGCGGCGCACAGCAACTCTGGGATGCCAGATTTACCTTCTTACTCAGCACCTCAAAGTCCCAGCATGATGTCCGCAATTACACAGTGTCTTGTGTTATTGCAGGAGGTGTCCTACAGATATGTCAAGAACAAGTCACACGCATTTTGAAAACATGTGAGTTTTCATGTATGAGGTGTGTTCTCACATCATATGTTGCAATTATAGCTTCATAGTCTGCATGTGTGATCATTTCTTTTTTAATTGCGACCTAACATAGTACCTTTTTACCTTTAATTTGTTTCTTTAGGGAGTTAGAAATGTGATGTATCCAGAAGGCGTACTGTATGTGGTGTGAAATTACACGCAGGTGTATATGTGTGACGTTTTTATTAAAGCGCTATCTCTGACTTGTAAACGTCTCAAGCACTCCAAATAATGTTGGAGAGAAAGACCCTATAAAATGACACCCTACGAGTTCAGACCTTGAAGACTATGACGAGATTGACCACAACCGGAAAGAGAATGAAGTATGCAAGACGCTGCCACGCTTCCTCCTTGTTTACTAGAGCCAATAACACTTGAGAGAAAAAACCTCCATGCAAGTCATTCACGAGATAAAGCAGATTAATGTCTGTCAGCATGTTGGCTTAATCACTGGAAGCTCATCAATCACGGTGACAAATAGCCTCGGACCGCTGCTTCAACCAGACAGCATCTTCTGGAGCGTTTGCTCCTCCACAGCCACATAAATCCTGCCTGCTGATCCACTACTCTCATCAGGAATACATAACATAACTTCATTGGAGGATCCATCCATCACTGGGCTCCTGCATGCACCATTATTTTCAAAAGCCCAACTTCTGCACTTGAGCGCAGCCAGAAAGCAGCCGGATACTGTCTCCGGTACAGATCATTCAGTCTAAAACTGGAGCCTGCTGTCACTTGGCTGCCAGCTCACAGAAACAGCAGTCTGTCTATGAAACATTTATGCAACAAAGGGTTACTGGTGACAGGAGTGAAGCTAAAGATGGCATCTTTAAGAGCTGACATGTTTTGATAGGCTGCTGAACAACTTTACTTTAAATAGATACACTGAAGAAAACAGGATGTGACAGTCGGTTTGTTTATGTTGATAAGAGAAACATAATCTGCATACTGATGAGGTAGATGTATGTTTCCCCTATGGCAATTAAAGGATGTGCAGTGTTCAGTTTAACCATCAAGACTAAGTATCTAATAATAGGGTCACAAAAAATTATTTTTATACTGATTTATCTGTTAATTGATTTTTTTTTGTCTGTGTGCTTAATTGTTTAGTCTGTAGAATGTTCAAAAAATATGAAAAATACTGCTCACATTGTCCCCAAGCCCCAAGGTGACTTTTATTAAGTTGCTTGTTTAGTGCAACCACCTAGGGTTTCGTGATAAAAAGATAACAATTATTTTGTTATAATTTGCCTTGATAGAAATATAACAAATGTTTGATAAATGTTTAAAGTAATTAAACTAATGTACCTTAAATGCAAGGTGCCAAAACAGGAGAAGAAGACATGGCCAGCTACATAACGCCTAAAGTGTTAAACTGTCTGCACAAAGAGTTTGACATGCTGCTGGCCAGAATTAAGATACCCTATTCTCATTTTATTGATTTAAATTTTTGGCTTGTTTTAAATCTCGTATTTGTTAAATGTTCCGCTTTTTGCCAAGTGTTTGTCATGCTCACAAAATAAAATATAGTTTGAACCACAAATTACCGTATGATTTCTTTACCTTTCACTCAGGAGCAAAAGACATGATGATTTGACATTTATCATGATAATTTTCTGTCTGACCAAATGTCTCCCCTTCTGTTCCTGACTGATGATGTTGAGTAATGGCCAGAAAAGTGTTTTATGCAGAATATTATGATGTTACAGCGATGTTGACCTTTGACCTTTTGGATATAAATTGTCACCACGTCATCATTATATCCTCTCAGACATTTGTGTGACGTTTTGTCATAATTAGCGTGAGAATTATTGAGTCATGGACAAAAACATGTCTTGTGAGATCATAGTGACCTTGACCTTTGACCTTCAACCACCAAAATCTAGCTTAGTTTAGTCCAAGTGGACATTGGTGTCAAACTTGAAGGAAGTCCTTTAAGGTGCTCTTGAGATATCACGTTTCCAAGAATGAGACATATGCAAGCTCACATTGACCTTGACCTTTGACCACCAAAATATAATCAGTTCATTGTTGATTCCAAGTTGTATTTGTGCCAAAACTGAAGAAATTCCCTCAATCTGTTCTTAACATATTGCGTTTATGAGAATGCCAAAGATGAGGTCACAGTGACGGTTGACCTTTGACCACCAAACTCTAATCAATTCATCCTTGACTCAAAGTGGATGTTTGTGCCAAGGTTGAAGAAATACTCTCAAGATGTTCTTTAAATATTGCATTCCCACGAATGAAACTGACACAAGGTCACAGTGACCTTAACCTTTGACAAATGACCACCAAAAACTAATCAGTTCTTTGCTGAATCCAAGTGAACAACACATTCTCACTCCGACCTCGTCACATATTGATGTTTAGTCTGGACTTTCCAAGTTCACATATGACATGAAAGTAACCTGGGTGCGTTGGTTGTTGACGTTCTGTGACAGAACGTGACGTGTCAAGTTCTGCCTGTTACATGCACTGTCTTCTTACCACTACATCGGTACAACACCACAAATTGACGTTTTTTTCCCCCTTCAACAGCAAACACATGGTTGGGTTTAGGAAAAAAGAAAAGGGTTTGGCTTAGGAATCTTGCAGGACACAAATACTGCTCTCTCTGGTGAAAGTCAGTGGTTATTGGACCCCTCCTGCCCACCCCAGTCGCAATTTCGCCCCCTTAACGTTCGTCCTTGTCCCACCATGTTCCTCCCTGACGCCGATGGGCGCCGTTAAACTATAACGGTAACCGACATATAAAGCCAAAATTAACGGATGTCTTTTTCGTTGGTTTCTGATGCCACAAGTCATTGCCCAAGCGCTGCATTTTGATGACTTCAGAGTGAGAACACGGTCAACTGAACGTTCTTGAGATATCGCGCTCCCAAGGATGGAAAACGGACGGACAGACAACTTGAAAACATAATGCCCCCAAGCTATGGCTATCTCAGGTGCCGAGGCATAAAAATTGCTAAGGTTGTCTGTCATTGACTGAAGGACTACAGAGACAACAGCAAGGTCAAAACATGCCCAAATGCTAACGCCAAGGCTACATCACAGAATGGCTGAATGCCATCACATACAATTTATGACTGAAAAGAAGAGGTACTAAAAAAAAGGCCAGTTCTGACACTTTCTCATGCAGGCACCAAATCTTTAAGCTGAGATACATAAGACTACATCCTATTTGAAGGACAGTCAGCTGACCCTGTAATGTGTTAGTGTTGCCTGCATTCACACAGGTTAAAAGTCCATATGGACGGACTCCGTGCCCTCTGCCCCAGAGGAGTCCCATCAAGCTGCATGCAGCAGCCCCTGATGCACACTTGACACTAACCTTCCTGCAGCCAGTGACTGAAATAAAAGACCCCTGAAAGAGAGGTCAAATGCTTCATTTGAGAAGCACAGTGTGCTGCTTCAGGCTCTCAGGCTGAAAAGGGAGATGTATCCCACAGAAAGAAAAAAAGAAGGTGTCAGAGTTATCAGAGCAAGGCCAGACTGTGTGAGTCATGGGGAAAAATACAAGGGAACGCAGGGTATCTAAAAGACCGGTCAGAGGTTTTGGGGATGAGACATGGATGCTTTAGGACAGTCGCTTGCCCCGTCTGGTGCAAAATGTCCCAGACAGGCCTCACAAAAGACAAAGTGGAGCAAGAGGAAGTTGGCAGGAAGTCAGGCAGCACAGTGTTTATCATTGCTTCTGATTTCAAGTGAATTTTTATGACTCATAACACGGCCAGAACAAAATAATATGAATCTATTTCTAAATATGCACGTTTCCTCAGATGTATGGGTGGCGATAAAGATGGCCCTCTCCTTTTGAGAATTAAAACAGTGCGAATAAACAAGAGCAGCAGCGTGTTAAATCCGTGCAACGTTAAATGCAGGATGGCAGAATAATTCACACCAAAGTCTTCATTTGGACCCCAAATGTCTCAGCTAATAAAAGCTGCTCCGCTTCACAAAATCCACTGTGCGTGTTTTGCAAATTACACAAAGACACAATAGTGTAACAACGTGGGAACAAGACAGTCAAATAATGCCAACCGGTTCCCAGAAGCACCCCTCCACCCCCACTTCCACACACACACACAAACATACAGCTTTGAAGTAACACTTGTTTTCATCTTCTGGACTCAAACTAATCCAGTCTGTGTTTGTACATTTGTCCAAACAAGAGGATACGTTTTATCACTGTCACCGTCTAATGACCGCCGTGAATCTGAAAAGGGCAACAGCTCTGTGCATGTTTGCTGCCACACTCTCCCCACTTTGCATGATGAAGTGGCTCTAAAAAGGCCATGCAAATTGAATTCCCTGAGATTCCCCCAGCCGTTTCAATATAATTCCCCCTTTTCTTTTGAAATCTCCAACAAAGATTTCAGTAACAAAGGCTTTCCCTCTTTGTCTGTATTGCAATAATTATGAGTCTAAGAAGCATCACTGGAACCAATGATGGAAAATTCATCTTAAAAGCTGCATTTCCTGCTGTGATCACATTTAAATGTAATCAAAGTCTGGTTGAAAAGACTCCAACATCTTGCTTTCTCTTAATTGATTGAAGAGTTATGACATAAATATTATTCATTCATAGTTCTGTCTCTTTATCATGTTGCACAAAGCCCTGCTTCACATGCAGATTAAACAACGCCTGGCAGTGTGATTCATTGTTTATTTACTTTAAGTTCCCCCTAAATGAATACTTCATCAGCCCACTACAAAGACCCAAGTTAACGCTGCATCTAAATCAAAAACGATCAGCCGGAAATATTACAGCTCAACTTATCTCGGACAGAGCCATTCATCAAAGTGCCTCAGTCACTCCGCGGAAATCTGTGGTGGGAGAGATGAAATGAGCTCAAACAAAACAGAGTGCCTGCGAGAGGCCGTGCACACTACACCCAGTCGTGGCATTTAAATCATTCTAATCATCCATCCCACTCGCTGTATAATAATATACTGCAGCGAGAGAGAGAATCCCCCACCACGTTTACAACGCCTACATCTCGGCTTCCCACACAGACTCTGTGTCAACTTGTAAGCAAACTGCTAAACTCTAACATAGCACACACAGAGGCTGTGTCTAGCCTAGGCAGTAATTAGAATATATTGATAAATATTTTATATATATATATATATATATATTTAAAAAAAATACTTTTTTTCCCTCTGCTACGAAAGGCTACCGTGCACTGTTGCCTGATAAAATCATTAGCAAATGAAATTATAATCATAAATAAACTTAACATCGACATTATTAATATCAATATTACAGTGTATTGTGTTCTGTGTGTGTTTTGTGCCAGTGGCACTGCCGTTCCCCATCAGAAGTCATTGCTCGAGTGCTGTAAGTGGGTGCAATCTACAGCCCTTTTTACACAGATTGCGTTAAAGCACCACTACGAAGTCCCTTCTTTATGCCACCTTTGCATTTTTGTACACAGATAAAATTAACAGTGTCATCATGCTGGTCTAGCGCCTAAATTTAAACAGCATGCCGGCATCCCGGAAGCAAAAAGGGGGTTATGGGAATGACGCTTAACACAATAGCGTTGGGGTGGGCAGCACTTCCTATAACAATAGCATTACATGACATTTAACTTCCCTGTTACATGGCAGCTAATCTCGTCCTCTGCCTGGAGGGTAAGAAGCTCCCAGACCTCATTGTTTTTCTAATTTGTGCACATTTTCAGCTGCTGTTCTTTTTCTTTGAGTTAGCTGCTAACTGCTTCTAGCTGCTTTTTAAATCTCCTTGCACAATAGCACGTTGTCAAAACGTGTCCCTTTTTATACAGACGTCAATTCGGCGCTGTTACTACCTTTGCTGCCGGCTTAAAGGCAAGACAACTCTGTCCCTCATTCCGCAGTCGTACCTTTTATAGAGACATTCCCGCCTTGAACAGGCAGTGTAAAACGGGCTAATGTCAAACACCATACTGTCTCTGTTTTATTACTTTCAAATGCATTACAAAGTTGGAAAACTAGAATGTAATATGGGTGATGTGTAGGCTATATTTCTGTCAATTTTTATAGTTTTTGTGAAGTTTTTATATGTCTTAGAAATAGTTTGAGAACTTTGAGAACCCTGATCTAAGATGGTTTTTTTTAAGTGCTCTAAAATGGTCTGTTTAAAATGTATCCACGGGAATCTCCTGCTGACCCCTCCCCAAGAGTTGGGTTGCAGAAGGTGTGATTGAAAATGGTCCTCTCCAATATTAATCAGTAGGGGTGCCACAATACGATATTATCACGATACTTAAGTCACGATCCAATATTGCTGCCATATTAAATATATATTGTGATATATTGCAATTTATTACCTTTTTTTCAACTGCAAAAAGCAGCAAAATCCTCACTTTGAGAGGCTGAAGCCGGAGAATATGTAACATTTTTTGCTTGATAAATAATTCAGACATTTTCCCTCATTCGACTAATCGATTAACTGCTCCGGCCCTAGTGCTCCTGACTTCTTCATTTTCATCCCCTCCGCCTGCCTTTTCCTCTTTCTTTATGTATGAAACCCTCATGGCTATTGTGCTGGCGAGCAGCTACCATGTGCGTAATTGAAAGCTCAAGTACAGTAATTAAAACCCCTCGTGTTACAATGCACATTAACTTATTTAACTTGAAAGTAATGAGGGGAGAAGGGAGGGAGGTTAACGTGACGCGATGCACCCCGAGGGCTTGTCTTAACCATTAGCCCAAACTTAGCAGCCCTCACATGAATCCATATTATAGAGGCGTAATGCAGATCTCTATGTGTCAGGATGCATGTAAATGAGTCTGGCAGAGAGATCCCAGATCTGTTATATATTTAGGAGTCAATTAATGATGCTGTAGTGTGAGCTGTGAGAGGTTTAATTAGCAGGTGCTCTGATGGCTCCTTAGATTCTGAACACACTGTTCTCCATCACATCTAATGATCTGAATAGGGGCTATAAGGTGCAGCCAGGCACCTTGAACTGGCAGAAAAATCTCTTTTACGCATGGTGATCCATCTCACCAGTATTCCCAGTCAGTCCCACATTTGCCTCGAGGCTGTCTGTGGTCTATTTGGTGTCTCAGGTAGGACAAAGAGACGAGAGGACCACTCCGTCCCCTCCTGAGGCTTCCCCTGCTCTCATTGGTCAGCGGGAAATCCTTTTGTTTTGGCTCTCACGGTAGACAACGCATCCCATGAATGGGAAGCCAAAAATATTCCTGCACAACCACAAAGGAAAATGTGCCACATGTCTGATTCTGGGAGTAAAACCTGCCTTTCAGAGCACCGATCGCGACTGTGATTAGATATTTCCGATAATAATTGATCATAATCTCGGTGATATTCTTCCAGGACACGCGCCTGACATGCTGTTAACTCTCCAGCAGCAGCAGCAGCTCTTTTTCCTCCACTTTAAACCGAGGCAAACTCCACTCTTGAGTTAGATTAGAATACATAGTGACCCATTCATTCTGTACGGGCAGCGGGCGCCTCTCCGCTGAAAGGAGCCCGTTATATTGGCGATGTCTCCGGTTGTATACAGGGCACACACACACACACTCACACACACACACAGTCAAATCACCTAAAAAACTTTTCCATTTCTGCACACACCCGCTTCGCAGTCTGGAAACCGAGGGCATGAACTTCACCGACTCGGAACTGATGCAGACAATAAGAGCAAAAGCTGCAAATGCATTGGCAGGAATCAAAAGGCTGGAGAAATAACAGTGTGTGTGTGTGAGTGTGTGTGTGTCTGAAAACCTACCATGAGTTTCTTCTTGCAGCGCTCACGCGACCACCCGGATCAAACAACTTGTCATTGCCGGCTCGTATATTTCCATTCCGGTCACCGGTCACGGGATTAATGGCATTTGTAAGTCCGTGTAATTATTATTTCTTTCCCCTTTTCTCCGCTGGCGGTTACATGTGAACAAGTTGTAGAGTCTGTGCGCTGTGACAGCCTCTCTTTCTCTTCTGCTCCTCTCTCTCAGGCTCCCGGTATGAACGGTGGGAGTCACTCAGCCTCTCTCTCTGTGTCTGTCTCTCTAATGGTGGTAAGGGTGAGGGGTGAGGGGCAGTGAAAGGGGGAGGGTGCAGGGGTCCCTTCATAGGAGCAACCGTAAGACTATAATCTCTTTGCAAGCAGGAAATCTACCTCTGCTGGAAAGGAATACGAATAAACATCATAAAATAGAAATTTAAAGGGTCACTTCACAAATTTCAAACAACATTGTTCCCACTTTAAATTGTACACAGTCATGTAGGCAGTATTATCCAACACAATGGAGGTAAATGGTATTTAATTTGTGGTGTTCACAGTAAGCTTCTTGAAAGATCGCATCAAAAACAATCAAAGAACGTCCCAGTGGTCTTGTGGTTGAGGCGCTTGCCTTGCAGCCACAGCGTTCCTGGTTGTATTCCTGCCAGGGAGCCTTGCTGCATGTCACATCACTCCCCCGTAATTAGAAATAGATAAAATATATAGATGTAAAGATATACATAGATGGGGCGGCAGTAGCTCAGTCCATAGGGACTTGGTTGGGAACCGGAGGGTCGCCTGCTCAAGTCCCCGTCCGGACCAAAATATGGAGCGTGGACTGGTAGCTGGAGAGGTGCCAGTTCACCTCCTGGGCACTGCCGAGGTGCCCCTGAGCAAGGCACCGAACCCCCCAACTGCTCGGAGCGCCCGTCATGGGCAGCCCACTCCGACATCTCTCCACTTAGTGCATGTATAGGTCCTGTTTGTGCATGTGTGTGTTTGGTCCTGTGTGTAATTGATTTTCAACAGAGTGAAAAATTGAATTTCCCCTTGGGGATTAATAAAGTATATAAAAAAATAAAAAATTTAAAATATCAGCAACCAGCAACAGTGCTCCTCATAATTCATTCCTTTAAATTCGTTAATGGAAAAACTAGGGATGTCAGTTATTTTGCTTTTGAAAGCCCAACACCCATTAACCACTAACTAACTGGTTAATAGTTAAGAAAAAAATGCAAATAATGAAAAAAAACAAAACTGCATTTCAAAGTGCTATCCTTTCAGCGTTAGAGGTGGTGAAAATCGGCCATTTGTCAACTAGTCGCCCGCATGTTTACGATATTAATTTAATTATTAAATGATATATTTTGGGCGGGGCAACATAATGCTTGAGTTGAAGGTGTGAGAAAGAATAGTGTCAGTAACATTGTTAACACTGTGCTACATTACAGAGAAATACAAAACCGTACTAATGAACAGTCATTAATCTAGGCCTATATTTTATCCACAAGTGCACGTCACACACTGAGCGAGCCGCCTGTTAATGATGCTGTGGGCTAATGGGCATGTAGCTACTTCCATGTTTCAGATGATACGTCATGTTTGTAGTCGACCAATAGTTGGTCAACTATTAGTGGGCAGCCCTAAACTGCTGACTAGCTGCATTAACATGCAGAAACATAGTGCCCACTGCCCTCCCTCCAGTTTCTACTGGTTAGCAAACGTTAGCCTTGGCTACTCTGCACTGTGCACTACCCAAATTGGGTGGGAATTAACTAGCGGCGGCTCTCATTCGGCGATGAGCGCTGTTAATGCAGTCCCATTGGTGGGACAGCGTTGCTGCAAAAACATGGTGTCCATCCTCCAGCCTCCCCCCAGGTAGCCCCGGTGAGTAAGTGGCTTTGTTTTGAGTCACAACCGCCCTTTAGAATTGTTAATATGTTAGCACCACTAGCAGTGCTAACACTGCTAACTGTGCTAACAGCAAACACGTATCTAACAATGGTGAGGGCGGTTTTGGCTCAAAATCAAGACGCTTACTCACCAGAGCAATCTAGGGGAAGACTGGAGGATGGACACAATCATTACAACATTGGTCGTACGGGACGACATTACCGTAGATCGCTATATGTATATGCTTGGCAGTTAACCTATTGACATCCCCTATAGAAACTTCTTGATCGAAGCTTAATTGTTTTTACTACAAATACAAACATATTTTTGAGGAAAACATAGGCTGCACTTTGTTTTTATGTTGTCACCGTGATGTATTTCTGAGAAAATATTCAATATAGCAACGTAACTTCTAGGAGACAGGGCTGGTTTAAACATTCAATGTGTGCAGCAAGAGGACACAGTGTCAGTGCCTACCAGCCCACATGTAACCCCACAAATTAGGAAAAAAAGATTACAGAGAAAGGTAGAAATGACATAACATATAAATAATTTAAAGACAAGTTCTCATCCCATGAAATGTGCTCACTATGACTTATTTAGAGTAACCATAATGTTTCTGGAAAGACAAGTTACTGTTTTTGCAGCATACGACTGGTGATAGTCTAATTTTTTTCTTCTACGTTACTTTATTTACTGCAGTGATTTCCTTTGTCTCCACAAATCCCACAAACAGACCAAAACCAATACAGTGTTAATCTCTCTCTTAACACTTTTCCCTCTTCCCCAGCCAGACTGCGTGGTCCATTGGTTCCTGCCGAGGACATAAATCTTTAAAAAAAAAAACAGCTCACAAATACCGTCTATAGTTTCATTTTTAAAAAGGCTGAGTAATTTCCTAAAACAGCTGGACGCTGCACAAGTGAAGTCTATGTCATGCAGGAATGAGCTTTATCAGGCTGTGGCTATATACAGGCAATTCTGTTAGAATGATTTCATTGTTGGTTTTGGTCTTTTTATAGGATTTGTTGACAGTGAGACAATCATAGCAGTAAGAGTGGAGTAACGCCAGCTTTATCCTTTAATGTTATTACTCAAAGCACCACAAATGTTTCGTTCACGTCCATTTGTTTTAGGCAGAAATCTCAGAGACAAATGCATTAAAACAAAAACTATCTGCATGGTAAATGAATGAGAGAATATGCTTTGTGTGATTTGCGTGAACTAGCCCTTTAAGCTCACCACGAACTGATCTCTGCGCTAAACACACTACAGATCTCTGCAGCCACTAAATAAATACAAAAACCCCATAAACCTGTTATTGCCCGAGTCTCAGTTGGACCATCATTGTATTATTGTGGTGCTCATTCCTGTGAGAGTGTAAAGAGGGGTTGGTTGAAGGGGGTGTGAGAGTGGGGGAGGGGATAGCGGCCACCAAGACAGCTGCTGCTCACTGGCTGGTTATTCAAACCATTAAGGCAGAGAAGGATTTATAGGAGGCCACATTATGTCTGTGCGTTTGTTAGGTTTCCTTCGCTCTACTGTAGCCTTGCAGTGAGTTAGTGGTGTCTGTAAAATATCTGCTACGGCTCAGTATTACAGATTTTAAACAATAACAGTGCGTTTGCCTCCAAGACAAAGAAATATAACAGAATGCACCGCAATTACCTGGAAAGGCAAAGGTAATTTCACATTTATGTGAGAATGTGTGTTTATCCGCTGGTGTTTCAGCAGCCAGACAAACCCCCCAACTCTGGAAGCCCCAACAGGGAGATGTGGACCAGAGATGTGGGAGATGATTCATCATGACGCATCCGGACGGATTCAGCAGCTTGACCGCGGTGAAGCCACATGCGGCCTCCGTTCTCTCTGCGAGAGGCAGATTCACCGAGAGCAAGCTCAGCTGGGAAATATGTTGTGTCATACCATGTATCAGCGATGCCGCCACGGGTCTGTTACCACTGTCTCTGACTCAATCATCATCATCATCAGCGCGAGCATCATCACAGCTACCATTAAGCCTTCAGTCGCTGTTTCCCACCTGCTAGTCTCAAAACATCCTTTATTGCCAGTATATGTCCTTTCCTTTATTGCAATAAACAACCAGCCCAAGGGAGGTTATAGATTTCCAAGAATTTCATCTTCTCGCAAAATGAATTCTGCTGTATATCTCACTGGAGGATGATCTCAATCTAATCAACCAGTAAGACCGTTTGCGAGTGAAGCTCCTGATGGCAACAACACCCATGATGATGGTGATGAAGTGCAATGGCTGCTTGTCTCCTCGGCAAGTCATCCAGAGCACATGAGTCACCGTGCCTGCAGTGTGCCCCACGTCTGCAGTCAGTCAGACATGCCTCTCAGCAACAGCCTGTCTCTGCCTCTGTCTCCATTAAACCCTGGTGGAAATTACCGAAAAGGAAACAAAATGCGAGAAAGTCGGCGCGCTTGTTTGCTTTATCTCTCTGTGTGTTCTGAGCTTAGAAAATTGCATTCCCTGCGTTTGTTTGGTGTGTTTCATCACACACATTAGGAAGGCGGCGGGAGGAGAAATGCGAGCTCATGTGTGTGCTTGTTCCCGAGGCCCCTTGTGTCAGTCTTTTTCACCTTCCAGCCAATTCCACTGAAATGAATTACCAGATATTGGGACCAGAACCTCGGGTAATTCAGTTTGGATGTGGCATTCAGGTGCTTGTTTCATCACACACATTCTAGTATTGCTTTCTCAAAAACAAAACAGCTGATCAAAGTTTTAATATTTGGCAGTTGACATTTTTTACATCCCTTATGCATTATTATTGTAAGTATTAAATCAGTGTCATCACTGCGCAGTATTGGTGGCCAGCAAATCCGATTCACAGTGTGGCAGTTCTCCACAGCACTACTGGACTTTCAAGCCTCCAAATTTGATCAAAGAGCCACGAAATTGCCTATGAAGTTACGTTTTGTCAGCTTTCATATGTCCTTGAAATCGGAGCCAAAATAAATCAAATTGAAAAGCTTTATTTTGTCAAGACTTTGTAGTGTCAGGCTCATTCCCTGTAACAAACCTATTTGTGTTTATGAGAGTTACCATCTCCAGGATTCGTGATATTTCAGTTTCTGTCTCACCTGGATGGAGCAGAGGAAACTGCATCCATCCCCGCTTAAATGGCAAGAAAGAAACTCGGCTAAAAGTCTCTGAGCAGAACGAGACTCCCCACGGTTCCTCTGTTAAAGAGTATTTCTATGAACAGCACACCACTGTCACCTCTCACATAGTCACTTGAGGTTATTTGTGTTCTGGATAATAGAAAGAGTTTAAATATTGCGAAAGCACCCAGCAGGGCAGTCAAATGAGATTAGAAATAATAGCTTTTACACATGCCTCTTAGTGAGAGGGGGTGGAAAAGATGTCTGATAAAATCATATTGGGGATTTCTTAGGGAAGAGTGAAGGCTGACCTCATGTTTAAATGATTCACTGTTTCCATTGGATGTGTTTCCAATACTTTTGGTCGTGAAAAGAGGCGATGAGATGTCTTTATTTTGTCCTCTGTGCAAATGTGTTTGTTGCTAAGTCTGGGTTGAACTCCCAGGAGCTCAGACAGCTGCTGCCATGCGGTTCTTTCCAGCCTGAGTATTACTCATCTCTTTCATTCCTTGTTGTGTATGTCAAGGCTGAACGGTGATTACAGCCTGACCCTAATGATATTTGTAAAAGGTATTCGGTGCCAATACAAGGGCTGTACCAAGATGATGGAATGCAGCTTCTGACAGAAAAATGGATTCATTCCTCTTTAACTGATAACATTCAAAAATACTGCTGAAATGTAGCTAAAGGTCAATACTAACATGATTCCTCTTTAAATTAAGGTCAGAAATATAATGTGTTGATGGACCAGTTTTCTGATTTCTGGCTCCACGGTGGCTCCAAAAAGAGGAGCAGCCTCAGTAGTGTGGAATAAACTGTGGCGTCCTGAATGTTTTACGAACAGCCCCGGACTTGTCAGACTCTTTTAGTGACTTACTGCTCAGAGGGAACTCATTCAGCGGCTCCTCTGGCAGCAGCACAGCGTCTCTCCGTCTCCTTTTTTACTAATTTGTCATATTGTAAAGAATATCGTTATCGCAAAAATACCCTTAAATATTGTGATATTATTTTATATTGCCCATCCCTATCATCAGGGCATGTAGATTTCTATGTTCTAGTCTAAGTCTTGTCAATAGACTCTTGTACATTATAACACTATTCATAAATACAGAAATAAACGTCATGCTATCCTAAGTTCCTTGAGGCAACATGTCCAAACTGAATGCAACGCAAGCGAGCATCAGTGACAAAATCAGTCTGATTGCATTGTTTTCTATGAAACTTTTGTTGGACTCCCTGTTCTTGTCGCTAGCTTTGATAGCTTTAGAGCTACGTATTCAAATTAGTTTTATTCACGTAACCATAGTGGATAGAAAGGTGCATAAACTGCATTTTTCCTTTTGCTGATTTCCTGAAAATTTGGTTTAATGTGTGCTGCCCAACTTCACTCAATTTATTCACATTACCAATGTTTACTTATCAAAAAAACTCATCGTGTGAATGTTTTGTAAAAGCACCAATAGTGAAACCTAGGATATGATCACAGTATAGGTATCAAGGTATTTGGTCAAAGATATTGATGTTAGATTTTCTCCATATCACCCAGCCTTAAGTTGAAATGAGAACTATACAGTAGCTCCTCATTTCACTAGAAAAACCTAAATGAGGTGGCAGCATGCTGAAGAGAGATCACCATGCAGCTGAAAGTTTCTGGTAAATGACCATCACTAGTAACAACCTACTTGCTGTTGGCTATATTGTATGTCATTTCCAGTAAATGTCACAATATAAAACCTGTGTTTTCTGTTCCAGAGGTACAAACATAGGAAGATTACAAGTGCTCATTCATCTTTGAAGTGGTTACAGTTCCAGTGTAATCTTGAGCGCACAGCTGATATGTACATGGTTTGTTTACTAGCATAACAGAATTGCTTATTTAATGGATTCAGTGTAGACAGAGAAAATCTAAACAACATATTCTCACTCTGACCTCGTCACATATTGCCCCTTGGTCATGGACTTCCCACATCTACATATGATGTGCTAGGTAGCCCTGGTGCATCTGTTGTTGATGTTCTGCATTGTCGTTTTGACATAAATGTACTTCATCAGTACAACACAGCCAACTGATGCGTTTTTCCTTAAACAACGAATGCACGTAGTAAGATTTAGCCAACACGCATGTGGTTAGAGTTAGAACAAAACAACAGGGTTAGACTTTAGATTCATACAGGAAGTGAACACCGGCTGGTGATTGTTGGACCCATCCACCATCACTCCCACTCAGTCTTTTCGCTCCCTTTACTTAGGTTGTTGTCCCATTGCGTTTTCCCCCGGGGCTGTTATGAGCTGTTACATGCTGACAGTGCCCGGCGGTGTATCATGCCAATAAAGGACGGCTTTTTTGTTGGTGTTTGATGCAAAGTCACCGCCAAAGTGCTGATATTCGACGACTTCGGAATAAAACAGGGATGGAGTGACACATTTTCTATCACCCAGCAGTGGTTGCTCCACCACAAAGTGTAGGCGGAGCTAACACAACAGACTCATTCTTCAACTCTTGTGTGTGAAGCTGTGTACCATTTTTTCCCCAGGAGATCTAAAAATACACCTGCAATTTACACGTATTGCCATAGGTGTCGCCAAAGAGAAACAAACGAAGATCTTCAGGATTGTAACTTTAAAGATGCTATGTTGCAAAATCATCACCTATATCCAGTATTTGGCCCCGCAATTACAAAAAAAAATAATTTTGTCGGTATTCTTGATAGCATTTAAGAGTTTTTCATTTCCTGGAAGCATATATAGTAATTCACATCCAATTAAACTTTTTCTCGAATTATTACGTCCCTCCTATAAATTGACTATAAATATAATATATATTTTTATTTAATGTTCTGCCAGTTACAGACAGGCATACAGGACGTAGGAGCTAAGTTACAGTTATGGGTTGCTGCTGTGTTTTTGGTAATGCTAACCCTCAGGGTGACCACTGATTATGTTGCAGAATTATACTAACCCACTGCCAATGCCAAAAATTCTCTTTACCTCTGGATTGTTTAAGTTTATTTAACATACAGAAAGCCAGCCAGCAACTCTTAAGCACTCTCAAGCAAGCATATTTTTTCCCCCTGTGACATTTTGTTGGCATTCCCATAAATACCGACTGTGTCTATGTAATGTCAGAGTGGCTGTTACATTAGTAGTGGCTATCGCAACACCCTAGCTTCCTTTTTTAACTGGAGACATGTAAATGTGTGGAATCACATAGCACTCTGCTAGCCGAATCATGGGGACTTAAACCACAGTTTGATGGCTAAACCGAACCACAGGTGATGCATAATATACGCCCACTGTGCACCCCCACCATCTTCCTACGACTTGAATATGGTTTATAGCACGTGCTTCATTTAACAATGATCATATGGCAATTAGGTCTCCATCAAAATGCATTGAGCAAAACAAATCAGTAGAATATAAATGTAATTTCTTGGAGACACTACTTAATTGAATCAGTTTATGATGATTTTGTGTTATAGAATATCACCAGCATCATCCTTAAAACCCCCATTCTTTGAATTTTCTCACCTCTACAAGGTTACTTTGACACAAAAATCCCCAAAGCCAGAGTGTGGAAGTTTTCACCTAACCAGAACTAAACTCTGACAGAAATATGATGTTACAGAGCGCTTAAATGAACTCATATTTTTTTCAAGTCTGGTTTGATATGGACTAACATCATGTGAATAAATAATGCAAAACCCCCTCATGTCAATGACACAGAGCAGGCTAAATTTACCACCACCACTGAATGTTTTTCCTAGGCTACAGGGGTTCCTCTAAGTTCAGATGACTAAAGCTGATCTGTGTCCTTTGCCGAGATCAGAAGGAAAAACATTATTATACGTATTAATCTGCTGTAATCTCTGCAAGATATTTGACTCAACAATCAGAAGGAGACATCAGCACCTGACTCCACAGAGAACAGTGCTGCCTCAGCACCTCAGCAAACAGGGGCTTTCGATCGAAGCTGCCACACTCCATCGTCTCCGTCATACCTCTCTGTGCTTGGGAGGCTGCTCTTTTCACATCAGTGGATGAATGGAAAAATTGAAAATTTCTGTTGCAATACTCGATAGAATGAATAAATCGCGTCACGCGTCGACTAAGCTGAGCTCAAAGACTTATTTGAGGGGAAACAGAGGAGTTTTCGTCTTTGAAATACACATTTGATTTATGAGGGCCTGCTTGTGTTTGTAGCTGTTTCTTGTGGAAAAGGTTTTCTTGAAGAGGTCCCGTCTCTGGAGAAAACCAATAGAGCTGAATCCTGTTGTGCTGGACAGGATGCCATATATCAGCTTACTAGACAGGGTCACCACCCATTTTCCCATAACAGTGCACATACACACACACAGTTTCCACATAAGAGCATACAATACAATACAATATTGTATTATTTTTATTTTTTATTTTTCTAATCAATTTTAGCATTTTAGTCGTCTTTCAAGGACAAATGCTTAATATTTTCTGGTTCCACTTTCTAAAATGTGAGGATCTGCTGCTTTTCTTTATTATATATGATAATAAATTGAACATCTTTAAGAGACCTTTGAGACTGAGACCTTTCTTGAACTTCTCGGTTGCCGTTAGCTTATGGACTGATTTTCATGTACTTGGGACAAATTTTCATGGAAAATCCAAAGGATGCCTTTTCTTAGCATCTCGTCGCAACTTGAATTCAGTATGGACAAGACTGAGCGCTAGAGCACTGGGGCTCTGAACCTAGATCGTTCTCGACTGCCTGTGTCTCCACCAGATCAGCAAACTTTCTGTTGCTGCCTTTATACTGGTTAGACTCAGTGCTGCCACTGGCCACCAGCCCGCTGTTATACCTGGGACTGGTTGAATTTGAGATGCTACAGCCGTAAAAGCTCAGCAGCTGCTGTCAACTCTAGTGTCAGGAAGTAGTGTGGTGGGGGTGAAGCAGGGTCTGCAGGCTGAGCTAGCTTATTCTTGTTTCATTTCTGGTCTGATAGTAAATTCAGTGCCCCATAACATAATTTCAGTGCCCCCAGATGATGAAAAGAATTCTAACGTTACAGTAGGCACTGTCATGAGAAATATATCAGGATAAAGCTCTGGGTAGCCCTGCACTAACATGATCAACTTTTCCGTATTTATCAGACTGAATATTTACAGAAGAAGGGAAAGAAATCTGTCGACTGCGATTGGTTTGTAACGTGACTCCTGTCTGACTGCTGAGCATGGCCTCTTCCTGTGTCTGTCCTTTCAAAGTAAATTCCCACATGGTCCCGTCATCTAAGTTGTGATTTATTTCGACAAGTCGCAGCTTCTAATAGAGTTTTATGTTTGTTTTTTTCTGGGGGGGTTTCTAAGCGACCATTGAAATCTTGCCGACTAATGACCTTTCTGGTCGACTAATGTGTGGTTGGCTATTAGGGGGCAGCCCTAATTGTTGGTTCCTCACATGTGAGAATTTGTTGCTTTTCTTGAAGTTTGAACATTTGGTCAAACACAATTATTTGAAGACGTCACTTTAGGCTCTGGGTTATTGTGATGGACAATACTATTGCATGACATTTCATAAACCAAATTACAAATTTAAACAAACTATTTACGAGATCAACTGCATAAGACAGTAAGCATTAGCTGCAGCCCTGTGGCAAAAATTCCTTTTCCAGTGGCTCATACTCACCCACATATAACTTGAGCTTTTCAAAACCAAACATTGTGCCAAAAAACATCATCATCATGAATGTGTTCCTTTGCTTTAAAACGAAGTGATGAGGAGGCTTTGTGTTGCGTCGCAGAAAACTGAAGGCTTGCTCATTCATTTGTCCTCACAGGCTGACGTATTTAACTGGCTTCGGTGAATAGAAACGGTCTCATTGTCAGCGTTTTAACCTTGAAGATCACTCTCTTTCAAGATTTTAATTGTGTGTTTGTTGAAAGCATAGAATGAAAAAGGCACATTTGAGTTTCCAAAGTACAGACTGTACAGACTCTAGTGAGAACCTCGAGGAAAGGGGGAACTTGACTGAATGTATAACTTAGAGAAGATAATGTTGTATTTTCCTCTCTGATATTATATGAGATACTCCCCCTGCATTTACAGTGCTCCTTTGGCTGTTTCCGTGGTTACAAATACATCCATTTCCTTATTTATTGTCATATCCGACAATAATTGGCAACAGGGCTTTGCTAATAGAGCGATGTTGTTATTGGCGATGTCAATTTTGTAGGTTACTGCCGGAATATATTAAAGAAACATTTTTGCAAAGGAAATGTTCACATGTCCTAACGCTCACAAGTGCTATAATGAGGATAAACAAAAAGTCTTTCTCAATACTCTGTGTCTTCCTGAGGAAAATTTTAAACATGCTGAATGCCAGGAAACAACCCTCATTGGTTTGGGACTGACGGTTTTAATGAGCCGACAAAGGAATTCAAATAGCAACCGAGACACAGACGTGAACTGAGAGATGGCTGGAGGTAAACAGAAGTACATATCATTTGCTGCCATTTGCATTTTGTGGTGGTTTAATGAGATTTTTTAAATGGCACGGTCATGTAAATAAACCGTGGACTCTAAGAGGGTTATAATGAAGTAATTATTCGAGAGTAATGGAAACCTGTCAGTCAAATCTGTATTATTTTCAGCCGCTGCTTCAGTATTTCCTTGCTCATTTTACAGGCAACAGCAGCCCTGTGCTGTTAGTTCAGTCGCCACAGACGCATCTTGAGGAGTATATTTTTGTGATGTTTATGTTTGAAGTGAGGGAGACCACATAGAGGCTTTTGAAGTGATGCCGAGTTGTGAATTCTGCACTACGTTGCTGTGTGCCAGAGCGTGGATGCACGTTATTTTTCATTCAGCTCACTTCAAATCTTGTGCTCAGTGTTTCAGGGTGTGCACCACAGGGGATCACATTTCCTCTGCTTCATATGAAACAGTTTGATGGCGTATCCGGTTTTTGATATCCTCACCTTTGCATACCCTTATCCTGCTGGTGGAATTCATGCTCAGAGGACGTGCGCACTTTGTTGTGCAGTTTTAGCTTCAAAGTCACATTTTCATCTTGTGATTGTCGTCTTCCCGGAGAGAACAGAATAAGGAGTAAATGAGGAATGTTTTCAGTGGCACAGCGGCGGCAGAGCTGTGTGGCTATTTCCGCCAATCAATATCCATTTCCATGCAAATAAGTGTGATTAAAGCTGATTTCACAGGCACAAGACCTCTTCGGTGTTCTGGTCACAGATCAAACATAGATAATTGGTTTAACGCAAAAGATTTGCACATTGCATTGAGGGATTTACAACAGCACGACGACTGCTCGGCCCTCACATCTAACCATGGAGAAATTAACACGGTTCTGATGGGTTAACACACTGCAGGATCACGCCTCTCTGAACAGAGATACCCCAGCAGAGTGACTAACAACAACCATTTCATTAAAGCTCACGCCCTGCACGAGGAACCTAAATTGGATTTTTTTTTAGGTCTGAGATCACAAGAGATTTTCAAAGAGCATAAGGTCATGAAGCCCGTGAATTTCTCAACGAAAATGTAATATGCAGATTGAGCATGAAGATAACTTCCATTACAGAGGACTGTGTGTACTTATAGGGCACAGCGAGCTATTATATCTCTAAATGACAAGTAAAGTGAGAGCAGGTGCTGAGTCTATTGTGCACAGCAGCGCATAAAATTGGACAAGCTTAAGTTGTTCATAAAGGGACACTAGTGCTCAGCGGGGAGTGAAAAAGTTAACTTTTACTTGTTGTCTTGAACAAAACCAAAAGCATCTGATGATTTTTATCACAATTGAAGCGCTGATACAAGAGCTGATGAAAATATTTTGAAGTTGTTACACTTATTTTCATCAGCAATTAATAGACTTATTGAAAAACATTATTTTGTCTGTGTTTAGTTTATTAGAGAAAAAAGTGAAAAATGCAAATCAGAAATTCAACTGTCATCTTCAAACTGCTTCTTTTTTTCCAAACTACTAAAGAGACTACTGTCACAGTAAAACAAAATAAAGTACTGTTTTAATTAAGTAAAATAAAAGTAGTTATAAAATAATCTAAATAAAAGTACTATTATAAAACAGTTAAATACAAGTACTGTTAAAGTATAATTAAGTATCTTATTGTTTAAATTAAGTTAAATAAAAGTACTGTTAGTAAATTAAGTACTGTTAAAATAAAATTAAATAAAGTACTATTAAAACGATTTCGAGTTACGAACAATCAAATAAAAGTACTGTCATAATAAATTGAACAAAAGTTCCTTTATCATACAGTTAAATAAAGGTAGTACTGTTATAATAAATTAAATTAAAGTGCTATTATGGTAAAATTAAATAAAATTACTATTATAACAAAATTAAATAAAAGTATTGTTATATTGAATGAAATAAAAGTACTTTCATAATAAACTTAAAGTACTCTTACAATAAAAAATTAAAAAGTGCTATTATAACAAAGCTAAATAAAAGTACTGGGATAATGAAATAAATCAAAGCACACCCACTGGTCGTCTCAGGCTGGAAGTGTTGATGGTTTGTAGTGAATTTCATGCTTCCGGTCAACAGTTAGATGTTAGCAGAAAGTTAATCTGTTACTGCGATGTCATTAAACGTGAGAATATATTCACTGTGAGCTAAAAATTAACTAGCAGCTCTCCATTTCATATATTAATAATATGTGCTAAACCCACTGGTGCTCCATGGTTACAATTGCAATTAAATGGTCGCAATCTGGAGCCCTGAAGACACACCATCGCCAAGGGGATAGTGGTCTAGATGCATGTGATGTATCATGTCTGAGTCTTGTTTGTGTGTGTGTGTATCTGTGAGAGGGAGTGTTGAAACACCAGGTCTCATGTCATGACTCAGAAAAATGATGTGACAGTTTATACTCAATGTTAGCAGTATATTTGCATGTACATCCGACAGGAAACAAGCCTGGATACATTGAGTATAATCGACATATCTCCCATCCCTGCAGTGATATAAAACCAAGGAAAGCAGCAAATCCTCACATTACAGAAGCTGAAACAAGCACTTGTAAATCACTTATCAAATGCTGATGAGTTTTCCATCTGTCCAGTAATCGATTCATTGTTTCGCCTCTTGGAAATTCAGGTTTAACCTAAATACACTTCACCATCTAAATTCAGTGTTTGAATCAAACATGCCGAGACAAATGCAAAGTGACTTGGGTCAGTAGGGTGACAGACAGTAATGCATTCATGGAGCCATATACTGTAACCTTAGATTATAAGCAGACGGCACGTTGAATGAAAGAAAGAGTCCTGAGGTTAACGATTTAAGAAAATGCAGCCATTCATTTTCATACAAGAGCCAAAGTCAACCTCTGTGCAACCTATTAGTCGATCAAATTACAGTAGAAATACATTTTTGCTGGACTTAAGTTATGAGGCCTGTCAAACGTTGATCTATTAAATTAGAGAGACATACAGCTCTGTGTAGTTAAGCATTCCAGCTGAATTGTCAGAGTGTTTGGACGTGCGTCTGTGCTTCTCCTCGGTCGTAGAAATGGAAAAGGGGGATATTGTCTAACTGGGCTCCAGTCCACTGGTCTGGAGTGGGAACACAGGTGAGTAAATCTGCACTGGAGCAGCGGCTGAGTCAAAATGGCTGTGAGGCTGATGGTGGTGGAGATTAATTGAATGGCCGGTGTCCAGGTCGCTGTCTGCCCGGCTGTGTGGCTGCTTGTCCGGGTTCCCAAGCTGCAATCTGTCAGTCACAGACAGCGGGACAGCTGCTCCGTCCAGGTGCCAACCTGTGTTCCTCTGCCAAGGGAGTGACTTCACATCCTCCATTAACACTGGGTCCTATTCATTCACAACTGGGAGAATATATCCAGCAGGAGGGATGGGAGGATCAGGCAAGAGTTAAGAAAAAAGAGAAGGGAAGGAAATGGAAAGTGGACAGAGAGCATTCATCACCAAAAATATTGGCAAAAATACATATTGTGCTCACTTGCACCTGTAAATGGAAAATACTGGTTAGGCAGGACTCTACTGAACATACTGAGGAGTTAACAAGATTAGGGCTGCAACTAATAATTATGTTCATGAATGATTCATGCAGTTTTGCCTTTGAAGTGGAAACAACTTTTTTAACTTTCCTCCCTTAGTGTTTCCAAGTGGTTTTATTGTTGGCTCCGCTGTCACAAAGACAACTGGATTACCTTCCGTTCTCCTCAGAGTCTAGCAGGCTGAAGTTTCCAAAGTAGCAGAAATGGCGTGCGGTTGTTTCACCGTCCACCCTTTCCACTACTGGGGATATTAACTGTAAAGAACTTACACTGATACTATTTGGTAACTGGGAATAGCGACCAATAGGGGTAAAACAAAAGCACTATCCTCTTCCTGTTTAGGTTGTGCAATGTTTGGCATACGTCCTTTGTGCCGTAAATCAATCTTTTATTTTCCCAGGAAATCATACCCAGCGAAAGACAGAATTGCATAGTGGAAGTGAGGCTTATAGGAAACCAATCTCAACACTGATGGTGTCAATCTACAACCATTACACTGTGCAATTAACATTTACTTGACAGTGAAAGTTAAAGCCAAAGAACTTGTCTATTTCCACAATAATGACTTAATCACTAGTTTCATCACAATGCGATATTGTATAGATTCTTTAGACAATATTTGGCAATGATACAATTTCGATTCAGTTGACCTTTCACTAAGCCCCGCCCCTTTGCGATGGTCCAACAAGCTGTCGGAGCTTTCAGCTGTCGAAGATAAGAACAACACATAATATAATTGTGAACAATTGTAACCAGTAAAGTTTATTTTAAATTGACTCCATTAACATGAACAAAACAACACATGGGGTAAGTCAACCTTCAGTCTGGCTGGAAGAAATGTTTTCATTTTCACACAAACCATCATCTTTTTCCTAAAACTTATTCCTAAAACTTGCCTTCAGGGCTTTCTGGCTTAAAGCCCTGAAGGCAAAATTCTCCCAACAGTCATAAAACATGGATTACCAACAAGATCATTTTACAAAAGTGTAAAATTCGGCTCAATGATAACTGTCAAGGTTCAAATACTGTGCTTTTTTTCAGTCACTCATTATTAGCTTAAGCACTTGTACATTACATGAATTTGCCTAGCACCTAGTGAACTTTTTCTCTATTCATAGCTTTAAAAAGTACATGTATCATTTAAATCGCGTCTTTAAAATGGCAAAGAACTGTGGATAATGGCCACTTAAAAATGGCTTAAGGATACATCTTCATATAGCTTTTTGGTCCAACCAGCAAAGCAATGTATGTCACCAGTTATATAAAACAACCAGTTTAAGGTGTTAGCAGTGTATTGTCTTTTGATTGACTAATCAATTAATTGGCCTCATTATTTCAGCACTAAAGACACTGACTCATGCATCATGCCCATTTAATTCACATTTTTTGGCTTAAACTTCACAATCGCAGTTGAAGTTCAGTCGAAGACAATGACCTCTGACAGATGTGAATCCCCTGGGGATGATAATTAAAAACAGCTCAAATTAGAAACCACCACAGGGAGTTACTTCTCATCATCATCACAAACGATGTGTCAGGTTTTGTCCTGACATTTTGGTTTTATTTTAAATCTGAGTGAGTAATGCAGGGAT
This sequence comes from Epinephelus awoara, assembly GCA_035609425.1. Lineage (NCBI taxonomy): Eukaryota > Metazoa > Chordata > Actinopteri > Perciformes > Serranidae > Epinephelus > Epinephelus awoara. The sequence continues at coordinate 25,161,261 of CM069313.1, forward strand.
ACGATTTTATAAATCTAGTACTCAGAACTGGCTGCAACCTTAAAATGAAATACCCCATACTGTACCAACACACACACACACACACACACACACCTCGTCTCTACTGAGCATTATTGTGATGGCTTGCTGTTTCACACTCATTCAGGTGTTGTAGCAGCAGCACTCACAGCAGCAGCACGCAGTCTGCTGACTGAAACAGACATGGGCACATGTCCAAGGTCATTATTCTCCTCCAAGCTGCTGTTTCCAAAACACAGGTTCTTGCACACTTCCTTCTCTGATTAAAAAAATTGCCATTATCTCCCTGTCTTTATTCCTGGGTAATAACACAGTTAATGGTTTGATACTATCAAGATATTGCAGACAAAGTTGGAATGAAAACAAAGTCTAACTGCACAAATTTTCTTAATTTGCCTCCTGCGAATCCTTTTGAAGTCTTTTTTCAAAGTAGATTTGCTTGTCGGTGTTTTGTGTGAAATTAAAAAAGAACAGAACTTTGTGCAGGTGCGTCTAAAGTAGCTTTTAACATGCGATTCTTCATCTTCAAAAAATAAACTGAAGAAGAGAAAATGTCTACATGGAAAAAGTTTCAGTTTTGGAGTCTCCAAACACCAACACTTCCCACAAACCTCAGTTAAAAGAAATCTTTGCAACCTGTTTTTACATTTCTAGGGTAGGACAAGGACAAATATAAAACGCCTTTCACACACAACTCTGCTCCTGAGATGTTCACATGACCCCATGCAGAAACATTCTCTGCATGGGGTCATGTGTGAATGGGAGCAGTGAGCGAAGTTCAGGCAAATCTTTACGGCCAATTAACATTTCAGGGAAATGCCGGAACTGCTGATTTGTGAATAAAGCAGTGACATTTCAGAGACAAGCTTGTAAAGGGTTACGTCCGTAGGAGGTTTTAATGTGGAGCGAGCAAACCTATCACAAGACTCCACTGATGACGCACTTGCATCTAGAACTTGTTTACGGTTTAGCATTTACGCTGATGCTTTCACTGTTGATTTTTTTGCAGACAAGACAAACATTACAAAAATAGGTCCTTACCTGCTGCCACCATGCTCCTGAACATATTAATAGATGTCTTCCACTGTGTTCGCGTCATAGATGTATGATAATTACTAGATACCAGATCCCAACACAGCACCTGTTCAGCCCAATGGAGTTTCTTGCCTGGTGCCTACGCCAAAAAAGTTTCCAGCTTCTGGATTTACTTCCTGGGTATACAACTCACTGAATATGCGCAGTACTGTTTCTCTCGCTGGCTCCAACTGCGAGTGTCTGCTCAGCTCAAAGACTTTTCAACTGGAAGGAAAGTTTTACAAAAAGAAAAACTCCATGGATCAAATATTCACAATAAAAAGCGTCATAATTTACCTTGTTTGCAGTTCCAGGTGTCCTGTCAAGAGTTTGTTTTACAGCAGCGGTTGTCGCAGTACCACCATCGTCTGGACTGTCCCTTACCCTTAGTTAGTTGTATCATCTTGCGTTCAGTCTTTATGCTAAGCTAAGCTAAGCTAAGCTAATGGCGCCACTCCTGGTTCTAGCTTTATATTTAGCATATAGATATGAGAGTGGTATCAAGCTAAATCGTGGGGCCTTTTCACACCTACCTCGTTTGGTCTGGACTTTTGGACTTTTCAGTTTGATTCGAACTGAAATTATAGATGTGAAACCTCCCCCGGACCTAATGGATGAGCTTTGGTCTGATGAGAAGAGGTGGCCTTGGTTCGGATCGAAGTGAACCATGGTCTGGTTTGTTTTTGCTTTGGAAACACTTTTAGGATGGTTCAGACTTTTGGACCAAGTACTGTAGTACTTTAAGAAATAATAATTAGGGTGCTTTCACACCTGCCCTGTTTGGTTCGGTTCGACCAAACTCAAGTTCATTTGCCCCCTGAGTGCGGTTCGTTTGGGCAGGTGTGAACACAGCAATCACACTTAGGTGTGCACCAAAACAACTGGACTGAGACCTTCTTGAAGAGGTGGTCTTGGTCTAGTTACAACCTGGTGCGGTTCATTTGTGGTGAGAACGTGTTGGGACCTGGATGTGAACCAACTGCAGTCACATGACACATTGTTTGGGTTAAACATGGGCATGTTACAGTCCTGGAGGATTATTAATGTGCACCTCCTCCTGTACTGCCTTAATATGCACATTCAACACATCCAATGCATCAAAACATTGTTTTCTAGTTGGAGCCGCGCCTCGTTTTCAAACTGTATGGTTTGACTAAAATGAACAATGACAGCAATATAGTCCACGATGAGCAGCGCTAAAATCATCTGCCAATCAGCAGCCTTAGTGTGCTTGCATAAGTGCAATGTGAAAACAAAACTAACTAGATCTGATGTATACAGTGCAGCAAAAAGATGAACCTTGGTTTGGACTTTAAGGTGTAAAGAAAGCTTGGAAAGAAAAATGTTTGACTATTCCTTTAATACTGTGATATGATGTGTTACTTCTGCAAAAAGCGCAATTCCACATTTTTATACTGCGATACATTGCTCCATCCCTGTTATTATTCTTCCTCTTTAATTTCCCCGCCCTTGTTTCATCCCTTTGTCATTTCTCTGAACTGCTGTATGTGTAGGCGAAGCCAATCGGATCCGGCCGCTCATTTTCTTTTCATAGCTCTGAGCCGAGAGAGTCCTTTCAACCAATTAGCGCAGACAGCAACAGCCTCCAACATGAGCCGGGAGGAGGGCATGTAAAAAAGATTTACAGCTTTTAGAGCCAAATCCACCCTCACGTCTTATCTCATCCCCCGGGGCTTTGGCCACCATACTGCGTAGCCAAAGGCTTTATTGCCGGATAATGGCCGGTCCAAGCTGCTTTCATGGGGGAACAGTGGGATGATGCCTGCTGTGTCTGACTGTGAGAAACTGGGGCATAAAGTTCAAAGTGGGCTCAGGCTCTGCGTCCCACAACATGAGCAGAGCGGGCTCAAACTCCCCACAACTGCCTCACATTTTCCATGGGAGAGTGACTCAGTGTACATATACACATTAAAGCTGTTTGTCAGCACTTCAGCGGTTTTAAGCGGGGTCGCTATTCTACTACCGATATTACTTGAATTAAATGTGATGAATTGCACTCTAAACTGCAACCACATCTGTCACTTGTCCCTCCTCTGTGCTGTTACCCTCTTTGTTTTCTGCCGTTTATCACCAAACATGGGTTTCGATTTCATTTCCGCTGCGTGCTAAGCAGTCGATCTGTCTGCGATTCTTATCCTGACGCATAACGCTGCTGCCGGGGAATAATTCACTTTTGTTTACAAGTAGACAGGAGACAGTGTAAATTAACTGCAACCAAAACTGCAGTCTTAAAAGATGAGCTTGGTCACAGTCACATTTTCAACAGACTACAGGAGTTAAATGCTACATTTTGCGTTGAAGAAGTAGCAGAGAGGGAGTACAAGAGCTCTATCTATAGTGAAACCCTGAGAAGTAAATTTAATAGACATTTTTTAATCCTTATTAATGAATCAAGCTGGCTAAGCATATATTCTGTATTCATTATAACAGGCTAGTTGTTGCAAAAGCCAAGCAGAAGCAAACTGGTTAAGAAGGTAATCTCTGCAGGGTTTTAATTTGCTGTGTATTTATTTATTAAAAATGCCTTAAATATACACTATGCAGGATTTTCCTTAAAGTAATCCCCCTCAATCATCATTTATGGCTCACTAGAAGTGTGTGGCGGTGTTTTTATCTGCAGAGTCTCTGCCTGTATTTTCTTTCTTTCTTCTTTTGCATTTATGGGTATAGTGTGCGGAAGAGGTCAGGACCTCAAAAAGTAGTAACCAGGGGTCTCATTTATAATCATTGCGTACGCACGAAACAAGACCCAACAGACACTTACGCCACTTCTTATGGGAAAGTTGTGATCTATAAAAATAGATCTGATGGGAGAAACTGTGATCCATGCTTACGGACATTTTGGAGACGAGAAATTGGCGACACAGATGGTGAGGTGGAAGCCTGATTGTACAAATTGTCGAATATCTTTTGGTGCACAGCATTTTTGGCTTTTGTTCGAACGTTCATTTTCAGTATGAATCCTACTCACAGTTTCATAAATTAAAACCCAGGAGCATCAAAGCTACGAAAATCGCGGACACGGCGCTGAAACTAGAAGGAAAACGCAAATATAGAGAGATGAAACACCAAGCAGACAAAGCTTGTTCCAAAACGAAAATGAATCTGGGGTTGGCTTTTACTTTCACTAGCAATTACTGCGTAGTATATCTTTAAATATCTGCCATAACTTGGTGGGAGACATGTCCCGTCCCATGAGACTATTATTATTTGCAAGACGATCCTGAACAACTTGTCTTGAAGGAGTTCAGTACTATCTAAATGAGTTACGATACATGAAAGCAGTGCATAAATATGTCATTGTGATTCTGGTTTTAATTTCTTTATGATTATTATTATTTAATCTGGTATTTCCTGTTCTTTTTCTTTCCTTGGTGTTTTTGTCTTTAGTATTACTCGTGTTGGATATTTTAGAGCTGTTTCTCTGTTTGTAAATTGATGATAAGCATATACAGCTTCTTTAATTTCTAGTGTGAGATGGTTCCTTATACGAGCCCTTGGGGGGTTTTCATCCCACCTACACATTTTTTTTACATTACTGCATTTGTTTATCTTTTGGTTTATTTTTTCATATGCACAATAAAGAACTAAAGGACGTGCAAAGGTAATGAGACAGGAGGGACCATATTTATACACAACAGAACTCTTACTTTCATTGTGGATGTTAAACCAGGTGAAAGAAGGCAACATTTAGACATGCTTTTCTTTAGACAGACTATTCAAGGGATAAAATGGAAGACGTAATGTCTGGTGATCATTTTCATTCTCGACACCACATGTCTGCCAGTAATAACGCTGCACTGATTAGTCAATCAGGAGATTCATTGACAACTATTTTGATAATTGAACAATCATAAGCAAAAAAGCCAAACATTCATTGGTTTCATGCTTCTTAAATATGAGATTGTCTTTGTCAAACATGGAAATAAACTGAACAGCTTTGTGTTTCTGGATGAAACATACCGATTCAAGACGTCACCTTTGGCTCTGGGAAATTACAAAGGACATGTTTTACTATTTTCTAATATTGTATTGATAAAACTAATGACAGGTTAATCAGGAAGATAATGGGCAGATGAATCGAAAATGAAAATAATTATTACTTGCAGCTCTAGTCAGTAAGGCCATCCACAAACCTTTTGGTCCGATACCTACTTCATTATGCAAACTTAAGCCCCGTTTCCACCAACCACTTTCTGTATGATACCTTTGGCACCATAAAAATACTCTTAAATGTGGGCGGGGTTGTTGTCACTCACTGCTCCGTCCAGCGCTCACTATATTTCCTCATTACTGGTGACACAGATGGAAGTCTGCACCTCGTTTATCATCCACAGAACGAGGCTGCACCCCGACATTTTCGCAACAGAATTCTCAGGCAAGCTCAGGGGTTAAGTGTTGCCAGAGCCCACAGGAACGACGCTCCACGGCGCTCTTTTTTTTTCCGGCAAGTGAGGATTAGAATATATGCAATTCACATAACCCCGTCATAACCCTGTAGTACCAGATCTGTGTGCTAGGTACCCCAACAGAGGGGGGACCAAAAATGGGCACGGTACAGAACAGTTCCATTGGTACCATCCACAACTTTTTACTGTGGAGACGGGAAGAAATGTACCGAACTGAACGGAGCCATACTGCTTGGTGGAAATGGAAAACTTTCAGACAAGAGATGCAGCTCAAAGTTCTTAATATTAAAAGACAAAAACAACTGTGAATGTTTAGAGAAGGAGCAGACCATTTGAGATACATCTAAAAATAGAGGGGCAGTTTAATAGTAAGTCATAACAGTTTAGTCCAGTGCCAGACTTTCATTTTTAAATGACAGACCACTGAACAAGACAGCAGATCCTTTTAGAGACTGAAGCTTTTATTTTGACCACTTATAGTACAAGATGTGACACTTGAAACAGAACAGACGAGAGTATTGGTGCAGAGGAGTCTCTTTTTTGTTTTGAAATGTATAAGCTGTTAGTGAAGCAACTATATGTAATTACACACAGTATGATGGCTTTCTTTCCTTTGATGGAGGACATCAGAGTGTGGGATCGATCAGCGGTTTCAGTTGTGCTGCAGTGGCCCGTTATGGCGCGTTAATGGAAATATCATCTCGACCGTACGGGGCGGCGCACAAACCTGTGAGGGGCTCTCTTGCCTGTCAGTGCGATTTCAACTATAAGAAGATGTGGATTTGAAAATTCTCTATGCTCATGTTTTTTCAAATGTGGAAAGTATGAAGGCCGCATTCCACTGGAAACTGCTTTCTGGTCAGCGCTGGTGCCCTCTGAGGTCGCCAAGTGGTTTTTTTTAGCAGCCGGCACAGAATGTCTCACAACATCTACGCAGAGTTTCCTGCTCAAAAGGTCACTGTTGTGTTTTGCAGCTGTAATGGCAACTGCGCACTTATGCAATTTCCAAAAACAAAGTTGTTGGATGTGACAAAGGAAGAAGTTCGAGGAGGAGACAAATTGTCGACAGACTCGGCTCGCTGATGGAAAACACCAGCAGAGTGTTGGAAAATGTGGACACTTTTTACCTCTCATCATGTTCTGAGTGAAACTGTGGGAAAGTTGAAGCTGTCACATACACAGATATACTCATGTAGTGCCATAAGTTGACTAACTGCCCCCATGTTACTTCCATGTTTCAGATGATACATCATGTTTGTAGTCGGCCAATGAAGATGAGTTTATATATCACCTTGGGTTCGTCCTTCACCTTCTCAAAATGATCCCACACTCTGGATTTCCTGCCCGACATGTTATTAACTAGCCTGTGGAATAACCGCAGGTACCAGCCCTGGAGATTAACATGCTGTCTAGCTGCTGAGCGGGTCTCTTCCTGCTGCAAACAGCTTTAGCATCGTTAACTATGTTTTTACTGTTAGCTCTGTTATCACTGCTTGCCATGTCAGCATGGCTTGTGGTGCTAACATAAGCTGTGTCTCAATTCGGGGGCTGCAGCCTTTGAGGGACGCGGCCTTAGCAGTCTATGTCAGCCACGTCCTTTAAAGACCACATTAGCCAAACCGAACAGTTTTCGGAATAGGGCGGTCAGGTCTGCGGAGGATTTCCTGGTTGCATCACCAGTTGCTCTCGCCCCGGCCGATAATTTAAGCTGTGTACTTTTAGCTTACAGTAATGTTTACAACAGTTAACTGTTTGCTAGTTAACAACTGTTAGTTAACTTAATATATAATCTTCACTGGCACGTACTGCATCTTGGGATAGGCTGGGCCACGACGGATAAATCTGTTGCATCCTCCAAATTCTTGGAAAGAAGGCTGCATTTCTTGGCTGCATTTGAGGGAGCCTCCGAAATGGGGCAGCCTTGGTCGCGAAAATGTGACGCATTCAGTCTTCAAATACAGCCTCCTAAGGCTGTAGTTCCTGAATTGAGACACAGCTAGTTAACTCCCACCCAACTTGGGTGGTGCACACTGCAGAGCGGCCAAGGCTAATGTTAGCTAAGCAGTGGAGACCAGAGGGTGGGCAATGGGCACTATGTTTCAGCATGTTAACATGGCTAGCCGGCTGTCTGTCGGCAGAGCTAACAGAAAATAAAATAAAAGGCAAGATATACGTACATCACAAAACATTAAAATTTCACCACCTCGAAATGGACAGTGCTTTGAAATGCGGTGTTAAAGCTCACTGAGTCAGTTTTATTATCGTTTATTTAAGTATTAACCAGTTGGTTACCAGTTAATAGGTGTCAAGCTATCGAAAGCAAAATTAACCAAACCTGATATCCTTAGTTCTTACATTACATGAGGCATACACAAACTTAAAGTAGGTTCAAGTCTGTTTGTACAGGAGTGCCCACATGATTTATATAAAAATAATCGGCTAAATGAATCTCTGTCAAAGTAAAAGTTTGATGAAAGATAAAATGACTAAGGAGATACCACAGAGGATCAAAAGATCCTTCCAAAAAGCCTCAGGTAGGTATCTGCATAGTGCTGATAAAGAGCCAGATTCTGTCACACTTGCAACCTCCGCTCATGAATATTCAAGAGGATGCATCCCTAATTGTGGATAATCCCATGTGTTTGCTTATTCCATTTATAGCTAAATATCACACATGGGATTGCTGATCTTGGACCCTAAAAAGCTATCATCTATCAGCCTTGCTTTCCTATCCTGAAATCTTTAATCAAACTAATTTCTTTGATTAATGATGCAGCCTAAATTTACTCATAGTGTTTCTTTTTTTTTTTCAAAGCAGCAGAGAGGCTCAGTCAGTAGCCCGAGCCCTGCTTTCACATTCTTCTTTTGTTGCTGCCCACCTTTAATGAACACTAGAAGATGCTCCTCAATGCTGCTTTTCATCTGAGTGGTTCCACTGTTGAATCTCAAATGGCAACCTGGTGAGAGATGTTGTACGACAGTCTTACTGCATTCATGCCCGAATCATACTAAAAAGTTTTCATTTGTATTCAGCAAAGACCTAGCCGGCATAATTTTGTGTTGTGAAGGGCTGGTGCAGAAGACTGAGGGTGCATTTCTATTCACCTGTTATGATGCACACTTTCAATTTGAGCATCAAAACAAAAGAAAACAAACAGATTTCTTGCTTGGCTGAGGTGGAAATATTGCCATATTGAAAAAGATATTGCAATAAAGGCTTATGGAGACATTTTGCAAGTATACCTTGATGATAGTGGTACCAGCCCTTTATGAAGCATTTTAATGGACACATTAGTGTTTGGCTTTTCTTGCTTATTCTTGAATACACCTTCTGACAGTTCTGACGACAGTTGTGCCCCCAGAAATGTTTCCTAGGTTGGCCAAATTTACTCAATACAACTCAATTTAGGTACCCCTTTGAAAATGGCATGTCACTTCTACCTTGACAAAAGTTAGCCTAACTTTGGAGTACTATTTAGCCCCGTTCCAAACAAGCTAGCGTAACATGTGCTGTGTTTCAAATCAGATTCTTGTGGTAGCACACTTAGAGCACATTTACACCAGGATAGTCCGGGGGACTCGGTTCGATTGGGCGGGGAATGCCCAATGGAATTTTAAAGTGGACCAAACCGCCTTAACAGTGTCACGCAGTTACAACGGCTGCTCGTTTGGGGGCGGTATTGCCCAAAATGACCACTGACCAGGAAGAAAAAAAGCATGAGGAAGAAGAAAACCCTGCTTATCGATAGGCCAGGACCAAAAATGGAAATCCATCTCCTTCGGCCGGGTTGGTCACCACAAAAACAACGGAGCAGCTCCAAATTTTTGCAGTCTTGGGGTTTCTGTTTTTACGTCTGCCCACGAGACATTTTCCAACTTTTTCTTTTTTTACCTCTGCTTCTCCTGGTTTGTGCTTTTGGCTTTGTTTTTTTTCTACCCAAAATGCACTGCGCTCTACGACACTTCCTCTCTGTGGTTCGCAGAGTCCATTTGCACTCGTTTGGTCTGCACACACCACTCCAAACGAACTGAACTATCCGTGGAAGCGGACCAGTTTTTTTTTACATTTGTACAATGCTTCGGATCCTCCTTGGGGGCAATTTCAAAAATTTGAAATGTGTTTGTGGCCCCACCACTTCCGTTACATAGGCAATACGGTAACCCAGGGGTGTCATTTTAGTTCATGGGCGACATACAGTACGATTCAATCACAGGTGGGCCAGACCAATAAAACCATTGTGTAATATCCTACAAATAACAAACATCTCAAAATTTTTCCCTTCATTTTTTCATTTTCATTTTTAGAACGCTTATCTGTTTACAAAACAGATGACAAACAGCCTGTGATGTCTTCAACAATATGCCTCTATACATTCCACTAAGTGAAAGAAAAGAACTGTATTCTGGTCGGAGTGGAAAAGCTTCTGAAGCAGCATTTTACATGAAGAAAGCTACTCATTGTTTAACTTGCACCTGAAACCTGGCACCTCTTAGCCTTCACAAGTGCATCACTATTAGGTGTGCAAAGTCATCCAGTGGGCCGGGGTGGGAAGTGTACTCATATTGCACTGCAGTTTGCCAGTGTGAACGCACTGAAAACAGCAAGTATAAGAACAGAAGTATCTGATTTCAGACAGCAATGGTTCCAATGGATGCCTTAGGCTGTTTGGTTTCATAAGATACCACCACCTTTGCAGCTTGCTTAAAAAATGAGTGTGCCACAGCCTCTTAAAGGCAGTAATGTCAGCTGTAATTGTCAGTCAGTAATTGTCACAAGGGAGGGCCAGTGAGGGGCCGGCAGTTGTATCAGGATGGCCATGACCCCCCTGTGGACACCCCTTAGGACTGCAGGACGACTGACATTGACTGACTTTTTTTTTCTTAACTTCAGACTGTTGTAACACCACCTGAGCTCAGGGCTCTGTTGGAGCATTTCAGCCTTTTCTGTGCCGGCACTGGGGATGACAAAAGATGCTCCTGTAAAACCCTCCAACATGGCGGCCACTAACGCGCCTCCAGCAGACACAGGCAGGTGCTATTATTGGAGGCAGACGCTTGGAGAGACCTGCACCTCACACATGATTGTTTTTCAGCCCGGGAGGTTAGATAGAGGCATTATGGGCTGGATCCCTCTGGGAAGCACCACAGAGCTTTACGGCTGCTACCTCCTCCAGCAACCTCAAAAATTAAATTGATATTTTCAAGCCTAGAAGGAAATCATTGGCTTTATAACCCAAAGTGAAAGTGGCACTGTGGATCTGCTTTCACCTACTGAACGCCTGAACTATTTGATTGAAATTGTGACCTGTGGAGACAATATCAAATCACTTTTTGAGATGACTTGTGGGGAGACGTTGTCAGATATGAACAGGATGACATCCCTGCTATAGAAAATCCTTTTAGACGTGTGCTCTCTTTGTTGATTCTACTAAATGGAATTATCATTAAACCAGTAACTGCACAAATGCATAACATGAGTCAGCTTAAGCTTATGGTATTAAAGCACTTTAACAGGGATAAATGTGTAACAAACCGTTTTCCTTTCATCCTAATGTACACATCAGCATTCAGCAGTAACTTGTAATCATGTATTCATTATATAAAGCTGCATAAAAGCATTACAGTTTGCTGTTTCTTCTGAAATGGATACTAAACGGTTTAATGCGCAAAATGGAATGGAGATATCCTGCAGCTTAGCATACAGCTGCAAAAAATTACAGCTTACCAACTCTGAATTTAAATGGTGCAGTTTAACCTCCTTTCGCATGTTTCCTCTTTCTGTGGTGGGCAACGCGAGGAGCTGCATCAGCTCGGTGCCAGTGAGGCTATTAACAGCACTGGGGATCTCAAAGGTCTGGGTGCTGGGAGAGAGTTGACATGGGGGTCATCTATTTATTGCAGTCATTCGCATCAAACCACAAGCACTTTGTGGATGCTGAGTCAGATGGTGTGATGTAGAGCTGATGCTAATGTGTGAAGATGAAATTAGTACTTGAGGCAGGATTTTGACTCCAGGACAAAATGGAGGGGGGCGATTTACTGCAAAAATGTAGTGGTAGAATGATGTGTTGTCGCTGTCAACAAAATAGTTGTCTTCTATTGTATTGGAGGGAGCCAAGTAAATAGCCCCGCTGATGTCATCAGGGGTACTGTGCTGTGTTTCTGAGTGAAACAGGTTCGGCAGGTGGGACATAACGTTGTGAGGGATTTGATGTGATTGTTGAGGAGTGGGTGTGTCATAATGCGGGATAGACCGTTTTGTCATGTAAGGAAAAGCACAGGTGTAATGGATGGCATTAAAAATGACTGCAGTCTGTTTAGGTGAGCTGGTTCCAGGTTGCTGGTATTGTACATGCTGTCTCACTGTCATGGCTTACCAGCACACTTGATTGAATTGAACCATCTAACGGAATTAGTCTCACCTGTGATTCTTCCACTATTAAAGGTCAAAAAAATCTGCAGTGAAAAAGGTCTATCACAGAGACAAAACCCATTGTGTGCTCTATAGTTGATGAAGAAGTTCATTGTAAAGTGTCATGCATGTAATCTGGCCTTTTCACAGCAGTTCACTCTTATTTCCGATTGGTCAAATACCGCTGCTTTGTCAGTGATTTCAACGTCAGACACCGACACAAAAAGGCACCTTTCACGGTGTGAAAAGCGTCTGAGAAGTCCAGGGCTGTTAATAAAACATTCAGGACGCCACAGTTTATTACACACTACTGAAGCTGCTCCTCTTTTTGGAACCGCCGCTAAGTCACTAATAATTTTACTTTCAGCCATGCCTGTTGTTGCCATATGTCAACAAGTCGAAATATAACGAGCATCACAATATGAATTTTTCATGATTTAAAAGTGATACCTGTATTATCATGAACGAGATGATATGGCACGACCCTTATATAATTAGCTGGTGAGTCCCTATTGGGTGGGTCACACCTCACGTGTGACTGTCGAGGGAAACCAATTTCTTTTTTGTAATCCTAACCCCGTGCTTTTGTTGCTCAAATAAATAAACGTAAATCCAAAGGATTTTACAGATGTTTAAAGGTTATCTTGAAAAAGACTGTATTCATTTCACCAGCAGAAACTGCACATTTCCAGTGAAAATGTAAGTGTATTTTGAAAAGGCACAATGCATGTAACAAATGTAAAGGGACACAGCATCCTTGAATGTCAGCAACAGATGCAAAATGCTACCTAGCACGTTAAATGTAGACGTGAAAGTTTGTTGACCACGCAGCAATATTTGACGAGTTGGGATGAGAACGTAGTATTTTGGGAAACCAGAACCTAAGGTTTGAGTGTGGTGGCTAACACACGAGAACACATTGACCTAGCGTGCCGTTGCTAGCTAGCTAACTTAATATTAGCTCTGTGCAGCTAAAGGTTGTATGTCATAACAATATTGGTTGAAATTGGTCGGTACTAGCTCACGTAAGGACACATCGTATTTCATTATACATGAAGAAAACATGGTTGGATTTTGATATAAGAATACAAAAAGACTGATGTTTTGTAATTTTCTTTTTGCCATATATTGTTGTGATCTTAAAGGGTTAAAAGGCATTTTTAAAATTTAATCTCGTCTTTAAATGTATAACAGAAAGCATGGCATTTCAAAGATATTGAAGATATCCAAACCTTAGTTACACTGATTTTTGAATTATTTTTAATGTGTCTTTTACAAATCTCCAAACAATACTATCAAATATTAATATTATTAATATTTTCATTTTTTACATTTTATACACTGAATGATTCATCAAAAAATAATATACATTAATTAATATTGAAAATATTCTATGGGGAAAAAACTAATTAAATATAGGTGTTTTAACAATGCTTTCTGTTGTACTATGGGGAGACAGCAGTTGGCTAAAACTGATTTCATTAGATTTTTCTCTACGTATATTCATATTCATGATGTCTCCTATGACAATCATAACCACTGCCCTCCATCTTTCCTTGTCATCCCTCATAGAAAGTCACCTCTGCTGTCACCGCCGCCTCTCTAGACATGTGTGCCGCTGCGTACACCTGGGACAGCAGCCGATGTGCTGCTCAACAATGTGCAAACATGAAAAGGCACACCAGGGTAATTGGTGCTCTCCCAGCACGCGTTGCTCAGCATAATCAGCGTCTCGGTGCTTCACGGGAGCAGCTATTCAGGTCCAAAGAGGTGTAAGAGGAGAAAGAGGGAGGGAGGGAGGCAATCAGAGCGCTGGCTTCACTGTCAGCAGCACGGAGAAACAAGCCAAGAACGCTCTGGGAACTTGTTCCAGCTGGCTAGATATTAGGCGCTGTCTGAAAAGTCCCCGCACACCATCACACCATCACACACAAGGGTCACGTACCCGGACCACCATGCCACTCTAAGCCCACTGCGCTTTCCCCAAATAACTATTCCACCTTTCTGCTCCCAATATCTGTGCACGCCTGAATTTCCACCTCCTTATGGCTCCTGCAGGTGGGAAAACAATTTTCAGGCTGAATTTCGATGTTTACAAGTTGTGGATTTTTGCAGCTGGTTAAAGGTTAGTTGCAGAGTGTTTGAAGCAGGTGGTTTGCAGCCCTGGGTGTACTCTGTGGTTGTGGACGCCATGCTTAGACTGGGATAGACTTTCTATTTAGGCGCGGATCAGTAGACTGGAGTGGATTGTCAAGAAAATTGCCGGCGCATGGATGGATTGATTACATTTTTCTGTCCACGAGTGGAAAATCTGGCCGCGATATATATCCATAATATCAACAAAGACGTGGCATAATCCAAACAGGCTCTATGGAATTCAGTCTAAATATAGTGTTGATACGCTCCTCTGTTTACAATAGTGGGAATTTCTGTCACTGGCTCGCACCACCAGTTTATCTGCTGATGCCACATCATTATCTCAGCTTCCAGCAACTCTGATTCCTTCCACTCTTAAACAGCAATTGCCTCCGCGGCCTGATCTCCGCTTTATCGCTCACTCGCTTGCAAGTCCCAGCGTCGTTCTTTGCAAGCTTTCTGTTTGCACAACACCTCACATAATGCTTCATTAGATGGATCACTTCAAAACAGGCCATAAACATGGACTTAGGATCACCCAGGATAATTATGGGAGACAATGGCGGTCTTGTGCCAAGTTTTAAAAGAAGCCCCGGAGAGTTACCTCTCAGTGTAAATGTGAGAGTTAAAAATTCAACGCTAACGTACATTGTTGAAGGTGCAGCCCATGTGTCTTTCATGACATTATAATTCCCTTTGAGGCTTTGATTGTGCATGCGGTTCAAAGACTCATCTAAAATGTAGAAAGATGGTTGACATCCATCTGTGTGTCTCTGTGTAGGCTGGAGACTCTGGAGTTTTGATGTTCATGTGCCTGGTCTCTGAACCTCTTGCATCAAGGCGACTAGTAGTTAAATCTTTGATGTTCTGGACTGTCAGTCATTGTTTCCTGTAGGTATTGAGTTGGCCTGGTATCAGATTGTATTTTTTTTTATTTTAAAGCTACAGGCTTCCCTCTGGACAAGGTTGGAGAGCTGAACCTGTTAGATAAGAGGAAGGGGGCAAAGGCTGCATTAAAAATCCACAGCGTTCTGGCTGGAGTCGAGCCCATATAGCCGCGGGGCTGAAAAGCTCCTGTTTCTACAAGCAAAGCAGGAAAAATCCTATTTGACAACCTTTAGGGAGTAAATGATTCAATGAGTTTTTAGAGACTTTTCAATTAGGTTTTTTGGACTTCTTTGCAGCTGCCACACACACACACACACACACACTCACACGCACAGGTAAATAATTGTGTCTATGTTCAAGCGCCAAGTTTCAGTCACAGTACAATAATTGCAGTGTTTGTGCAGTTTTGATATTCCCCAGCCTGCCGGACCCCTGTGGGGCAGCATTATAGAAGTGTCTCCCTCCAAACTATTTTAAGCGCTTTCCAACAGCCCGTAAACACGGCTAAATATAGGCTTGTCTGTTACTATGGACTTGGCTGGAGCTGTGAACAGTTGGAGCACTGTGCAACAAGGCCACAGGAATTTCTGATGTTGTAATATGAAAACCGGGGGCCCCTCGTGGACGTAAACTCTGGGAAGGCCTGTCACCAAGGTGCAGGCGAGCTGAGTGGAAAAGCAAACTTCTCCCAGATTTCACGGGGCTGGAGGAAAATTGCAGATAGAATCGTGGCACCTTCACGGAGCTACAGTAGAGGAGAGCAGCCGAGGGCCACGGTTACACACTTTCATATTTCATCGTGGCTGCTATCATTTGATGTTAGGTATGCCAGAAGACATTACATCATGTGTCTGATAGCACACAGAAATCTGATTTTGCTTACTTTGGGTGAAGATTGTAGCGGAAATTCCATATGAGCACTGTAATGACACGCTGAGGGAAAGTTAGATAAGTATTAATGTGTTATGAAAAGGCAAATGCAACTTCAAATTCAGTTTTCCATCTTCGGAAACACGGTCTTTTTAACACACACACACTTTTTCTTCTTTTCTTTCTCTTCCTCTTTGTGTGTGTCAACTTACGCAGCATTATTGTTCCACCATTTTGGCCAAGAAAAAGACAGGGTGCTCTCTTCGTCTCCTTGTGTCCTCTCCTCTCCATCCTCCTGCCTGTGACCCACGAATTGATCTCATGCCATCTTGAACGATGTCTCAAATAGGGCTGGGCTATTATTCTTAAATTATTTCTAATTAGGAAGATAATTGAGGTAAAACAAATATTGTGCTGCATTGTGTTTCCCAATGATTTCCCAATCCTCTCGTTTTGTCTTGGTATAAATGCACCTGTGTTGCCAACTTAGCAACTTTCTTGCTACATTCAGCAACTTCTCAGATTTTATTTGTGACTTTATTTCTAACAAGACACTAGTGACAAATTCACAACTTACCATAAAACTTAAATAAATAACCCGGACTATTATTTGCATAAATCACTGAACTCAACAGGCCTATATTTGGGACAGACCTTCAATTCTTTTTACACAGA
The DNA here is from genome assembly GCA_035609425.1 of Epinephelus awoara. Lineage (NCBI taxonomy): Eukaryota > Metazoa > Chordata > Actinopteri > Perciformes > Serranidae > Epinephelus > Epinephelus awoara. Next base: position 25,177,764 of record CM069313.1, read on the forward strand.
ACTGTTGCTCAGCAAAAACAGAAAGTAATATCAAATTGTTTATTTGAGCCAGTATGAATATTACTTAATATATACATATATATACTGTATATTCAAATATATTATATATGTTGTTGCCTATTTTATTACCGTGCATGCTGCAGTCCATGGCTATTCTACCAACAGCACGGGGTCCGTCTCTCCTCTTGCGCTGTGTTTATGTTCTTTTATATATTATTTATTTGTCAGAATTTCTTATATTTATTTTTTTGTTTTTCAGTTGAGTTACATTTAAAGTTGATTTTTTTCTAACTTCAACAAATGCATGATGTTTTCAAAGTCTATTTGCAATTGTGTTCAATAGTCATGATCTCAATATTGACCAATATAATCATGATTATGAAAGCCGTAGACTCAATTCTTAAGATGCATCCTGAGGAGCAAGGTGGGAGGAAGCTTGCTGGAGGAGCTATGAGTAAGGATGCACAGGTGTTACCTCAGCACCTGTGATGCATTAAATCATCAAACCTGGGTGTTATAAGTAGCGCATCGCGGCGTTTCCCGGTGGCGTTTACATCCCTCACCCTGGGTGTTTTTTTTACCAACACATTGTGGCGCCTGTGAAGCTGCAGACCAGTGTTCCAAACCAACGACACCAGTGGCACTGGTGGCACATGGTGGCATTTCAAGTTGCGTTAGAGCCATCAAACCTAGATGTGTTTTACCAACCTGTCCCTGCTTTTCCAGTGGCTTTTGTGCCACTAAATGTGAGTGTGAGCCCAAACATGATGTTTTTCTAACCATTATCCAGCGGTTTTTTGTTCACCTTGTTGAGAAACCTACATTTTTAAAGTATCAGCTACAATATAATGCACAAATATAACATCTGTGGTTTGCAGTTACATCTTATACGAACATTTTTTCTGTTGATTGGACGGTTAATTGAAGTTGCTCGGTTGTATCATTCTGTTAAATGCTTCCTCGACTTCTCAACTCCTCTCTCCTTGTGTCTCTTCCTTGCCTCCTCTGCTCGGATCTCAGGAGGGACGGATGATGACGCCAGGAGTGTAAGCAAGGAAAGGAATCGATAAACTGATAAATTAAAAAAAGGGGAAAGAAGATAAGGAAAAAACCCCAAAACAATTCAGATCTCTAGAGACCATACCAGAAAATAAAAAATTTTAAGCCCTCAAAACTTAGGCGTAACGTCTTGAGAATTTATCAATAACATTAAATATTCATGACTAAATAAACAACAATCAAGTCAAAGTTTGGGGAAGGAAACATCCTCGGGTGTTATTTATTACGAGTTTTACACTCAAAAAAAAAAAAAAAGCGGCAAAGCAGTGAGAAAAATGTAGACAAAAACACAAATATAGAAATGTCTCTCCTGAGAACGAAACAAAACTGTTCTAACTTCGGCAGAAAATAGTGGTTTCATGTCAGATCCCAAGAATCTGATTGAGAAAATAGTTTTTCAGTGCCTTAAAAGAATATTCAATAATAATAACATCCACAGGAGGCTGAGCTGAGACGGCGCAGTCAGAGAATCTCTACATTCCATATTTAGAGTCAGGTCTCATGTGTATCTGTAGCCCAGGGTCTGCATGAATAGCAGAATACCTGCAGAGCAAAAATGAACTGTTCATATAGTGTTCTATTGTGCATTATCACCTACTGGCTGCTACACTTTCTCTGTGTACAGTAAAAAGTCCACGGAGAGACTTCACAATGCAAAATCTTCCTGTTCTGCTCATGTTTTATTCATGCTCTGGATTTGCAGGGGCCCGATTGCGTGTCCTGGACTTTTTTTTTTTTTTCTCGCTTTCTCTCTCCACACAGTTTGTTGTTTCTCACTTGAACAGAATAATGCATTACAATGTTTGTCATCAAACATGTTCTGTGGTGCTGACAGTGGTGCAGATGCTCATTAGGAAAAGGCGTTCAACCCTGGTGGGCTATTTACAGTGAATGCTACGCGTGGCACCTTAACGACCTAAAGTCAGCAAAGAGGTTTGAGCCAGTTGCTTTTGTGCCGTTTGTGTGTGTGTGTGTGTGTGTGTGTGTGTGTTTGTGTGTTGCTTTCAAGTCGTGGAAATTAACTGGAATTCGTCTTTACCTCTCGGTGTCACTCCCGCCTCTCTAAAGGTGAGGGCGCATTTAAATTTTCCGTTTCATTTGTGAGCTGCTGCGACTTGATAATTCAGTTTGCCTCGTGATGACTCGCCTCTTCAGAGTCCCTCCTTCATTATTGACACAGGAAGGCTGTTTGCCTACCACCTCACCACCCATGATGACTCATACTGAGCTGAACTCTCCTCTATTCATCACTTCACACCAACCATCCTCCCCAGCTCTACTTTTCATTGCTTCTGACCTACTTTACACATACAGTGCAGTCCGTAAGAATTTGGACAGAAGCACATTTTCCCGGTGTTTTGTCTCTGTACTCCAGAATATTAGATGTGAATTATAACAACGACCCTTAGCTGTGGAGCTCCCGGTCCGACCATCTGGTACTTGCAGATTCAGTTGCATCTTAACTTCCTGTGATACATCTGATACCTGACTTTCAAGACTGGTATCGATATTGACATTTGATTCATTTAATTTGATAGTGAGACTTTCAAATGTCTCGTAATACTTTATTTTACTCCAACTTCAACTCCTTATATGAGACATTTATAACTGGTTGCTGCATGGTTTATAAACAGATAATAAATTGTAACACAGGTGTATTTGAACCATTACTAATTCGTATACTGCTTATGAATGATGACTAAACATAAAACAAACAAATATAACCACACAACTAAACTAATAGAAACCAATAGATTAAAGAACTGTCACATAGATCTGTACTAAGCGAGACATTTTCTCTGTTCTCTGTAACAACCTGCTCTCACTCCTAACTCATCAACTCCACCAGGCCTCAGCTTTAGATACCAACACACCAAAGCAACCTTTAGCGGCAATATGAGACGCACGTGGCATTTTTGGATGCTCTAAGCAACCACCATTGTATAGAGAGCGAGAAAGGCTGAATAGGGCCGGTGGTAGGGTCTAACAAACTTGGGACTTTCACCCAAGAAGCCGATGTTCATGTCCCATTTGAAACCAAAAGTCAATGAAGTTATTTTAATTACAATGTAGTGTGCTAGTTTGTGTTGCAAAACCTAAACCTAACCACATACGCTGTCTGAGCCTGAAGTAAACCTAAAAAGTGTCTTTACCTGCATTCATACAGTTTATTTTGAAAAGAGACTCTTTCCCTTCTTCTGTAAATACTAGTCCATCCCCATTGAGTGCACAGTTGCCCATGTAGTTTCACATGGTGTGTGTTTGGGATACAGGTCATAGGAAATTGCAGATTATATAGTCAACTGAACCCATTAAGAAGAGCAGTGTATTCAGACAGAGTTTTTGTGGATTTGATACGATTGTCTTATTGAAAGTACAGTAGTACCATTGCCAATAGTGGGATAGTTAGTGGGCTAAAACTGTACATTAGTAGTTGAGGTAGCACGTTGAAAGGCAGATAGTTAAAGTGTTTATATGTTGTATTGACTTAAAAGTGGGGGGCACTGGTAGAATGACTGACTGACTGACAGAATGACACACTGACAGTTTCCATGATTATGTACAGCATACCATACCATGACTTAGTCAAACCAAAAATTAAGGAAAAAAAACAACAACATTCAGCCACAGGGGGAGCCACAGCGATCGGTTGCATGTTAGCCATCTTTAAGCATTTTTCTGTTGTTATAGCGCCACCCAGTTGCCAGTTAGAGGTAAATTTGGTGTGTATGTGTGGTCATATGCCTACAAAGTTGCGTGGTGATGGGTGAAACCCTTGAGATGTTATACACCTTTATGTGATGAGCCACGCCCCTTATAGAAGCTAAGTTTTAGTAAGTTTTCCAATTTTTGCCAAGAGGAACTTTAGATATTGGAGTTTCATGCAGATCGCTCAAACTTCCTAGGAAAAGATTGATTTTAAGTGTTTTTCAAAAAATTCAAAATGGCGGAAAATCTATATAAGCGGAAGTTATGGGTTCTTGAGGTAGATTTGTTCCTCATGAGGAGAGGCATCTCTGTGCAAAGTTCCATGTCTCTACGACATACAGGGCATGAGATATGCCTATTTGCATATTTGCAATTTTAATCGGTTGCTATAGCGCCCCCCTTTGGCCAATTGATGTAATATTGCTTCATTTGCATCCTCCCATGACCCTCTACCAAATTTCACATGGATTGACCAAGTCAGTGAGGAGAAAAACATGGAACAGAGACACAGACACACCCACAGACAGTTTTCGTCATTATATAGTAAGATCAGTGTGTGGTAAATATATGGAAAAGTTGATCATGTTAGTGCAGGGCTATCCAGAGCTTTACATCTGTCCCACTGATGATATGCCTACACACTTATAAACAGCTCCTGGAAGACGATCAAGTGGTAGGGGCAAGAGGTGTACTGGGATTGAGCTTTAATGATCTTGAATATATTTTTTATGTTTCTGCTCTGCAGTTTCTTGATGGCAGGCATTTACACTGCCAGTGTATCTGTCAGAAGCGAAAACTGGCCAGTAATATCGTCCTGGGCAGTGTTCGGGCTGCAATTCTTTTCTTCTTCATCCTCCTCTTAGCATTGTTATTCATACATTAGGTGTGCAGTGAATTCCAGTCCACTTTTTGGACAGCTCATTAGAACAATGACGGGGCTACATTGCCCACGCAGTTCACCCAAATATGGATATGAGCACCTTCAATGTACAGCTGTCGACATTTTACCCTCATTTTCATTGTTTCGCTTTAAACCCAATGCACCAGAGCCCACAGCCGACGCACAAAAAAATGTGTGGATGTCCAAATTCTGTACTTACCAGCTGCATTTTAAGCACCACTGACAGCACATTATTTGTCTATGACTGAAGCGCGGTAATTGCTCTCCACAGTCATTTTGAGGCTTTAGATAAAAGCAAGTACCTGGCGTTTCCATCATACACATCCACACACACATGAGTCACGCACGCACACTCATCCTGACTTTGCCAGCGGCTGCAGGTGAGACTGACTGAGGCAAGTCATCGCCCTTGTCTCATCTCATCACTTGGCCAGACACTGTCTTTTTGACAGCCCCATCAAACACACAATGAAGATACAGAGACAGTCTGGGGGTGAAGGAGGAGGTGAGATCTTCATCAAACCGTGCACAAAAAAAGACCTAATAATATAGCCGGGGATGATGGGAAAAGATACACCTGGCAGATCATTGTAACAAATGTAGGAATACGTGTTAATGTAGTGATGAATCACGTCTGTATGAACCCACAAAGAGCTTCAGTTTGAGCACAAAGAAGACTGTTGGAGGTCAGCTGCTGGGTGCAGGCAGACAGGGTTCACTTCATGGCTGATGATGATTGCCTCTATAAATAATGTCAGTGTTTGGGGTTGAACTAAATGCAATATTCATGTCCTGAGGCGTCTGGAAGGCAACACGGATTCCTTTTAGAAAAAAAACAGAAGTTGCACAAACTCTCTTTGAGCAAATGTCTTGCGTGACACAGCTGTATCGGTCACTGGTCAATAGTCTTAATGAAAGCCGCTCATGTTAAAGGAATTTAGCAGCATTTGACACTCACAATAAACCTTCTGTCTCTGTCCTCAATCTCTCATTTATATTCTTTCTCTTTTTTGTCGTCCTCATCAAAACAAACTATCTATTTGCCCGCAGCTCTATTCAAATGGTGCTTAGCCATGACAAAGCAGATTCACAAAGACAACAACTCCATTCCCTGTTCAAATCTGCTCTGTCTTTGAGGGATCTGGTAGTTTTGTCTTTGTTTTCCCAGTATTGTTTTTTATTCGAAACAAACAGCCACTCAGGCTAAGTACAGCAGCATAAAATCAATATGCTGCATATTGCAATGGCATTTCATCTCACTAACTCAATTAAATGTACAGTCGTTTTTAGATTGCAAGAGAGATATATATATGTACAAGTCGTTGATCTCACTGCCTTCATTATACTCTCTCACATACGTGCATAATCTACAAACACACACTCATATACACACGTACCTTTCTCAAATCCATTCTCATCTTTCTTCCCACGCTACCTCTCTTGGAGAGCTATTCACATTTTATAGCGTGCTGAATATGAGACTCAGGGGTTGTTCCTAAAAGTTTCTTGAAGTAAAATGAAGCCGCTGCGCCTGCCTCAGCAGTCGTCCTCGCATTGTTCAATAAAAAATACCCTCTCTCCACTTTAATGGCTGCCATATTCCACAGCTGGCTGCGTCTACATTTATTGTGGAGCGTTTTATGTGTCCTTTTTTCATTAGCACATCAAGTGCATCTGAAAGCACAAGTGCCGCTGCTTCGTTTTTATACACTGTACATGTTAGTTCAGCTTTTTCTCCTGCTAGCAGAGACTCGTGGCTGTGTGTGGAGTAAATAAATCCACATTCCCATGACCATCAACATGTACAAAATTGTGTCACGTAGTTTGAGCCCGAGTTAGGTGTCAGGTCATTCAAGTCCAAGTCAAATCTTAAAACAGGCCAAGCCAAATCTCAGTTTTTTGTCTACTCTCCAAATCTAGTCTCATTTATCAGATACAAATTTTAAAACAACGATCAAGTTATTTGAATTCAAGTCCAAGCCAAATCTCAAAATTTTTCAACACGTTTAGTCTCCAAGTCTAGTCTCATTTTATTAGATACAAGTATTAAGTCAAGTTGAGTGCGAGTCAAAGTCAAATCCCAGGTCATAAAGACTTTGTAATCAGGTCTCAGTGAATCAATCCTCTCATTTAAAGCAGGCAAGGCATGTGTTTTTGTCTCTGCAGGGCTGCAGATCCTGACCATCTATTTCCATTTTGCGACCATGGAGCACCAGTGCAACTTTCAGATATTATTAATATATGACCTTGAGAGCTGCTATTTTGTTTCCAGCTCACAGTGAATCAATACCCATGTTTAATGGACCATGGTAGCAGTTTAACTTTTTACAAGTTTAACATTAGTGTAAGCAGGCAAGAACACGTGTTTTTGTCTCTGCAGGGCTTCAAACCCTGACCATTTAGTTGCATTTTGCAACCATGGAGCACCAAAGCAACGTGCAAATATTATTAATATATGAACTGGAGAGCTGCTATTTTGTTTCCAGCTCACAGTGGACCAGTCCATACGTTTAACGCGCCATAGTAACTCTTTAAGCCAAGCGAGGTGTGTGTTTATGTCTCTGCAGGGCTTCAGACTGCAACCATTTAATTGCATTTTGCAACCATGGAGCACCAGTGCAAGTTACCAGTTACTGTCTGCTAACTGATAATATATAACTGTTGACCGGCAGCTTCAAGTTTACAGCAAAAACATCAATTCCTGGCCGGGTGCGTCAGGGTAAAAGCACCAATGGTTTTGCATTGTTTTATTTCATCATAGCAATTTATTTAACTTTATGGTAACTAATTTATTTAATTTTATACTAATAGTGTTTAATCCAATTGTTTTATAATAGTACTTTACTAGCACTTTGGCTTTATTATAGAACTTTAGCTACTTAATTTAACTTTATTATAACTATGAGTATTTTAATAGTCTACAGTAGTTTAGAGGAGATTTTAAAATACTGAGATGTATATTGTGTATTGTGATATAAACGTCACATTATTTATAGGCCATATTGCTCAGCTTTAGTCTCTTGTCATTGGAAAGTTGTGTGGAATTCGGATTTCAAATAATTTGAGACAAGTCTGAGTCAAGCCCCAAGTCATTCAAATCAAAGTAAAGTCTTATCACAGCAAGTCTCAGCTCATTTGAGACAAGTTAAAATCAGGTGCCAAGTCATTGGAGAAAAGGTGAATCTCAAATCATTCGAGACAGTGCCAAATCTCATCATTAATTCATTCTCAAGTCGTTCAAGACAAGTCAAAGGTGGAGCCAAATCTCACTGTTGGAGACAAATCCAAGACGAGTTTCAAGTCCTTTAGGCCGAGTCCAGGTAAATTCACAAGTCTTCATGAGCAAATTACAAGTCAAGATGCCATTACTTCAGGTGAATCACTTGCGTTCAAGTCAGGTCTCAAGTTCTTGTTTTTTGTGAAATCTGGCTTGAATCCAAATCTCACATCTTGAGCTTTGCTGAGGTAAAACACATCAGCGGAGAAATTACTTGGCCAGTTCTGTATTTGCAATCATACCACCAAGTCCTAAAGCGCAGTGTGTCACTCCTCAACATAAAAAACAATATTGGCAATTACTGTGGGATGATTGGATGTTTGCAGATGTCCCAGTGGATTACTGCAGGACGTCAGGTTGGTGCTGTCCGTGATATGGAGGAGGAATTATCATTGAAATTTAAAAAGGGCAAAGAGACTGGGGGGGGGGGGGGGACGGAAGAAAAGAAAAATAGGGTGAAGCAGGGGGAGATCACTGAAAAAGAAAGTCTATAACAAAAGAGAGGCATAATTGTGACAAGCTTTGGCAGTCTTATGGAACCAGCAGCGGCATGGCTCCTGCTCTCACCACACAGTAGTGGCATTGTCCATCTTTCACATCCTAACAAAGAGCCGGGGTCCTCCACGGTCCACCCCCCACACCAGGGATGGATGTTGCACTAATGCTGCCCACACAAGCTCGGCAGCTTTCTTTTCTCTCTCCCTCCAAGGACTTTGACAAGTTCTTTGTACTCGTGGAAATTGTTTTTCTTCTATTCCCGTGTTCTTTTGGGTTTAAAATTCCGAGATAAGTATCAGTCCAATAGGACGACATCACAGCTCGAAGAAACAACAAAAACGCCTACATTTGCTTTGGCTGGTACAACTCTCAATATTTACAAGGGCAGGTGTGAAGGATGTTCTTCATCCTTCCTCGGTGTGCGGTTGCTTTAAAAAAGGAGTGAATGACAGGTTCTCGTCATTGTTGTCGTTCCATTCCCACAGCTCATCATGGCAGAAAATGATGTTCACTCAGCTGCTGACCCTGTCCTTTCTCCATCACTCAGCCTCCCTCTCACTCACACAGCAAAAAAATATCATGTAGAGATGAGGTGGAAAGCCACTGGAAATGCAGTCCATTTACGCTCTGAAAGCAGAAATCCTGACCTAACACGATGAAAACATGTTTCAGAAAGCCATGCCTCGATGCTGTGATGGTGTGTCTCCTTCCTCTATCCCTGCCTTTCTTGTCTCTGTATTAAATCAATACAAAAGAGGAGAAAAACAGGGCTGGTGTAGAGTCTGCGGGTTTGAAGAAATGTAGCTTAAATTCCAGAGATTACATTTTACTGGGGAAATGTCAAGGTGGATAACATTACCTGTTATCTATCTGGGGTTCAGGCCCAGACTTGGCAACCAATGAATTCACTATTAATGGATGGACAAGAAGAGAGGCGGGGAGAAAAAACGTTTTCCACTGTAGGGCCATTTTGGTCCTGTGGTTTTTTTCCCCAGCTCTTGGAATGTGTTCAGATTCAGTGTACTGACTTGAAAGTGAGCTCTGTGAGACACAATAGTAAGTTTGTTCTTAAATCAGTGCTGTCAACTTTTCCTGTATTTTTCTCGTACATTCAGCAATAAAGTACAATTAAACTGTTACACTATGTTTGGCCTGTGTCAATTCTGGAAAATGTGGTTTCTTTTGCGCTGAGGAATTCTAAATATAGTAACCAAAGTCTCAGTGTGTAGGATTTAGGCGACTATATTTGCAGAAATATATTAAGTATGTTTTTTTTTTAATGTTTACCTGAATATAAGAATCATTGTTTTCTTGTTACCTTAGAGCTGTGTATATCTAGAGAGCTGGTTCTTATTCACTGAGTCCACCATATTGCTTCACCATGTTTCTACAGTAGCCTAGAACAAACAAACCAAACACTGGCTCTAGATAGAGCCATTCACATTTTTGTGTCAGCCACTGTAGTTAGCAAGCTGTCTACGAGCAGCGTTGGAAAAACAATGTTTTTTTTTTATGTTATGTTTTTCCCCCACTGATTTTTAACGTGAAACTGCTTTATTCTGTGTTTTTACCAATACGTATTGACAAAAGCCAAAAATGGTGTGCGCCAAAAATTATTCAACAATTTCTACAGTCAGGCCTCCATCTTTCCATCTGCATAGCTAGTTTCCCGTCTCCAAAATGTTCGTAAGCATGGTTCAAAGTTTCTCCCATCAAGTTTGTGTGTATGTCAAACAGCTTTTGCGTGGGAAGTGGTGTACGTCTCTTTCAGGCCTCATTTTGTGTGTACGCAATGTTTATAAATGGGACCCCTGGTCTGTTTGTTTTGGAGAGGGAGATACCTCTGTGAATAGTTTGGCTCCCAGTAAAAACCTCCTGAATTCTAATTCATTACTTGCAATTTGCACCCCTCACCACTAGATGCTGCTAAATCCCTCTAAATCTTACTCACTGCTCCTTTAAATTTGTTTGTTGTTTGAGTGAGTCTGCAAGTTTATGAGGACAGGAGACCACAGCTGTAAGGAAAAAATAAGCCTTTGCAAAACAGATTTTGTGGGAATTAGTCCCCAACTCCTAATTAGCCTTGTTCCAGCATGGCGTCGGAAAAGAAGCAGAACTTTGATCCCTTTAAGTATTGTAATGTGCAGCATCTTTCCCCTATGATAGATGTGGTATTTTAGCTCTTAATTTAATAAAATCTGATGTGTAAATTAGAATTTATTGTCCTGAGGTAAGTTTAAAACACTTTTAACAAGGCGAGTGCATTGTTCCTTAAATTGTGATGTCTTTTGCTGGATATTTACTTGCAGCAGATTTATATGCAAATTCAACCACAATCCATTTGGGACAACAGCAATATGTTTGTAGAAGGGTGTTATGGCCATTGGTCTTCATTTGGCTTTACTTTCTTTTCTCTCTCAGATGCTGACTTTTGCTGAAAATGACAGGCTGGGAAAGGCGTGTAAAAGCCCACAATGACAGCCATTGTGTGCCTTTTCATTGTCAACAAAACAGCTTCAAATGAAAACCATTTAAGTGAAAGTTATGGCCTATAATATAACATTCACGGAATGACATTTAACAAACAAAACATCTGAAAATAAAGATTATTATTATCTTGCCTCGTTTTAACCACTTTGACTCACTGAAGCCTCCAAACAGAGCAGGAGTGAACTGATAAAATGACAAGTATTCAATGTGAGTTTTGTTGGCAGTAGTTAATGCCAAGATATGAGAATAACAGATAAGAAGGAGGCTGATATGCATTGTATCAGGACATGTAACAGGTCAGTCCAACATGAGTCTATTTTACCAGTGACAGTTGACTGGCAGCATGAAGCTGGCCAATATCAAGTGCCAAAAATGCAGTTCCTATAATGGCCACTTGGGGCTGCCCCCAAGAATGAGTCAATCCTATGAGACCCCCATGTTAAAATGCAGAAATTCTAACATTTAATTTTTAACTTACCCGTTATGTTATTAAGGCTTAAATTTATGCATAATAAAGGGTGAGGTTGCTTTTGTGTGACAGGTGGGTGCTGTCTGTTGACAATTCACCTCCATAGTGACAATGTAGCCGTGGCATAACCTCGAAATTACAGAGAATATACGTAGCCGTACCTGTCGCTATTTCAATGTGTTTTCAGTTCATGAAAGTTACTTAAATGTTTCGGTCGCCAGGCAGGGGTGTCAAACTCATCTGAGTCCGTCGGCCACATACAGCCTAATTTGATCTCAAGCAGGCTGGACCATTAAATTCACTGCATAATAACCTATAAATAACAACCCCTTCAATTTTTCCCCTTTTTTATTGTAAAGAAAATAATTCTGAAAATGTTCATCCATTTACAAAAGAAATGACGAACAACCCACAATATTCTAAGAAGAGTGATGTGCAAATTCAACAGTAGTCTCAGTTTTTCCACTTTCAGTCAGTCTGCTACTCACTGTCATTACATGTGACCTTTTCCATAGTTTCCCACTAAAGAGGAAGCTATAGCAGAAGTGGGCGAAGTCATACGCTCATCCATAAAAAACACTTACAATCTGAAGTTTTGTCAGTGCCTCAGCAGCAGGGTTCCACTCATATTGTTTTAAGACAGAAGTCTGATTGGTTGACAATATTTTGCACAATGTTCAATATCTTTAAATATGACCACAGAAAGTATTCACTGATATTTTAGTCCTGAAACCTCTCAGCCTTCCCATGTGCGTCAAGATTAGGTGTGCAAAATCACTTAGTGGACCCAAACATTGTAACAGTTAACCATAGCTGTAAAACAACCATCCTAATGAGGGTAGCGTTAGGGTTATCTCCTCGCTCTCATCCAAATATGGTTACTTCTGGCTCTGCAATTCAAAGCCAAGCACTTTTATAAAAACAGACATCAATTTGTAAAACAGGGATTTTATTCCCATTTAAAGATATGCAGCTGCACAATAGTTACACCTCCGAAACACTAGTCAGCAGCAGCGGGGCTTTTGTGAAGTGCTTTGTAAAGTTTAGTTGATTCAAAACACACATTAAACACACATTAAACATGGCGTAATAAAGTTTCAAACACAAGTACACAAATCAGCTTCACTATAACTCACAGCATTCACAGACAAACACTTTTCTTTATTACCCCCACAAATACAACATGCTAATGTTTTTAGCACAAGCCTGTGGCATTTTTCATTGTATAAATTAGCCTAGCGGCTAGCAGACTTTTCCTCTACTCATATGAAGCCAGGGACAACAGCAACATTGAACAAAGGTAAGGTTACAAAATTCAGTATATCGTACATAATTGTTACATCGCCCAGCCCTACACCAGTACGAGACAAATCCACTAATACAGTGGTTATTTGAACCATTTTACTATCCACACTGTGGTGAATAAATATGAGGCCAAAATAATCCACTTTATATCCATTACACATGAAAGTAAGAAGATGTTACCCGCACCCTACCATAACTGCCTCTCTTTTAACCTAACACTTTGTAGCTAGCTAAAAGCTAACATAGCATTTTCTTCAGGACTTCCGCTTTTGAACCAAGAGTGATGGGGGTGATCATGGACTAACGTGTAGGTATACTGAGAGAGTCCTGTAGCTGGTGGGCGGTTCACGAAGCTGCTACAGCCGCACTTGGACCTAATGGCTTCAAAATGTGAGTCTACAAACTCAGGTCTATGGTTTGCTGCAGATTAATATACCTTGTGAATTGACTTACGCTGGTGGTTAAACTGTTGCCTGGGTCTTTGTTTGAGGTCTCCTGTAAATACAGTTTTAACGGACACCTGCCAGCCAATGGGAAACAAGTATTTTCCATGGCTGCTGTACAGCCTGCAATTAGAAGAAGAGTACTAGCCTTGGATGAAGAGTCTAGTTTTAAAAGGAAAATCGACCAGTGTCAAGCCGTTACCCACTGGGTGAGAATGCCTGTCTGAGCCCGAGCTGCCTCTGTGATTGGCTGTTCCCTGTTGGAAACCGGGGAACCGAGATAAGCTAATGATTCAGGTACAGAGTGGAGATGGGTGGGTGATACAAAGCCATGTCAGCAGTTGGCAGTCACCACCACCACTAATTGCAGCATCTGTCGTGGGTGGAGAGGAGGGAAAGCTGTTCCAGGTACAGCAATCCAAATGCCAAACCTGATTTGATCACAGTCTGTCAGATTACAGCAAGGCTCCACACCGGCAGCCCAACTGTGTTTCCACACTCACTGTCAGAGACTAGATTTAAAATCCAAACACGCGTTTTTTATTTGAGAATATTTGTCCATCTTTTACAGTCAACCTGTGGTCCAATTTTGTGTTCGGCTTCCCGCAAATCAGATTACATTTGCATCTGCAAACAAGCTGTCTGAGCGAGTAGTCCCCAGCTCAGAGTGATGCGCGCTTTGACCATCAGTTATCTCAAAACAGTAAAAGCTACAAAGCCAATCTAAGTTTGCTGGAGAGCAGCACATTTCATTCCCCCCTCTGTCACATAAAATTCTCCATCTGACACCGAGCAATGAGAGAGAGGGGGGGCGGAGAGAGAGAAAGCTCCAGCTTCTGTCACCAAGCCACACCAGGGGCATACTAATATCAGCTCAGTCCAGCTGCTCTCCACGCTCGGATGGATCAGCTTGATTATGAAACATTACAGAGCCTCCCTGTCTGCCGAGACAAACCACTGAACTGTGTGTCAGAAAGGTGACTGGCCACAATGCAGGGAGGTGACTGGCCAATATGCACCAGTGTAGGATACTGTCTTTTAGGTGTCTGATTGCTTATTACTCTGCCGAGGTCTGAGAGCTGCCTTGAGGCGCCTTTCGAGTGACATTTCGCCTCGGTTTATTTGGGGGAATTTGAACGTCAGACTGCCAGATTGTTCACCACAAACAGCCAATGAGCTGACTGTGCAGACACTAGCTTTAGCTATACAGTGAGTATATACGTGTTTGTGTGACAGCTCAGACCAAGGTTGTAGGTTTAGTTTCAACACTGGAGGGGACACATATGAAACAGAGGGTTAGGGTGTCGCCCGCCAAACTATTTTAAGCATTAAACACATTATTTCCTGCATTCTTGTGAATTTTTATGCACAAAGTTGTTCCTTTTCGGCATCAATACATAGTGAAAATATCTATAATTCTGTCAAAATAGAAGTCCTCTGCTACTATTGTGTTTTTGTTGAGGGGGACAAATGCACATTAGAGTTGCAGCAGTATACTGTGAAACCGTATACCATGGTATGAAAATTGATGGTTATCACACTGTTTACATTTGCTTATGTATGTTATCAGAAAAAATAGTATTTGGACAGAGAATCTCACCTGCATATCCATATTTTCTTTCCTCTTCAACTGCCTGACAGACACGATATTTAAGTCACAATACATATCCTGATGTGCACCTCCCCAAAAATGTAACTACATGTTGCAGCAGCACAGACCTCCTGTCTATATTAAGTCAAAACCATTTCACTCAGTGGAAACAAAGCTTTTTTTTAATTTTTAATTCACGGATAAGAAACAAAAAATTGCTTCCACAAAAATAGCATTTTAAGTCTTGTTTGTGATTTATCCTGGCTTCATTTGAGTAGAGGAAATCTGTGCTGGTCACTAGGCTAATTCATACAATGTAAAATGCCATAGGCTTGTGCTAATAACGTTAGCATGTTGTATTTGTGGGGAAAATGTGTCCAGATAAAGACAAGTGTTTGTCTGTGAATGCTGCGAGTTATAGTGAAGCTGATTTGTGTACTTGTGTTTGAAATTGTGTCAATTAAGCCATGTTTAGTGTGTGTTTAATGTGTGTTTAATGTGTGTTTTGGGTGTGTTTTGAATCAACTAAAGTTTACAGCACTTCACAAGAACCCCCTTGCTGACTAGTGTTTTGGAGGTGTAACTGCAGACAACGGCGTAGGACACATGTGTAGGGTACGGCGTAGGGTTTGCATAGAGCTGACAGACAAGTGTAAATCCTGCTTCAGGGAGCCTCTGTACGTCTGTGTCTGCCACTGACCAAGTGTCTGTATTTGACAAGTTTGGAATGAGAGCTGGTTGGTCCCCTGTGTCCCCCTTGCAATGTACAACCATGGCTCAAACTCAGATTGATCCAAAAATTTACTAATAACTCCAGTTCTTTTTCTTATTTCCCTCCAGACTTCTCTCTTTTTATCTCCTGTCTCTTGTCAAACAGCCTCAGGAAAACCTTCTTTTTTTTAATCAGAATTGCATTTTTAAGTCCACAGAGTCTGATTGCATCCACTTGCATCTTTATATTGACTTTGCAAGAAGCTGAGACACCTCAAATTCGCTTTGTGTTCAGTCTGAACACCAAACAAGTCCTCGTACTGTAAACAAAAGAGGTAATTTAGATGTAGACGTTCAATCAATTGTTAATATAGAAACTATTGATTTGTGGAGCTTTTAGTGAATAAACAAATTGTCATTCTTTTGGCGGGGGACATCAGTGCTGGCTGTGTCTGCCTCAGGAATACTACCAACACAAACAGGCACAGATATTTCCTTGTACTGTCCAGGTTTTATGTTTTTGGAGTGACATTTTCATGGAGACTTACATAAGACCAACGCACATGGAAAGAACCAATCTGAGTGAAAACCCTCTGCGTGACATCACCCCTTGAATAAGTGCTGTATGTTTTCCTTTGGTCAGCAGGTCAAAGTGTTGCCAGGCAAACCTTTGGCAACTCTCATTATGAGCACCGGACAGGCCGATTATAAATACACTGAATTTATGGATTTCATGAGGCGGTGTGCGAAAATGTCAAGGGTGTGCTTGTTTGGTGTTTTCGTCGGTAAGCAAGCGCGCATTGTGAGGAGCCTGCTGAAAGGCAGGGTTATTGCAGTGTCAACACTTTTAGGAAGATGGATGTATACTTTGAAAATAGAGCGAAGTAGACCTAATCACCCTATTAAATTGCAGTTAACAAAAAGGTCAGTGATTTCAAGCTAGACATGTTCTAAGCAGTGCAAGTGGAGAAGCATTAAGGGAGTCTCAGAGAGAAGGCCTGGCGGTGGTTTTGCAGGTCAAAAGAAAACGAAGTTGAAATTGTGATAAATGAAGCTGAGAAGTTTTAGCTATATTTCAGTATGTGCTTGTGCATTTGAATGTATTTTTTATAACTGCTTTTGAAATAGCACTTTTTTGTGATGTAGTTTAGGGCTGGGACATGTGAGTAAAAAGTCATATCTCGATATTTACAGGCTGACTGGTGAAACATGATATATATATTGGTATTTTCTACGAAATGGGCAACATGTTTTCAGTTGGAAGTCAAATACACATTTAAGATGTCACAAGCAGTTTTATAAAAACAGACTGTGATAAACATAAAATGCAAAGACAGGGATTTTATTCCGCTGTTTAAAAATATGCAGCTGCACAACAGTTACTCCTCCAAAACACTATTCGGCAGTTTGTGAAGTGCTGTAAAGTTTAGTTGATTCAAAACACACATTAAACACACATTAAACATGGTTTAATAGAGACAATTTCAAACACAAGTACACAAATCAGCTTCACTATAACTGACAGCATTCACAGACAAACACTTGTCTTTATCTGGACACATTTTCCCCACAAATACAACATGCTAATGTTTTTATGTTTTTAGCACAAGCCTATGGCATTTTACATTTTATAAATTAGCCTAACAGCTAGCTAGCAGCAAAGTGTTGCTGGAGAACTTGTGAGTGAGTGAGTGGAGCTGTGCGGACAGTGTGAGAGGAGAGATGCACACTGGTATGCATCATGTAACATAACTTGACCCTATATGGATATAAACAGTGTTGTCTAAATGTATATCTTGCTTGAGAATATATCAGTATATCGTACATAGTTGTTATATCGCCCAGCCCTACTGTAGATGCATAAAAAGAGTTCCTTTTCAGTCAGACCTGTTTTACTCCCAGTTGTCTTTTGACCACATAAATGCACACTGGGACTCTGCAAAGTCCACCTCAGATGGTAATTTCTAATGAAAATGGGAGGATTTTTATGAACCCAGACGAGTCAACAAGCGGCGCAGCGGGTAATCCCTCCTGCAGGCTTCGGCAAAGACAGGCGGATATTGTGTTGTCGTTCTGTAGCATCACCGGGGTCTTGTGCTGGGCTGTCAGAGCCACTTTTCTTTCTGATAGCCCCCGGGCATGGAGCTGTGGTATGGAAGAAGTACGAGGCAGAGGAGCTGCTTAAAATTTTCCCAGTGGAGGGCGAGTGTGCCGCTAACATACCATGAGGCCCGAATGTGCAGCATCAGCAGGATTATGGAGGACACTTAGGATCAAAGCTCAGCAGAATGTCTTTGAATTCTGGACGTGCATGAGCCGGAATTGAAAGTTAAAAGTCGTAATGACAGAATTTTGCGAGGGACTGTGTGATTGTATTCATCAGTGTCTCCCTGTGAGGGATTTGATTTAAATAACGGGAAAGGAGCAGAGAATAGGAAATATGATGTGAATGTGCTCCAGTTTAATAATTACTGGCAACTTCCTCTGTGCCTTCAAATGGAGCCTGACACATTCACTTACGTATAGAAGGAATGTCACACACTCTGTCATGCTTTGACAAACTGAGGAGGGAACTCGTTGTCATTCGCATGTCACCCGCTCCTGTAATCATTTTGCCGGCGCACGTGTTCCTTCCTACCTACCATGAATCAAGAGGGATTGCTTTTGAGCAAATGGCATATAGCTTTTAATTAAAGCTTCGCTCTCTGCTTGTGCTGCTGTCGGGTGCAGGATGTCACTGCTCATTTCATGTCCTACACAGATAGAAAAGCAGAGACAAATCTAATCTACCGGTACCAACAGTGTTACACCTAATTTGATGGGTGAACAGTATAATCAATAATAACATGTTAGGCTGGTGCAGGAATACATGAAGATAATAGTCCACTGCTGGAAGACAGTGACTCTCTTCTACAGATCATGACTTTATTATTTTCTGAAATCACTTGTGCTCAGATTTATAAAATCATTTACAATATAACAAAGCTTTGAAGCTTCAATAGTTGCCATGGTAATCAATGTCCAAATATGTATTTGACTGCTTTATTTTGTGTTTTATTTTCCACCAGTAAACTTTGGAGGTAATTATTGTCAATTTTCAATAAGGCCAGTGTCCTCAGGGCAGTCATTGACCCTCGTTTCAAGCTATTAAATTGGCTGCCCGACAAAAGAAAAGTAACAAAGTAATGCGGGCTGACTCACAGCATTCCAAGTTATTAATAAGTTACAGAAACACTGCGTGCAGTAGTCCATCTTCTCACTTCTCTTCCCTATCTCTGTCGCTCTCTCTCGCACACAAACAAGCAGTGGTGCTAAGTCCTACCAAAGTAGGGATGCGGTTAGGTGGTCCCGCTGTGTCCGATAGAAGCTTCAAATATTCGCAGGTAACAATCACTGAAGATTCAAAGCCCCAAAAAGTATTTGGGAGAGCCTTGTAGCCTATAGACATACTCAGTGTACACAGCTGACAGAAGTAGCAGCGTTACAAGTACCTTGGGATCCCACAGGCTAATGGAAATCATGAGGAGGCCGCAAGGAAGTACCTCCACAACCAAATACCTCCAGAGAGTAAGGGAAGTCCTGAGAAGTCAGCTGAATGGTCAGAACAAGGTCCGAGCCATCAACATGTACGCACTGCCAATCATCAAATACCAAGCTGGGATCATAAGCTGGCCAAAGGAGGAGATACAAGCCACAGATATCAAGACAAGAAAGCTCCTCACCATGCATGGAGTCCAGCACCCTGAGGCCGTACACTAAGCACAAAGAGGGAGGCCGAGGACTAGTGAGCATAAGAGCCACTATCCAGGATGAAACATCCAAAATCCAGGAATACATCAAGGAGCTGGCCCCAAAGGACGGCTTGCTAAGTGAATGGGCCTTCGGGCCCTCTTCAAGATCACAACAACATCTTGAAGAGGGCCCAAAGCCCGAAACATCATCAAAATAAAAGAAATCCACATGGAGCCAGAATGTGCAACACTTGTTTTCTACAGTCAAGTCAATCCCCATGGACATCCATGTTAAAATGGACAGCCTGGTACAAAAAACAGTTGTGGTCTCGATGGCTTATTTCAATATTCACAACAACTGTGTGGGCGACAAATTTTTATTTTATGTTTTAATTTTTTTAATTGTCCTTTCTTTCTGTTTTTATCATCGGGTGTATAAAATACAAATATAATCATTGCAGTTTTATATAAATATATTGGACATTTTGTGTTTGTACTAATTTATGGACTTGATGACTGCAATTTATAATCTAGAGTACACTGAAGAAAAATAGAAAACCATATGCTAAACTTTCAGTTGCCAGTTTATTCTGATGGCCTTATCAAAACAGTTTGTCTCAACAAAACCTGAGCATTTTAAGTGAAGCAGTGTTTATTGCACAGCAATGTTATTACAGTGTTCAGGTGTTTTTCTTCCGGTCACTCAGTCTAAACCCCACATGGCTGAAATGAATGAAAAGGCCTGTGGTTGTGGAAATAATTGAGCAAACTGGCCTCAGTTTATTTTACTGTCTCTGACCAAAACACCAGAAAGCCCACGGTCATTAATTCCACTGCACTTACAGTAGACGACTGGGTTTCAAAAATGAAATTTGACATCCCTCATTAGAAATTAATTAGCTCCGACAACGAACGGGAAAAACATTGCTGATTCATTTCACCTCAGCCTGACGTTGAGAGGAGAACCCCTTCGCCCTTGAGCCAAGGGCAGCCTTTTTTTACACAGTGTTGCACCATGCTAGCATTAACACATTAAACACACCGGCGCCACGCATTATCGCGCCGCTTTAGTGCACCTTTGATGGCTTCCATTGTGAAAGACGTTGACAGAAACTGCTGAAGGTAAAAAGTGACATTTCATGTTTGCCGAGCTGTTCACAGAGAAGTAGTGCTGCATCAGACGGAGAGTGCCACAGTGATGCTTAGTGTCATGATTTATCCTTTATGACACTGAGAGCTTCTGTGGCAGCTTGCCCAACCCAAGCTTGTAGTCTCCTTGTCACTGCAAGTCTCTGTGTGATACTTGAGGTTGCCAGTCTTCCTGGGAAGAGTCTCTCTGCTTCCTCACACACAAACACATTTTTCTTTTGATTTGCCGCCTTGGATCGGAGCTACACACAGCCAAGTACATCCCATCCCATTGTTGAAAGAGCGAGCACCATGTACAGGGGCAATTTATCCTTCACATCTACCCACCTCCCTTTTCTTCCTCTCCTTCCCCCAGGTGTCACACAGTTTCTCCTTTGTTACATGTTATGTGTCTGAAACCTCTCCCAGGACATGCATGAATGACCGCTCCATGTTTTAAGACTTGAATTCCTGTGGGCACCATTACGGTCCCGTTTCCCCTGGTCATTTTTTCACCCTTCAGCAGTGGAAGCTGAGACCCACATCTCTCCCCCTCATGCACTCCTCCTCCTTCCTGCTGCCTCCTCCTCTTCCCCAGCCTCAGCCATGAACTCTGTAAACACTGAGGCTTTGTCTGCAGCTGTTGTGGTCGTCCTGTAGCGTAAAGTCAAGTCCACACGGAGAATCAGTTTGTGTACGGCCTCGACCGAGTAAGTGAGCTGCCACTTTGGTCGACCCGAAGAGACAAGAGGGCGGCAAAAAGGCAAAGCCACTGTGACTGGTGTTGTCTGCGGCTTATGTATCCTCCAAATGCCCGTAGGCGTATTTTATGACCACAAGTGGTGGCGTGTCCTCATCTTCCTGCGGTCTCAGTGTCATGTTTGCCACATGTGAGCCTCCTAGTGGAATAGTAGCAGCACTTATAACTAACTGAGATGTATGGGAATTTAATCCCTAGTCATATTAGAGATAACCTGCACAAACTGGGACTCATATAAGATCAGGATGAATCATAGTTTACCTAAAATAGGTTATAAGTAATTACAGGAGATTTAAACATACTGACTGAGAGATAGAATGATCAACCCAACAGTTACGCTTGAATCAAAGCAATGTGTCTACAAGGAAAGGCTTAGGCAGGGAGAGCAGCAGCAAAGACCCTCAGCTGCTCCATCAGGTGATTGGGCTGTTTGAGATCAGCTGATGTAGCTGGGATGTGAGCTGAGCTTGACACTGTGGCCTGCCTGAACTAAGGCTATGCACAATTTATAAGTCAAACTACCGCATATTCTACGAGTATAATGTTCACCATCTTATCATGCTGATATTCCTTAATTAGTGCTTCACCAAATAATAGCACAGATTAAAATTTTGACTCAATGGCAGTGAATGAAAAGTTCAAAGAATTTTTGGGAAGCCAGTCTAAAACACCATGAACAAGCCGCGTGTTTAAACTCTGCTTGTGCATTTTATTGAGTTGGCAAGGCTCCCTACTGTTCTGTGCATTAGACTGTTAATGCAAATATTAAATATTGCAGGTGTAGTAATAATGCATGTGTTTGGGAAGTACTGAGCATTCGACTTGGTAAATGAGACTTGGGTTACACTGCACGAGTCGCATGAGAGATTTTTAACTGATGTTTTGCTGTTGTCAAAGGCAGCCCCCTTTTACTTCAGTTCATCAATAGTGATCATCGTTTTTGGATTCTTCCTTCACTGTGGAGATATGCGAGAAGAACAGCTTTCTTCACAAATTAAATGTAACATGGAGTGAGTGATTGACAGACAGATGATTATTTCTTGGGTGAAATGTTCCTTTAAGAAGTTATCACAACCTATCCTGAGGGGGACATGAATGTTTCTGCCAAAACTTGTGCCAATCCATCCAGTAGATGTTGAGATATTTTACTAGAGACATAAAAAGTTTTAGCTGCTTGATGCAAAGTCGGGAGCTGATTGAAGTCAGAAGGCTTCATCCTCTAGAGACCGTGAATGTCTGTATGAGATTTGATTTCAGTACGTAACAATAGCTTGATATTTAAGTCGAGGCATTTCAGTCTCGACCAAAGTACTGGACCGAGCAACCATCCCTGGAGTGACACTGCTAGCATGAATAAAATCTGGTTTAATCCATGTTTAAAGTTAATGCTTTCTACTGCAACCCATTCTGATTATGATCACAGTCACAGTGCCGCTGATGGCTCTGAGGCACTGACATTCACTCATTGCGAGTATCTCTCTTGGCATCTAAGCCATCTTTCATTTTCTTCGGGCATTTTGGAAATGGTGATAGAACTGGCTCACATGAATTTGAAAATCAGCTGAGTGAATCACACTCTGGCAACAGAGTCAACGCCTAGGGCCTTGGTTATAGTCGTCTCTTACCTCTGCTGCGACTCTTTCCCCATTCATTATGGTGAGGAGGATCTGAACCAGTGGTAGTCCACAGTCTCTAATTATGTCTTCCCAATCAAAAACCCAGACAGCAATGTTCCCGGCTGTAGATAATAAAATTAAATGAATTTGTAATCGAGTTTATTTTCTAATGGAAAGTGAAGCGAGGATGCCCAGAGACAGGAACAACAGGTAGATGAGTCATCCTCCTCTTGCATATAAGTTACTGCCAGGCATTTTGCATTCACTACCACAGGGGCCAGAGGTGCGCACATGGAGATGTAATTCATCAGAAGCTCTTTACTGTGATTTATAAGGTTTCCTGCATGATCACTGCAGTGAGATGACACTTAATTTAATATTGGGCTTTATGTAGAGGAAGTGTGCATCAGAATCTCTATAGGAACATGTTAAATTACCTAAAAGTACTTTAGTAAATTATTTCAATAATTTTCAGTGTAGCAGTTGGGGTTTCACTGGAATCTGAAATCTCACCTGTGTGTTGCAACGCATTGTGAGGATACAACAAAATGAGTTGCAGTCATTGTGACGTTGGCCCCTTTTGTTATTCTTTCTATCTGTTTGTACAGTATATATTATAGATTTCCTCTTGTATGTGTTTTTTCTATATGTCAACATAAAGATTTGTCAGTATGGTTGCACTTTTATGCCTCCGCACCAGGGAGACAGTATTTTTTCTGGTTGTCCGTCCATCCCTACATCCCATTCTTGTGAACGTTAATATCTCAAGAACGCGCTGAAAGAATTTCCTCAAATTTGGATCCAAGGATGAACTGATTATATTTTGGTGGTCAAAGGTCAAGATCAATGTGACCTCACAAATTACCTTTTTGTTGAAGATGTGTGTTTACAGCAACATCTATATTTAAAGCATTGTCTTCTGTCATGGCCACATATGAACATATGAGTCCTGGACCAATGACTGTATATAAAGGTGGACAATGTGTTTTCACTTTGGCTTCAGCCACCGCCATTTTCGCGTTGGTGATGTCATTTGGAGCCAGAGTCTGCGCAGTAGCGATGTCTGCAGTATTGATTTCCCGCCAATACACCCGTTCAGCTAATCGCAAGCAGCGCCATTGACCGTGAACACATCAGTTGGCACACAGTTGGCAATTATGACATCAAACCACCTTTATAAAGCATCGAATAACGAATTATAACCAATTATTAAAGCCAGCCACCAGGGGGCCATCACAATGTTTTGGTTTCAATTTTGGGGAGCTGTCACGTCCTCTATCTTTACTATACAGTCTGTGGTCTGGACAGACATGGACGTAACCTACAACTAGACTGGTTGGCGGAGGAATACTACCACGAGGTGGTAATTCTAGTTTGTAAATGGCCCCTGTCATGTGTCGTCTGCATGAGAAAACTCTTAAGTCTCGTAGAAATAAAAAATAACTTGAATAATAACATCAAGATTTAGCACGCTGTGAACTTCTACAAGTGTGACCATGTCTTGTTTGCCTTTTTAAAGATTCACAAGGATTGCAGACATGTCGCCAACCCAGAAATAAATCAGTTGAGGGTGTGACAACTAAAACGATTGGTCTGAGAGCCACAGTGCTCCTCAGATCTGCAGGGAGGACCACGTCCTTCTGAGGACCTTGCTGCACCTGATCAATATATATATATCCCCTCTGGTGTGAACTGAGAGAGGCCCGTGGAGGAAGAGAAAAATGGTCAGCGCACATTACTCTTAAAGGATTATGTGTCATTTGCCCTTTAAGATGCACATGTATTTTATCAGTGCACTCAGATGTCGTAAACTTAATGCAAAAGGCCCATTAATATGAGCACTGGCAGGCGAGCCCAACGTTTTTCTCTGATTTATCTGTGGCAGTACAGGAAAAAACGAATAGCATATCCTATTCCAGCACTGCATCAGTCATAATTCTAAAGCTGGCACCTTATTCTCCGCACATTTAATGGATACAGAGCTTTATAATTTATCCTCTCCTTAACTGCAACTTTACCTGAATTAAATTTCAGGCACAGTACTTTGATTACATCCTCGCTAAGTACCACAATCTGATTTCTCCATTATGTAAGGAATGAATACAAATGGCCTGGCTGAGAGAGAGACAAAGGGGCAGGAGGAGTGAGGGGACACGGGGAGAGATAACAAATTAAAAGAAAGTCAGTCAGAGAGACAGAAACAAAAATGGGGGGAAGGCAGAGAGTGGGCGAGGAACAAAGAGCTGAAAGAGGGGAACAGGAGCAGCCATCCAGTCTGGATGAGTCCTTCTTGACCTTCTTGGTCTGAGGAATAGTGGTGGAACACACACCAGCCTTTGAAGCCAGCCTTGCGCCACATGCTCGAATGGACCAGGCCGACTGTTGGCACGGAGCGTGTGGCCGGGGAAAATCAAGTAGCTTTAAAGGAGCATCTTCAGGTTTGGCTGAGGCAGTCAAAGAGCCTGGACCTCGCTGTTCCCAGATCCTCACAGAGCCTGTGGCCTGTCACTCCCCTGCCAAAACTGGAGCTCATTTGTGGAATACGGTTTGCCTTCCTATTGCGGCTGAGTGGGATGCAGGTCTCTGCAGAGTGTGGGATCAAAGCATGCGCAGGGCACCAGCGCATTGCTCGGTGTCACCCGGTGAGAACCCTCATTTCTCCTGCCAGGCTGGATTCCAGTCATATTTCACAAGCAAGCTCTGGGCTTCGCTCATCTCTGTGCTCCGCTTCATATGAAATAATAACCTGTCCTAGATTGTAGGCTGTGTGTACTTTTCCCCTAAACTACAAGGCCTGTTTTGACAGCCCAACTGATGAAACAAAAATCTGATCATTAAGCGGTGGCCTGAAGGTTAGAGAAGGTTACAGCTTGTAACCAGAGGTGGAAAGTATATTTATTTATTTACATGTTATGTTACTTAATACTTGTACTTCAATACAGTTCAGAAGAGAAAAAATAACCTCATGTATGGGAATATGTTTTGCTTTTCCAGGAGTTTCCAGTCATGAAGTTGTCAGCACATGAAGTTCACATATACCTATCACATCCTAGCACCTTCCTATCGTAGTGGAGTCTGGTAAATAAACGTTGGTAAATAAATTAATTCCCCTCCTGTGTTTGTATACTGGTATACTGTGGTGTCACATGCAGAGTAATAGTGGCAGCTCAGCTTGCAGTCTCCCCTGACTCCGTTTCAACACGAGCGCCAGAGAGACACTGATTTTTATTGTGAAAGTGTTTTATTTAGTTTAGGTTTTTTTTACTGGTTTTGATCACTGGATCCATTTGTTTTGGAGAGGCGAGACCTCTGCAGATAATTCAGCTTCCAGTTAATCCTTGTGAATAATGAACACAGAAAGAATTCTAGCCCAAAAACAAGCTGAATAACATGACACACCTATGTGATGAGAACTGGGAATAAAAACCACGGTTGTCTTTTACATAAACAGGCACTGAAAGCAATGAATCAGAAACCTGCTTGATGGTACCACTGCCTAATTCTTCTGCAATACAATATGTTAAGTTTTGACAGTTTTCATTTTTAAAATTAATTTTTAAGTGTGTGAACAACCTTGCGCCAGCAATACTCTGTCAACTGGTAAACAAATAACATAGTGGAATCAGAACGAAGGGTGTAACAAGTGGAAACTGTAGAGCAGCAAAACACAGAAAAATATTTGGTAAATCATCCTCATCATGAGAGAGATTCACCTGTGGAATGCATTACCATCTGAAATTAAAAAACTGACAGTACTCAAGGTTTTTAACACACATGTAAAGCAATGGCTGAAACTGAAGCAAGCCTGTGAACAATGACTATGCAGCCCACAATCTTTGATCACACATATAAACGATTACACATACATGGACGTTAAGCACAAGTAGTAGTAGTTTCTTACCCATTCAACTAAATAGCATTTTAAGTCTTGTGTGTGATTTATCCTGGCTTCATATGAGCAGAGGAAATCTCTGCTCGTTGCTAGGCTAATTTATACAATGTAAAATGCCATAGGCTTGTGCTAATAACATTAGCATGTTATATTTGTTTGGAAAACGTGTTTAGTATAAGACAGTTGTTTTGTCAGTGAACCTTGTGAGTTGTAATGGAGCGTTGTAGCGTTATCTTTGTTAAATGTTGCTGTTGTCCCTGGCTTTATATGAGAAGAGGAAAAGTCCGCTAGCTGCTAGGCTAATTTATAAAATGTAAAATGCCATAGGCTTGTGCTAATAACATTAGCATGTTGTATTTGTGGGAAAATGTGTCCAGATAAAGACAAGTGTTTGTCTGTGAATGCTGCGAGTTATAGTGAAGCTGATTTGTGTACTTGTGTTTGAAATTGTCTCTATTAAGCCATGTTTAATGTGTGTTTAATGTGTGTTTTGAATCAACTAAACTTTACAGCACTTCTCAGAAACTTCCGCCGCCGTCCAGTGTTTTGGCGG
The DNA here is from genome assembly GCA_035609425.1 of Epinephelus awoara. Taxonomy (NCBI): domain Eukaryota; kingdom Metazoa; phylum Chordata; class Actinopteri; order Perciformes; family Serranidae; genus Epinephelus; species Epinephelus awoara. The sequence continues at coordinate 25,204,897 of CM069313.1, forward strand.
TGTAACTGCAGAGCGACACAGACACACCACCGCACAAGTATAAATGCTCACGACGGCGTAGGCCACATGGGTAGCGTCTGCCGAAGTATAAAACCCCCTTCCCTCGTATTTATGAGGCTGATAACCATTATCATTTAACCCAGTGATAACATTAGATCCACAAGGCGCACAATAATAGATGAACTCCATCCAGAGAGGAAGACCATGAGATGTGGTTGAAAGCGCTGGAAAAATAAGCAAGTAAGAGTAATTAATTTGAGCCTTCCCTGGATGAATAAAAGTGCCAGAGAAAGCACTCAACAGAAAGAGAAGTTGGCCCAGGAGTTTGTCATTAAAAGTGCAAAGCATTAAACTAATTAGAGTGGATTTCATTGATCCTTGATGGCTTGCAATATGTTTTCTTATACATCTGTTCACAAATGAAGTACCTGCAGTCTGTTGGTTTCCAGACAGCTCTCCTGGTTTTCATTAAGCAGCAAATACAGACTTTCTGTTATTTATCCGACTCTCAATTCAACCTGCAGAAAGGTCACACTTTATTTGTACCAACATACATATATATGTATGTATTAGAGATAAAATCATCTGATGCCATCTATCAGATCTGCACTGCAATATTAATTCTACTACCGCTGCTGTTTACATTATTGCTGTGAAGAGAAATTATAAGTGGATGCAGTCTGTGCGGCAGGATTTCTGCTGCCTGAAGGTCAGAACTCGGGGGAAGAAAGCCTTCGACTGTCTCCGTCAGTTAGCTTGAGGTTGTTGCCACAACATCCACTTCAGAGCAGCTCGTCTTCTGGGAATGACAAGTGTCAAATATGTCAAATCTTTGTCAGCTGAAGTCCCTGTGTACTGCTGCTAGAGAGCAGTGTGTGACAGGCACAAAGACGGATCATCCAGGTTGTGTCTTGTAGGTTTAACAGTGCTATGTTGGGACTGTGTATAGATTGAATTGTAGCTGCAGTGAAGCTTTAGTATCTTAATCTGTGTTACTTTGTGCTACTTTAAGCTGTGTGTTTAACACCTGCTTGATAATTGTTGGTATGTGTGGCTACTTTGAGTGCTCACTAGGCCTTCGTTTCATTTCAGTGAAGGCACAGCACCATCTAGTGTTACAGCTTGGACCATTGCACAGTAAGGGATTAAAGGGAACACTTCAGTATATGCAGTGTTTGACAGCGTGACACAAGAAATTAAGTAAATTAAGTCACTGTAACAGTGAACTGTAAATATATTCACTATTAAAGCTGGGATACTTTTGATAATGAAAGGGTGCACATCTTATCTTGATTTTTAAACAATTGAAGGAAACACACCCACAATTCTTTGCGCACGATTTGCTGTAAGTTAAGGCAGGGTCTCTTCATGAAACCTGCGCCAGCGGAGCTCGGCAGGATTTAGATAAATGTGTCATTTATTTGGATTAACATCTCCAGATTTTTATCATACAAGCATAAAAAGTTCTGAGAGAAACCTCATAATTTACACTTCACAATGTGTCCACTGCATTACTGTATAATCCAGAAATATAGTCTCCCTAAAAGTCATGTAATTTGTTGAAATTGTACGACAACATTAGAGGGTGCCAAAATTACCACAATACCCTGAAACTAGCATTAGCATTCACGTTATCGTTCGCAGTACCAAATCATTACAGACTGCTAAATTAACCCAATAAACATACTGCTGGCTTATTCCCGACAAAAGTATAGTGGTGCTTGGTCCAAAAAAACACATGCATTTGAACAACGCAGCGACGCCCATGGTCACAGTCATCAGCCGCTATTTCCAGTTTACGTAGCCAAGATGGCGACCATTGAGGGCGAGAAGTGTCCATAGTTCCACACTCAACTTCTTGACCGTTTTGAGTGCACCATCAGGGTACTCATAGTGCACTGCATTTTTCCATACTTCGCAGTGTGAACGCACTTACGTGTAAATACAGAAGTGCGCGATTTGAGACACAGCACAAGTGACTTGGTCCCACCTCTGCCAATAACTGATGACCTTATTTTCTGCTGCTGTTTTTATCTCATCAGCCCAATGCTGTTGTTGTTTCCATCTGTCTCTTTGATTACTTGTTTTTGATGTTAAGCACTTTATATCTTTATATCTGTGAAAGAAAGGTGCCGTAGATATAAACTTCACTTACAAAGAGCAAAACGTACAACTGCAATAATTTATTTTGAGATCAATGGATAATACAGCAACTTAAGAGGGGATATTGCCTTTGAAAAGACAATATTTACATGTTTTGTAACAAATAAAACATTCATCAGAAAATTCAACAACAACGCACAGATACAGATCATAATTGTTATAGAAATTTGAACAACTCAAAGAAGTCTGATAATTTACTATAAGTTTCACAGCATTTAATAAATGTGTTGAAACGCTGCTCTTAGCTTTAGAAAAACCCAAATGACCCTCTGTGTAACAAGACTTTCAGCAACTTTCAGGTTTTAACAAGGTTCACAGGGTTTCTGTTTGCACACAGCAGTTTAGTAAACAAACTAAACCGAAAACAAGATTGTAACAAGACAGCTTAATTGCTTACCTCTGAGGAAAAAGTTTAAATGTAGTCTTGAGTCTAAACTTTAGACTGCATGAGTATCTGGTAACACTACTTCTCCTTTAAGAAAATTAAAATGATGCATTGGATACAATCACACTGATTATTTACATCACTCGTTACCAGCAGAAATGTGAATTAACCCTTAAACATTTAAAATAAACTGACGATGTTTCCGCCTGTCTTGAAGTCTTTCCTGAGGCAGCCTGATCAGACAGAGCGCTTTTTAAGACGCCTGAGAGGGCGAAGTGTAATCGTCTTCAATGACAGTGAAGCTTCTGTGTTGCTGAGTGCTTGACGTTTTTCAGGAGTGCCCTGAACGCCTTGAGCTGAAAAAACTTCCAACTCAGAGCAGAAAAGCGTCCGGCTTCATTTGTGTGTTTTTTTTTACCCCATAGACCAATTGGATAAAAAGAGGGGCAGACCTTCTGTGGTGGTTGCTTAGCAACATTTGTTTTAAATCATAGGCTTTGACAAAAAAAGCCTAACAGACCCTTTTTCCTTTACAGCATTATTTCCTGTATGTAACTGTCAGTGTAGCCTCATAGAAGCATTCTCCATACAGCGTCTGTATACTGTGTCTCTACAGTAATACCTTTCAGACTGTCTTTAAGAGTGAAAATAACGACAGGATGATCAGTTTGGATTATGAGCTTGAAAGCTGTGTGCGTATTCTTGAAGAGGTGGTTGCAGTTTAGAAGGACAAGATGGTTCTCTGGATGATGTCGACACACTCGCGCAGCTCGTGCTCTTTGATGATGAGGGGAGGGGCCAGGCGGATGATGTCACCGTGGGTGGGCTTGGCCAGCAGTCCGTTGTCACGAAGGCGTAAGCACACTTCCCAGGCGTTGTAGTCTGTGGGGAACGTTGAAATATATGTCAGAATAAGTGACTGCAAGGTGCACAGGGTGTCTACAGGTCCTTAAATTCAGATTCAATGGGGCTGAAATATTTTCTCCAACCAGGCAGACCCAATGACTGTTTACAATCAATGGACAGCGATGAGATTTTGTTTTCTTTTTCTATATAATGTGTATTACCTGTATTTCCACTGCAGGTTTGGTCTTAAATTTCATATAAAGTGGTATTAAAATGGTCCTAAATTTAACTTTTTTATGCATCCTGATTGCAAAATGAGTTTTACTTCCCAAGAATCTTGTCCTATATGTAGAAAGGCAAGCTGCCTTAAAAAGGAAAAATCCAAACCAAAGCTCAATACATGACATTTTTCAACTTACTTGATATAATACTTTTAATTCGCTGAAGCTGGAGTGCGGGACTTTTAAATGTAAGTGAACATTATTACAGTAAAGCCCTCGCCAAAGTATACACAGTGTTTATTTAGCCTATGGCCACCAGGAAAGCTCTCTGTATATCACAGTATACCAGAGTTTGGTGTCTTTGGCAACTGACTTGTGTCGACAAGTGGAAGCTATAGTGGAAAATCCTACAAAGTGTTAAGGAACTTCAGCATTCAGAGGTCGGATTAAAGTTAAAATAAAAATCTTGAGGAGAGTTCTCCTACAGGAAGCACGTGTTGGCAGTGCTTGTGTAATTACTATCACTGCCAGAGGGGGGAGACAAAAGTCACGCACTCCAGCTTCAATTTGAACCAGTACATCCTAAAGATGAGTAACACAAAGACTCAGTAGTCTAGACTCCTAGAAAACATTGTTCCTTTCACTAATTCAGTGTAAATGAACCAATCCTGCCTCAAAAAATGAGTAAATAACATCATAAATTAAAACAGTTCAGCACTATACCTTTGGTCTCTTTGATGACGACTGCGTTGAGGAGGCCTTTCCCTCTGACTGTTGTCACGATGTCTTTGGGCAGTTTATTCAGCTCGCTCCGCAGCAGATCTCCCATCCTTTGAGCATTCTCTGCCAGCTTCTCCTCCTCGAGCACCTGCAAAATCAGGACAAAAAGAGTTAAAACAAAAGAACGAGAGAACTTAATGACATCGTTGATCAAAGTGGCACGTGTATTTTTCTTCTGATGCCAACTTGTCTTTGAAGGTAACTGTATAATTATTTAAACTTAATGGTATGTTGCAGATCACGGTGGAAGTTTTCATCATTTAATCATATAAAACTCAGGCAAAATGAAAGGGTGGGTTGTAAAATGGTGGACAGACTAGGAAACTATAGGTAACACTGACCTGAAGTGCAGCGATGGCGACCTGACAGGCCACAGGGTTACCTCCATATGTTGACCCGTGCTCTCCAGGCTTGATTGTCAGCATTATCTCATCGTCGCACAGCACAGCAGATACCTGAGGCACACAATCACAGATCAAAAGTATGTCCAACACAACTGGACTCCCAAAGTCCATCAAGTCTTTCAAAAGAAATCTATACTGTGATATGAAGTGTGACCAAAGAAAAACAAAAATGCTTACAGGATAAACTCCCCCAGAGAGAGCTTTGCCCAGAACAACAATATCTGGACGCACTTCCTCATGGTCCACAGCCAGACGCCGGCCAGTTCTTGCCAAACCTGTCTGCACCTCATCAGCGATCCACAACACCTGGACAGAACACAGAGGACAGTCATCATCACGGTGCTTGGTTTCTTTGTGTGACCTGTAGATTCATATATCTAAAATTAGATAGAAGTGATGTCACTGCATGATTTTCTCAGCCATTTTAGATAGGGCTGAAATATCTAAATTTTATCAAAACCTACTTTTCCCCCAAAAAAATCATTCATGCTTAATTTTATTTGAGTCTTTGGACAGTGTTACACATTCAGTGATGGTGCAGTGATGTACAAAGTTAAAAACTGTGTGTCTTTTATTTTTCCCAGTGTAAATATAGGAATTTTAATGATCTTCAGGAGATCATTTAACAGGAAAATAAGTCCATGGAATTCCCCAAAAAGTACATTAATTTTATAACATATTTGAAAGTGTGTGCTGCTCTCAGTGAAGATAGTCTGGGTGACACAAAGTTGGAATAAAATGTAAATCTCCTACACAGAATACCTGAACCAGACATGGCCACATGCTGCATTTTATGACTCACAGTAAAGTTTTACAGCTGCTATAAATTGTCATCTTCTCCTTTGTTAAATTTTTTATGACTCAAAACACTGTATACTTAAGTGTTAGCACAGGGGGCTGGACAGAACTGGCCAAGGGTCGTATTCACAAACATTCTGACAACACTCTCAGAGCTCCTAACTTAGCCTAAATTTTTTTAGTAAGGATCCTAACTTAGGAGTGATTTAGGAAAGTTCTCAGAGCGAAGGAAGAGACAGAAACCTTTATCTTAGTGAGGTGTGGTTGACCCCATTCCTAGGCTTGATGCTTTATTTTGACAGATGTGATTGGTTGTCGCAGACACACCCCTTTGTGAGCCTGCATGGTGTGGACACCCAGTGGAAAATAACTGCTGACTGTGAAAGTGCTGATGTGATCACTCTGCTAATGCAAGGTTGAGACAGACCCAAGTCATCACTGCTGCACGGCTGCATTCTTCCATTCTTCTTGGCATTGTAGCATTAATTGGGAAATGTGTGCGTACCTCGATCTAATCTGTAGCATTTCATTTACTCACTGTCATCCAGTGTTTAGAGAATATTCCTCCTACCTCTTTGTGTTTCCACCATTTTCTCCTCTGATTAAGAAACTCTTAAGCCTCTTAAAACACCTCCTCCCTGCTCCTAACAGTTTTTCACCTTAGGAGCTCTTTTAATGTCTAAGATGCTCTGTGAATAACTTTTAATCCTTACTAGTCTTATCTTTAAGGGGAAATTCTAAGAATTTTGGCACTAGGAGCAACTCTCAGCAGTAGGAAGCTTACAGCTGCAACGATTAGTCGATTAATCAATTGAAAGTAAATCAATTGGCAGCTATTTTGTAAATTGATTGTTTTCAGTCATTTTTTTATGCAAAATGTCACATTTTCTGGTTCTAGTTCCTTAAATTTGCTGCTTTTCTTTGTCATTTATAATCCCTAATGAAGAGCCTTTGGAGTTTGGACAGTTTGAAGATGTAACCTTAAGCACTAGAAAACTGTGATGAGCATTTTATAGAGTAAGCAATCAATCAAATAATTGTAAAAAAAAAATAAAATAAAAATTAGCAGCACCATATATGCTGTGGTAACCTTTTCATCTTGCCAGCTGCAGGACCCATAAAACAAGCCAATATTAATAAATTCAAAAGCCTGGTTTAAAGCTGTAACATGCCAACAAACACACTGCAATTACTGCTTATTACCTTGGGTGGCACCAAAGAGAGCAAAACAGATATCTTCAAATAAGTAACTTTAACATTGCTGCACCCAATAAGAAATATCTAAAAATGAAGCCCAGACTGCAGTTTGCCCTCGATTCATTTGGCAGTCAGGAGAAGACGCTCTTTAACAGCTGGCTGTTGTGTTTGTGTGTGATGTTTTTTGCACTTCTCAGCAACTTTATAATATGTCCTGTTTATGCCAAACACAGCTCCAAAGGTTGTGCAAATAGGAATAAAGTATGCACTTGTCCTTAAGGCAGCATGACAAAACATGCAAAATGTTATCTCTAAATTAGTTCGCTGTACGTCCACATGCCACAGAGTAGCTTGATGATTCTCAAACTGTAATAGTGTTGCCACAACACACTGTGGTGTTAAGAGATGACCGTTTAAAATGCAATCACGTCTCACTCTAATCCCTACAAGTGCCTAAAAAAGCACTGGCACACTCACTCACCACAGAAGAATGCCTGCTAGCTGTTTGATGTCAACATTCATGTCTCTACACCATTTACAAAACAGCATGGAACAAGCTTCAGGCATAATCACTGAAGAGACCGTTTAGAGGAGATGATGGCAAATATACTATGTACTCAGACAGCAGATCAGTTAAAGATGGATGTTTTACACAGTCAAAACAGTCGCACATACAGTAAGTTATGGAATAACTAATGACACATCATTCATGCTTTGCGTGTGTTTGTCGAAACTCACATTGTGTTTGGTGCAGAGTTCTCTGACTTTAGTCAGGTAGCCCTGGTCTGGCACCACCACCCCTGCCTCACCCTGAATGGGCTCCACCATGAAAGCAGCAACATTGGGGTCCTGGAGAGCCTTCTGGGGAAGTTAAGAAAAAGACTCAGTCAGACATTTTTATCTGTCAAGCTGAGTCTGCCAAAAGATACGTGCTACTTTGGTCAATCATTAGATTCTTATGTTTACACAGAAAGACGAGCAGTTGCCAAGATAAAACTATCAGCAGACAAATGTAACTGTAGTCAGCCACTATGTCCTCATGTTTGCCTCGTCAATGAGGTCGTCAAGTCAGGTGTTATGGAGAATCTCATTAACTAAATGTTGTTTCTGAATTGATTGTACACATCAAAGTCTGTCTGCAGATCTTGGGGAGTGCTACAGAATATGAGAAAAAGTTGTTCTGTTTAAAGCCACTTTTACGCTGCCTCTTCAAGGTGGGAATTTCGTCAGTATGCCGCCTCATTGTTCTATATAAAAAAGGTACAGTCCCGAAATCAGGTCTTTATAAACTTGACAGCCGGCAGGATGGGATCATGGGCGCCACAGGTGTGACGTTTCGTTGAAGTGTTATGCCTGGCACCCACCGCAGGAGATTTCAAAAGGTAGCTGATTGCAGTTAGAAGCTAACTCAAAGAAGAATTACAGAAGACGACAATGTCACGTAGCTGCTCTGCCTGCAGTTCAACCTACTTGAAAAATTCACCAGAATATAGGGAGTGTTTGACGCTCAAAATTACAATGGCTGAATAAAGTGCAAATCTCTGCCTTCATTGGAAGAAAAAAATCCTATGCAGCAGCCTCCCTCACCTCTGCTGTAGTTTTTGTTTGTCTCCCAGGTCTTGCCAGGAAAGGCATTACAAATACAATGTAATTTGGCAGCAGACTTCAGGATTCTGTGTGCTGGACAGCCAGACACATCCTGAAAAAGCAATGCCTCCGGCCAAAGCTATCGCCAGTGCGGAGTTATAACAAAAATCTTTCTGCTGCATCTATTTGATCCTTTTTAGCTGCAACCTGCAGCCCCACGGCTCGCTCTGTCAGTCGGTCCACAATAATTCACCCACCCTTTGGCGTCAGTGTTTAAACTAGGAGGCTAAATTTGGCATGAAGGTCATGTATGTGTGTTTGTGTGTGAAGGTGTGTGTTCATGCCAATTGGCGAAGAGGTGGGGGATCTAAATGATTTACAGCCTTGCACAAGATTTTGTGGAAAGTTTGTCATGAGCCAAAGAAAAGCTGGTTAACTGTTGATGCATAACTTCTAAATGGATTCATTTAACGCGACCAAACTTTGTTCATCTGTGTGTAAATACATAAACAAATGGATCCACGTTAAAAAAAAAAAAAAAACCTCCATTGTGATTCCGATAGTCCGAGTCCGAGTGTTAAAATCGGTTCAGTACTCTTAAGTAGATGGTAATGTTGTCAGTATAAGATTGATCAACAGCTCAGGGCTGAATAAAGTACAGATCTTTGCCTTCATTGGAAAAAAAATCCTAAGCAGCAGCCTCCCTCACCTCTGCTGTGTTTTTTGTTTGTCCTTCAGGTCTTGCCAGGAAAAGCATTGTGAGGACAATGCAATTTGGCAGCAGGCGTCAAGATCCTGCGTGTTGGATCTTCCCACCAGCACATGAACACTGACCACAAGTATGATGAAACTTAAGCTGCCTCTGTTGTCAGAGTTTCTTTACAAACCCAGTACGTAACAAGTCAGCTGTGAAAGAGCCTAATGCCTGGTGTGAAGTGACTGAAACATACCTTAACCTTACCCCCTGTAATTTTGGCCTTTTAACGGCTGTGTGGACTATAGATGAAGAAACCTTTTTACACATTAACTGCCAGTGACAGCATGGAACTCAGTCAGTCATATCAGTCTGTAGTCTGTCAGTAGTATTGCAAACATAATAGATAATGTAAAGACAGAATCTAAACGTGTACCTCCAGTGCAGGAATGTCGTTGTATGGGACAAGCTCAAAGCCTGGCATGTAGGGACCAAAACCTTCAAAACTGCTGGGGTCCGTTGAGCTGGAGATGGCTGCCATGGTGCGGCCCCAGAAGTTTCCCTCTAAGAGTGAATGAGATGGCATACATATTGTTCTGAGTTCACATCTTTGCATAGTGTAGGAAATTTAGTCACCTTATTCTATATCTGTCGAGAGATTTGGTGAGCATGAGAGTGAGTAGTGGTAGTAGGGTTTTTTGGGTTATATATTTCAAAATACAGTGACTAATGTTGGTAATTTCCTGTGCAAACAAATCCAGTTATTGAAATGTACTAATGAAGAAATATTTTCTGACACCTTGAGCTCCCTGACAGAAAAACGATACACACAATTCTGGTGCCAGTTTTCTGACACCGCCTGAGGTGACACATGGGCCAAACTCTGTAACTGTGATGTAGTATTCTTCGACGGAAGATGTTGACTCACCTGCAAAAATGATTTTGGCCTGGTTTTTGGGGACTCCCTTTACATTGTAAGCCCACTTGCGGGCAAGCTTGCAGGCTGTCTCGCCACCTTCGACGCCTAATTTGCAACAGAAGAAATACATGTCAACATTTAAACTCATAATAGTCTCTGAAGATGTTTCTAGCAGTCAGTGTTGGGTGTTTCCTTACAGTACCTGTATTCATGGGTAAGACTTTGTCATAGCCAAATAAGGCCGTGATGTACTCCTCATAGGCTCCCAGTATATTGTTGTAGAATGCTCTGGAAGTCAGGCTGAGTTTGGAGGCCTGGGCGCTGAGCGCGGCTATGATCTTTGGGTGGCAGTGACCCTGGTTTACTGCACTGTACGCACTCAGGAAGTCGTAATACCGGGTGCCCTCCACATCCCAAACATAGATTCCTGTAGTGAAGAGTAAAACCAAGTTCTTAGCGCATGTTTGTGGTGAATCATAAGTAATTCTGAAGTAGGAAAACAGGTGTCACAGTTTGGACCCTTTCCTTCACACAGTGCAAAGCAGCAAACAGCCCAGGGCGTTGCTAGTTTCAGGCCAATGCAGTTGTCATTTTTATGGCCAGCACCCAGGTTATACAAGTAAGTATGCATTTAGCCCATCATCCATGAGCTAGTAGGTCTCAAAATGAGGCATGGCCAGGTGCTTGCTGAGGCATGACATTACTGTTGAGGTAATCTCTCAAGACAGATTCTGCAGAAAAAACTTTTTTGTTTTGTTTTGTTTTTTACCGATGGATTTCCAGATTGCTGTTGAGGCAGCAGAAAGCGTTGCACCATAGACCAACAAAAACCTGGTCTAAAGTCAATAGTGCAGATAGTAAAATACATACCTACACAGGCAAGTTCAAAACACATCTGCACTCTAATTGTTACATGCAGAGGGGTTACTGGTGGATGAAATGATACATCATTATTGAGGAAAATATTAATTACACTCTAAAATGGGAGATGACACTGACTGAATTCATGTTACACCCAAAACACACCCATGATTACATAAGGGACTACACCTTACTTTGTGCCCAGATTATGCGCCAAAACAAAAGTGGAGTTGGACATGCCCTGAATGCACTTGCTCCATGCTTCATTTACATAGGGCCCCATGGCTTCATACAAGTTTCTCTTTTGATTTGCTGAAGGCCCCTCAATTGTTTTTCCTCACCTTGTGACTGGGGCATGATCTATATAACACTTTATTGTTTGTGTCTGGCAATGACTGTTGATCTCTGAATAAGCTTGAGGGCTGAAATGGCATCTGACTAAGAGAGAAATGCAAATGGCCACTGGTCTGGACTCACCCTCTCCCCTCTCTAAGGCCACTGGCAGGGGGTGGTAGTTGTGCGCTCCATACTTGTCCTCTCGGGCGTAGATTTCCTCCGAGGAGAGCAGACGGTTGGACGTCAGTTTGGAGGCGGCAGTGGAGGCGGGACGTGTGCCAGAGTGGACACTGCGACTGAGAATGGGGGCAGCGCGGCTCAGGTTGCGGCTGAGCTGAAGAATCATTCCCTTCATGGTTGTATGCTGCTACGTCTGTAACATGGCAGAGCAAACCACAGTGCAGAATTTAGAATAATTATTTGTTTATTATTAATTAGAGTTCACCAAAACTATGTATTTTTTCCTTCTACCTGTAGTTCTATTTATCCCTCTACATTGTTTTGCTGTGAGTTGCAGTGTTGGAGATATCGGCTGTAGAGAGGTCTGCCTTCTCTCAAAAATAATGGAACTAGATGGCACTCGGCTTGTGGTGCTCAAAGCACTGAAACGACCTTGTTGTGAGCAATTTCATGAAGGATCTGTTTTCTTTCTACTAAACTACACCCACCGACTGTATCCCCACACAAACTGAAGCGTGCACCTACTGCTAGATCAGCTAACACCTCTGAGCTAGCTAACGTTAGCAGCTTATCGAGAACGACACAGTTAATGTTTACATTTGGCACTGTCACGAGCCTCTCGTCCATGAGGAGATGCACACTTCCTCCTGCATAGTGATACAATTGGTGGGTGTAGTGCGGTAGAAAGAAAATGGATTGGATTGTTGTCGTAAATTCTTAAATGCATTTTTCCCCGTTTACTTAGATTTTAAAGACAACAAGTCTGATCAAAAAAAGTTCAGCCCTTGTTGGTACACACCTACGCAGTGAGTAATAGAGGTTGAAACACAAGTTGGACTTTGCAGGTTTTACTGCAAGCAGCCTGTTTTTAATAAACCGGTTAATCCAGTTCCTGCAGACAAAGAAATGTCCACACACACTGAAGCTCCAAAAATTGAGCCCTGCTTGGTGAAATTCCACACAGCACATGGGCTTAGCAGGTCTGCTGAGCAACACATCTCTTTCACATTAAACACAATAGACGAATATGCTTTCGAGGGGGGTGGGTTCACAAAAGTTAGGCTAATCCCACTGCAGCACGGCAGCTCGACTGTGATTTTCCAGACTTTTCTATTGGATCACAAAATAGACCTCTTTTAAATTTCCCTTCACTCCTGTTACCTAGGAAAGGAACTACTGCTACTTCTCCTGCTGCTGACCTTTTGTAGAACGCACTGCTGCTTTCTAAATGTTTAATGTGTGTGACTGAGGGTTTTGTTTTGATGATGTCGTGGCACTGGATGGTTTTGAGGTGACTCACGCTATGGTGCTCTGAGTGGTGCTTTGGCAATGTTTTCTTGTGGGAGGTTCAATTCTGAAGCCAAATCTAATGTTGCTATCTTCAACACATCACTGCGACACATTGTCTTTGTAGCATCCATGTTTTTATCACATTTCGACTTCAAGCTCACGAACACATTGAAGTCAGAAGAAGAATGACTTTCCAACTTGGGAAACAGACTATCCAAGGAGCACATGAATGCAGATTAAGGCATTTTAGAGACTGTTCTTTTCTCATCAAAGTAGAGGGGTGGCTGGGTCTTGACTTTTTTTTTTTACCCTCCGTGAAGCTACAAATAATTTTCCTTGAGCTTCCATGAGTGACTGGTGGAAAATGCTGGACTCTTTTTCCACCATAAATGAATTATTAGATTTTTAAAACTTAACCTTTGATGTCTGAAAGTTAAAAATTAAAGACGGTGTTGAAAGAAGGTTTTGCCACATATGCTGGTTAGTTTGTACCAGACCTAAACTGAGACGTAGAATAAAGTGATTTTAATGAAATGTCACTACTTTGATCTCTGATTTGGTTTTATGTTTTTTCCCTGACAAAAACTTTGTCGCAAGTGATGTGTCCCAGAATCACTGGAAGCTTCTGGCTGTGAAAATGGTGTAATTTTAGCTATTTAAAAGAAAACATGCCTACCAAAATTAACACCCGCCAAGAGCAAATTGCGTGTAGATTTTATGTTTGGCGAGTAAATTTCAGGAAGGCTTATCCGCCATTCTGGTGGGTAAATGTTTGCATCAGAATAGTCATGTAATTAAAAACAATGTAGAGTCTCTACTGCGTTTTGGTGTCATTTAGGGACACGCTGCTCTGCTGCTCCTGCTGTATTGGATATCAGCTGATGTGCTAAACTATCACTTAGCGCCGGTCTGCTGCAAGCTAGCGTTGCACCCAAACTCTCTAGCTCATCAGCATCACTTCTTCTGCTCTTACCCTTCACAATAAAAGCCTTAGACATATAAACCGCATCACTGCCATCACTACCAGAGGGGCCTTCTTCACATGCTGAGGCTGTGGTGGTGAGTTGTTCGATATACTGAAATCATTTTGCTTTTTACTTTTGGCGGATAAAAAAATACGCACAAAAACATCGGTATGTCATCTGTATCTGCCGATATTGGCTTTGAAATTATCGCAATCTGTCAACATGTTTTTTCTTATTTTGCACAATGGATATTCCATTTATTGAAAGTATTGTATTTCATGTCTCCATCTGCTGGTGAGCCATCACGATGAGAGTATGCATGCATAATATGATGTTAATTCCACTACAGAGGAGACTTGAGGATCACTACAATTAGTTGGGGAAAAAGTGGATATATCATTATCTGTATCGGGAATCAGCCAAATAACTTGTTGTATATCGGCATATCAGATACGGGTGGGAAAAAAATCCAATATTGTGCACCCCTTTTTTTCCATCTACCAGGCCCCTTGATAGGTGAGTTAAAAAGTTTATTTATTTTCTTAAAATCGGCGGTAAAATAAATACAAACTACAGCTATATAAAGTTGTATGCCCCTCCATTTTCCCAAATAATCTGCAGGCTTACACAACAGCAGCTGGCAAGAATAATATCAGTATGTTGGCACGGCAGTCGTTATTTGATTTTTAAAAACATACCCTTTGATGTGTGAAAGTTAAAAGTTGAAAACAAAATCCTGGGGCTGAAAAACGCCTTGGTTTTCCACTACTGTCACGCACCCAAGAGTGCAGGATTAAATGTCAGGATCTACTTTGTGCAAATGGTTTAACTTTGGCAATATATTACTATTTTAAACTTAGATTTGGTTATGTCTCCTGACAGAAGCATTTGTCACACATGTTTTTGATAATCCACTGATAATGTGTGTTCATTTTTCACAGTTTGTGTTCAATCCAATTTCTGGCTGTGATACGTGGTGAGATTTTGTTGATTTTTACAGAAAACATGTCTTTAAACCCATCGGCAGGTTAAAAGAAACACAAAATACAACCATTTAAAGTTGTAACTTTGTCCCCAGTGCTCCAAAAAACTATTTCCCATTCCTCCCCTGCGTTGCATCACCCCATTCCCCTCTCGTAAGTGACTAGCAGTCCCTTTGTGTACAAAAATTCCATGAAAGCATTTCTAAAATGACAAGACAGTTGTGAAAACTGCAGACAAGCCTTGCTATATGAACATATATGTAAAAATAAGACACCCAGTATTTGGCTCTGTCTGGGTAATCAATAACCTTGTGCAGTGAATAAACACACACAGCAAACAAGCAGCACCTGGACTGGTTCCCATGAAGGACAGTGGACCCGTGCCAGTGACATGTCACTGAGTCACTATCACACCTCTTGAGATGATAGGTTTGCTGGGGAGCTGCCTCCAAGGCACACCCACCATCATCACAGCACAGAGCTAAATAAAGACCACGAGCTTCAGTTGCTTTCTAATGAAACTATTTTGTATTACATAACACTGTGTCATGAAACATAACCCGAAGCTCTTTAAAAACTCTTGAGTAAAATGTCACATTTAATATAAATTAATGTTTCTTCCGGTGTAAACACTTCAAAGAGGTTGCCCGTTTCCGTTAGTAAGAACAACTACCACCCGCTAGCTAGCTAAGATTAGCACCGTCCTGCTGTCAGTTACGTTAAGCTATCACTAAAATATAAATTCAGCGGTAACAGCAGGGCAGAGGAGACATGCAGGAAAGTCACACAGTACCAGGAAGAGGTGAAGCGAAGTAAAAACCCTCTTGAATAGCGAGTGATGCCCGCCTGCTCTGTCACACAGCTGTGGTGCGAGGTTCCGGTGCGGCTTCTGTGATGAGCCCGGGACAGCGGACCGTGGTGCTTTATTGCGTGCTGACGTCAGAGGTCTAGACTGTGGGCAGAGGACACGCCCACATGTTGCAACATTTCCCATGATTACGTCGAGACGTTCAAATCGTCCCAGAAAATAAAATAAAATACTATATAAAATGACTGAATGAAATAGACTTAAATATATAAAAAAGTAAAATAACATAAAATAAAATTTAAAAAATGAAATAAAATAAAATGTAAAATGAAATAGAATAAAATAACATAAGAATAAAATAAAAAAAAATAAAGTGAAATGAAATAAAATAACAAGAAATAAACATAAATAGAATCTAAAATGAAATGAAATAAAATAACATGAAATAAAATAGATTAAATTAAAAAAATGAATTAGAATATAAAATGAAGTAACATACCATAGAATAAAATAACATTGAATAGAATAAAAAATTTGAAAATAAAATAAAATATAAAATGAAATAGAACAAAATAATGTGAAATAAATAAATTAAATTAAAAAATGAAATAAAATAAAATATAAAATGAACCGAAATAAAATAGAATATAAAATGAAGTATAATACCATAAAATGAAATAAAATAATACAACATAAAATATCATATAAAATGAAATGAAATAACTCAAAATTAAATAAAATATAACACAAAAAATGAAATAAAATAAATAATAAATTGAATAACATGAAATAAAATAAATTTAATTAAAAAAATGAATGAGAATATAAAATGAAATAACATACTATAAAATAAGAATTAGAAAAATAAAATTTAAAATGAAATAGAATAAAATAACTTAAAATAAATTAAATTATATTGAAAAATGAAAGAAAATAAAAATAAAATATAAAATGAAATGAAATAAAATAGAATATAAAATGAAGTGTAATACCATAAAATAAAATAAAATGAATACAATAAAAATATAAAATGAAATAAAAACCTTCTGATAGAATGTCTTTTCTTATGTATAATAAAACATAATGATAACAAAAAATATGATGGAATAATATAAAACAGAAAGGCCCTTAGGCAGATTCTGCAGATCAACATTTCTCATTTGATGCAATCTCTGCGTCTCTCTGAGTCCGCACGTGCTGGCAGTGTTTTTGTTTTGTTTTTTACCTTCTTTCTTTTTTTTTTAATGTGCACGTGGCACTTATTCACATCAAAGCATTTGAATTCATTCATAAACCCACTGACTTTAATACCTTGAATGTGTCCCAGCAAGATTTCTACTCGTGATCAAAACTTCCTGCACAGGCAAAACATTTCCCACGTGTGTGGTAAAATAAAGTTGTAATATTGCTGTGAATATGCCCCTACCTTCTATAAGCAAGAATCTTTTTTTTTTTTTTTTTAATTAATCCATATTTAAACAACACAGTATAAAAGGACTCATATACAGTTGAGAGTATGCAAACAAACAATAACAGAAAGCCAGGGGGATAACATACTACACATAGATATTATAAGACCTACAGATGTTAGATGTCTTTATAGTGTTGGTCGAATCAAAGAGCAGTTTCATATAGTGTTCAACATCCTTTAGAAAAGCATCAACATGAGGTTTATTATTGCTAAACTTCAATTTATGGATAAAATACTTTGCCAGAATTATTACCAATTATTATTACCATTATTACCATTTTCTCATAATAAAGTAAAGCGATATATTCCATGATAAATCTGCAAAAGTCTACGGCAAGCCGTTTTAACATTTAATCGCTAGACTGGATATTCATTGCTGATATCTGCAACATAATTTTGCCTAGTCAGAACTCTTATTCAAGATATCTGTAATTACATTTTGCCTAGTCAAAACTCTAAGTACAGATATCTGTAATTCAGTTTTGACTGGTAAGATTCAAACTATTTTTTGCCATTCATGTGTATGGGGTTTGTCATTATAGATATCTCCAATGTAGTTGTGGATATCTGCAACTGAATTGTGGATATCTGTAATTCCAGTTTGAGATATGTACAATTTAATTTTGACTAGTCATAATTCAAGTTCAAGATATCTTTAATCAGTCACAATGACATTACTACTAGTGAAAATGAAGTTATAGATATCTATAATGGTAATTCCGGATAGTCAAACTTAGCGAGAGTAAAGCTCACATTAGTGCACTTTAAGCAGGCTGTCTCGCTTCCCGCGCATGCGCTCTGAAGCTACCGCGTCGTCATGGCTGACACGGGCTGGCCAGGCTGTGCAAAGAGTTTGAGAGGAGTCATATTGGACATGTGTGGCGTGTTGTATGACAGCGGGGAGGGCGACGGGGTTGCCATACCTGGCTCGATTGAAGCGGTGAAAAAGTGAGTCAATAAATGAGGAGTTTAGACGTGATAAGAGATTTTAGCCGCGTGCATGTTCAGCAAACCCACAGAGCAGAGTGCATGCACACTCCTGATCACTGTCTGTGCTGCTGACTTCTCGACAGCAGCAGGGCTCCAAAGGTTTTGTATGCATATGTGTGATTGACTCAACGAGGAATGTTTTAACAGTCTCCGTGTCAGTGTGTCTGTGTTGCTCCATGCTCACTCTGACCTCCTGACCCCTTTAAAGGCTCAAGGCATCCGACCTGCAGCTGCGCTTCTGCACTAATGAGACCCAGGCCACCAGGGAGAAGTTTGTAGCCAAGCTCCAGAGGCTGGGCTTTGACATCTCTGTGTCTGAGGTCTTCTCTCCTGCTCCTGCTGTCGTAGCTGTCCTGAAGGAGAGGGGCTTACGGCCCCACCTGCTGGTGTATGATGGTAATGCTTTAAAATGTCACAATCAGAGTCAGATTTATTAGCATGTAGGTTTTCAGTTACATTAAATATGCTTTTATTTTTATATTAAACATACACCCACCACCATTTTATTAGGTACACCTTGCTAGCACTGGGTTGGACCCCTTTTGCCTTCGTGTCATAGATTCAACAAGGTGCTGAAACATTCCTCAGAGATCTTGATCCATATTGACATGATAGCATCACACAGTTGCTGCAGATTTGTAGGCTGCACATCCATGAAGCGAATCTCCCACTCCACCACATCCCAAAGGTGCTCTATTGGACTGAGATCTGGTGGCTGTGGAGGCCATTGGAGTACAATTTTAAACCAGTTTGAGATGATCTGAGCTTTGTGACATGGTGTGTTATCCTGCTGGAAGCAGCCATCAGAAGATGGGTACACTGTGGTCATAAAGGGATGGACACAGTCAGCAACAATACTCAGGTAGGCTGTGGTGTTTAAACCATGCTCAGTTGGTACTAAGGGGCCCAAAGTGTGCCAAGGAAATCTCCCCCACACCATTACACCACCACCAGCAGCCTGAACCGTTGATAAAAGGCAGGATGGATCCATGACGCCAAATTCTGACCCAACCATCTGAATGTGGCAGCAGAAATCCAGACTCATCAGACCAGGCAACGTTTTTCCAATCTTCTATTGTCCAGTTTTGGTGAGCTTGTGTGAACGGCTACAGTCTGGCACCAACAACCATGCTGCGTTCAAAGACACTTAAATCACCTTTCTTCCTCATTCTGATGCTCAGTTTGAACTTCAGCAGGTCGTCTTGACCATGTCTACATGTCTGAATGCATTGAGTTGCTGCCACGTGATTGGCTGATTAGCTGTTTGCGTTAATGCTCAGTAGAACAGGTGTACCTAATAAAGTGGCTGGTGAGTGTATGATAAACATATTAGGTGGAATAAAAACAAGGCAAAATACTGCAACACACTTTACGATAAAATAAATATGCACAATAATACACACTTAGTAGCGGTTTATTTCAAACATGTAAGTAGCAAAAAAACAAATTACTCAAAGCTGTACAATAAAATATTCTCCTAGACCTGTTCTAATATGTTAAATGAATTACTAATACTTGTCTTACAGCAAGATATAAAATAATTAGAAAAATACTTGGATACCTCAAAAATAAGAAGAATTACTAGAATTTCAGTCACAAAAGATGTGTTTTGCTTTGTCAAACTATGTCTGTATACGCAAACTATGCACATATACACAAGCTATGTATTCACACAACCATACAGTAAACCCTGGTTATTATCAGTGTTTGAGCAGATACATAGTGGATATGAAAATATTAATTTGCATGACACTTTTGTCTTAAACCAGAGATTTTTTTTTTTTTATCATTTATACCATATAATAACATATTTGAGCCTCATGACGAAGGTAGCACAGCCCATTAAGTCTAAATCCACCTGTCAACATTACTAATAGGTCCAAATGAGCATTCTTCAATAGGTTTTAATACAAGGTGTTTCAATGGAAACTCAACATAGGCTGCTAGTATTGAGGTGCTGCAAAATTAAGAGGCAACCAGTTAAGGCACCAACATTTTGGCTACACAGACATTACTTGTTGTTGTTTGTCTTCTCACAGGATTTGTTGATGGTATGAAAGATTAAAGTATCACCAGGCTTATCCTTTATAAACAACCCGACCTAACTAAATATTAAACTGTGTGTTAACTTTTCTGCAGCACTCCTCCCTGAGTTTGACAGCATTGACAGGAGCAACCCAAACTGTGTGGTGATCGGAGACGCAGCTGAATATTTTTCCTACCAGAACCTGAACGAGGCATTCAGGGTCCTTGTGGGCCTGGAGAAGCCAGTGCTGTTCTCTCTGGGTCAAGGGTAAGAGGATATTACACGTCAGTAATCAGTGCTGTGATGATTATTCTACGTAGTGAGCAGAACATGAAATATAAAATGTCAAAGGTAATATTTGTGATGTTTTGCTGTCGTCACAGGAGGTACTACAAGGAGACAGACGGTTTGAAACTAGATGTCGGGGTGTACATGAAGGCTCTGGAGGTACAGTAGGTGCAACGTTTGCAAATTTTTTTTCATTTACTCAACATTTATTCAGCTCTCAAGGAATCATTGAGGGAATACCCTCGTTTACACTGATGTTGAGAGAATATAGAAAACACAGAAATTGATCAACCAGAAAACAGACAACAGAATACAGACAGAAAAATTGCATTCAAGAGCTGAGAAGCTTGTAATCGTGGTTTTAAATTGACCTTAAAGTTAGATTTGTGTCTATATTTAACATCACCATTGATATGTTTATTAGAAACATCAGTTCTGTACATGTAAGCAGTGATTAATTATTGTTAACTTTTTGTTCCCTCCAGTATGCCTGTGACTTAAAGGCTGAAGTAGTTGGAAAGCCATCCCCAACATTCTTCCAGAGTGTTCTCAATGACATGGGGCTCCAGCCACATGAGGTACGTAGCAACAGAGGGTACTGTATGTATCCAGAATATAAGGTGGTACATGGACATAACAAAGACTTTTCCTCCAGCGCTTTGATTTAGGCTAAACTCCTAAATATTTAGCTTTTTGAGGGGATTCTTCGCTGCTTTGTTCCTAGAATCCTAAACAGGACCAGTTTGACCAGCTAGTTTTGTGTAAAAGGGGTATTTTTGAGGAAGAAACGATCGTGATGGTCAGTTTCTAGAGAGGACGCACACTTTATGTTGTCATACTGGAAAGCTGCATTGGTCACTACACTCTGAGTGGCAAACATGCAGCAGTTAGCATCTGCAACCCGCAATCACATAAAAAGACAACATTAAAATGTTAAAGAATTGTTGTGCAATCGACTGCTTTGTTTCAGAAGAATTCGAGAACGAGCTGCTGAATGCTAAAAAATAAGTAGCATGATTTAGCACTGTCAGCATATTAATACTTGTGCCCCTACACCATTCATTACACCTGTCAATGAGAAATACATGCGTCGCATTGGAAAGGTTCTTCAACGGTGCCAGCAGCAGCTGTCGTTATGCACGGCTGTTTGTACCATTAATTCATCACACATTAAATGTCACAAGTATGATCACTGATTCATCCATGTAGCGCTCAAGTTTGAGCGATCTGCATGAAACTGGGTGAACATAATCTAGGGACCAATATCTAAAGTTCCCTCTTGGCAAAAGTTGGAAAACTTACTAAAACTGAGCTTCTATAAGGCAATGAATATCGCGGAGGGCGTGGCTCATCACATAAAGGTGTATAACATCTCAAGGGTTTCACCCATCACCACGCAACTTTGTAGGCATATGACCACACATAATCTGAGGGGACCCCTCCATTATTGACCCCATCAAACAAAATGGGGGAGCTAGGGAGCTCATTTCTTATCTAGGCCTAATATCGATTTTTACTAAACTTGGTAAATGTGTAGAACAGGACGCCTCAAGGTGACTGGAGAAATTTAACTCTAATTGGCAACTGGGTGGCGCTATAACAACAGAAAAATGCTTAAAGATGGCTAAAATGCAACCGATCGCTGTGGCTCCCCCTGTGGACCAATGTTGTTTCTCTTCTGATTTTTGGTATGACTCAGTCAGGGTTATAACAGTTTCATTCCTATTCTGAACTCTGAAAACTGAGGATTAAGCATGGCCCTTATGTATTATTAATATGTGTTTGTATATATATCTATGTTTATGTTTAATGTCCTTTATGTTGGAACGTGTACCAATGAGCTGTACTGGAAACAAATTCCACCAGCCTGGCTGTGTGGTCATTAAAAGAATTTTATATCATAACAGTCGCAGCTATCCCCGCAAAACTGTATATACATCTGGTCTGAAGCATGTCTGATGTGTACACATTTTCACTGCACCTTTATAAATACCAGTATATGTGTGGGGAAAAGGTGTACACATGCATGGTTTCTGTGCGTACACGTTCTTCATTCATCTGTACTCGTACTCGTACTCGTATATGCAAATATGTCTTTCTGGCTACATTTCAGCATCCACAGACTGAAAGTCGAGTATGCCATGCAGGTTGTTCCCACTTCTGATGGCCTTTACTGTTTCAAGATGTTTGTGTTTCTCCTGGTTTTGCACACCACACTCACAGCAGCCACCTGTTGATATGTTTTCCCTCATCAGTGCGTACGCTGAAGGGCTGAGCTGTTAGCACTACACACTTACTTTTTTAAGAGACACCCCCAAATTAAACTAATTACTTAAACACACCTTCTGATTATTTGCTTAATACACTTAGCCACCAGCAGCTGGAACAGGAAGGCTGATGCTATCACAGAACAGTCACTGCATGTTCAGTTGTAAACACCTGCACTGTCTTTTCTCTCAGCAGGTGAACACATGTTTAATGTCTATCCCTAGTATCTGCTCATCTCAGTGTATTCCAGGTATAAAGAATGTGCAGTAGTCTCGCTGAGCTTATCTATTTTTGGACCTGACAGTTGGCGCTCTAAGAAAGCTGGGCTCGTCTCAGCCTAAGCCACACTCTTTCCCCTGGAGCTCTTGTCTTTCCCTGAGACACCGATATATCCACAGCTACATCTGCTGCCCTCTCTAAAGCCCTCCCTTACTCACCATGCTGTCGTGCAGAGATGGTGCTGCAATTTTTTTCTCCCAAAGTGAAAATTCCTTGTTAGTTGAATCACTCACTTAATACTCAAAATGAAACTGATCAGTTACATTCCTTTCAGAGGGAATTACCAAACTCTTGATAATACCTTCAGTATCAGAAGTTGCATTCCTATCACAGGACGACGTTCTGGACCTCAGTTAGAGGATTTAGTCTTGTTAAAGGAATACTTCTTCCTCAACGGACTGGTAAATCGAAAGCTTTGCCTACTGGCTCAGCTCCCTCTTTCCCACAATGGTTCGCCACAGTGCCCACATCACCGCAGAAGCTGCACCAAACTGCTGATCCATGTCACACTTCATTCTATAGTTCTGCTGTTGTTAAACACGGCCCCCTTTTACTTTAGTTCATCAAGAATTTTTGCCGTTTCTGGATTCTTCGTTCTCCATGGAGGCGTGCAAGAAAAAGTGTCTTCACTAATTTAACACAACACAAGAGGTGAATAAGTGACGCACAAATGATCACTTGGAGAGTGAAGTATTTCTAACTTTCCCAGTTTATTTCAGAAATTACTTCTTCATGCTGCTTCATGCTTGTGTAACAAGGAGAGCCAGGTCAGCGGAGAGGACAGCTGAGACATTTAAGAAAGAAACAAGAGGAGGAGAGAGGGCGGGTTGAAATGGATCCGCCAAGTGCTGCTGATGCTTAGGTAGGAAGCAGGAACAAAAGGAGGAGACAGCTACTGGTACTCCTGGAGAAATCAAGATTATATTAGAACGTTTAAATAACTCAATCCCTTAAGCAAACAAGGGTTTATGTCCTATGTCTCCCCTAAGACACTGGTGTCAGCCCTGAGGGTCCTGACCCACACTAGGGATCGGTCAACTTATACGGGGGTTGTAAGGAAAACTCCAAAAAATATAAAGACTCAGTAGAGATTTTGAGTAGATATAGATATAGAGACTCAAATAAATTTCACACTACAAGGGCACAGTGAAGACCTGGCTCATCCTGCATAAAACATAACTAAAATTGTCAAAAAAGAAATCCATTAAATATGTCTGATTGAGTGCATGGCACAGCACAGGAGAGTCAGCTCCTCAGGTCAAGATTCGTCGTCAGTTCACTCAATGACAGAAAGAGGCTCCCTTCAGAAAAAATGCTGCCCTAACATACTGTATGCTAACACATTAACAAGTGATGTTGGCACGTTATTACCCAGCAGTACCTCCATCTGCACAAGAGCAGCTTAATTAATAATAATAATAATTACAATGCTCTCATTCTTTCTCCTCTCCCTCGTCTCTTGCAGGCTCTGATGATCGGTGACGACCTGGTTAATGATGTGGGTGGGGCCCAACACTGTGGCATGAAAGGCGTACAAGTCAGGACTGGCAAATACAGGTCAGTAATTTCCAAAAATACACAAACTTAGAGAGTGAGTTTTTCCCCTGACACAATCCACCAAACCTGAACATGACTCCTTTTTGGCCACCGCTGGGCAGCAGGTGTCCCTGTTGGTTAGTCAGACTGTCCGTGTCGGTGTGACCTGCTGAAGTATCGCTGAGTCACTTACTAGCTCAACACCTGCTTGTTCTCTGGCATGTTTTATGTTTTTATACCTGGAGGTAAAAATGAATGTACTGCTTCCTTACAAGGCGGCATAAAGTATCACATAAATCACGCTCAAAGCCAGAATTTATATCCTTATGTTTTTAGAGAAGGTTTAGCTCTATTGCAGAAAAGATTCCAACATTTTCCCCAGTTTGACCATATGATACATCAGAATAAAAATCTATTCAACTATCCGTCAGGAGAGGGCGCCCTCACACCAGGGTTTTGAATCCCAGCTTCCTCCATATCACACAGGCTTCCTGTGAGTCAACCACCTCATTCTTCAGCCTTCCAGATTTGTTTATTTGATTGAGAATCCGCCGAAAATAGCTTTATTCTCTCCACATGTTGAATGCGGCTCGCCCACAAGGTCATAGTCACCCGAGGATTTATGATCCCAAATCTGGAGATTACTGGGACGCTCCTCTTATGGTGTAATTACAGAAACATATGGTTGATTATTTTAGAAGATATATGTGGTACTTATGGCTTGAAGGAAAGTGACGGGGAGTAGGAGTTATGGAACTGCACATTATATCATTTGCACAGTGAGCTGTGCATTATGATGTATGTCCAGAGTCGTACAGTAACTGGTGTTTTGAATGGATTTTCTGTGTGTAGCTCTAGGTTTTATAAAGTTATGGAAACAGAAGGGGAATCCTGAACACTTTCTGTTTTACATGTGCAGTGCTGTTCAAACTCGGCACCAATTACTGTGAAGCATTGTGGAACAAGTATTAAGTTACTTTAGTTAAGTAAAAGTATCAGTACGACAGAAAAACATCCTTCGACAACTATAAGTCCAACATTGAAAATTCCATAT
Source organism: Epinephelus awoara (assembly GCA_035609425.1). Taxonomy (NCBI): domain Eukaryota; kingdom Metazoa; phylum Chordata; class Actinopteri; order Perciformes; family Serranidae; genus Epinephelus; species Epinephelus awoara. The sequence goes on from CM069313.1 coordinate 25,230,226, forward strand.
AGAATAATAGAGTTGGTATAAAAGTCCAAAGTATTAGCAGCAAATAAAATTAGCAGCATTTTTTCAGGTTTTTGTTCCTTTTTCTGATTTCTGAAATATAAGAGCTGCCTCTACACTTGTCTATCACAGCCTTCTGAACAGCACTGCACCAAGTGCCTTATACCAAATACCAAATAGGGACATCCGCGATTAAATTAATTTGCCTATCATCTTTGTATTGCAAACATAAAGCATCACAGTTAATCAAATATTAAGCTTGTCTGAACCTTTATGAGCTATGTAGTGATGTAGTTGTCAGAAAATTAAACGCTTCTGTGTAAGGAAACCTTTATTACAGCATTAATCGCCGTTTCCATGGACACAGTGAATAAACAAGGCTGAACAGATGCCGTGAAAATTTAATTATTTAACTTTTTTTCCAGATCATTTTCGGTCCTTATTTGTAAAAGAGACTAAAAATGGGGAAACACTAATATTAGGTTATTTATTCAATCTGTAAGGGGAAAATAATACAAGTATAGGTAGTGACGGTTAGTTTACTTCCTCTTTTTCAGAGATGACTTTGTCTGGATTTGGTGTTAGTTGATTTATATGAGGGAAAAGTACCCATAGTAGCATACATATAGAAAGTGTCACTTACATGTTTGATTTTAAAATATTTGTTTACATCATTAACGTCTAGCTGTTTGTCCTCAAATGTCAAATATGGTGCCAAAATCTCATGCAAAGTCTGGAAAAGTGTGGAATTTTAAAATAAAACATGCATAGGAACGCTGATGTACGCCTTTGTAATTTTACGTACAATAATCTGCTGTATTGCATCATATACTCTAGTATGTAAGGAAACCTTTATGGCTGCGTTCATCATCGTTTCCATGGACAGAATGAATAAACAAGGCTGCACAGGCACTGTGAAATGAAATTTTTTTACTTTTTTATTTACTGTTTTTCTGCCCTTTTTGGCAACACAACAGCATACATATTGAGAGTGTAACTTACATGTGAACAGTTGGATTTTAAAATCATTTATTTACATCATTAACGTCTTGCTCAGTGGTGTCAAACATACAGCCCGCAGGAGGATCTTATCTGACTGATGATTATGCTTGCATTATTCTTTCGTGCTACATTTATCAGCTCAGATAAGCTCTTTATAGCATTCTTGCATCCTTTCATTGGTATCTGTTGCTCTGTTGTGTCAGTAGATTAGCTTCTGTCACATCTCTGTAGACTGTGGAAGAATAAAATACAGCTGGTCTCAAGAAATGTAACAGCCACCTCACTAATGGTTGATGGTTCAGAAGAAGTGTAAAATTAATAATTGGTGTCCCTTATGAATTAAAAAGTAAATACCACCAACTTGTGAGAGAAATGTCTTTATTCTTTGATTTTTGGGTTGCTGGGAATAAAAATTAAAAAGACTATTCCTTGAGGACACATCTGACGACATACAGACACAAAACTCAAGTAGTTTTACTTCGTCAGTGTTTAGAGATACTCCAAAGTAAAAGTCCAACATTTCTACCCTGCAATTACTTGTGCTTTCTTAAAAAAAAAGTTGCTCCATAATTCGTGACAATAACTGAGATATTTGAGTTCAGGACATTTTTTCACACTACACCCATCCTGACATCTAAAAGTTGTCCTTACAGTGAGAGCAGTACATAAGAGAACATAACATAACAGAACGAAATAAATGCACTCTGTTTCTTTCCTCTCTTGCTCTCCCCTGAAATTGTTGCCATTTTGTTTGGCTACAAACCACAGATTTATTTGAAGAGCACCATGCTTGATGACCTGCTCCTCTGCTGCGTCCTGGCATGCAAATCTGGAGTCATGTGACCAGAGAACGCTGAGTAATCTGCTTGAGCATCAGTCAGCTCTAATCCTGTACTAAGAGCACAGTCACTCAGTGTAAAACGTGTCTGCGCAGAGTTATTTCTGTGGGTATGATGCCAACATGTGTGTGTGTGTGTGTGTGTGTCTCTCCACTTTGATGTGCTTTTGTGTATGTTGCTGGCAGGTATCTGCATGTGTAACCTACATATCTGAACCAGTATGTGAGTTCAGAGCCCAACATTATGAAGTGTTAGATTTTCTTAATGCAGATTCCCAGCAGAATCCATGTGCAGCTCAGGTCAGCTCCCGTGTGCTGACACTCTGACCACTGTCTCTAAACACATGATAAACCAGATTAAATCATATCACTGCTTATCCTTTTTTTTGGGAGGAGGGAGCAACTGGTTGAAATAAGTGGGCTGCTCTCCAGCTGAGGAACATATGTGGAGCCAGTGTTGCATTACATGACGTGTTGTGTTTCAGCTGTGGCGGTGGAGATTTATGGCCGATTGGTGAATGGAGTTTATGTGGTGCAACACGTGCAAACACACATGCATACAGAAAGTTATTAGTACAGTAAAATGATAGTTTAGTAAAATGGCACTGTAGTGTTTATCATGCTCAGTGTTCTACTTTATCCTTGATCCTTAAAAAGTTTTAAAAGGCATCATGAATCTAAAAATAAGGCCTTAATTGGTGTCAGAATGTCTTGAATCAGTCTTTCAAAAATCTTATAAATGCTAAGATATATAAAGTAGGATTTTATGAATCGCTCTTTATGCCTTGGTGTTGTAAAATCTTGAAATAATTGCTAACTTAAAATAAAATTAATTAATGTACAAAATGCCTCTCGCTTTAACGTCACCAAAAAGTCATGTTTTATGTCGCAGTAAATATTCAGTTTATGCTTAATTTTATTTATGTATGTATTTATTTGTTTTCAAATTGGTCTTAAATTTCATTCTGATTGGTATTAAAAAATCTTAAAGTCTTGAATCCCACTTCCCTTAAGCTGTAGGAACCCTAATATAGAGGTGAATCGGGATCTCTTTGTCTCTCAAACTCGGATAAACTAAGCTAGGCAATGCTGATTAAATATAAATCAAGATTCTGTTATTGTATTGCCGATTACTTGCCTAAAATGTCTTTAGCAACATATTTCAGTGCACTGTTTGGCTGTGATACGACAGTTTGTGAGCAGGAAGTGGGTCCCATACTGTTTCTGGTATTGCAAAAACACAGAGGCTGAAAATATTGAGATCAAACAGTAAAACTTGGCAATGCTGATCAAATATGAACCAAATTTCTGATAATGTATTGCTAATTTCTCACCTAAAATGTCTTCAGAAACATATTTAGTGCACTGTTTGGCTGTAGTACGACTCTTTGTGAGCAGGAAGTGGGTGCCATACTGTTTCCGGTATTGCGGAAACAGAAGCTCAAAAAAAAAAAAAAAAATCTGTCATTGTATTGCCTATCTCTTGGCTTAAATGTCTTCTAAAACATATTTCAGTGCACTGTTTGGCGGTAATGTGAGATCCTTTGTCACCAGCAGTTCTCCATATTGTTTTCTGTGTCGAAACAGGTGAGCTCGCATTACGTCACCCACCAGCGGGAGCATTTATTAGTCTGATGCAGCGCAGTGAATTCTAATAGTTGTAGGTTTTCTACTTCTTGAGCAAAAGCGAATGCCACAGCCGTCTCTCTCTGTTTTCTCTGGTCATATAGCTCCAATTTCAGAAGTACTTTATTTGCATGTTTTGACTGCATTGGCCTAATTTTATGGAAAAGAACATCTTTCCAGCAGTGACTTCTATAAGGACTGGTTGTTTTAGAAATATCAGTTGTCACTTTCAGTCTCTTAGTTTACATCAGTTTGTGAGTACTAACAGAAGACACTTGTCTCCGTGGATTTCTACCTCTGACAGCCAGCCAGTAACAAAGGGAGTAAAATGTGTGCATCAAATTAGAATTTATTGCTCCAAAGTGAGCTGTAATTTACTCATTTAACACCGACACCTCATAATATCCCAGATCCCTCACCAGACTTATTGGACTGTACTGTATACATTCCCTGAGAACAAGAAGAGAAACAGTGACAGTTGCGGTGTTTCCGTGGGCCCGCGAGTGAGGAGCAGACGTGAGATTTAACGTTATTTAGCCAAACAGGCCCAGTGAACCTGGGCTCGCTGGGAGCAGCTATAAACCCTCAGTCAGATCTGTGAAAACACAGCTGTTTCCAAGTCAACCAGATGCTGCGCAGGCCTCCAGTTCCCATCAGGCTTGGAAAAAAAGAAAAGACTGCTTCAAATACCCCAGGCCCGGTGACAAGACAGGAAGGGGGAAAGATACAAATCACAGACAAATCTAATCATATCAGCTTATTTTGAAAAGCTTTTGACTTGACATGCTGTTACTCAGCGAGGACGGCACACACTCTTTAAGCCTAATTTAGACCTGTCGTCTGCTTTCTCTGTGTCTTCAAGGTAATCTGTGGGTGCGTAATGTGTGTTCACCTTTTATATATAATGTCTTAAATTTGCAAGAAAAAACAACAGTATTTTAGCATTTAAGGTTTAAGTAGGTGCGTGCATGTTCTCCAAGAGTTCCACGCGTAACTGCTCCCTGTACTTTTCACATGATGCACATTGCATGCATGTTTCCGCTATGTTATTGCGATGGCTCCTGCAGATTAAATTCAGCAGTGGAGGCCGTGCCAAGTGATACGACAGTAATAGCTGCTGAGACTATAGGCGTAATATAGGGGTAATTGTGATGGGCGAGTGTTCTGCTAGCAGTCAACTCGCCCTTGTTTTTAAATAATGAGCGAAAGTTAGCGCACTTCCCTCGGGGGAGCCGGAGAACCCTTTGCTCTTTAATGTAGAACAGGTTTGCAAAGAGGGGCCTATACCGAAATAAGTGGCTGGAAACTGGGAGTATGGCGTTCAGAGTGCTGATGTTGATCAGCTGCATGGGAACAATCTGCCAACACTAGAACTACCCCTGCTCGGCCTTGAAGGCCTGTAGTTACGTGTTGAGCGGTACTCAAGATGTTAAAGCTGCAAATCAAATCTCAGTGCTTTAATACTGAATTATGTCCACACCGCCGAGTATCTAAAAGCATCACATATTGAAAGTCAGCACCAGTGTTTGCTCAGGTTCTTAGTCTTGTTTGCTTAATCTTTTTCTTCTAATCTTGTTGATAACTTTGATAAAGCCTTACTGTCTTTGGGAAAAGCTCCTGGACTGCTCTTGCATTTAATGAATCCAACACTGGATACTTTTATAAATAAAGTTTCATGAAAAAAGAAAGTGTCTTTAATCAGCTAAATCTGGTATCAAAGCCATTTTGATTTACTGTTGGCCACCTCGGAGCAGTAGAACAAGCTGTAAACACAACACTGATATATCACTAGTGGTGACAGAACATATTGATAAGCTTGAGTATTGCGAGTTTATGTTTTGTGCAACACACTCACTTGCAACTCGTTAAATATGGCAGCTTGGTCAGTGGCCCTACGTTTCAAACTTTGATGCTGCAGGTACCCCTCTAGCATCAGTTATGGATGTGTCAGTTTCTGTGACAATGTCCGCTCGTTATGTGCTACAGTGTCTTTCAAAATAAATTTCCGTCTTCCAGGGAAATGTAGGTTTTGGCCATCAATACTACTTTAGGTGTGGGCAACACATTTTGATTTGATTTGATTTGATTTTACTTTATTTTATTTTATCACATTTTCTTTTCTTTTGATTTAACTTATTTATTTTATTCTTTATTTATTTTATTCTATTCCATCTCAGGTTTATTGAAATTATTTACCTAATTTTATTATTGGTAACTACAGCTACTCTCATATTATATTCTCTTCCTCTTTTTTTTTTTTAAAGTCACATTTTGATTACAAAGAAAAAGAACAGAGAAAAAAAAAGACCAAAACAAAACATATTCACCACAGTTACACAACACAAAGACAGTTGCCAGAGGTTACAGATAAAAAGATATAAATATGATATAAATGCTTACGGGATCATTGCATCACCAAACTTTATTGAACAGACTGTTCTACCTATGAGGTTTGGGCTTCCTATACATTTTACTGGCTTTATATCTTGAATGATTTTTTAAAAAGGCAAAAAAACATTGTTCATGTTTACAAAAATGATCATGCTTTGGGTAAAATAACTAAATTTGTTATCGCAACTTAATGTCACTCAAGAACAATGTCATGTGACTTATGCCAGTAACTATGTCACATGGTTAAAAAAAAAATAGTTGCGTTTTGGTTTTACACGTGACATGAACATTGGTCTCCTGGGTGAAAGCCCTGTGCTTTTCATACAGACACTGTAAGGTGCCTTGTGCATCGTGCAGGTTGGTTTTGTTATACTGCATAGTTTCTAAAAAAAATGCTATATGGATTTTTAATAGTTAGAAATTTCTTAATTTGTTTATCTGAAGACTACTGCAAACACTTTCTTTGCTCAGATTGCACAAAAATGAAGTTGTATGTTAGAGGGACTGTGATAAATACTAATGCAGATCACACTGTTTTAAGAGTGATGTGTATCAGTATACTATGACAGTTTTCCTAAAATTTGATGACAGTATCGCAGCATATTGAATCATACTTCCTGTATCATCTCGACACTATTGTATGACCAGATTCTTGCCAACAGACAGCTCCATATCCTCCTGAGACCCTTTATCCTTGTATAAGGACATTGAATTTTGTGTTACTTTACTTTATACTTCATTCTACTCAATTTAGACCCGTTGTCCTTGTTTGTGGACACTTCATTTGTGCCATCTCGTGGTGGTAAGAGCACAATACATTTATCCATGTAAAAACAAGATGTCAGCCATCTCTGCCAAATTAGTCTGCAGCCGAACCGACACAAACAAGGACAAGGTCCAAAACCTGATCACAGTTTATGGTTTAAACTTGATGATTGATAATGTTTATAGTTTGACATGGCAACAAATTTGACCAATTTTAATAACAATCTAAGACGCTGTTAATTAGGAAGTACTCAACTGAAGACATTGGGACTTAATTATCGTTGACAGTGTTGAGTTTTTCATACTTATCAGGTCCTACTGATCCCAAATACCTAGGAGAAATTAAAAATGCATACCAAACAAAAGTTCAGGTCTCATGATGATACATAACCCTACGAAGTTGATATGTCATGTATGTTAGCAAACGATTGCCTAACACAGCGAACAGCAACTGTACTTCTCCATCTTTGGGGTTAAACTGTTGTGATACTGGAAGAGCGGTCAGATTATGAGTGTGCTTCACTGTTCTCTGTCCTGCCCTGTGGCTCACTCTTGGCTGCTGTCATTTTAAATAGTCATCTCCTGCGTTCTGTGGCTTCTGCTGGTCCTGTGTTCTTCTTTCTGTTCCCTTATCTTCAAGGAACTGCAGCTCTGAAGCTTCATAAAAGCACGTTCACACCACGCTGTTTCGTCATTTGTAAACAGTTTATTTTTGCTACCGCTCGCCGACACTTTTAGTTTCTGAACCTTTTGGTCTTGGCGTGCTGTGTGTCTCTGCGTTTGTCTGTGATAACCCAAGAAGCTGGATTTCAGGCCTTTGATTTAAACAAACACCCTCAGTATTGGCATTTGTAACTCTGCCGAGGAGAAAACAGTGTAGTGATGTGTCAGATACTAACACAGTATTGATAGGTATTTTGAATGAGGGCCAGTGAGTTAGAGGAAGCCCTCGCTGAATTCCCGTTGGAATCTGGCAGAGAGTGCACAGCAAACATTTTCACACAGCAGTGACCATCTTCAGAATGGTTTACACTGTAAACCTCTCCCTGTGGCCAACGCTTGACTGCTAATGTAAGTGTTGGGAAACTGTTTTCCAAAGCAGGCCGAGCCAGAATAAACGTCTCCAGAGATAACTTGTCCCCGATGGTGCAAACTATGAGCCAGTTTACTGAAACCACACCCTGGTTCATGTCCTTTCCGTCTGCGGTCGTCACTGAGGGACGCAACAGGAAGGGAGCACAGTAGGGGGCAGTTGGTCGCCGTGTGATTACCGTGCAGATTAAATTTCCTGTAGTATTTTTCCTGTGCTGAGTTGCACTTATGCTATTGTTAGCATATTTGATTGGGAACTTGTCAATGTGCTGAGGTTGCTGCATTCATGCCATGTTGCTGGCATGTTGGGAGCTTTAACACATCACGAATCAATCACATTATTCGTCACATAGATCATAAGATTCAAGATTCCAAGATTCAGGCTTAAACTGTGGCTGCTGCGTGGCCCTAGGATGTTGGCCTTCAAATGCAAGTATGATTGTGTCAGCATTCGGCTTAAAGCACACTGGTTCTCAACCTTTGCCTTGTTAAGGACTCATAAACTTGTACAGATTAGGTCTTGGCCCCCATTTTTGTTTCAGGAACCTCCATCTGAAAAGATTTTGGTTGTTAAATATGATTAAGATCAGACTTCCACAGTTGAGAAGATAATCATGGAGGAAGTGAGATTTATGAGCAGAATAGTCACTCTTATGACTCACACTCACATTGGACTCACATCTGTAGTGAATTCAATAGTGTAAATAAACTACTCGCTCTTCTGGGGATCTCCCTCAAGGACTCCCTGTTGAGAACCACTGGCTTATGCCGGGTTTACGCCACACGATATCAGCCTGATTATAGCCGGCTTGTCGGCTTGCATCGTGAGCAACAATGATTGTCGTGCATGATAATCCATAGTTTTATCTCATCTAGTGTGTCATTAGTCAGTAGACAACGACCAATGCCACGTCTGGGACGCCTCACGATGTCCTGACAGAAAGTCTAGCATGTTTGATTTTCTTTTTGTTGTTCACGATTTCTCCCATCACAGGTTAGCAAATACTATTGTTATTTCTTCGTAATGGAGGACATGAAGGAATAAAATAAAAAGTAGTGGTTGGGCTTTTACTTACCAGCTTCATTTGAAACAGATTGTTATTTCTCATTCCCTCTGAATTTTTATATTTTTACTTTTAATCTGCTCCCGCTTGCCCTGTTAAAGTTACTGCTTCACACTGTCATTTCAAACTCTGCACACCCTGTACCTGTCTAAAATTAAAAGCCCCTTATAACTTCAGTTAAGAGAATCCCTTCATTTTCTAAACAGGCTCTTATTGTGAAACATTTGCAGGAACTTCTTGTGGAGGATTCAGTGACTGTCATAGTTTGCATGCGTTGTTTCAAATGTAGCTCCTGATGTCTGGTGACACTTTTTATGTAACTACAATAACAGTACGGCTGGGACATGAACAGACACAGTGACTGAAATAATAATAATAATAATAAAAACAAGTAAAAATAGGACAAAAATGATATGATGACATCACGCATGTTGTTAAAGACAACCAGTGACCAGCGTGTAGCCTGTCGGCCAAGTCACGGCACGATTTTATGGCTCCACATTCGCCTAATCTGACATCGTGACTGTCGGAACAGACTAAAATGTTGTTTAGTGTGAACCCGGCTTTGGGGCCGTACTTGGCTTAGGGCTCACGTTTTTTCTGCACCCTCAATTTCATTGTTTTCAATGTAGACACACGTCAGAGCTATGCTGTCGAGGCGCGCACGTTTGGAATGCAGCAGCGCGCAACAAATGTCATATGGAGAAGAATTTGATCATTTTAGTGCAGGGCTGCCAGAGCTGCCCCTTGGGGCTGTACACATGCTGCGGATGAATCTCTGAGATAGATTTTTTTGATTAAATCAATTGATTAAATATATATCTACAGCTGTGACAGTACTAAATTTCGATTGAAAATACTTTATCTTAGGTCCCTTAAATGTAATTCAGAATAAGTGCCTTCTGTGTGAACTCTCCATAGCTGAATATGATAGGCCTACGCTACATTTTTTATGTCGCTCATAGTGATGGTGCTTGGAAAGCCTGATCATTTCTGAGGCTGTATGAGGTGCACAAAGTTTAAAAACCACTGGCTTACAATGATGAAAGGTGAGTCAGTGTGTTATGTCAGTGTGTGTGACTGCTGTGAACTATGTAACATGCAGTGTTAACTACAGGGGTTAGTAAACACCTTATCAATGAAGCTGTTGTGCTCATGCAAAAACACGCACACATGCATCATCAGTTAGAACACCCAGTTCCCAGCAGATGGTCGGTATGCAAATATTCATAGCTATCACTGTAACTGCTGCTACTGTAATCAGAGCCATCACAACCAGCAGGTCTGAGACGGATGTGGAATGATAGTTAAAAGGATGTGGCTTGATGCCATCATGGAGTCCTCTGAAGTGACCTGTTGAGTCGTCTTTATAGATAACAGGCAGTGGTATTGGATGGCTCAGTTATGTCTGTGAGAGAGTGTGAGAGCAGCTTTTAACATCTTACGATAGACCTCCTGCCACCAATAAACTGTAAAAGTATCCCCATCAATTCAGTTCACGTTCAGAGGAATCGGTCGCCAGTGTCCAGCATGGGCCGAGTCCCCCCTCTGACTCGTTGAGTGGCACATAACCGTGGTTAGTGGGGATATCCAGAGGTGGCTTCCACTGGTTCCCATAATGAAGCCATGCAAATAAAGCCATTACAGCTACAGTGCAGGGGAAAGAAGGAAGGACTGCTCATTAGGAAAGCAAATGGCCCATCAGGCTGCCTGAGCAAACAGATTATAAAAGCAAAGTACAGCTCTGAGAGTGGAAAGATCTTTGCTATCAGCTTAGTGTAACATAGTTGTCAGGATTTGGGTAATAAATCTTTCGTTGCTAGTTCAGTGCTGTGTCAAAATAGGTTTAACTGTATTCTTACTTCTCAAATGGCCACACACTCTAAATAAAGGGCCAGACACACCAAACCGACATCAAGGTCTCACATCATCTGTGTCTCGGCCAAAAAGTTGCGCTTGAAGAAACTGCGAAGACTACAGCAAAAGGCCTGTACGAGATGAAATAACTGTTTATACCAGCAGGCGGCGGTAGCTTGTATTCGTCATTCAAAAACGGAAACCAGAAGACCAACAGGACAGATTCAAAATGCTTGTTAGCCAGTTAGCACATTAGACCCTTTCACACTGCCAGATTTTCCGCGAATGTTGCCGCCAAGCTGAGAGCGTTTAAACACACAGAGCCGGATTGGCGAGTTGATCTGAGGTGCCCAATTTTCCGCCTTGTAGGGTAGACATATTGGCAGAACCCTTTTAGTTTAAAAAGACTAGTAGCAAGAGGGAAACGCAAACCTGACAGACACTGTAAAGATGAGCAACTGAGGAGACAAGGGATTGCGCGCCCTTCTTGTCCTCACAAACGAAGAGGCCATTAACCTTCAGATGACGGGGACGGTGAAGAACGGGCCGATTTATGAGAGAACCGCCAAAGGACTGACCAGCCGCAGCTTCCCTCCCACGTCACTGTTTACGTCACATGTTGAGCTACACGTTTTGTTACTTGCTCACGCCCCCCATTGCCCCGAAAAAGGCGCATTCTGTATAAACAAAAGTAGGTAGGCGACATTTTGCTGCACTCCCCGATTTTGTTTTTATACTGCCAATGGTGAAAAAAGACTGATTGGGCTTTCCTGCAAATTTGCACAATTCCTGTTTAAAAAGGGCTACTGACAACATGACCCAATGTTGAAAGAACAAAGCATATTTACTATGCTCTTGTGAAAAGTCACACAAACAATTACAAACCATTTCTACGAAAGAGCTCAGTGGCTGTAAACACAATCTTACCTAATATAACAAGTTTGTTTAGATCTCACACACTATTGACTTTAGCTGTTTGCTTTCCTCACTTCTGTATCTCTTCTCGTGATCTAAGCTTAACTCAAAGAGATTTCACTCAGCGATGAGCTCTGCTAGGTCCAAAAACCTGCTGGCGAGGGCCTACTAGTGCCAGTAGTGTGGAAATCACTGCAAAAACTAGGGCAACAGATGCTCACTGACCCCCTGACATTGACCAACACTTGTCAGTTGGCTTGGTCTGGACATTATTGCTTACTGCAATAAAATATCTGAACTTAAACTTGTTACTCATTTTAAAACTGAGCCAAAAGAGCCTTCAAATGTTTTGCAGCATAAGGTGATTCATGATGGTGATGTAGCTGGAATACATTGCAGATATTCCATATTTAAATCTTTTAATAAGTGCTCCTGAAATGGATGGTTTATTACCAGGACAATGCATCGACTGTATGAAATAATGAAGGTAGCTACTGTGTCGCTATTGAGACCAAAACTGCTTTTTGTACCAGGCTGTAAACAGGTTTATTTCTGCTGCTGAGTTCTTCATTTTTACATGGGGCTCCATGGGGATTCTCACTTTTGAAGCAAGCCTCAAGTGGCCATTAGAGGAACTGCAGTTTCTGGCACTTCGAGTTTGGCTTCATTTCACAGCCCTTTTATTCCAGTTTCTGCTTTGTATGTTTTAGCTTTCCTATCTTGTTTGCACTAACACTATTTAAAATATGTAGCACGGGTGTTTTTATTGTCCTGTGTACACGGAGCACTCACGCAAAACAGAGTTAACAATTCTCCACCCTGAATAAATACACACGCCGAATGATTGATGGGTGAAAGGGTTCACGGAAAAGTGTGAACACTTCGCTGCATTATGTGTGTCGACAGAAAGGCGATGCTCTCCCCCTCTGACACAAACAGCCTATCGGGTCTCCGTTCTTGTGAATCAAACAGACATTAGACCGAACACAGTGCAGCAGTGTTAGGTTCATGGATGGGCTCCGTCCTTTGCAGATCTGTGACACTAAACCTTGGCAGGGTGACCGTGCATGGCTGTGGTTGCAGCTTAATCTCCTTTATAAACTGAGCGCTGCCCCTGGGATGGCTCTCAGGTACATACTGTATTTCAGCCTAGCTTATCTTTCAGCCATCCACTGGTGTCCTATAGCCTCATCGGCTATGATAATGTACATGGTTTCAAGTGTTTGTCTGTCAAACACAGAGTGATTGTCTGTATGTGACCTACCATATTTCCAGGCCTTATTGCGTTGTATGCGTCACCCAGTTGATTATGACATCTCTTTGCACCCGTGATAAAGCCTTTAATTCTCTTTCTGAAGCACACTTTTGTGGAACTGGATTTAATGTGCAATCTTGTCTGAGCAGGTTCTGCTTGAGTTGCATGTTCTCTCTTCCTTTGCTCTGTTTGACCTTTGCAAACTGTTTTTCTCTGCAGGCGAGCGTGCATGCACTTTATAGTGTCTAGAGCGCAGTCCCACACCCTGTCCTGTGAACCGCTGTTAGCACATTAGTTTTGTCTGTGTGGGAAGGAAGTGAAGTTATCTCATTTCACTCTTCTCCGCTGAGGGCGTGGGCTGTGAGTTTAAAAGCTTGTCAACTCGACAGCCACAGCATTCTCTGAACGTGTCATTGAGGTCAGTTTTGCCTCTGCGCCACTACAGAGACCCTTTGCTCCAATCCAGTGAATCATACTATGTGCAGAATCTGGCATTTGAACTGAGGCAGAATCCACAGGGGCCTGCTTTTGTGTGCAGGTCCCCCTGGATCATCAGAGGAACTGAAATCCAGGGCATTGTGACCCGTTGGGTTTCGTTTGTTCTGTGGCTAACGGGCAGATTGAGTCAGCAGTGTTTGGTTTGCTGCTGTTCCCAAAGTAACACACTGTAGGCCCAACAGAGACAATATATACAGTATGCACAATCATCCGTGTACAGTATATGAATCCATGTACTCATTTTGTGTCATTTCGGTCCTGTCCACTAATCTCTGACCAGCCTCTCGCTGCTCTCTGCTCCTCCTCTGTCACTCAGCATTGCAGCCTTTGGCAGGACATTTGCATGGCAAAAAAGGAAAATACGTGTTGCATAAGGTTTCTATTTCCACTGCTGGATTTCCCTCCTGTTTAACAGATAACACATGAAAGCTGGGTTTTGTTAGCTGGATCTCTTTCCTGGCCGCGTGCTCCCTCCTTATCCATTCTGGTTTCAGAGTGTAGGGTGGGTTGTACTTTTCGACACCTTTTTCAGCACTTCAAGATTGCAGCAATTACAATTTTCACAATGAATGAACTTAAAGGAGCAGTGTGTTAGATTGAAGGGGGATTTAGTGGCATTTAGCAGTGAGGATTGCAGATTGCAACAAGCTGAAACTTCTTCCTGTTAGAATTTAATCACTGTTGGCTATTCAGGAGGTTTTTACTGTGATCTGAATTATCCACAGAGGTCTCTTCCTCTCCAAATTAACACTTTCCCCGCCAGCATTTTTGATCATATTCACAAATCTTTCAAGGCCCACAGAATAATTTGCTCTATGAATATGCAAACAGTACATACATGAAACTAAAGAAAAGACCCTCTGTTTTTGAACACAAAAAAATTCCATTCCTTTTCTATCAACACTCGAATTTGTGCATTTTCATAAAAAAAAATTGCATTTTTGTCAAAGACTGTCGTTTTAAAGTATAAAATCATTTTCACATTTACTGTTTTTTTTTCTCATTTCCTTATGTCAATTTCAGTTGTATAAGTAATGATAATAATGTTCAGTGTCAATACTGTTGTCGCCCTCTCCTCTGTAGTCATCTTGTCCGAGTGTCACTGTTACCGTCATGGAGATCCCGTTTTGTTCCACCAAACTCATTTGCTTCTTCGTCCAAATCAGATTCAGAGTGTTGATCAAAACAGAAATTGTCTGAGTCCATCAGCGTCTCCACGCCTTGTGCAACTGTAAGCTTTTTCATCCGTGCCAGCATTTTCGTGCGGTCTACAAGTGGCTACTCTGTACATCATCTTCTCCCGGTTTCCAATGTGTCGTCTTTCTTATGTTTTCGGACATGGCAGTGCTGTTCTATTTCACAAGCTGTGAAACAGAAAATCCCGGCAAAAGACCAGATGATTTAAACTGGTAAAAACATTGAATAAAGCAGTTTCACGTTAAAATATCAGTGTTTATAATTATGGTGGCAGACCCAAAAATGCGAATAGCCCTGTCTAGAGTTTGTGTGTGGTTTGTCTGTTCTGGGCTACAGTAGAAACATAGCGATGCAACATTGGGATCTCTGTAAATAAGGCCTCGCTCCGTAAGTAGATAGAAACAGCTCTTTCTAAGGTAACGAAAACACAGCAATTCTTATTTTCAGGTGATTAAACACTAAAGTAAACATTTTATTATATTCCATTTCTGTCAGCATACTCTCTAAATCCTACAAAGTGGAGCTTTAAGTGCATGTGAATATTGAAGTTAAGAAGTTAAAAGAAAACAATGCTGATTTTCAATGATGTCTGTGTCACCACAGTGTGGGGAGCGTGAGTAGATGAATGGTGTTTGCTTTCTTTCATGCCTCGAGCGCTCAGAGCTCCCCAACTATCCACCGGGTGGCGCGAATCGAGTCATCGATGATGTAATATGACGCATTCGGCATCACCCGGTGGAGATTTGCCTGTGGCACTGGCAGGGAGTTCCCAGCACTGGCGACATGTGAGTAAATTAAAAACAGTTAATCTGCACACACTCCCCACACTGTGATGACACAGACCTGGTTAAAAGTCTCCGTTAAGGTTTTCTTAAATTCTCTCCACCATGAACATGAAGGCTGGATTACATCAGTTTTGTGTTTAAGGGCAGAATTTACCCCAGTTCCATACAGTCACTAATTAGCTTAGAGTCTCAGCTACGTTTTCATCCCATTCCCACGGATGGGAATCGGCAGCTTTGTGGGGAATGTAAACACAATCAACTCTGGGAATGATTTCCTCATTCAGCCAGCACTCTGTTGTTGGCTTGACATCCAACTCTGCTTTATCTTTTTTCCTTTTGTCTCTCTAATCCCAACGTTTACACTCACATTTCTGTGCTTTTAATAGAATATTACAGTGAAAACATGAGTCTTGAGCGTCTCACCCTCACTGCCTGTAGGCTTTCTTGCTTTTACTCACAGAGGACGACGGCTGTAATCAACTTAGATTCACAGCAGATGCAAAATAGAGTCTAATGGTGACCAAGACTTATTGCAAAAGAGTCTACAATGTCCATAGAAAGTTCTCAAACCACCACTGCAGCATAATCTGTTCCTACCACTGCACTGTGTTTAGCCAAATATAGATCAACACAGCCATATCTAGCCACATCTGGCCAAATATGGCTATAAACAGCTATATTTAGCCAAACTACTGCTACTGTATATATACAGCCATGTTTAGCCACTTGGATTGTCACAAGAATGCTGAGCAGCTAAAGGTCCAGTGTGTTGGATATAGGGGATGTATAGGCGTGTATAATCGCTTGAAAATAAGAATCATTGCATTTTCGTTTCCCTTATATCTACTTAGGGAGTGGACCATGTTGCACCACCATCTTTATACAGAAGCCTAGAACAGATAAACCAAACACTGGCTCTAGATAGGGCCATTTGCGTTTTTGCATCAGCCACCGTGGCTAGCAGCCCCTCCGCAATAAGAGCATTGGAAACACGTTTTTGTTTTACTGGGGAACTGTTTTGCTTGGTGTTTTGTGTTTTTTATTTGTCCCAATACCCTCCATTATCACACATTAAAAGTATACCTTCATGGATTTAGTGGAACATGTTTTTTTCCCCAAGTCAAAAGCAAAGTTTTAACGTTTTAGTGTGACACAGTCTGGGTAAAATGGGATTAATGCTGGAGGGTCTATGTACACCTATCCAACATGTGAAGTTTTGGGGGTCGATCTGTCCAACGAAACATATTTTGAGACAGTATTTTAATGACTTATACCTGTATTTGGGATACTACAACCCCAACACCCAATTTTTTGGCCGAAATGTCCTCCACTGTCCTATCGAGGGGGACTTGGTTCCTGTGTTGCCCCTGAAATTCAGGCCTATGCTGCTGCTATCTGCAACGGAGCAAGCTGCAACATGTTTTAAGCCCACAGGTCAGGAAGTTAGTATTTGATACTCAAGGTTTTTCAGCGGAGTACGCCTTAAACTTGTATCCTGTCCATTAAGATAGACAGATTAGAGGTCATTGTAGGTCACCATGATCACACGTTACCCAGTGATAGATCTGAGCAGAGTACAACAAAGCTAAAACGAGAGCAGAAAGGACCAAGTGAGACCGGCTGAATCTACAACATCTTGTTCTCTTTAATTCAAACTGTATTTTGAACCTTCTGTTTGGATCAGATAGACTTGAGATCAGAACATGACAGTGCACCACAGATTGAGCACAGATTCGAGATGGATTGTGGCAGTAGCCGCACAAAGAGGTTAAAGAGCTTGATGAGACGGCGATGGGTGCCCGAGCCTGGCCTATCATCCCTCACCACCCCGGGGTGACAGCTTCCCCCTGCCTGCAGGCTCCTCTAAAGCCTGCTGTGCGTTATAAGTCAATGAGATATTAATAATTAACCGGAGCTTTTTTCACAGTGAGACTAGACTCCCACGGCGAGACAAAGGAGCCGGCCGGGCCTCGGCCACTGAGCCCCTCGACGGTACTTTTCCACCCGTGAGAGAGAGAAAGAGAAAGAAAGAAAAGGAGTGAGAGTGGGAGAGAATCGGAGAGCTAAAGCCCACAGATGGCAGGCTGAAACATAGCACTGCCTCTTAAATACATGAACACAGGCCCTTAGTTGTTTCAATGGGGATCCAATCCCTCTTGCAATTACCAATAGACAGGCTGCTTGGCTGGGGGCGACTTGGGCTCTTGCCTGGCTTCTGCTGGAGCCATTTTTTCTCCTAATGGTTTGTGTGTATGTGTGTGTGGTTGCACATGTGTGCGTTTTCTGTACCACAAGCAGGTGACTCAGCAGCCTCTGCTTGCAAAACACTCAAACACAGTGAGATATAGACACGCACACACACACACACACACACACACACACAACAAGGGCTCAGCAAGTCATCAGCAGCACAGCTAATAATAACGTGCTGATGAAAAGAGTGTGGTTAGATCTGGGTCACATGAAGCTCTGCATATTGAGCACAGTGCTGACAGGACAGCTGTGAAATGATGAAGGGAGTTTACTTTTTGCAAGAGTTTAGCCAAATAAACAAAAAGTATTCTTATCAGGTGAAACTTTAAAGCTCTGTGATGACTTTTTAATAGTGAAATCGTAACTTAAAACTCATTTGTACTTGACTCTTAGAGGATGTTACGAAAGAAAGACCCTTAGTAGAGCAGTCCACGAAGTAGCATTGCACTTCTATAACTTTGTAGGACTCACAATAGACAGTTAAAACAAAGGAAAACTAGAGATATCATCTTTTATTCCATGGATTCTTCTTCTTCCTCAAAATCTGGCACCACATACTTGAAATTTGTTCTGTTATCCATGACAGTGAACTTCAAATATAGCTGCACCCAGGCAAATAATCTAGCTAGTGTTACCAGCCTGTGGTAACTGCCTGGTCTTTCCCCACCGTGTGATATACATCACAGTTGGGTGTAGTCACGAGAACAAGGGACCACACCTGACCACACCAAATCATTGCAATGTTTCAACATGGCCACGGCTGGTATTGTTTTGTCCTAGTAAGTGTGTGTGTGTGTGTGTGTGTGTGTGTGTGTGTGTGTGTGTGTGTGTGTGTGTGTGTGTCATCATTGCAAAATGTGGTGGAAATTACCACAGTTGCTGTTTTGAGTATTTTGCCAGGTGTTAATAGTCTGTTTCTCTGTCTGTGGTAGGGCTGCCCTCGACTAAGAATTTTCCTAGTCTACAAATAGTCGTCATTTACGGCCATTAGTCGACTAGTCGCCCACATGTTTACAATATTGATTAAATAATTAAATGATATATTTTGTGCGGGGCAACACAATGGTTTGAGTTGAAGGTGTGAGAAAGAATAGTATCAGTAACACTGTTAACACTGTGCTACATTACAGAGAAATACAAAACCGTACTAATGAACCTTCATTAATATAGGCCTATATTTTATCTACAAGTGCACGTCACACACTGAGCGAGCCGCCTGTTAATGATGCTGTGGGCTAATGGGCATGTAGCTACTTCCATGTTTCAGATGATACGTCATGTTTGGACAGGAGCTGTTTATAAGTGTGTAGGCCTATCGTCTGTGGGACAGACGTAAAGCTCTGGGTAGCCCTGCACTAACATGATCAACCTATTGATATTTATCAGACTGAATATTTATAGAAGAAGGGAAAGATATCTGTCGGCTGTGATTGGTTTGTAACGTGACTCCTGTCTGACGGCTGAGTGTGGCCTCTTCCTGTGTCTGTCCTTTCAAATTAAATTCCCACATGGTCCAGACATTTAGATTTATTTTGACAAGGTGCAGCTCCTAATAGAGTTTCATGTTAGCTTGTTTGTTTGTTTTTTGTGCAACTAAGCGACCAATGATATCTTGCCGACTAACGGCCGACTAACAATTGGTCAGCTGTTAGGCCTAGTCCGTGGACAAATTTGCCAACAGGTCTGCAAATGTGCAAGAGTCATGAAACTTTAAAGGTGTGTAGGTGAGTTTAAAAAGAAATGGACGATGGTTGTAGTCCGAGCAAGTGGCCCTAAAGTAGGGGCAAGGAAGTAGTGAAGCAGCCGTTGCCCCCCTCCATTTTAGGCCTCTGGCTCATGAAACTTTATAGGTGTGCAACTGAGATCACAATGAGCCAAGTTTGGGATTGGGTGTGGTTCAAGCAAGGGTGCAAGAAGTAGGGATGGGCCCATCGGCCAACATTTACTTTACATCGCAGATCACTTCCCCTGGTTTCTATTCTTGTTTTACATGTACAAATCTGTCAGCACACTCTTGTGACTTGCTTGGGTTGCGTAATCCGTCTCAGTCAATGTTAGATCTATATATTTTTTTCTCATAACTGAATTACAACAACAGTAATGTCAAAAAACATAAAACATATTTGATGTTACGCATGTAGAGCCGTGCTACCCAACCAGATGTATTTGTACTCCACGGGGCTTTGAAGGAAGCTCAACTAATAAACTAAAATTTACAGAAATAATGTGATTGAGAAATGTATGCAAGGTTTTGTTCTGGAGGAAAATAGACCAGTAGGATTACAGATTTTGTGATGCTGATCTTAAATACATTTACAATAACCAGTAAACTGCCCATGATCGAGACAATGTCTCAAGAGCCTTGATCTTCATATACAGAAATTAATGGAAATCAATGGCTCCTTGTAACAAATACTTCAGAAAATCTAATACTATACATCAACCATTTGATGTGTTGATCTATTATGTGTACAGCATAGGAGATAGAGGAGGAGACAAGACCTGTGGAAGCACTTACACAGTGTTTTTAGTATCTCTGAGAGACAGAAAGTGAAGGCTTATGGTTTACGTCCTGTTCGTTTAGCCTCAGATGTGTTTGCGGTTGGGAAGGACAGAAAGTTTCCAGTAGGTGGTTTTGACAGTTCAGGATACTCACTCTTGCGCACACACACGCTCACAGGAGGTTCTTCAGAAGGCTACAGGATGGAAAAAATCAAGTGTCTCTTAATGCTGCAAACAGGGAATCCCCTTTGTGTCCTGCTCGATTGGAAAGAACCGTTGATCTGTGTGAAGTGCGAAAGCCATACCGCAGCTGTCTGCTGATCATGACTCAACATTATACAGCCTTTAGTAAAGAAAAGCGATAACGGCTGCTGCACGGCCACAAACTGAGCAGAGGATGTGAAGGCTCCAGCTTAGCATCTGTCACTTGTGTTGCCATAACATGCATGTAACATGGTGGTTTCCCCTGGTTCAGTTGGGCTGTTTTTCATAAGCGGTTGCAGCTGTATTATTTCAGGGGACTTATCTCATGTCTTGTCGCAGTTCTGTAAATATCAGGTAGAAGAGAAGAAGAAAAAAAAGAGGAGAAGCTGAAGTGGGTGATGATAAAAGCAGGCTGGGACATCTCAACTGGCTTCTTTCTTTTTTCCACTCCCTCTGATACGCCATCAATATCTCCCCTGACCCTCTGTTTACAACAGAGCCAGTCAAGCCGTGATCACATTCTCACCCTGCAACGTCACCGAGCAGCAGCGAACACATGCAGTTACACACGTTCTCATCTCCTCGGGGTGAAGGGGGGGAAGCTTTGTCTTGTGTCAGTATCTTATGTCGCCCACAAGGCTTGGCTGAACATAAAGGCTATAGTTATCCTAAGGTCGTGCTTTCATTCAGGTTATGGTTATACAGCCTGCCTCAGTGTGAGAAGAAGGCAGTGTTTTGGCTGATGGTGCCTTCACTTGTGTGGTATGAAAAACGCACTTCCACACAATGAACTGGGTTGAGTGTTTTTCCGTGCATCGCTGGCAGGCTGACTCTTTTCCTCTCAGCGTTGTCGTAACTCTCATAAATGTGAGCAGTGACGGCCCACATTACAAAATACTTGGGGTGTTACAGTTTTTATTTATTTGGGGCAGAGGGTTTTACACAGAGGAAATAGCATCATGTAAACCGAAGTCGTGGGTCTTATTAGGTTGCATACCAACTTACATTAGTCAGTGTTATAGCCCTTCCACTTGTTTTCACAGTTTCGCTTTTTCCGTGTGATTTATTGTGTTTTGCACGAGCTGTGGGGACTTTCAACACAGTTCCCTTTTACATGTTCTATACTTTTGCTTTTGTTCTAACCAGTGCACCTGCAGTGTGGGGTGATTTGGCCTCTTTTGAGCTCTGCTGTTGCTTTAAAACCTCACAGATCTCTTGATTTCACTAACAAATGATGTGCAGTGTTTGTTATGGTAATAGTTCTGAACTTTTTAAGTTAGATTGTCAGAGGTACGTGTCTATAGTCAGTGTATAACCTACAGTAGATGGTGGTCAGCATGCCCCCAATTAGAAGCAGGCAGGAGTAATGCTGAGGATGCAGGCCACAGCAAAACAAATTTTAGCCACCTAAGAAAACCCACCTAAAAGAAATCTGTCCGTCTAAGTCCATCCATCCATTTTCATCTGCTTATCTGGGGCCTGGTCACGGGGGCAGCAGGCCAAGCAAAGCAACTCATCTCTCTCCCCAGGGATGCTTTCTAGCTCCTCTTGGGGGACCCTAAGGCGTTCTCAGGCCAGATGAGATATGTAATCCCTCCAGCGTGTTCTTGGTCTGCCCTGGTGCCTCCTACCAGTGGGACATGCCCTGAACACCTCCAGCAGGAGGTGCCCAGGAGGCATCCTGATCAGATGCCGAACCACCTCAACTGACCCCTTTCGATGCAAAAGAGAGCAGCGGCTCTACTCTGAGCTCCCTGCGGATGTCCGAGCTCCTTACCCTGTCTCTAAAGCTGAGCGCAGATACCCCACGAAACTCATTTCGGCCGCTTGTATCTGTGATCTCATTCTTTCGGTCGCTACCCACTCATGACAATAGGTGAGGGTTGGGACGTAGATAGACCAATAAATCGAAAGCTTTGCAGTTTAAATGTATGCTATATTTAGAATATTTTCACAGCTATACCCTTGGAGTCAGAAGCATTAAATGGAGAGATGTCAGCGTGCGGGGGCTGCCCATGGACAAGCACCCCCAAGCAGTTAGGGGTTCGGCTCAAGCAAACTGGCACCTCTACAGCTACCAGTCCACGCCCCATTTTTGGTCCGGATGGGGACTTGAACTGGCGATCCTCCGATTTCCAGCCTGAGTCCCTATGGACTGAGCTCCTGCCGCCTTAATCAAGGCAGCAGTAAACCAGCAGCTCCTGTGTTCAGGAAGAGAAAATGACTGTTTTTTTTTGCTCTTTGTGTTTTTTGTCTGGTGGCTTTGACAAGAGCCTTGATGGGGAACTGAAGTTGTTAGCGGCTTCCCCATCGGAAAGGGTTGTCTAACAGAAAGGTAAACAACTGAATACATGCAACATATAGCGTACTGCTGGTGCTGCCCCCGCCCACAGCAGTACATCTCTTAGCTTCTGTGCCCGTACTCTTGTCTGCTTCTCCAAACTGAGGCTGTGCCGATCACCTTCTACTGTACCTTAAAGTTTTATTCATTTTCTATGTGCAGTTTGCAGTGTTGTCTACAAGCAGTACGTGATCTGCAACATTAACAACAGGCAATTTCCTGTGTGTTGAAATCCAGCTGCTGTGAATCACACTGTTTCCAGTCAGATTGTCCAAAAACAACTGTGTGTGTCACCTGTCTTCAGACCAAAACATTGCAGCAAGCGTCACGTACTGTTGGCTCAGGTTGAACTTTTAATCTGTGCCCTCATGTACGCCTTATCTGCTTTATCTGCACTATGTCAAGCGAAAGACAGACTCAGCAAAGGTTAGGAGGTTACAAAAGGAGTGTAAATCGAAATCGGGTGTGTTTGTGACAGTTTTGCTTCCTGCTGTGTGCTCATCTGTGTCTCTCTTCATGTGCTGGTGTGTTAAGCATTAACTGATAGGAAGGTTTTTGTGCTTTTCACCCCACGGTCAGCTACCTCAACAATTAAATGAAGAAGAAGCTGCCCTTATATCCTGATGTTAAACAACCCCCGCTTTTCTTTTATTTCTGTATCATACCGCATCTCTCTGTCTTTGATGCACAGCTGACTTTCACACACAAGCACACTCGCTGTATGAGTCATTCGTATCTACTTTCATTTCATGGAGGCACGGCCTGTCCTTATAAAAATGTATCTCTGTGTTTTATAGAGCCAAGTATCATGTTATATTTCTCCCCATATGACACTCTAAGCTGCTATAATCTTATATTGCCTGAGTGGTATATACACGATACCCATTTCTCACACGACTGTTTAATCCACTGTCATGTCAGAGCTGTTGTAGGGGATCAGCGTGTACAGTATGTACCTGTTTTTAAAGCACACGGTGTAATGATTCAGATTACTTCATGACTGATTTGATTGGTGAGTGTTACAGAACCAAGTTTAGAGATCCACCCATGGGCTATTTTCACCAGCGTTTAAACTAGTGATTCCCTTTTCACTAATTGGTTAATTTAGTGTTTAAAATGTAAAGAAATTGTGAAAAATGCCCACTGCCAGTTCCCAAATCCCAAGTGATGTTATTTAAGTTAAGTGCAAGCTACACTGCGCGTCATGGATCTAATAAACAACATCAAGTAAGCAAACTGTACAATGAGTTCACAAGGATGCTGCAGAGGCTAATACTTCTCCAGCTGTAAAGCACAACACAGAAGGTCAGGTTATTAAAAAACATAGGACCACCGTTTTCGAGCTATGCCCAAAGATATCGCCATGTTTCTTTCACATTGGTCATCTTTCACTTGGGACAGCCCAAAATCGCACAGTGTATACCGGGCTTAAAACAAAATATTGTAAAAGTAATGGACGTAGCCACTGTTGCATCACCCATTGGTTCGTTGACTCCAGTTTTGAAGCGTCAAGTTCATCATTTTAGCCCTCGCCATCTTGGATTTTTGGAGCCAGTGGTCCCCCACGGCGACCATATTTGGAGAAATTTTAAATGGGTGAGTTATATAAAAAATTCCCCATCTGTATAGTTTTCATGAATGGAGAAATTAGCTAAAGAGACCAAAATATACCAGGCTGTAGACAGGTGTTTCTCGACTGGAGGAACTTTTACATAGTTCTAAGAACTAAGTGTCCGCACCACAAGAACTAGGAACGATCGTCGCTTTAGAACGCATTCTTGAGAACTTGTTAGCCGTGTAAACAACAGACAACACAAAACACAAAAAAACAGCTCGTAACGAATAGGAATGGAAATCAAGAACTGATTTCAGTTAAGAATCGGTTGGAATTTGTTTGATTTATAGGAAACATATGCCTCCAAGCTTATCAAGTCAAGTCCGCGCTTTTCTGAGCACGTGTGATGGTGGAAATACAACTTGATTTTAACTTAACAAAGTGACTTATCTTGCCGTACCAACCGCTAGCCGGCTGTATTCTCAAGGAGTCCCCAGAACTGTCTGGTCTGAAAGCACTTCGTGTTTATTGTTACTGTAAAGTCAGGCATTTTAACATGGATATCTACGAGGATTGACGTACTTCTGGAGCCAGCCTCAAGTGGCCATTTTAGGAACAGCAGTTTTTGGCAATTCCATGTTGGCTTCATTTTCAAGCCCTGAAGGTTACTGCTTGACTAAAACCCAAACCTTGTAAACATTTACAAACTTTCTGGTGTAGTTTTTCTGTCTTTCAGCACGGTGGCAGCTGTGTTGAGTTAAATTCTTGGCTGCGTCCCACCCCCCAACCTGGTAGCTGACCTCACCTCTAGGTGAAGGCTGTGCACTGTGTGTGTCAGGCTCAGGAACCAAACCTATCTCTTCACATGTATTGATATTGCATTGACCTGAAGGACACACAGTGGGCCGCACATTACCTCATCTGAAACACTAGCTGCATTGTGCTGAATTTTGCATGGTCACATTGACCAGGTTACTCCTTCATTATTCATGGCGACGGGAGGAAAGCAGCAAAATGAATACACACACACACACATGCATGCATGCATATCTAAAAGGCGCAGGCCATGGGAGATTTAAAAGAGCATCAGGTTGGAGAGACAGTGTGGTCGATGCTGTTGGCTTCACTGCTTGAAACACAAGAACCATGTGACTAACTCGCTTGTGTGTTGGTGCCTGCGTGCGTGAACTCAATCAGTCCTCGGGCAAAAAAGGGTGTGGGAGTAATCCAGCACAGGAGACATAACACCCGGACCATTAGCGGAGCAGCTCACATAACCGAAGCGCTGGTGGCTGACAGACATGCGTAAACACATGGCACCGCTCCCCCGTATTCACCGTGGCTTCAGTATTCAACACCTCTCTTTACCCCCCCACTGGCCTCTTCTTTCTAACGCTACACTTGGGCAGCTCACAAATATTTGCCATGGTCCTTTGCAAGCTCTCAGAGGGCAGGATTAATGGCGGTGTGTGCCGCACACCCAGGGCCAGACAAAGCCTCCCCATCTGGAGCTCCAACCCGTGACTGGGGAACAGAGGCAGCACACAGAGCCTGGTGGAGCAGCCTGGGGAGGGGGGATCTATAGGCACCACTTCATAAATGAGCATGAGTCCTGGGCAGTCCTGCACATGAATGAAGGGGGCGTCTCCGTCTTTTGATGTGATGGGGAGGAAAAGGGTCCTGCATGCCGGCCTGGGCCTGGTTCCACGCCAAATGGATCACATTTCCCCTACCAGCTGATTAAACAGCCATATCTGCATCCATCACAGGGCCCTGAGCCAAACAATGGCAGCAGCCAGGAGGGAGATAGGCAAGGCTGCCCCTCACCTCCTACAGGCTTTCTACTGTTTAGGAAACCAGGTTGAGTCAAGGTTGACAGCCTTGGTCAGTGGTTTGTGATACTTTTGATGAATACCTTTTATATTTGTTTGTGTTTCACAGAGGTGTGGATTGAGTCATGTGACTTGGACTGGAGTCAGGCTTGAGTCACAGATTTGATGACTTTTAGGGTGCTTTCAGACCTGGAGTTTGTTTGCTTTGGTCCCAATCAGGGACAAATTTGGGTTGGTTTGTGTTCTCACGGCAGCATTTCCAAGTGGACCAGATGAATGCCTGTGAAAAAGCAGCTCTTGATTGGTTAGAATTTTCATGTTGGAAAAATCCAAACAAACAAAACGTAAACTAAAACAAAACGACTATATTGCTGTCATTGTTCATTTTAGTCAAATCATACAGAAAACGAGGCGCGGCTCCAACTAGAAAACAATGTTTTGATGCATTGGATGTACTGAATGTTCATATTAAGGCAGTACAGGAGGAGGTGCACATTAATAATCCTCCAGGACTGTAACATGCTCATGTTTAACCCAAACAATGTGTCATGTGACTGCAGCTGGTCCAGATCCAGGTAGGAACACTTTAATGAACCGCACCAGAGTTTGTTTGTAACAGACCACCTCTTCAAGAACATCTCGGTTTGTTTGTTTTGGTGCACACCTGACTCTGATTGCTGTGTTCACACCTGCCCAAATAAACCGCACTTAGGGGCAAATGAATTCAATTGAAACAAACGGGGCAGGTGTGAAAGCATCATTAGACTCGCCTTGACAAAATCAAAAAAGACTCACAGCTCGATTTTGACTTAAACAACAATGACTCGTGACTTCACTTGGACTTGAGTCTTTCGCTTTAAAATATTTGATACCTTCCACCAGGCCCAGAGATGAAAAAGTATGCTATTTAAAAAGTTTGCCCCAAATCAATTAATTTTGCCTCTTTTTCTGAATCAGCTAACGTTAAAACTATTCATTCCTACCAAGTCGACATTTAATTAAGATCTACTTTGTCTGAACCAGTCCAACAGCATTCAGTGAAGTTGTAAGAGACAAGCATTGAGGAACATGTTTACACGTTAGATGCTGCATGTCATAGTGCACTGAGATTTGTTACAAATTCTAAAGCCCTCAGTCATCACTGTACGCTTTATTCCAGTTAGTTGGCCATCTTTGACCTTTCATAGGCTCAGTCACTGGTATTTGTTCATTTATAAAGCCATACTGGGTATCTGTCCTTTCAAATTTAATTCCCACATGGTCTCGTCATATAGGTTTTGATTTATTTTGACGAGGCGCAGCTCCTAATAGAGTTTCACATTTGTTGCGGGGTTTTTTTTCTGCGACTAAGCGACCAATGAAAACTTGCCAATTAATGATCTTTCTGGTTGACTAACGTTTGGTCAACTGTTTGGAAACAGCCCTAAAAAAATAATGTTACGATACTGAGCGCCAGTTGAAAAAAAAAAAATATACTGTTTACAAAAAATAAGTGTTGGTCAACAAAAAACTATTTGCAGCGTGCAAAACATGGTTGAAAATTACAGACAGAGATGCAACAACTTCCACCTACGATCAACATTTGAAGTTGCACAAAGAGCGGTAAGACGCGGCTAATATTAACGTGGTGAGCGAATGCTTAGCTAATGTTACTACTGGGTGAATAGCACATTATGACTTGTTTAGGACTCAAAACTGAAAACACTCAAAGCAGTTTAGGAGTTGGGACTTGACTCAGGACTTGATACAAAGACTTGGGACTTCTTTATGCCTTGCAAAACAATGACTTGGTCCCTCCTCTGGTGTTTGATGACATTTTGTGGCAATCTGTTTAGTTGTTGCTGAGATATTTTAGTCTGGAACAACCCACCAATAGACATTAACATTACCATCCCTAGGGCCTTGCAAAAAATTATTTGGAGAAACGTCATGTTTCTCTCTTTGTCTTACAACCTTCTAGATAAACAGTATTTTGCCACGGCCTCCTTCTCTGGGTCCCACCCCCAGGTTGGAAACCGCTGGCCAAATTATTTTCTTGGTTTTATTTTAAGTAACTGGGTATTTTTGGAATTAACAGTTCTCGTTAAAGTCCCCAGTTGGTCTGTTTTAGTTGCCTGTAGATATATTAGAAAAGTCTGGAACACTGTGTGACAGCTGGTGATAGAGACAAACAACATGCACTACCCTGCAGGGGCTTTTGGCAAGCAGCTGCACAGACACCTTTTTAAGTGATATTAACACTGCAGAAAAATTACAGAACTTTAAATTATCAGGGTGTTGTCGTTGATTATTAGCTCCTATGATCACTCTGAGAGGACATAGAGCCTGTTTATTCCTGAAACCATCCCCTTCAAGCTTAAACAACACAGCCTGTCGAGTGCTTGGTTCTGTTCAAGCTTTGCCTTTCCTGAGTCTTCTTGCTCCATCACGCCCTGCTCTCTTCCAGTTTATACATTCAGTATTGTTAACGTGGCTGATAGCATCAAACTGCAAGTTTTTTACTGACTCTTGTGTGGAGGCTGTTTCTTCCTGTTTCTTCCCATGCTGCATGTCCTTAAGCGTGTGCTTTCTGCCTCTCCTTCCTCAGGCCCAGTGATGAGAGGCACTCGACTGTGACGGCTGACGGCACTGTGGACAACCTGGCTCAGGCTGTGGACATGATCCTCAATCAGAGGCACTGAGACACTGGAAACTCTCCATTAACTGTGACCCTGGGTGATACAGGCTGGTGCTTGATAGTATTTTTATATAGCTCTTAAAGGATCCCTATACGATATTCAGAGCATTAATATAGCAACAAACTGTTTGCTATGTAAAGTATAGTGGAGTAATGGCGTCATGATGCCTCTGTGTGTGTTGTAATCCGAGCTTCTCTGTTTTTGTTGCGGTAGTGGGTCTGACCCCGCATACATACATACATATCATTTCACGATTAAAACATTTCTATCCCTATTTAAGTTTGCAGAGGGCTAAATCAGGAGTTAGCCGCTCAGCCGTCGTAAGTCTCTAGTGCGCTTGCTCTATTGGCACCACGATGCAGACGATCAGGGTAATCTCATACCTCAGAAAGCAAGCGTTTTGGGTTTTAAACAGGATGGCATCGTCGCAAATTGGTAGCACCAACCCTCCGTTTCCCCGTTAGCTCCGTCAGCACTATTTGTGCTGTTAGCACTGTTAGCTGCCAGCTCAGCCACCTCTGCTTTGAGAGCCATGTGCAGACAACCTCTCAATCATAGATTTGCTCTGACGATCGTATAGAGCTCCTCTAATTGTTATCTCTAGTAGGAAGGGTATGTAGCACTGAGGTATTTTAAGTAACATATCAGAGTAGTACAAAACTAAAACACCGCCCACTTACTGTATATCCTGTACCTGTCAATGAACTGTCATGTATGGGAAACACTCGCCCACCTGGTGCTCCACATTGTGTAAAACAAACTAGGCTAAAATTTGCAGAACCATTATCTGAGTCTGCAGGAGATAAGCTTTAGGGCTGTACTGTGCATTTGTCAGTACATGATTGCCATAGATAAGATACCTCAAGCTGACACGAATGTGCCTGTAACCAGCTGCTGACTGACAGAAGTGCAAAGTAACAGTGTGTGTTCAGAGTTTGTGCTGCTGTTTCACACTCAAATTCTTTGAGGAGATACATGAAGACAGGTTAAATAGGAAATGCACAATTGAACTGTTGCTGTAGATGATTTTAACGTACATTTATTAAGCCTGTTATATGAAGGTAAAGTTGCTTTCACTCACTCCATTTACACAAAACATGCACCGGCTTAATAAAGCAGCAGGGAGTAGTCAGTAAAATAAATAAAGCTCTTTTACTAGCTGTTGAAAACATTTGTCTCCCTGAATTTCACAGAACTTGTTTTTATAAAAAAAAAAGGTCTCAAGGTCTTAAAGCACTGGGGAAAACGTAGCCTTGGCCCTGGTTTAAACTGGATTTTATATCGGAGCTGCTTTTGTTTTACAAAAACAAATCGCTGGAAATGGGAAGTGAGCTGGTCTCGGAGATGATAAATGCAGAACCCAGCCGAGTGTGATGAATTACGCTGGCGCATGAGCTCATGTTTCCCCCTCTGTAAACAAAAATGAAACCAGCGCTCCATCATCAGAGTGAAGAATCGCAAATCTACGACTGCTTATCTTTATTTACTTGACTGTAAGCCGCCTCTGCTGGGGGATTGTCCCATCACTGTTAGGCTGTTAATTGCCGCTCATTAGACGTCCACTCCAGTGTCTACAGTGAGGTTAAATAAAATGATGAGGGGGGAAAAAATTGGGTATTGGGCTTTTGTGTGCCAGCTGGATCATAGAGGCCTCTGGAAGTGGGGCGTAAAACAAACGATTCTCCATCGCTGCCCCCGAGGTTTTAGTGCACCAAATAGATTCAACAAGAACAAAAGCCCATTGCCAAGTGATTCATTGAGGTCCTTCTGGTTCACTTCACCATTCGCTGACACAAGCTTGAATGTTATTGGGCAATTAAAGGTAATGAAATGCTACGAAGGATTATGAAACTGTGCCTGAGCCGGGTGTGCCACTCCTATATCTGATTGGGAAATAAATATTAATGTGCACGGCAAAGTACTCGCAGCTGGTACCCAGTTTTCTAACAGCTTCCACATTGTTTGACTCAGTGTTTCGTCCATTATGTTCCCGCCTGTTGGCCTTGTATGGAGCTATTAAACATGTATTTGACTACTCTCGAATGAATTCACTTGGCATTGTTTTTTTTTTCCAGGTCATGGAAGTGCAGTAACTTTGAAAGGATGTAGGTCACAGGTTTTTTTTAACACCACCACCTCTTGGCAGGTTCATCATCACTAGCTGTTAAACACACTGATAACCACACCTCTCACGTTTGGCTCGAGGTCGTCTATCCATTTCACACAAGTTACAAATTAGCAGCAGTTTACCTCTGCAGGCTGCCACAATAGGTAAACAGCGATACAGTCCTCTAAGAGTGCAGCACATTGATTCCCTGGCTGTGACCGCAGACTGTGAAGCAAGATTACCTTTCAAATAATAGAGATGACCTCATTTCAGGAGACATGTCTGGGCATGTATGACCTCACTGCCACGGGACAATATCGACAGACATGATGCACTGTCAAACCCTTGACTGACTGAAGCTGTTGTTGTGGCCACTGGCACATCACTTTGTCATCTTTGGAATTTTTTTTTTTTTTTTTACATAAGAATTGTGTTCAGTCTTGTTTTGTCACTACATGACCGCAGTTAACCTCACTGTTGACATGCATTAAGTGTACTTACTCTCAAGTAAACACAGTTAGTCCTGAAGCGATAAGGAGCTTAGTCGCTTCAGCCAGTCAACTGTAAACAGAAAACAATTTTAATCATTGAGTAATTGGTTTCACAAAATATAATAAAACAAAGGCAATATAACAATTAAAACAAAGCAACAAAAATAAAGTAAAACAATATGCAAAACTAAGAGTGAAACTTTATATTTACTGTTATCAACAAAATGCACTTAGGTATTTAAAGTAAAAGCCCTAAATAAGTAGAAGTGCCTCTTTCAGGATGTTATATTATTCTTATATTATATTATTGAATTATTACCACCATTGCATTGCCTTTTAATATTGTAGGTCAAGATGGAGCCAATTTTATATTCTGTTTAATAGTTTAATCTGTAGCAAGGATAAAGATCATGATATGAGAAGTATCCCAAACCAAAGTAGCAATGCAACAACATCATGTATTATTAGAAATTATATTTGTGGATTAATATAACATTTGTATTAAAGCAACAGCAACTCCAGAATCAAAAATGCATATTTTGACTCTTACCTGTAGTGCTGTTTATCAGTCTAGATTGTTTTGGTGTGAGTTGCAGAGTGTTGGAGATATCAGCCGTAGAGATGTCTCGTAGGAACTATTTTCTTTCTACGTACACCTGCCAACCGTATCACCAGGTAGAAGGAAGCATGCATCTACTGCTAGCTCACCTAGCACCACTGAGCTAGCAAATGTTACAGCTCAACCAAGGAGGGAGCCATTAATGTTTACATCCTGCACTGTCATGAACTGTCATCCATGAGTAGATGCACACTTCCTTCTGCGCTGTGATACAGTTGGTGGGTGTAGTTCAGTACAAAAAAAAAGGTTCCATACATGAAGCTACACTTCTTTTAAGTAAAGTAATAGTGGCAGTAACACAGTGAAATCATTAAAGAGCCTCTTGTCCATGAGTAGATGCACGCATCCTTCTGCGCAGCGATACAGTTGGTGGGTGTAGTTCGGTAGAAGGAAAGTTATTCCCTACATGAAACTGCTCACAACAAGGTCTGTGGATTAACTTGAGTAACCGGGTCATGATTTCTGGAAAGAGACATTGCTGTTGAGTTTTTCAAATGTATTTCTTTGGTGCCTTGAGCACCACATGTCAAGTGCCATCTAGTTCTGTTATATTTGAGAGAAAGCAGACATCTCTTCAGGCAATGCTTCCAACACCAAAACAATCTAGACTGATAAACAGCACTACAGGTAAGAGTCAAAATATGTATTTTTGATTTAGGGGTGAACTGTCCCTTTAAAGATTATTCCAATCAACTTATCCAGAAAAAAATCCCCAGTCTTGAACTTATCATTTACGGCACGCTTCAGCTCGATGTTTATCTTACCATATCAGCTTCTGCACTCGCACCAGAACAGGATTATTACTAATTATGAATGATGTGTTCCTGCGAGAGTATCCCCACCCTCGCCTCCCTCCTCTCCTTCCACTACCTCAGGTCATTAAGCTCATGATCTCATTTTCATCTTACGCTGACTGACACTTCAGGGACGTAAAGCCCCGTAGCATGTGTCTGTCAGGAGGAAACTGACAGACACATGCTACATGAGGAGGAGAATGTGGTGTTCTGTTAAATGTGTCATGGCCGATCTCCAGCATCCAGTGCTCACTTTCTCTGTCACTACTCGTAGACACAGTTTGTAACCAAATCCAACAAAGGTGTGATTATATTTTATGTTTTAAACGTGTCATTGATGAGATTAGCGACTTCCACTGACTCTGAATTATTTAAAATCATAGTTGTGGGAATGATCCTGAAATTAAATCTGAAATAAAGTCAGGCATTTTTAGAAATGAGGCCTCTTGAGATCTCGTATAAACACACGGCTGCGGTGTGACTCTGCGCCAACATTCCTATACGTTTTTATGTCATCTGTTTGGGTTAGGCTCCACTTACACGGCACGCACACTGCTGCTCTTGTTGCACACCTGCATTCGCCCACCTTAACAACTGCCAGCTGTGTGCTACCTTGAACTTTCATCTCCACTCATTTGGCTCTTCCTGTTTGACAGGAAACGGCAGGTCAGCTGACCAGACAACGCCGCACACCTGCAGCCCTGAATGCACCGTTATCCGTGGAAACATTGCACTTGTTTTGACAGCAGTCGCTTTTATTTGTCCCCTCCCCCCTGTGTGTGGGGCGCTGGTCCATGTGTAGCTCGTACTCGCCAAGCCACATGGTTTCCCCACATTTCATCACTCTCCTTCCCTGGTGGGCAGCCGTGCCAGCAGCGCTCGGTGGCGTGGGAGGGCTCTGAAACTTCAGAAGTCGTCTGGTTTGGAGCGGAGGCCTGAATTTCCTCCCTCTCATGGCCGTCCCTGACCCCACCCCAATTCCTCCCTCGGAGTCTTTACAAGCAATCTGAGAAGTGTCTCAGTACATACACAGAGCGGTCTGTACTCCGGCATGGTCACACAGCCGTCACAGGCCCCTCCAGGGACACGACCCCTGCTCAACTGCCCGCTAAAGCCTCAGCGCCCTGGCTTTCCAGACGCTGACCCCGTGATGTCATACCCCAGCGTGTGCGTATAATAATCCATGAGAAAGGGTGTTCGCATGTCACCAAGCAGTGTAAACGAACTGTCCTCGTCTGCAAAAGGTCTGAAGGCTTACAGCTGACCTCGATTTTAAAGCCGTCTGACTCTGCTGGGGCTCTCTCCTGCAAACGTGTCCAGTTACCTTTTGTAAAAGCCAAAGCACTCACAACTTGGATCACACAGTCCTTGCTGTAGGGACAATTATTTAACTTGAGAAGGCTTGTATGACCTTGTACATCTCCTCTATGTGGGTGCAGACTGTTGCTGCTCAGACAAAACACTGACAGAACTTTAAAGTCAATTTGTGGTTTGGTTCTTGTATGAAAGTGTGTGTGGGTGCGATTCAACCTGATAACTACCTCCAGATACAACAGTGTATTGATTCAGTGAATATGTACAGATTTTACAGTATTTTCTTTCAGATGTCATGTAGAGCTCAGGCTGAAGGTTTTGCTCTCAGTGTTTGGCTCCTTTTCATTAGTAAACCTTCAGAAAACACTTGCACTGCAACTGGAAATGTTTTGTGGCCGGGTGCTACTGCTAAATACTTTTTCACCCCAACCACATTTTAGCTGCCAAGCGGGGGTAGGCACCAAACCTAGAAGCTAACGCCAACATTTAGTTTCATGTCACATATGGTTTCATGTTTTAGAAAAGTTCCACCGCTGATAAAAGAGTCGTTTCAAAAAAAATATTTTGCTGTTTTTGGGGACGAGATTTTCTTCTTTTTTTTGTGGGAAAATGTAAAACTGCTCACAAAGTTTTTGCACGAATTTGAAACTGTAAAACTGTGACTTTTTAATAGTTGACATGTGGAGGGGAAAACCATTATAGTGACTGTGTCATTACAGAGAAGCAGACAAACAAGTTATGCACCATTAGGGAGCGTTCATTACTTAGGAGGGGGAAGTTTTTTTAATTTGGCTTTAATTTAAATGGTTGTATTTTATGTTTCTCTTAAATACCATCTGAACTTTTAAAACCTGACGATGGGTTTAAAGGCATGTTCTCTTAAAAATCACCAACCATGTATCACAACCAGAAACTGTAAATTTAAAGTTAAGCGTGACAGTAGAGGAAAACAAAGGCTTTTTTCAGCTCCAAGATTTTGTTTTCAACTTTTAACTTTCAAACATCAAAGGGTACATTTTTGAAAATCAAATAGCGTCCACCATGCCAAGATACTGATGTTATTATTGCCGGCCACTGTTGGATACGACTTTGGGAAATTGGTCATTATGCACATAGTTGCTAAAACAGGCTGTGTGCATGCTGTGATGCGTGAGTTTGGGAGTGTGTGTGATGTCAGGCCAATTCAGTTTTGTTGGTTTTGTGTGGTAGGAAGGGAGGATGGAAGTGCGCACAGCTTGTGAAATGATGCAGTTTGTAAAGAGGATTTGCATTTTGCCTAAGATATTAGAGTATGTTTTGGTGACAACGTTCAAGGGGCTTTCTGTGGAGCCTATCCCAGCTGACGTTGGGCGAGAGGCAGGGTACACCCTGGACAGGTCGCCAGACTATCACAGGGCTGACACATAGAGACAGACAACCATTCACACTCACATTCACACCTACGGACAATTTAGAGTCACCAATTAACCTGCATGTCTTTGGGCTGTGGGAGGAAGCCGGAGTACCCGGAGAAAACCCACGCTGACACGGGAAGAACATGCAAATCCTGCACAGAAGGACTCCCCCACGAACCAGGAACCCTCTTGCTGTGAGGCGACAGTGCTAACCACTGCAGCAGAAAGAAGACAAGAT
The DNA here is from genome assembly GCA_035609425.1 of Epinephelus awoara. Taxonomy (NCBI): domain Eukaryota; kingdom Metazoa; phylum Chordata; class Actinopteri; order Perciformes; family Serranidae; genus Epinephelus; species Epinephelus awoara. The sequence continues at coordinate 25,265,830 of CM069313.1, forward strand.
GGAGGAGATGATAATGCTGAATACTCTGTGTGTGCTAACCATGTATGAGGACAGCCAGAAGAAAAACTGGAACTGAGATAGCAAATTTAAGGTGACTGGAAAGTTGTCTAAATATGTAGAATCGTTTGGTCATTTTAGTGAATTCTGTTGTCCTGCTACCGTCTGCAGCTCCGAGCTAGCTTGCCCCTCAGCCAGTGTTCACCAAAGCACATGCCTGGCATCGCAGCCGTGCACTGTGGTGGCAGCAGCCTTTAAAAACGCTTTGCTTTTGGGGGTAACACTCTTGCGGGTAGGCAGATGTCGGGTGGTTACTGCGCAGCGGTGTGTGCTGATTGTTTGTTGCATTGGCTCCAGCACCTTCATGTGGTGTGAATATAAAACGTATAGATATGGTTAGGGCCGACATGCATTTTCCCACAGTCATTCAGTGAGGTTCTGGGCAGGGTCAAGATTTTTTTAAAGTCACTCCCCTCCTCTGATGAGTAAAGAACAGTCCCGTAGTGCACCTGAAACATGTGACATAGAACTCCTCTGCGCACTGTGGGAAATCTGCTGCATAAAAATTGAACAAAGTATGATGTGAATCACACTTAGAGCAGATAAGACTTTGCATAACCTCAGTCAGTGCTGGTGAGGGTTGTGGATGAGCGTTTTGCAGAACATTGGCACGGCATGCCCCTCCTGTCGTACTCCTATCTGCTCTCAGAACACAGCCTCCTTTCACTTCTGCCACTCTGCTGATTAAAGGCTGGGGGCCCTCCATGTGTCAGTCTGCCACACAGCACGTTTACAAGGGTTCTGTTTACCCATTTCCTTCTCGACTCATTACCCGAAAAGGGCTTAACCAGTGAAAAGCTAGTAGCCTGCATGTAGCTCAAGCGGCTCTGTGACAATGTAAATATGACCTCACTATGCAAGCATACAGATTCTTATGCTACAGCATAATAACCCAATCCATTACAAGAGTATGCATTGGCGCTTGTAGGCGAGTTTAATCCCACAGTTATGCTTTGTGTGGTATTTGCGCCTGGAGTATAGCATGTCAAGCAATCTTCAAATTACTCAGACGCTCTTTAATGAGGTGACTTCTCTTCCCTCGGAATGACAAGCGTCGTCACAGCATGCAGAAGTGGTATGCAGTCGCACTGGAGCAGTGAATCAAAAAAAAAAAAAAGTTAACAACATTATAATTCTGGAGGTTTGCACAGGCAGCAGGGTCAGGGAGGGGAAGCAGACAAACGGAGCAGCAGCAGCGGCAGCAGCAGCTCTGACACATGGCCCACATTCACAGCCGCCTCCCACGTCACTGTGCTCCTCAGAGAAAAAGCCCCTTTTGTTTCCCAGCGCAGGGAGGGAGGGAGGTCTCTGGGGTGAACCGCCGCTCAGCTCCACCACTCCACCCGCCATCCACAAAAAAAAGAAAAAGAGAGAGGGAGAGAAACAGGGACCGGACTTCCCACCCCTGCCTGGCGTCTTCCCTACTCGCTCCCCGCTTCAGCACACAAACACAGGCTCATCAGTAGTACCACTACTACGGCTGGGATTGTCTTCTCCTGATACTTAATTGGGTCAGTCTGCATTGTTGTATTAAAGACGTCTCCAACAATGACCTTGCTGTTAATGCATGTGCTCAGCTAACAGCAGCAGTAGAGTCTAAATAAAAGTAGCATTACCACAGTGAAGTCCGGCATTAACAAAGTACGTAACTATACGCAAGTTTCATCAGCAAGCTGTACTTAAAACTATCAAAAGTAAAAGTATTTCAGCAGAACAGCCCCTGGCAGTGTCAGATTTTTAGATTAATATTAAGAGGTTTGGGTTGTTTTTTTATTACGAGTACTTACAGATAGAGTACTTCATTTGATAGCTTTTTCTTTCTACTTCAGTCGATACCCATCGTCAGAATGAAAGCAGTCACTTATATAAAATGCCACCACCACTAATTTGGTGCCATCTCAGCACACTGAACTGCCAACACCACAGACTGTCTGGGTTGTACCTGCTGCGGTAGTGGACGACATGTCACGTTGAAGCGAAGAACACTTGCGATTATTAGCTGCAAGTAAAACGATACAAATTGTAAATTTTTTCAAGATCTGGGTACAAAAAGGAACCAATGCAGGAATCGAACGACTGGAGAAGTTTCAGTGCTACTTGTGCTGGATTAGTTCGGTCAATAGCTATAGGTATCGAATACCGAAGCCCAGTCCCAGTTGACCCTGTCCCAGTCCTGTCCACGGACACAAACTGGCCAATCATAACGTAGCATCAGGGTCCAACAACAACACAGCATTGACTCTAATGCAGTCGTTTCAAGTTTCCTTCATTTTCAGGCTGGTTTTGTGGATTTGGAGCTAAATGTTGTCGTGCATTAATGATACTCGTTACCTGGAGAGGTTGGAAAAAGATACACGTTTCTTCCCTGTTCCAAAACCAAAATCAAACCCTGAAAGTGTAGGGTTAGCTAGTTAGCTACTGAAGATATAGCCTACTGAATGTATACACATGCTGCTTTTGCTTTGTAATGATTGTAACAGTGAAACAAAGACCAACCCTGCTGTACAGGAACCAGTGAAGGGAGCCAGGGAAACTTTGCTGATATTCAACTAGCTCTGTGTCATCACATGAATGTTGTATGACTTCCCCCGGAGATCCCTGTCTGTCCGGTGAAGGAGGCCAAACTCTGTTCATCTGCACACTAGGGCTGTAACTAACGATTATTTTCATTGTCGACTAGTCGACTGATCATTTTATTGAAAAATGTGTTAAGATGTTGAAAAATGTCGGTCTGTCTCTCCCAAACCCCAAAATTATGTTATCTAATGTCTTGTTTGGTACTCACGCCAAAGGGTTTTAGTTCACCGTTATGGGAGAGTGTGTAAAGCTGCCAATATCTGAATGTAAGAAGCTGCAATAGGAGTATTTTGGGATATTTTTTCAGTACTTTTCTATGAAAAATGTTTCTGGCTAAACAAAAAGGATCTCACTCTTAAATTAAAAGGTCCATCTCTGTAGGGAACCTTACAAATGTTGTCAGACACTTAGGATAAAAATCTGAGCCTGTCAGTGGCAAAGACAAACACTTTTATAGGACATAAATTGACAGTGCACAAATGCCCAAGCCGTCATGTTTTAGCCTGTTTCGCCACTGCTCTCGCTCACTATTGGATCAATTTCAACAACTGTTGTTCCCATTAGTCACTAAAACACAAAACTAGGAGGTTAAAGAAAGGTTAAAAAATGAAGGTAGTGACCCTTTAAGAACACACATCGAATTACTGTATGTGAATAAAGACGCTGAAATAAGAGGATTACAAATGACACATTTAAAACTGTGTTTTATTTGTATAGAAATATGCTCATGTTTTACATAACTTTGTAGTTACAAATCGTAAAAAGAAAGAATATTAACGCTGTTAGCATCACAAAGTTCCTCTCACACAAACGGGAGCATAGATCTCAGAGAGAAGCCTGATGTTACTGTGTGAAATGTTAAGCTCTTCAATATACTTTACAGGTCGTGTGTGCGTGCAGCTTGCTGCTCAGTAAGAGTGATAGGGGCTTTACTAACAGTAGCTCTCAAAGTAGTCTTCATTTCTGTCCGTCATGTACTCATGTACTCTTGAGGAACGTCACAGGAACGGACACTCTTTTCTAGTGCAGAGAATTTATACAAACCTGCTGTGAATTCTCTCCAAACGCAGTACAATGAAGATTATCAGGGTTACAGAGAAATGTTAAAGACCCCAGTCTCTGAGCCAACATTAATATATCACTTGTATATTTATCAGTTCTATTATCTCCACCCGAATCTGTCCTCCCCGACTTCCTTGTTCTCCTGAGACACAGTTGAGATAACGCACAGTGTGGGAGTAGCTTCTACACAAAGCCTCCAAAAATAGGGGTTTAGCCCACAAAGCTCCTGCTCAATCTCTCCTTTAGGAAAAAAAAAAAAACAAGTGCTGGAACGCTCACTGCATTAGCTTTCCACTTGCTTTGTCCTTAAGACTATCAGTACTGTTTACTGTACCACCTGGTGATAAACTTTCAGTCCCCTAAATCCGCGTTCCCTGAGAGGAAGACAGTCCAGCTCAGTTCCTCTCAATTTGCTCAATGTCGAGCTCGCCTCCAAGCTGATACACGTCCTTCCTCATGCTACACAGCCCCGCCCACAGGGGCTCATTGTCCTTGCCGTTGGTCGTCCCCGGCATCCAGTCCACCTCCTCGATGGTGGGGTCTGACGGCGCGTTCCTGGTGATCTCGTCCTCTTTGGTCCGAGGCTGAACGGCCTCCAAGCCGCGATCGTTTGCTGATGAGTCGTCAGTGTCGCACTGAGAGGTGCTCCTGAGAGTTGGGAGGGCCTGGCTTGACTCACAGCTGTCTTCAACTGTAATTCCAGGGCAGCTTAGGCTGTGGAAATTCCTAAGTTTCTGTGGAAATACAGAAAGACAATTTTCTTTAGAAGCATAAAATTGATATTGCCAAGGAAACAAACAAACACTCAAACTGTAATAACTTAACAACCTGGTTCCTTTTTTCCCATGTTTTTGTGACTTTTTAGTGACTAATGGGAGCAACAACTTTTGAAATTGGTCCAGTATTAAGAGGGCTGCAGCTGTCCAGCCTTTTGCTTGTTTTTGCCACTGACAGGCTCGGATTATTATTCCAAGTATCTGACAACATTATTGAAAGGATTCCTACAGAAATCAAGCTTTTGTTTAAGAGTTAGGTCCTTTTTGTTTAACCAGAAACAGCCTCAAAATTGCTATGGCTAAACCCACCAGACTCCATTAAAATAAACAGTAATTTAATCATTGTGAAACACACCTAGTTTAAGATTGACAGAAACAAAATAAAACACACAAAGCATCTTGGTGCGTCTTTCCTCTGTTCCAACATTCACCAACTCTGGTTTGGTTAAAATAAACCCTCAAGTCACCCTGTTAGATGTGAAAATATGCTGGCTCTATACACACTAAAAATACTGTTTATTTAAGTGGAGTCTGGTCTTGGTTGAGGATGGCGCTTTCAAGGCTGTTTCTGGTTAAACAAAAATCTCTTACTCTTAGGGTGCTTTCACACCTGCCCTGTTTGGTTCAGCTGAATCGAACTCAAGTTCATTTGCCCCCTGAGTGCTGTTCGTTTGGGCAGGTGCGAACACAGCAAACACACCAAAACAACCGAACTGAGACCTTCTTGAAGAGGTGGTCGCGGCCCGGTTACAAACGAACTCTGGTGCATATCTCCTTCTTCTCTCCATTAGTCACTTTGACACAAAAACATGGTATACAGAGTCCAAGTTAGAAAGTTACCCTTTAAACACAGCCAAATCTTTGGTCTGGTAGGAGTCCATAGACTCCGTGGTGATGGCGTATTTGGTGAGCAAATCAAAAACATTTCCTTCATCTTGGTCTATGATCCATGTCCTAACTAGGACACAAACTAAACCAAAAGGCAAACAGCCGTCCTATGAAAACAATCCCTCTACTGTACTCATACAGTATGTGGGTGAGTCAGTGAGGTCAGAGCTGGACACTGGACAAAAACCACTATAATATGAAAAAGTAACAAGAGTTGAAGGGTATAAATTTAGCCTGCATTACATACTAGAGCAACTGGTAGTTGGACAAGTGAGGCTATTTGATGTGAGGTCCAACAGGAACCCAGGCAGCAAGTGGCCAGATACCCAGAGGGCAGACATCGCTCTTGTCGGCCTTTTGACTCTGCTGGCCTTTCACTAGAACTGCACAATGAACACATACATCTGGGAAACCCAGAAACTTCCTTAGGCAAATCCACATGTGCCAGCGCTGCTGCAGGCAAGTCCTGTGGCAGCTGTGCGTGCTGGAGTGGAAGGCTTTATGACAGAGGCTTATCCAATCTGTGCAGCTAATGTGGTGAGGGCAGGACAGCTGCCTCATGCCTGACCACTACGGTGTTAGGCCAGAAGGACACAGGAGAATAGGGCCTCTGTGAAACCTCCTGTCACTTGTGTGCTTATGCAATACCTAACAAGGATGGGACTGTTGGGGGTGCAGGTCACAGCCAAGTGTATTAAATACAGCTGGAAATAATCAATCCTACTAGAGCACAAAGTGTCTTCATCAACCTTTTGATTTTGTCTTTAAAGAAATGTTAAAAAGGCCAAAAGGATTCAGTTTATAACATTTGAGACAGGGAGAAATGTAAAGTTATGGTCCACGTCTTCAACCTGACAGCAGTGAGAAAGGTCTCAGCACCGGGCAGCAGTAGATCAAACGGGGCCTTGCTGTTTTTCTTGGCTCAGACAAGGTGGGTAACATTTGTCAGCACCAGGCCAGTGTCACACTGCTGCCTTCTGCACTCGCACTTCAGTCCCAACCATCAGATTTCTGGCCCAGGCCATGGGACCAAGGACTGATAAGGCTGTGTGTAGTCTGGACTTTAGCAAAACAGGCACAGCCATCGACATTAAAGCTCCTGTCCAGACATGTAAGTATGTTGCTATGACCAATATTTTGTTTAACATGGTTTTCCCACATAGTTTGCTTTCCGCTTTCCCCAGCGCTGCGAGGCTAGGCTGACCGCTGCAAGAGCAGTGTTCATCAAGATGGCGAGCATTAACGTTAGAGGAAACGATACATACTGCAGCTATATATGTTTGACCCTCAGTCAGACCCAGACTCAAATGAGGAGTCTGTTGTGCCCCAAAATCAGGAACTAGCATACGCATCAGAATGGTATGAGTAGTAAGCATCTTTTTTTGTTTACGTTGTTTGTTAGCTTGTAGGCTAACTGGTAGTAGCTGATGCAGCGTTATTGGTCCTAGAACATTCAGTAGTATCTGCATTGATGGGGTGTTGGGTAGATAGTGGAAGGTAGCTCCAGAGTAGATTTAAACACTCTGCCATGTTTGCTGTCAAAACTTTTTCACTATGCTAATGCTAACTCTGCTCTCTGTACTGACGAGACCACTCAGTGCTGGAGGTTTTAGGTGTCTTTGCCAGTGTTGTGTCGAAATCCGTTCCCCCCCGTCGATACGTGTTTCCAATATTAGACAGCAACTGGGTTTCGTATTATGCATTTAAACTAGCTTGCTCGGGGTACGTTTGAACAGACAACGCCCTGTTCAGCTTCTCTAGTGACAAACTTTGCACGGATACAAGTCAGTATAGTCAAGGTCAGGCAGACATGCTGCCTTCAAATGGAACTTGTCGGCATCTTGAAGCCAATGAGACTAATGATTTAGCAAGTTAGCGAGCGGGACACATGATGCAGGAAATGCAAAGGCATGATGACAGAGGAAAAGATGAAGCCTTTGGGAATATCAACATCTTCCTCAGACATATAAAACTTCAGAGAAGTTAAATCGACTGAAAAATTAACATCCATGGTCTGCGGCATTTATGAAATTGTCAGAAAACACGTCTCAACTTGTCAACTCTGAGCTTCCAGAAAGACTTCCACTTAGCAAGAGTCTGAGTGCAGCACTGAACATAAGAAAAAAACATTTCTGAGTGGAGCAGGACTTTCCAACTTGGAGCGGAGGGGGCGTTCTGCAGAAGAAGAGTTTCAGGGCAGAGAAAACCTTCTTGTGTCCTCAATCAACTCACTGCACCACATCACAATGAGGGTCATGAATAAGTGCTGCCGGTGTCCAGTTTGTCTGCTACTATCACCCACCCCCTCTCTCTCTGAATGAAATGGAGAAGACAGCCGACTCCTCATCCATACTGACCTTGACTCTCCGTCAATACAAGCTGATCAATAGCTCATGAGGCCCGGTTGTGGCAGCGATCCACCCACTGAGCTGAATTTACAGAAATCAATATCTCTTTACCCAACACGCATCTCCCCTGTGCAACGATCTATAACCTCTGCCACAGCTGCTCTGCTTCCTGACATTCATGGAGCCGCAGTGAGCCACGCCGAGGGTAGCAGTTTCTCTCTGGGTAAACTACACCCCTGTGGATGAGAGGGCACTTTAGAGACACACTCAGCACTGTGACCAATCTTTGAATAGTAAGGTGACTTTGAGCACCGATAGGGTGACGCATGTGCAGCCCACGAGTTGAGTGCAGAGCAAGTTTGATCTATGGCCACAAGCGTACGTCTTTTTTTTCCTCCACTGTGATTCCCTGAATTTTCAAAGTTGCACACTTCACACTAGGTTTGAACATTCAGTCTGTTTTTCAGCTTATCAAATTATCATCTAGCGAATAAAATGGTGGGAAACAGTGCTCACCAAGAGCCCAGGGCAAGATCTTTGTCAACAACTTCTTTTTTGTTCAACCAACAGTCCTAAAACGAGGGGTGGAAATCTCTAGGCACCTCATGATTTGATTCTGATTCAAAGGGCTATGATGCCATTTTAAAACGATTATTGATGCATCAAAATTTTGCATTTCCATAAATGATTTACTTCTTTTCCACTGTGTCACCACTTGCGAAACTTGTTCAATTGTTCTCTGATTGGCAGTTTATCCTCCAACTCCAGATGGAATCGTGAAATATGGTTTCTCATGTTTGGGCTCGTTTATACTCCCTCTACATACAAAAAAACAGATACGCCCTTCTCAAATGTTGTATTTGCACTGCTCTTATACTCCCATGCATCCTTACGTTGGCATAAATACAGCCAACAGATGGCACTCTGGGCCAAAGTCATAGGTTTCCAATAACAACAAATAAGGTGATGGTGGAGGAGGTCGTAATAATGTACCTTGTAGATGATGGTGGTCTGTGAGGCCGTTAAATACATTGTGACAAGCAGACGGAGAATTCTTTTCATGATATTACCGATTCATACTGTCATTTTTCAGATGTCTTCAGTCATATCTTGGTTAAACTTGTTCATGCCATGTTCATATATGAATCCAACGTTGAGCACGAATGAGCCCTTTGTTGTGTTCACAAAATATCAGTTTAGTAAGACACACTTGCATACAATGTGGCTCTTGTTCCTTTTCCTTTCAGTTTTAAAGAAGCCAATGCCCACTTATGCTAGCTTTTAGGCAGACAAGCGCTGGTCAGATTGTATCCATCTACAACATCTCAACAAAGCTCCAAGTAGTCTAGTTTACAACGTAGACACGGTGCACGTTACCTTCTGTTACTTCCTGCCATCCAGTTAGTTTAGCCGTGAGTCTGGTCTTACAGAATTGTTACAGGCGATCATAATTTTGGGAATTGAAATTTACAATTATTGACTCATCTACATCGAGACATAATCGTCCAAGAAAGAATCCGTAATGAGTCAAAGAATCGCGATTAATCTAAGAACTGACTTTTTCCCCACCCCTACCAAAAACCAAGAATATTCTAATTACAATGACATCCTCCTGAGCCCCTAAGTTTTGTTTGGTATGCATTTTTAATTTCCCCCAGGTATTTGGGATCAGTGGGACCAGATAAGTATAAAATACGTAACATTGTCAATGATAAAGCCCCAATGTCTTCAAATGAGTACTTGCTAATTAACAGCAAATTTAAATTTATTGCCATATCAAACTACAAACATTATTAATCATAAATAAACAAATTTCAACCATAAAAAGTGCAGACTGCAGACTGACTTGGCAGAGATGGCTGCCATCTTGTTTTTACATGGATTAGTGTATTGTGCACTAGATGGCACAAAAAGTGTCCAAAAACGCGGACAACAGTTAAGCAGAATGGAGTATAAGTTCAAGTAAACCCAAATTGTGTTGTCCTTATGAGGACATAGGGTCTCAGGAGGATATAAACCAAAGACAAGCAGCATATCTTTGCATTTGAGAAGCTGGCACTGACAAAAGTGGCATTGTCGCTTGATAAATGACTGAGCGATTAAGCGATTGTATAACTTGTCCGCTGATTTTTTTTTTTTTTAATGTCAATTGACTTATCAGCACTGCCTTTGGGTTTAGTTGCATAAGTGGGGCAGAATATCTGATGGCATTCTCTCTAGGGCTTGCCTCAAAACCACAGTCACTTGAGAAGTTTAAAAAGAAATCTAAAAAAAAGATATGATGCAATAAAACCCAGCAGTCCCTTTTAATAGAGGAACAGAGAACACAATGCACAAACAGCAGGAAAGATCCAATGCTAACAAACTCAGCACCCTGACGTTCCTCTGAGAAAATATTGTTGGTTGCCTCGCCTAGGGCTTTTTTCTCCACGCTGACCTCGTCTGTGTTTGGAGCGTGTGTGGCGTCTGCTTGTCGTGTCACAGCAGCGCTGTTGTTAAGACTTTGCTGAACTCTGAGTGACTTTCTCAGAGGGGCCAAGTCCAGCTCAGTGTTAATGATCCAGTCAGTGTACATGTGAAATTTTACTATGTGCGTCTGTATGCTGTGTGTGTGTCCGAGGGGCAAAGAGACAAACACCTGCCAGGATGTGCAGATGGAACAGATTGTCTGTTGACTTCAGAAATGGATCGGCCCAAGCCTAGTTTCATAAAGCCATTTCTTTTATGATTAAAACTGATCATCTGACTGACCTCTTAATTCCTGCTTTAATCAAATCTTTTTTTATCCAGAAGCACAAAAACAGCATTCTCTGCTTTTATGCATTCGTTTCTGCAAGTGCAAAAACACAACCACCTACTGGAATGTGACCCGGAACAGGCCTGCATGAATGAACGGTCGCCTTCATTTAATGACAATGCCTGCAGAAACACTTTGAGGTGTGCTGAGGGAGAACAGACACAATGGCGTGACCTTTGTTGGAAGTGTTTGTTTATCCAACATGGAAGAGCAAGTTGCCACAACAGCGAAGTATATCTAGCTAATGTTAGTGAGACTGATGGACCTAGCAGAGCTTCCGGTTGGCGTGAACATTTCCTGAGGCTCTTATCTTTTGGAGCACATAAGGAGATCTGTGGCAAGTTCATCCGAGAAATGACTGGCACATAAAATGCCACTGGAAACTGCCTCTGATAAATTATGTGGCACTCTAAGGTGACACATTAAATATAAAGTTAATCAAGAGTATATTGTCCTGATTAAATATGAGAGACAAAGCAGTTTCTGTCTGTACCAACCTGGGTCATCTTTGCCAGGTCCAAAGAAGGCCTCTGTTTGTGTGTGTCCGCTGGTCTCCTGCGCTTCACACCAATCTTCTTGTCGTTGAGGACGCACGGCTGTGAGCGACTGCGGGCGAGACCCCCCTGTCCACCACGGCGCTCCAGCTCTGGCGTCGAGTCAGGGGAGCTGGGTGGCGAGGGTCCACGAGGCTCAGGGAGGCAGATCTGTTCATGAGAGAGGTAGAGGGGCTGCGCTGAGGGTTCGGAGGACAGAATCATGGAGGAGGAGGGCGTCAGGCTGGTGAATGCGGAGGGGCGGGCGGGATGCTGGGCGAAGCACGGCAGCTCCAGGGTGTTGGAGCGGGCGGGCAGGCTGAAGCTGGAGCTGCGCTGCATGGCCGGGAAGCCGAGGTGCACGTTCCCCACGCCGCTGCGCTGGACGCTGCCTCCGCTGTGGCACCTCCTCTTCTCCACTGCCGTCCACACACGAGAGCCCTGGGGGCGCCAGGTAGAGCGGCAACCGCCGAGCTCATCTGAGCAGGACAGGGACCGGCACTGCCGCTTGCTGGGGGGTGCAGTGGAGTGCGAGGACGCAGCCTCAGTCAGACTGAGGTCATGCAACAAGCTGGTGATTGTGGTCGAAGTGGAGCCAACATCCCAGTCCCAGTGGGAAGAACTCTTGTGCACCTCAGGAAGAACGTCCCACAGGCTCTCCAAGCTTGTCCCAACTGGCCTCTGCTGTATGGCACAGCTGTGACCCACATCACACCACCGGCTGGTCTCTGCAACAAAAGACCAGATTCATTTTAATTAAATAACCTTTAAACAAGATTCTCATGTTAAGTACAGTAAATGATTTTTGGGGTTATTTGCACACCAAGACCCTGAATTTTGGCTTAAGTGTTAGAAATATTATGTTTACATATCAGCACTGAAATGATCAAGTTTGTAAAAAACACAATTTATTTTAAAGTACAGTGAATTTCTGGAACAGAGCTTTTATTGTGAAGTCTCGTTTCCTGCTGTAGAATGACTGACTAACGGACAGCTACATGACAGAGACAGCAAACCAACTCGACGACATGGCCAAATACAAGTATGACGCTGAATATATTAAACTGTGTGGACCTTGAACTAATGACTAAGGAGAAATCTGGACCCTGTGGCTGGACCAATTGGGAACCACTGTTCTGAAGCTTTTATCCTGAAGTGTCGGGGTTTTTCCTGTGAAGCTGAAGTTTCTGGTCAACAGTTAACAGTTAGTGTAAAGTTAAACCATTACAGCCACGCTGTTATAGGAGAGAATTTATTTACTGTGAGCGATAAATAAACTGCCAGTGTCATGCTAATAGCTTAAAAAAAGTAACATGACAATTTATAGTCAATGTTCACGTAAATAAACTAACAGCTCTCCGGTTTGAAATTAATAATATTTGCAAGATGCACTGGTGCTCCATGGTTGCAAAACGTGACTAAATTGTCGCGGTCAGGAGCCGTTTCTTTTTGTATCTGTGAGAGTGTGAGAGGGAGAGAGCTGTAGGACCGAGCGAGAGAAACAAAGCGCCAAAGCCAGTGTCATGCAGGTGGCAAAATAACATGACAATTTTTGGTGTTTGCAATATAGTTGTTTCATATACATCCCACATGGAACAAGCCACGATACATCAAGTATAATAGACTTATCGCCCACCCCTAAGCTCTTGTATTGGCTTGTAAAACCTCCCTCCTCCTTTACACTTCATTTTATTTCAGTGTCAAAAGGAATTTCAGAAAACATCAAATTTAATGTGCAGGGTTTCTACATGAGAGCTTTTGGATGACAAATTAGAAAATATGCACGTGCAGACTCCATTAGAACAAGAACAAAACAAAGAATTACATCAGGCAGGAACTTTTGAGACGCAACTGTCCTGAAAACAGTTTCTTGTGCCAAGGTTCTACAATCATGAGGGGTCAAGTTTGGCAACCTCAACATCCATGACACTGCTCCAGTCTGGGTCAACGCGCTGGTCCCAGCAGCATGTGTACTTTGTATTGACACTACTGACTGCTTTGTGTAATTGGCACTAAAAATAAACCCTGTCCTCCAGGCACTGCTTTAGTGTCACAGTCTGTAATCACAGCTAATTGGGAAAGGGAGCTGAGCTCAACGTCTAACTGACTCGATATCAAACCTCGTGTCTGCTGGAGCAAGGCGAGATAAAATGTCAATAACCGTCATAAACAGTCAGGCTAAAGCGTATCGCCGTGTTTATTTGTTAAGATTGACAATAGTTTTATATCAGAGCAGCTCCCTATCTGCCATTACTCAGTGGCACAACAGCTACCATGCCAGGAAAGCACCTGTTATTCCTACAACAGAAACTCTGTGAATTACTGAATGGGTCAGCCAACTGAACTGGTCAGTCAACTCTGAGTCAGATACCTACTGGCGAGGCCTCTGCCCACTCCTGGTATGCAAAAAAGGTCTATTCTTCTCCAGTGGAGATAAAATCCTAAAATACCATCTACAGTACACGGGCAGGAGGAAGAACAAAGGGCCATGTTAACAACACCTACTGGTACTGCTGTGTTCTCTGCCAGTGTTACACACTCAATGCCAAGTTACTGCAAGGGCAGAATACCATTTAATCTTACAATACAAAGACCGCAGAGGCTGTTACTCACAAGGCTGGGTGAACTAAGGATACTGGCCTTTGTAGTCATAACCAAATTTTCAACTTGGGGACAACATGTCCACAGCTTTATGGCATGCAGGAGTGCCATGAGATCCCTGCTAATGATAAGCCGCTAACACGTAGTCATTAACGCGCAGCCGTCTTGGCTGAAACACCTGTCAGACATGTTTCACATAATGCCGTGTGACCGTCGACCAGATGCAGCAGAGACGGGCTTGCTGCTGTTCTGCCAATAATTTCTCAGAAATGTTACAATACAGCGAGCCCCTCCAAACCACTGCTGTCACGAAACACCTGACATTTCCCAGCTTCTACAAGCAGCTGAGGAGCATTGTAAGAACATATTTACTTGTCAGGTCCAGTTTGCAATGATATGTAAGTAGGTCAGTACCAAAATGTTTTGCTTTGCTTTTTACATTCTATTTTGGTTGTTAAATTAAGCCTTGAATGTCTGCCATCATATTTAATGACATCATCACCCCCCTGAAAAATGTATGAAATCCTCCAAGTCCTAAATTTGAATGAAGAGATTCACTGTTTGAGTGAATTCTTTTTTTTTTCCATTGAATCAACTTTCTTTAATGAATAAATGTAATTTATGTTGCTGTCAAACTGCCCCGTTAATATATAAGATATACTGAATTAATCCCGAGGGGAAATTCAATTTTTTTCACTCTGTTGTCATATAAACACAGGCCCGAAATACAGACACACATGCACAAACAGGACCTATACATGCAATAAATAGTTCATGCATGCTCTCAGTTGTTCCAGTTGTGTGTGGCAAGCTGGAGTGCAAACAGGTTTTTAAACCGCAGTGAGAATGTTGTTTTTAAAGGGCTGAATGGAAACATATACTGATTGAAGCAGAGTATTTAATTAGATTAGAAATTAAATTTTCAAAAGAAATTGAACTATTGGGCGCAGCCCTACAAGTAAGGCACATTGAGTGACAGTAGTGACCCCAAAAAGACAGTCACTCTGCTCAGGGCTGAGTTGTGGCTGGTTTTGAGGCTCATGTAACCACTGTTCATACTGTGGAGAGTTTTATTAGTAAACTGTAACTATAAAATGAAAGGATGTTTTGCTGCCTCTTGCAGCAGCTGGAGTCTGAGAAAAAATGATTCACTAGGCCGACTGAAGGTGACTTTTAAGTTGGAACGATAATTTGCAATGTTACTCAATGCATGAGGTGATGATGTGAATCCATCAACACCTTAAATTTCACTGTGACAACACTGACTATTCCATTGTTTTTTTATTTCCTCTCTTGGACGACACAGGCTTTTAGTAATGAGTGGATCTTCAAGTGTTTAAGATTATATATTAATTTGACTGGATTATGTGAACAACATATATTATATTCCTCACTCCGAGAAAAAAAAGCACAGTGGAGCGTAGTTCCTGTTTGCTCCAGCAACACTAAACCCCTGAGCTTGCCTGAGAAGGACTAAATGCACAAACCCGTTATCTTAAAATATCCCATGGAGAGAGACTCTCACTGCAGCCTATTTTGTTCTGAAAATGTTGGCATGCAGCCTCGTTCTGTGGATGATAAACGAGGTGCAGACTGAGAAAGTACGAAATACAGTGAGTGCTGGACAGAGCAGTGAGTGACAACAACCCCACCCACATTTAAGAGTACAGTTTGTGGTGGAAACACTAGGGTCTAGGTTACATGTCTGAAGGGTTACTGTTGGTTTCAAAGGTACCATACCGAAAGTGTTTGGTGGAAACGGGGCTATAGTTAGGTACAAGAGCAGCACAAGAGAATAGTTATAGATTTGCTAGATTAGAATTTAATCTATGAACTCTTTTAGATAAAAAATGCAACTAACTATGAAGCCTTTTGTTAAAAAGAGAAAAGTTTTGTAGATCATAATAATTTGAAGTGTATCCCAGACTCCCTGACAGAGTGCCATGGACCCCACTTTGAGACTGACTGACTTCCACCGAGGTAGAATTTCCTGTTATATCGCTGTAATGTCTTGACTAAATTTCCAGACAGTGTACTTTTACTGAAATACTACTTTGGTTCTTTACTGCCAAAAGTTATCCATCTCACCCTTCCAGGCATGAATGTGTATTGATGAGAAAGATGTCAGACTCTTACCCATGAGTCCACAAGAGAAAAGTGCAGTCCCCTGGCTCATGGTCTGTGCCTGGAACTGCAGAGACGCAAGAGAGATTCACTGTCAGCTCGCCAGAAAACAAAGAGTCACATTAACAGGTGTGTGTAAAATGTACAGGAGGTTCTCGCAATAACAAGTCAAAAAGTAAATAAATGTAAAAACCTACACAATGTCAAATTTTGTTAATGTATAATTGGCCCTGAAGTGCAGCACATCAACTCAGAGAGTTCCACCATAAATGCCTGTGATTGACGCGTCGCCTGTGAGCATGATGACTTCATTTCACGTGGCTAAGAGGGCAAACGCAGTCCACATTAGTGGGGGAATTTTCTCACTCTGTGCTGGCAGAGAGGAGGTTTCTACTGCATGGATGCTGATTAGAGAATGAGTCAGAGTTGCTCAGCCTAGTGGAACTAAAATACTCCATTGTCATTTTGAGTGAAGTAAATGGAACACGGGGGATTCAAAACCAGATGACAAACGCCCTGGTGATAACACTTGGCAGCTATTATGATGCAATTATCAGTAATTGTAACAAAAACATCCCTTATTCCCAATCTCCAACATCCAAATAGGTCTTTTAACATCGCTTCCTGACATTCAGTCAGGCAACACTTGTGAATTTTCCAAAGAAAAAAATTTACACAGGGGAAGCTAAAAGTCAAATTTAAGCTCTGATTGAAGTTGACATTATTGGAAAATATAATGTAGAGCCATAAAACTGCTGTGGAGCAGTGAGTGACCGGCAATTTCCTGACTTAGAGCAGCACCTTGTCGTCGTTCCCCCTTCACAAGTGCAGCTGAAGACCGTTGGCAAGGCTACATGTGAACATAAAATGCCACATGTCACACAGAAAAATGCTTACACAAGGTAGAAAAGAAACTCACCGGGCCCAAATTTGCACTTTTGGGTGTTACATCCTCGGCGCCCTTCTTTTCCAGTGTTTTCTTGAAAATGATCACCATGGCAACACACATCCTTGTCCCAAGTTGTTCCAGTGAGGGCAAGAAAAGCTGGCGGCCATCTTGACGGGCATGGTGCAAGCGGGCTGGTTTCTCATAAGCTTAAGACAGCAGCCCTCGACTCCTTCAGGAATGTGCTTCACTCCTCGGCCCGATCCTGAGCGGACACACAAAGATGAGCACAGGATTAGAATTCAGTACATTTCTGACATTCTGTCGACCATATAAGCGGCGAACAATCCAGCTGGATTTGGGAGAACAGATCCCCTGGGTGGAGGCTCTGAAACACACCGTCAATGGAGAGCAAACCCAATTCTCTCTTACGGGAATAGTCAACTCAACTGACTTCAGACGTTGTTCTGAAAAGAGAGTAGCTTCCTTCTTTAGCTGGAATTGCTGCAGTTAAAAAAATAAATAAATATACTATATCTAAAGAGTAGGAGTCTTGCCTGTTATTTCCGCGTGACGTGTGGTTTTTAGCAAAAACAGACCGTAAAAATGGTTGTTTGATTATCATATTGATATTGTACCACCTTTTGCTCATAGACATAACATTTCCATGTCAAAATAAAAGCCTTATGACAATGTTTCTGGTAACACAGTTCCTTAATATGTTAACAAAAGACTTTTTAGCTTGTAGTATTTGCAGGACTTGCACAGCTCTATAAATGAGTATCAGCTTTTTATTGTGGAAATACAGCAGTTATAGCAGCAGCAACACTGCCTGTGTGAACATCAAATATGTTCGAGCCCCAGCAGTTGAATGAGGTAACCGCCACACGCCGCTCACGCAGGCAGTGTGGCCCGGACGTTAGGGTCTGTTGCAGGCCACATTTTGGCCTTTGTTGTGGCTCAAAACAGAACAGAGAGCATTTAGCCTGCCCAATTTGGTCATTATTCTTTGATATGTGGGCTTCTAACTTAAGTTAATAAGCAGGCTATGTAGTTAAATTGTTTGTTTTGGCCTGGCGTCTGAGGCGATAGCTGCAGGAGGAAACTTTTATTCCATTCTGTGAATCCAAGCTGTCAACAGCTACTGTCCCCCATTAAGGAGCAAGTAACAAACTTTTCAGAGCCAGTAATCCATTGAACCCTCAAGCTCATCTTGCACACATTCAACGCGTAGAGCCTTTAATTGTTTGGAATCTGGAGTCACTGTAATCCTCCACACCGACACTCTTGCAAACCTGTTTAACACATACAACAGTGAAAGATGGAAAGTGGAAAGTCAAGAGAGGTTAGTGGGTTGACAAGCACCTTTAATTCTTAAGTGAGTGTGCAAACATTACAAGCAAACACTCGCTTTGATTCGCAAGGCATCGCCCATGTCGCCGTATGTGTAAGTCTATAAACTGAAGTTGCACTGCATCTTCACCTCTCCACAGTGTCACCAAAATTGGAACTTTATACCTTGTTTTGTTCTTGCCTGTCGATGTGGAGGATTATCAGTCATCTGAGAGAGCAAGTTTCCTCAAAGTGTTCCACACTGGAGCGCAGAGAGGGAATAGAGCAAAGTCAAAGTTGTGTAATTGAATCCTCAGGGGCTGGCTGGGAATAGCTGACCTTGCGGTTATCAAAACAACCGTCTTTGCGTTAGAGCTGCACCACAGTTACAGTATGCAGCTGATTAGCCACAGATGTAAATCTATAAAATCAGAGGATTTTTTTTTTTTTTTTTACAACCATTAGATCAGTTCCACTCGAGGCGACATCAGGTAGGGGACTGAAACAAAGTGCGGTGGCCACAAGATGGTCGTGTGATGCCTGCAAGGTCAGAGAGTGTCTGTTTGAATGACAGAACAACTGCAAGCAGAAAAAAAGGAGAAGGAGACGGTGTACGTGAAACAAAAGAGTGCTCTGTGCAGAAGATGAGACACCGTGGGAAACAAAAGAGGCGACATCTGAGGTTGCGGGTGGTGGGGCCGAGTGTGTATGCAGGGGTGGTTAGGGGGAGGCAGCATCACAAGACCCTGGGGGAGCTCGACATACTGGAGGTGGTGTTTGCATTCAGCATATGATTTCCATTACTAACACTTATCACGTCAGGAAAACAACTTAAACACAAGGCTGTTTTTTGCGGAGTTCTACAAGGAGATCAACGTGGTTCAAGGATGTCTGGCGGCTTTAACTTGCGGCCTCTGTGAATAGAAAAGAACAGATCAAAGCTCGGAGCTGGAGTGGGTCAGGCCAGCTTAGACTGTGCGTGACCATTAACCACACAGATCTGTGGTTCACAGCAGAGATAACTAGGGACGTGGAGGAAACAGTTGTTTATATATTACCATTAATGGCTCGGTGAAGGATGCAGATGGCAATGACACAGAGAGAAAAAACCTTGCCCAAAAGAAATTAAATTGGCAAAGACAAGAACAGCACTTAAACATGATGTTTACCCAAACTAAAAGGACACTAAATGATGTTTTCCTTCCCTAGAAAAATGGAAAAAAAGTCTGACTTAGCTTGACACTTTGGACTCTACACTGTAAACAACGTCCATTGCTCCCAGTTACAGCGAATCGCGACAATTTATCATCTTTCTCATGCTCAGGCATTACGTTTTTATCCCATAAATCTGAGCTGAGTGCTTTAAATGGGCGAGGTTTATAACATAATTATAAACATTCCTCTGCTCCATGACATAAGTTGAACACACAATTATAAAAGCCTAACCTAGCCCCACAGCCTTTGAAAACCATTCAAACTCATGACAGTTTGTGAATAGAAAACATGTTGAGAGGCGCTGGCAAAGCCCTTGTCTGCTTTTTCTTGTACAGACAAAGCTTACCAATCATTTCCAGTGCTTAATGGATACACCCAATGCACTCACCTTAGACTGAGCACACTGCTGTGTTCAAATATGCAGATGAAGCCATAATCTGTTAAATAAGGCACCTAGAATTTTTGCCCATGGGGTGCCACTACCCGTCTGACGTCAAAGCCTGAATCACCTCCATAGGGGTGCTGCCGTTATCTGGAATCAGTTGGAGTCTCTTTGCCTCTGCAGGCTGATAGCTCTTTATCTGGGTTGGGGCAGCAACAACCATGACAACTGAGAAGTCTAATCTCTGAGAAGGGGAAGAACGTTGCAGGACGTTCCCCCTCAGACGAGGCTTTCCATCACACGCAAACGGGTCTGCAGCGACAGCGGCCTTTCCTGAAAGACAACAATAACGCTGCTTTGGACGAGCTGACGGGACTCCACACTTCCTTTGTGGTCACCGCAAGCCTTTAAAGCGTCGCCTTTTTGGCCGTGTCAGAAGTAGCAGAGCTATTGCGCAGCCTAAATGAGCGATAGATAGGACAGGAGGGGAAACCGCAGAGCTGATTTGGTCGGGTATAAAAGCGAGGGCCTGCTTTTGAGTCAGCTCAACTTTCACAAGCCTGAACAGACCCTGCTCTATTTTCTACAGACGACAGGACACAACAGTACTGTGCTGTTAATGACGCTTTTCTAAGACTCACAAATCGGAGTCAAGTCCAGAAAGACTACAGACTGTCAGCTTAACCATTACAATAGGCATCTAAACTGTTGTCACCCATGAAAGCTCTGTTTCCCCAATTAGCGCAGCTTTTCCATACATTGCTCAGACTGTAATCCCACAGGTTAGGCCAACATTACATAAGGATTTGGCAGCTTTGTGTCTGACTGACAATTAGAGCTAATACTAATCCATTTTATAGCACTTGGACAGCTGGTGGAAAACAACACCGTTTGAAATCATTCTCGCACATTGTATAGGCTACTGAGGAATGCATGTGGGAACTACTTCCAACTATTTTTAGGGTTATCACACATGCTTACATTTTTTTTTTTATTGAAGCTTTCATCTGTGTAAAACTGATGCAAAACTTACAATAACGGCTTAAATGTTAAGTTGAATTTTCAGACATCCTCCTTTGACATTCCTGCATGCATGGCAGTCGGCTCTGTGTCCTGCTCTCAACAATCCAAGGATTGTGGCCGTCTCAGTAATCCGAGCATCTGCTGAGCACCTGAGACGGCCCGACTTGAAACCTAACTGAGGGATTTGTGCTGCTCTTCATCGCTGTACCACTTGTGAAAGGAATGCTGGGTAAAAGTTTAGCTGTCCCCCTTCCCCAGAGTGATTCCCTGGGAGAAAATATGCATGTTCTTTAAAAGCTCGCTTCCCCGAGCTATTGGCTCTGGTGGCCTACTTCCAATTGCATGGCTTGTACAGGATCCATATTTGGATTCACGTTTGAGCAGTTCCTCATGTCATAATGGTGGGTGTGTTTACAGAGCATACAATAAAAAGGCAGACAGACATGCAGGGCTCATGAAGACCGGATAATTGAATGACAAATTGGCAAACCAGTTCTGCTTTATTTGTGCAGCGCTATGCATCATACTCACTGGGAAAACTCGAGGATTTTGAAACCCCCAAACTTTCTTTGTTGGTGTCGTCATTAATTAGTTGCCACAAAGGGCAGGTGCCGCCAAGTTTGCCACGGCTGACTGGCTGAAAAGCAATTTATGAAACTCATTGTAAGGTGGAGGCCAGCCCCACAGCTGTCCGCATGTTCACAGACATTAGGCTATGTCAAACAGGAGGCACACTCTACATTTAAAGCAGTGAGTGAATAGTCAGAAATGAGCATGGCTGGGAGGCTTCAATAGTAGTTATCAGGCTCAGTTGAGGGCCTGGGGTACAGCCAAGGTCTCCCAAGCATGCAGCTGCCCACTTACCATAAACACAAAGGCTCAGCATGGCTATGCATGGCAGCCAAGGAGGCCTACGTTTTAAAGCAGGCCTGCTGTTTAATCATCTCATACATAATCACTTGCACTGTATACATTTGTCCAGAACAAGAGCTTTGTTGAGCTCTGTAATCAAGGCTTTCACCAAACCTGTCCAAGTTGGAGAGAAATGTTGTCCACTTGAATGCTAAATCTAGCAAAGTCTCTTAATTACAAAGGGTTGGAGCTGGAGACACAACACTCTCCTACTCCCACAGCAGAATAACACCATGTTAATAAAGAGCAAGTCACATCCAGTGGCTACAGCCATATTAACTTCAATCAAAATTAAGAGTGGGGAGGAAAAAGCACTTGAGTCAAACATGCAGGAATTCATCCCTCCCCCACACTGCATTTCCACTGACCATATATACATGACACATGAGAACGAAAGGGAACTATTTTTCCCCACATAAACAATGTCATAACAATGATGCTACAATACACAGGATCTTAGCGAGACTTTTCAGTGATGCGGACAAGAGGAATCATCTGCAAGCTCTCAAAGGCAGCCTCTTTTGTACTCCAGCTAAAACTGTTCAACAGTTTTTCAGATGAGCCTGCCAGCCCTCCAGGTGGATGCCTCTCAGTTTCAGAAGAAAAGGCCTTGAAAACTGAGCTTGTCCAAGTAACCAGCACAAACAGTCCCTTAAACCCCTTTTTCCAAAATCCCTCATGAAAGGGAAATGAGTTTGGCAAAGAAATTGGTGTGACGGGAGCTCACAGAATGTTACACGCAGGCTACAGAGCAAACAGGATTTTGAATTCGACGGAAAGGCCACTAGCGACTGATGATAAAATATGAAATGTGCACGCTCGAGAAGTAAAATGACACATCTGTGAGTGCCGTTTTCTCCTTTCAGACATATAGGTTATGCACGTTCGAGCCGCTTATGAACTTTAGCAGTCATAATCATGGCCGTGGGACACTGAGAAGTTCAGGTTTAACAAGCTCTAGTGTTTATGATCGCACTGAGTGCTTAAATTGCAGAATCCGTTGGATTGTGTGTCAGTCAGCTCGGTCTTCATACCTGAGGGGAAGGTTGGCTAGATAAAGATAAGACAACAACATTCCACTGCAACGGCACAAGCTGTAACATACAAGAAAAAGGGTCTGAGAGAGACACTAAATAATGTGGCATCACATACAGATGCATGCACCCCCTGGCTTATTCAAATATTACAATATAGGTATAACAATTTGCCCACAGACAACACTCAACTTTGAGCTTCAAAGCCAATTCACATAACACACTTTTGATCACATTTTGCACATGTCATGAAGCACTTTGTCAGCTAATATGACTGAGTTTACACGCATTATCCAACAATCCCAGCACACTTCCTGGGCTTACATACATGAAGAATATGAATGGGTGATACTGACATGAATGCTGCTTTCATTTTAGGACTCTGCATATGTATGGACATGTCTGGGCATCACATAAACGCAGTGACACTTGTTTTATTAACCTTCCCTGCAACATTTGATCACATTGAGTCTTTAACAATGTGTTGAATGGCAAAACACATGTACTGATAATCAGAAAAAGCCTATAAAACCCACTTACAGCTGCATTTATGTATGTAATACCTCCAGACAGGACAAAAGAGCCATGAGGAAAAGTTGCTAAGCTAACTTATTTTAGCGATGTTACGTCCAACAAAGAAAACCACTCCATATCTGGTGTTCTAGTTAAATATAGTAGCGTGAAAATCACATTTAAAGCGAATAACACACTTTCAAAACACAAGGGAGCATCACACTTTATGACCTAGCTTCACCTCTTAAGTTAGCTAACACACACACACACTTTATTATTTGACTAAAAGTAGCACTCACGGTGAGCACCTCGTATCTCCAACGGCAGCGGGTTAGTGTCGCTTGACCATGTTGGGTTTTGTTTGGAGCCGAAAGCAAGAACAAGGCGTTCAGGCAGGAAGCAAGAAGAGCAGCTCAGCTCACGTCCTGCTCCAGGCGGCTCCTGCAAACTACAACATTGCCCCAGTGCACTACTGTCCAACATTGCACGCTAATGAGCCTGTTACGCTAGCGTACCACTTCTGACAGGGGGGGAGGGGGGTCCGAGAAGTTGCTCGCTTCGCTAAATCTTTTAATTTGACGTTAAAAATACACCTTATTACCTTTATTTACTCCTCTTGTACATATTAGCTGAAGTATGTGGTGGCAGGAAGAATGATATCACACATTTAAGAGTTTTTCAAATTCTACCACCCCCCCCGCTCACGGAACTAGTGGTTCAGTCCGCCCTGCAGTAATGAAAAGTAATCAGAGTTTTGAGCTGAGCATATAGACAGTGGTGTAACATGATGACCTGCCAGCTGTGTGCGACTTAAACAGCCAGATAGAGGGAGAAGGAGGAAGTTGTGTGATATATTGATAGTGATACAGTGCAAAATTAGTCCCAGTGTAATAAGGGTTGTTAGTCCTGGATAAATACAAATATTGCAAACAGATGTTATCCTCACAGGAAGTAAATTCTGGCTTCATCCTGCAAAGTGTTCAGGGTTTATTCGTGTATATTCACACATGTTGTGCAACAAGTGTGCACATGGTCACCTGTACATACTAAGTCATATCTAATGGAGTCCTATCAATACACTGACAGCAATATTCATCTACATTAGGTGTTACTTTTCAATATCTTGTGCAATATTTTTTACAACATAATGTGCGATATTATTCTTCAGTATCATGTTCATTTGTCAATGCAGTGCAATATAATTTCCTCGGTCATGTGCAATACTGCCTCTCATTGTTACATCATATTCAATATAACATTGATTATCAGGAGCAGTCTGTTTTTGCCACCATTTTAGTTTTTTCCACCATTTTTAGTAACTTATCTCGAAGTCAAAGAATCTTTATTGTCCCTTTCAGGGAAACTGGTTTGCAGCCAGCCAGGAAAATACACAAAACATACAACATACAAAACATAACATGATATAATGGGCAGATTCTAGGAGGCTTAGAAATAAAAATAAATGAATATTAATAGGAACTCACCATCCATACTCTAATATAATATACATACTGTATATTTTGCCATATATTTAATATTGTTCTAAATCTGGGCCCAGTGAGTGACCCTGACCCGGGGAACCCACTGGTTGTCTGGTTGGTACTGGTTGTGAATTGTTAAAATTGTGGTTACTGTAATTTGAAGTATTCTCTCGCACAAGAATTTCCTTCAGGATAAATGAAGTTGGATTGAATTGTATTAAAGGAATAGTTCGGAGTCAGTTGGCATGACCCTAGTTTTGAGAAGCAGGCCAAATGTCGGCACTAAAGCCAAGCAATGTATTACTGTGGATGGGGTCAGCAACAAAACTTGTTTTAGCAATCTAAAAAATGAATATCAGTTTAAGTGTACGCTATATTTTCATTTTTTTTCCACTGTTTTACCTTAAAGTCAGACAGCGATTTCTGACGGGGAAACAAAGCCATTATATTGCTTTCTTCAAGGCCAGACTCTATTGAGAAAACCAGTAATTTAACATCACTGAACACAGGAGCTGCTGGTCTACCCCTGCATCGATCAGTTAGTTTGTTTGTGGAATTGTGTGACTTTTGCATTTGAAAGGGTTCGTTTGGATTGACCGGAGTTACACAATAAGACAAACAAACTGACTGACTGAGGCAGTGGTAGACCAACAGCTCCTGTGTTCAGCGGGCTTAAATTGCTGCTTTTCTCAATGGAGTCTGGTGGCTTTTATAAGAGCATAGATGGGGAACTGAAGCTGTTATTGGCTTCCCCATCACAACACTGACTGTGTGTAAGTACCCCATACAACCCCACTTCAAAAAATCTGAACTACCCCTTTAATATCATTTAAGCCAGTGGTTCCAACACGGGCCTAAATAGATAAAGCCAGTATTGTCTTCTTTTCTATCTTGTAAATCATCTTGCAACACCTGCAATTCAATACAGCTTGTTCACATGCAATAGCTGTGTACTTGTTTACCTTTCTTTACGTTTAGACGCTGTGTGTACATTGTGAGCCACTGACAACAGGGGGCAAAAAATGTGTGAACTTTATTAACCTCTGAAAAGTGACATAAGACAATAAACTGCACATAAGGAGCTGGATGTTATTGTAATGTCCCAGAAAGCTGCACTGGTAGAAAGATCAACAGCTATATTTTAGTATTCCTGTCCCATCACATCAAGTGCAGTAAGTTCATTTATTTTGTGGGGGCTGAAGTTAACACACTGGGCCTCAGAAGGGTGGGGAGCTGAGGCTCACCCCTGGCACACACTATTGTTAATCAAGGAGTAACATCTGTTGTGTGCCACTAATCTCCCCCAGACTGTCCTCCTCGGTTTTAGACTGTCTGCCTTTTGTGTTAAAGGGCACCAAGGATTTGTCTCCTCGACTGTGTAGGCTGCAGTGTGTGTGTGTGTGTGTGTGGGGGGGGACAAGTTGTTTGTACCGAAACCCCCTCTGCAGTCTAGAGCGCGAGCGATTTAGCAACGAAATGCAGACGTTGCATGTTGTGTCCGTAGTCCTGGAAGACACAGATGATCAGAGCAGCTTGTTGCATGAAGTGGGAGTTGTGCTGTTCAAGTTTGTCAGTGTGTGTTGCCGGTGTCACAACCATAGGGGGCAGTATCCACCAATCATAGTACAACAAGACTGAGCTGGAGTGTAATCCCTTCTGTATATTTGAGAAATAATAAGCCTTAATTTAGATGTTTTTAGTCATTTATCTTAGACTGTCTTGATGCAACGGTAGCAAGCATATGGCTAACAGTAAATAGGAAGTGAGCTTCCAACTCCCAGCACTGAGACCCCATGCAGAATGCTGTATGCCATCTGTGGTTCACACTGGCCTCAGACAGATGGCCGAGGGACTCCTGTTACAGGAGCCATCCTTTCTCAACTTTAATGAACAGTTAATCCTCTCCGTCCCTGACAGAATTCCTCATTCTATGATTCACGTTTTCATTCACAATTTTAAACAGGATAAGTTAAAACATTTAACTCTGTTCAAACTGCACCAGAAATTAGCCCCAAGGCTGAAATAAGCAGAAAAATGCACCTGTTCTTCATGCATTATTTGATTTTGTTTGCCATTTGTAGAGTTCAAAAGCTTTTTATCAGTGAGCACAAATCCCAAATACACACTCAACCTTTAAAAAAGTTTAGTCAAGCCAAGAAGGTGACACTTGAGTAAAAGAAAAACACTGACACCATTTGTCAAACTGCAGTAGTACATGCATTAAGTTAACTTGTCTGCAGCTCGTTGTTGGACTTATTCCCTGATGTTCCTCAGTGGGGGGGCGATACTGTAACTACAGTCGGAACACAAAGGGAGCATATGGCTTTCATGGAACTCCATCTAAATTTCACTGCTTCTCATCTATCCCACTAATCCTCGCCTATAATGTTTATAGCCAAGTTAATTGAACTGGCACATCTCTGTGGCTTTGGAGATCCCTTCTAAGAGGCTCTAAAGCTGTGCTTTTGCCAAGGCGTGCACATTGCTAAAACCTCCACAGCATCTGAAAGAGGTGCAGCTGTTCTTCCAGTAACAGTTCATGAGTGACTGTGTGAGCGAGGTATTTAGGAAAAGGGCCGCTGAGCTCAGTCGTACGGATGTTTATATATGATAAGATAAAAAAACTCTAGATCTGCCTACCTTTTACAAGTTAAATTCTGTAAGGGTAAAAGTTTGGGATACTTGGTGAGGTGAGGCGGCCATAAGTTTATACCTTTGTTTATGGTCACTGACAGTGCTGGAAGAACCATACGCATAGTGTAAACACTATTACATATAAGTCCTGCATTCAAAACTTTACATATAGTTTTATCAACAAAATGCACTTGGGTATTTAAAGTCAAAGTCCTTAATGAGTAGAAGTGCCTCTTTCAGGATGTTATATTACTCTTATATTGTATTATTACCACCATTTTATCAACATACAGTATAAGCAGTCTTTTAACATTGTAGCAGGTCAAGATGGAGCCAAGCTACACCTGCCAACTGTATCACTGCGCAGAGGGAAGAGTGCATCTACTCATGGACAAGACAATGCGAGATGTAAATATAAATTGCGTCCTGTAGTTCGATAGACAGAAAATAGTTCCCATATGAAACTGCTCACAACAAGGTCTGTGGATTATCTTGAGTAACCAGGTCATGATTTCTGGAAAGAGACATTGCTGTTGAGATTTTCAAATGTATTTTTTGGCGCTTTGACCACCACAAGCTGAGTGACATCTAGTTCCATTATATTGGAGAGAAGGCAGACATCTCCAACACTCAATAACTCACACCAAAACAATCTAGACTGATAAGTGTAAACTACAGATATAAGAACGTATATTTTTGATTTAGGGGTGAACTGTTGTATTGTTGTAGTAGGACAAATCTTTCCTACTTTTTTGTTGCTAGGTAAGTCTATAACAATACATCATATGCCATCACATTTGTATGCATTTTTTAGTAGCATAAAATGGACACAATCAAAAACAAGTTCCAGAAACCTTCCTGTCTGGTCACTGTGATGTTTACCAAAGATGACCCCAGAGATTTTCAGAGCTCTTGTTCTGAAATTCGGCCCACCAACATTCTGAGGAACAGAGAGCACATTATTTTGAGGACAGTAATTGGTCTTCATGGCCTGGGGTGAGGAACGGATTTATTGAGGAACAGTTGCTGTTGAGTCAGTCAGTTGATTTGCTTTGAAACAGTGAAAACATAGACATTCTTTAACTACTACAGAGAGTGTATTTTTGTTATAATGTTTCAAGTAAATGACATAACGTCTGTTTTGCATAACTTTGTTCGTAGTGCAGTTTGAAGCCTTTAATCTGTTCATTAAAGGCTTATATTAAAGGAATACTTCACCCACAAAATGACCATTTGTGTATGTATTACTCATTGCATGTTACATTGAATTTGTGAGGAAAGTATTGTTTTTCTCACACGCCTACATGGTGGACGAAGAATCCAAAAAAACAAACATTCCCGCTGAATTGAGGTAAAGGGGATCACGTTAAGCTTTTACCAAAATAAATTAATACTGGTGAAACTTGGAGTTGTGTCAGAGTTTGTGACGTAGTTTTGCTGTTATTAAACGTGGCCCCTTTAGTTCAATTCATCAAGAATGTTTGCTGTTTTTGGATTCTCCGTTCACCATGGAGGCATGCGAGAAAGCAACGTTCTTTTCCAAAATTCAATGTAACACAGGGTGACAATTGATATACAAATGGATTTTGTGGCTAAGGTATTCCTTTAATACAATATATGATTTGTACTTGTTAGGAATGCAGCATTCAACGTGAGATTTACCACTAAATCCAGAACTGAAATAGACAGAGCACTTGTGGAAGATTAAATATATTACAATTTTTATACATTCTATATATTTACCCCCCAGTAAGTGCTCCCACATTGATATGTACAAAACAACAAAAATAAAACCTCAGTTAAAAATATTTGAATTGACTAATACTGCGCAGTCTGCACAGTTTTTGGGGATCCCTCTCCTCGAGAATCCCCCCTCTGACTCTCCATGTGCGCCTGCACCGACCTCCACAACGCCCTGATGTTCCCTTCCCCAAAACCCGTCGCCCCTCTTCGCTCTATCAGCTCCAGGAAGAAGGTGTCCTCTGCGAAGATGGGCTTGGTGAACACCTGGAGAAGGTATCTGGGAACAGAACATAGCAAGGTGAGGACATTTGGTTGGCCTTATGTAACCGTGAGAAACATGTTGACTTGGTATCGGCGCTAAAAATAATTCAACATGCCATGCAGACGCTAACTTAAAAGGGGTGTGAGATTACAGCTCTCGATTGCCTCTCACCTTTTGCTTTCACTGGGTGCTGTCTCTGATGAGGGATCCCGGTGCAGGGCTGTGTCAAGGAGAATGCCGTGCTGTGCAAGCATCTGGGGGTTGTGTCCTGCCTCCTCTATCTCCTGCTGTTTCCCCACCTGTCACAGGAAAGGTAAAAGATTTGGGAACGACCATAGAAGGTGACACATTTGCAAATATGACCAGTTTATGTTAGAAGCTATTACTCAATGTAACAATGAGCAACAGAAACTGCTTTGTTGAACCACTATGGTGGGTCATTTCTTGCATTCATCAAGTCACTATTTGCTCATCTGCTATGGTAAAAAAGTTGATGTGCAGTTCTATATGAGTCAGTCAGACCTCGGTGTAGTAGGCATGAGGAGGGGAGAAGAACTGGACACCAGCGTCAGCCATCGCAGATGCAGTAGAAACAATGTTTTCTGTGTACAGCCCGATGTGCTGGATCCCCGGCGCCCTGTGCTGCTCCAAGAAAGTGTCGACCTGATTCCTGCCTGAAAGAAGACGACACACACACAGATGCAGGAGTTGTAATATGATCCATTCTGACAGAAAGGAAATACATTGAAAGATGTGAGTTACCTTGTTCAGGCAGTGATTCTGCAATGACAAACTTGCAGTCAGGCTCTTTTTTGTCCACTGAGGGGAGCAAGATTCCGGCTTTGCTGCATTTCCAGTACTCCATGGCTGTAAGACGTAGTCCAATACCCTCCTGGTTTATGACAAAACCTTCGTCCACATCTTCATCACTACCCAAAAGAAAGGTCATATTTATTACTGACAATGAGTTTAAGAAAATATACAAAATTATAAATGCAACACTTGTTTTTGCTCCCATTTTCATGATCTGAAATAAAAGATCTAAGACTTTTCCTATGCACACAATTATTTTATCTCTCCAGAATTAGTGAGCACTTTAATCCATCCACCTCACAGGTGTGGTATTTGTTGCAGATTCAACAGCAGGATTATTACACAGGCACTTTTATCACACAGCACTGTTGCAGATGTTGCCAGTGAACTGAGGTTACCATACCACCACCAGAAACTCTTTTAAAAAGTCTCTTTTCTGAGAATTCGGCAGTACATCCAACCGGTTTGATGAGCCAACCCAGGACCTGCACATCCGAGGTCTCATTTAGAAACACTGCGTATGCACAAAACGAGGCCTGAAAGAGGCGTACGCTACTGCACACGCAACAGGTTGTGATGTATAAAACAGGCATGATGGGAGAAACTTTGACCCATGCTTACAAGCATTTTGGAGACAGAAAATTGGCGATGCAGATGGTGAGGTGGAAGCCTGATTGTAGATTTTGTCAAATATTTTTTGCCGCACACAAATTTTGGCTTTTGAATGGACGTAGATTTTTAGTATGGATCCTATACATTGTTTTATAAATGAGACCCCCGGCCTCTTCACCTCTTACATAAACCAAAAACCAGCCATTGAGATGAGCTTCCCTGAGATGGTTTCTGACAGTTAATGCAGAAATTCTTCAGTTGTGCAAACCAACTGTTGCATCAGGTGTCTGGGTAGCTGGTGTCAGACAATTCTGCAGTTAAAGAAACACAATGTGAGATCAGCTACTGAAATGAATGACCATAAGACGGGTTCTGACAGTTTGTGTTTGGTTGGGCGATCCAATTATTGCACCGGCTGTCAGGGGGGCTGGTCTCAGGCGATCTTGCAGGCAAAGAAGCCGAATGTGAGACCAGCCACTGAGATGAGCGTCCCTACGACAGGTTGTGACAGGTTGTGCAGAAATTCTTCAGTCGTTCAAACCAACTGTTGCATCAGCTGTCCTGGTGGCCGATGTCAGACTATCTTGCAGGTGGAAAAAGCCTGAAATAAAGGTCCTGAGCTGGTGTGGTTACACATGATCTTTGGTTGGATGTACTGCCAAATTCACAGAAGCAACACTGAAGAAGGCTTGTGGTAGTAAAAGGAAAATTAATTTCATGGTCAACAGCTCAAGTGGACATTCCTGTGCCTGAAATAAAGGTCCTGAGCTGAAGTGGTTACACGCGATCTGCAGTTGGATGTACTGCCAAATTCACAGAAACAACATGAAAAAGGCCTGTAGTAGTTAAAGGAAAATTCAGTTCATGGTCAACAGCTCAGGTGGACATTCCTGTAGCCAGCATCCTGATGGCACACTCCCTCAAAACTTGCAACATCTTTGGCCGTGGGTTGTGTTATAAAACACTACATTTTAAATTGGGCTTTTATTGTGACCATCCCAAGGCACACAAGTCTGTTTAATCTGGACCTTGATAAGCCACAGATTTCGGGTGGATGGATTATTTATTATGTTGGTCAAAGTGCTCACTAACATGGATTGAAACCCATTTGTGACAACCTGCACTGCAGCTGAAAAGAGAATTACTGGCTACTGGGGCATATAGACATTTCCCTCAGATTATAATAAAATGGCAGCAAATACTAAAGTGTCACATTCCTATTTTCGCCCAGTGTAGAATACAACCGCAACATTTTCTCACCTATCAATGAAAAACCTCTGAAACCCAAAGAGCTTCTCGTACCACCTCATGACCTGGTGGGTTGTCTTCCTGGGACAGGCATATGTTATGTGATCAAAATGTGTGATGGGACAAGACATGTCCTCCTCTGGCGAGCTGCAGTCCTTTTCAATGACATCAAAGCCAGGCAAGAAGCTCCCCTTGTATTTTGTCCTGTCAATCAGTGTGTGGCACACATTTCCCACAATGGATTTAACCACCGAGTAGGTGACAGGACCACTCTCGTCCAAAACTGTTGTGGGCGGCACCACGAAATTGCAGCCCAGGTTGCGAAGAGCCATGAATGACCTTTCCACATCCTCCACCTCGAAACACACATTGCTGACAGTATCCACCGTGTGATGTGGGCTCACATCGTACAGACATTTAGTAGAGTAATCCTGGTTGTGTTTCCTCATGTTGACCCCGCGCGGATCTTCATTCATTCTCACATTGCTGTGGTTTGGTCTCTCGTTCACGATGAAAACAGCCGCTCCTTTCCTGAAAGCCAGCTGTGTGGATCTGTCGGTCAGTCTGGTGGCAAACAGACTAAACTTGAATTTAGAAACAAGGTCACTTGCCACTTTTTCCGCGTTAGAAACGTGGAGCGAGATGTGATGCAGCCGATTCAAGAGAGCTGCCATGTTTGCCATGTGACGTTTTGACAGGAGGCGTGTCCAACAATATAAAATAAACCGTGCCTCTAACGCCATACCATGTCCATTTATTATTTTGATTGTTAATATGAAGTCTGCATCTTTATATTGTTCGTGTGCGTATGTGAATGTCCAACACATTACTCAAATGTATGTAAATAACCAGTGATGTAACTTAGAGGTCAATTAAAGGTGATTTAAAACTGTCCCCCAAGAAATTGCATGTTATAGTAGCATGCCTTTGTGTTTTTATAATCATTTAACCTTGTTTTTATTTCTATATATAATCTCTAGCAGTTTTAGTGTGGACGCATTGAAATTATAAGAAGGGCTTGCACATTTATGACATCCTTTCTTAGAATAAAATGGTGCACAAGACTAAATTAGATCAACTTCCTGTCTGCAACATCTATTTCATTATATATATAATATGATAAAATATATTATAAATGTATGTTATGTTATAAACACATTATAGGCATTATAACATTAGTTGTAATCAGTATTATATAGATAATGAATACATATATTTCTAATAAGAAATAAGTCTAATAATCTTATTATGGTATAGTATAATGTTTATATATCATATGTTATATTTTTTTTAATATTTTTATATATATTATATTTTTAACTTATTATATGATATAATATATCATATTATGAATGGATCTTATATGTTATAAACACATAAACATATATTTCTAATAAATATTATATAACATATAGTTATAGTTAACATATTATATACATATACTATAATATATTTTAAATGTACGTTATATGTTGAAAACATATTTTTTATAATAGATAACATTTGTTTCTAATAAATATATGATATAATATTTATTAGAAATATATGTTTATACCATAATACTATATTGTGTTACTATAATGTTTATATACATTATATGTTCTATTTCTATGTAATATTATATTTTTTCATCATTATATTTATTTGTATTATATATAATATAATATATCATATTGCAAATATTTGTTTATATTTTATATATAGTGATCAAATCTCCCAGTTCTTTTGAACCTCTCATAAATATTCGCACATTAGGGAGTTGTAATTTTCCCCATGTACCCTGAAGGCAACACAGTACTTTCCCTTTATCCAATCGCATTGAGCGCTGAGCCAGATGATTGGTGACGAAGGCAAGCAAGCGTTTATTTTGGCTCTGCTACTCATTTGTCTCGCTGTCGCCGCCATTAAACAACACGGAGGCAATGTAAACCATGGAGTGTCGCATATTTACACCATGATTCAGGGAGCGCAGAGGCTTTGCCAAGGTGTGGTTTACTCCGCGAGAGGTTAATGTGTCCATAAAGGTAAACATGTGAGAGACCAGAGGGGTCGAAATAACTCGGTTTGGGAAAGGTTTGATAGAGCAGGAGGGGGGCGCTGGTACAAGAAGGTTTGTTGTGGTGTTCGGCAGGACTTGAGGAACGAGCTCAGCCGCGACGGTAAGAGTTTTGCATATTTCTTCAAATAATCCGGTTAACGACATGTACTGCGTCGATACTTTCTAAGAAATGTTCGCGAGCTGTTAACGTTACAGTTGACGGCAACTGTGCATGCTAGGTGGTTAGCTTCCCCTGCTAGCATGCTAACAGTAAAGACAAACATTACTACATGGTAACGCAACAGAGCAAACCGTCGTGCTAATCAAACCCATGCTATTCCCCGTCCATAGTGTTACTGATAATAAACAGCTGACAGGTAGTTTTAACCTTTAAATCACTCCACTATCTCAGGCTGCCAGTGTCATTGAAGATGCCCGACCAGATGTAAGTTAGTTTAAAACCCGCTGGAGTGCATATTTGAGGCAACATGCAATCTCTTCATTTGATCATGCATCCATAAATGATACTAGTGTGTTATGTTTGTTGACCTTCAAGATGGTTGACAGAGCTTTTGTTCATGCCACATGTCTAACTGGATTTATCACCACAGCTTGACCATCCAAAGTGATCCACAATGACAGAACAGAGGATAAAGTGGGCCTGTGACTACTGCACCTATGAAAACTGGCCATCTGCAGTCAAGTGCACCATGTGCCGTGCACAGAGGTCGAGGGGTCCCATCATCACAGAGGAACCTTACAAGAACGGCCCCGATCTGGACCCCAGTCCAGACTGGGACCCCCCCAGAACTGAGAGTGGCGGCAACCTACTCATCTGCCCTGACTCCAGTGCCAGGCCAAGAGTCAGGTCTACCAGCATGGCTGAGATTGCCAGTAAGTGGTCCTGCCAGATGTGCACCTACCTGAACTGGCCCCGAGCATTACGCTGCACACAGTGCCTGTGTCAGCGCCCGAGGACCAGCAGCCCCACGGAGTCCCCGTCAGGCTCCAATGCAGTCAGTCGTCCTCTCCACTCCCCTGTGGATACCTGTGAGGAGTACAATGACAGAAACAGACTCAACACCCATCAGCAGCACTGGACATGCGCAGCTTGCACTTACCAGAACTGGCCCAAAACTGCAAAGTGTGTGGTGTGCGACCACCCCAAGCCCAATAACCAGGAAGCCATAGAGCTGGCTGAGTCCTCAGAGCCAACATCCATGATCAATGAGCAGGACAGGGCTCGGTGGAGGGGCAGTTGCAGTGGAGGCCAGGGCCAGAGGAGGTCCCCTCCTACGCCCAAGAGGGAAGACAATGTCCAAATGGACTTCCAGAGGATAGAGCTCGCAGCTGGAGCCATGAGCAGCAAAGAGGAACAAGAGGTCGACTTCAAGAAGCTAAAGCAGATTAGAAATCGAATGAGGAAAACAGACTGGCTGTTCCTCAATGCGTGTGCTGGTGAGTGTTTGTACCTCGTTAAATGTCATTCCTTCCCTTGAAGCAATTAATTGATCAGTCAGTCCACAGAAAAAATAATAACAGCAATTTTGATAATTGATAATGCCATTTCAGAGGGAAATGCCAACTGCTTATTCCAGGTTTTCAAACATGTCTCTACTTTAATATCACTGTAAATTAAATATTGGGGTTTTGGACTGTTGGTTTGATAAAACAAGCAATTTAAGGGCACCACCTTGGGTGCTGGCAGGGTGTCTGCAGGTCCTTCAGAAATCTTTAAATATCTTAAATTCAGTTTAATAAATATGAAGCCTTACAAGTCATTAAATCATCTTAAATTTGAACTTTAGTTGTATCTATTCTAATTTGTCCATCTTTTATTTATTTGTTTAATTTTTTTTGGTCAAAATGAGTCACGCTCTTTAAGGTGAAAGTTCATATTTTTGATGTTACAAATCTTCAAACCTACCACTGTCTTTTTCCTTTATACTTGCACTTAACTGTCAGCAGAATGTAGATAAACCTAGCTCACTCTAATCACAATATTCCTTTAAAAAACTAATCCTGTGTGGGACTACACACACACACACACACACACACACACATATATATATTTATACTGCTTACTTTTATATTTACCTGCAGTGCTTGAATGAGAAAAATCAGATTTTTCTAAAAATCGGTCTTAAATTTGGTCGTCAATGATCTTGAAAAGGTTTAAAAGGTATTAAATACAGACTTGGTGTCAGATACTTGTAGACACTCTGTCTGGGAACTTGTCATGCCATTTTCTACACATTTTGGCACTTCATAGATTAATGTGTTAACTAATAATTAAAAAGAAAATCAATGGATTACTCAATAACAAAAATAGCAAATGGACGCAGCTGCAATTCTTACATTCTCTGCTCATAGTGCGCTCCATAGTAATGATTACAAACAGTATTTATTGAGCTCAGATTTCTGTGTGGGAATACTTTTGCCCTCCTTTCTCTCTGTGGCTCACCAGAATAGTCTTACTGGGACAAAGAATCCATACTCTTGTCCCATTTTTCCTTATAACAACACTTCTACTGTCACACCAGCTATTTGTTTCCTTCCATGAGATCATGCTCAGTGGTGACAGAGTGAGTTGTGACCATTTCTGTCCCAATTGCATAACATTTTAGTTTCTGCTCAGTTTTATTTTATCACAGTTCTGGTGGTGCCTCACCCTGCAAAGGCCAAGGTTCCCCAGTAGTGTGATCCCCCAGGAGTTATATCAATGAATGACAACATGTCATTGTTTAAACTCCAAATATTAGAGTACAACAGGAATTTAGCAAAACACGGGCTTGGCAGGCTCTGCGATAAGGGTTTAATTTCACAAGGTTGTGCTTTCAGGTGGAAAATATCTGCTGTATGGAGAGGATACTTATCATCATCATCAAAGCATAGACGATGCTGAATGGCAGCATTAGATATATGTGTAACTACAGGGCGAGTAAGAATTTGATCCAGCTCATCACCGAGCCCCTAGCTGCCCTTGCTCTGCCACTGAGAGTGTCTTTGAGAAACTGAGAGGGTGTGAGTGCTTCCCAGCCGGTGGGGATGAATGAGCCGTCTGGGCAGCGCAGTGAGAGTGTATCCCGTGGACCAGAGACTCTCCTGGCTCGCGGTCAACCGACCCTGTAAACAGTGGCGCTTATGTGCTGAGCAGGGGCCCTGGGAGGCAAAAATAGCCTTGACAAGACATGGACACCAGTCAACAACAAAAAGGCAAAAAAAAAGAAGAAGAAGCACGAAGGCAGCACATGATCAGTGTCCTCCTGACCTTTGCACCGACTGCCCTTTCCAGCCTGTTGTTGTGGAATAGAAAACATTACTCTTAGGTCACAGTGAGTTTATTTTTTCCACTGCTGTCCTTCATCTGCCTCATAAATACAATCCCAGCCTTTTGATTTAATTCTGAACACTGTTGCACCTTTTTGTCGAGCTGACTCTTTTCAGTAGCTTGTGTTACAGTTGGGCTCTTCAAAGTGTTTTGTCAGAGGAGGAAGTGCCTGAGTGGAGCAGCACGTTATGGCCTGGCCAAGCACTTCCTCAGGTCGCACAACTTTATTCCACTCTGCTCCACTGTTTCTGGTCTAATGTTGTTTCAGAGCTCTGTATTTGGGCCAAAATCGGATGATCCCATTGATTCTACTTTTCCTCACAAGGAAGCAGACTCTGTTATTGTAATATTGTTCTTTTGTTTGGACTTTAACCAGCGAGTGTTGAGATTGCAGATGATATTTGTCTGTAGTTTGCATATTATTCTTACAGTTTGATGTTGCTCATGATGATGATGACGACGTGTTCAGTTTATGTGATTATATATTAAAAACATTGTGGAGTAGCGCTGTGTGCTACCATCAGGCACTGTAAGTCACCAACGAATACAAAATTCTATCGAACATCATGACATCACGTTGTAGAAACTGAAGTTCTGCAGTGTATTGATCAGTTCAAATAACAACACAACATTAACGTCCGTCCAGATAGTCGAATTCTGGTGCGGACCAAACGAGCGAACCCTGGGGGTCTCTGTTCACTTGCAAGTGAACCCTGGTGTGGTCCGCTTACAGTGGAAAATGCAAAGGGACTACCCAGTGGACCAAAGAGAGGAAGTGAACCAAAGAAAGGAAGTGATGTAGAGTGTTTTTGTGGTGACCCAAGCCGGCACAAGCAATGATTGACAGCTGCGTTAGAGACTCCTCGGCTCTGATTGGTCATTTTCGTCCACATGCAGTAAGGGCATTAGAAGCGCTACAAGGCAATAGAGCAGGCAGAGGAGTATGATTTGTTTCTCCACAGATTACCTGTCTCATTTAGTGATGTGTGAATACAGGGACAGTTTCCGAAAATAGAAACAAATATATTTTAAAAGTTACAAATCATAGCTTTAAAGTGCTCCTGAAGATGAAAATACTGAACATGAAATTGATTTGTGTTGTACAAACATAAAATATGGTGAAGAACTTTCAGCCAAACAGTATCTTGGGAACATTACTACCTATTTCACATGGCAAAGATTAGGATTTTTTTTCCAAATGTGTAATGCTTATTTTTATTTTAGACATTATAGAGGCAGACAGGAAACAAGAAAAAGGAGAAAGGGGGCGTATGACATGCAACACTGGTCCTTGGCTAGAATTAACCTGAATGTTTTGGTTATGTGGTATGCGTCTTTTAACCATAAGACTCTCATGATGTCCCCACCATTTCTGTTTGTGCACTGCACACTCTTTTAGGAAGCATGTACTGTGTTTTTTATGAGTGTGCTGTCACTATTTCACCAGCTCACTACTTGTTTGGGTAACAAAGGGCCAAACGTGGCCTAAATTATTCTGCAACACCAGCTGATTTATTTAAAGTAAAGCATTTCAGTCCCAGGCTTTCATCAGGGTGTTTTTTGCAATGTGAGGCAGCACACATCAACAGCACAAAGTGTACTTAACGTTGATACTGTCACGTCAGCAGTTATGATAGCGGCATTGGGACACAGTTGTTTTTATTATGACAACTTTGACCTAAACCATGCACATTAAATGTTTTTTTGTCTTCAAATTACCTTTATTCACACACCTGGAGAACAGTCTACATCTCTAGTATGGCATACTGCAGCAAAAATCATTCGGCATCCATTTATGGATCTGTGTTTGCAAAGTATCACCCAGCATGTGCAGAAGGGAGGGACCAGGCATTCCTGGCACATTGCCGCTCAGGTTCTTTCAAGGTAACTGTCCTCTTCCCCTGCCAGAGAGGACAACCTCACATAAGGCAGTCTGTTAAAATTAGCCAGCGCTTCAGCGTGCAGTGTGCTACCTAGCTGCCGCTCATTTCACTCATAACAGATGTTGAGACTGCGATGTCCAAAGGAGGGGGAGGACGCTAATCTGCACAGACTGTCCTCTGTCTGACACAGCTCTCCGATAGCTCTGCATTATGAGCTACACTGCTCTGTCTGTTCTGCTGTTTAGTAGCTTGACAGTGTGATAACTGCTCTCACACAGGGTTAGCTAGTGGCTACATCTAGAGGTCATCTGAACCATGGATTGACGTCAAGCGCCAAAGAGCCCCGTTCGCTGTGAATTCTTTTAGCATTTAACTCTTTTGAAGTTGAATTTGCAAATTTCCCTACCAGATTTTAATATTAATTGCTTGTGACTAAGAGCAGTTTGATGTGTTAGCACAGCTTGATGGATATTTCTGTAGCTCTTTCATTGAACATGGCAAGCTGTCTGTTACATCTTGCTTCTATTACAAGCAAGGACATGGGGTTGGAACTGCTCCAAAAAGCCGGTCTAATCCAGTTACAAAGAATAGGCCTGATTTAAAAGGATTCCCGTGTCTTTCTACATTATTTGTTTTTCTTTGCAGAGGTGTTTGAACAAGAAACACTAATATTTGTTATAGCAGATTCACATACACTCAGATGGTAATTTATTAGGTGCAGCCCTGTAATTAATACCACCTGAATGAAGGTTATGATGTTCAGTTTTTGTTTTGTCTGACATACAAAACAATTTTCAGGTTGTATTTTGTAGTGCTGTGTGTGGTGTCTCTAATATTCAGTCTTACCTCATTGCCTAATAACCTGACAGTGAAAGTGTACATGCCTTGTGATGACAGTAGGTGTTTGTGCACAGGCTTACAGTTGAGTTGTCACAGCTGTTCACTGTGAATTGTGTTTTTGTTCCTCCTTCCATAAACACGCATAGTCATCAATGTAGGTGTGGATCTCCTCCAGCTACCTTCATTAGTCTGTGTAAACTTCCGGAAAAGCTGGAAATACTACTTCTAGATTGATATTTTTCAGCGCCAAAGTTTGACTTCTATTCTCTGACCTTCCTTCCTTCTTCTTCCTCCCCCTGCTGCAGGCGTGGTGGAGGGAGACTTGGCAGCAATTGAAGCCTACAAGTCGTCCGGTGGCGACATCGCCCGGCAGCTCACTGCTGACGAGGTGCAGCTCCTTAACCGGTCCTCTGCGTTTGATGTGGGCTTCACGCTGGTCCACTTGGCCATCCGCTTCCAGAGGCAGGACATGCTTGCCATTTTGCTCACAGAGGTAAGAGTGCTTATGGATTTGGTTAGTGTTTGCCATCCCGCTGGATTTAAAGCTATGCCATCTTTTATGAGCAGTCTCTTGGTTTAAGCCTCTTTACACACATTTTTCTACACAGAAATAATTTTGCTCTTTGTTTGAAGATTATAAAAAACAAATAGGTAGCTACCAGTAACCTTGTGCCTCTTTGTCTCACCATCAAATTGGTTATGTTACACAAAAAAGGTCTGAATATTTCCTCTAATTCTGATGCGATTCTGTAGTTCTCCTTCTCAACCACGCTGGTCTATAATTGTTCTGCGCCAGAGTAGACGATATATAGCAGATGCCTGTAATGCCTTTAATTACAGCAGAAGTGCACTTTAAGGATTAGGTGGAGGATTAGCCTGGCTGCAGTTCTGCCACTGGTTCCTAATGGACGTGATGCCACAGAGCTGATGTGGTTTGCAAGGAGGGCAAGCAACGATTAGGAAAGGCAGAGAGGGCTGCACTGTGAAACAAGTCACTGAGGTTAGAAGCGAAAGATGGTATAGGCAGAGTTGGATCCTTCAGATAAAAATACACACACAAAACGTGTACAGTATTGTGTGTCAGTTGTTATTGTTTATGTCCTGCGTTTTTAAAGCTGCCCAAAACATCGCTGATTTTCATTTTAGAGGGGAACTAACGTTTTTTCAACCTGGGTCCTATTTTCCGATCTACTTTTGTCTAAATGAGTGACAGGATGTTCAATATGTGACATTTCTCCAGTATGAAGCTAAGGCTGACCAGCCTGCAGCTTGTGTAATTTTAATAATAGGGCACTCAGACAGCGCCAAACAACGTCAAAATACGCCCACTAAAAGTGCATTTTTTTCACACAGATAGGCTCGAATTGTTAGTATAATTATCCGACAACATAATGGAAAGGAGAAATGAACGTCTGTGTTTACCTTTAGCTGGAATCGGACACATTTGTTGTGGCAAATCTTCCTGCTCCCTCTCTCTCCTCGTCCCTCTTCATTGAGTTCCGCATCCGTGTACGTCTGTGTACTCCCGTGTTCAAATAAATACGGACGGTCATCAAATTCAAATGGCTCATCCAGATCCATTTGGTCAAAATCTGGAAAAAATTCGGACATGTTTGTTGTGGCAAGTCAAAACAGAGTGAGAGTGAAAGTCTGGCTCTGAAATCTCACGTCTCGCGTGATTCTTCTTCTTCTTCTTTGGTGTTTCACAATACAGTCTATGGTGTTTTACGGCAGTTGGTCTCGCAAGACTTGAGTTGTTGCAGGAAGTTACCGCTGGAGCGAGCTTACAAATGCGACTGTTTGGAGTAGTCATGGCTGAATTGTTACACGATTTTGACCAACTGGATGTGGATGAGCCATTTGAATTTGATGACCGACCGTATTTATTTGAACACGGAGTACACAAACGTACACGGATGTACATGGACACAGAGCTAATTGAAGAGGGACGAGGAGAGAGAGAGAGAGGGATCAGGAAGACTTGCCACAACAAATATGTCAGATTTCATCTAAAGGTAAAGACAGACGTTCATTTCTCCTTTCCGTTATGTTGTCGGATAATTATACTAACAATCCGAGCCCATCTGTGTGAAAAAAATGCACTTTAAGTGGATGTATTTTGACGTTGTTTGACGCTGTCAGCCCTAGCTTTGTACTGGATTGAACATCCTATCACTCACTTAGACAAAGGTAGATCGGAAAATTGGGCCCAGGTTGAAAAAAAACATTCCCCTTTAAGACATTGTTCATTGTTAACATGTGTCACGAATATCTTATTATTATGCCCATATTGGTGTTTTTACCTCCAGCCTCTAATGAGTCTGTGTGCGTGTCCTTTAGGTGAACCAGCAGGCAGCTAAGTGCATCCCCTCTATGGTGTGTCCCGAGCTGACAGAGCAGATCCGCAGGGAGATTGCAGCCTCGCTACATCAACGCAAAGGAGACTTTGCCTGTTACTTCCTCACTGACCCGGTCACCTTCACCCTGCCTGCAGGTAACCACTGTATCTTGATGATGGCATCACTTTGCTTATTGGACTTCCTTGCACATGTGCAATGTAACACCTTCTGTCTTTATCAGTAAATATATGTAGCTTTATTGGCTTCCAGGGCAGACCATCTATTTTTATGTTGCCTTAATAAACAACTTAAATTAACAGAATTCACATCAAAAAACAGTGTGGACATTTGCCTTTTTTTTAAGGATCTTACATGAAGTATGACATTGAGCCCTGCAGGCTACATTTATTCTGCAAGTGTAGAATGGATAAATAAGTGATGTTGTGATTTTTGGGATTCTGGTCGTGCTTAAATTCGAAGCACATCCGTAGAACTTTCCTCTAAACTGTGTAAATGTGCAGCATTTCAGTGTGTGATCTTGATGTTTTTACCCCTCACTGGAGAATTGGAAGAATGACGGCAAGCCTTGTTGTGCAGCATTGCTCAGAGGAACAGCAGCTCAGTGTCCCGTCCCTTTGGCGTAATGTCTTCCCTGAAATGACATGCACTTTACTTTTCAGAGCTACCAGTTGTATTCTGATTCAGAGCTGCTATTGCCGCCGGGATGAAAGATTATGCAGGCTTCACTGATAGATTCGAATTTTTTTTTTTCGTGTTATGCCAAGTATTTCTTTGCAGACAGAATTTGGCCAGAGGCCAGCTGCAGGGCACTCTCCCGTTGTTTCTGTCTCTCTCTCTCCTTCAAACAAAGCCAGTGCCATTCACTATTGAACCAGAGAATAGCCACCAGTGTTCTGGCTTTGTGTGTGCACAGTTCAATACGCACAGAAACACAACATGCTGTACAGAGCTTGTGTTTACAGTGTGCCATTGACAAAATGTCAGCCGATGAATGGAATTGCAAAGAACATCCCCTCTGTGTGTCATTACTGTAGCGTTTCTGTTGCCCTCAGTGCAGTGTGCCATTAGGGTTATAATGAGCATAAAAACACAATATCTTTCCCGCATGCCTTTGCAGATATAGAGGACTTGCCGCCTGCTGTCCAAGAGAAGCTGTTCGATGAGGTATTGGATCGAGATGTGCAGAAAGGTACCAAAGATTTATTCATTTCATATCTGGTATCTGCATGTAAACCACAGTTTGCATTTATTTACGTTCAGTCACTTGTTATTTGGTTTTGATTACCTGTGATTCATGGTGTGGCCGTGCGTGGAAGGGACTTAAACCAACATCTGCTCTTGTGTACTTCTGTCCCCAGCCAGCTCACCACCTCCTTCTCCATCTTATATATCCCCTCTAATTAGGTTAATTGACTGGTTTCCCTCCTAAACGCTTTATCTGCACAGACCATTGACACACTCCCAAGGACTGCACTCTGTGTGTGCTTGTGAACATACATGTGTGCACTAGAGCAGAGGTATCCAAGGAATCTTGTGACCTATTTAATCCTCCTCAAACTGGGTCACTGATGAGAGGTACTCAGGGTTTTTGGTTTTTGCACAGAACCCAGCTGAGGAATCAGTAAAGGTGTGCTTGATAATATTTCAGGAGGAAAGAAAAATGCTGTAAAGCAGGTTATGTGATGCATAATTTGTTTCCATAACAACCAGCTGCAACCATTGCATATCTGGAAAGCTTAACTCAGCATCTATGGCTGCATGCTGAGTTTTTGTGAACAGATTAAGGACTATCAGCTTTTAAGTTTTCTTTCATCACCCTGTTTTATTTCTGGTTGTTCTCATAAACCCAGTTTTAGACCTAATCCACACATACATGGGTATTTTTCAAAATGTATTTTTTTCCCCTCCTTGTTCTCCATTAAAAAAAAAAATCCTATCCACACAAGCACTGTTATTAAAAAAAATCACAAGCCAATAACTCAGTTTTCCGTGTCTACATGTAAATGCTAAAAGTGGAGTTTCCGAACATCCTCCATTTTTCGTGACCCTAAAACCCTGTTTCCACCAAACTCTTTTGGTATGGTACCTGTACCTTTGGAACCAACAGTAACCCTTCAGACATGGTACCTAGACCCTAATGTTTCCACTACAAACAGTACCCTTAAATGTGGGCGGGGTTGTTGTCGTCACTCACTGCTCCGTCCAGCACTCACTGTATTTCCTCATTACCGGTGACACAGATGGAAGTCTGCACCTTGTTTATCGCCCACAGAACGAGGCTGCACCCCGACATTTTCACAACAAAATAGGCTGCAGTGAGAGTCTCTCTCCATGGGATATATAAAAATAGCGTGTTTTTGCATCCTTCT
This sequence comes from Epinephelus awoara, assembly GCA_035609425.1. NCBI lineage: Eukaryota > Metazoa > Chordata > Actinopteri > Perciformes > Serranidae > Epinephelus > Epinephelus awoara. The sequence continues at coordinate 25,310,504 of CM069313.1, forward strand.
CAGGCAAGCCCAGGGGTTTAGTGTTGCTGGAGCCCACAGGAACTACGCTCCACAATGTTTGTTTTTTTTTTTCTCTGAGTGAGGATTAGAATATATGCAGTTCACATAATCCGGTGGAAAGTAATATATGTAAACGCTTGAAGATCCACTCATTACTAAAAGTGTATGTCATATTAAAACTAAAGCGATGGTCAAAGTTGTCACAGTGAAATTCAAGGTGTGTTGATTGCCTGACATCGTATTTTCATTCATTGAGTAACATTACAAATTAACGTTCCACCTTAAAAGTCGCCAGCAGTCGGCCCAGTGAATTAAGTTTTTTTTTTTTTTTTTCTCAGACTCCAGTTGCTGCAAGAGGCAGCAAAACATCCTTTCATTTTATAGTTACAGTTTACTAATAAAACTCTCCCTGGTATGAACAGTGGTTACATGAGCCTCAAAACCAGCCACAACTCAGCCCTGAGCAGAGTGACCGTCCTCTACTGACCAATCAACAGACTGCAGTGTTCACAGCTCCACCTTTTAGTACCAGATCTGTGAGCTACGTACAGAACAGTTCCACTGGTACCATCCACAGCTTTTCACAGTGGAAACGGGAAAAGAAAGTGTACTGAACTGAACTGTACCGTACCGTACTGCTCTGTGGAAACGGGGCTTAAAATGCAGTTTGTGTGTGGGGGGGAAAGGCCGACATGTACATGAGGACAAGGCCTTATTTTTTCATTGGTCAACTTTAATTTTCTTTAATCTTAACAGTTTAAATTTAAAAGTCATCCTCCTGTCTCTCTTGGAGAGGTCCCGTCTTGTTTTTACCGCAAAGTTTGACAAAAACAGACGATGCTTCAACACAGCTTGATGGAACCTGTCCTCCAAATAATGTCCTCACCCCACACTTATGCATTTTGCCTGTCTCTCCGTGTATAGAGTTAGAAGAGGAATCTCCTGTCATCAACTGGTCTCTGGAGCTGGGCACACGCCTGGATAGTCGTCTTTACGCCTTGTGGAACCGCACAGCCGGAGACTGTCTGTTGGACTCTGTTCTACAGGCCACCTGGGGCATCTACGACAAGGACTCTGTTCTCCGCAAGACCCTCCATGACAGCCTGCATGACTGCTCCCACTGGTGAGACACCTAATCCTACACAGAGTTCCTATAGTCATGTTATCCAGAGAACTCTATTGTTACTTGAAATACTGTAATATATTATGCATGAATGAACTGACCTGTATCATTATGACCATTTAACTTGAGATATGAATTACATATATAAAATTCTACACAGTCCTCACCTTCAAAGAAAGCTGTGTGTCATCAGCATAAAAAGAAAGATACATTTTTTAAGGAAGTGAGGTGCTAAATACTTAAAACTCACAAAGATGTTGTATTTAAGTAAAGAACATTTGTTAAAGGGATGGTTCGGATCTTTTAAATTCTGGGTAAAGCACTTCGTCACCCCACAGGAAATGTGCCATTAACCAAGTAGCCAAATTTGAATGTTAAAAAAATGGTAATTATATAGAATTAGGTTATAAAACTGTATAAAAATGAGCAGTATTCTCTGCTCTCAAACACTGGGGGCGTGTCCGCTGAAGGAGCTGAAACAAAGATCAAGCCATTATGACGCAACAGACTTGGGTTAGCAGCTAACTGTTAGCAGCTCTGCTGTTCAGCAAGGCAAAATAACTGTTTTTGTCAGTGGAGTCTGGTTGCTTTCTCTCCTTACTCTTTCTCCAATCTAGGGGCTGAACTACAGCTACTGTATATAATACATTCATTATGGATAAGAGCCCCATACAACCCCACTTTAAAAATGAGAACTTACCCTTTGAGGACATTTTTGCCACTCGTCGTGAATCTTGAATTTAAGCAACAGACGCTACCTTTCTGTCTTTCCTGTCTGTCAATGTCCTAACTGCTGAAGTTGCATGTCATGTCATAGATGTGCATGTGCTAGTGAAAGGCCAATGCAGTAATCTTCAGCAGGCAGTTTAGTGGTTTTGCTAATTTGATTCGGAGGCTCAATGTAGAAGCATTTCCTCAGGATATTTACATGCTTCCCTCACACAGTCAAATACAGGAGGTTTGATTACTTAGTAAAGGCAGGACATGAAAGACATGTTTTCCTTTTAATCTGTATACAGTAGGTATGTGGAGGATTTGTTCAGTCAGTGTAACTAGGTTTCTCTAGACTCCTTAAATGTCTTTAAAATTAATTCAGGTCCTTCCTTGCAGTTGATTTTTACATGAAAAACTGTTCAATGAATCAAAGGTGTTTGTTCTCCATGCACTACTTTCTGCCAGAAAAATCTAGTCGTCAGGATACCCTGTGGAAGGATAAATCATGTTGAATCAAATGAGCTTTAGAAATAGTCTAATATGTAATTCCTTTTCAGGTTTTACACACGCTGGAAGGAGTGGGAGTCGTGGTACTCGCAGAGTTTCGGTTTGCATTTCTCCCTGAGAGAGGAGCAGTGGCAGGAGGATTGGGCGTTCATCCTGTCTTTGGCCAGCCAGGTAATTATGAGGTTCCTTCTGGTTTACTCACTTCCTTCCTCTAGTTCACTATCAATCAAAGGCAGAAATGGCCCAGTGTGGCGCAGTCAGGTCTGTAAAGGGAGTGAGTGAGATTCTTGTAAATGTGTTGTGTGAGGAGACAGAAGTTGTGAGGATCAGGGGAGTGATACTTAAAAAATACAACGCATAAACTGGTGCATTCTCACAGGCAAAACAGCAGGTTTACAGCCAGAAATATTATGTGTTCGATGCTGGAAATTCAAATGTTATTTAAACACTAAAATAACAGCAAGTTAATTATTAAGTGACTGTAACTGGTTGGCACACGTTTATCATTCAGGACGTTCACCTCCTCATTTACACTCCTGTTGCACAAAAAGAATAAACTGTGTACTGTCTCCTTTTTTGGCTTTGGGGACAGGCACACCATGTTGTTTTGTTTGTTAAACAGAGATAGAGTCTTCCTTCTCCTGTTTAAAGGCACCCTGTGGGTTTTTATATTTTTGGATTTTTATAAACAAGCACAATTGTTTGTAACATTCAGTATTTTTCTACCAAAACATACTGTGTGAATTTTTTAAGCCACACATACAAGCAAGCACAAGCATCCTTTCTTTAAAGGGCAGATTCATTATTTTTTGTTTGTAGGAGTTTGTAGTGTTCCTCGTGTATTCACATCTGAAAAATTAAATTGTGGTCGAAGCGTGTATGTTTTAGTATCAGAATACTCTATTCTCAAGAACTTTTTCCCACGCGACCAGATGTAGATTTCTATATGATGATGTTGCCACATCTAAACTTATATAAACCCTTGTATTACTATGGACGCCAGGTTAGTTCAGTTCCAAAAATCACACTGTAGTTCAAACAAACTAAGTCGGTGGTAGATCAGCAACTCTGGTGTGATGTGAGGTAAAATTACTGTTACTGTCGAAGGAGTCTGTTAGCTTTAAAGGGCGATTTACGACTTCAGTTCAAGAGGGAAACGCAAACCTGAGAGACACTGTAAAGATGAGCAACTTAGGAGACAAGGAATTGCGCGCCCTCCTTGCCCTCGCAAATGAAGAGGCCATTAACCGTCAGATGACGGGGACGGTGAAGGTGAGCTACACATTTTGTTACTTGCTCACGCCCCCCATTGCCCCGAAAAAGGCGCATTCTGTATAAACAAAAGTAGGTAGGCGGCATTTTGCTGCACTCCCCGATTTTGTTTTTATACTGCCAATGCTGAAAAAAAGACTGATTGGGCTTTCCTGCAAATTTGCACAGTTCCTATTTAAAAAGGCCTACTGACAAGAATGCCGACATAAAACATTTATAAAGTTGGATTTTTGCATTTTTTGCATTGTTTTCGTGTGTACGTGCACATCCTTATTTGTGTCCTAGTAGAGCATGAAGCAAAACATGAACCTGCTTATGAAACGTCGCTTCATACTACCGGTCAAAAGCCTGCACAGGGTACCTTTAACTTGCTATGAGTTCACAGCAGCTCTGGCCATGTTGTTGGATTCCAGTGCAAGTACAAATTCACGTCTGTCATGCCAGTTAGTGGCAATTTGTACGAGCCACCACAACGTAGAGTGGCATTCTTTAAAATGTCATTAAATGGTCAGACCTGTAATTGTGGGGAGCAAAGGGACATGTCCACACATCAGTTCAACTTCCCTTAAAAAAACACCAAGTTCAGTTTGGTTTGGAACATACTTGAGATGGAGAGTCTGTCTTTTTTTGTTTTGTTTTTACATTTGAAGCTTCTAGTGAAGTTTCGAGTGTCTGTCATGGCATGTTATGATGTCATCACCCTGAAAAAAATCCTCAATTTGATTTAAGTGATTTGTCGGATTAAATGAGTTACCCCGTGTCTAGACCACAAGCGTATCAAGCGCGTTTTTTACATGCATGTCAGCAGATTCACTCCTATATAAATCTGTGCTGCTTTCAGCACCTTCCCTGTGCAGGCTTACATCTCAGTTGCACCCCATGGGTGTAACCACGACCTGAGGTGTTTATTTATGCTTTAAGTCTAGTTTTTTGACAATGTGCGTGTAAGTGCGAGATTAATGCCCAATAATAAGGCACTGAATAAATATATTTGTCTACATTTTGTAATGTAGATGGAACAGAGTGTGCAGCACACTCTGCCTCTGTTTCTCCCTCCACTTTTGCCCAGCAGTTGTGAAGCAAAGCACAGGAATTTTTGGGTTTTGAGGAGCTGCGGTGTTTATTCATGGGCACACTGTAACCTACACTATACTTATACTGCCACTAGACATCTTCGCCGCTAACCTTTCCCTCTGCTCCGATCGCCAGCACCTGTCTGCCCTAAGTGTAGCCAATGTCACTCTTTCTTTGTTCCACCACATATTCATGCCATTCTTTAAAAAACAACAACCTGTGCAGCATTTGAAAGATTTGGAAATCAAATGTCATTGTTATGAATGAAGCTTTGAACTACTCTGTAAAGCTCCACATATTTGAATCTTATGATCTACATAAACACTCACTGTACTAAGACGAGTAACACAGATCCTCCACTTTCAACACACACTCATAAAAGCACAAAATTGTGAAAGCAATTTGATCCTCAGTGTATCCACTCTGTCTTATCTTAATGCTCTTGGAGTGTTGCTCATTAACTTTCACGCCAGTAAAGTGAATTGAACCGAACTGAATGGGAGACACAGTTAGACGGTGGATCGTGTGTGAATGACAGGGAGGACACAAGCAATTATTATAGATCCCCTGAGATGGAGTTGTAGATTGACAGACAGCTCATCTGCTTGGCTGACACGCCTGCTGAAGCAGCACTCCTTCCCAACATGTGACCTTGGGATTACAGGCATTTAGCACAGAGAGCCACTCCACCCACAGTATAAACAAACACGGCAAATGCTACCATGTGATAACCTCGTCTGAGGCTTTGACAGTGATGGAGAGATGAGATCCAAGGGATAAGATCAGCCTTTGTATATTCCATCCCATAATTGTAGCTGACTTTGAAGCCCCCTTTTAACATGAAATGCCATTGTAGCTGTATTTAAAAGCAGTCATTGCAGTCAGCTTTCTGCTTATTCAGAAAGTACAACTGAGAGATGAGAAAGAGAGACGGTGGCTTACAGATGTACTCAGAGCTGCAGCGGTGCAGGTTCACAGTCTCCGCACTCTCCACTATTTTTGGTTGTATTAATATTGAATGTACAATTGAGAGAAGTCTGTTTGATTACCACTGTGTGATCTGTTGTTTTTTTGTTTCTCTCCTCAGCCTGGGGCCAGCCTGGAGCAGACCCACATTTTTGTTCTCGCACACATTCTTCGCAGACCGATCATAGTCTACGGAGTGAAATACTACAAAAGTTTCCGTGGGGAAACGTTAGGATACACTCGTTTTCAAGGTGAGGCAGCATTTGGATAAACCTGGGAGATTTCAGTAGTAATTTGTGTAAGGACTCTGCTCATGTTTAACTTTATGAGTGATTCTTCTTTAAAAATTGGTAATAGGCTTGGTGTCTCTTTCACCTCTTGTCTCATCAAACCATGCAGATAGTTTTGGTTTATTTGCTGTTAACAAACTTTTCATTTGAACTACTTTCTGTGAAGGGAGTGTGAAGGGAAAAATCTGAGGAGTAGATTTCCCAAAACTCAGGCAAATAAAACCATAAACTACCTGCATGGCAAAATACCACTATAGGTAACCGAATATTTTGTTTGTTTGTAATTTGGGAGGTACTGACCCTTAAATTTACTTGGGCTCACACTTAAAGCCATGCATTTTATTGGGGAGTTTGTTTTGATTTTTCATATTTTATTCATGAATTTCTTTCTTTTATACAACACAAAAAATAAAAATGAACATGAGAGAATTTAACAAAATAAAATAAAACAAGCTGCCAGCTCACGAAAAAAGTGCATATGCATGTCAGTCCTTATGTCGACTAAAATGTCAATGGATGTATAGAGAGTCAAAAATAAAGTAGGGTTGGGTCGGTGTAAAAATGTTCAAACCAGTTTGATATTATACCAAGTTCAAGACCGGACTGGTGTACTGAATTTTACCAGGTGTCACTGGACTCGGCAGGTTCTTCCAGTGGAACGTAGCAACACTGTATCCAAACATCAAACGAGCGTCTGACTATCGCATTGCATCACATAACATAACACTGGAGCTCTGTCCACACTGAATCCATTAAATATGCACCTCTCTTTCGTCTTGTAAACAAACCACGTAAATTTCAGCTGTGTGATTTAAATCAAACCAAAAAAGATGGATGAGTAGCCTACTTGGAAAAAGGTTGTTATTGGTCCTTACCAGAAACTTTCAGCTCCCTGGCGATCTCCCTCCAGACAGCTGCCACCTTATTTTGTTATATGTAGTGAAATAAGATGGTATGATGTTGAGAATTCCTCATTTCAAATTCACGAACCATTTCTCGACCATTGCGGCACTTTTAAAGCGTGCAATAGATATAAGTAGAAACACGACGTCCGACAAAAGTTGAACTCAAAATTGCGCACTGCCATTGTTGCCAGTTAGGACCCCTCTTTTGTTGGCTTTAAATTCAAAATGTTGCCATATATGGAGAGTTTTAGTTGTCTCATCTTGTCACCCCAAAAAACACATACGTCTTCTAGTAAACAATCCCCTCCAACTTCTACTCAAATTTGATCTCCTTCATGTTCCCTGCTTGGCCCATCTGTAATGTAATATTATGTTAATCATGTTGTCATATCAGCTATCACTAATGCAATACTAGCTGGGTTTAGCGCTGCGATGCTGTCAGCACAGGTTGCTGATGCAGAATACTGTGCCAGAAGGTGTCATAATGACAAATGCCGGTTGGTTTGCATAAAATCCAACTGGTCCAGACAGGCAAAACTAGAAATCGGCCCAACTCTAAAATAGAGTCCCTGGAACCAAGACCAAGTGAGGCTGAAGAAAGCCCAAGACGAAGGTTAGAAAACCGACATCCAGGTGGATCCGAACACAGCGCCATACAATACATTGAAGTACAAAAAAATACAGCTAGGTGAAATGCAGTCAGATATAGTGAGATCCTTGACACTTTTCACTCAGTCAGAAAAAACTTGTGATGTTCCTTCAACATGTAGACAAGCAACATGTCATTTAGCCATTTTTATGACGTAAAGAGGGGAAACTGATATCCATTCTTAGGATCACCCTTTTTGATTTGACCATACCAAACAAGAGGGCTTGTTGTAATGCTCGGGGAAGAGTCAGAGTAGCAGAAACACTGTCAGCAATCAGCTGCCTGCTGTAAATGTCGCTATACAAATGAAAAATGCTCTTGAGCTTGGAGCATGACCAGAACGGATGACCTAGGGGTGAAGGAAGGAAAGACTATCCTCAGTTTGGGCTTGGAGAAATGCAGCCAATGGATGACTTTAAACTGGAGGAGTTGAAGTCTAGTGTTTATAGAACATGCTTTGATCCCATCTAACTCTTTTGAGCATACCTCATTCGATATCTCCTCACAAGTATCTTTAATCCATACCTCTTTGATGTGGAGAGAAGAAGTTGCCAAAGGAAAAAGTCCAACAAACTCTGAAATGAAATGTTTGGAGGTAGGGTTTCTAGTCAAAAGGTCATAAAAGTTGATGGAGTTTGCTTTTGTATTCTGAGTCTGTATCTACAACAGGCTGTGGGGTAAAATAAGGTCCTTGAGTCTTGCTCATAGCCTCTTTTTGTCTTGGCAGAAACAAGCTTGAGAGGGAGCACAGCTGGGGTGCTTAGTCGCTATGCAACACAGAGTATCTTTAACTCAATCAGTCTAGTGCACTGCCTGTAATTTTGATAAATAGAATAACCTCCAGTAAGCAGTCAGGTCCTTATAAGCAGAGAGTAACTGGGGTAGCTTTAGTCTACACTGCATATGTCTGGTGATGGTGTGTGTGTGTGGAGTAGGGAGTGAGCCTATGAAGGAGGACATACTCCTAAACACGCAGGGCACCAGGCTGCACCACAGAGCCGCTCTCTGCACACAAAGGGCCAGTTGTTTGCAGTCAGCTGAAACGCCACCACTTCTGATGTCAGATCAGATTTGAGATGGTGGTTGGCCCCAGCTGACATTCACACACACTGTAATTTGAGCGTGGAGCTGCAGGGCCTGCTCCTCCCCAGGTGTCTAGAGTCTTGTGGTGTACAGTGGCTCCCAGCTGGTTTGACTTGCTTTGTGTGTGTGTGTGTGTTTAGGTGTGTACCTGCCTCTGTTATGGGAGCAAAGTTTTTGCTGGAAGAGCCCCATCGCCCTGGGCTACACACGAGGCCACTTCTCGGCCCTGGTGGCCATGGAGAACGACGGCTACGACAATCGCGGTGCGGGCGCCAACCTTAATACTGACGATGATGTCACTGTCACTTTCTTGCCACTGGTGGACAGCGAGAGGAAGCTACTGCACATTCACTTCCTGTCTGCACAAGAGGTAAGGACTGGTGCTGTGACGTACAGCTAAAGCTCATTTTTGTTTTCTGTTTTCAAAACAAAAGTCTCAGACCTTATCTCTTTATTTGAATGGTTAATATTAAAATAACATACTATTATGAAGGGTCCTCAAGAGCATTCATGCTGATTAATCAATTTAGCGACAGTTAAGACCCTAAGAAAGTATTAAAAAGTCTTACAGGTTTATGGCATTGTTTGTGACAGACTTTGAATTTTGTATAACATTTTTGTGACATACTATACTATGACCTTGTTTTTTAGCACATTCTAATTTCATCCTGTACTATGTACAGTACTATATTTATATGACATTTTTATGACATATTGAACTATTGCATTTTTAATTAATTTTTTTACAACATACCATGCTATGCCATATTTTTATATTTTTATGTCATATGATACTATGATGTACTTTTATGACATTTTCATGGCATTCCATACCATGACTTTTCTATGCATCTTATTGTATGGCATTTTGAAATGAAACATTTTTATGATACACTAAACTATGACTTTTTAGGACATTTTTATGTCATACTATACTATAATATGTATTTGACATTTTAATGACATACTATACCACAGTGTTTTAAATTATTTTATTTTTTTTATGACATACTATGACTTTTGATTTTTTTTGCACATTTTTATGGCATACTATACGATGATATCAGTTTTGTTTTACATTTTTAAGGCACGATTAACTAAAAAATTCTTGACAACTTTTTTATGGAATAGCAAATTATGACTTTTCTTGACATTTTTATGCCATACTATACTATGACATTTCATATAATGTTTTTATGCCATACTATACTGACATTTTTCATATTTTTTTTATGCCATACTTTACTGACATTTTTCATAATGTTTTTATGCCATACTATACTGACATTTTTTATCAAATTCTTTATGCAATACTATACTGACATTTTTCATAATGTTTTTATTCCATACTATACTATGATATTTTTCATGTTTTTATGCCATACTATACTATGACATTTTTCATAATGTATCTATGCCATACTATGCTGACATTTTTTCTATCAGATGTTTTATACCATACTATACTCTGACATTTTCGCTATCATTTTTTTTTATGTCATACTATACTATGACATTTTGTTGTCATTTATATGACGTATTATACTATGATTTTTTTTTAGTACATTTTTATGGCATGTAATACCATTACATTTTCTATGACATTTTACTGGCATCCTATTTTTTATGGTGTACTAAACTATTAAATTTCTATTTTTAAGAGCATACTTTACTATGACTTTTTATTGATATTTTCATGACAAACTATACCATGCCATTTTTTAATGAAAAAATGTATGCCATACTATACTGTTTACTCAAGTGGCAAATCAGGTCTGAAAATGTATGGAAAAGAATTGAATTCAACTTTAGGATTCGTGCATGTACCATTTTACAAGAATCGGCATTTTTGGATGAATTTTTGTTGTTGTTTTTTTAAAGAAGGAGCTTATGGTGTCAGGGTACCACAAATTGCTTCCAGCGTGCAGCTGTGAAGCGGATGTTTAGGTTTGTGATACATGACTGTGGTCGCCAGTGGGGTCACATCTTAAATATGTCCTAAGTAGTAACTGCATGTTTGTCTACGACTCAGATGGGCAACGAGGAGCAGCAGGAGAAGCTGCTGAGGGAATGGCTGGACTGCTGCGTGACAGAAGGAGGCATGCTGGCAGCCATGCAGAAGAGCTCTCGCCGCCGTAACCACCCCCTCGTCACCCAGATGGTAGAGAAGTGGTTGGACAGATACCGCCAGATCCGCCCCTGTGCCTCTCTGTCTGACGGTGAGGAAGAGGAGGATGACGACGAGTGAGTGAGGTAGAGAAGAAAGAAAGAAAGAGCTCTTAAATCTGAGACTGGACACTGTAGGCTCGGGGAGAGTACCTTACTATCTATATTTCTTTTTTCTTTCTCCAAAATGTAAATCTTTAACTTGTAATAATGCATGTGTTCTGTGAGCTCCGTGGTAGAAAAAAAGAAGATACCAGCACCAACGAACAGAATCCTGATTACTGCTCCTATGAAAGCACATCTTGTCCAATTAGTTTGCCTTCCTGTGCTCAGATTCCTCCTTATTTCTTATCAAAGTAATTATCTCCACCTGACAGAAATACTAGGACATATAGGAAAATATACTGTATTTAAGGAAATCCCGAAGCTGCACTAGATGAGAAATTTCATTTACAGAATTGCCTGACGAGACGTTGCTTAAAAGTGAGAGGACGCTGATCCTTGTGTGTATGTTAAGGTTTAAAGAGCACCTGTTTTCCCGATCCCTCTGCAAACCCCTCCTGATGTTTGGATTTATTTATTTGTTTAGGAGATTTAGCGCGCAGAGGCGATCCCTTTGTTCTGCCCTGTTTTATCTGTGTTCTGTTTGATCCGTTCAGTCTTGAAGTATTTTATTTTGCACAGATGATACCTACATTCTGTGAGGGGGAAGGGGAAAGGACGTACAAGTTTACTGACATTTTTACGTGTGATTTAGTAGCTCATTGTCATGTTAGAGTGGGTGGTGGTGATGCTGGTGGGGAAAAGAGAAAACCAAACACTCTGCCTCTTTCTATAGAGTGCATTATTATTAAATTTGACTCACTTGCATCCTCTTTGTTGCCACTTGCTTTTCTTTTCAAATATCTCCTTCTTCTTCTTCTTGGGATTACAAAGACCACAGACTGATGTGTTTGATTTCACTGGGTGATGGTGGATGGGAAAGTTTTAAAATTAGATCTGACAGTTCGATAGCTGATCACACACAAGGACATTCAATAATGTTCACACCATCTAAATATAGTCCTGATCACTGTAGGAGCTCTGAAGTGTGAAGTTGTAGCCTGTTTGAAGAGGGATACAAAATTGTTTTTTGGAAGATTTAGGCGGAAATCATAAATTTGCTTTGCTGCCAGCACCCTCTGGGGAGCATCCAATGATTCAAAACCTCAACACGGAATTGCTCTCTATTATAAATAAGATGTAATGTTCAATAAAGTCATAGGAAAAGGGGGAATGTAGTGCAGCGTAAAATAGAAAAACATCTAGACACCTTACAAGAGTAGATCTTTTCTTCCTAGGTTCAGACATCGGACATCAGACATTGCTCAAACTGTCACTATACACTAGCAGTAGGGCGGCACAGCGAGACAGTGGTTAGCATTGTCGCCTCACAGCAAGAGGGTTACTGGGCGAACCTCGGGGTGGGTGAGTCCTTCTTTGCAGAGTATGCATGTTCTTCCCGTGTCAGCGTGGGTTTTCTCCAGGTACTCTGGTTTCCTCCCACAATCCAAAGACATGCAGGTGGATTGGTGGCTCTAAATTGCCCATAGGTGCGAGTAGCAAATAGTCTGATGACCTGTCCAGGGTGTACCCCACCTTCCGCCCGATGTCAGCTGGGATAGTGACTCCAAACAGGATAAGTGGTTGCGTAGCAGTAGTACATGAGACAGTTGGTGAAAAAAATCTCTGGTTTCTCCTCATCCTCTTCTAATAGCAATTGCTGGAATCCATTGATCATTGATTGTGAACGGCGGTCAAACAAGGCAGCGCTGACCAAATATGAATCAAGAGTGTCACTGCATGGCCTATCTCTCGTCTCAAATGTTTTCAGAAACATATTTTAGTGTACTGTTTAGCGGTAAAGGGAAAGTTTACTCTGGCTGGTGGGCGATGCTTTGTTTCAGCTCGACTGTTGTCAACATGGCGGCAGGTCACAAACGTTCTCATTTTACAACTAAACAGTACACTAAAATATGTTTATGAAAACATTCAAGGCATATTTGATGTATGATTTTTTCAACTGATTATCAGTCTCATGTACTGCTGTGTGGTTATAGTGACAGTTTCAGCAAAAATGATTTAACAGTTTTTAAAATAAAAGTTACAACTACAGCTTTCTAGCGGCTGCTAGTACAACAGTGGACAGGATTAAAAATCAAGCTGGTACAGACAGCTGGTTCTCAGAATCGTATCTTTTATTTGAACTGCACTGAATGCTAAATGTTCACCTTGTACAAGAAACAAATACAAATACTCACACTAAAAACAAAAACATACTGTTGGCTGCCTCTTCTGCTATTGTCGGGACACTAAGTAGGAGTTTCTGCTATTGCTCTTACAGAGTACAGGATGCCCCAAAGAACCTGGCCTTCAATAGAACAAAGAAAATATAAGAAGGAGAGAAGAGAGAGGGGGCGGATCACATAGGACTATGGTTATAGGAACATTTAACTAGGCAATACAAATCTAACAGGACTCTTCAAAACTCTTTAACACCAAAAACGTGGGATGCGCCTTGTATATAAAAATACCACAATGGAGAGGATGAGGGAGGAGAGAAAATATCCAGACTAACCAGATTAGTCTTATCTTTTTTTTTTTTTTCCTCAAAGACAAAATTCTGGGAATAAACAATATCTGCAAAAAAGTGTTTTCCTGAGTCATTAAGAAATTAAGTTTGCTTTAACCCTTTCCTGTCTTTAGTGTGAAATGTGCTCGAAGAAGATGAGATCGGTTGTCCGTCAGCTGTCGTCACAAATGTCCAGAGAAGAATCAGATGCAATCACACCAAACTTTTTTTGTTTTTTGTTTTCTTATGATTAAAAAAAAAAAAACCCATCGTCACAGCTCACAGTCACACTGACACATCACCAACTCTTAACAACTAAAGAGAAAAGTTAAATACTTAGCTGGCAGCTCCCTCTGGATCCTTTTACCTCAGAATTCAGCTACAGTCAAATGTAAAGTGAATGTTTTTAGTGTTTACTGCTTAGAAAATAATTACACTAAATATATCAGAGCAACTTACGGTCTCAGTGGTCTCAGGTGCAGGAGAAATCCCCCACACTGTGTAGAAGTGCCCTCAAGTGGTGAAATCCTGCAACTGCAACTGTAATGTATTATTGCCAGGAAAGGGTTAAAACCCACTCTAGATTACTATAACTGATGAGCAATCTTTTCCTTTTGTTTGACGAATGATAAATATATATAGTCAATAATCCATTTTTAGTCATTCACACTGAAGGTTGAAAGAAAAAAATAATAATTCTCTTCTGAGGCATAATGAGGGGCCTAAACAACACACATTAGTTACATAAGGAGGGTGGGAGCTGGGTGGAGGGGAGGTGGGGAGGATCAGGAGGGAGTCAGGAGGGGCGGGATCGAGGGGGGATAAGGTCCAGTAGCACATGATGCCAAAGTTTTTCTTGTTTGCCCATTGGTGTGTCGAGATGTGGGCCTACGTTTCCCATGAGCTCTGAGGTGTAGGGGGGGCGGGACAGAGTCTCATCGGGTAATCCCGGAGCGCTAAAAACACTGGACTCTGTGTCCACAATCATAGGCATGTCCCGAAGAAAAAAAACAAAAAAAACCCAAAAAAACCCATCATCATCATCAAAGAGTAAAGTCGGTACTGAACCCAAAGAGACAGAGTAAAAACTAAAACGTTAAAAGTACAAATTCCCCGGAACACTTCCTTTGTTCCCAGATGCTGACTGGTTTAACAGGCAGCCGCTTGTGTTGTTTCACTGTCTCTTGGTCCCAGTTGGTCGGTTGCTTTGTGATTGGTTGTTTCTGAGTGTCGACAGGTCGGATGAGATGTTGCCGTTTTTAGATCCCTTCTGCTGCTATTGCTCGGTGAGGTGCTCTCTGGTCTCGCCGTGTTTGGAGGGCTGGTTGGGCGACGGGGCCTGGGAGGGGTGTGTACCAGAGGGCAGGGTGTGGGCGATTGGCACCCCACCTGGCACCATGCCCTCTAACGCCCCCGGGATGCCGCCCGGAGCCACTCCAACTACACCTGGCGGGTATCTGGGGAAAACAGAAGGTGAGAGATTAGTGTTGCAGACGGTGTGACTCTCAGAGTGGGTGTAGTGCGCTCACAGGTTGACTAGCCCACATTCCCAACACCGTGAAAGACAGGATTCTCCGATACTACTGGCTCCTTTCCACCACAGGAGCTGCATTCACAGCCGTCCTTGCTGCTTTATACTTAAGTATACTTAAGTAAGTATACTTAAGTACTTGCTTATACTTAAGTACCAAATAAAGCCGACTGAGGGTATGTTACTGGGTTGCAGACTTGTCTAAAAAAGGGCAAGACAGGGTGAATTCATGTATTAGATACTTCAATGTAATCCTTTTCAAGATACTTTTTAACCTAAGACTGACTTTTAGACGAATATTTTTTTCTTTTGCAGGCTCTGCAGGTAACTTATATAAATATTTGGTCCCATGCAGAGGTAGAGTGAGCTAAGTTCTTGCCAACAGTAAAGTAAATAAGACCCCACTAGGTTCAGTGGTAGGTTTAAAGACCTGTAACATCAGAAATGTAGACACAAAGATGCAGGACTTATTTTGACAAAAATCAATTAAAATATGGATAAATTGATTAAATGTTCATAGAAATTCAAATTTTAAAGTTTTTCGTGGCATTTAAGGCCTTGTGTTGAATTTAAGACCCTTAACCCTTTGAAAACATGGGAAAATGGCAATGAGCAACAAAAGAAAAATTGGCCCAAAAAAGTAGCAAGAAATTAGTAAAACTGGAAAAATAAAACAAGAAAATTCTAGTTTCTGTTTTTGATTTTTTTTAACAATACTAAATAAATGTTGTTTAAATTTTAAATAATCTTTTAATATAACTTTGGCAATCTGTGAGGCATTTCTTATCAAGTTGCTCATAGCTTTTTATCCCCGTGTGTTAAAAAGGTTCAAAGGTTTAAATACTTGCAAAAGGCATCTGAAAGCAGCACAAGAAAAGTGATGTCGCTCCAGGTTTCAGAAGTAGAGAACAAGCTAGAGAAAAATAACTATATTTTAGAGCTAAAAAAAAAAGAGTGATAATTTTCTTTCTTGATAAATTACTTAGAAATTCTTTTTTGGTTTATAGGACTGTTTGGTGGAAAAGAGCCATAGTGCTACAGTATTCTGGCAAAAGGAAGTGAGGAAATTCCCAGTAATATGGAGCCCCTGAAGGGGTCATGGTAAGATTTTTTTTTCTTCATTTTGCATTCCCTTTAAACTAAACACAGTGTGTTATAACTAGACTGAACACACTAACTGAATGTGAGGGAATGCAAAAAGTAGTTCAGTTAAAAAAAAAAAATCCGCCTTGACCCCTTTTGGCGCTCCGTACACTAACATTCAACCCGAGAGAAAGAAAAAGTACAATGCAGTTCAGAAACGTTTAATCCAACCCAATCCAAGCCCATAAGAAGGAAACCACGAAGCATGACTCCATCCATGAAACTGCATCTGAATGGCTTCATGTCATGCTTACTGAGGACACTCAAAACCCACATTCGCTGCCATCCATCTCTACTCTGTGCTCAGTCAAACAGGTGAGTACTGGGGAGGATTATAGAGGGGACACACATCACGTGAGCTCAGGTGAGAGGGTCTTATCCGGGACCTCCAGACGAGAGGCTGTTGGCCCGGATGGTTGTATTTACCTGCTCCTGATCTAGGCAATAATTTTGTCTTGGGGGACACCTGTTGTTACGGCCGGGAGAGTTTGGTTCACTTGGCTGCGTGAAAGAAGCACATGAAGGCGGACATGCTGAGATCAGGAAGAGCCCTCAGGTGGGCAGAGAATTACCTTTCTACTACTACAGAGGACAGTGGCATGAGGGCACTAGGATCGATAGCAGAGTAGTGAGTTATACTATTACACATGACTAGTTTAAAACAGTGAACATAGGGGGGAAGGCATTAATGGCATGGCATGTTTTAGGATTTCTTCATTAATATAGCAAGAGAAGAGGCAGCCACAGGGGTACACAATACTGCAAAACTATATTAACATTTACTTTCATATTAAAACATAATCCTAAAAATGCTTTTTTTTCTGAGATGGGAAGGAGGACATTTGCGAGCCATCTGCATGCTCAGTGCCTACCTGTAAGCAGCGCCGTTGAGCTCAGGGTGAACGCCTGGTTGATCCATAACTGCCCATGGTGCTGTGGTGACGAAGAACTCCTTGTTGACGCAGTTTCTTAGGCTGTCAGGGATACGGCCTGTCACGTGAGCCAAACACACACACACACACACACACACAATTAAAAGCAGTGAAGCACACCGGCATACATCACAGTCTCTAACAGGCCGTAACTTCGTACAGGAGCTGAGCGACCAGACGACACAAAGTGTTAATGAGTTCAGACTGACAAACATATCAGGCATGGATACACAAATGCAAATTAAGATCATTCAACAATCTGGATGTTATCTGGCAGGCCGGCCCCTGAGCTCCACTCTGCTCTGTTCTGCATCGGGGAGCTAATGATGACATCTATTAAGAGGTCCAGATTTAATAAAGGCTGCCCAGGGCCTATTGAAGTGGAAATGTGACATCTGGGAAAGAAAGACGTGCAACAGGTCACATAGTCAGCTGAGGAGTGCGTGCGTGTGTGTGTGTGTTAGCTTATAGATGTGTGTGTGTATGTGTGTGTGTGGGATGGTATGGGGTGGTGGGGGTTGTGAGCCCAATCATGGGAGGTACAGAGGGAGTAGATGTCTTGTTTCAGTCAGAGTCTTTTATGACATTTTTTTATCCGTTTTTTATACCATACTACACTGATTTTTTTTATATTTTTACGGTATGACTTTTTCACGCTGTGACATTTTTACGACACACTACACTGACACTTTTTAGATATTTTTATTCCATACTATACTATGGCTTTTTATGATATTTTTACGCTATGACATTTTTAAAGACATTTTTACGCTATACTAGACTCTGGAACTTTTTAGAATATTTTTATTCCATACTATACTATGACCCTTATTAGATTTTTATTCCATAGAATACTATGACTTTTTTTCATGGTTTTGGACGACATACTATACTGCGAAAAGTTTTATATTTTTATACCATACTATAGTATGGTATAAAAAAATTTATATTTTAATGTCATACTATGCTGTTAGACCCCTCCATTCCACTAGGTGTGCCTGTTTCCCTGGCTTTTCTTTTCTCTCACAGGATGCAGGTTAAGGCAAAGAGTCGACGTTGACATCGTGAGCCACACCTGGTCATGTGTGCTTTATCATGTAAAGCTCACCACCTTCCATCAGAGGTTCCTCCCTCCTTACGGCACAGCTGCTGTTCTTCTGCTTTGTCTACAGACATTTCCACACACCCATACACGACTGATAACTGACCTTCATGTTTATTCAGTTGTTTATCATTATTTTGTGAATAAATACCCTTTTAACAATTTGCACACTCGTCTCGTCTCTCATTCTTGTTGCAGCCTAAGAGCCCTGTTGTAACACTACTTTGACATTTTTATAATATTTTTATGGCACACTGTATCATGAACTTTTTTCATGATACTTTTATGGTATTCTATGTTATTACATTTATTATGATTGAACTGTTTCCATGGTTTTGGTCGACATGCTATACTATGACTTTTTTTCATGGTTTTGGTCGACATGCTATACTATGACGTTTTTCATGATTTTGGACGACATGCTATACTATGACGTTTTTCATGATTTTGGACGACATGCTATACTATGACGTTTTTCATGATTTTGGACGACATGCTATACTATGACTTTTTTTCATGGTTTTGGTCGACATGCTATATACTATGACGTTTTTTCATGATTTTGGACGACATGCTATACTATGACCTTTTTTCATGATTTTGGACGACATGCTATACTATGACCTTTTTTCATGATTTTGGACGACATGCTATACTATGTCCTTTTTTCATGATTATACTATGACGTGTTTCATGATTTTGGACGACATGCTATACTATGACTTTTTTTCATGGTTTTGGTCGACATGCTATATACTATGACGTTTTTTCATGATTTTGGACGACATGCTATACTATGACCTTTTTTCATGATTTTGGACGACATGCTATACTATGACCTTTTTTCATGATTTTGGACGACATGCTATACTATGACCTTTTTTCATGATTATACTATGACGTGTTTCATGATTTTGGTCGACATGCTATACTATGACGTGTTTCATGATTTTGGTCGACATGCTATACTATGACGTTTTTCATGATTTTGGACGACATGCTATACTATGACGTTTCTTCATGATTTTGGACGACATGCTATACTATGACGTTTTTTCATCATTTTGGACAACATACTATACTATGACGTTTTTTCATGATTTTGGACAACATACTATACTATGACGTTTTTTCATGATTTTGGTCGACATGCTATACTATGACGTTTTTTCATGGTTTTGGACGACATGCTATACTATGACGTTTTTCATGATTTTGGACGACATGCTATATACTATGACGTTTTTTCATGATTTTGGACGACATGCTATACTATGACTTTTTTTCATGGTTTTGGTCGACATGCTATATACTATGACGTTTTTCATGATTTTGGACGACATGCTATACTATGACCTTTTTTCATGATTATACTATGACGTGTTTCATGATTTTGGTCGACATGCTATACTATGACGTGTTTCATGATTTTGGACGACATGCTATACTATGACGTGTTTCATGATTTTGGTCGACATGCTATACTATGACGTTTTTCATGATTTTGGACGACATGCTATACTATGACGTTTCTTCATGATTTTGGACGACATGCTATACTATGACGTTTTTTCATCATTTTGGACAACATACTATACTATGACGTTTTTTCATGATTTTGGACGACATGCTATACTATGACGTTTTTTCATGATTTTGGACAACATACTATACTATGACGTTTTTTCATGATTTTGGACGACATACTATACTATGACGTTTCTTCATGATTTTGGACGACATACTATACTATGACGTTTTTTCATGATTTTGGACAACATACTATACTATGACGTTTCTTCATGATTTTGGACGACATCCTATACTATGACGTTTTTTCATGATTTTGGACAACATACTATACTATGACGTTTCTTCATGATTTTGGACAACATGCTATACTATGACGTGTTTCATGATTTTGGTCGACATGCTATACTATGACTTTTTTTCATGATTTTGGACGACATACTATACTATGACGTTTTTTCATGGTTTTGGACGACATGCTATACTATGACGTTTTTTCATGGTTTTGGACGACATGCTATACTATGACGTTTTTTCATCATTTTGGACAACATACTATACTATGACGTTTTTTCATGATTTTGGACGACATACTATACTATGACGTTTTTTCATGATTTTGGACGACATGCTATACTATGACGTTTTTTCATGATTTTGGACGACATGCTATACTATGACGTTTCTTCATGATTTTGGACGACATGCTATACTATGACGTTTTTTCATGATTTTGGACGACATGCTATACTATGACGTTTTTTCATGGTTTTGGTCGACATGCTATACTATGACGTTTTTTCATGATTTTGGACGACATGCTATACTATGACTTTTTTTCATGATTTTGGACGACATGCTATACTATGATTGTTTTTCATGATTTTGGACGACATGCTATACTATGACGTTTTTTCATGATTTTGGTCGACATACTATACTATGACGTTTTTTCATGATTTTGGACGACATGCTATACTATGACTTTTTTTCATGATTTTGGACGACATGCTATACTATGACCTTTTTTCATGATTTTGGACGACATACTATACTATGACGTGTTTCATGATTTTAAACGACATGCTATAATACTATGACGTTTTTTCATGATTTTAGACAACATACTATACTATGACGTTTTTTCATGATTTTGGACGACATGCTATACTATGACCTTTTTGACATGCTATACTATGACCTTTTTTCATGATTTTGGACGACATACTATACTATGACGTGTTTCATGATTTTGGACGACATGCTATACTATGACGTTCTTTCATGGTTTTGGTCGACATGCTATACTATGACGTTCTTTCATGATTTTGGTCGACATGCTATACTATGACGTTCTTTCATGGTTTTGGTCGACATGCTATACTATGACGTTCTTTCATGGTTTTGGTCGTCATGCTATACTATGACGTTTTTTCATGGTTTTGGACGACATACTATGCTGTTAGACCCCTCCATTCCACTAGGTGTGCCTGTTTCCCTGGCTTTTCTTTTCTCTCACAGGATGCAGGTTAAGGCAAAGAGTCGACGTTGACATCGTGAGCCACACCTGGTCATGTGTGCTTTATCATGTAAAGCTCACCACCTTCCATCAGAGGTTCCTCCCTCCTTACGGCACAGCTGCTGTTCTTCTGCTTTGTCTACAGACATTTCCACACACCCATACACGACTGATAACTGACCTTCATGTTTATTCAGTTGTTTATCATTATTTTGTGAATAAATACCCTTTTAACAATTTGCACACTCGTCTCGTCTCTCATTCTTGTTGCAGCCTAAGAGCCCTGTTGTAACACTACTTTGACATTTTTATAATATTTTTATGGCACACTGTATCATGAACTTTTTTCATGATACTTTTATGGTATTCTATGTTATTACATTTATTATGATTGAACTGTTTCCATGGTTTTGGTCGACATGCTATACTATGACTTTTTTTCATGGTTTTGGTCGACATGCTATACTATGACTTTTTTTCATAATTTTGGACGACATGCTATGACTTTTTTTTCATAATTTTGGACGACATGCTATACTATGACGTTTTTTCATGATTTTGGACGACATGCTATACTATGACTTTTTTTCATAATTTTGGACGACATGCTATACTATGACTTTTTTTTCATAATTTTGGTCGACATGCTATACTATGACCTTTTTTTAAGATTTTGGTCGAGATGCTATACTATGACTTTTTTTCATGGTTTTGGTCGACATGCTATACTATGACTTTTTTTCATAATTTTGGACGACATGCTATACTATGACGTTTTTTCATGATTTTGGACAACATACTATACTATGACGTTTTTTCATGATTTTGGACGACATGCTATACTATGACGTTTCTTCATGATTTTGGACGACATGCTATACTATGACGTTTTTTCATGATTTTGGACGACATGCTATACTATGACGTTTTTTCATGATTTTGGACGACATGCTATACTATGACGTTTTTTCATGATTTTGGACGACATGCTATACTATGACGTTTTTTCATGATTTTGGACGACATGCTATACTATGACTTTTTTTCATCATTTTGGACGACATGCTATACTATGACGTTTTTTCATCATTTTGGACAACATACTATACTATGACGTTTTTTCATGATTTTGGACGACATACTATACTATGACGTTTTTTCATGATTTTGGACGACATGCTATACTATGACGTTTTTTCATGATTTTGGACGACATGCTATACTATGATGTTTTTTCATGATTTTGGACGACATGCTATGACTTTTTTTTCATAATTTTGGACGACATGCTATACTATGACGTTTTTTCATGATTTTGGACGACATGCTATACTATGACTTTTTTTCATAATTTTGGACGACATGCTATACTATGACTTTTTTTTCATAATTTTGGTCGACATGCTATACTATGACCTTTTTTTAAGATTTTGGTCGAGATGCTATACTATGACTTTTTTTCATGGTTTCGGTCGACATGCTATACTATGACTTTTTTTCATAATTTTGGACGACATGCTATACTATGACGTTTTTTCATGATTTTGGACAACATACTATACTATGACGTTTCTTCATGATTTTGGACGACATGCTATACTATGACGTTTTTTCATGATTTTGGACGACATGCTATACTATGACGTTTTTTCATGATTTTGGACGACATGCTATACTATGACGTTTTTTCATGATTTTGGACGACATGCTATACTATGACTTTTTTTCATGGTTTTGGTCGACATGCTATACTATGACGTTTTTTCATGATTTTGGACGACATGCTATACTATGACTTTTTTTCATGGTTTTGGTCGACATACTATACTATGACGTTTCTTCATGATTTTGGACGACATGCTATACTATGACTTTTTTTCATGGTTTTGGATGACATGCTATACTATGACTTTTTTTCATGGTTTTGGTCGACATGCTATACTATGACGTTTTTTCATGATTTTGGACGACATGCTATACTATGACGTTTTTTCATGATTTTGGACGACATGCTATACTATGACTTTTTTTCCTATGACTTATTATTGCATAATATACTTTGACATTTTTTTCAATGTTATTTCTATGGCATAGTATATTTCTATGTCTATCTGATTGATACTGTATTGTTACAGTTGTCCAGCACACACTTAGAGTGTTTAGATCTACCATCTCACAATCAATGTATCATAAATGTTAATTTAAATGTGTTACCAATGTCACCAGTTATGACCTAAGGTGGTAGGGAGGTCTTTAAATGTATGGAAAGGGTCTGTAGAAAAGGTCTGAAAAGGTATAGAAGTTTTTTTCAAAATGCCTGTATAGAAGCTGTATCAAGAATAGATTTTAAATCTGTTTATGTGACTACGTACCAGTGATGGCTCTTCGGATCTCTGTGGCTGCAGCCTCCCTCATCTCCAGAGAGGCCTGCTCACTGTACCAGGCTGTGTGTGGTGTGCAGATCAGGTTTGGGGCATCTTTCAGGGGGCCCTGAGCAAAACTACAACACGCAGAGGGGAAAAATAAAGGACGAAAAAGGCAAATAAGAAAAAAATGTATTATGTAAGAAGACTTTTTTTCTTTGTGAATTATGATGAATAAAATTAATGCATGTTCTCTCCCGGTGTCACAAAATGTCCCCCTCCATTAAATGTGTTTTGCTTATTGTGGTTTGGCCTTCACAGTACAGAATGATGAATGAGTTTGACACTTAAAAGTTTGTTTTCACATTTATCTGCTGGAGAGGGAAAGTTTCTCTGCGCAGAAACCTGAACCCTCCAGCACACTGAGAATAGACTTTACAGCAAAGACTTCCTAGCTTCTACATTTTGTTTTTAACGTGGAAGAAGAAGATGTAATTTCAAAAAATTTTAACGACATATTCAAAGGGCTTTTTGTGGAAGCAACATGTCTGATACAAATTTTTAATCAAAACATTTGTATTCTTATGTCTTATAACATGTCTGGAGGGGGTTGTTAAGCTTTTATGCTCACATAATGGAAAAACTGTCATAAGAACATCATGTTGAGGAATAGCAAGAGGCAAATAGAGTGCTTTTGTCAAATAAACGACAGCGGCTTGGCATGGACAAACCAACAGTTGTTTCACTTTACACCCAACAGCTGAACAGTGACACTGGATATTCTGAGATGTAGATATTATCTCTCCACTGAGCCCCATCACACCTGCTATTGCTATATTTTTTTTGCATTGCCATTGCAAGTTTGTGCATTAAAATATTGCCATGGGCATTTTTTTGTTTTTGCGTTGTGTGACAGTATCAAATATGGCAGACGTTATTCATTATTAGGACAATCAGAGGGAGCGTTCATGTGCATCAACTCATTTCATATTGTAACTAATTCCCATTCAGTGTTTCCTCAAACAACATGAAATGTTTCTGTTCAATTTGCATGACAATTTTCTGGAAACATGGCCAACGGGAGAAAATGTCAGATCCTGTTATTCACACACGCCACAATCTTTTCCAAAACTTCCTTTCCCTCGTTTCTTTCCACTCATGTGGCACTGAAAAACAGATCAGCTCCCTCTCCACCTCTTCCTCTATCCTTGTAACACTTCGCCTGGTTGTGTATGGTGTGTAACGCCTCAGTGATGACCTGAATCAGTGTCGTGTCGCGTGGGATGGAGGGCCAAAGTTATGAAACCCTCCCCTGTTGACATATTGGGTCAGCGGAGCATGAGTTCCAGCTTCATCGGGCTGGGTTTCAGTCTTCTTGAGCAGCCAGTCAGCTGAGCAGCCGGCCAGAAACAAGCAGCCTCCAAACTCCCTGACTGCTCCTGATGCGTGAACAACACATCAACACCAGTCACCCCCTGAGATGGTGAACATGGTTCTTAGAAAGGTGGAAAACTGGGAGGTGTGTCAAGTTGTTTGCCCTCCGGTGAGACCAGGAGAGGAAATAGAAATGGAGATTGTAGCTCAAAGCTGCATTATGTCGACGGGACAGCAGGATTAGAGATAAAGGGTGATGTTTAGGCAGGAGAGTTAACTAAAAGGATGAATGTGTGTATTTTCAGTTAGGCTCCAAATTCAGAGAACGTACTGTCTCCCAGTTTACTGTGAGTCATTGGGCTTGGACACCTATAGACCAGAACACAGACCCTTTGTTGAACGTCTCCACACTAAACCATCCACCTGCAACTTTAGTTTTTAGTTTCCTCTGACGGGAATAAAGGGAGCTCTCCATCTCCTGAATTCCATTACCTTCAGAGCCTTGAAGGAGCCTTTTAGAGGTGTCTTTATCTCGTCATATGTCTGCCATTGTTTCTGCCCGCCTGCCTGACTGTCTTTCTCCTCGGCTGTTTAAGGTTCTCTGTCTGTAATTTGTTGCTTTCGTTCCCTCCTTGCACACCCATCTATTTCCTTGTCTGTATCCGTCTCTGTAAGTGAAGCATTCATCTGTCTGCCTTTGCGAGGGATATTTGTGTGTGCACGCTTACGTGAAGGGCTCTGTCTCATGGACGTCCAAGGCGGCTCCACGTATCCTGCCTTCCTTCAACGCCTGGGCCAGGGCCTTCTCATCCACCAGGCCGCCCCGCGCGGTGTTAACCAGGAACGCACCCTGACGCATCTGCGGTGCACGAGACACACAAACACAAACAAATCAACACAGATAAACAGAGACACAGCCAGTTATTTCGCAGACAAATGACCAGATGTGGTTGTTTTCGTGTGTCTGTCAGGCTGGCAGTCAAATTAATCTGCTTGATCTAACACGACACATCAATCTGGATCGGAGGTCTTAAAACATATTACACAGGACAGGAATTGAGAGTAAAAAATATCTGCGACACCTTTGTTGTGCCTGACACCTGAAAGATCTGGGAGACAGACAGCACCTGGGGAAAAATATTGTCAGATGTGGGATAGAGAACAGTCTTTATCCAAAAACCAAGAGATGAAATGAAGGATGAGGGGTGAGCTGAAAGATGAGGCAGCGCCACCACCCCTTGCTGCTTGTGGAAAAAAAAAACGGCACAACAAAAAGTGTAAGAGGGAGGAAGAAAAAAAATCAAATGAATATGCTCAGAAGAAAGTAATCCCTTAATCTTGACAAAAGCTGAAATCCAGGGGCATGAAAAGCCTTTACGCTGGCAGGCAGTCTTTTATTAGGCCTTGGTGGTTTTGACACACACAGAAACACACAAACACACACACACACGTTTCCACTTTAGAAGCCGAGAGCGACTGCCAAGATTTTTGGTGAGGAAAGGGAGGAAAGTGTTCTTTCATTGCAGCACTTAGGCAGCTGAGAATCTTAAGCTTTGGAAAAGACACAGAGTTAACTAGGTTAGGCTCTTACTCCACACCCACTTGTGTTTGCGTCCACACACACTGTAACTCACAAATCGCAGGAAGAGGGACGCGCGAGAGGGAAGACAAAGAGAAACCAGTGAGTGGCAACATGGGGAGAAATCGACAGAAGGGAGATGCTTCTTCAGCCTGTGTAGTTCCCCGGCGCCCCTGCAGGTGTCACCCCAGGCGGCGCCTCAGAGTGCAGTTATTGACTCAGAGAACAGCACTTTCCCCTCGCAGTGCTCTCAGCCCCCTGCTGCGCAGCCTAGTCGATATATTTGCTGTAGCCGTGGGCTGGCGCTAATTGCATTTGACAGAGCAAAGGAATGAATTTGTGTCCAGCTTTGGTGGAGCTTAAGATAAAGAGCAGGGAATGTGCAGGCAAGACGGCTGCTGCCGTTTCCGCTCTCTTTTTTTCTCCCCGCTCTCTCTTTCTACTCTCTATAATGCTCTTTAGGACAGCCTCCAGGCTGACAGAGTAATAATACACCAGCAGCTCTGCTTGTCTACCTGTTAGATAGCACTGCATTAAGCCCGGGTCAGGTCACAGCTGCTCAACGGGATGTTCGGCTCTGTCTGGGTGACGCGTCGCGTTTTAAGAATGTACCTGTTTGATGGTGAAGTCGTTGATGAGGTGGTGGTTGTGTTCGTTCAGGTTGCAGTGCAGGGAGACGCAGTCGCTCTGGTAAAGCAGGTCCTGCAGGGTGTAGACGCGCTGGACGCCCAGCGAGCGCTCCAGGCCGTCCTGCAGGTAGGGGTCGTAGAAGATGACGTTGAAGCCGAAAACCTTGGCCCGCACCGCCACTGCCTGGCCCGAACGACCTGAGGGTACAGGGAGAAGGGAATCATGTTTATTTATGTGCACAGTCAAACACAACTGAAGAGAGACAAAGTTTTAATGACTGATACCACTTTACGCCAATATGAAACATGTTGTGTTAAGATTCTCAGTCATCCAGGTCATGGAAATCATAAGTGCTAATATCGTAGGCAACTGGACTTGCTTGCATTTCTTGAAGCTGTTCGCCTCTCATCCAAGAAGCTTCTTCAGTTCTAAATGACCCTGTGTGGGTGGAAACCCTTGCAGAGTCATAGGGGTAACGTGAGCTCTTAGTATCAGAGTCGTTAATGTCACAATGTGCCCTGTGTGCTCCAGGTTCACTTTGCTCTTAGCCATTGTATTCAGCCCTCTAGATCACACGCTGTTGCATTGGTCTACTTTTTGGTGCACTTAAAGAGGATTGAGTTTTGTTTGTTTTAAACAGACTACATGTTAAAACACCCTTCATCTCTTCACCACCACCAGCATCACGATAGGGTCTACATGTGACTAAATATTCTTCTCTCTCAGAATGAGTCTCTCCTGATTGAACTAAATCAACTACACATCTTTCCAGTTTAATAAGCAATGATCACGAAAGAGCAAAATATTAAAAAAAACACCATACACATAAAATATAACCAATAAAGCCGTCCATTTTTAAGTAATGTGTCTCCTTTATGAAGTTAGAAGGTCATTTTTTATGTCTAAAAGAGATTAATATAAGAGATGTGTTGTTGTTAGAAAGGAAATGATCAACGAGCGATAAGTGGTGGAGTCATGATGGAGAAATAATTCCGCAGGAAGAGGACAATGTGAGGTAACTGCTTTCTAATTGAGGCTGTGAGACGGTGAATCAGAAACTGACTCTGTATCATACGAGCCTCTCCCGCTGTCTCTCGCAGCCATTTGTTGTGTAGGCTGTGAGTCTCGGCTCTGTTCTTGACTCTGTTGTTGGGCAGCAGCTGCAGAGAGACGGAGAGTTGCATGTTGTTGCTGGTGAAAAGAATCGATAAAGTCGCACTCTCCGAGTCTTCTCTTTGTGATGGAGCACTGTGTCCTGCTCTTAGGCGTCAAAGTCGAGGAGAATCGTTCTGTTTGTTTTCTCTTTCAGTCTCAGCCAACCAGAGACGGCAGCACAAAGACTCCTTCTAATAAATAAACAATCAGTCAAGTTTTTTTCCACGGTGGTGAACTTTCTGATCACCTCACCTTCAGCGATGTGATCAATCTTTTTTGGTGTATCCACTTTCCTCAGCTAGCCCTGCGCACCTCTGCCTCAGTTATTCCATTCCCTATATTTCCCAGAATATCTTTTGACAACAACCAGAGCACAGGCGTGAACTTGTTGCATTCAGCTGCTGGTTATAAGCGCAAATTGAAAGAGCGATACAGACATCAGCATCAGCAGGGGAATGAGTTTTTCAGTTAGTTTGAAACAGACCAGGTCGTCCTGTGGCTGCAATACAATGTGATTTACGGAGGTTGCAGGGAGGGCGTCGGAATTGGCATCTCTGCTTCTTCTACAACGATTTGCTGCCTGTGTGATTGTTGGAAAATTGGTGCAAAGTGGTGGATTTAAAGGGAAGCGGCATCCATTTGATTCTGAGGGATTTACAATAACGTCTAGTGTTTGCAGCAGATGGTTTCGGTATCTGCAAAAAAAAGAAAATCAGAAGCACTACAAACTTTAAGTAAACCATTAGTGTTTTTGTGTGGATCTTTCCTTTCATGTGGAGTCCAGTTTCTCCTTTCTCTCCCTACCTTTCCGCACCAATCAATGCCACTAAAAGAGAGAATGTGCTGTGACCAGAGGGTCGGCCGCACAACTCTCGGTGGCAGACTTTTGCTTTGTGCTGCTCATTTATCAACAGTCAAAGGACAAGGACGATACTCTGCGCTCAAATGTGAGGCCACGACACAACGATTTGTGAAATCAACTCTGTCCCACCCGTTGGCGATGTGGCAGATGTGGCGGTGATTGGTCAAGGCTGACATGAAGGGAAGAATGCTGCTTTTCAGTGTTAATGTGTGCAGCTGGCAGTCAGAAAATGGTCTGTTGGGGTCTTGTGCTGTTGGTGTGGATTTCTCCTGAACAGATAACGTCAGTGAAGGTCCTAACTGTGCACCAACTAGAGCTTGGCAATGAGGTTGTATTAGTAGGGCTGTCCCCGGTAGTCGATAAAATGTTAGTTGATCTGAAAGGGTCATTTGTTGGCAAGATTTCAGAGATCCCCTAGTCACAGAAAAAAACAAAAAACAATTGTGAAACTCTATTAGGAGCTGCGCCTCGTCAAAATAAATCAAAACCTATATGACGGGACCATGTGGGGATTTAATTTGAAAGGACAGACACAGGAAGAGGCCACGCTCAGCAGTCAGACAGGAGTCACGTTACAAACCAATCACAGCCGACAGATATCTTTCCCTTCTGCTGTAAATATTCAGTCTGATAAATACTGAAAAGTTGATCATGTTAGTGCAGGGCTACCCAGAGCTTTACATCTGTCCCACAGACAATACACCTACACACTTATAAACAGCGCCTGGATGAAGATCAGCTCTGCACTCAGGATTGCTGATAAATAGGCTGTACAATGCTTGTTAAGGTTGCTTAGGAACCTCAGACGCAACCTACCGCCATATGAGTATCGGTTAGGGCCCAACCTCGCATTTCTAGGCAGTCAGAAACACGTCGTGTACGGCCCCTAATTTGCAGAGCTCATACCTGCGGTTATTCCACAGGCTAGGTAATAACATGTCGGGCAGGAAATCCAAAGTGTGGGATCATTTTGAGAAGGTGAAGGACGAACCCAAGGTGATATGTAAACTCATCTTCATTGGTCGACTGCAAACATGATGTATCATCTGAAACATGGAAGTAGCTACATGCCCATTAGCAACGTAGCATTACACTTAGCAAATTTTTGGTACTTTAAGCACCACAAGTGGTGTGCCATCTAGTGCCATTATGTTGAAGAGAAAGACATCTTTACGGCCGATATCTCCAACACTCAACAACTGACAACACCAAAACAATCTACACTGATATATAGCACTACAGGTAAGAGGAAATATGTGTTTTTAATTTTGGGGTGTACTGTCCCTTTAAGATACCAAAAGCTTGGGTAAATGTTGGCTATTCCCAAATAAAGTTATCATCGTTTAATAAGTATTTTAGTAGCGATTGTCTCATTGTTTGTGTAAAACTAAAACAGGATTATTGCCAAATCAAAACTATTACAACTGAATAAATTCTTGAGTTGCCCAACACTTACTTCAAGAGTATAAAGGCCTAAAACATTGGCGTGACTGGTACTTTAAGTACTCCTCAGTCTATTGTCGCCCCAGAGCCAGAGGATTTTTTTTGTAATTCAGTGTGTTTGCAGCCTGAAGAGTTGTGCAGCTGGCTTGATGTGCGGAGTCCTACAAACAAACACCAGGAGGCCTTCGCTCTCCCCAACCTCCCGCTGACAATGGACATTGTTTTGGAGACGGCTTGAGCCAGAAAGACCGGCAGAGGAGGCTGGAGGTGGGAGGATTGGGTGAGAAAGAGATAGATTGGAGGGGGGAACATTCTCCCTGCCAGGACCTGCTGTTTGGGCACAGTAAGTCTAGGAGGCTGTCTGGGACCTGTAGGGGGGGAGGAGGTTGTGTGTTTGTGTGTGTGTGTGGGGAGTGTATGTGGACACAGAGATAAGGTGGCACTCTGGAAAGGCTTTTGAGAAGACAAAGCATCTGTCAGCCCACTAATGTTCAGACAGGGTAGAACGATGCACACACACAATCAGCATTAAAACAGGTGCAGAGAGGGGGAAACACACTGTAACAAGCACACGCAGGCAGAATCCAGTCTACCATGAGGGGCCTGATTATGGCAGGGCAAGGTGTCGAGGGAGCGCAGTGACAGAGGAGAAGAGTCGAAAACAGAAGAAGAGAGAATAATGGAGATATAATGGTGAGCATTAGAGCATGGGGATGAGAGAACAGTGTGGCAGAGAAAAGGAAGTCAGCCCGGAGGGAGGCGAAACAGACAACCTTGAGATAATCTGTGGGACGGGCGGAGGGAGAAAAATAACCTTATCAGGGCAGGAAAACAGAAGGCACACAGAGCGGAGAGAGGATATGAAAACACGGAGCAGAGGGCGAGGAAAGGGAGTGAAAACACAGACACGAGAGGGAGGTTAAAAAAGGAGCAGAATAAATGATACTAACCGAAGCCGATGAGGCCCAGGGTTTCGCCACGGATGCGGGCGGCGCCGGACGCCACCTCGCGGATCTGCTCCACACTCTGGACCCGCGTGCCCTCCCGGAGAGCCTGGTAGAGCCAGGTGTTCCGCCGGTACAAGTTGAGGATGTGGCACAGGGTGGAGTCTGCCGTCTCCTCCACTGCTGCCGAGGGAATGTTACACACAGCGATGCCTGAAGAAAGAACATTAGAAAATCAACATCTGATCAAAATCATTATTCTAATATTTCCAGTATAAGTCGCACTCTTTTGTTCCGTTTAAAGGTTCAATAGGTAGCTTTAATAAAAATAACTATTTGTCACATTTGCTTCAAGTGTCACTGTATCCTGACAGTAGTACATGAGACAGATAAACTGTTGGCTCCTCCTAGTGCTCCTAATGGCATTTGCAAGAATCCAAGCAAGCTAAAGTTAGTTAACTAATTAACAATATGTATCACCACATGATAATTTTTAAAAGACATTTTTTGGGTTTTATTGCCTTTATTTGATACGACAGCTCTAGCGTGAAAGGGGGAATGACATGCAGCAAAGGGACGTGGATTGGAATCGAGCCCGTATCCTTTGTGCATGGCGTGTCTGCTCTAACAGGTGAGCTAATGGCCGCCCCACCACATGATGAATTTATGCAAAACTACATGTGCTGTAAAATCAAGGGCTGTACCAAGTGTCTTTTTATTTTATTTTTTGAAGCTTCTATTGAGGTTTTCGAATCAAGCTTCAAATGTCCGTCCCCATATTTCATGAAGCCAAAACCCTAAAAAAGTTTTCATGAATAAAGTTGTATTAAATGGACGTTATTTAATGCATACATGTAACTGTTGGTGCTGTTATGCTGCTGCTTGACTACCCCGTATTACAGGCGTGTGCCTCCATTTGTGTGAGACAAGCTGGAGAGCAGACACTTTTCTGACAGCGGTGAAGATGCTGTTTATAAAAGGCTAATAAATACGGATTGCAGCAGAATATTCCTTCGATTAAAAACATGTTGTGAATTTTGGAAGTGATTACATCTATCTTTGTTCAATAACTTCTTTGACTTTTGGACTTCACGACTAAGAATGCACGACAAACATCTCCTTTATTTTAAAAGCCTCACTGAGATTAAAAATCTCTTCTTCTTTGATGCTATCGGCACGTCATCAATATCGGCCGATACTGGCTTTAAAATTAACTATCAGAATCAGCCAACATGCTTTTTCTTTTTTTGCACAATAAATATTACATACATTGAAAAGTATTGTATTTCATGCCATCACGATAAGAGTATGCATGCATAATATGTTAATTCCACTACAGAAGAGACTTGATGATCACTAAAATTAGGAGGGAAAAAAGCAGATATATCAATATCTGTACAGGTTATCTGTCAAATTACTTATCACATGTTGGCTTTTTGGAAATGGACAATAAACCCAATATTGTGCATACGTATTAACAGTGTTCTGGGGTTACTGAAAATGTTTGGGAAACAATCCTTTGCAGCCAACATTATATAAGTGTGATGTAATCTTTACCTGCAACTGTGCAGAAACACTATGTTAAAACAGAATGGACATAAAAAGAAAAACCTGTGCAGCGCTCGAGTGTTGATTTTGAATTTAAAAGTCAACGTTATGAAAGAAGCTTCAAAGCTTTGAACTATTTGGTGCGGATCTAGAAAAACTATCAAATAAATGTTCAGCATAATGACGTGTGTTGCACTAGAACGAAGCCTAAAGAGGAAAAAACTTTTATAACTTGTTTGGGGTTATTTTTAATTACAGTTTGCCTAGAATTTTGTAGAATGAAAACATGATGTGAACATATAATCATATCATAACCGCACGGAAAGTCTGCCCTATTCTGTCTGAACTTGTGTGCACATCCATAATAAAGCAAGTTTTAGCCACTTTCCGTCAAGACGTCTCCAGCAGAATGTTAATAATTTTGTTACCTTCAGAGTATTCAAACCTCTGACCTTGTGGTATTACCTTGCCTATCCTCCAACAACACAAAGATTTCCATTATCGACACTTAAGCACTTCTGCCTGCCCTCGCTCTCCTCTAATGTCCTCATCCCACTCTGTATCTCAGAGTAACAGCACAGCCGTCTCTGGACAGCAAAAAATAGCCAGAGCCCGCTCAATCAATGGCCCCTTTTCTTCTCCCCGAGAACAGCCGCCATATCAGCGCCGCCTTCTCCAGGCACGATAGCTTTTGACTCCTGCGTTGCGAGGCAGAGCGCCTTCGGTGAGTGGGTGGCAGTTAGACACAGTATCTCGTATTGGCAGGAAAATGGCAGCTTTGTCAACTGTAAGGGCTGTTTGAGCCACCAGCCTGCTGATATAAGCCTGGGTGGCTGTTCAGAGAGAAGACTGAACTCTCCTCTCTCTGTGTGTCTTTCCCTTTCTGTCTCTTTGAACATTCTGGCTCACAGTGGGATGCCCGCCATTCATCTGACTCTTTAATTCAGCCTTTGATACCGTTCTGAGAATCCATACAGTAACAAAAAAAACACAAGGAAACAGTAAACACGGTGTCCAAAGCAGACTCCCCTTCAGGCAAAGTCACTATCAATTGTGCGATCGTGTTTTGACCTCTAAATACGACGCCCCTTTTTGGCCAATCACTGCAGTTTTTGACATGTCTCACTGCAGTGCCGTCATAAAATATCCCGTCAGACTCCCCTTTATCTGAAGACTGGTGCCCGAGGTATCAGATGCAATTAATGAACAAGCAAGCGAATAAGCAGACACTGATACACCCATAAATCTCCCCGTAAAGAAATCAAGACAACATGCATGAAACAGAAACATGCACATACGACACGAGACACAATACAAGTTCATCCTTACATGACTCACAAACCATTTCTGTTCTATATTCTGGCACACACACAACGCCACTGGACACTATGCACTCCTGGATGTGACAGGATGCTGGTCATGTTTTAGCAGCTCAGAGTTCGTACCCAGCTCTCCAGCAGCCTTGATGTCGATGTTGTCGTAGCCGCTGCCGATGCGGATGATGATGCGTAGGGCTTTGAACTTTTCCAGGTCCTCTCTGGTCAGGGTGATGGTGTGGTACATCATGGCTCCCACTGCTTCGTTGAGCACCTGCAGACACAGACACATTCACAGAATTTAGTGTGTATCTTACTATATAATGACGAAAACTCTGTCTGTGTGTGTCTGTTCCATGTTTTTCTCCTCACTGACTTGGTCAATCCATGTGAAATTTGGCACAGTGGTAGAGGGTCATGGGAGGATGCGAATGAAGCAATATTACATCAGTTGGCCAAAGGGGGGCGCTATAGCAACCGACTGAAATTGCAAAATTTGAATGGGCATATCTCATGCCCCGTATGTCGCAGAGACATGAAACTTTGCACAGAGATGCCTCTCCTCATGAGGAACCTATAACTTAACTTTAATTGGCAACTGGGTGGCGCTATAACAACAGAAAAATGCTTAAAAATGGCTAAAATGCGACCGATCACTGTGGCCCCCCCTGTGGCCCAATGTTTGTTTATTTCGTCTAATTTTTGGTATGACAGTATGAAGTCATGGTATGGTATGCTGTTCTGAATGGGTGTGGACTAGTTAAAGTATTATTTATTAATCTGTCATTCTTTTGTTGATCACTCTGTCCATTCTCTCACGTGGCCCACGTGCGCAACATGGCCATTATTCCACTTGACTTCAAAAGAACTCATGACAATCACAAGATCACATTCCTTCCAGAGGAGCCGTGAAATCCACGTCTGCCATGACGCCGGACACTTGAGGAAATGTTTAAGAT
The DNA here is from genome assembly GCA_035609425.1 of Epinephelus awoara. Taxonomy (NCBI): domain Eukaryota; kingdom Metazoa; phylum Chordata; class Actinopteri; order Perciformes; family Serranidae; genus Epinephelus; species Epinephelus awoara. The sequence goes on from CM069313.1 coordinate 25,345,794, forward strand.
TTCCCAGCGAGGGGAGTTACAGGCATCACATGGTCACCAGCAGCACTGACACACTATCCTTTTACAGACCTGCGCCGAAGTGGAATAAGTCATTATATTGTCTCAGAGGGGCCGCGGTTCCGCATGGTCATCACAATTACACTACCCGAGGGTGCTTATGGACAAAGGCTCTGGGCAATTGACTGCGCAGGGAGGTCACGGCAGCCGCTGATCGCAGGATAAACCTTAAAAATGATGTCATGTAATGGGTCAAACAATGACTGCACTCAGATAACCTTCTGACCCATTTACATCTGGAAATAAAATGTTTCTTGAGTGACATAATAGCAACCAGGACACACCTACCTATCCACAAAAGGGCAAAAATAATTAATATTTGTGGTTAAGTAGGTGTGTCTTAGTTGCTGTTATGTCACTCAGGAGGAGGTCGTCTATGACCTTAAGGGGACAGGGGACCTTATGTGATTTAGAAATTACCTCCCTGTGTCCCTATGTCTGTGTTAAAGTCTGTATTCTACTCAAATTTACTTTCACATGAAGCATTTCCTACCTTTGAACAACTACGCAATAAATTCAATCTTCTTTAAATCTTAAATTCAAATTCAATTCACCTTCTTTTCCCAACTTGCCTGAAGAAACACCTCTGTTGTCTTTTGAGTCGTCCAAAAGGAGAGCAGTATCTTTTATTTTCTAAGTTTTTTCAAATTTACAGGACCCATCACTCGAATATCTGAGGTCTATACCAAAGATCGAGTCAGGGTGGCTGTGACAGTGGAGCAGTGGGGGTTTTCGATCTGTGCCCGGCATGGCCTCATTCAATTAAAGGTGCTGCATTGCCTTCATTTCTCCAAAGTCAAACTCTCTTAAATGTTTATATTTCCAGATGTTGACTCCAGTTGTGACAGGTGCAGACTTTCTCCTCATTCTGGCAGTGTCCTGATTTGTCCACTTATTGGAGTTTGATCCTCAAAACACTATCAGACGTCTTTAAAATGGAAATTCACTCAGATTCTTTGACAGCCATCTTTCTATGTGTATGTAGGTATCTGTATATGTGTGCTCTGGTGCATGTGTATACTTTTCTTTCTTTTTCTTTTGTAATGCTGTGTAGCAGTTTATATGTTGTTTAAAAAACAATACAAATATGATGAAAAAAAAAACAAAAAAACTTTCATTGTCCCCCAGATATGATGTCAAGGCTAGACTACAGTGACAGCCTCAAAAACAATTTTTAAAAAAGCACATGATCAGACCCCATTAAGTGTCCTTATGATGATGAACTGGACACTGTTCTAGGTAAGAATAATAAACACATCCAGTACTCAGGCACTGTACGAATCAATTATACCTGATATTAAAACACCTTTAGTCCATCATGGAAGAGAGGGACCTTTTTAATTGCACATTTTTCATATAAAAGTTTTCCTTAATCAGTGAGAGGATCTAAGAGCAAGAATGTGATATATTGTATGGGTTGTGAAACCCTCTGAGACACACTTGCAATCATGGGCTGTGTAAATAAAGTCAACCTGAGTTGTACTACAAGTTGGCAAGGTGAGAATAGAAAGTGTTTTTCCGAGCCAAATGTGTCATCATAATACTCCCCCGATAATGTCACCAACCCTAAAAGGTGCGTACAACAGGAAATGGCACATAATTCTGTTTCAGCTGAGCTCACATCTGTTTAGGCAGAAATCGGCAGAACATGGACTCCATTGACCTTGAATCAAGTAATTCAGACTTAAAAAAAAGGTTTTACATGTCACAGTTTAGGAATTATGTGCCACAATCTGTTTAGTTTTTAAGATCTGTTATCAAAACAACCGAAACCAAACTCTCCCATGCAGGTGTAGAGAATCACAAACTGTTCGCCTCAGGATAAAAAAATAGTCTGAATTCAGAAACACTGCTCCTGTGCCACTTGACATGAACAAGGTGACCTGGCCTGTGATTCACTCCGATGTGGATCTAAACTACCCCCCCCCCCCCGTATCAGCCACAGCCCCTGTCAGCGGCGCCTCAATAACAGCTCTGCGTTCACCTCCAGCCAAACTGCATTAGCTTTCCTGTGATTAGCAGATTAGCTCTGAATTTCCATACTGCTTTTATTAGAGCAGTGTCCCACATAGGCCTTCCAGATACTAGCTCAAGGTTAAAACACATAAGCATGCACAACCAGTCAAAATGCACTCATGCAGTCTTTTTTTTTTATTTTTTATTTTGGAGCGAAAATCTACTCTGAATGTCGTTTAGCTTAATGGAAACTCTGACCCAATCTACAGTATATCCCCCTCTCCACTGTAACCAAAGCCTTATTGCTTTTAACGTCTATCATTTCGGGTGATGCCGGAGCTTTTCTGACACGACTGCGAGGCCTCCCTTTTTGGCCTCGGCGAGTGTGAGAGACGGGGTATAATGTTGCAAAGGAGTTTCAATTTGGCGATACATGTACTGTACAGTTAATGTGTGTGTGTGTTTGGAGGGATTTTATGGCCATGAGGTCATCCCACTAGTGAGCAGTGTGGATGTAGTGGGGATGAGAGCTGGTTGTAACTCTGAGAACAGACTTTCTCCACCTGGCAGGGAGGATATGCTGCTCACAATGTTGCTTTTTTAGCGTTTTGCACCTCTGAAAGACTGATAAAAGCATCAGACAATACCCTAAAAAGCTTTAAACACGGCAGAGCAATATCATGTTATAATGTGGAGTGTGTAATAAAGAGAAAGCTGTGATCCTTTATTGATTGCACCTTTTAAAACCACTTCAGCAGTGAAGCACAGATGTAAGAAAAATCGTTGTGTGAGTGAGGCTAACATGCTAAAAAAACAAAATGGTGAAAAACAGCTGTACACTCTGCTGAATATGGACTTTAAAAGAATGTTTCCCTCTTTGAGATTCTTTGACATGGTATAGACGAGACAAAGTATCAATAGATTATTCGCTTACGTAACCAGCAATTAGATGCAGCCCTAATCTTAACACCACAATTGGATGAACAGTCAGGCAGTGTACAGTGTGATAGGTCAGTGTTGACTCTATGCCATGTGGGCTGTTGTCCAGCTTTTTACAAGCCACATGTGAGCGTGAGACGCGACAACTGTGAGAATGCTGGATGTCGGAGGGCAGGTGCTGCGTGCACGACTCGGCCTCGCTGAAGTGGCACCACAACTCGATCTTGATCAGTATTCACCCTGTGTGTTTCATCATGCCTCCATCACCAGAGAAATAAGGGATTACCGAGTACAGAGGACCTGACATAACCTCGGGGCCACTTTAATATTCCGCCCTTGACAAGCCTTTCCCATGAGTTCCTGTATTTTCTGGTGTGGATGGAAGAGAGTGTGGCAGCTGGTGTCTGGCTTGAAAACATCACACTGAAAACTCCCTGAATTATCAGCGCTGCATCTTCGCATCCGTGCCGCAGAAAGAAGAGATTGGACATTTTCAATCTACACCACCCCTCTGGGTATCTAGACTGCGAGTTATTACTGGGAACTGCTGAATATGCTGGCGAGGTGAACATTACAATCATGTTTTTCCTGATAAGGCAGTGTTAAAACAAACAAAAAGCCACCCGCTCCCCCCTTCTCCACACCGCCCAAGGTCTTTGATTGAATTGATCTCTATGCAAATGCTTGGTTTTTAATATGTCCCATTTTCATAAAAACAGCGAGAGGAAAGATGTAGCGGCTCTCATTCCGTCTGCAGATGGAGAGATAGCAGTTGGGTGATACCCATCTCCGTGGCCATATATTGTTTTGCAGCCACGGCGCTGCATAAAAAGCAATAAAGAGCCTCTACAAGCCAATGTAATTACACTGCATCCCCGCCATACAAGACTCTCTATTAGAACAATGGCACTGATATAGGCATTGCGCTCTGTGCCACAGAGTGACATTAAATCATAATGAAGCCACTATATTTTAACTGGAAAGTGCGTTCGGGGCCAATATAACGCGTTTCACACATCGGCCTGTGATAGGAAAAGAAAGAGGCAGACATGAGTGAGTGACAGGCTCCATCTCTTCATCAACTTTCTGGAGCAGTGTGAAAGTGAAGTGCAGTGTGTGTGCGTGTGTGTGTGTGTGTGTGTGCTCTACCTTCTCATGTATCTCCTGTGTGGACTGAGCGTCACAGAAGGCGACAGTCGCCAAGTCTTTCAGGATGGGCATCTCCACGGTGCAGTCGCGCCCGTCCAGCAGCGCCACCAGGGGGCGCGGATGCATTGGCCCGTTCATGATTTGGGGCCGAATACCTGGAGACAGATGGAGAGGAGAAGGAAGTTTATTTAAGGTACGAGAAAATTAAGAAAAAAACTTGCAATGAAAGCAGCTGTTTCAGTATAAAGACACTAGTGTTGCTTGGTCAGATGTCATATTCAGTGTTTTGGGGTGGTGGTATTAGTTTCAGGGGTGGGTATCCCAAACAATTTGCATGGCAAATATCACTAGGGTTGAGATGTGAATTCCATTCCTGTCTTATGATTTGGGTGAGCACATCTAGTGAGTTTTCTCTTTTCTATTCATGAGTTAAGCTGTTACAGTTAAAGGGACATATTCGTCTTCTTACCTTTAGCGCCGTTTAACAATCTAGACTGTTTTGGTGTGAGTTGCCAAGTGTTGGCTCACCTAGCACCACTGAGCTAGCTAAAATTACAGCTCAGCTGAGGAGGACACCATTAATGTTTATATCTCACACTGTCTCAAACATGAGCCTCTCGTCCATGAGTAGATGCACTCTTCCTTCTGCGCAGTGATATGATTGAAAGGAGTGGTTTGGTAGAAAGAAAGTAGTTCCTACAGCAAATCTGTGGATTATCTTGAGTAATCAGGTCATGATTTCTGGAAAGAGACATTGCTGTTTTTTTGGCGCATAAAGCACCACGAACTGAGTGCCATCTAGGTCCATTATATTCCAGAGATGGCAGGCATCTAACAGCTGATATCTCCAACACTCGGCAACCCACATCAAAACTATCTAAAGTCATAAACAGCACTACAGGCAAAAAGAAAAAATATGTATTTTTCATTCGGGGGTGAACTGTGCCTTAAAGTTGTGACACACAATCATGAAGAGTATTAAAAGAGATAACACAAAAAAATCAAGGATAAAAATAAACAAATATGTAATGAAAAACGAAAATGGACCAGCAAACACCGGAATAATCACCCACTGTGCAAAGTCAAATTATAAGACTAAAAATCAGCAAGTGACACTCTCCTGCCAGCTGGAGTCGGCCGTTTCCATCAGTTTTCTTGAAAATAAAAGACTCAGATGATAATAACCTCCTGTTTGTGTGTATGTGTGTGTGTGTGTGTAAGTGTGCACATGGGCTGATTAGGATACAGCAGGAAGCGGGGCTTCTCCGAACTACCAAGCGTTGCTCAATAAATCAATGTGCCTACTCAAGACTGGATTAGACCACAGCCTCACTTACAGGAATCCTCTCGGTCTCATGGCTCCCAAACACTTACATCACACACTGAAACCCTGCACCCATGCACTCTATCATACCAAGAGGAATATATTCCCTCGTGTGTACGCATGACAATGGCACACTAACACGCGCACACTTTGTTCTCATTTCTCAGTTCAAGGGAAAGGATCCTTCATTTGCCTCATTGTGAGTGGAAGCAGCAGCTGTGGAACAGAAGAGGTGGGAAAAAAAGAAAAACTGCGAGCTACACCTTTAGAAATGAGCTTCACTGCTGCCCTGCCTCAAAAGAGCCATGTATCATTGAAATGGAGAGCGTTAGAGAAAGCGCTACAAGCCTGAAACAAACCCACAGCCAACTCACATCTGCACATCAGCGCACTTGACAAAGTGCGTGCCGCAATTCTGGTTTCGTCTGCGCTCGACTCGTCCTCCTTCCCTCTTGCCACTTTTCTCACTTAAAGCAAGGAGAGCCCAGACGAGCCGAGCTCCCCGGTGGGGCGACCTTCTCACGCATCCCCACTGAAGAAGACGTGTCGCTCTGAGAAGGCAGACAATTACGAGCCCTGCTTCATACAATGTTAACAAGAGGGGAGCATCAATATTCATGTTGCTTCTGAGCGGCGTGCGGCTCAGGAGCAAAGCCAACGGATGGATGGACCTGAGGAGGAAAGCAACTGTTCCCCGCTGAGTACTAGCGCCCTAACACTGCACAGGTCATGATCTTCTCTCAGTCAGCAGCTATGGATACGTCCAAGCTGACAAAACAGGTCACGGCAGAAGAGAGCGAACCAGCGAGATGCCCCCATGGGTGTTTCTGTGTGACTTCATGACTTTCTTATCTCGTGTTTTGTTGCTAAGATCAGCATCTGGATGCTTAAGTGTGACCTCACTGTGTGCATGTGTGAGTGTGAGCACAGGTGTGTGCATCCCTTAAAGTTATCCTGAAGATTACGATGACGTCAGACTCCGGGGGTGAGATAAGATGAAGTGTGGAGGAAGGGAAAGGAGAGGAGAGGTGGAGGAGTGCTCATTAGGGACATGGGATTACTGCAGCAGAGGAGGCTGATTAGAGAAGATAAAGGTGAGATTAGGAGATTTAAGATTCAGAAAGTTGTGTGTGGCCGTTGCACAATCGGGCTGAAACGCACAGTGGGAAAACAAACAGGTGGGGAGGGCGAGGGTGGAAAAACAGCCGAGACGGAGATGAGTGAAATTAAAATGTAAAACAAGCGCGCATAAAAATAGACTAAATACCGCCTGTTAGCCTAAAGAGCACCCAGGAGACATATCAGAGAAGAAGAGGAGGATGAGAGCACGTAAACGACAGGAAAGAGGGACGCGGAGGGAGCTGACAGAAAGCGAGCAGTCCAGCAGCGCAGCCTCTCAGGGCAGAGGGAAGATGGGAGCGGAGGTGTCGCCTCCTCGTGCCTTCTGCCTATTGTCATGGTGATCACTTAACAGGCTTTGGCTGCCAGTTTTAATGCACTTTATTTTTGGCACTGCTGGCATCTGCGCAGAGAGCTGAGGTCGCAGGCGCGCACGCCAGCACCATCCTCACACTCTGGGTGCAAAGGGCAGAGGAGATGTTTTCTCTCCTGACAGACAGACAGCCGCCTCCCCCCCTCCTCCTCCTCCTCTTCCTCCTCCACCTCCTCACCCCACAGCCCACCAACCACCATCACTGCCTCCATGCCTACTTATCACACTCGCTGTTCGAGACGGGTGACATGACGGCAGGAAAGGTGAGGCGTGGCGACTCGGCTGTCTGTGCCACATCTGCAACTGACAGGATGTTGAATATTAATGGAGGCAGCTGGGCCGTGAAGAGTGAGTCCATTATACCAAACTGAGGTGAGGGTGTGGGAGAGGGCGCTCACAGCACACACATGCATACAGGTACTGAAATGATTCGCTGATTAATCAATTGACAAAAATTAAATATATATCTGATAATCAACGATTCGTCTGTCATTAATCAATCACTGGTTCCAGCTTCTCAGATATGAAAATTATCCTCTGTTTTATATAATTATACACTGAATATCTTTAGGTTTTGGACTATTCATCAAACAAAAAAGCAATTTCCGAGCTGTGATCTATGGAGATTATGGAGACTTTTTCCATCATTTTTTAACTTTTATAGATTAAACAATTAATCCATAAACTGTAAAAGCCACACACACACAAATAATTTGTAGCTTTAGCTTGACACAGAGCAGCTCTGATTTTTAAAAAGTTTAAAGCTGCATTTACAAATTTTTGGCCACTAGGGGGCCGACAAAAATCTAAACTGATACACTGAACAAAAGTTGATTTACGGATGTGCTAACAAAAAGTCCTACATCTGGCATACACAGCGTGAATTCGGAGTCATGCTCCTGTCTACCAAATTAACAGAAGTCCAACAGGCCTGTCACAATAATGACTTTTGGACAATTTATTGTCGCAGAAATAATAATGATAAGTGATACTGTTGTTCAGACCATTTTATGCCACTGATATATTCATAACGTAATAGCATAATACTGCTAACGAGAAACGAACATTTAATTCTTAAGAATATTCAGACACTGGAATTGGAATATGAAAAAAAAAATTCACATGTATATTTTTTTAAATAATTAATTATAATTTAATTAACATCTGTTCATACGAGAAAGTACATATGAAATTATCATATCTTCATAGGAGTAGCCCAAAAATGATCAGTTTGAGACTTGATACAAAATTTGTCCGACAAACAAAATAAAATGACGCCTCTTTCCACTAATAAAACATGCTTAGTGAAGCTCTGGGAACAGTGCCGTTACCTCCATACCCGAGCGGGAGCGCTGCCGGGGATGGACGACCAGGGAGCCGTGCAGTTTGCTGGTGGATTTACAGAGTGGAGAATTAAGTTGTCGGAGGGTAAAACTACAGACAAACAGAATTTTTGGCGACTACGACGAACAGGACTGTGCCCTTTCCAACCTAAAGATGCAGCTGCAGGCTACCGGTAAGCTACACTGTGGCATCTTTGAAGTGTTGTTTAATATTTCTTCGGACTCGTGTGAGTAGGTGTGGGTGGACACAAAAGTAAAAAAGAATCGCTGTACTAAAGTCTTACACTGATTGGGAAAGCCCTGCTGTTAATTCTAGCATCATGTTGGCGAAAATGTTGGCGACATTCTCATGAAAATAAACGCACATGTAGCCTCAACACAACAGGCAATATCAGGGTCGACAAAATGATAGGTCTTATCTATGTCTTGCATGACAGGCTTAATAAACTCTTTGATAATAATCTCCACTAAATATCGTCTCAGGTGCTACATGATCTAATTTCACAAGCTACTTGTTACTTTGCTCAAACTCAATCATTAATGCGCAGTAAAATCAAACCAATAAGGTAAAAGAGGCTGTGCACTGGGGCTGCAGAGTTGATAGATTTCAGCACTCTGAGCAACCTCTTTCACATCACACAGTGACCCGATTCAAAGGTGATATAAAAAATATTGATTAAGGCGTTGCAGGTTTGCGGCATGCAAGGCCGTCCTTGACTCACAGAACAGACCCAGAACACCTGTAACCTTCTCTCTGCGTGCTGTAAGTCCGCAGCTACTGGCTTACACAGATTATAGACAGCCGTGGGTGTGCAGGTGAGAGAAGCTGTGGGTGAGGCAGTAGTGGAGAGGAGCGACTGGCAGGCTGCGTCGAAACCCTCAGGCACAAGTTAGACAGGCTGAACTCCATGAATCATCCACTGGGTTTCTCTCTGTCTCTCTGACCTTTCAGTCTCTTACTCTTTCAATCTCCCTCTCACTGACTCGTCCACCGTTACATTTCACCACCCCGTCTGCGGCGCTGTATTTTCCCAGATCTCTCCCTGTATGATAGCATCTCCTGACAGCTCCTCCTGTCTGCCCATGTCTAACTCTGTATCTGTGTTTGCTCGCCATGTACCCGCCTCTCCTTCCTTTATCTCTCTTTCCACGTAAATTTCTTCCCCACCTCAGCTATCATTCCTCGGCTGTAATCACTGCCCCTCCTTTCTGTGTCGTCCTTTCACCTCAACTGTCACTCCTTCTCCCCCTTTTCTATCATTTTCTCTCCCTCTCGCTGTCTTTCTAGGAGCCGGAGTGTGTAGTCCTGTGTGTGTGTGTGTGTGTGTGTGTGTGTGTGTGTCCTCCTGTGTGACAGATTGATTCTCACTCTGCTGATTTTGATGGAGAGGAGATGATGTATGCGGGCAGGGGAAGCAGGGAGGTGACAGGCAACACTCCCTCTGTGGTACACTGACAGCGTGCACATCAAACCAGTCTTAACCAGAACCACTGGGTTTGTCAGATGCACAATACTGCGGTTCTGATAAGCGATGCATTCATGACACCCTTCTCAGCACCTCCTCTCTCTACGGGGACACTTGACGGCATGTATATAGATCTACAACACCATTTCATGAGTTTAAACATGTTACATGGAAACTTTAAAACAATTAACTGTATAGCACTTTGGCGTTATTAGGTTTTGGGCCTTCACCTTACTTTACTGAAGACGAGGTGCAATATTTGTTAAGGTTTGGCCTTTCACCTGTGATTTACAGGTTAAAAAATGTCAGTTTCAAATTGGGCTAAATTACATTTTTTAGATATTTCATGTACAGTACATGTAACGTACTTATTCAATAGCAATTCAATAGCAAGAGTACTAAAATTCATCAGAATAACTCCATATAGTCACATGACATTTTTCCATTGCGGCACTTACTGACTATTAAATTGAATCATTTTCTTGAGAAAAAAAAGTCAAAAATCTGATCACAGCTTTTAAAATTTCTTGTTTTTTTTCCTTTTCTATGACAGTAACCTGAGTATCACTGGGTTGTGGAGAAAACGAGACACTTTAGGTCGACTTCTTAGGTTTTGGGAAACACTGATGGACATTTATGACCATTTTCTGACATTCTATCTACCAAACATCTATTCGATAAATTGAGAAAATAATCGATAGACTTGTCAACACTGTAAATTATCATTAGTTGCAGCATTAATACAGTCAGAACAATCGTGTAGAGGAATTCACTTCTCCCTACTTTGCGCTTTAGATGGGGTTGTTTCAGGTTTTAGAAGCTTGCATACTGTATGTCAGTGTGATGCATGTTGAAACGTAAAATTTAAAAGCAGTTGAAACAGATATATATGTCCTGACTGCAAACACACGAACCCCCCAGAAAAGATCTTAAACAAGCATCGGCACATTTCATATCAGAATATGTAATGATAGAGAGAACAGTCACCAGTAAATATCGAAAACAGACACTGCATAATAGCAAGGACACAAATGTTCAACTCCGCTGTGACACACTCTCTCTCAGCTCTTGTTTTACAAAGACAACAGACATAAAACAGGGTGTTCAGCAGGTCTGCCATGTTCTCTGCTCCTGTGCTGCAGCCGCTGGCCGTCTGGCTACACACACCCAGAGATTCAAAGTGAGCCATGAATCGAGCAGAGACAACAGGCGGACACACTCCCATACAGTGCATCACATATCAACAAACGTGCATGCTGAGGGCAGGGAGGAGAGTGTGTGTGTGTGTGTGTGTGTGTGTGGGGGGGGGGGGGGTGGGTCACGTGAGAACCGCAGGAGGCAGAGTGCTCTTAATTTCACTCCTCCATTAATTAATCCCCCTCATTTCCTTTCCTCTGTGTTCTCGCTTCCTCTGCTTGTTGCTAAACTGTTGCCAGGCTGCGGATGTGTGTGTGTGTGATGATTTGGGACGAGTGCGTTTTCACTGAGGGAGGCAGCTGCTGTCGTGGGTTTACCTGCCAAAGGAATAACACACGTTCACACACACACACACACACACACACACATACACCCCCCCCGCTGATGTGCTCTGTCAGATCTGGGGCTGCAGCTAATTTTCTTCATTAGCGAATAATCTATAAAATCAATTAATTGCAGGGATTATAAAAATGTCAGAAATGGTGGCGAATCAGCCCTTCGACAAATCCCTGTCACGAGAAACCAGAGCTCAACGTGGAGTTTGCTCATTTAATCTGACCGTTAATCAAAAAGTGTTTGATTCACATCCTGAATTAGCCACATCCCTCTGATCTGTCTGTACCTGACAGAACAACTCACCTGCTCTATTGATTTACACTTGAAACATACGATAAGTGCGACCTTGAACGAGACTTTCGTGACAGCTGAGTCCTTCAATAAAAGCATCACATTCTGATTTCGAAAGGATTCCTGAAACGCTCACAGGGAGATTTATCATCTGGGTTACAAGATGATGAAAATGGACCTTGAAATTATATTTTTAAAACTGTTATCCATTACTGCTGGGTAACATTTTACTAAAATCTTTTCAAGTCCCCGTGATAAAAGGTGGTGAGCTCAGTTAGCAGTCTAAAAACAGAACATTTTTCTCAATTAGATCACACAACAGTCGTCAAAAATGAGAACTGGGTCACAATGAAAATTATTTTGGAAATCTAGGTCTCCAGTGAAAAGGCTTAAAACCACTTGATGTAGATTAGCAGCATTTATGAGATTTTTTTTCTGTGTGTGTGTGTGTGTGTGTGTGTGTGTGTGTGTGTGCGCTGGATCTCTCTCAGTCATCAGTATTTTAATCATTCCTGTAGACAAATACTTGTGGAACCCGAACCCGGCCCAGGCTGCAGGCTGCGGTTCCTGAGCCAGCAACACTTAGTCAGAGTCTGGCAGCAGGACGCAGCAGAGCGGCGCAACGGGAGATGAGGCCAGAGTTTCCATTATGCGGGGAAGGGAGCGAGGAGTTTCTTCCTACCGCTGGCCTCCGCCGCTGGTGTTGTGTTGCCTCCGTGAGGGGAAGAGGGACCAGAAGGGAACAGGGACACGCAGCGGTGTTGTCAGAAAAAGGGAGGAAACGCGCAGAGAACAGATGAGAAAACAGCAACAGGAGTCACTTTGGTGGTAATGGGAGACCAGGCGAGCCCTTCACCATACTATCATCATCTGCTGCCACCGGTTACCTAGCAACCCCAAGCTGCTGTTTGCAGGTGGCTCCTTCTTGACAACAAGGCTTGGGTGGGGGCGGCTGCTGCTGCTGCTGCAGCTGACCGCCAACAGTTACGGCCATTTACTGTGCCACCCTGAAGAGTGCTGTGCTGAAACGTGACCCGCACCATCCCGTGGTTAACACAGGCAGCCAGGCAAACAGGAGGAGGCTGTGTGCGGGTGGAGGGGTTAGTGGGGTTACAGTATGCATATGTGGCCTGTGCATCGTGTGTAGGGCACGCTAACAAATCAACCTGTTATTCCTCATAAAGTGGACTCTACAAAACATTCAGGCCGCCGCCTTCTTGTAATAAACTGTCACTGAAAGCCGATTTTTGCCGTCTGAAATGGCAAATGTCGCTGGCAGTTGATTATATCAGCTGCAGCTAATTAACAATAATTCTCCAAATAACTTGCCCAAAGGCCAAACTCGAACTTGGCTGTTGTCTGGCTAATGTGCTCTCTGCAATTTGGCATCTGCGCTCGGCCAAAGATAATTTGTTCTAGAAAGGAAAAAAAAACCCTCTGACATCACTCTACATTTGTGAGTAAACTGTGATTTTTGCAGCTCAGCAGGACCAACAGAGTGGTGCAGAAAGTTTTCTCTGGTAAGATAGATCCTGTCGGTTTTAACTTCCCGGTTTAACTCTCATGCTTGTATCAATAATTTAAGCTTATCCACTTAATAGCAATGAGTTGGAACTTTTAGTATTTGGAGCAAAGCAGCTCCAGAGATAAAATGTGTGCGAACGTAAGTAAGCGAGACAAGCTTTGGTTAAAAATGGATTTGATAAGAAGATTTTGAACTACATCATATTCAACTAAATGCTACCCTGCTCGTGTGAAATCACGTGTGCGGTGAGTGCTCATGTCGAGGCACAAGTTGCAGAGGCAAAGTGAGATCTGCATGAAAACACGGAAACAACAGGAACGCACTTGCATGGATGTGGCAACAAATGAATAGGAACCCGCACACAACCTTGGCGGCCTGCCAGCAGCTTGACTGTGGAGTAACGGAGAAGCTTGGCATAATGCACAGATGTGCCGTTGGGTCAAACAACACTTTGTTTTCCTCGCTGGAGTTTCCTCCCTTTAATATGGCACTCTGCCAGAGCCTGTACTTCTGGTTTACTGAGGCTGAATTACTCATTTACTACTTCCCTCCCTCACACACACACACAGGACCTGCCATAAACACACACAAACCCTTCATCTGCCTGTGACAGCGCGAGGTCACTGCATGAGTTGTAGTGGCTGAAGAGAGGGGGTAAAGCGGGTGAAGTAGGGGGGGGGGGGGGGGGGGGGGGGGGTATAAGCACCCTTTGTTGGCAGCCTCCTCCCTTGCCCTTCCCTCCCTTCACTTTCCCAAAAGTAGCACACAAAGGCCACTTGTCCTGCACTGCCAGTGCCCCACCCCTGTCACCACCCGGCTGCCCGCCACACCAATCCATCCCCTGCCAAGAAAATGAGCGCACGCCTGTTTTTAAATGGTACCCTCTGTGTGCATGGGCGGGCCGGGCCCACACTCCACCACGGGACAAAAGCGGGTGTCAACAGCATCCATGGCACAACCACGCCGGACCTCCCCCCTCCTCCCCTCCCCTCTGTGTTTCCCGCTCTTTTATTCTTCGCCGTTGCCCCGAGCTACAGAACGCGCTCTGAGCCCAAGACCGCAAAGGAAGCGAGAAACATGGAGCCAAGTGCAGCAGCGCAGGACGGGCGGATCTCGAAAAAAAATGACAACATGTTGGACTTACTCACCCACCTTACCGACCACACAACACACCCACACACACACACACACACACACACACACTCTCCTTCTCCCCTCCTCATATCCACACTCCCCCCCTCCACCTCTCCTCCCATCCACCTACCTCCCTCCCACCTCCCACATGCCAGACTTTATTAGACATCCAGAAAAGAAAACAGGAAACATGCTGCTTGCCTGGAAAATGTTGTCTCCACATTCTTCGGCTTAAAAACTACGCATCGCAGCAAGAACTGGAGATGACTGAGGCGAGTGGAGACCAAAAAAAGCAAAAAATACAAAAAAAAAAGGAAGTGGAAGACCCTCTGCAATAATCCAAGGAGGGTACCCCCCCACCTCTCTTCTCCTCCTCCTCCCCCTCCTCCTCCTTCACTCCTTCAACCCCCCTCCCCCCTCCCCCGGAGTTGCTCCTCTTGGTCTGGCCCTGTTGGTGAGGGGAAGGGGTTTTTGCGGAGCGATCTCTCACTAAGCCCCCGGCTGCATCATCTTCAGTCCATGCCTTTGAGGGCTGGGAGAAAAGCACCATACACCAGTGGCGTCCTTCTGTGCACACACACACAGACACACACACACAGCGACGTGCAGGCTGGTGATCGGATGGTAGCGGGTTGGAGAAGGTGGGAGGGAGACGCTTTTGTCCTTTCTTTTTTTTTTTTTTTTAATCTCCCAGGAAGAAAAGGCTGCGGTCGGGAAGCGCGATGGCTGGAAAACTCTCTCTGCCGCTTCCTCTGCTGTCAGCTGCGCAACATCTATTCACTCTCTCTATGTCTCCCTCTCTTTAGCTCTTTTCTCCTGCCTTTGTCTTAGCTGATAATAAACCAGGAGGGGCAGAGAAAAAAGATCTTGCGGCAGGAAAAAAAAAAAAAAAATCTGTCTAAATCAAAAGTGCCAGCTCGAACATGCAGAGCTGAGCTCTCTGGGCTCGCACAATTTACTCCCCGGCTGCGTTCACTTCATAGGATCCGCACACATAACACACTCGAGCACAATCCCTCCTCCCTTTTTTCCCTCCTCCTCCTCCTCCTCCTCCTCCTTCTTCTTCTTCTCCCCTTTTTTTATGTTTTATTTCTGATCTGGACTCCACAGTGTTTTAAGAACGCCTGCCCCCTTTTTCCCCCCTCTCTCTCCCTTACACACACACACTTGCTTTCGTTTGCTCCCAGCCTCACCTCCCTCACCCTCCTGATCATTTGTTTCCTCCTCTGCTTTTCCACTTTCATCTAGACCTCAACAAACCCCCCCCAAAAAAACATTGCACACACACATACACACATACACACACACATACACACACACACACACACACACACACACACACACACACACACACACACACACAGAAAAACACACAAAAACCTCACCCCACCCCGGCATTTTGCGGGTTACCGGGAAGAGATTGGAATGGTGACATACACACTCCCCACCCTCGCTCTGAATATGTAATACACACACTGAAACACACACACACACACACTTTAAATCAGAGGAACAATGCAACATTCAAGCCACTCCAGCAATAACATTACAGCTGTAGAGTTGGCTGTTTTTTGCACCATCAGGGAAGTCATCAGAGCCGAGTGTGTTAAGTTCACAGTTTGGTCCCTGGAGGGGAAGAAGGAGGGAGGGGAGCTGAAACTGACAGATCGCTCTGCTGAATGACTGCGAGGACGAGCGGCTGAAAACACCCTGTTTAGAATAACAATGTAACCGGAGCCTCCCTGCAATTCTGCAGCGTGGCCAGAGCACGGCGACGCACATAAATACACACACACACTATACACACACACACCTCACCGGCTGCATGACAGGCGCGACCAATAGACAAAGAGCCCGGCACGGTCACACGCCAGAAGCGATTATCACTGACAGTAAAGTGGAAAGGTGGAACAGCCCGGTGTGAAGCCACTTTTCTTTTCTCTTTATGTGTGTGTGTGTGTGTGTGTGCATTATAATTGTGTGCATCCACTTTAAGTGTGTTTTTATGTGAGTGTGTGTTTAGGTGACTATCAGGGCTGTTGTTTCTCAGAGCGAGATGCCCAACGAGCAGAGACACGGCGTGTCAGCGAGCCGCCGTCTGTAGCAATGACACATCTGAGGGAGTGTGACCATCAAAGGCAGCAGCCCCCACTTCCTGCCAGCCGTCCAGACACACACACACACACACACACACACACACACACACACACACACACACACACACACACACACACACACACACACACACTCTTGATGGAGTGTGGGGATACGGCTGCCCCTCTGATCTTTCTCTCTTCAATAACATTAGAGGATGTGCAGGAGGAGGGGGGCCCCTGACTGACAGCAATATGTTAATATGGAACGTGGCAGATCACAGCTTCTCAAAAGACAGAGCCATTCTGCGAGGTTGGGGATATTCTAAAAAGAAGAAGAAGAAGATGAAGAAGGGAGGGTGTATCAAAGAACACTAGAGGTTTAGTGAATGGACGCTGATTAATGCCATCCCCACAGGTCAGAAGGTCAAATAGTATTGAGCTCCAACATAAGCAGTTAAAGATTATATCCGACATCTGCTGCTCGGGGTTAGTGGATAACACTTCAAATAAAGAGGCTTTGCAGCATAAAAAAAAATATTTTTGACATTTGTGAGTAGGGTTACATTTAAATAAATAAGAATATTTTTAATAAAATAGTTTGACCACTGAATATCACCACAGCTCCTGCATAAATCAACACATTCTCACTCTGAATGAAAGGCCATTCTGATTAAAAGTGGTCGTGTAAATGGTCATTCTGATTGAAACTTAAATCCGATTAAAGGGGGTGGTTTATTCCATTTGTCATTCCGAATTAAAGAATTTTGTGTGCTTGTATACACTCATTCCTCTTTAAGTTCGCTCCAATCTTTCTGCGCATGCTTGTTTCCTTGCCCTTGTGGCGCGATGACATATATAGCGCGCATAGCAACGGGCTGCATAACAACGGTCTGAGATAGAGCAGTTGGACTCGTTGCACTCACCGGTTTCCATTCGCCACAGCACGGTCTTCTACCTCCCTTCTCCTCCTCAACAGACGAAGCATTAGCAGAACAAGGTATGTAAGCAAAACACGCCCGAAAAAGGCACTAAGAACGGCGGCGTCAAGCATCTTGTTATCCGGAGCGAGGACTCCAGTGTTTTCTTGCGCTAAACGTAACATCCGCCCTGCCCTCTATCCAATCAGAAACCTTCCCTGCCCCAAACGCACTGAACTTTAACAGCAACCGTTCGTGTATCATGCTGACGCAACGGATTTCGACAACTTTGGAGTGAGACTGGGCTCAATAAATATTGAGTTGGTTCAACTTAATCAAGGTTTTCAAGGTCAAAGCAAATCATGTTGGTTGCACTAACCTAACTGGGTTTATCGGATTATAAAAGACTCGTGGATTGACGCATGATGCATACAAATTATTACCTTAATTTTCTAAAAGTTGAACACGTGGATTATTTTTTAGGGTGCACTCAAAAAAAAAAACAATTTAAGGGGATAGTGAATAATGCTTAAAATAAAGAAGCTTTTCAGCGGAATAACAAATTACATATGGTTCATTGACGTGTTTTCGTCAGTTGACAACTTAATTTTAAAAGTTGGTCAAACTTCAAAGAAAGCTGACACTTTATGAGTGGGATGGAATTAAAATACATATGTTAGAATATCTTAAAAAATAACTTCACCACAAAACTTAATAACGTTTTTCAAGGTCAGCGCAAATCATGTTAGTTTGACTAAACTAATCGGGTTTGTCTGATTATAAAAGACTCTCAGGATTTATTCATAGTTGGAACTACTTAAAAAAGATGCATGTAAACTGTTATCTAAATTATCTAAAGTTGAACTATATAACTACTGTATTTTTTTTTAGAGTGTAGGTATTGTTGAGGTTCAGTCCCTCCAGGGTCTTAGAGTGTTTTTCTATTATTATTACTCGACACAGAAAGGCTGCAATCAAACAGTTTTTTCATCACCTAATAATATTTGAAACCCCTTTGGTGTTATTAAACCTGAACTTAACTTACTGATGAGAAAATTATGCATTAAGTTGCAGCCAGAGTAAAAATGAGCTTGAAGAATGTCGGCGGCTGCTAAAGTTAAACACATTTCTGTGGGTTCCTTTTCAGCTAAATCTAGTCTGTTCAGTAACATCAATAAAACACATAATTAGTCTGGGTATTAGATAAGAGACAGTGCGGTTTTGTACATTCAAAAATGGTCAATCAAACGGGTGCAATGAGTGCAATTAATACTTCCATGGAAACTGTCCTTCTCACCATAGTTAGGGAGGCTTGTTTGTGGAGATTGAGGCTTAACTTTTATTTGTATTTGGCTTCTTAAAGTAGCTCTGGTCTGGATTTTTGTGCATGAAATTGCAACAACCTTTGAATTTGACAGTTCAGGGTTTCCACACCACAGCGATATCAACATTTACCACCACATATTTATTTTCTATATGGGCAAGCGTGTTTGTGGTTGGCTACCGCCAAACATAGATTCTGACTCTGTGGGAAGCACTGCAGTTTCTTGTGGAAAATCAGTGCGGTAATCTGTAAACAAAATGAAAAATCTCAGTTTCATCCCGGACAACAACACAACTACATCAACTAGAGAGGGGTGCTCATGTCTCGTCCTCCTCAGTGAGTGGAAAAACAGAGATATGAAGAGCACTAAAGGAGAGAAAACTTAAATTTTAGATGTCCTGGAAGGAAGAAATCCTGAGGAAGTCTTGTTAAAAGTTTTAAAGGAAAGGAGCACACATGTTGTAAAACCTGCAATGTCGATTTTCCCATCCAGCATGGGGGTCACACAGTGCGACGAAATGAATGAAAACCTATAATAAAAAGCTGATATTAGCTTATGGAGAGATTCATGCACTGAAGGGGCAAATTATTCTGTATTCTTTCCTGAGAATTAAAAGCAAAATGTAAAATATTTAATACAATCAATTAATCATTCATTTGCACATGGAGTTATTCACAGTACAGCTCCAGTGAAATGTGATTCCATCAGCTCCTTTAACTTGTGCACTGTAATTTCATCTTTTTTTTTGCATCGTCTTGCATTGTTGACTGCGGCTTTATAATTGTCCATGTTTCCGGATGGTTCTAGTAATTCATGGTTTCTGGTTTAACTGTCCACACATCCCGACCTCAACAAGACGGCTGCATAACAAAGCCGGTGCAGTGTACTTATTATTTTGTTATTTTCATCCTTTAAAAGTCACTCAAATGCAGGAAACCGTCCGTGCCAGGACCTCCACACCCCCTGCTTTGGTTTCAAAATCCTCGCTATTTTTGAAGTCTCAGGGTTGGGCAAGTGTGATCCCAAACCACTGGTTGAGTTCGTGTTGATTCTTGTGATCACAAGTTCACAAAAATTCCTAGAGGGACTTGCCCCCCCCCCCCGAGAATCTGCTTGTGATCTCTCCAGCAGGTGCCGCAGTTGACAATGAGAGGCTGATGAGCCCAGAAAGATTCAGGTCTCAGTGGGAAAGGTAGCTGGACAGAGCGGACGTGCAGCCACAGGCCTGGTGCAAACGAACAGCTATATGCTCCCGACTCCAGCAGTTAGACGTGCATGTCGTTACATGTTTGGAGGGGGCGAGTAAACACTAATGAGAACAGATTGGCACAGCAGGTCCCCCCCACACACAAACACACACTTCCTCTTTCAGATGTAGAGCAGCCAGACTTGGGTCTAAACCAGTACTGAAGGCTACATCTGTTCGCCCCTCAGCCTCTGTTGCCATGAAGCAAAGCCACAACCACGCCTTTGAGTATAAGCACTTGTGCCTGTAGTTATTACCACACAACCTGCCGCTGGTCTGTGAGAAATGCATTCTGGGATACCTGGCTGTCACAAAGTCCACACAAGTCACCTCCCGATGCCTCCCCGATGGAACAGGCAGAGCTAGTTCACATCCGGGCATTTGGACTGTACTTGGCTGGATGCGGACTTTGAATTGGAGCAGTACCTGAGTTGCGACTGATGACGTTTCACAAGTCCGCAAGAACACAAATACAGGCAAGAACGCAGATTGTCAAGTGTTCAGATGGGATTCTGGCCCACTCTTCTCCACAGACAGTCTTTAAATACTGAAGATTTTAGGAGGCCTGCATGTGAATCTTGAGAAAGACATTTCACTCATTTTATTGTCCTCACTTTCCAGACTCGTACCAAGTGTAGTTAACGGAAAAGGTGATGTAACACAGTGGTAAACGTGCAAAATTTTCTGGCACATATTGCAGGCATTAAATTCCAAATTTGTATTTACAAAAAAACAATAAATTAAGCAGTTTAAACATAAAGTATCTTGTTTTTTTTTACTGTATTCAATTGAATAAAGGTCGAAAAGGATTTGCAAATCACTGCATTTGTTTGTTTGTTTTTACGTTTTATGGTGTCCTAACTTTTTGGAATCAGGGTTATTTTGACCTGAAATAAAACTAGTCAATACTTAAAGCTCATTATTTATTAATTGTTTTGAGTTCTTATTTTTTCTCACCAAAAATCTGTGAATTTGTTTGTTTATTTAAAAAAAAAAGAGAAAATCTTATTTTAAAAGATAAATTCAGTGAAAATCTGATTTTAGTTTTTAAAAGTTAAGCCATTTCTTGTATGTTTTAATTTGTGGAGTTTTTTTTATTTATTTATAGGTTGCTCATTTGTATTTTCTCCTCTCTTTTATATTTTCATTTTTTCTTCATTTCCCATTACATGAAGATATTCTGAGCAGTCATTGTGTGGAAACCAACTGATCAACCTTTTCTTGGGTGCTTTGCTTGGTGTGCACGAGGGCGTAAAATCTGGGTCAAAATCTGTTTAAGCCAGGCAAGCTTCTACTAACACAATCTGGATATTTTGCTTTGTACAAGAGTAAAAATTTGTATGAAAATGATGAGTCTTAACACCACAACAGATCCAGGTATATCAGCAAAGGATCCACAGTGCTATTTGTTCTTAGAGGCACAGCCTAATAATACATTTTTCAAATCCAGAGTTCAGTCTGCACTCTGATCCCACTCCTGCTGCATGACTTCTTTAAAACCTGACCTTTAGCACAGTGAGACATCAAGAGCAACGGTCACGCTCGGGAAGACCCGACAAATGGCCCGAGCCTCCTTACAGTCTGTGTGGATTTACCGTTGAGAGAGAGCCCTCTTCTTTGACCAGCCTAATTATACTGTAAGCGCCCTTTTCCTGTAAGCACTGGAACTTGGCTGCTGAGAGGACGCTGGATGTCGAGGCCTGTTAAATCCCCCTAAAGCACTTAAAGGGATTTTAAGAAAGCGAATGGTTGAGTGAGCCAACCGGCCGCTTGGAGATGAGGCTTCAGCTGACCACATTATGACCAGAGGTTCAGGGGTCCATTTCAGATGCTGGACTTGGGTCAGCAGGAGGCTCGGCTCAGAAGCAGTTGTACCTTAGAGGATAACCCCTGCCAGCTTGTTTCGTTTGCTTGCTTTGAATGTTTTTCCATTCTTAACTCTACAACTGTTGCCACTTTTTGTAGTTTTGACTTAATATGTGCCGTCTTGTAAACTGGTGTACAGCAGTTGAAATACAAAGTGGGAAGAGTGCAAATATAAAAGTCTAAAATTAGGTCAACAGTATGGATTAGGGGCGGAGGAGAAAGTCCATACAGCATGGTGTCACAATATTCTGCGTGCTAATATTCTATCGCTACACGGACACCCAAGTATTTTAATGTTTTAAAGTTAAAACAGTCTCTATGAATGCTGCTGCTTATGGCGTCTTTGGCATAATAAGTAACACAAAAGAAAATCCATTCACCTCCGCAGTACTGTGGTGAAGGAAGAAGTTTTATTAACAGATATCACGAAATCTGTGCAATTAAACCCACAACTGTTTGCACTGCTACAAACAACAGAAATAGATGTAAGTGAGAAAATTGTAATTTTGCTGAACTAACTCTTTAATTTAAGTCTAAAGGTCTAATACGCAGGGTTTAACAGCATTTAGCAGTGAGGTTGCAGAACTGAAATGTCTACTGTGTGCCAAACGTGTAGGAGAACTACAATGGGTAACGTGAAAATGCGAACAGCCCTATCAAGAGCCAGTCTGGAGAAACAACATGGCAGACTCCGTGAACAATGACCCACTCTGTATGTAGATATAAATGGCCAAGGTAATGAAAACACCATTCTTATTTCAAGGATGTTATAAACTGATGAGAATAGTCATGAATATTAGATTCCATTTTTGTCAATATATATCCCCCTAAATCCTACACACTGGACCTTGAAAACAAATACTCTTGTTGTTACTGGTATATTGATTAAAAAGCAACAACAAAAAAAAAAAACCTGTGTTGTTAAGTTCAGTTCAATCAGACTCTGGTTTGTTTTCCCCCTCGGTGAGATTTGTTCAGGCAGATCTGACTAAAGCAACTGTACTTTGCACGCCCGCACCAAGACCCTTTAAAGGAAGTGGTTGTGGTCTGGTCATAAACAAATTCTGGAGCAGTTTGTTTGTGGTTCAAACATGATCTGACCTCGATCTGACCCGACCACAAGAGTTGATATTTGGGCAGATGGGACTGGAGTGGAGTGAACATTCTCACAAGACTTGAAGTCGTGCATTTTAATTTAACTCTTCATTATTTCCATACAAAAATAAGACAAACCAATGGGGGTAAAAGTTTACTAATTCATCCACTGATTCTGATCAGAACAAATCAATTATAGGCTTTAAAATGTCCTTAAATGATAACTGGGCAACTCCTTCTAACCCACTCCACACTTCATGCACAGTGAATGAATAATGCAACACCACCTTAGCCAAAGGTCATACTGTATTTGTTGGCACTTTGTTTAAGAGCTTAAACCTCTAAGGGGAACGAGCTGAGAGTGCATCCTGCCAAAATATCAGGAGTTCTCTCAACATAAAGACACAGTCACTGTGTACAACACAGATACAAACTGACAACAGGTTTATCTTTTGTTCTATAAAATATCTAAAAGTCCTCTGAGGTTTTGTCTGTCCTTGTCACTACATGACACCTCTCTCTGGCTTTGGGAGTAAGATGGCCGATCTTCGATGGACTGGACATTCTTGGTGTGACAAGAGGTGGAGAGACTGAGTGAGGAATAAGAAGCAGCAGCAGCAGCAGTAGTAGTAGTAGTGTAGTTTTTGGTGACGCAATTCTAATTTCCCCACGGTGAATATTTATTTAAGAGGCCCAGGTTTATCCACTGAGAGGCACCTGCCGCTGCAGCAGCAGCAGCAGCAGCCAGGGTAAATAACCCCCTAGGCATGTATGCAGACACACACACATACACACACCAGAGCCCCCACCCCCTCAGCAGCGGTCCAGATAACAACCCTGAGTCAACACTGCCACTCTGCTTTTGTTTTCTCTGCCTCCCCTCCTCTCTTCCCCACCCACGTTCCAATCCCTGCGGAACCGCGAGGACCAGGGCTGAAAAGATGTAGGGATGAGGGACAGTGAGATAGTGAGAGAGAAAAGGAGAGAAAGATGGTGAGAGAAAGAGAGTGTGTGAGAGAGAGGAGGGCTAAATTACAGCATGGGAATGCAAATGAGTGCATTTTATTTGGGGGGAGCCAAGGAGGGCAAGCAGGCTTTATTTTCCAGGCAGGAACGGCCCCCCTGTGGCCTCTGGATCAGTTGCAGCAACAGCGAAGGGAAGAAAAACGAACATTCTCACTCTGCCTTTTTACTTGGGGAGGAATAAAAAAAGAAATATAACAAATACAAAACCCACAACTCTCAGAGGCTGGTGCAGAGTCATAAAATAAAATGATATTTTGCTATGCTTTCACGCCACCGCCGCCACTGCCTCCTCCTCCTGTCCCTCCTTCACTACCTCCCTCCTGCTCCCCTCCCTGCTCTGCCCACAGCAGAGACACACTAAAGTTGCTGAAATATGGGCACAAATCACAGCCTGACCAAACACGCCGCTGCCACCTCCCCCATCTGGAAAAACAGTGCGAAAGTGAGCGTGCGCAAGAGGGAAAAGGGACGAGGACGGAGGAAGCGGGCTGAGCCAGCTGCAGGTGGTCTCCAGATGTGGTGGCTCTGGGGACAGGCCACTCTGGCGCTGTTGAGGGCGACTCAGAGCTCCCTCCTTCCCCTTTTCCTTTCCATCGCTCCTCCTCTCTCAGTGACAGGAGCCATCTGGCCTGGCAGAGAGAGTGGAGACGCAGCAGAGAGTCCCACCCTCCCAAGTGTGGCCCCTGCGTGCCATTCATCAGAGTGCACGGGTAAATAAAATGCATGCGCACACGTACACACAATACCTCCCGCCCCCCCCCCCCTCCAAAAGCTGTCACATGGCTATTAACCCATCGAAGCTGCGGCCCAGCTGTGCTCCATTACGATAAATACAGCAGGGTCGCCGGGTCCTGTCAACCAGGAGTCAGCCATCAGATACTGCGAGGTGTCCACTTACAGCCTTTTAAAGCTCACTTTGCTAAAGAGTTACAGCCATTTTCATCATCGTAACCCCCTCTACACCCTCTGGAAAGAAACTCCCGCCCACCTCCTCATCCACCTCGCTCCACCATGGCAGATGATATTTCACACTTCCTCTGGCGGAGCAGACCCCCTTCCCCAACAAACCCACTGTAACCGGAGTTTGCTTCTTTTTTTTTTTTGTCACACGATGCGACACCTGGAGCACCTGACACCTCCGAGCTACGGCGACGCTGCCCCACTTCCTGTATGTATTTCACTTAAGCTCCAGCGCAATTACCTGCAAGTCACAGGATGTTCTTAACTAAGCAATTGCAGAGCCTCAGAACCATTTCCTGGAAGACAAATCATTTGACTTGTTTTATTCTTCGGAAAATAAAATAGCTTTCCCCTCTCTCTCCAATTGTCGGTCATTACAACTCTGTTAAGAATACTTTTGGAAAAGGTTAGTCAGTTAAAGCCCCGGCTGCTTCCTGCAGGCACATTTGGTCTTTGTACGGCTTGGGAATACTCTTAAAAGGATTCCTGAGTAATTGTCTATGCTGCAGTAGAAATTGGGAATGGAGGAAAATGGACTGTAATGACTGAAAGGGTTCAGGGTAGTAGCAACATAAATGGGCAATGAGAGCGACACAGATTTAATGCTGCACTGTTCTCTCGGATACTAACGAATAAAACACTCCTATTTGCACGTACGACATACCAAACAGGGGAGGAGGGGCTCGCCCCTTGAGTAGTTTTTATTTATTTTATTTATTAATTATCTTAGCATCTGCTCTCTGGCATAAAGGAGGCTCTTTAAATGTCGGTCCTTCAGGGAAACAGCATTCAGCTTGTGTCTTGGACAAATAAAGAGGCTAATACCAGAAAAAAAAAAGGACTCTGAAATATTAAATTGTGACTGAAATGTCCTAAACATGTAGAAAAACAACAGCCTGAAGCTGCCCCTTTATCCTCGCTGCCCATTTTATATGGTCTCACATGGGAGATGTTCTAAGGGTCCCCGCTGTGTTTGCTGGCTGTGGAGCTGAATGAATGGCAACCGGTAGCATTGATTTGCAGCGCGGGCCGCAGATCAAACCACAGGACAAAAGACCAGGCAGGAGGACAATGGAGGAACACAGTGGGCCGCATGGGAAACTAATGACAACCGGTCGATCGGGACGACCACAACCGACCACAGGCGCGCTCGTTCCAGGAAGGAAAAGGCCTCACAACACGCGACAAGAAAGGTTAGCAGCTTACACAACAAGGCAGCCCACTGCGGTGGTCAGAGGAACGACTCCTTCCAGGAGAAAAATATCCGCAGGAACACAGATTACCGTTCTACCTTTTTATTTCCAATTCTTTTCATCTCCTCTCTTTCACAATCTTTTTTTCTCCATCCTCTGCGTTTCCCCATCTCTCTCCCGCCCCTCCTCGCTGGCCACAAACCTTGAAGAAAGTAAATATGTGCGCGAGGTAAAGCAATCGGTTAACCTTTGAAATACCCTGGCAATGAGATCCACCGCTCTTTACTCTTTTCAGCAGGGGAAAAAAAAAGGAAGAAGAGAAGAAAAAAAAAAACACAAGGTTGGCCACCACTTCAGAGGGGATATTCAATATCCATGAGCTTTTTCATTTCACACTGATGAATAATTCAGGGTGACCTGCCCACCACTGAGTGAGAGAGAAAGAGAAGGGGGGTGGGGGGGGGGCAAAAAAAGAAGGAGTGGGGAGGTGTGCAGAGGTAGTTGTCTGTTTTAGTGGATGCAGCTGTTGCCATTCGACACGCACAAAACCAATCTCCTCCCCAGCTGCCGCCGAGAGAGGAATAATATACGGCAGAATTGACGACAGATAATTGGGGAGATTATATCAAAGTGCTGCCATTCTTACAGCGCGAGCAGTGAGCACACATCGTTGCTATCCTGTAAACAAAACAGCCACAGGATGAGGAGACGAGTAGAATAAACATGACAGTGCGATCTCCCAAAAATAGCCGGAAGATTTTTCTCACCAATCATAACATGCCACGATGAGCGCACACACACACAAACACACTCACGCTCCGCATCCTGCCATTAGCGCTCAGCAGTGACCTTTAGGCCTGTTAAGGAGCAGGCAGGGGCCAGTTAAGTTTCAATCTAAATTCCAGTCACCTGGCCTTCAGTCACCACTGTGCTACGTGGAATATTTTTATACATAAAAAGAGACTCCTTCCTTCTGTTTGAATTCATGACTTCAGTGCATTTTTTGTGTCCATTTTAAATCTAATGTAAGATCCATTTAATAGGGCCAGGACGATATGCATATCTGCCATTTCAACACTATCACTATACTTGGTTGCCGATTCACGAACTGCACTCCCTGAAGAAATATCATATTTTTGGAAAAAATTAAATAGTTATTCCAGAGAGAAGCAGACAGAGGGGTCTACAGTCTGTGTTTGAAGGATATATCCAGGATGTCAAACTGACTCAGCAGCAACAACAGGTTAAAAAGACAAAGATAGTTAGAAGCTAAAGCCGAACTATAGGCTACAGATCACAGTGTAAAAGTGAACCACCACATCACTGCTGATCGCCACACAAGACAATGAATATAAAGGGAAACTTTGGTAACACTTAACTTGAAGGTATCTATATAAGAGTGACATGACACTGTCATAACTATGACATGACATGGTCACGAACCTGTCATGAACATTATGTACATGTCGTAAACGTTTATGACTGCTGTCATTTCGGTTTTTGTAACGACAAGTTGACATTGTTTGGGTTGTCTTGATTATGACAACTTGACATTGATTAAAGTGACATTACCAGAAGATGTCTTTGTCATAACAACTTGACATTAACAAGGAATGCACCTCTTTCTGTGTTAAGGACAACTTCACATAATTATTATTATCGTCATGACAAAGACATCTTCTGCTAATGTCACTTTAATCAATGTCAAGTTGTCATAATCAAGACAACCCAAACAATGTCAACTTGTCGTTACAAAAACCAAATGACACTTAATGACAGCAGTCATAAATGTTTATGACATGTACATAATGTTTATGACAGGTTTGTGACTGTGTCATGTCATAGTTATGACAGTGTCATGACACCCTTATGTAGATGCCCTCAAGTAAAGTGTTACCGAAACTTCTCTGATATTGAACCAGCTGTGTGGCATCGCAGTGTGTGCAGATGAACCGTGTTTGGTCTCTGAATTTTATTTCAGCAACATCATATACTGCATAGACAAGTGGTTAATAATGTAATGTTTTTATCATCATATTTTTTTTTTTTACAATTTTATTCCAGTTAAGCACTTTCTGACCTTGCTCTGTAATGAGTGATATATCACTTACACATTAGTTAACTTACTTACTTTCTAAAATGCACGTTACTTGTACAATTGACAACATTTAACTACATTGAGCTGTCCCTGCATTGTTTCCCATACACGGATATATTTGCATAGTATTAAAAATAGGTAAAATCTTATTCCATTGTCGTGCTGGATTCATTTAGCAGTCTCTGGCTCTCTTTTCAGACCACAAATGAGGCAAGAATGAGCAAGCAAGCTACCTCACAATCCTTACCCCTCTCCCCACAACTTGAATTCAGCTGGCGCAAACCCCCCGACTGGCTTCATTTTTCAGTCACGGAGGTTGCCGCTTGGTTCAAAGGGAGCCAGGTAAAAGCAAGAGAAAGACGGCTGATCTTGTGAGGAGTTCACGCTGGACTGGCTGAATTTGAGTTGCGATTCAAGCAGCTGAAGGTTCATCCTGGAACTGCCTGCCTTTGCTTTCTTGCTTCGGCTTTTTTTTTCTTGAAACGGATATGACGTCAAGTTACTCATAGAGTACCACAAAAAAGGTGGCAACTTCTTTTCACCTCCACATTTAAATTATATCAATTCAGGCATTAAAAATAATGGATTAAGAAACTGTCAAAAGAAATTGCAACACTTGAGTGAAAGGATTTTTCCCATCCCTACAATTTAATCTTAAACACGTGGAACACAAAACACACTGGTGAAATTGCACTGACAAAAACTGAAAATGTATTTAAGATTTTATAATATAAAAGGTTACATATTATGTAACCTTGTGTCAGTTCCTTTATCCAGCATTTTTATGGATCTGAAATTATTCATGAACTGTTTTGACTGTCACAAACCGATGGAAATTTGTCCCTGACATGACTCAGAAATAACTTAACTGACACACAAACACACACACACACTCTGCATTTACAGAGTTTAAAGACTTATAATTAAATTAAAACTCAAGTTCCAAATAGACCCTTTGCCACAATTAATTACCAGCAGCACAGTAGACTCAGGAGAAGACCTTCGACTTAAGGCCCACTTTCGGACCAGGGACAGGCACTTCTGACCCTGTGCAGAGGTCAGCTGCTACTACCGCGCACACACAAACACACACTCAAGCTGTCACAAGCAGAGGGAGACCAGCTGTTCCTCATTCGCTCGAAGGCTCCGTTCCCTCCACGGGTTGGCTGGCTTCGCAGAAACCATTAATCCCTCTGTGAACGCAACCGATGGTTTGGAAAGATCAACCATGAGAAAACAGCGAGGGAGGGGCGAGGGGCGGCGGGGCGAGATGGGGATGGGGCTCAAAAACACTTTTTTCTTAACTTGTTTTTTTTTTCTTCTTCTTCTTTCTTTCTGAGAAAAAACTACTGCAGTGGAAAAATAGATTTTCCTGGCCATATTTCCCCGGGGACACAAACAATACAGAGGCCGAGTGGAGATGGAGCAGCAGATAGTTCATGTAACATTTACCAGGTTCTCGGGAAACTGGAGACACATGACAGAAGGGCTGCGAGTAGATAAGCGTTTAAGAATCTGGAGGTGAACAGCAGCCTTTTATAGCACGGTCATCACAGGAGCAAACAGTGCAATAAGAAAACAATCATTGTTTTTGCTTTGCACTTGAACTTCAGGACATTACATTATAAAATAAGGAACTACTGAGAGGTTAACGTGCTGACTTCCAACTTCATTTGAAGATCTTATAAGTGTACAACTCATAGCCCTTTTCATGTACAGTCCCCTAAATTTTAGGACAAGAAAGAAGAATCGGGATCTTAAACATGCAGACCAGGCAAGTTTTGGGGTTAACAATGGAATGTGCCTGACAGATCAAGACAACCACATGATCTCATTCAAGTGATGACTGGTTTTACTTGCCGCAGATCACGCTGAAGCCAAAAAGCCCCCAAAACAAGTGTCTGCTGCAATCTGTGGCTGAAACATTTCAGAAAGTCACTGGTGGAAAAATTGAGAACAAATATTAATTGTGGTTGAGTTTAGTCAAGCTTTTGTGCCCTAAAATAAAAGAAGCAATCAGGGTTGCAATTGGTTAGTATGAGATTTTCAGGGTACGATAACCATCTCTCAATATTGCAGATTCACGGTTTCATGGTATTACAGAATATATATTATTATCAGTCAGAGCGATCCTTAAAGGAATGAAAATAGACGTTATATTGTTGGTTGAACAAACATTTTACTGCTATAATTGAAACTTAAAACCAGACTAGATAAGCAAATGTACAAAGTATAATGACCGTTAACTTTTATATCACTATACTGTTTATCTGTGGTGAGAAAAAAAAAGTTAAAGCTAAAAGACAGCACTTTGACTTCATAGTCATTGTTTCATTTCTAGTTCAATGTGCTGGAGACATAGCCAAGATGACTAAATGCATCACTGTTAGGGCCTGTCCCAATACCCACTATTCCCCTATAAATACCCACTTGATTGTGCGCGTTCACGTTTAGGCTAGTGGTGTCCCAAAACAGAATTGAGCCAGTGGAAGTGGTTTCCAACTCTTAAAACCCGCCCTAGATTCCAAGGGAGCCCCGACCCACACTTACAACGAAGTGAAAGATGAAATTTCCCAGAACACCTTGCGAAGTCAGCAACTTTGACAAAGTTTTGGAAAACAATTTGTTACTGTACGTTCGGAATGTAGGCTACACAAACAACCGGTGGTTTGACTAACGTAAACTCATCAGCAACTTGGTTGAACGCAGCTTCAAAATATTTAAACAAATCGACTTACCCGAACAAAATCAATCAGAGCTAGGAGACGAGCTACGCCTCCTGTTTTCAGCATTTCTTCTCCGTTGATTCATCAGATGGAGAAGAATAAATTACTACGCGTGACGTATGCCTGCGCGTCGACCACGCCGATATGCGTGAAGTGGTGCCCATTTCTTAGGGAGAGATCTCTACCCTAATATTTCTCACTTCCCTGATCAAGGGTTATCTCGCAAACGAGGGCACTCAATACCAAGTGGAAGATTTAAGGGGTAGAAATGGGACAGGCCCTTACTCTTAAAAGGTATACTTCACTCCCAAAAGACCGTTTGTATATCAGTTACTCAACCTATGTTACACTGAATTTGTGAAGGAAAGTTTTGAGGAATTGAAGTCACATTGATCTGGATTTAAAAAACAGCAAAATTGTATCAAAACATCTGTTTACGAAGTTTCACACAACTCATGCAGTATAATCTACGTAAGTGTCATTTATCCAGTCGTATGCTCAGAACTTCTGCGTCTGTCCCCGTCTGTTTTAAAAGTACTGAGCATGAGACTTGGATTACACTGCACGAGTTGTAGTATGTTTTTATATTGTTTTGCTGCTGTTAAACACAAACCCTTATGACTTAAGTTCATTGAGAATTTAAGAGTTTTTGGATTCCTCGTTCACCACAAGCATGCAGGAAAAACAAAACTTGCTTCACCTATTCACTGAACATAGGGTGAGTAGGTGATATATTAACAGTCATTTGAATGTTGAAGTATTCCTTTAACTGTCATCTATATGTTTAAACAGGCACAGTTTGTATAGAAGCAGTGCACATGCACACACGTGGTTTTATCTGATATTAATACAAGAGCAGGGTAAGACTGATTATGATACAGCTACGTCCCCTGTAATAACCCCTGACCGATGCCATGTGAGCTGAAACCTCTTGTCTGTCTCCACTCATTCATATCAGAGGGATTAGTGAGGATGACACAGACTCCCACTGACATGTGATGACTGTATAGTAGCATCCACACACAGAAACACACATCCATAGCACTCATACACACAAACACAGATGGCCAGTGGGATTTCCCCCACTCTAATTCTCTGCCTATTCCTAGACAGGTAGCGTAAGCCATACCGCAACAATAACAACAGGTAAGGAAGGGGTCAATGAACGGTGCAGTCATGATGTATTAGGGCAGTGGTACATTTTTGTTGTGTTGCCTCTGTAGTGCAGAACATTGGCACTGTGATAAACAATGACTGTTAGATTAAAGTTCACCCTTTCATCTTTTTTTTATCAGGCTGATTCCATCCACATTAGATGAAGAACTTACGACGATACGATTACAATTAAAAGCCACTCTCCAGCTGATGAGTTCCTCTTTTTTAGCTAATGTTCCTTCTAAACAGATAATGGAGGTGAGGTCAATAGTCGCATGTAATACATTACCATGGTAACCAGACTGCCGTTTTACCGTACATGTCAAAGCGCTAGCATGGATCAGGGTTTCCCACACATTCATTTATATGTGGCGGCCCACCACGAGAACAGCATTTGCCACCACATTAATTTTCTATTTTTTTGAGTCGTACCGTTTATTAGGAGCGTTGTTAAAAAAACAATAAAAACTCTTCGGATTTTCAGGGCTCCACACTCACGAAGCACAGAACGTAGTCTGGGCACAGACGGAGCAGCAGAACGCCAGATGCAGTAAAAGCAAAACATTAATTCATACAGAAATAGAAGCACTTTCATTTAGTGATGTCCATCATTTTTCCAACCCACTTTACATGAAATGGGCTATGTTTCCATGGAAACTGGGCACCCTGCGGCCCAGCGCTAGGTCTAACTGTTTGCTATTGCTTGCCTCTGCAGCAGCTGCTCCTCTAATCTAATCCATCGATCTGATCTGAGTGGCTATGATTGATCCGACCACATACTGATCGCCTGATTAATTCTCCACCCTGCAACAAAAAAAAAAAACATTCATTCGTTCATGAACCACAAACACAAGGGATACAGAACGATCACAAGCCGACAAACGCACACAAAATACCACAGCTGCTCCATGATCAGTCCACATCTGTTGTGTCTTTAATCTGACTTCATTGTTCACAACGATGACTATTGGTTTGACGCTCAGACGCTAAGGCACTAAGGGGCATGACAATGCACCTGCGCAAGCTCGACCTTCGGCCCCAGCTGTAGTCATAAGTCATCTTCCTGTTCTAGCAACAATCTTCTTTTTTAACTTTAAGCAAAAATTAGGTCACTTGTCAAAAAATATTTGGCAAACATTTTGGCTAATCAACACCGTCAGGAAAAATGTGAAATATAAAAATGCATTTTGCTTGTTTCTGGGTTTTTCCCCCTCATTCTGGTCTTCTGCAAGAAATATCAGTTGGACTGAGGTCAGGTGACTGACTGAAAAAAAAAACCTCTTGGTTGTCTTGTCTGTGTGCTAATGATCATTGTTCTGCCTGCTCCACTGATCTAAAATTAGGGGAACATGTATGAGAAGGATTCTGAGTCAACAAACTGTTAAACTTCAAAGCCAATGTGCTTAAGTAGACACATCACATCACTGTCACAACACGCTCAGAGTGCACTATAGATGCACAGTAAATAGTGCTGGTCAAAGGAAGAAAGAGACAGATAGAGGAAACTTAAGGTCCTGTCCCAATGTCCTGCTGTCACATCCAGCCGGCCTCAGATGGAGACAAACACTTCCTGCTGCTGAGAGAGGGACATCTGTGCTCTGTGTGTATGTGTGGCAGGAAAGTGAGAAGCAGCAGCGCTGTGTTTCGTCCAAAAACGCACACACATGTCCATATATCACAAGACATTTGAGGCAACATAAGCGTTAAATCAAAGCGGCCTCATACCATCAAAAAGCAGAACGGCTGCACAGGCATACACACACTACCATGTGTCCTGAACACACACACACATAACACAGGTGTGCCCAGAAACAAAGTGTAAGGCCACACTGACACACAGGGGATGTTTCTTTCCGACCAGCGAGTGGAAAACAGGCAGAGAGTGCACGCTGAAATCAATGTCAGACACCTGAACAAAGCAGTTTAGCCAAGGACAGCTGAGAGCACATTAGGCATGCATCCTCGTGGATGTCCTTCCAAATACAGGCAGGGAAATTAAAATCCCATTCAGGCACCCATGGGAGCTATGAACTGGAAGGTTACATAACTGTCAGACGCACCAGTGATGGCTTCCTGTCAAAAACTAAAAAGAAAAGGGGGTTGGGGGGGGGTCTGCCATGTTTTGACTAACAACCCAGGAAAGAGCGGATACAACCTGGGCTCAGTGGCACCAAGACAACAGACTTATACAGGTGAACACGTCAACTGACACATCCCATATGGCTCCAAGGGACTGCTGCCAAGTTAAACTCTCTCTCCTTCCTGTGAGCTACAAGCCTCGCCCCCAAACACACCTCCGCCTCCTAATTCTCCAGCCCAGAAAAGCACAGCTGAAGATGTTCTGCGGATTATCTCCACAAGGAAACCACGTGCGGGCATTTGCGAGCAACATGCAAGCGTCCACCTTAGTTAATCTACTGAGCACGCACACAATGCAGGCTACAGGCCAATCACGTCTCTAACTAGCTGGGGTGGCTACTCTCCTTCACGTGACATCAAAGTTAGGTTTACCCACCTGTGCTGCTCTGTGGGATGCTACTGACAGACAACTCCATGGCCAATGCGAGTGCTGCAAGGCGCTCTCCCTACTTTGGGTGGAAGGGAACTGTTGCAGCTAAGCTCGACTCGGCCGTTTAATGCCATTATTAACACTACTTATGGCTTTAGCCAACCAAGACAGCGCCCAGCGGAGAGGAGTACACAGGCAGGGCCCTCCCACCTGCACCTTTTACATAAATATTTTAAGGAGCTGCTGATTTCGCTGCAGCTCACATCTTTGCTTTGAAAACTCAGCTTTGAGAATAAATAAGAATTCAACAATATGGAAATGTGGATGCCTCAGCGGCTATGTGTAAATTTACACTTTGATGTAAGATGATAAAGAGAGGACTGGTTTGTATTGGAAGAACAACCAATTTATTCAGTAGGTGCAAACGGAATAATGTGTCAACTTTTCATCAATATGCATGTTTGAACATAAAACATCATGCATGTAATAAGAGAGGCTCTTCACTGGTGTGCTAAAGCCTTTGCACAGAAATGAGAAGCAGTCTCTTGATGTGCACTGTTCAGAGACAGAGAGATGGGGGGGAGGGAGTAGAGAGAAATGTTTTCATTAAGTGCCCTGCAACATCTTATTATTTTCACTCAATTTTCTCCTGCTCCAAACTGCACATGGCTGCTAAAAAAAACACAAGAAAACAAGAGTAACAAGTGCACGAAATAAATGTGCAACACTGCATGCAGGGCCTCACTTTTCCCCTTTCCTTAAATGTGAAGATTATCTATCTCTGATTACCACCGAAACCTAGGTTGCCTAGCAACACACAATTAAGAAGTATGCTTTCCGATCGGCGGCAAGGGCTGGCCATTATCAGATGGAAGTTACTGAAGCAACAAATGTCAGCTACATGTAAATGAGTTTGTTGTGCAAAAAGTGTGTTGGTTAGTGGAAGGGGGGGGGCACTGTGACCTTGGAAAGGAGTGCGTACGGGACTTCCCACTCCCACCAGCATACAACTCCTTCCCCCTCTTCTAAATCTCGCACCTTGCCTCTCATTTCCTTGACAGCACATGACGGGAAGCCACTTCACAGAAGTCATTACTCTATAACAAGTGCAGCAGCCCACAGACCCATTAGAGATGCTGGCAAGATACAGGGTTACGTGGCACAAAGGCAAGGTTAACAGATTTAATTCTTCCCAAAGCTCATCAGCTCTCATCAGCAGGGGAAATACATCAACTTGTTACAGGCAGAATTCAAGGCCTTGATGTGTAAAAATAAGCCAAGACGATGCCTTGCTGGAGAATTTACTCTCACGGTAAACTGAGCATGAAAAGCTGCCGCGCTACTTGTATTAACCTTGCATGAGACAAACAAGTTCCACAAAAGAATCAACATAATTATGTGTTCTGGGAGGCCACTGAAAATGAACAATTAACATATTCACAGGAATATGCGCTTAAAAAGAAAAACACCTTTGTAGAAAACAGACTAAAAGAGGAGTGCGGTCTTGCCATATTGTGAGCAACAGCATGGTTACAACACCTTCAAAAGCAGAACATTTCTTTCATTACTGTCACTCTGAAAATATGGAAATCGATTCTGAAGAATTGGTGAAAACAGCACAGAGCAGAGGGATTTTACTTGCATGTGACTTTTTCAGTTTGAGCGGGAGGAGAGCAAATTTTCTTTCCATGTACCTACTGTCTGCGGAGAGAGCAATTAAGTGCTTAACATAGAGATAAAAAACAACTGGCCAGCTCACTCAGTGTCAAAGTAGATGTCCACTGCAGGGAGGCAGTCCAAAAATGCATCCGAGGCACTCTGACTGTAGTTAAAATCCTTTATTAATACATGAATATGGTCTGGCCACTTGTCTTTTATCTTTATGTGACTATTTGCCATTTGCAGTGCAAGCTATGTAACGTTAAACTTGCGTATCACAGCTAATCTCTACAGTCCGTGCAGCACAGAAAGTCAGGCTCACCCTAACCTACACCCACATTTTACTTGGGAGTTCATTACAGACCTTATTCTTACATTTGTTTTTTTAAATTGTTTTTGCACCACTCAATTATAATTTAATGTGTGTTCTCAAATATAGAAAATACTTAAAATGTCCATCCCTAATAGCAAACAAACAAATACATAAACTTTAAGTGGCACTATAATGCAAGCAGAGTTTCAAACAGACAACAGGGAGCCTATAAAAACAGCTACCTATTATAGTCCACACAACCATACATCCAATTAGTGTAATTGGATTTGAGGCAGATAAGCCCCTGATTAGGTGAGAGTACAGTGTAAAATAGAATGACAGCAACTCTGCATCCAGGAAATAAACTTTTACAAGCTGGACGTTTATGTGTTTGACACTTACTCACTCTGTCTTGTAAAGCAGGATGTGTAGGAGTATATTGAGAGAACAGCTAATAAACTCCATCCTCTATTTAAAAATGTGCTTTTTAAATTGTTTGATGAGCGCTCACCAATGTCTATCCCAAAATTTGTGGACAAAGCATGTACAAGAAAGCTTGGAAAAGCAAGGTGGAGCTACGAAGCACAAGCAGACTGTTGCTTCAAAAATGATTTGGACCAATAAACTGAGTGAAGGAAAACGACAGTAAAAAAAAATGTTGACCTCAATAACTGGAGTGCTGCTCGTAAGAAATGTTTCAACTTGGTGATGAGACAGGATCCCCTTCGGCAAATGACACAACCCTGTTGCAATACATGTATAAATAGTTGCGTAATTTAAAAAAAAAAAAAAAGACCTCTCAGAGCAAAGCTGCTTAACTTGTCAGATGCATCTTACATGCTACGCCTTCATTCAAAAAGACTGTCAGTCTAAATTTTTGGTGTTTGCCAAAAAAATCTATTTATCATAGACAGAATTAAATCTCACTGCGCATCTAAGCTATGACAGGAAATTATTACCAAAAGCTACAGGCAAAATATAAACCAGCAGCAACAACAACAGAAGGGATTGGGTTTGAAGAAGCTACAGAAAAGGTGAGGTTTGACATTACTTGTGTCAGGTGTGGTGGCCATGGTTGAGACTATGACAGGTGGACCGGTGCGACGTCCTACCATCTTCGTGTTGTTAAGGTTTTGCACTTGGAGAGTAGAGGAAGAAGTTACAGGAACAATGGTACTCTCAGGGGCGGCATTGATCCCTTTTCGGAGAAGCTGGGGGCTGTGAAGGGGGCTCGACGCTGCTACTGGTGACGGTGGGGGAAGGTTGGGGGCTCTCTTCATCAGCTCCATGGGGGAGTAAGAGCCAGAGAAGGTTTTTGGCGCCGCTCCAGGGGTGCCCGGAGCTGGTGGAGGCTGTTGTCCAAGAGCAGACATGGCGAGACCAGTGTGGGCGTTGTACATGTTGAAGGGTCTTGCTTGAGTCACAGCACTGCTATATCCTCCAGGGCTGACTGGGAAAGCTCCAGCTGCCATGGGCCGTGCTCCTGGGTAGGTGGTGGTCTCCAGGAGGTGTTGGGAGGGTGCGCTGCTTGGTCTTCTACCAAGAAATTCTCCCATCCTCGGGGATACGGTCTGGATGGTGGTGGGAGGTTGCTGCATCAGGTTGGGGTCCATGGTCAAACCCTGGGGCTGCATGTAGAGGTCATTGCGATGGCTGAAGCTGTTGGATCGGGCACGCGTTGCCGCCCCGCTTGCCTTGCAACCAAGCATCACACGGGAGAG
Source organism: Epinephelus awoara (assembly GCA_035609425.1). Classification (NCBI taxonomy): domain Eukaryota; kingdom Metazoa; phylum Chordata; class Actinopteri; order Perciformes; family Serranidae; genus Epinephelus; species Epinephelus awoara. Next base: position 25,383,908 of record CM069313.1, read on the forward strand.
AACACGGGCCTGTGCCAAGTTTGGCGCAACAGAGCGGACATCATGGTCCTCCATCATCCCCAGCGTAGCAGTGGAATCAAAGCCATGTTGCAGTAGGAGAGTGATAGTACTCTCAGCCAAACCTTCAGACCGCAGGTAAGCCAGAAAGTTAGGATCCACCATCTTCTTGGGGTCTGCAGCGCTGGGATGTTGAGAAGGCAGGCTGGAGGTCATTCCAGGTGTGGTGGCCACCATGACTGAGCTGGGGTCATAGTTTGGGTCATAAGGCAGCCTCTGGGAGGCTACAGCTCCATAACCCCGGGGGAGAGCTCCGTCCATTCCCTGAGAAGCTGGGTCCACCACTGAACTGGTGGCAGCTGGGTGGCGGGGGTCCAGGGACAAGCTGTTGATATTGTTATAAGCCTGGTGTGCAGAGAGAGACGGCGGCTCAGCAGCGTAAACAGGAAGAGGGGGCTGGATCCCGTAGACCGCAGGAGAGGGAGAGCTGCCACCAATACGGTGGACGTCTGGGATCATCTTAGATCCTAGAGTTTCCCTGTACAAACGGCTCAGCTCGTGAACGGGAGGGGGAGGAGGTGGCGGAGGAGGCGGGGGAGGAGGTGGAGGGGGAGGAGGCACAGGGGTAGGTGTTGAAGCAGAAGGCAGCACGGAAGGTGTGGCCCTCGTCTGTCCTTGATCCCAGGTGGGCCTCACCCCCCCAGCACTGGGCCCATAATGCGAGGCTGATCTGGTGAGCAGGTGCTGGTTATCCCTATAAAACCCAGACTCTTCAGGTAGCTGACCACATAGCGTAGCGTCAGCCAGGTAGTAATCCTGAGGTGGTGCAGAGGCACGGCCCGCCATCACTTGCCTGAGGTAGAGGCTGTTGCTTAGATCAGGCACAGAGATCTTCCTCAGCAGCTGCTGCCCATGCCGGTCCTGGATCTGCCTGTCCTGGGACATCTGGAAGTCTGGATCCAGTTTCTTGCCGAGATCTGGGTGATGGTGAAACCCCACTGCACCGTCTTCCCCAACCACAGAATTCCTACGCCCTGCAATGGTGCCGCAGTAGTGACAGCGACTTGCCGCCCTGTCGCTCTGACCTTCAGTCCATTCAGGACCAAGCTGGCCCAGAGAGCCACCAAAATGCGACTGCTCACTTGAGTTAGGCATCAGTGAAGACAATAAAGCGGACAGCTATAAAAGCAGAAAATAGAGCCGGGTATTGTGTGTCAATTCTCCAGTTACACTCACCCCCAATCAAAAGGGAGGAGCGGAGAGGAGAAAAGGTGAAGCATGAGGTACCTTTTTACCTGATCTGCAGCTGTAGGCCCCCCCCTCCCCTCACTCTTAAGTCTGTAGCTATCATGTAGCTCCCTGCTGGCAGCCTATCTAAATAATTCAGCCCTGGAAACATTAGAAATCCACGAGGAGAGAGGCACAACATGACAAACACATAGAAAGAGAATGCATGCAGACAGATATAAAAACACACACCTTTAGGGCGAGGCTCTACTCCATTCTACAGCAGGGACCATGCTTGTGCTGGGCGTCACGCTTACATTCCAAACTAAGACAGAGGGTAAAGAAATTGGGGTAAAAACACATGCCGGACAATGCCAACGGAATGGAGGAGGGGACGAGACGCGCTAATCCAATGGGGTTGATGCACGCCATTGGCAGGGACAGTCCTCTCGTCCACAGCGTTTGCCACGAGGGGATTAGCGTCAAACTAAAACCTGCTTAAATCCACTGCCCCCTCTGACATCACTTGAACCAGATAGTGTACACAGCCAGCACGCCGCTGAGGCCCCTGGATGTGTTCATGGAGTGTAAAGCTACAGTGTTTACGGTGCTTAGTGGTTACTGCTAACCCCTTCGTTGGCAGCCGGCATCCCCCCGGGCGTGAATGGATCTTCCCAGAGGGACTGGGAGGCTGGGGACAGACATGCTTGCTGTAGTGTGTCCCTAGAGAGAAGAGGGGGGAGGGGGGGCGGTTGCAAAGGCTGGACACACAAGTAGCACTGAGGGTCAGATATAATCCGATGGCTACTAGAAGGAGGCCAAGAGATGCTCCACTCTGGCCGTGGAGAATGCACAGCCTCCTCTACTGGGCAACTACAGATTCACATACATGAATACACACATACAAATACCCATACAGGCAGCGAAGAGGAAAACAGATGTAACCATGCAGTGCCTTTGTTATGGGTCATGTTATATCACAGCAATGTTCATGTTCATTTCAGGTCCCTATTTTAATTTTCTTTCCCCGATAGAAAGGAAAGGAAAACGCCTTTTGTGTCACACTTACAACCATGCACATATATATAGAGTATAGCAATTAAAGAGGTGAATGAAGAGGAGTCTTCATTTATGCGAGTGATTTCATGGGAATATGGATCTTTCAGGTCAGTTTGGGGGGTGCCCATGGTTTGCATGTTCCACATTTCATCGTAAGTGTGTCATTCAGTGTGGCACTCGCTGTGTAACATTTAGGGGGATGTTGTGGCATCTAGTGGTGAGGATTGCAGATTGCCACCAACTGAATCTTCTCCTGGTTACAAATTTCTTCAGTGCTCATTGTTCACGAGGTTTTGACCGGGAGCTGAATCGTCTGCAGAGGTCTCTTCCTGTCCCAAACAAAAGGACCAGGGGATTAAAACCCATGACATCACGGAATACAGCAGTTTTGCGTGACAAAATCTCTGTTTCTCTGACGCTGCTCGAATCTTTGGAGACAGGCTGCGTGCCCAGCACCTAAAAATGTGTGCTCACCTCATTTCTGATCCAAATGTTGAGGAGGTTTTTAGAGCCAAATTATACACAGAAGTCTCCTCTCCAAAACAAACTGACCTCATTTATAAAACAATGCGTAGAAACTTACAAATGTACGTATGGACAAAAGCCAAAAATGGCGTGCGTCAACAAACATTTGAGTTTCTATAATCAGGCTTCCACCTCACCATCTGCATCGCTAATTTCCTGTCTCCAAAATGTCCGTAAGCATGGGTCAAAGTTCCTCCCATCAAGTGTGTTTTTAATAGATTACAACTTTTGCGTGGGAGGTGGCGTACGCCTCCTCCAGGCCTCATTTTGTATGTATGCAATGTCTATAAATGAGACCCCTGGTGATTTAAAGTTAAAAAAACACACACATAATAGAGCAGTTTCACATTTAAAAATCAACATAAAGGGGCTGCTAACTATGGTGGCTGATGCAAAATGCATACGACTCTATCTAGAGCCAGTGTTTGGTTTGACCATTCTGGGCTACTGTAGAAACATGGCAGTGCAATGCTCCCAATGTTGATATAAACTGCTAATTCTAAGGTAACAAAAACACAACACTTCTTATTTTTTTGTGATTATAAACTAAAGAAAACATGCTTATTTTATTATACTCGATTCTGCCAATATATCCTCCTAAATCCTACACACTGGACCTTTAAATGGTCTTGACTACAGCACTGGAAAAAGAAATTCCCAAGCAGAATTTAAGCAACTTATCTTTTAAGATCTGCATGATTCAGGGGTTGCAAAGAAAAATATTTAAATCATTAAATGCATCATGTAACATATGTCACAATAAGGTCACGCAGTGCTCACCTGAGACAATTTTGATTCACAAAACGAATTGGCATGAACTGCGCCTTCACCAGTCGAGTCTGATTTCCCCCCTCACGGGGCCCGCACTTTGCTACGACATGCACCAGATGTACAACAGAGCAGATGTGGCTTATCTGAGATGTTGCCATCTGAGAGATAACTGCCGGTGTTTACTTGCCGTGACAAAAGCAATGTAAACAAAAAAAACAGCGGCAGGAGGAGAAGAAAAGGGGAGCTTTGATAAGTGTCTGATGGGAAAAAAGCTGATAAGACGGGAGGCTGCCAGCTTTGACTTCACCTCTACGACAGACAGTGTGGGATAGGACAGGGCAGGAGGGGAGGGGGTATGATTGGACTGCACTGGACTGTGACACTAGATGGCTACCAGCCTGTTTCTATTCTGTGCTTTATTTCGGTTTTGGAACAGGGAGCAGAGGAGTTTCTGCAGCAAGTCGCCATGGACATCATCTGCATGCTCCTGAAGCTGAGACACAGAGACAGCGTGACTAAGATGGGCTAAATTTATTACAGTTAGGGAGTGACAAGAGACTGCTACAGTCCTGCGTCTCTTTATGTTGTCCCACTACCTGTCAAGTCACAGAGGAAGCCGCCAAAACAAGCTTGTTTTCATTTTAGAGCTTAAGTGATGCAATCATGATATAATATTAAAGAAACAGATTGTTTCATTATGGAACATCCGAATTAGAGAACATTAAGTAGGTCAAAACAAAAATAAATCAGAACAGTTTCATTTTCCCTACGGCCCTTTGATGCACATCTGAAGGATGGTTTCTTTCATTAGAGGTAAAGCATACCTAGCAATTTCCTTGCAGTGATTTCTCAGTGCTGTCCTCCCAGGTCTGAGTCTCCCTGCGCTTTTTTGTCAGCTGTAAAACACACCATTAATCACTGTGTTGTATCTCTCCACGGCGATCGCCGACAATAACTTCTTTTAATAAGCCCCTTCCAGGGCCGTGTGTCACTCAGATCCCCGCTTCCTGACAAAATATTAATAACAATAATAAACATCTCAAGTACGGTCAGGCCGGTGTTGCTAAAACCGAAACCAGGATATGGCACATCATATCTCCTGCCATGCAAATTGCTGCATTTCCCACTATTCATAAGCAAGAGAAGCTGGGCTACCTTATTCATCTTGTCTGCATTCTCTGATATGCCTCTCATGAGAGCTGCTCCATAATTAAGTGAGCATGCTATATTACACTCATCAAGCAACAGGGACCCTGTACTTGCTAGCATGAATAATACAATAGAAGAAAAGAAACCCCAAAGTTACACAGTGGATATTTGGTGGACGGCATCAGAATTGATGCCAGCACCCGGTTTGCTAGCTCACAGCCAATCGGACGGCTCTGTGAAAGACCTCTAGGTACAATGTGTTGAACAGACGTCCAGCAACAGTCATGCCTTTGGAGCAATCTGGCCATCTTTCTAGGGCACAGGACGCTAACGGCGGGACTTGGCAGGCAGCAGAGGCACAGATAGCCGCAGAATGATTTAGATAGCTGCGACTCTACAACTGCTGATCCATTAAACTTTCATAGGGACTTCATAAATTAAAACCATGACTGGAAGAACTTGAAAATTCTACTCAATTACTGTGATTGTACAGTATATTAAAGTTTTAACGAGCCCCTGGGCCTTTTCTCGCTCTAACACAAGTACTGGGAGGAAGGAGGGGCGATGAGGAAAGAAAAACACATGGTACCAATTCTGGTCCGATGGCTTTCGGAGGGTTCACATCTGCTGTGTTAGCAAGACGCTGTCCTCCGCCTCTTTACCACCTCGCCTCTCTGCAGTGTATGACACAGCATGTTACACATTCGCATGGGTGGGAGGAACGCGGGGCAGAGCGAGAGCCGCTACTGCAAACCTTTTATCGGCAAGGCGAGACCTCTGGTAGACTTGGTGAGGCGACTGATTAGAGTTTTGTCTTCCATTTTAGCGGGCTGGTTTGTTCCCTCTTTGCCTCGTGCGCAGCCCCGCGCTCCGCCTGCCTATCATTATCAAGCCAGTGGCCCATACTGCATCACAGATGGGGCAGACAGAAGGGAGAGACGACAGCCCGCTTGCTTTTTGGAGAGACGAGGAGTGTGCAGCTGAGTGAGAGAAGAGGGAGGGAAGGAGAGTGAGAGAGGGAAGAAAGGAGAGAACGGAAAATGTAATTTGCCTCCACGTCACTGATGAAAAAAGATAGGGAGGCTAGTTAAACGAAAGAACATTTTTACAATATGTTCGGCAAAGCTGTGGTTGTAAGCAGAGATGGAGGGGAGGGGACGAACATACTGAACGCTAAAAATCTAATACGGCATTTATGGACATGTCCTGTGGTGATCATGCATGTTTTATAAAAAGGTCAGTATGTCCTCTCACACTTTTTTATTTAACAAAACCTGAAGACCAATGTAGTGGCTCTTTTTCCATCTAAAAAAAAATAACACCAACCACTCATTCGTCAGTATTTAAAGGGACAGTTCACCCCAAAATCAAAAATACATATTCTTCCTCTTATCTGTAGTGCTATTAATCTGCTTGGTGTGAGATGCTGAGTACTGGAGATATCGGCCTTCTCTCCAATATAAGGAAACAAGATGGCACTCAGCTTGTGGTGCCAAAAAAAATACTTTTAAAAGCCTCAACAGCGATGTCTCTTTCCAGAAATCATGACCCAGTTACTGAAGAAAACCACAGACCTTGTTGTGAACAGTTTCATCTAAGAATTATTTTCCTTCTACCGAACTACACCTGTCAACCGTTCAACTGCGCAGATGGAATCGAGCGTCCGCTTAGATGAGACGCCCATGCTTGTGACAACACGAGATGTAGACATTAATGGTGTCCTGCACGGCTGAGCTGTAACGTTAGCTAGCTCGTTGGTGATAAGCGATGCACGCTTCCATCTGTGCAGCAATACCTCCAACTCTCCAACTCTCTGCAACTCACACCAAAACAATCCAGATCAATAACTAACGCTGCATGTATGAGGAAGAATATGCATTTTTTAATTTTGGTGTGAACTGTCCCTTTAATATTGTCATAACCCAACAAGCTGCACAAGATCCCAATAAAACACCTACGTAAAATACAGTCCAAAACTAACAACGCTGTCTGATTTCTTGATAATAATACTAAATGTGAATGAAAGTCCAGTGTCAGAATTCCACACGACGGATGCATCACAGTCGGTACTCAAAACGATTTGAGGGCTGACACCCGGCATTTTATTTTCACACCACTCACTACAACATACAAAAACAAACACACCCTACTCAAAGCTCAGACAGATAACTACGCTTAACAGATTGTAACTATGGGCGAATGCTTGTGCAGCGACCAGCAGCAAGTATCACATCTGACTGTGTTCATCTTTTGTTCGTCCGTGTTCTTTCTTTTTTATGTGTTTTTTGTTGCTGTGCAACAAATTGCCCTCCAGAGACAAAAAAAAAGACTGTCTCTCTTAATCAAACCCTTAATCAAATAATAACCTGTTAAATAACAAGTCATGGGGTGGTGTGCAAATTTTTTGTGTCACGATTATCCGGGACAATATCAACTCACTTGACAAAATTTTCCCGATAATCGTCAAAATATGCTTTAAACTCTCAAAATGGCACTGAAACATCGTGAGATCACTTTACCTTACAGTTTTGTAGAAGCAAATATTTCTATATGACACACTGGGAAAGCTATGCGTCAGTGATGCAGTGCACAGTTAACTCTCACATAATATTAAATTAGAGATCACATATATTTTTCTCTTGCCTGATTAAACAACTGCATTAGGGATTCACATTTCCCCAAACACTGAGCTTACTTGCCCAGGGCAAGGGTTAATTTGGAGGCCTGACTCTTTGCTTGCTTCTGGACACAGTATTCATGAATATTCTGATATTGGAAACTCACCACACTCAACTTATCATGAGTGTTTTAATTGCAATCCACAATAAAACTGTGCATTGTCCCAGCCCTATAAATAACCGCAAAGTATGAAGCCATCACACATCATGTGCTGAAGAGCATAATGTTGATTATTGTGTTTCAATCCAACATTAATAGGTGTATATACTGGTTATAGGCAAGGAAATCATCATTAGAAAGAACAATTGGCTGCTGAGCCACTTTTGTGTTTTGCTCAGCTACTAATGTGGATAAATCATATTCCTAATTATGCAACCATAAAGTGTCATCATGTTGCACAACATGAATAAAATGCAGATGTTGATTAAAACATTATCTGACTAGATTAGAGCGGCTCTAATCTAACCCAGAGGGGAAACAGTACTGCAGTCTACAAGCAAAACAACAATCTTAGCGCAGAAGAAGAGGAAGAAGAAAAAAAAAAACAGATCAGGAGCAGAACTGTCCTCCCTCCCAGCCACTCGGCCCAGTTGCTGCCGAATGATAAACATTGGTTCAGCTCAAATTAAGCCGAGAACATGAAAGGACCTGAGGCTGGGAGGAACATGGGCCACGGCAGATCACTCCTCATCTCTTCAGATGACAGAAATGAATCTCTTCACCCCTGAGAGAGACGGAGGGAACGGAGAGAAAGAGTGAGGGAGAAAGCTCCTCTCTATTCCTCATAACGCCGAATTAAAGCTGATGCTTCCCAGCAGCTGCTTTGATTGAGCTAACTAGCAGCTTTTGATAAAAACAGTCGCAACCAGCTCCCTGCCTCCTTATTTGCAGACAGGCCAGATTATGCTAAATACATATCAAGGACTTTAATGGCTTAATCAGCCTTGTCATCTAGCCACCGGGTTTCCTTAGATACGGCATTTCTGATCCCACTGCCATAAATGCCGATGTATAACAGCCAGAAGGAACAATTCAGGCGATGGTATGAAATAAAAAAAACACAATTTACACCTTGCATGGCGTTGGAAACTGTCTTGGACGACAAGAGTTGTTTTTTAGTGTCGGGGAAAACAATAGAAACAAAGGCGAAGGCTCTCTTGGACAGTGCAGAGAGAGTGTGTGGTCTCAGCAGACGTTTTTTGAAAGAGAACGCTCCAGATTTTCGCATGAAAGAGATTGAGGAGAGACAGCACGAATCACGGCTTCATCTGGTCTGTATCTGTTTGCCAACTGCGGGCCCGGTTGAAGTGTGAACCTGGATTAAGATGAGTTACTCCCGGCAGTAGCCAAATAAGCCCTGTGAGGATTTTACCTGCATGCGAAACAAAAAGCAGAGCCTTGCTTCATGTGTGCTTCCCGCACGCACGGAGACAATCGCCATGGCAGCCTTATCACGCCGCTACATGCAATCAGTGGGACAACTTTGCCTGGTCATTGGCTCATGAACAAATCACAAATCACAAGCTGTTTTTTTTTCTTTACGCCCTCACAATGGCCGCCAGAGGACTGATTCACTGATCCTGTATGATGGCCATCTGGAGAGCTAGTATGTGTGTGTGTGTGTGTTTGCATAAGTGTGCATGTGTATATGTGTGTGAGAGAAGGAACGTTCGGCAGGTACGCTCACCATGAAGTAGCTCTGCATGCATCACAGCAACACCTGTTACTGTCTCTCTGTGCGTCTCCTGTGGGCTTTGAGCTCGTGCCCAGCAGAGCAGACTAACTGTTGTTCCCCCAGGAATGACTAACTACCTCAGCTGTCTGATGCTCACAAATGCAACAGCTGGATGTGGACTGCAACTCTAATCAGGAAGGATTTCCACCAATGAACGATCCACCTGTGATATGAAATATGACTGCTTTTTTTTTTTTTTTTTTTAAATCGCCTTTAGGGATGGGCGATTATTCAATATCATTGCTTTGCGGCTTTTAGTGGACTCCTATTGCTATGATATAATCTTGTTTGGTAATTATTTACCGTACTCTGCCGTGCAAATGGCTTCACGGTTTGTAATCATAAAGTTTTAAAAGGAAAAGTTTCAGACGACTGAAACCACTCACATGGCTGTACACTGGTGTAAAGCAGTACAATACCTCTCAGATCACTGGCTGCTAGTGGTGCCCAGGGCGAAATCTACACAAGGAGAAGCAGCTTTTAGTCATTATGCAGCACAGTGATGGAACCAGCTGCTTGATGGTCTGAGGAGTGCCCCAACCACTGCAGCTCTTACATCCAAAATGAATACCTTATTATTTCCGTGCGCTTTAACCAAATGTCTTTAAAACCAGAGGTCTTATTTTTATAAATTATAAATGTTTTAAATTAAATTGGCTTATTCTTTTACTGTTTATCTCTTTTTTTTTAAAATTGCTCTTTTGCATTGTGTTGCAATTAGCCTCTCTGCCCTGCACCTTGAACCTACCTCTGTATACAAAATGAGCTTTATAAATAAAACTGCCTTGCCTTAGGATAGTGCCAGCAGCTGGCTAACTTAGCTTAGCATAAAGACTGGAAACAAAGGGAAACTGCTAGCCTGGCTCTGTCCAAAGGTAAAAAAAAATAAATAAAATCCACCTCCCAGCGCTTCTAAAGCTCACTAATTAACATTAAATAAATTTCCTGTTTACTGAATCTGCACCAAAGTGTAAAAAACAACAGCTCAGCATTTTTCAGGGGGGTTATGTAATGACTTGTTCCTTGGCCGCGACCAGTAACTTCCTGAAGTCTCCGCTGGTTGCCTGGCAACTGGTCCTGGCTAAAGAAACGGCCATGAGCTTTAGAAGTGGTGGCAGGTGGATCTTTGAGCACAGCCAGGTTAGCTCTGTCCCAAGCTAAGCTAAGCTAAGCTAACCAGCTGCTGGTGGTAGCTACTTACTTTTCTTATTCAACAGGGACAGTGCACAGCTAAAGTTAAAATATTTTAACTTTTTATGTTACACAGCTCCTTCACACTAGGTGAAAACACACGTAATCTGGACAATTACTGGACATTACTAGAATAATTACATAAAATAATTTAATTTAATTTAATTGATGCAATTCTTTGTAAACAATTCAGCATCATGCATGTTTTGTTCTACCATCCTGCCAACCCATTAAAGGGATAGTGCACCCAAAAATGAAAATTTCCTCCTCCTCCAACGTCCAAAAACACATAATCAAAACCAGAAAAATATCTCCACACTGCTCGTCCGTAGTGATCCAAGTGTCCTGAAGCCCCGACATAAAAAGTTGTTTGGAAAACGTCATTTGAACTCTGTTTGTGGAGTTGTGCTGCTACCTCCTCTCCCCTGGGATCTCCGCAAGTGTTGTGAGGACTCTAAAATTTTACCTGAGCCTCCCTCGGCATATGGGTGAGTAGATAATGGCTGAATTTTCATTTTTGGGTGCACTATCCCTTTAAGGAGCGTTTTCCCACACCGCCCAGAAGGTACTGTCTACCATCTGCCTGATTCCATGTGAACACAGCATTATTCTGTCATGTAGGGAGATAAAATTTGTAAAAGATATAATTGCAAAGTTAACAGAATAAATAAAATATGGAGGAAAACAAACTCAGGAAGGTTTTTTTGGTGGTTAGTAAAAAATTTATAATGGAGATGGAGTTTTCAGACTACTTCTGAAAACCTGTCCTTCCTTGTCGTCTATTAGAATAATGCACTGTTACACTCTCTTCCTTTTTTCCATTGGCATTGTACTGTCATGTAATGTGTTTTCAAATGCTACCCAGCTACTATTACGGATGAAAAACTCAACACCACTTTTCTACAGCAGGGACCAAAAACTAGGACTGGATTTCTTGCACCTAACTACGGGCTTTTACTGGATGCACGGCATATGTCCTTCATTTCATGTGCACAACGCCGAGGTGCTTACATCATGCTGCAAAACAAATATGCTGGCACTGAGGGTAATGGTGCGTCTAGCTTCATTTTCCAGCACTGCAGTCATGTCTGCCTCTCCCTGCGCTGGCTCCAGGAGGGCCCAGCAGCTTAACAAGCCTCTCGGGGACCCAGACAGCAGAGAGGAGATGATTTTACCTCAGGACACAGTCTGACAGACACACACAAACACACATGCGCACACACACACACACACACACACACACACACACACACAAGCTGGGCAAAGTCAAACAAGTGGGTTTAAAAATGCACATCCACAAGGCTTCAGACACAGTTTATACACCCACACAAAGACTCATATTCCTTGTTGCCTGGGCTGACTTTGTAGCTATGCACACAGCAGGGGGCTCCTATTCTGTGTTCAGGTCCTTCAATACAACACCAGCGCTCTCTAATCCACAACCTAAAGCCCAGTAATCACCGCAGTTCATGGTGTAAAATTGGCTGCCTCCAAACAGCCGTGACAGGATAGAAACCATTCAATCCCCCGCGGTAATCTAACTTGAGTTCAGATGTTTAGAGATTCTCCGTAACCATAAGTCACATAACAGACACTCCTACACAAACAAACAGCGGCTCACGGAGAGGCCACAGTAAGGCAATAATCTCATTTACATCCGCCAGATGACTGTTTGCTGCTGAGGTCAACATTTATACACTGTTAACTGTAGTATCTGACATGTGCTGTGTGCCAGGAGAGAATTATAGCAATCAATGGGTATTGATCACCAATAGGTCTTAGGGTTGTGCTAATAACAATAAGGATGGTTGGCTGGGGGATGTATAGCTCCGAGGCAGTACGGGGGAAATAAAAAAAACAAAACAGGTAGTGGGGATTTGTTGGCGAAACAATGCAAGATATTACTCGTACAGTCACGTGGTTCTGGTGATTTGCAACTTTCTGATCATCTTGATTACTCCACATGTTCAGGACCTGCTTCAAATTACAATAACACATTAATTAAAACTCTAAGAGACAAAAAGGCAGTGTATTTCCATCACTAGGGTACCAGAGAAGTACAATTTACTATGCTAGGAATTTTACTTTCAAATTTATTCTTGGTATATAAACTACACTCTATGTGACTTTGTTTATACTCGCTCAGTAAGTTCACTGAGATCCTCTAGAATATCCTCTGGACAATTTCAACGCACAACCAACTTAAAAAGTCAGTTAAAACCTGCTCAGCTCTGTATTCACCAACCTTGAGTTCTTAACTTACGGCCTTCATGACTTGCTTTTATTTCTGACGAGTGCACAATTGTGAAGAGCTACTGTGTGAAGCTTTGTTTCATGTCTTGTTTGTGTTTCTTTTGTTTAACTTTGCATTGTATCTTTACTCTGTGCTGTTTGCTGTTGTGCCTGTTCTCTGTTCAGACCTGCCAGCGCACTACAAGTGCACATTAAGTTGAAGCTACAGTCTGGTATGGTGCATTAAATGGTGGCATATATTAGGGTCCCTGCAGCTAAGGTAAGTTTGATATAAGATTTTTTGGTAACACTTTGGTACCTTCATAAGGGTGACATGACACTGTCATAACTATGACATGACACGGTCATGAACCTGTCATGAACATTATGTACATGTCATAAACATTTATGACTGCTGTCATTAAGTGTCATTCAGTTTTTGTAATGACAAGTTGACATTGTTTGGGATGTCCTTATGATGACAACTTGACATTAATCAAAGTGACATTACCAGAAGTTGTCTTTGTCATAACAACTTGACATTAACAAGAAATGCACCTCTTTTTGTGTTTATGACAAGTTGACATAATGATTATTACTGTCATGACAAAGACAACTTCTTGTAATGTCACTTTGATTAATGTCAAGTTGTCATAATATAGACAACCCAAACAATGTCAACTTGCAGAACATAAGTATGCGATCAGGATAGGTAACCTGGACTACCCATGGCTAAACATTTCAAAGAACATCAGGGCAATGACCCCTCCTCTTTGTTGGCTATGGGTATTGACCATATCCCTGAGGCAGATAGAAGAGGGGACAGACAGAAACGTCTCAATCAAAAAGAGGCAGAATGGATTTTTCAAACTGAAAGCTATTGTACATCCAGAAATTAATGAGGACCTTGACCACACTCCATTTTTGTAAATTAATACTCCCTATGTAAAGGTTCCCTGCTTCGTATTTCTGTTTGCATATATTTAGTTTCTTTTTTCTTATTTTGGTTGTCTCTCTTTTTTTGTATTTTATGTATATATTCTATTAATTTTCATATGTTACTTCTGCTTCTGAGTGCAGTCTTTTCATATATATATTTTTGTTGTCCTTACAGAATTTGACCTGTTGATGGTTTATTGTGATTTTTTCTAATTATATTTGTTATATTCTCATTGTTTGCCTACTGGCCCTATAATGCAGGTTTCTATTTATGAGTGCATTGTGTAAAGGGAGTTTTGCTTACATGCCTGCAGTCTGGCAAATGGAGTGCTGATTGGCTCCCCCAATGTCTGAGTAGGGCCTCATTTAGGCCACCTGTGAACCCTGCAGCTTTATGCCCTGATGAAGGCCAGTGAGCATGGCCGAAACATGTTGGTGATTTTAATGTTCATCATGAACTAGCCATTTAATAAAGGCCTTTTAACTTTTGCACCAGAGAAGAGTTGCCTTGGATTCTGTTTTTTCAAGATGTACTGCACTTCCTGACCAAAGAGCACCTTCCTGGTTACCATGATACTGCAACCCACATGAGCGCTTCATCTGCTGTTGTCTTCAATGACAACCTGTCATTACAAAAATCTAATGACACTGACAGCAGTCATAAACGTTTATAACACGTACATAATGTTTATGACAACTCATCCCCATCGTCCAGGGTCCAGTGACAGCTAGCCAGCGGAAAGTGAACCCTGAGCAGCCTAGCCGCAGACAAAATATGAGCGTTGTTGGGTTTCACTATCCTGATTTGACATGACGTTAACACAATGTGGAGGCTGGTATTATTTGGAAAAGTAGATGTTACTGATCAGTTTGAGATTTTACAATGCAACATCTGAAAAAAAAAAACAAGATTCCAAAAAATCTGTAGGTGAAGATTCTCAGGCATCCAGGTCATGGTTATCTTAAGTGCTATATCCTAAGCAAGTGGACTTGCTTGAGTTTCTTGAAGACATTTGCCTCTCATCCAACAGGTTCTTTGAGCTGATATAGCACTTACGATTCATTAAGTCCTGCTTCCCATGCCTGAGCACTTTCAAGACTTTTGCAAGATCGATTTAAGACATTTTAATACCTGTTAAAGCCTTTTTTTTAGATTGATGAAACCAATGCCTAAGACTTTTTAAGGATCTGCAGCAGCCCTGATATACGGTATCTTCGAAACTGTACATCAGACCTATTCAACTGGCAGCCTCTGGGCCAGAAGCAACTAGCATACATAAATCTGATATACCGGACTGAGAGAATATATGAACTACATAGTGTGCGGAAGTAGCTCACGAGGGAGCCATCTAGCCTCCTTCTCATCCCTGTTGAATTACACATGTGCAGTACAGATAGGGCAGGATGTACGGATCGGTACAGCGACACAGCCAATCATAACTTTAACAAAACGTTTTCAGATGTAACGCAGTTCTGACCACGCTGAGCTGCTTTTAAAAACATCTGGGCTGTGGTCGAATGGTCAAAAAATACGTTCTCTTGGTGGGGTGTGTGGTTTGTGTTGCACTAATTGCTCTTTTCATTCTGTTTCTGCACGTTGTGATGTGCCTGGGTCAGATATGTGAGTATCACTTATTTATTTCAAAAGTGAAATGATAAAAAATTTCTACTTTATACTTCATAAAAATAATCCAACAGTTGGTCAGACAATTTAAAGGCACTTGATTTAATGCACTGAAGCTCAAAGCATAAATATAACGCACCCATGTCACGTTTAATTAACTGTAAAGACCAAAATCATGACTGTAAATATGATCAGCTCTGCAGCCCTTCATGCATGTGCTGATAAATTCAGTGCAGTGTTTGATGGAAGTGATGAAGTGTTACTCTGTGCGAGGGATGAGTGGTGGTAAAAAGTTAAGAAGAGGCACATACTCATGAGTTTACCTTCGCATATCCGGTCTAGCCTCTGCCTCTTCACTTTGTGTTTGTCAGTCAGGGACATGGCGTCAAAACACAGCACGGCGCAGGACGGCACGGCACGGCTCGGCTCAGCACGGCACGGCACCTCTCCTCCTCAGCCGCAAATACTGACAAGGTTCAGACTCCTAGTGCACTGTCAGCACTATTCCCCGGGGCATACCGCCTCGGCACATACACCTGCAAGAAAGGCACCAACACAAGGAAAAAAAAAAAAAAACCTGGTTAAACACAAGCGCTGGCGCACACGTGCTGTATATACACACATTATTGATGTACAAGCACAAAAAAAAACTGTGACACGGGAAGGCATTAAAGAGTCCTTGACTACAAAGTCACTCAGCCTCTTGCTCACAAAGAGCTCGGGAAGCTGCAGGCGATAGATACACAGAAAAATCACTGAATCACACACGTTCTCACACACACACACTTACTCAGATACTGTTGGTGACAAAGTGCCCCATTTGCTCTAAAAAGTGACAAAGCTTCCATGCTCTAAAAGCTCCACTTTTCTCCCGTTTGAAGTGTGTTTTCACTCGCTGACAAACACTCATCTGAAGCTCCATCTAACTTGTCACTCGTCACATTCCTTATTGATCGCCGTGACATTTGAGGTATCTCGACTCAGATGGCAAATCTGCTTTTTCCTCCTCTTCTTTTTTTTTTTTTGCCCTCAAAGCCATCAGAACAAAGCGAGCACAAAAAATGTGTTTTCATCTGACAAAATTTGATCTGAGGAAATGTGAAACAAGCTGATGGAACTTGTGAAGAGAGATTTATGATCTGACAACGTGAAGCTCTTGAGTTGATGTGCTGCACCTGAAGGTTGACAGATTGTCGTGTAATGACACATTCAGGCCAATAGAGGGTAGTTAAAATCTACTCAGAGAGGAGCACACCATCTCACTTACACCTCTATACCATGTAGTGCAGATTCATTACATCCCTGTGTCTCCTCTGAGCTGCCAACTGCCAACTTAGATCAGTTTTACAGAAATTTGAGCTGAAAATGTTACACAACAAAGCCTTCAATTCAGCATCACTGACAGACATGCAGGCAAATATACAAATACATCTTTGTCAGAGAGAAAACAAAGTGTGTATTTTTCCACCGGCAGCACACACAGAGCACAGCGAGGATCAGCATCTTGGTGAATTAGAGTAAAATGATTGCGACACAACAGGGATTAAACATTGCACTGAAAACTCAAATTCCACATCTTGCTCGTCCAGGACCGGAGCCAGAGGCGCCTCTCCTCTCAGAGAGTGCTGACACCGTGAAAACATCTCTTTCTGCCAGAAAGCATCAGGGCAAAGTTATTACTTGAAGTCTTCATCAGTTCTGTGTAGTCAGAGTTCAGGGAAAAAGAAAAGGGAAGGAAGCCAAGAAGGTAAAGAGTTCAGAAAAAACAAATCCTCCATCATTATCTGTGAGGAATACCAGGCTGTGGATGTCAGTCTGCCCTCTCCTCAGTCGTCAGGGTAATCAGTCAGAATAGGCTGGTCTGGTCTGGAGCTCAGGGCTGGTGTTGTGGGGGGCTTAATGTGACATTATCAGGACATGTCTACACATATGGGACCATACAGAGCAATCACACCGGGGGTCACACAGGGCACACAGTGTACAACACCTTGAGGAAAAGACCAAAGTCATAGATAACACCTCTGCCTTTTCAACCCCAGATATATCTCTCGTCAAACATCAGAACAAAATGTTAAGAGAAGAAAGACTTTGCTCTTCATGTGCAGCATCTGGCACCGAAATCCTGATATTTACCTTCTGAATTTTAAAAATGGCTCTGCGTACAATCCAACATTAGCAATGTGGCTATGGAACGGACCTTTTACATCTTTGCCATTGCAGTAAAAGCACAGGCGAAACTGATAACATTAATGATGGCTTAGTTGCATTCAGTGTCACAGTTAGCTATTCCAGTTAGCTTTCATAAATGTTTTCACATACACCTGCTTTGAAACAAGCTATCACGATTAATTTAGACTGTAAGGGTACCTATGGCAATATATCAATAATTTATCAATATGGTGATACGAGACGAGGTATCGTCTTATATTCTGGGTATCGTAATATCGCAAGTGTCTTTTCCTGATTTTAAAGGCTGCATTACAGTAAAGTATTGTAATTTTCTGAATTTAACGGTGTTCTAGCTGTTCTATTATTTCCCATTATATCCATTATATTCACATTTCTGATGATTATTTATCAAAAGTCTCAAAATATGAACATTTCGTGAAAGCTCCAATAGTGAACCCCACAATAACATCGCAATATTGACAGAGGGATTTGGTCATGAATATCATGATATGTAATTTTCCCCATTTTTCCCAGCACTAATGTTGCGCTATGGATTTTCGACGTACGCAGGAGACGTGATACAAAGTCCTGCCTGCACAGTAGGCGGTAATAAATTGCAAAGAAACACAGCAATGTGACTGCAAAGGCAGCGAAGAAGAAAAAAGCAAGCTAGCAAACACGGATGTAAACAAAGCAGACTTTTAGAGCTGTTTGATTGATTTATTAGTTGATGGACAGAAAATGTATCTTCAATTATTTTGCTAGTTTGGCAAGCAAGCATTCATGTCTGCAGCTCGTTATATGTTGAATCTTCTGCAGAAGGACTTACAGTTGAACTCTTTGGTTCCTCTCGGCCGTTTCAAAACGCTGCTGCAGGATTTTTGTACACAATCTTCTATATGCCAATGTCACGGTGTGTCTTAGCTGGTCTTTGTAATCATGTGTAGTTGCCCTTTTTTACCTTTTCATGGTTCACTTCCAGTTTACATTGAAATACTTTTTGGCTTTTCTTGGTAGAGATCTTATTTTGTGTTATATATTGCTGTACAATTTTTAATCTCAAGAGGTTTTTCTGGTTAAATAAATAAAAAATAATTCACCCCATGTTACAGTTTATGCTTTTACGGTGAACGAAGAATCCAAAAAATTTTGATGAAGTGGAGTAAACTGCCTTTAACAATGGAAAAACTGTATCAAAACATCCATTCACAAACTCTTACAAAACCCACGCAGTGTAAGTATAAGTGTCATTTATCCCGTCGTATGCACAGTACTTCCCAACTTCAAACACACACTTGCCCAGGTGTGCTACAAGTGTGTGTTTTAAACAGTAAGTTTTTAACAGAAATGCATGTGTTTGGGAGGAAGTGAGCAGATGACTAGATAAATGAGACTTGAGTTGTGTGAAAGTTCGCAAACATCTTAAATGTTTACTCCAATTCTTTCAGAATTTTCTCACTTCTTTTGGATTCTTCCATTGTCGTGGCGGCATGCAAGATAAATGTTTTCAAAAAATGCAACACATGGTGAGTAACTGATGTACAAGTTATCATTTTGTGGGTGAAGTATTCCTTTGGTTTTATCCCCACAAAACACCTTTAACTGCCTTTCATCAGAACTCTGTGTCTGGAGTGTTTTCTGTTGTCAGGAAAAAGTCATTTTGATGTGAGGAAGCTAACTTACACAGCACAAGTCACTTCCAGGATGTCTTTCCAACAAGGCAGTACTCTGGCTCCAGTATGTTAACGGGCTGCTGGAAGGCCTCACCCAGTTACTTGATTCATTTCAGTCCCCCTCTGTCCCTCCTCCTTCCTTTTCATCTGTCCATCTCTCTGTAGTGCTGCTGCCTCTGAGGTCTCTCACACACAGTCATCAATCACCGGGACCTCTTCCAGGGCTGTTCACTTGTGTGTATGTGTGTGTGTGTGTGTGTGCGTGTTTGTGTGACATAAAGAGTGAGAGTGACAGAGGGAGGGAAGTAGAGAAAAAGAGAGCTCACAGAGGCTAACAAGACCCACACAGAGGCCAAACCTTCCCCACTTTTTATCTCCTCTTCTCTTCCCCTACTTTTCTGCTGCACTCATTCCCTCAGCCAGCTTCAAGCAGAGTGGTCCCAAGAAAGAAAAAAACTACTCCCTCCATGACTTAATGAAATACAGCCAAGCATAACCACCATGCTTTTATAAAAAAGATGAAACTGGGCACCATTTCTCCGTGATTCAAAGAAAAGCTGAAACAAAGCCGGCAGAGCAGCCAGCAGGGCCTGAGAGGGTATTTAGGCAGGGATTTTGCACTCCTAATCCAAACACAAAGGTCATATACATGAATCTTAATATTTAAGAGGCATTAAAAGTCAGATGATCGATAAAACTCCCTGCCTGCGGGGCCACAGCTCATTGAAAGAGAAACATTTGTGCGCGAGAGGCCGAGACATTAAATGTAGGAATCCATATCTGTGACGGCCGCCCCTGTCTCCCAAGGACGGCTCCGCTGCGAGCACAATCACAGACCACAAACTCTGCTCAATGTCAGCAACACACAGAGATCACTGTCCAGGCACTGTCTGCAGAGGTGGGGGAGGGGAGTCGTCGGTGGCAGGAGTTTAATACAGCACATTAGAGACAAATACACACAAAGGACTGGTTTCAGTTAGTGCTGGAACAGTTAGTGAGACTCAAAATTAACAAACAACAAATTACTGATCTATTAATTGTTAAAGGAAGAGTCTGACATTTTAGAAACGCACTTATTTGCTATACATAGATGACGCAAACGGTGCATTCCAATACCCATACTGCTACACTATTCAGTATGCCAGAGAAAGATTTAGTATGTCCCAATACATATGTCAAACACAGTGTGCCAAAAATACCAGGACATCCGACTGCATCTGGTCGCATTTTGCAATATGCAAGCCAGCACGCATTTCTGGCTTTTCTTACCCCTCCAATCTTAATAAACTTTATGTGCTGCTAAAACGATTTGTAAGATTGGCAACTTTCTCAACCTCTAATGAAGCGTCTGTTCCACTGTTCAGGAAACCAAACATTATTTCAGTATGTGACATAAATATTCATCAGACATGCATGTTTATATATAAATGTAAGTTCTTGCTTTCTTCTCTACTGTTATTGTTTAGGAATTTCTTTACAATTATTTCCCAAATTTACTCATAATACTAGACAGGTTAATCAGCTTCATCTTCCTTGATACATGTTAAAACATGGCCTGTACATGATCAGATGTTGTGGTGTAAAAAAGTACATTATCAGGAGCTCATTAACCTTAGAAATCTTAAAAAGAAATCATCATTACATTTAATTACTGATGTCTAATTTAAACATATATTTATGTTTATATCTGTGTTTTTTGTGATTGGTTCATTTTTCTGCTCAGTATACTTGTAGTCACTTATCTTTTGTGTCATGTTGGTTTAGTTCTTTACTTTTTCTCCTTTTTCGTTATGGTTTGCTTTTCTCCTTAAGTGGAGGGGATGCCGGTTTCATGTGCGTAATAAAAAAAGAAAGAAAAATGAAAATCCTCTTCACAGCCTCACATCGACTCATTAACGGCTTACTGAAAGATGACAGAAGCCACCAACGATGTCTGCAGTTATAACTTAAAAATTAAAACAACATAAACTGCAAAGTAACAATAGCAGAGCTCTCTGGGTTGACCCCCGTCTCTGGCGTTTTGTTTTATTTCCAAGGTAACATTCAGTAACAATATCAACTTATGCAGATGACACGCAATTATACATATCGCTTTCACCAGGTGATTATGGACCTGTAGAAAGCCTGTGTCACTGTACTGAGGAAATCAATGATTGAATGTGTAGAAATATTCTCCAACTCAACAGAGATAGGACCAACATGATTGTCTTTGGGCCACGAAAAGAAAGACATAGTGTCAACTCTCACCTTGAACCCCTCTCTCTTATAACTAAGAGTCACACAAGAAACCTTGGTGTTATCCTGGACTCCAATTTCAATTTCTACAGCCACGTCAAATCCATAATGTCATCAGGCTATTACCATTTAAAAACACTGCTAGAGTCAGAGGAATAGCATAATAATATTAATAAATATAGCAAGCAACAATTCCGGGGTTAAAGTCAGCATGGAAGTTGAAAGCTTGGTAAGATCAAGACCTCTGACAGTTTAGGACACCTGTGCTAAAGATAATCAACAGGTTTTATGACAATCAGACAGATGCTCATTCATTTATGTCCAAATCTCTACCGGGCCATGCTCTTCTTTGGAAACTCTGTCGCTTCCTATTGGTCACCTGCAGAAACATTTTGGGAACATGCTTTAATGGCTTAAAAAAGTCGACCGAGTTTGTTGATGTGTTGATATGTGCTGAGCCACGCCCCCTCTAAAGTTCATTGGCCCTACCCCTGATAAGGAATAAAGACCTATATTTCCAGTAGATCTTTCCAGAAGGACTTTCAAAACAAGCTGTTCGGCGACTTCATCTTATTCAGAACGCTGCTGCTAGGGTCCTGATAAAAACTAGGAAATATGACCACATTATTCCAGTTCTAAAATCCTTACACTGATTACCGTTCTCTCAGAGAACTGATTTCAAAATCTTGCTGCTTATGTTTAAATCACTCTGTGGCTCAGCGCACAAATGTATCGCTGACATGCCTGTGACATATGAACTTCTAGGACCCTGAGGACATCTGGGGCCGGCCTACTGACCGTCCCAAGACTCAGAACAAAACATGACGAAGCAGCGTTTTGTTATCATGCAGCACAAACCTGGAATAACCTCCCAGATGATGTTAGACAAGCCCTGACTCTGACCACTTTTAAGACAAAGCTAAAAACATTCCTTTTTAATACTGCCTGCCCCACCTTGCAATGACTGCATATTTTTAAACTCATTTTTAAATCGTCTTATCTTTGCACCTCTTGTCTGCACTTTTGCTATTTTTAAAGGATATTTTTTTAAAATTGTAAATCATTTAGTAATTAATTTTACCTTTTATATCTTTTTTCTCTTTACTCTGTTCTGTATCCTTCATTATGTTTTGTATTTTATTGCTCTGTAAAGCACTTTGAATTGCCCTTGTGTATAAAAAGTGCAACACAAATGAAGCTGCCTTGCATTCATGTATGTTGCATTCCAAATTGCACCTTTTTTTACTTCAAATTTTTATTTTTTCGGACTGCGATGGATGTTAATCAATACAGAAAATAATCATTATCAGCAGTCCTGGTTTCGGTCTCCACCCATCCTTTCGACTTTAACCATGAGAGAATGTGAAAAACCAAGAGTCAGATTGAATTAATTTGCAACAGCGTCTTCTTGTAATGCAATGAAATTTAATGATGACACCGCCGTTGTTGCAATCCATCTACCTATTGAGAGACAAACACTAACAGAATTGTCTCCGATTGTGATTAATTGACTTTGCCGAAATAAGAAAATAATTTGGTTTGGTAAACAGATACGAGCACCGCCCCTGACAGACTCTCATTAGAAAGCTGTGATTACTTACTTTATTAGACACTTGGGTGGGGGGTGGGGAGGGGGGGGAGGCTACTGATCTGAGGCAATCTCGCACAGTCAAAAGAGTCATTACAGTTAAAGCGTCACTTCGTGTGTTGACACAGATCAGTGTGATTTGGAAGAGACTTAAGAACAGAGCGGAGAAGCTGTTTTCCTTTTGTTTAAAGACAGACGGAAATATGGGGAGACTGTTAAAAAAACCAAACTGGAGAGACGGAGTGAGAGACGGCTAACAGAGCGTCAGTGGATGAGTTTGAGAGTTTGAATAATTAAAAAGGTCAGGCTACCTGCCTGCTGTGTGTCGCTTCACACATGCAGGCAAGCACACACACGCACACACACACATACATACATATACACAGATACACACACACAGAGTTCTGAGCGAGGCACAATGCACACTGGGGCAAAGACTGAAGAGACAAGTCATTTGGGGGAATGATCATTTTCCCTCGAACACAGTGTAGTTTGTGAACTAATTGGGTGAATCCATAATTAATTTGCTGACATTAAGCCTTCGGGTCTGCTCCACTAAGACTCTAAGACTCTACTTTCTAAGGATGTGATGAAGTGCTGCCGAAGCCTCGGGCTCACCGCTGATGGGGAGACTCTTGTTCTGGTGCTTCACAGTGCAGGTTCTGACATTTACGGGAGATATCTAACAGCAATACATTTCCACGCGTGTCAGTTAACTCCCAATATACAGAGGGGATTAGTTTAATGTAGGCCTACATTCTCTTAACGAAACATTTCACTGATGGATAAATCCAGAAAATCCATACTCGACATGTATTCAATTCACATCAAAACCATAACAGGGCAAGGTCGTACTTCTCACCTGGCTGTTCTGCTACTATCCTCAGGGAGGAAAAAAGATGAATGCAGAGAGATATTAAGAGAGTTTTCACAATGGTTTCTAATGCTGATGAGACATTTAGGGCTTTTTGACTCATTAAAGCAGAGTCACCCTATATGACATTTGCAGCTACAGCTCACTGCAAACTGTAGGCTCAGTCATCAGCTGTTTTTCATCTAAGATGAAAAACAACAGCTAATTATGTGTGAGGGTTAGACACTGGGCATTTTCTTTGTTTTAATTTCAAATAGGAGTCACTGGCGTTTGATGCTTTAACTAAATTATAGCCACAAAAGTTTGCAGACAGGGTAAACATTAGGGCTGCACAACACATCGGTTTTTTTTTACTGTCACTGTGATGTTAATTTGCGCAATAAACACATTGTCAAAGACTGCGACTTTTTAAAGTTAGCTCAAAGAGAGTGTCAGTAGAATAATGCACTTCAGTTCAAAGTTCAATTTGTTTTAATTAATCAATTAATGTTGGAAATCATTTCCTTTCATTTTTAAATTCCCAATTAATTTGTTGTATTTAGCAGTACACTGAAAGCAGCAGAACCGAGTGCACTTTAACGCCTGTATTAGGGATGTCAGTGGTTAACCGGTCACGCATGTTAGTCTATTGATTAATTTTGCGACTCTTCAGTTTACTCGTGCCTCCAGGTAAGCAGCTCAGCCTTGCTTTAATTTTTTTATAATGTTTACTCATGGTATTGTAGCAAAAAAATCCCAATTTTTAGCATTTAGACCACTATCGTAAAGAGAGTGAATTTTTGAACCACGGAGGTTTTATATTTGTAAAATTTTTCTTGAGCCAAGCAAAGCAATTTTAAAATCCATGACGTCATTACAATGTTAAGTCTATGAGCCGAGCAGAAACTCTAGAGAAGCAGCTGTGCATTGGGTGGCCTATCGCGTAGACGTAACCTGGAAAAAAAGCTGAAACTGTCTTTGACGTATGTGACAGGCAATTCCACTGGATGGAAAAGGCACCATTTCGACATCCAGCACCTAGTTTTTACTGCACTGCACACCAACCTGATGTAGAGGGAGCTAGCTAGCGATGCCGCTCATTTGGCGATGACTTGGAGTGCCAGACTCAAAGGAAAGGCCTGTCGTATTTCACGTCAATTCCTGTTTTCTTCTTAGCAGGTGTCGAAAGCAGAATTAACAGACACCGACATGCCTGGTGTGACAAGTGATATCATTTATCGCATATTTTCCTCATATTGTGCAGCCCTGGTAAACATCCAATTCAAATGACAATTGCATTTGCCTTTTTTTTATTTGAAATAGGCCTACTTTATTTCCTTTGATTTATGATAAACGGTTTAGATGTTCTGTTTCCCATCCCAAGTCAAAAATGTATTTGAAGGAGATTTAGTGCAAGTCTATCTGTCAACCAACAACCAGAAACAAACATTTTTATATTCCTATGAGCTACGGCACTTACTTGACTGAAACAATGAATAAATCTGGCATATGTATCCCACAATTGTTTATCACTGTATTTATTCTGATGCAGATCCAGATCCACAAACTTGTGAACATTTTCTATTACAAAAACAAATGTAGAGGATTGTTCAGGCTTGGCACAGGTACGTGCACTCTGAGCACGTTCTGAGTTGATTTTCAACATTTGTCTACTAATTATGATGAAAAATCTTCAACAGCTGCTGTGGTTTCTAACATGAAAATAATACGACTCATAGTTTAAAGCCCAAAAGATTAAAACGAGGTAGGATTAGACGGGAATAGTCTTTTTGATTTAGATCGGTTTGAATTGCATTATGTAAGCATAAATCCTTAGACTGTACAACAATCTTTTACAGCCAATCTAACCACATTCTCAGTATGTGGCGAAAATACAGAAACCACACTGACACCACAGGGATTAACAATCATCAGATGGAATGAACTCCAAAAATATTTGGAAAGTGTTGCATCTTTGTGGAGAAACAGTGCTTTGAGTCATTGTTGCTGAGTGATGAAATGTTGGGTTTTTTAGTTCCAGCACAGACAGTCGGAGGCAGGATATTTTTATCCGTACTGGATGGACAGTTAGAAAGATTAAGATTATCTAACTGGTTATTTTTAGTAAGCTGACAAATTACATCTCATTCAGGGAAAGCTTTAGATGAAATCTTTCAATGAGTTGTCAAATGCACTGCAGCTCTGAAGTCTGTATTTATCTTTCCCAGCTGAAGCTACAACCTCTTTGAATTTCGATGTAGTGTCTCGATGTGTGGTAATCCTTGCCAAGACTCTAAAAACACGGAGCACTTGCTTTAAGATAGAGTTGGATAACTTCAGCAGTTTCTCCTCCTGACTTAATTTCCCAGTGGAGTTTGACAGGAAAATTGTGAGGAGAGACAACTGTTAAAGCTATCTGACGGGGTGCAGCAGGAAAACGCACAGCAATATCCATCCCTCTT
Source organism: Epinephelus awoara (assembly GCA_035609425.1). Classification (NCBI taxonomy): domain Eukaryota; kingdom Metazoa; phylum Chordata; class Actinopteri; order Perciformes; family Serranidae; genus Epinephelus; species Epinephelus awoara. The sequence continues at coordinate 25,410,016 of CM069313.1, forward strand.
ACAGCTGATTCCTATCAAAAGCCAGAGCTCAGCAAGCCTCTTTAGAGACTCACAGACGAGAACCGAGTGAAACTTCTGATACTTTTCCCTTTTCACCCAAAGAGGCACTCTTCTCTGGGAAAAATACTTCTATCCTTTGAATGTCCTTTAAGAATAACAAACACTGGTCTCAATGACAGAGTTGTTTATACTATTGATATTTCAATCCATTATTACCCTCTTGTTATTTTCTTCAAAAAAGGCCTCTGTTTTCTTTCCACTGGAGCCCCATTTGAACAATAGGGGCCATTTTTCCCTTTCAGATGTTGGAGTTCCTCTAGAGGTAAATCTGTCAGCGCTGGGCCAAAACAAAGAAAGAGAAAACAGGAAGGTGTGGACACCCTGCAGCACCAGCCCGGCTCTACTATTAATATCAACTTACATGCCCAGATCCTCATCACCTCAGGCAGGGAGAGTGTGATTTCCATGAACTAAACGAGGCCTGTGACAGCGTAGGCAGGTGACAGCTTGACACAATTATATTTAGCTCGGTAAGCATGCCAAACTGAATGCTTCAAACTGCAGAATTGTTGAACTAGTAATGAAAATTTACTCTCATATACAAACAAGGCAGCATTTGAAATCTAAGCTGCTGGAGCCCACCTTGTGCTATTTACATCCGATCAATAAACTCTTGTTTCTCAAAGTTCCAGAGGCTGAGGTTATCAGTGCAAGCCACAGCCGCAGCCAAAGCTGAAAACACTTCCCAGTACAGGAAAACGCCTGCGGCGTGCCAACCTGGTGAGCAGAGGGAAGGCGTGGCCTACATCGGGAGGGTGAGGTAAGAACTGCGCTCGCCACCAGCTTGGTGTCAGCAAGAGGCCAGGCTCCGGCTCAGACAGCCTGCCTGAGTCCAGCCGGCTCAGCCCGGCTCCCTCTGGGTCCTTCCAGGAAGAGCCAGCGTGATTCAAAGCTTCCTGGTCCAGGAGAGCGAGGTGCTTCCACTCCCCCCACAATGTGCCCACGAACACACACATACACACACACTGCTCAGCCCACTCCCTGTGGACGGTGAGACAGCCAACTCTGTGCTGTACTTGGGCTTACATTGGGAGGAGGCCAAGTTAAACAATGTGTTGATAAAGTCCAGAGCAGAGTGGTGAGAGGAACACAGAGAAAGAGCACCAGGTCCGTGCTGCACCACACGAGCACGAGGATTCACACAGACAGGAACACTTAAATAATAATTTCAGTTTGTCTAATTTTCGTAGTTTTGGCCGTCAGTCCTATCAGTAACAATAACACTGTACTCACCAAGGTAATTGCTGAGATCTGGGAAAATGACATCACTAAAGGAAGTCAGACAAAGCAGAAAACATAAACAATCAGATAATCAATTTTAAACAACCCCCTAAGCAAGCTGTAATAAACTGGAAGAAAAGAGCCGGAAAATTGATTCCAATGGCGCCTGACAGCCACCAGTTTAGAATAAGGGTCATCAACTAGATTTGTCCAAGGGCCAGAATTTTCCTAAGCAGACACAGTGGAGGCCACCCAAACCTGACCCAACCTGCACACTGCAACCTTCATGCATTGTAGTAACACAATGGTCAGGACGGAGAACCGAGACACTGACGGAGAGACACAGACTGAGCGCCGAGGCATGTGTGTGTGTGTGTGTGAGAGAGACAAAGAGTGACAGCGGAGAAAAGACGGTGGAAGGTCAAGTACTGCACTCCATGTTTCTGCAAGTTATTAATAACTTACTCAGGACACTGCTTTGTCATTTTCATATTTTTCTCATAAGCTTACAGAACCCGCTGCATCCCAACACTAATAATAAGCTAATATTTATAATGCCTTTATTACCTGTGGGTCAAATGTACACATTTCATTCATTTTTTCCCCCATTCATTTTCAGTAACCGCTTATCCTATTAAGGGTCGCGGGGGGCTGGAGCCTTTCCCAGCTGACATTGGGTGAGACGTGGGGTACACCCTGGACAGGTCACCAGACTATCACAGGGCTGACACATAGAGACAGACAACCATTCACACTCACATTCACACCTACGGGCAAGTTAAAGGTCACCGATTGCATGTGTTTTGACTGTGGGAGGAAGCCGGAGTACCCAGAAAAAACCCACGATGACACAGGGAGAACATGCAAACTCCATACAGAAGGGCTCCATCACTCCAGGGATTTGCTGCCATTTTGAATATTTGCCACAATCACTGATCAATATCCGATCTCTACTGTTGGGCCGTTTTTGGGTTGTTGTTTGTTTGTTTTTTTTGCTTGATTTTTCTTTTTAAAATTTACTGGTATATGAATATCATGGGTTCCAGCGGGCAGGATGTCATCGTCCATAAGGATGTTTCACTGTAGACATTGCCATATGACAATTCACTTGACATCGCCTAACCCTACTGCCATACTAACTGTAGCTGTGGCCGCACAGTTTTTCTATGCAATGACACTTTCATACCAACATTTCTAGTGCATCGACTTTTGGTTTCCCCACCAAATGAAGTGGTTTTGTTTCAACCTGCATGGTCATCTGACCCCTTGTGTTGCTAGTGCCTTCGACCCTCATTGAACTGATGTCAACATGTTGCAAGATCTAAGTAATTTGACAAGTACGATGTAATAACTGAGAAATGATGGACAAAAGTACCAAAAAGACCCACAACCAGTCTGACTTTAAATGCAGCCTGGGCTGTGCGGTTTGTCTGCTCCCTGAGCACAGTTTAACTGGCCGTATTTTGCAGAGCCGGAGCCAATAACTGACTTTACAGGAGAGCTTTTTATCCGAGCCCCCTCTGATGGGCTCACAACACAAGGTTGGCCTCTCTCTCCCTCTCTTTACCACATCCTATCATCTCAGGCTCTGCTAATGCGCCATGCTTCCAGGGACTAGGACTGACACACACACACACACATATATACACACGCACATAGCTCAGTCAATTAGTCCTGGCCCAAGCTTGCAGCCGAGAGATAAATGGTGTGGAGTCTCAGCAGGCTTTTGCGCGAAGCTGTGCTCCTTGTCCGCCGTATGTAGAACAGCTCTCTGGAGGAATGCTAGCCCCTCCACCACGAAGAGACGTGGCGGGCGCGAGGCTGAGGAGGGGCTCAAAGTGCTCAGGATTGTATTAAAATATGACCACAAGGACCCCCGACTCCCTAATCAGAGGTGGTGTGAGAAGCGAGAAGAGGAGGAGAAAGAGGAGGCGGGGATGTTCCGGCGGGGTGTAAAGCTGCGTACAAAATTTCAGGTCATTCCACTTATGCCTCATTAACCATTTGTTTGTGCGGTCGAGCTGTAACCTGTCTACTGTAAGAGATCTAATACAAGCCTGATGCTTCCTGGAAAATGTGGCCACAAAGACTGCGTCCACACTAAGTCAACTGATTCTGAAAATGTCCTTTATTATGTGTAAAAAATGATGTTGGTCCACACACGCCTTTTCATGTACCAGTCTTTTTCCTGCATAGAGAATAATGGGCCGGACGCCTGTGGAATATTGTCCCACCTTTTGCTCTCCACAAAACTCGGGTGGCTGACAGGTGCCATAATGAGGAAAATATATATATGTATATATGTGACACTGACAAAGAAAAGAACCGTCTGTTTTTGACCACAGCAAAGTGGGAGCATGCCAGGTGTGCCACAGTGTTTCCACTGGTTAACGTCTTTGCCATCCCAAAGAAAAAAAAAAAATCCAGATGAAAACACCTGAACAACCATAAAATTGCTTTATTTCTTTTTCCTGTTTTCTCTTTCAGTCAGATAATAAACTCATGCCATCTCAATCAACATTTGGTAAAGAGTGGTTCTCTGTATCCCTCCCTGTATCAAATCACTGTTATCCCCGTTACTGTTTTTCAAAAGCTGAATTTTTCCCCACATACATCTTGAAACTCAAGCCTGGTGTTTTTCAATTTATCCACCAAAAGATCAACTGCTGGTTGTGAAAAACAGCAATTTAATTCTGACAGAAGGAAAAACTGAATGAAAAATCTGGGTTTTCATATGTAACCGGCTCAGTGTGGACGTGTTTTCAGCAGGAGGAGGTCCAAGCAGAAAGCCTCATCTCCACCGGTGTCGTAAATCAAGTGGGTAAGCTGCATTATCTGCAACAACATGACATCCTTTCAACACCTGACACACCCGGTAACAAGCGTCTATCCCCACCAGGTCCCGTTGACATATTATATAAGGCTCCCTAGTATTTGTGAAATCATCATCGTCCACACTAACCTTTTCAGACACATTTCAAAAGGTTCTCTGTCCACACTAAACACACCTGAACAACCAGAAAATTGCTCTATTTCTTTTTACTGTTTTCTCTTTCAGTCAGCAAACAAAATCACACCACCACAGTCAACATTTGATAAAGAGTGGTACTTTGTATCACTCCTTTGATCAAAACACTATTATCACGGTTATTGTTTTCTAAAAGCTGAATGTTTTCACACACGTCCTCACTGAAACTCCAGGCTAGTGGGGTATTTTTTAAGTATCTGCAAAATAATCTATTTCTGGGTGTGAGAAATGCCAATTTAGTGCCAATGGAAGGAAAAACAGAGAAAAAAAATCTGTGTTTTCAAATGTAACCAGCTCAGTGTGGACGTGTTTTCAGCAGGAGGAGGTCCAAGCAGAAAGCCTCACCTCCACCGGTGTAGTAAATCAAGTGAGTAAGCTGCATTATCTGCAACAACATGACATCCTTTTAACACCTGACACACCCCGGTAACAAGCGTCTACCCCCACCGGGTCCCGCTGACATATTATATAAGGCTCCCACTCCTCACTAACTTTTCACGAGATGTCAATCGTATCGGTGCGCACACACACCTTTAAATCAGCCTCAGATGCCAGGGAGCGGGGCAGATGCAGGTGTTTGTGTTTATACGAGAGCCCTTCCATTGACAGCAAGATACGGAAGCACACACACAAATACACAAACACAATCACACAGCAAGGTGAAAAATTACAGTGTGGGTCTGGTGGATTAACTGCGGAATAAAAGTGCTGATGGGCAACAAAGGAGAAAAAACAGCTATTCATCACCCTGGCACTGGATCAAACTCACACACTTCTCAAATGCCCTCCTTGAGTTATTGTGCGGCTCGACTCTGGTGGCAGCTCCGCAGATAATGCTGCCCTACCTGAATTGATTAGAGCGGGGACGCATTCCCACATTCCAAAGATGGAGCACGTTCCTGCATCTCCTCAACGCTGAAGTGGAAGAAATCTGTTAATATGTATTTAACAACTAGACTGAGATTTTTTTCCTCCCCCCTTCTTTGAGTGTTTTTTTTTTTTTTTTTGAGATCATCAAGCATGCAGCCGGGGTAATTTTCTCAAACAAATGCGGTCGCCGTGTTTTTGCTGTTCCTGCATTTCTCTGAACCTGGGGGAAACAAATTGGGGGCATCTGTGTGAAACTTAAATCACTTTTTACACCATTAGTTCTACGTGCTGCTTTTCCAAGTTATACTCAGGCAAGCACATTACATTTTTTTTAAATGCTACTCAACAACTGGAGTCACAGGCAATATGCAGGCACAATAAGTGAGGCTTTGCACCACCTTCTGCATCCAGAGAAGCTTCAGGGCTCCTTGATATAGATTCTTCAACTGAACACCATTCATCTTCATTCATCATCTAAACTCCATTGACATCATTTTCATACTTCAAACCTGACAGTGATCCAGTGCAAATGGAGGCATTGTCTTCCTGCAAGTGATGCTCCCGTCATCGGATAAAGACACTTTTCATCTTGCCATCATGATCGGAAACTGAGGTCAAATGATCCACACTGCTCCACTTCTGCCAGTGCACCACTAGAAAAAACATCCTCCAAAAGGTTGTTGTCTGTCATCCATCCATCCATCCATCCATTCAGGCCGGGTTGCAGAGGCAGCAGGCCAAGCAAAGCACCCCAGACGTCCCTCTCCCCAGCAGCACTTTCCAGCTCCTCCTGGGGACCCCAAGGCGTACCCAGGCCAGATGAGATATGTAATCCCTCCAGCGTGTTCTGGGTCTGCCCCGGGACTCCTACTAGTAGGACGTGCCTGAAACACCTCTAACAGGAGGCGCCCAGGAGACATCCTGATCAGATGCCCGAACCACCTCAATTGACCCCTTTCAACGCAAAGGAGCAGCAGCTCTACTCCGAGCTCCCTCTGGATGTCCAAGCTCCTTACCCTATCTCTAAGGCTGAGCCCAGACACCAGTTGCCAGTTGTGTGTTGACCTTATAGAAGGGTGCCATGATCATGCGTGCTATTGCTCAGTGTGTTTCCATTCATATACCTACACCGTATCCCGTTCTGCTTTTACGTCCTACCTACTGCTCCTGTGCAGTACGCCATAACTGCTTAAAAAATAAAATTAAAGCAATGTAAAACACGCTGGCCTAACTAATCACTTTGCACAAATATCAATTGCCTCAAAATACTATATCAATAGACTATCCCTTCTAAAAACCATTAGATGAAGACAGACTTCAAGGGAACAAAACATGTTTAAATGCCACATGAATGGCATTTGAGCGGCTAAACAAGCTCACCCGAGTCCCCCGATCACCAAACCATAGCTTTATAGCCGACTATTCCAGCTTATCTGACATATTTATCACTAAAGCAGCGGTTAAACCTCACAAGGAGGAATCTGTCAAATCGTTTGTGAGAGCTGCTCCTCCTCAGATTGCACTGGATGGCATTGCTGTTTTTAGCATGTGAACTTATGCAACCCAAGCAACAACATGATCGTTTGGTGAGTAACTGTAATGTGATTACTGAAGTTAGGCATAGAAATGTGTTACATTAGTGGTTACAGACATATAATAGTGATTTTCTAACTTTATCAATTCTTATCACAAGTTCCCAGAGACTCATTTCGTCCAACCAACAGTCTAAAACACAAAAATATTCTATTTACAATTAAATAACAAAGAAAGAGAAACATTTGAGAAACACTCATGAAGCGTTTTGGCACGATGAGTGATGAATAATTAATTGGGTATCAATCGGTTAATCAACTAATCATTTCAGCACTAACATGCGCTGAATGGGAAGCTCTGCAATCTTTGCTCTACAAGCTGCCATCTGTTACAGTTTGGCGCCGTCCCTCAAAGACCAATCAAAGCACCATTTTATCAACAATCTGAACATCAAAGGAGGCTAATAAAAACCATTAATATGAATATAATGTCATCAGCTTTATCTCCGAACTGCTGTAAGTGTTGTATAATATCACTGCTCCACTAGATGGGCCATTTAAATGCATGAAGCCCGTGGTCTTGTGTGAATAGGGTACATAAAGATGTGTATGTGTGCAAGTGTGTGTGTGTGAGCGCAGAAACCGCTCAATGAGAACTCCTCCCAGGCCCTGACAGTACATAGCCCTACACAACGGGGGAGGAAATGCCATGAAAAAGGATGAATCATGGGATTGTATCCACACTGAAGACACACTGACCGCCTCAGGGTTTGGGTCAGTTGTGTTGTCTAAGCAGCGGCGACTGACACCCCTGACGCAAGCGCCACACACATGTACACAAACTACATTTTTACAGTTCCTAAAAATCAGATATCCTCTTCTGTTTTTCTGTTTTCATTCATGAAACAGCCACCGCCAGAGACCCCCCCACCCCTCCTCAATCAGGGCATGAGAATCGGCAGTGGCCTCCATTTCAACTCAGCGGGTCACGGGGGTCGCTGCGCCTTTTAAAGAAGAGAAAAGCCCCTGTCACAGCACTAGGTTTCTCTCCTGCCGGCCACAAAATGTCTCCTGACACAAAGCCCTCGTACTCGTATCAGCGCACTCCCACAGCATTGCCAACAAATGTGACCTCCTTTTTTTCCCTCCCACTGCTAAAATAAAAAAGAAAGAACTTAACTCACCTCTACCTTGCCAACTGAAATAAAATAAATAAATGAAAACAATGTGCTCGGCAACTCTGCCAGACCACAAAGAGAAGTAATATCTTTTCTTTCTCTCTCCGCTAACTTCTGCTTGAGATAGTTTCCATGTTGGAGTTAAGGTGACGGCTTCAACTTTATACTTGTTGTGTTCAAGGCCTGGGGGAAAATGCTTTTCACTGTTTATCTTTGGCTGGCTGGTCCGAGCCAAGGCCTGTGAAACGCTGCAGAAAGCCAACGCTGCCACTGCTCAAACCTGCAGGAAAAAAAGCGCTTGGAAAGTGATGTCTTTGAACACAAGTTACAACTGTGGAAAAAAAAGAAGGGTTATTTTACCAGATTGAGGTTAATTAGACCTTGCTGCTTGAGCTACACTTGTAATTCCAGATGACTTGATTGAATCGTCTGAGCCAAATGTCTGTAACTACAGTTTGTTTTCATTTGTACATGCTTATAATCAAATGATTTCAGTGGTTCTTAATTATTCGGTTCATTGTTTGAGTCATTTATCAAGCGAAAATGCCAAACATTCGTCGGCTCCAGCTTTTCTTTATTTTGTTTTTTTATCGTGGTAGATTGAATATCCTCCAGTTTTGGACTGACAGTTAACACAATGTCAAGTTTAAAGGGACAGTTCACCCCAAAATTAAAAGCTCTTATTTTTTCTTCTTACATGTAGTGCTGTTTATCAATCTAAATTGTTCTGGTGTGAGTTGCCTAGTGATGGAGATATAAGCTGTGCAGATGTCTGCCTTCTCTTAAACATAATGGAACTATGTGGCACACAATGCGCCAAAAATATATATGAAAAACTCAGCAGCAATGTCTCTTTCCAGAAATCATGACCCAGTCACTCAAGATAATCCACAGACTTTGTTGTGAGCAGTTTCACGTAGGAACTATTTTCTGTGTGGTAGAATATGCTAACAGAACTCATAATGTCTTCCGAGGTTTGACCCCATCCATCTGCTCCCACAAGCATACAACAATCCCAGAACACACACACACACACACACACACAGACACACCACCCCCACTCACCACACACAGAGGTCTGCCTGGATTAAATGAAGTGCATGGAGAGCAGGGCCCCATTACCCTGCAGAAACCACTTCACCGGTTGCTTTACTTGCCAGCATCCCCCACCCCCCCAATAATACAAGCACACGGCTTAAGTCAGCGGTCAGCGGGGAGGCTTGAGGGGGTCAGCCCCTTGTGGGGATGACCTTCATGAACTTGGGGATGGGTAGTGAAGGCAGGATGTGACCAAAAGGCCATGAGGTGAGCGTCCAGAGAAAGATGAGGACTTGTGTATGGATTTGGCTGTTGTCATAGTGGCACTGACCAAGTGCTGTTTTCTTAAAGAGAAGAAGAAGAAACCTGATGCTGCAGGAAATAATGCCGGAGTGGACACTCTTTTAGCCAAATTGACTTCCAAAGTAATTACGGGGGGGGAAAAAATACAAGAGAGTGGTGGAGGTGGAGGAGGAGGAGGAGAGGATGGTGGAGTAGTGGGTGGGGATAGTGTGTAGAGTAGGTGACAGGCAGGACAGAGGTGTGTGTGTGTGTGTGTGTGTGTGTGTGTGTGTGTGTGTGTGTGTGTGTGTGTGTGTGCGCGCTGGGAGGGAGGCTGCAATCTCAACGCAGAAAATTAACAATTCCACCCCGCGCTGAGTCTGCACGACATTGAATGCATGAAACGCATGAATTATTGCGCAGAAGAGGGCTGAATTAACTCTATATATCAAGCCGAGTCAAAATAGTTCAGGGGTGAGGGGCTGTGTGCCTCAGCTGATGGGGGGGGAGGGGATGGGATGAGTGTGTGTGGGGAGGAAGAGGGAAAAATAAAGTAACTCAACATTACTATCTCCTCCCATTAAAGTTAACCACTTCTCTCTCCACAGAGCCATAAAGCTGTCAAACTGACCTCTGATTTATTCTGCCCTTGCCCAGGCTCCTGTCCTAACTGTCGCATGCCTCCAATTAATTTTTTTTGTTGCTCTCCATCCCTTCCCTGTAAATGTAATGAGATTGCAGCGCAGAAAACTGCTGACTCCCATTAATGCACAATTCCTTAATAATACCGAAAGCTGGCCGCAAAAGCAGAGGAGAAGATGCATGCTCGGCCCAATAATAGCGTTTTAAAGTGCACAGTTTTGTCAGGAGACGTAATTAACATTATTCATCGCAACATTTGTCACATTTGCACATTACAAGCCGACAGAAGCTCGAAGCCGACACCTGGCTTAAGTAAACACTGCATGAAAGACTCTTTGTGACAAATACAATCATCAGATTTGATCGCCGCTGCATCCATTTGTCCACCTACTCCTCACCCACTCAGCCGTGCCTTTCAGCAGAGACAGAAGTTGATTTGAAGAAGGAGCGAGCTGCTGTGAAGAGAAGAGGAAGTCCAGGAAAGGCACTTTTCAGTATTTACAACAGCGAGCGCTCGCCAGCGGCTGAGGCAAGCAGATGAGGAGATCAGATAAGAGGAAAATGGCTGCAGTTATTGCGTTTGGGCTGAGATACAGCCGCCTAACCTGCAAACAAGGTCAACAATGGGCTAATTGAGGCAAGATTTTAATTACCCCAATAATAACTTTCATCCAGGAGACACAGCGAGAGATAGCGTCTATCGGCTGTGGTGACGCTGTGATTGAGTCGTGTGCTGACTGTTACGGGTGGGCTGCAGGTGCACGGCGGGAGGTATTAAATAGACTGTTTTTGGTCAAAGCTGAGCGCAGCTGGCAGGTGTTGGTGTGGAGGGACTTTATTACCCTATAAACTATCTGAGACAATTCACTCACACCGTCTTCTGTGGGCAGCAAAAGCCCCGATTCAATTACTGCTGAAACTCAACATGGAGAGCCCTGGGAGAGCGGCGAGGCTCGACTCATTGTTCTTCATGTCACCTTCCTAAGCAGAGAGTACAACGGCCAATGTTCTCACACTGCTGGAGCAAAATGAAAGGAAACTCTGCCAGTTGTAGACGTAACCCAATACATGAGTGTAATACCCGGGCAATCTGAAGATTGATATGTTCTCATGGGCGACTAATAACTCTTTTGTCAGAAGGAAAAAGTGGATTCAAGCAGGCAGCAGTGATTGATTGACATGTTTGGGACAATTAGAAGCTCAAGGAAGCGAGTGTTTCCTGCTTGTTTTGTTTGTCCTTTGTTTGTGTACTTGGAGAAGATTCATTAGGCCTCTGCATGGAGGATTTGAGGTCTGCGGAGCGAGAGGGACCCAGCCCAAGTGAAGCATGTCAAATTAGGAGGGAAGAATCAAACCGCTGCTACTGGGACTCATTAGAACCTCAACAAACACAGCGTTTTGTTGTGTATGTGTGCGTCTGCCTCTGTGTGCGTGTACTAATAAAACAGAGGAGTACCGTTGGTTTGTGTGGTTTTAAGTTATTTTCATCATAGCAGTTTGTTTTATGAGGCAACGAAGCTGAGAGACTCTCCAAACAACTTTAATGAAAGTGAGGATCCAGCGGCCTCATGGGAACAGCAGTGCTAAGCCGATGCTCCAACAGAATAATCGACATGCTGCTAAATTAAAAGTATCAGGTGGCTTCAGTAAAGTACCCAAGTTTCCCAGCTTACAAAAACAACAAGGACACCCTGTGTCATTGATGCAAAGCACCTCTTTGTGCATCTGATGAGCAGCAGTTTTGGGGAGATGTCGACTGCATAATAAATATTTCTAGATGAGGTAATGAAGGTAAAGTTGTTTAACGATAGCTACTCTGTTTTTAACACTGGTGTTACTGGATGTGGCTGCTGGCTATTTTGCACAGCTATAATTAGATAAATCTGGAATAACAACATAATAATATGATATTATCACAGCAAGTTTCAGTCCCTCTTTCTCTTTGTGTCTCTGATGGACGGCTTAGCTAATTGCCCCAAATAACGTTTGATTGGATACATTGATGTAAACAGCCCCGAGTTCAAGATGAATCTGTTAAAATATTTTAACCATCTACAAGAAGATGAAAGAGAATGACAGATAGAAAAATATCAATATATTTTTTTATGTTTGACCCATATTTAGCACATTATAACAATTAATAGAAGAGACAAAGCGGTCTGCCCTTCATGATGCGTAACGTTAAGCCTTAATGAAATCAAAAGTGGGTTATATAAATTCAAACCCCCATATGTTTGTCATGTATGTTGAAATTAGCTAGAGAGACCAAAAGGATGTTAGTTTCTGCTGTAAAGTTGGGCATTTGGGGCATCTGGGGATTGACTGGCATCTGGAGCCAGGCTCATGCGGCTGTTCAATGAACTGCAATTCAGTCAGGACCACTTACGTCAAAGAAAACTTAATTTTCATTTGCAGTATTAAATTTGCCGGTATGGCTCTGTTCTGGGGCCCCTCTGCCTTTCCTTGGGCCTACGCAGAAAGCGTCTTCCATGCACCTATGTGGAAAGCATAAGGCAGAGAGAGCAAACCTCCCTGCCCTTCCATGCGCCTACAAGGAAAGTCTTAAGGCCGAGAGAGCACACCCTGCCCTTCCATGCGCCTATATGGAAAGCCTAAGACAGGGAGAGCAGCCGCAAAGACCCCCCAGGAACAGAACAGAGCAGCATCAATGACAAACGGAAATGACACTGATAAGTCAGATGCAAAATAAAAGGAGGAGCTGGGGTGGAGGCAGGTTGCAAAGCGGCTTGCAGAGGAAGCAGCAACAGTAGGCAGGCCAGAGCAGTTTAAATAGGGCGCCCTGAATGAGATTCGCTGATTGGTTGCATAGAAAGGAATCATGTGATCTATCAGCTGACTCCCTTCCATCAGTCAGCTGCTCCATCAGTTGATTGGGCTGTTTGAGATCAGCTGATGTAGCTGGGATGTGAGCTGAGCTTGACATCATGTCCTGTCTGAACTAACGCTATGCTCAGTTATTTTGGCACTTCTGCGTTGGCTGAATTTTAAGTCGAGGAGACGGCCACTTGGTGGATTTCTGTCATTTGTAACTGCAGTTGCGGCATACTACTATTACTTTTTGGCTAGGCCACAGAAAAGCGGGTACCAGCCATATACATGTGATAGAATGCCAATGAGGTCATTATTAATCTCCTTCTCCCTGTTGTTCAATGTTTTAATATAGTTTTATATCGCCAGCTGGTTTGTCTGCATTTGTGGATGCAACACTATGCAGTTTACTTGAGTTAGAGATATATTAGCTTTGTTTAAGATGAACTGCGCTTTACCTGGAAAGAGGATAAAAATCCACGATCAAATCGGACAGTTTTTGTGGACAGGAAGTCACAGAAACATTCACATCTTGATTCCAGTCTATTAAATGTTCAGACCCATATCTCAGTTTGGTTGGAGTCTTCAACTGTTCTAATGATGAGAGGGTAGCCTTTTAAAATGCTTTACAAGCAATCTGTAATGTCTGTTCGTGGTTCAACTTCAGTCTTACATGAATGCTCATGTACAACAACATCGTATCAGTTTGCTGCTGTAAATAAATCAGCTGAGCAGACCTGTCACTCTAAAACTACAGAAATAAATCGAAAACATTAACAGTCAAACGCGGAGGAAATGAATACAAGACAACAGCTTTCATTAAAGATCAGTCAGATATAATCAGGGTCTCACATCTTTACATATGCTATTTTAAGAATCCTCACATCCCTTTTACAAGTCTTTGTGTTGCTAAATACTTAAGTCCAATATTAATTTAGTATCTCTATGTACGTCACCATCAGCCGCACAACATGTATGCAGTTAACAGAATAAATCTCTCCAATTTAACGAAAATGAAAAGTTTATATAAAACATCATATTGTTGAGTCAGTATTTAAACCAATCAGCTGTTAGATCAGGTAAGAGCCTCGAGTTTCCCATCATGCCCTGGGTCCTGCGGTCGGTGTATAGCAAATGCAGCACCTGGCTCTAAAGACTGCGCCCACCTCAATCCTGTGAGGTTAACGTTGCCAGCAAGTGCGTGACATCAGAGCAAGTCGGAATCAAGTCAGACAAATATCTAACCGGCAGGTGCTGTGTGGCGTTCAGGGTCCATCGATTCTGCACAAACCTGGTTCATCTTGAATGAGCCTATTCACAGATTCAAACTTCCCATACCAATAACTCATAAGCAGGATACATACAGAATCTGCGTAAGTAGAACCACTGATTTTTGGAATCAGATGCTGCTTGTAAAACTCAGAATGTTGTGACTGTCACCTCCACCTCCTTGTGTATGTGTGTGACGATCATGTGTTGTAATCAGTTAACATTAAAATCAAACTGAGTGGTGCAGTGAGAAGAAATGTCAAAAATAAGATTTACTGTTAGTAGTTTAATAGATAGGCAAATTAATTAAATAAAATTATTCTCTCTGCTCCATGTTGAACCTTCCATTTTAATGGCCATGTGTCCCACATTGTGTTGACTGACTTTTCCAACAAATGTGTAATTTTTCATGATTAAATAAAATGTCTGATTTAAAGTTTCTACTAAAATCTGAGGTCATTTTGGGTTTTAATGTTTTGTGTGGGGTTATTTTTGTTCAAAAACAATTGTTATCATAAGTGAATATTGTCTATCACATAAAATTAATAATTCAGAATTCCACAGATTTTCCTTTTCATTCATTTTAAACAACAATTAAAACATGTACAAATTCCATTTGGGTCTGCTCATAAAAACACAAACAACGCCTTTTTCCAACCGTAGTAAAGTAGCATTTGCTATGGCCTAATTTTTTACCAAAATGAGCTGTCCTGTGAGATGGACAAATAACATTGCTCTCTCTGTGTGCAGCCAGCTGTGAGACAAGCGCTGAAGGACCGTCTACAAAGTGCAACACTGAAAAGAGTTAATACAAAAAAATTCTCCTTTTAGTTACACTGCAACACTTAATTTGGAAAAATGTGCTTCTGCATAATTTTGAAAAAATATTCAATTAACTTCACTCTTGAACAGCGTGGTGTCCCTAAAATCACTTCAAACACAAATAATTATTATAACACCTAAAATACATTGCTTGGAGAAAAAAAAAGTGTTTGCTTGAGCCAGCTGAAGCCATCGTACACATGCATGTGTGTACACATGATGAGGATAAGACCACCTCCGCTACATTTGGAGCCAGGAGAAACCCTCCATGTGTTGATTTTCAAAAAGCTCAGAGTTAAAAATGTACGCTATCAGAAAATTATCACTTATGAAATGTGAATACCACATCAGGGAGCCAAAATCTTGATTTCATCTGAAAGAATATGATTGTGAGTGAGTATTTTAAACAAATTACACACAGAGTATGGCATCGTTTGTCCACAATCCACAGCAGAGGCACCCAACTGGAAGTAATCAGTCTATCTCACTGCACCACCGCTGCAGTTACAGTTAGAACTCCAGTTGCTTTTAATGCTGCATTTCTGCATTAACAAAGGGTTTTGTTTTCCACCGTCACAGCTCAACACTTGTGCTGTTGTGCAATGTCCTTGCTGATGGTGAATGCAATCTGCAGCCTGCTCAACACTGAGTTACATCCAGTTCGGTGAGGTGAGTCACATGTAAAACCACACTGAACACACACTCTGAGGTTTAAAACTGACAAAGCAGACCGAGTCTACCGAACACAGCAAACATCTGAAGATTTAATACATTGAGCACAGCTGTGAGTGAAAAGAAAACCAAATGGCTGCAAGGAGGAGGAATACCGAAATATGCAGAAGAGAAAGAGTCAGAGTGCTTTCTCGCCTCAGCCGGCAACATTCTCTTTACATGGCCCACCGAGCATGGCAGAGCCAGTAAGATATAGGATTTACATCCAGCAGTACTTCACCCTCCTGCAATGAGAAAGGGAAGTCCAATTTGCTATTGGAGTGGGGAAGAGACATCTGCCACCCCATTGATCTCTGGGGTTAAAGGGAAGCTAATCTATCCCCGGGCATATCCAAGCCGAGGCCTTCAAACAGCTCACTTTACCACACAGCCGCTGCTGCACAACAACTCCCAGCACCTCCGTTATCATGCACAAGCTTAGCTGTGCAAACTTCCCCCTTCGCCGCCCCACACCGCTCCCTCTGCTACTCTCTGTCTCCTCTCTCCGCATCTATACCTGTGATGTCTCCCCTCAACAGGCAAGGAGGTGTGGCGTTTCCTGTCCCTGTCTCTCTCACTTCCCCCTGCCCCTCCCTCACATCCCTCTCTCTCCCATTCCTCAGATCATTTCAAAGGGCCCCAGAGATCAAAGCTGGCCCTTCTTTTAAAATGGACAGGAATGGGGGATGTATTTAGTGAATCATTTATTTGGAAGGAGAGAGAGAGAGAAAAAAAGACCCCACCCCTCCTCTCCACTCCAGTTTCTGTCTCACCACTTTTTCTTTTTCCCCTGCTATCCCCATCCTCCCGAGGCCCTGCCTGCCACCTCTCAAGGCAGTTTTTAATATGCAGAGAAAATAAGCTGGTCGTCCTCTTCAGGCGATGGATGGGCGGGAAAGGCCTGGGGAATATAGTTCGGCTACACGGGAACACTTGCTTCTGATGGATTAACCCCTCCTGCACCGAGATATGAAGTGGTGCCTGAACACCGACTCTGTGAGACTCCCGTGTGTTTGTTAAAATGACAGACAGATAGCTTGATTTAGGAGGTCTGGTGAGCTACGCTTAAAAGGGTTTACTTTTACTGCTTAGCAGCAGAGCAAACATTGAATCAATCTTCTTGATCTGTACATTGTCTGTGAGAGATATTACAACAATGTGGAGCAGAGCAAATCACATATATGGAGTGATTATAATACATAACACAGCTCACATCCTGTGCTAAATCATGATTAGCGTCAAATATATTCTCAGAGTTTGAGGTGAACACTCTGTCTCCCTCTCTGTGTCACACAGACACACACACACACACACACCTCTCAGCTGACCGGCCTCCAGCAGGAGGGGTGACCCTGTGAAAGGGCTCCGTCACACTCCCTGCCCAGCAAATGGAGTGAGGCTTGAGGCAGCTAATGGCATAATGAGCCCGGAGTGACATTTTTGGCCACGGGTGCGGGGAAGGCCCTGGACGGAGGCAATGCACGTACACATACACGCACGCACACACGCACAAAGGTTGATGATGGTGTGTCTGTAGTCTCCATCATTCTGACACTGTCTCCTAGTTACCCAGTGATGTGTGTGAGCTGAGTGTGAGCTGCCTGCCAATGCCATATCCAGGCTTTATATTTTTCATGATAGCCCAGTTTGGGCCATGAAAGTAAAATTTGACTTTTTAACTTTGCAGAGAATAACAGATTCTTCCTATGAAATGTTTAATTGGATTTAGTGAAAAAAAAAAATCTCAAAGGCATTAGTCTCGTCTTAAAGGAGAAGTCCAACATAGGGATGTCAGTTTCAGTTAATTTTTCCTCCGATAGCCAAAAACCCATTAAACAGTTAAACAACCCATTTAAAGCAGTATTGATCTAGAGATGGTGAAAATTCAATGTTATGTGATGTAAATGTCTTGCCTTTAATTTCTTTTTCAGTATGCTTTGTTGACAGACAGTCATGAGCGGCATTACCATGCCGAAGCATAGTGCCCACTGCCCACCCTCTGGTCTTCACTGGTTAGCCTTGGCCACTCTGTACTGTACAGCACCTGGGTCCAGTGGGAGGCAACATTAGCTAACGGCACTGTTCATTTGCTATTACCGATGGTAACGCCCGGGACAGTGTTGCTGTGGAAACATGGTAGCCACCCTCCGGTCTACCCCCAGGTAGCCCAAGTGAGTAAGATGCGTCATTTTGACCCACAAAGCCCCTTAACATTGTTAACTATGTTAGCACCACTAACAGTGCTGACACTGCTAGCAGTGCTAACAGTGAAAAATGCTAAAGGAGGCTGGCGGCTCAAAATTAAGTCAATCAATCAATCATTTATTGGTCACATGGAATTATAAAAAGGTACAACCTCAGTTAAATGTGATTCCATCAGCTCCTTTAATTTGTGCACTGTAATTTAGTCCTTTTTTACTTTTACTTTTACTTACTTTTATCTTCTTAAGCAGGCTTTATACTTGTACCTCAGTTCTATGCAGAGCCTACGTCGTAGCCTATGCACATGGCCTATGCTGCTGTGAGCATTTATACTTTTCCAACGGTGTGTCTGTGTCACTCTGCAGTTACACCTCCAAAACACTAATCACTTTGTATGGAGTGCTGTTAAGTTGATTCAAAACACACATTTAACACAGACAATTTCAAACACAAGTACACAAATCAGCTTCACTATAACTCGCAGCATTCACAGACAAACACTTGTCTTTATCTGGACACATTTTCCCCACAAATACAACATGCTAATGTTTTTAGCACAAGCCTATGGCATTTTACATTGTATAAATTAGCCTTGCGGCTAGCAGACTTTTCCTCTACTCATATGAAGCCAGGGACAACAGCAACATTTAACAAATCACAAACAAGACTTAAAATGCTGTTTTGTGGAGGCTTTATTGTCTTCACAATTTATTGTTTCTTATCTTTGAAATAAATGTAAACAAAAGCTAAATCTGCATCGCAGCAACATGTAGTTACACCTCTGGGGAGGCGCACGCCAGGCTTCATTAAGGTTTGACATAGGCTCTACGTCGGCGCAGAGCCTTCACCGTAGATATTGCGTCAGTTTGACACAGAAGTATAAATCCCCCTGCTGCTTTATTATTATCCAGGATTGCAAATCCATGGTTGCTGGCTTTGGAATGAAACTGAACCGCTTTACAGTTGACTGTTAACATCCCTCATTCAATATTTTGGGAAACGTGCTTATTTGTTTTCTGGCTGACAGTTGCCAAGAATAAAAACATCACAATTCTGTGTTGGATAAACATGAGTCTACAGCCAGGAGACAGTTAGCTTAGAAAAAATTGAAAACCTATTGTGTTTACATTTAATTTTTTGTACAACATGTTAATTAGCAAGGTGGTGGCTAGGAGGTAGGTTTTGTTATGTATTCATTATGCTAAGCTAAGCTAACCACTGACTGTAGCCTTATATCAAAAGGACAGATGGTGCTTTTTTTCTTGCCAAGCCTTCTAAAATGTTGGACTATTCCTTTAACACAAAAAAAACTCATACATAAAAGTATAAAGTTGACGTAAGAATGAATTAATCATACATTAAATGTCAGTAATTAATGTCAGTCCTCAAAAAGTACTGAAGTTCAATCCCCGGCTAGACACATCACTTCTAAAATCTAGGCAGAGTGAGTCTGACATGCAGTCGTGTGAATTGAACAAATTTAGCTTTGCTCAGTGTGGTCTGTCAGGGCTCCGCATGCATTTTCTTGGGACAAGCTTCACTCTCAACTCTGCTGTACAACAAATGATTGACAAGTGCTCTCCTTCACCGAGACATCGACATGAACCCTTCCTACACCTGATCGGATGAACAAGCTGTCATCGCTGAAACCTTCAAACTGTCAAACCCAAAAAGGAGTTCTCTGAATAAATGTGAGGCAAGAAATGCTGCAGGAAATGCAATCCTGGGGTCAAATTTCTTTCACAATTTTTAATTTATTTTTATAGAAGCTGAAGTCAATATTTTATATTTCAATGTATCACATGACAATATGAAAACAATGTGACAATGTGAAAGGGGTTGTTTGTAGTGACTAACCTATAGAGAATTGTCACCACAATCCGCAGCTCCACTCCACTTTACAGACTGAATTGTTTAGCTGACTTGCAACTTCCCCCATTTGGTTTACTCTTGTGGCTCTCACATCGGCTCGAGAAAAAAGCTCTAAAAAACAGGGATGCACCAATCCAGCTTTTTTGTCCCCATACCGATACCTAGGCTTTGGGTATTTGCTGATAAAACGTACTGACTGTGGAAGTGTCTGGGCTTATTCTTTAATGTGTAAAGCAACATCACGCTCAACTAAAACATTGCTTAGTAAACAAAATACAACAAATAAATATATAAATATGAATGAGAAATGCCTCCAATAGTGAACATATTTGTTTTTAGCTCCCTAAGCTATCTAACAATGCTGCTAACACGTGAAGTAGTACGCACACGTGTAATCAGATGTTTTAGGCTATATCACAATACATGATACATATCTTGATATTTTGAAATCTCTTCTTCTGTACTCCTGTTGACTACTATTGTAAATTTCTGTAGACTACTAAAATACAAAATTATTAAATGAACTACAGTGACAATAAAGTTAAATAAAGTACCTACTGTCATATAATACATTTAAATAAAATACTAATAGAGTTAAAATTATTGTAATTAAAATTAAGTGAAATTACTGGCACTTTTGTTTTTGAAGCACCGGTCTCCTCTTGGGCCAAAAGTGTTGATGTTTTTGCCGTGAACTTGAAACTTCAGGTCAACAGTTAGATGTCAGCATTTTGCAGGAAGTTAAGCTGTTACCGTGGCGCCTATAAACGTGAGGATTTATTCACTGTAAGCTGGAAACAAAGTGATCGCTCTCCAGTCCATATATTAGCAATATTTGTAAGTTGCAGTGTTGCTCCAAGATTACAAAATGCCACTTAACAGTAGTGGTCTGGAGCCCTGCGGATACAAAAACACATGTCTCACCTGCTCACCCACTGTCGCTCAAGAGAGACTGATCGAGATGGGTGGAGAAGTGTGTGTTAGGAATTATGTTTGTGAGTCTTTTTGTGTGTGTGTGTGATAGGGACGAGGAGAGAGAACCGCCACGCCGAAGAGTATCTCATGCTGGTAGCTTAAAAAAATGATGTCACAATTTATACTCGATGTTGTTCGAGCCACGATACATTGAGTATAATCAATACATCGCCCACCCCTAACTCTGCATAAATGATAATGTCGCTCCATAACTGCTGGATGTATAAACAGGGAAATGCCAACAAGTTCCTCGTATCAACTCTGTCAGTTGTGTGCTATCTACTCTGCTCAGGCCTCTTAAAATCTCACACCAAAAACAGAGTCTGTGAGATTCAGACTGGCATCACCCGGCTACCTGACATTTGACAGCGTGTATTCTCTGAAGCACGCACTCTGCAAGGCTGCTGCAATCTCCATTCTTGGCAGTCGGGCGAGAATGCAGTCAAAAACAAGGGCTGAAATGTTTGACAGCCTCCCTCCATGTCAAGCTTAATGTATCATCTGTGACCGTTTTAGTTATAGATGAGAGGGGAGACGGGATTGTGTAGCACAAGTCTCAGAGCCCCACGCAGCCTGTGAAAACAGAGCTGCCATGATGTAGGCTAAAGGTTCCCCTTTCTTCCCTCTTCACTCTCTGACCTAGATGTGTATGTGTGCGTTACACTGGTGTGGGTATGAACTCTGTGAGAGTGAATGTGCGTTGGGTGGTCCTGTCTGATTCACTGTACGTGCTGGCTGTGAGCCAACACCTTCTGCCTGATTCACCTGGGACGTTCTACATCTTCGCAAGCCTCGGTAGCTCTGTTCTGACTGCCGAGAAGAGACGTGAGAGCTGGACCCCACGCGGGGAAGAGAGAGAGAGCAAATTAAACACAAAGAGACAAGAGGGAAGAGCCCAGATGAGCCGTAGAGTCTAGTCGGTCAGGCAGAAGTGGGCCAAGCTGGTGTTGCACTCAGGAGATGACACACATACAGGCTACTCCAACTGACTGGAGACAAGCCTTGCAGTCTCTCTCTTTCTCACACACACACACACACCTACAGAGCCCGAGTCCCCTGGGTCCTGGTTTTCCAGTGCTGCATGCTGATGTTGTGAAAAATACAGCTCCAACATCAAGCTGACTAAACAAGAAGACGACGGCTTAATTTGGGCGGGATGAGTGGAGGTAGGGCGAGAGGGCGACACCACGAAATTACATGTCATTACCTGATGAAGCCTGACTTTTGTTCCACCTCAAGTTCAAAGCGGTGAAGTAAACTATATGTGTGCAGCTGCTGCTCTCTGTCAGCTGAGCAGAGATGTGGAGTAATTAGGGCTGTAACTATCTAATGAATTATCAATTAGCACAATAGGAACAACTGTCTAAGCCCAGAGTGGCATCCTCAGATACCTTTTTTTTTCTAGAACCCAAAGATCCTCAATCTACAACAAGTAAAGATCTCTGCTGGCGCCTGTTGGAGCTTATCGCCGCCACTCAGACAGTACACACAGTGCAGCTGCGCCCAGTGGAATTGTCCCTCCTGGCTCCCTTGCAATCAAGATGGTGGCAAAGACAACGTAAACGGGGATTAATACATCTTGTAATGTGTGGAACTTTAGTGGATCAGGTATGCAATTAATCTCTAGGGACAAAACTTTTATACTGATGTCAGTTTCTGAGCTAAAACAAAGGCCAAAAGCCTGTAACAGACGGTGAGGCCGAGACGGTTTCCTTTTGCTACCTGACTTTTTTGAGGATTTGTGGCACCTATCAAAAGATTACAAGGAGTGAGGAGTCAGCAGTTATTGTTGGTATAAAACAGTCAATAAACAGGCTTTTTAACAATTGTAAATAACCACTACCATGACAGCTCCTTGAGCATACGGTCATAAATGTGCCCAAGACATATTAGGCATATTGGTCCAGTAGTTTGCGAGATGAGCTGCAGACAGACAGATACACACACTCAGGGATTTGCAGAGATAATGACATAAAAGAAAGAAAAGCCACTAAGTATTTGGCATTTTTGCTTGATAATTGACAGTTAACAAAAACAACTAATAATCAACTAAATCATTAATGAATAATTTCTGTCAATAGACTAATTAGCTACTCATTTCAGCACTAGTAGTAATAGAAAAGGTAAGGCCCTGCTGCCATTTACATCCATGTAAAAATTTAGTATCATTTCATGTTTGCTGAAAAAGATTTCCGCGAATAAAAACTGCAGGTGGGTTTGTTTCTCTGCCAGCTGAGAAAAAATGTGAGGTACTGTGGTCGCTTAGCGTGGGTCATGGGAGCCAGAGGACAATGGCCGCCTCTTAGGCACAGGTTAATGAAGCCTTTCAGAGGGCATCCGTTTTGGGCCTCCGCAGGTTAATTACAGAGCAACACGCTGACAGGCAGCCAAGTTGATTTTATGCAAAGCAGACAGGTAAGAAACTTGTGCTGCGGTGCAGGCACAGTTGTTAGCTTTCACATTTCCATGGAAGCAGCTGTATCCTCCGCACTGGTCATAGAATCACAGTCTTAAAACCAGAGCTCACAACCATTGACGGCAGATTTCATCAGTGCATTTCTGCCTCTGGTCAAGTGTGTCGCACTGACAGCTGCTATCTCAACTCCTCACCGCTCACTCTGATGAACAAAAGGCCAACTTGGCCCAGGTGTCACTAACTGCACCCTTTGTCTGTGTCCTTATCATTACAGGAGCAAAATAAAGAAAAATATTAGGAAAATTCAGATTGTATTTCTTCTACAGTAAGATAGACTCCATCTCCCTCATCTTAAGTCAACTTCACACCCCTTAAAGCTGCTGTATTTCGGCCACAATGGGATGCAAGAGGGGTTGCATGATAGCTTAAAGTGATATTTTACTAAAAACATATCCTTGGAGTATCTAACGCTCACCCCCTGTAGACATGAAAACTGGCTTCAAGAAGATTGTAGCTTTCTCAAAGGGCTCCAACAGTGGTCCAGTCTCACACCTAAAAGTATCAAATCCTCCACAGTGACTTCTTGAACCACTTCTGCAACATAATCCACCTCTCGCCTGTATCTGTATGCAAAACAGATTTTACAAACACACTTCCTCCAACATACAGTTAAATATTCTGCTTTTATTTCGGTCTCCTGCTCCTCCATTGGTGTCATGCTGTTTATGCACTTCTTTCAAGCAAAATGGAACATGGGGTCCGTCTTAGTTTCAATATAAGAGGCAGCAAAGACTTTAGAGAGTGGCACAAATTTAAAAGAGGAGAGAGTGTGATTTTATTTGGATTATTATCAAAAAAGTGAGTGAAATCAAATAAAATGTGCAGAGGCGTAACAGTTTGCTGCTTTGGCAATTACATAATCCGCTGCTATCTAACATGTCAAATTTGTTCAATGTACAATCTAAGCTTCGGCGAGAACCTGGTAAACAACACTGTGAAACCACAACAACAAGGCATCATGGCTGCATTCCCAGTAATCGTACAACGAGGCATCAGACGCTCCTCGCTCTGACCAATCCCCAGGGATCAACTTCTGGGTGGTACAGCCAGGGATTGGGCCGTTTGGTCTCCAACGGCACCCGGTCCGGGCCCTAAATGGAGCTGACTGATCACATTTCACAACAGGGCCAGTGCAGCCAGCAGAGCAGAACAAGAGCAGAGCCGGTGGCCCACGGCCCAGAGGCCCACTATAACGACCGAGGCACGCTGTGCTGTTGGCAGCCTGGAGAGCAGGGAGGAACCTTCACTACACACAACCCTCTTTCAGGCATAGCAGCTAGATTAAAGTATCTGGTAAAGTAACGGCATTTTGGGTAAACACAGGACTCCATTACAGAAATTCTCCATAATAAATCTGCTTAAAACAACATGACCGACAAGCAACATTTGGCATTAGGGGAACAAGAAAAGGGGGAAAAGCCCTTTTTCCTTTTCACCACGGTGGCAGAACTAGTGTGGAATTCATGCTGTAGGAAGTTGGCAGGGCTGGAAGTTACAAATTTAGGAAGGGAGACTGAAGGTCTGATGATTAATGTGGTTTTCCAAGGTTGGTTTTTTTTTAATCCTCTTTTATCCTACGCTGCATGGGGAAAAATAAAGTAAATGAAAACACATTTTTACAGACCTATCTGACATGAGGAGAATCTCCTGAACAACTTAAATGTCTCATTATTGCAATACTGGTTTATTTGTGGTTCATTTTCTATTTTTTTATAGCACACAAGGCAGAGATTTAAACTAAAGCCACAAATCTGATGACTTTAGACTCAACAGAATCAAAAAGACTTGATACCTTCCCATGTACCCAAAGATTAGAAAGTATGTTGTGTAAAAATGTGCCACAAATCAATACATTTCACCTAATTTCCTGAATCAGCTAACACTAACACTGTTCATTCCCAGCCAATCGACAATTAATTCCCCAAATGAGCCACTTTCTTTGAACCAATGTGACTTCAACAATCGGACTGCAGGAGCCATGAAGAATTAATGTTACGTTACTGAGCGCCAGTTGGAGAAAATGACACAGGATAATTTCATCTGCGTACAAAAACGTGCAAAACGTGCTGGTTGAAAAATTACAGAAGGAGATGCAAAAACTTCAAACTTGGCTCGACTTTTGAAGTTGCTCAAGGAACAGTAAGTCAAGGCTAATATTAGTGTAGTTCGTGACCTAATGCTTAGCTAACATTAGCTTAACAGCAAAGGAACAACATTTTTGAAAAGCATTTGTAACTTTTGTTAATTGAATATATTGCTAATAGAGGGTGACACTGGAGTAGAAAAAAATCTCAATCCTGTCCTATCCCGTTACCATGTTGGGTTTTCAAATAACAAAGAATAAAAGTATCTATTCATATATGTACTGCATATTTACGGGGAATTCTTTTCATTATATCACCGACTCATTCCATTCCACCATCATTTAAATTTCCTCTAGTCACTTACAGTCGTATCTCGCTTAAACTGTGCAACACTGCCTCTACAATCTCTGGTGGTACTGCTCCATTTCATCCATATCCGTAAGCTTTCAGAAAACGTACAGACATAATGGATGCAAAGTATATGGACAGAAGGCTCCGTCTGTCTCCGTATTTAACGTTGAGCGTAAATAAGCCCTTACTTGTGACTTGCAAAACAATGACTTGGTCCCACCTCTGGTAATGTTTTACATTTCTCCTAAGAAGTCTGAATAAGATGCCCATTCAATATCTCTCAGACGACATATTTAAACTTTTGCATGCTTTACTTTTTTCTTCAATTTTAGACTGCTACTTAGACTGCTGGCCAGACTTTTACAGAAATGTTCTGGGACTTAAATTAAAAAAAATAAAGCTGAAATGCACGCTTATGTAACAAAGTGCATATCTGACAGGAACACACACACGGAAAATAACAAAATAGCCAACAGATGCTTGGACGGACTCCTGCAAGTACATGTACAGTACACAAACTACCAAAACCCGTCATAAAAACTCGCATAATGTTTCCCCTCTTTGCAGTTCGGACCAAAGTCATAAACCGGCTCTACCTGGAGAGGAGACACGGTTTTCCACCAGTCACAAACTTTTACTGCTTCATTTGAAACTAAATAAGGATTTTGCTTTTCACTTGTGGCAATTACCTCCCAATAAAATGCACCGACAGAATTCATTTACAAGCTTTAAAATGCTGGTGATTTTTCCTTTCACCGGGTAGCACACTGTACACCTCTCCCTCTCTCTCTCTCAAACAAGACAAACACTTCAGCGAGTTGCCTTGAGAAAACACGGAGAGAGTTCATACTGTGGAGAGAAGACAATTTTCAATCAGAGATAAGCAGATGAGTGTCCTCAGCTGGAAGTTGGGAGTCTGGCTGGCTTGTTTACCTAAGAAAATGGACTCACACGGTGAACTTCAAATGAACCACATCTAATGCAGACACATCTGCCGCGAGCTTAAAACAGGCACTGTGGGCTGAAAAATAATGGATGTCAATCATCACAGCTAAAGAGGAGCGGCGAATATTCTGGACTAACAGACATTACTGTTGCACACTGAGCTGCACTGAGACAAAAACATATCCTGTAATGCATATACATAACTACGAGTATATAATACACTTAGAAACTCTCCTGAGAAACCCATTTATTCTTGTATGTGCAACTAGGGCATGAAGGCAACATTTTGTAAACACGAGCCCAATTAAAACTTGTTTTTGCAATTAACTCTTGTTCTCTGGAGATGCCATATAAACATTCATGAATTCACATAAGAATACACAGTGGGTTCATGCTTTTAGGAGCACTTCTTCATCAAACAAGATAGGCTGCCATGTGACGGCGTACTTCATAAACTCTGAGGTGACCTCAGCCACTGCCATCTGTCTGCGCATAAAGAATAAATAGGACGGTATACAACAAGAAGACGAGGGGGATATAAGATAACACTCGCTCTTTAATCTTCCACATCATTGTTCATACATACATATAAATGACAGAAAGGCTATAAAACCCAAGAGAACTGGAGGTTGCATCCACAGATCATGACCATCACTACCTGTGGCGGCAAGTGACAGTATAATGGGAGAATACTTGGCAGGCGGCACAGAAGCACAGTCCTGGGAGTCCTTTGTCATTATTCATGTTTGTTATTATTATTATTATTAAATGTATTTATTTGTGTGTGTTTTTCATTGTTGTATTTCAAAATAAAGTACTTCCTCTTGTTAACGATTAAAAGTAGGTAATTAAAAACTATCAATACTAATCAATATTGACTAATATGACAGTTTTAAACAACATTTTTGGCCCTATCACCCAGGCCCACTCCGCATTTTCTTTTCCTCTTCACAACCGTGAAAACATCAATCGACATTAAGTCAAACATCTGCTGGTCTCTTTTGGCGCTGCTTCTGAGGTTGGCTTGGTGCGTCAGGACAGGCGCAAGATAAACTGTCAAAAACCCAGCTAATCAACAGAAGTGTGTACCACTGAGGTCTGACTCTGACCGGGAGAAATCTGCAGTGTGTGTAAAAAGATAGCCTGGAGGAACTATCGGCAACAAAGCCCCTGAGAACTCAAGAGAAACTCAGTTAAGTATTCTCGGGTTTCAGCAGTTCTCAGCCACAAGCAATAACCGCCATGCAAAATCTATTGGAGTGGCACACCAACTCTTCCTCCTGCACAGGATTTTAAAGAATGTCTTGTCACGGGTAAATACAGTGACGCTGCAGATGACAGCGGAGCGGAGGACTTGTCATGTACTCAAAGGAAGATTTTTGTTTTACCAAAAAGCGCTTGTTGCAACAACAGATCACAAATTGTGAGATAATTGGCAGCATCCGATAGTGCCAAAAATCCCAACTGATGGAAAAGCCTGTTAGACAGATGCGTTTAATTTAATATTTAATGAACAAAAGCACAGCTTGCAGTTCAGGTGCCTTGTGACTCTCCAAAATTTAATATTTAAGGATCCAGGTGTTTTTATTTCTCTTATATCAACAGAATTCCACCTGCACAGAGCAGCTTGTTGTTGTTAAGCTGCTATTGCTTCATTTCCACTGCATGCCCTGGCTCGACTCGACTCACCTTGATAACAGGTCCTTTTCTCCAATTTGTTTTACACTGCAGATATTACCACCTCAGTGAGGGTGGGATTCTGCCATGACATCCTCAACTTGACACAATCCTTTCGTTGGCAACAAAACAGAGGAATGTCGGCACTTGGCCAATTGCACGGTGTAGTTTTGTTACCTTATTTGCTACCTTAAGTATAAGTAGAATGAATAAAAAAAAATTGTTGTCACTGTTGACGGTAGCTTGGCTATTCAAAAATGGTGGGTTTGTGCAGGATGTCCCATGTCATGCTAGTGACAGTTCTCTCTGACCTATCAGAGGTGTGCAGTGTTTCAACTCCGCCTTTTAGTATCGTCTCAGCTTGCTAAGAACCTCAACCAAGGAGGCACCAAAAAAAGCACCAGGTACTATCCACTAGGGCTGGGCGATTAAGCAGATGTTATCTTCAATGACAGTTTTGTCTTCCAACGAACTGAGATAAAACAATTAACGTGCCACATTCTGTTCAGCAATGATGCTTTTGTTTTGTGTTGCTTTATAAACCCAGCACACCCCTTTCCTTTACTGCGTTGCACTCAGTGTTGCCAACTTACTGCCTAAAATGCGGTATCGGCGAGTACATTCTATGACCAATCTGATACCACATCATACCTCATGTCATTTGCATATGCACGCTACAGGCAAACAAAATGGAAACGGCGTGGAGTTTAAAAAGCATTCTACTGTAGCCTTTAAAATGTATTTTTTACCAAATTGTGTGGCTGCACTTTAACCTGTGTCTTGATCTGTGTCAACACTGGATAATAATAATTAAAAAAAAGTTTTATGGCATTCATTCTACTATTATGTATTTATTTCTTCATATTTTACACAGAGTTTTAGGGGTTGAGACATACAACAATTCATATCCCATCCATTTATTTTTTTTTACGTGCTGGTATCAGATCGGTACTCGGTATCGGCAGATACCTAAGCTTAGGGATCAGAATCGGTATCGGTACATCTCTAGTGACCACTGCAGGATCAGCCTAATGAGCTCTCACCGTACCAAAGTAATGACTAATGCTATAGACTAGAGTGTTAATCACTGCTAATATCCAACCACACTATCTATTTTCCAAACTCTATCTGATGTTTTTGGGCAGGTGATAGAGCCTGATCCATTGATGGCCACATACAGCGTCTCAGGAGAGGGTAGTCCTCTTAAAAAGGAGCAAATCACAAGCGGTGTTGGGTAGCATTACTTTTGAAAGTAATATGTTACATCACAATGTTACTGTAGGTAAAAAGTAATTTGTTATGTTACAGTGTTACCAACAGAGAAAAATAACTCCTTAGAGTACTCTTGTGTTGGCAAAAAAGGAAACCCCTTTACTACTCTTTGTACTAATATTATCCACAGGATGCACGTCTTCCTTAAAACGACTCTCCCGACATCGAATGACATCATTCTACGACCTATAATCTGTATCTCTGCAGGCTAAAAACAGACAGACAACAATATTGCCTTCAAAACACTTTATTAATGCTTTATGTTGGATTACAAAGCACTCTCCACAGCTGAGATTGGTAGCATCTACTTGACTAGCTTGGAGTTGCTTCCTCAAATTTGAAGTTGAATTCTTCGCAGCTGACAGACACTTAATATCACCCAGACATAGTTAACATTTCACTGTTATGTTTTTCGCCCGCAAATTCGTATGTCAAAGCTGCCTTCTCTACCATCTCAACCGCTGAAGTAGAAGATGAACAGAGACGCTGTAGATGTGTCTGGGATTTTCTTATCTTTGTCGAAGTAACAGATCACGTCTTTAAAAACAAAACTAAGTACCAGATTACTTAACGTATTATGCTTCTAGTTACAACAAAAAAGTAATCTGAGTACAACATTGACTACAAGATTGCAGTTCTATGTTAATAGCACACAGGATGGTTCTTCTAAAGCAACCTCCTCATTACAATTTATGGCTAAGAGATGTCATGCAGCACCTAAAACTCAAGACACTCTGGTTTCTATTTTGAGGTTCTGCTGACAAATTTGATAAATGTGGTGTCCTCTCTTGGACTATGCTGAATCTGAGCTTTAAATCTCCTTGTATAATGCTTGTACACTCATCACATCAATCAATCTTTTAACTCGCCATTATTGAGCAGCTTTACTATCCACAACTTTTGCTAATGGAAAACCAAAAGACAGCGGGATGAGTTGAGTAAAGACTTGCCGTACAATGCAGTGGAAATGCGACATATGAGTGTGTAACCTGAGCCAAACTGAGCACAAGAGAGGCTGGGCGCCAGCATCGACAGCAGACGTGCTGCATGAGTGCATCATGTAGATGTGCTGCAAGATTAAACTCATATATGAGAGAATGTGCACTGATATGTGTAAAAGATACAACAACATAGCAAACATAGAAACATGCTATAGGTTCTATAGGCGTCGTCTTTTCACACAGTCTGTAGAATCATATCAGATGCCAACAAACATATTAATCCTTCTGTAACTCATCTGCTTTGTTTAGAAGTGTGAGGATTAATGTTTTCTATATATTTACATACACAGGTGAGAAAATCCAGACTATAATTGTGCTACTATGTTTTAGCATTTACTTTCATCATGTAGTTGCCAATTACAGGCGCAGTGGGCTCGCTACAAAGGCTCACTTTCAAAGATATTGATGATCTGACACCAAAGCAGATATGGCCACTGTCACTACCCTGCTAATTACAACATACGCTGGTTCAGAATCGATTCGTTTATCAACGGATCAATAATTAATTCAATTAATATGTGTCCAGCTGATGTTTAAGCCAAGTACAAATGATTGGTATTCTGAGACATCTAAGGCTGTTCTGAAGATATGAGCTATTTCTAGACGTCTGCTGCACAACACGTCCAGGAACATCCCCGCAAATAGCCTAGACGAGAATGTAAACAAGACATTATTGCTTAAGAGCCAGTAACGTTTTTGGCCAAGAAGATTATGACAGAGCTCAGTCGCCAACTGTCATCCTCTATGGCGTCTTTTTTTCCCTAATTGCATACTTTATGTTCCCGTCAAAATTACATGAAAACATGAATTCAGATTTGTATGGCCTTCAGTGTTTCATAGCAGGAGATCCTCAAATCTACAGCATCCAGTCTTAGTGGGAACAGTAGGAGGCGTTCTTTCTACAACAGGAAGCAATGACCCGTGATGGTGGAACAGCCACTCACGGCAGGAAGTCGCCCATTTCTTTTTCCTCCCTAAGCCTCACCTCCTAGTGATTAGGGGAACATCTGCAAACACAGACAGTCCTCTCCGCTTTGCTTTTCATATTTTACACAAGCAAACTCCAGGAATCATTACCCAACATGAGCTCATCATTAGCACATTCATAATTCAGTGTAATGGATTATGTAATTGCTCCATTAATCAGGGGAGCCACCCCAGCATACTCTCCTATGCATTAGTTTAATTATGGGAAATGCCTCTGTTAAAATAGATGCTCTGTTTGCTGTGGCAGAGTTTAAAAGTCTGGATTTGGCACTGTGGGGACTTGTGCAGGCTGAAGTTTAGAGGCAGCTCGGCGATGTATAGCCCCGAGTCTTTGTGGTGCGCTCGCAGACAGCTCTTCAATAAAATGTGTCATGGCAGTAGGGCAAAATGAAAAAGTAGGCAAAAGGGCAAATGCCTTTCAGGAAACTAGTTGTCGAGCTCGTGCGTCACTTAAGTCACATAATTTATTGACATTTGCGAGGCAGCGCCTGGGTGATGAATATTCTGGTTTTATATATATGAAGCTGGAAGTGTCTGAAACAGATTAAGACACGTTAGAAATGGAGGTACTTGTCATCTGATTCCAGCAGCTGGCATGACTTGTGAGGGCTTAATCCAACAGTGTCATCAGCTATTTGTCAAGGAAAAGAGATAGAGGGCTCTGCACCTCCTCCTCCTTACTATTGTTGGAAGCTCAGTACGAGAGTCTGGCTGCAGTCCTTTAGTTTGAGTGACATTTGACTATCATCACCGAGGGATACTCGGTGTATTTTGGTCGTCTCATCCTTGTTAAAAAGGTCAGTGATAGGCAGAGGCCCCTATGCGCTTATAAGTGCGTTGAGTGCTGACAAGAAATAACAGCTTTTTTTGAAAAATAAAAAAACCCCTGCTGTTACATAAGAGAAATCACTCCACATATACAGAAATTGCAGCACACTTATCGCTTATTTTCCTTGTCTGCTTTCCTCCCCCAGATTGTACTTAAAGCGCTTCCTTTCTTACTTTTGCCTTGTTCCTGCTCTTGGATGGAGAGTGGGAGAGCCGGAAAATTAATATGCATTTCATATTGCTGTATATATAGTCCAGCAGCATAAACCTCAAATCCAAATAAGACCCGAGTGATTGGTCCTTCAGTCACTACCTACACAAAACAAACAACTAAATGGTTTGTGGTTACTGTCAAGATGCTGGCAAAGCTTCACAAGGCTTAAAGCCCGCTGCCAATAACGCAGCCTGAGCCAAACAGAAAGACAGAGACACACACAGAATAAAACATGGCAAGATTTTTTTTCCCATTGTGAGAAATGCCCATGTAATTCTTAAAAAAATTCTCTCCTGCTCCCTCAGTGCCACTGTAATTTGAAGCTGTCGCAAACAAATCCTCCGAACAGACCTTTCCAAAATGTCAGGTTCTGTCAAGCGGGATGACGGCCTCCAAAAATCAGGCCCTTGGAAACTTTTGTCGGGAAAACAGAGGAGTTCGAGTGCATTTACGGGCAGTCACCATTCACTGCCAGTCGAGCGGTTGCTGGAGAAGGAAGAGGACAGGCTGAGCTGCTGATCCGACAGCATCGCTTGATTTTACAAGTACTGCTCAATATTCATACGTGTGTCTATTTTTCTATCCAAGCATTTACTGCTAGTCTGGGAAATACTTCAGGCTAGTGTTCTCAGGGCAGGTAAAGACAGTCATCAGTCCTGTAATGGCAGAAAAATCATCTCTTATCTCCTCAGCCAAATACTGCCTGAACATGCAGCATCTTCAATCAAACCAGCTCTTCCACCAGTGCTGCATCTGGCTCCGAAAACCTGAGACTGGTCTGGAGAAATGCTGTTTTATGTACTGTATAACACGGTATACAACTTCCTGAGGAAAAATCAATCCCAGCACCATACTATTAATTGTATACATCTACTCATTGCTTTAAAAATGTGTTAGAAGAACTGCAATCATGGCTTCAGAAAGAAAAGGGGTAGCATCTGAAATTTGAGTCTAAAATTAAATAAATGGAAGTCTCCTGTTTATTTTAATTAAATGGCAAAAATAATAAGGGCTGCACAATACATTACTAGCATTGACATTAACAGTGTGTGCATGCACAACAGTCGCATCGCAGGATGTTCGATGTTAAGTAAGGCAAATTAACTGGAACATTTCATGCTACAACTGCTGCTTGATACAAACGGAAAACTCGTTTTTTGTTTTCAATGGCTAATGTTACCGGCCATACATTGCCCTTTTAAAACAGGTAACATACGTAGCATAGTCTGGCGGCATTGTGGGAAAGTAATGTAACTGGGCCAGGAAGTGCCGCAAACACAGTGAAGGATGTCGTCAGCAGACAGTGTCTAGATGAGCTCACGTTTAAGTATAGCGACTATACAAAGGACCGTGTTTCGGATTTATCACAACGTCTGCCACAACATCTGCCAACTATCTTCACCGCAGAGATGCTAGCCCATAAAAGCTAGTTACTAGCTACGAGCAACGGCTAAACCGAATTGCGTCAGCCTAAATAAACCAGCGGTCTCTTGACGACTGTTCAGAGCCACGAGGCTGGAAAGCTAACGTTAACATTAATCTACAATCTGATAAATAACCAAAGCGCAACCCGCTAGTAGTCAACCACAACCTGAAAATGAGCGAAGAGCAAGAGGGGAGCAACATGAGGGAGCCCCCAACTGAGACATGATGACGCAAGCCGAGATTCGAACTACCTCCTCCCCCTCAGAAAAAGTCTTTAGAGTAAGAAGTCGTTTTTCAGCTTCAATCTGTATCTTTGTATTTCATGGGCCATATTTTTAGGCTATATCTTGATACATGATATTTATCTCGGTATTTTCAAATCTCCTCAAAGGCATTTCATTAATGTTTAATTAAAATCCAACATAGCAATATTTCCGACCAAATACTCTTTGATGCAAAAAAGTTGTGGGGATGACTGTTGTTTTGCTTTGTTTTGTTTTTCAGAAAATTACAATGAGGTTTTTTCCAATATTGTGCAGACATAAATATAATAAAAAAGATTTCTCCTACACTGAGGCCCCATTCAGTGGAAGCACGATCTGTAACTAGACTGGGCTGGACAGAGTGGGAATGCTGGACAATCGTCATAAAGCCTGCAATTTGTTCAGGGTCAAAAACATTTAGAGCAATGAAAGAATCTCTTGGTACATATTTCTTGCATCAATATAGGCAGAGGCAGCACAGAAAGCCCGGCATGTGTCAGAGACAAGAATTCAGCGACTATGCATTCAATAACCTCTGGCACAAAGAAAGTTAACAAGAAACTGTTAGCAGAGTGCGCAATCTCAAGAGTCATTTTACTGCCCTGAGTGTGAGGGAATGAGACGAGGGAGAGCAAGGGGAGCTAATCAACTCTTACTCTTCAGTGGCATTTCATGCACTGTCTGCCACTGGTTCAGTGTGCACAAAGGGCACCGAGCATCAATAAGTCAACACGCTGCTGTGGCAGGAGTGGATCCAGACTCCTCAGCCATGAAAAGAGAGACAAGACTTTATAGCGAGTGCAAAATGAAATTAATTTTGCAGATGAACTGCTTGAGGGGCGCAGAGTGACTTAAGTTACCGTGGTGAGCGTCAGGGAAAAAAGTTTAATATGAAAAGAAAATCTGACCTCCACAACAAGACCTGGTATGGATTGAGCTGCTATATTTGCATTTCTTAAGACACAGCTCCAGAGTACAAAAAAAGCTGTCCTCTCGCTGCACCTTGTATAAGATGCTGAGCCAATAGAGGTGGTGGGCGGGGAGAGGGAGGTAGAGAGGTTAGAGGAGAAAAAGAGAGAGAGAGAGAGAAAAAAAGCCTCTTTGCTGCCTTTTCATTTTGAAGAATTTTGCACTGCCATCTTCTAATCTGTGCCATCGCAGCTGCACATCGTGTCACCATGTCCAGAAGGCCAGGCTGGTTCTGAGCTTTTTTTTTTTTTTTTTTACTTTTCTCCCCCTCTTCTCTCCTCCTCGTTGCCTTGCATCAGGCACAGGATCTGAGGCTTTAATATGGCTGCCAGTGAGGCAACAGCCATTTAATAACAATGCAATAGTTCCTCACAGCAGTAGTCCAGTGTCGCTCGCACACCCCGCCGTGTGCAGATGGTACATTGTCTGTGGTTTCCGAAAACATTCTCCTATCTGAGACGTTTTTGCCTTTCTCCCCCACCACACACGCTGCCCTTTTTGTCAGCAATATTTAACTCTCGTCTTGATAGAAACAACATACACTTGCTCTGCAGTCTTATTTCTGCTATTATTGCTCTTGTCTCATTTCGTAACAGGTCAGCTGAAGTGCCCCCCCCCCAGAGGTGGTCTGACTGTGTGTGTGCGTGTTTGTGTGTGTGGGGTTGGCGGTAAGCCTCTTGCATGTGCCTCGCAGCCTCCCGCAGTGGGGGACATCTGGAGGAGGCGTTACCGTGTACACAGAAAAAAAAAAAAAAGAAGAAGAAGAGTTCAGGCCTGAAATATCATCCTCCAAGGACATAACTGGCTTTCATTAACACACAAAGGGGGGAATATGGTGTCGGAGATTTATTCAAATCAACATGGCTAATGTTGCCATAAGCCAGTCACCTTGCCAAGTTACCCTAAAACTCATTCTCTCTATCAGTGGCCCTCTTCCCTGGCTCGCCGCTGAGAGCAATTAGTGCACATTTTGATGAAAATGACCGGTGATTCAGTGTAAGGAAAAAGCTTCGGAACAACCATTTCGCAAGGTAGATGTTCATTATGCGCCAGCAGGGAAGAGCCTCCTCTTAATAGAGTGCCAGCCATAAACATCCCTCATCATCACCGAGCTTGCCATTTGATCTCACCTCTGGGGGTTCTGCACTGGGCATCTTCATTCATTTCTTCTGTGTCTGTTTACTCAGTAATGGACTCTGCCCAGAGAGTTGTTAAGGGGGGAACAAAGTGAAAGTGCCCGACACTCTGCTGTGGCGGTGATTAACGACTGAATTAGAAAGCAACTCCGGGTCACCTTCTTTAACACCGTGATGGATGATCTAATGCTAAAATCTGATAGCTTTTGTTATAGGTGAGCTACAACCTAGATCACAGGTGGAGCGATGGCGCATTTACAGTGCTTATCAACTTTCCCGTACATCGGCGACCAATAAACACTGTGCTGTAATTAACAGCCAAAAAAACAATGTGGTGAGAACCAAACTGAGATGAGATAATAAGCATCTCGCTGATGAGTGTGCATGCAACTGTGTCCACCACTGTCTGTAAAGCCTTAGTTAGCGTTGCCCTAGTTCAGCTGTGTATGCGCCATCTCTCCTGTCACAGGCAGTTTACAAGACTGGGAACGAGGGTTGCCATCTGTCCCACCTCTATGGGGTGCACAGAGGGACGTTTTGCACAGTTTTGGCATGCCTGACTTCCCCTAATGCTGCACAAATGTTTAGAGACATTACATAAGCAATGAGACCTTCAGTAGGGTGGAGGGGGAATGGAGATGGATACGTGCGCAGGGAAAAAGCAAGAGAGGAAGAGAGATTAGAAAGTGTGAAGGAGTAGACCTTCATTCTCCTAACTGACTGCAAACAACGGCACTACAGGGCTGTGTTGCTGCTGCTGTAGGGTACAGGAAGACAATAAAATAACAACCAAGAAGTCTAGTTTGAAGGTCTTTCAAATGCCAAGACCCTGCTGGGTGTATTTTCACACCTTTGAGGCAGGGCTGTATAACTCTGGAAAGTTTTAACAGCCGCAATAATTTTTTCTTTACATCTAAATTCTGGGCAGGTAAATTGCAAATGAGCCAAATGCTGCAGGGTGAGTGAGTTTGCTTTGATAGAGCGGTGCGATGTAGGATGTTGTGGCAATGCACTGCCACAAAAGTAGCCAGGAACAACCTTTTTTTTTCTCCCATAGCGCAGTTGTTTGTCTGAATACGCCTTAACAATTGGCCAAAGTGGGAAGTCAGTGGGAGGTGGATCAAACCTAACAGCACTGCATCAGACTGCAGCTGCTCTGGCAGAGGAGGCAATCTGAAAACAACAAAAAAAATAGAGTTCACTTTCTGCAAGGGAAGGTGATACTGAGCTCAATGAAATATAGCTTTCCCTGGAAACCAGGAAGGAGAGGAACGGCAACTTGATGCACAGATGCATTGGTTTTGTGCTGTGTGTGTATGTGCATGTAAAAGGTGGGAGGGTCACCCCCAGCGGAGTACACAATGAATGTCCTGGGAGGGGTTTAAAATACTAAGACATGTTGCAACGGACACCTGGAACAGCATTTGTATGCAATTCTCTCCTTGCTCCTTTCACAGCAGAACAAGATGAGATTTCACTGGAAAACTAAAGTGGCCACTGTGACAAAGACGCGGCATGCAAATAAGAAGAACAAGAGGAAGTGCATTCCTACACATATTCCCCACTCTGACACGACAGCAACATATAAAACAAAAGTGGAAAAACAATTTCAAAGCATGCATATGTTAGCCTACATTTCTTTCTTTCTTAACGGACATGATGCAGCCCACAGCGGCAAACCTAATACACCTTTCAGGGAAAAGCTGCTAACAGTCAAGGACCAGCACTTTAGACATTTTTCAGCTTGTCTGAAAAAGACTGATTTTAACTGAGTGACACGACAGCATCTCCTTGGAAATATACCTAGTGACTGCTTCAGTGCATTTCCTCCACCTCAGACTGTCCATTCTCTATTTTCTAATTTCGATAAAAGGGCCACTTAATGTTGCCTCTAAGTGCGAGCTCGCCACTCTGTCCTTGCGACCTCACGACCACCTTGTTGCTCCCTCGTCTCTCGGCGCTCTTTTGTTGTGGCTGCTGGTGTGAATGCGTGGTCGGTTTATGTTCAGTTGAATCCCTCTTCCTCTTCCAGCTGCTGATCATTTTTTGTCAATATTGGAGCCGATTGTGAATCAACAGAGTGAGACAGGCATCTCTGAAGTACACAACGTTGCATCTGAGAAGTGGTTTTATATTTTCTTGTGCCAAATTAATCATGACTGCTGTCGGTAAATTCTGCCCACCAGTACAACCCTACAAGGCACCATCCTGCTGATGGTGTTAGGATTATAACTATGTGTGGTTGAGCTTGATAGAGCACGCTGGGCTCGGTACCAGATGGTATGTTTTCTTGAGGTAGAAACTAAATCATTATTTGCTGGGGTACACAGGTTGCACAGAGGTAAAATCCTCACCTATCACAACAGAGAACAAGCTACGACAGTGAGTATTTATCTCCTTGCTCGTACTGGTTGGTCACCTACACAGTGGTGGGTGGGATCTGGAAGGCCGGGGTCAAGGATTGTGCACTCTCCCTCACAGTCAGGTTAAACAACATGGCTTTCACGTGGCTCTAAAGGCACATATCTGTCTATCCCCTCCTTAGGCTGTCAGTGGAGTAAGCAGTGACAACAGTGGCAGTGTTTGGAAATCGGTCACACAAAATTGAGTACAAGAGGGGGGAAAAAAAAAAATCACAAAACATTGTAGTTATGGTAAGAAATTGCACTTTGTTTTGCTGAGTAGTTTAGGCCCCGTTACCTCACCTAGGATGCAGCCACGATACTGCGCATGCACCGATTTATTGGCCGAGCATCGGTATCGGACGATATTCGCCTTGACGACTGCCATTACCAAATAAGATGACATTCACCGATGGCAGTGGTCGTTTGCTGCTGTGTCGCATCAATTTAGTGCAGTCTAAAAAGCAAGGCTCCAGTCTAATGGTGCTGCCCCGTCCCGGGGACAAGAGAAAACTTGTTTGGGACGAACAGAGGTCTTCTCCAGGACGCCTCCGGGATGAAACGACATAGTAAATTTACGCACTCTATTGTTTCTCTGATAATGCTACACTGTGAACAACAAATCTCCAGTGAATTCAACAGGAGGAGTGCTAGCTAAAGTTAGCCGGCAGCAGCCGGTAGCCAGATCTAACAGTTAACAGAGGTTGCATTATGATTAATTCAAGCTCAATTTAGTAAAAATTAGTTTTGGGTGAAGGAAAACCTTAACCTTAACGTAATCTTGTAAAATGTCGTTTTTGGTGAGATACTTGGATGACACATTTGTTTAAAGGAGAAATTTGATGTTTTCACAGCAATATGTGATAAATGTTAGAGAGAGTATTTGGATATTTTTATAATAAAAATTCACATTCAAAGATAATGTAATGGAGGGCTTAAGACAGTTCAGTTATGATTTTATAATGACGAATTCTTTCTTTCCTGGCACAAAGTGGGGGATATACGTCAGGAAAAACAAAATAAACAACAACAAAAAATGCTACTGGAATCAGCTATCAGACAAAATGTTATTTTAAACATTAGTATCAGCTCAAAATTTCACAATCGGTACATTCCTAATTTTAACTTTTAAATTTAGGCCTTTACTTCACTTTAAAGTAGTGTATTTTTTATCCTGTTTAGCTCCAGGTCAGAAAAAGTGTGGCAGTCTGCTGGATAATCTGCGTGACTGAACTGTGTCTATGTCTGCATGCCACACGATGTTCTGAGTATTCTATCCGCAAATGTTACAAATCAATGGAAATTCATCATTATATGTATTACAGCAAAGCTTAAAAAATTCACATTACATCCTTCTAATGCTTGGTTTTTTGTTCGTGTTATAAAACACTTAAAATGTTCAGCCTTTTCATGGCCAACCTATTAAATAAAATCTTACAGAATGTCAGTGTACATCGAGTTTTCTTGTGGAGTCATAATCTAGTTGCTGGATCCGAGCAGCACAAGTGGATATCATTTTGATTCTAACTGAATTTCAATCACTAATGTTGCATGTCAGCACTGTGCAGTGGGGAGGAAACGCTGCCACTGATACCAACCACCTCCAACGAACAGCCTCCAGCCTATCGCTACCTATATGCTGACCTCAATCACTGATTTTATCACTTCCTCATACTGCATACATACTGTGAGGTTTCCGTGCACTTGTTCAAATTTATCTATGTTAATGGCGCTGTACGAAATGCATGCATATCTATCAGGACATTTGTATTACACAGAATTTGCCAGAAACGAGACAACCCAACAGATTCATTAACTGGGCTGATATGCAGATACGCAGGGATAAGCTGCAGATACTGTGTGATAAAGTGTCGAGTGCAGCAGGCTTCTAAGGCCGTCTGAGCAGCGAGGGATCTTGCCGCTGTTATCACGGTGGTCCTTCTCCCTCCTTCATAGCCTGCCCTGCAATTAATGATGCACAGTGATTTTTCCCGGAACCACCCCCCCCCACCACCACCACCACCCATCCTGTGTTTGTATGTATTTATGTATGTGACAGTGTTTGTGCATGCTTGCATGTATGGGAGAAAGCTAATTTTCTCTACGGTGCACCAGAAGGATACTCGCTGAATTTGTATTCCGTAATGAGACGGGGGTCTGGGAATGATGGTGAATTTGTAAGCATGCATCATCTCCCGTAATTTCATTTAGTAGCCCTGTAAACACTTATAAATGCAGGCGGTAGTTACGGCACCCCCCTCCTGCTCTCAGCTCTCATCAGGCTCGCGCATCTCCAAAGAAACCAAGGGCAGGAGAGGAGGAGATATTGCAAATCACATTATGGGACATGAAATTAATCCACCCTCCCCAAACATTTGGCCTTCACACAGTTTAACCTTGAAACTGCTTTTTACTCCCTTGCACGAGGACTTCATAAACCCCCCACCACCACCACCTTCCGTCACATCCAAAAGAACGAGTCTGACATTACAACAATGGCCCTGCCGAGGTAATTATTCAATAGGATCCTTCACCATGCTGATGATACGTTGTAATTTCATTTCACTTACGTCTGTTTCATAATGTAATACACAATTGAGCAGGGGCACTTTACGTCCCAAAAGACCACTTCCTCCTTAAGATAATAAAAGCCTTTTGTGCTTGCCTTTGAGAAATCCTTGGTGGATTATGCGAGTGTGGATTCGGGAGCACATCAATTAATATGCATTAAATGAAAGAGTATTAAGTTGTAAGAAAATAATTAATAACTCTAATTGCTGTGCTGCTGCTTTGCCCGACGACATCATACCTTAATGCTAACAGGACTGTCTCTGACATCAGCCAACAGGGGCCAATGTACAAGAGTTACTTGACCTTTTACATGGTTGAAAGACAATGCACTTCCACTTTATTACATGGCCACCTCGCTCTCCCCTGATGCTAATGCAGAGTCAGAGCGGTGCGAGATAAAAGCACAGAGTGACTGTTACATCCAATGCAATAACTGCGGAAGAACTCCTATCTGCTAGCCAACACTGAAACCACATGAGGTTCAGCCCTACTAGTTTCAGCCAGAATAAAATACATCTGTTTGTGTTAGAGAATACTGTAGATCTCTTATACAGGCCCTATCGCTGGATCTTGTCCCTTTGTACGGTGCAGAGAATAGCGCTGGCACAGGGTTCCCCGTTACCATGAAAAAGACATTCACTGCACCAATTACTGTATCCTTTACCCCTGTGTAGCTCCAGAAAACACAATCGCTGCCACTGTCAATGAAATTATAGCAATGGGGGAGTAAGCGATGACAGGGGAAAAATCTGATAGCCCCCCCTTTCGACAAACACACACACTTCAATGTGCTTTAAAAAAAAAAAAAAAAATGAAGATGAAGAGTGCCTCAGGAGAACAGAGAAGCAAAGAAATGGGAATGACAAGCAAAATGTTTCTTTGAGATATCTTTTCAATATAGCATTTCTAAAGGTTAGAGGAGTTCTGAAGCCATGAGAGAGTAGCTGCGGCTGAGTGATGGCGCCTTTAGTTGCTGCGAGTAGCGAAGGTACCCGAGCAGCTTCCACTGCAGCGTGGAGTTTTAAACTTATTCATTTTGACCAAGAGCGATCCGCTGCAAGAATTACTGTCTTGATCAGTTTACAGTTCTACCTCCGTGTATTTTCTTCTTCTTTTTTTTTCAAAAATTACCCCAGCTTTCAGCTAAATCAATCTTGCCTTTGGTTGGAGATAATGAGCATGTTCGCCAGGCTTCAAATGAACACCGCCGCTCCCGGGCTCCTCAGCTCAACATAGTCACATCATGCAGACACTTTTGAGGAAGGCAGAAAAGAGAAGTCTTAGCCTTCAGAGACCAATTAAAAACACATATTCAAATTGACCTAAAAGGAGCACAGTAAGGCATTCATTTACAGTGCAGCCCCCGTCTATATTGCTTCACTCGCTACCAGATTCATTCCA
The DNA here is from genome assembly GCA_035609425.1 of Epinephelus awoara. NCBI lineage: Eukaryota > Metazoa > Chordata > Actinopteri > Perciformes > Serranidae > Epinephelus > Epinephelus awoara. The sequence goes on from CM069313.1 coordinate 25,452,549, forward strand.
ATTGTTTCCAACTCTGACAAACAAACAATCTCATCAGAGTGGAAAAGAAGATCTCATCTCTGCAGGATCAAAGACGATATCGAGAGGTAGCGAGCGCACACAGATATACTAATTTTCACACAACGCGCGCTCCATCTCATTCAAAAGGACACAGAGGCAGGATTTACCAGCTCAGTAGCACAGTATGCATACATTACATGATGCTTATTAAAGACCATGGTGAATATTAGATCATTATCGCTACTATCTCTGCGGTGAGAAAGACTTGCTACAAAGAAAATGACTGCACAGAAGATAGAGACATATTTGCTGTCTCTTTTGCCATTTGTAATGCTGTAAGTATTGGAATTTAATTGTATAAACATGATGTATGAAGGTACAACTTTAGTTACATGACTTAAATATGACTTAGGGCTGTGGCACTGCATCTTCTGCTTGCAAAATTAGGATGTATGGCAATGTAGAACTGGTTCCAATTATGAGCTGTCTCCAAATTGTCCGATCCATTGCAGTCGTATGCCTCCGAGCTATCAGCTCCCTTTATCCTTTTATACCTTTTTATATTTCCCACAGTTGTGCACTGCAACACAATGACGTTAAATTCACTGCTCAAAACTTGCAACAAGAAGAAGTCGTGGTGGAGAGGAAGAGACGGTCCAAAGCGTGGCTTCATTTCGCAAAGAAAGATGACAGCAGTGATGCTTGTAATGTCCGTAAAATGGTAATTTCACCAGCAATATGCTAAAGCATCTTTCTACGCAACTTGGGATTAAATTCCAGGAATGCCATGAATTTAACACTTGAAGCAGCATGAGTATTCGAGAACTCATTTGGACATCAGTATCCATTCAAAGTACAGAGTTAACCCTGCTCATCAGGTAGTGGCAGCAACACTGCCCCCATGGTTTCCGGTGGTACTGCTCTGTTTGGCCCATATCCATAAGCTTTATGGAAACGTGCAGAAATACGGACGAAATGAACACAGAGCACGGACAGAAGGCTCCGTCCGGATCCGGATCCGTATTTAACGTTGAGCAGAAATGGGCCTTAAGTGGTTTTAACCGGTTTAAAGACAGAAATGAGACGTTTTGGTGTTAGGGTGAGTTTGTTAAGACCGTTCAACAGCTCTGTGTCGGATGTTCGCTGCCGCTGCTGTGTTAGTTCATGCTAACTGGGCAGACTTTGGGAGGAGAGCGGCTCTGGAGACGGCTCTTCGAAAAGAAAGTTTGCTGATTTCTCTCATGTCAACTTTAATTAATGGTTTACTGGGCTGATTAAAGCCTGGTTGTAATTCAATGAAAAAAACAAATTCAAATTGCACTTTTATTTTCATTGTTGGCCAGTTTACATTCCTATTCTTACAGCAGATTTTTTTTGTGAGCGTACTTGAGTACACTATAATAATTTAATGCAATTACTCGAATATGGACGTTGCTTAAAATGCCAATCCCTACAACAAGTGCCACCCCATCCCAACTGATCCGCAGTAAACATCCTGTTATAATAACATTAGCACCATGCTGCAACGTTTCTACACTGTGTTCAGACTCGGAGATAAAACACTTGAGTTGAGGCAGAAAACCCTTTGTAGGCCTGCTTTTTCTTCACACAGAAAATTGATCAGGAATCAACAAGGGAACTGATGAAGAATCAGACAATAAGCAGAGTCGATGATGGCACTGGTATTAATAAAATCCTATCAATTCCCATCCCTAACTGCAACTAATGATTACTTTTATTGTCTGTTAATTTAATAATTGTTTAGCTGAGAAAAGCCCATATCACAACCTCCCACAGTGCTCACATCTTCAAAGAGCTTGTTTTGTCCAACCAACAATCCTAAACTAAAAAGCATTCAACTTACAAACATGCACAGAAGAGAAAAGCTGCACATCCTCACATTCAAGAGGTTGCAACGAGCAAATGTTCAGCTTTTCCAGCTTGATAAATGACTTTAACAGTTATTCAATTAGCAAAATTGCAGATTCATTTTCTGCCAGTCGACTAATTTGACCACTAGAACCTATTAAGAAGACAAACTAGAAAAGGAAAAGAAGGGAAATTCAGGCAGCTCTTCAACCAGTCAGAATTTTATCCATGACATATTTGGTACCACAGCCCAGCGGGTATGCAGGGACTCTGAAACATGCTCCGTCTCGCTTTCACAGCACTTCCAGGGAAGCTGCTGCCATAAATCCCTTCTAATGGTCGCTGGCGAGGGAACTTTTTAACACAGAACTTAGCAGCCACTGTTATTCACCCGTAGAGCGAGAGTCTTGGGATGATGGATGGTAATAAATATTGCACGGGGCTAACAGAGGTCCCCTCAGAGACGTTCAATTGCCTTGAGTGATAGGGTGCTGCTCGGCAACACAGGAGAGGATGGCAGAGGGCAGGCTCTTCACGGGGTCGACTAACTGAGTCTGTTCAATTTCCTCCCTGGAAATATGACAGTCCCCATTCTTAACGATAACACTGTCTCACAATGGGGGAAGGTAAGTGGAAAAAAAGGGGGGTTTTTTTTGCAAAAAAAAATGTGTCGCCGTCTCTTAGTTATGTATGGCAACTTTGTTGGTTATGAATGAAGAATTGAGTGTCTCAAGGAAAAAAGAAAGATTCGCTGTGGAGCAGTAATGATTGTGAATGTACCTGGCATGTGAGGAAAAGGAGCACTACTCAGTGTTATGACCACTTTCCTGCTGCACTTGTGACCGGAGCAGTTTAATGGAGCTATTCTGACAAGGGAGCCCTGTTGTGCCGACCTGCCCACCATCTTAACTGCTTCCTTGACAATGGCCGACAACAGAGCAGATGTCCGAGCTGCACACATCTGTAGTGGCCTTATACTCCTCCAGGCACACACCCCCTTCCTCGTCCAATGCGTACACATGGACACCCATAAAGACAGACAAAGAGCTGCGTTGCCAAGGTCAGCCTCAAAACTGAATTATCTCATTGCTAACTTTCTTGTGACCATCAATACAAGTTCTTAGGGATTTTTTAAAGTGACATTGTATGAGGTACTATTTCAAAGTCAGTCATAGTGGTCGACACACCCCCAGTTTGAAGAAGCAGGCAGGAGTACCGCAACAGAAGTGAAGCAATGCACCGCTGTGGACAGGGCAGCAGCAAAAAGTATTTTAGCTACCTAAAAAGTTCAGTATCAGTTTAAGTGTACGCTATGTTTATAATATTTTCACCACTTTACCTCATCATCAGACAGCTCTTTCCAACAGGATACTAAGCCATTATCTATGCCACCAGACTCCACTGATAAAAACAGTAATTTTACCTCACACAACACAGGAGTTGCAGGTCTTCTGCTGCCTCAGTCGGTTAGTTTGTTCGTATTATTGTGCGACTTTGGTGAATCTGAACTAACCATTTAAAAACATAGAAGTCACACTATGACCAAAATCTCATATCCCGATGACAATACCTATCCCGATATAGCACATTGTAATCCAAGGAATAAAAAGTTGTCGTATTGCCGTAAAAAGTGTAATTTGCGTCACAACGATATAAACGATAGAGCAAAATATTAAACGATAGATATTTTTCTCTCGTCACACGACATATATCGTCATACCGCACAGCCACTATAACGCAAACAAACTAACCGACTGAGGCAGACGTAGGTCAGCAACTCCTGTGTTGTGGGAGGTAAAATTACTGTTTTTGTCAATGGAGTCTGGTGGCACTGAAAGGAGCGCAGATAACAGCTTTGGTTTCCTGTTCAGAAGAATTGTCTGACGGCAAGGTAGTGCAATAAAAATATTCTCAGTGTAGTGTTCACTTAATCTGATATTGAATTTTTTTCGGCCTCATTTTAAAGTGGCTAAAATACTTTTTGCTGCTGCCCCCGTCCACAGTGGTGCATCTCTGAGCTTCCGTCGTGGTACTCTCGTCTCCAATCTGGGAGCATGCCAACCTCAATCTACTGTAGGTAATACACCACTTTTTTAAAAAAAAAAAAATCCAGACTATCTCTTTAAGATTCACTTTGATTTATCAAGATGACATTTTAGGTGCTGCATCAGCAGGACAGACATCATCTCTGTTGACAAGAACAAAAGACTGAGGATGCTTTTAATGATGAGTGATAAGAAATTAAGATAACTGTAGTTCATTAATCCAACACGTCGTGTCCTGTTGTCATGTTTTCAGACTAATCAGCGAATTAATTAGCCCAATAACGTGTAAGAATACTTTAGTGTGTGTAATTAACAAGTTAACACGGGGCAATTAGCGGCTCATTCATAAACTGGCAGCACCCAACAGTGGCTGTAAACATAAGATGCACTTTCCTGAGCATGTTCTTTTTTTTTTTTAAGTTTACACACTCCAGTACTAAATCCTCACTGCGAATATCAGCTCAGCGACTATAAACAAGATAAATTAGCCTGAGTAAAATGCACCAAAGCATCCAAGAGTGGGAAGTACAAAAAAAATCAGTCCATTATTCTCCTCCAGTGGTTTTCAAAGTCACATCCTGGAGCCTCCAGAGGGGTATCATAGCAGGGGCATCCCCTGAAACATGAGGCTCACTTGCATTTTACTCACTTAACAACAAGAGTTCCTAACTCCAGTTTATTTGCACACATGCAGATCTCATGCAGCTCTCCACACCGAACCACAAAACTCTTTCAGGTGGGATTCCTCCAGGCAAAAATGTCATCAAATGCAGGTGTTTGATCCACTGCTTTAATCACTTGTGGGTGCTGGGAAAAAAAAAAAGTTTAGGCAGCCTCTGATCTTGTGTAATGATGTGTGACAGCTGCTTTAAAGTTTCAAATGGTGCTAAAACAAATACACGTGAAAGGTCAGGCGCTGTGGTGCAGCCTGGGCAGCAGATAGTCATTTAAAAAATAAAATTTAAAAAAAATAAAAAAAGAGAGATGTCCAGGCTGAGCAGCAGCAGCTGAAGATTACACAGGATGACGTCTTTCACAACACTATTCTCCTGCAAAAACTCAGCCAGCCGGGTCAAGTGTGAGGTATTAGAGGATTTATGAGCAAAAAAAAAAAAAAAAGCCTCACTGGAAAGCATGAAGACACACACAACTCCACAAGCTCTAACAATGCACTTCCTATTTTCTTTGGAGCCACACACACACACACACTCCTCGCGGGGTAGAGCAAAAACAACAGCGATGTAAAGGTGAGGGACACTAATGGCTGCGTTTGAAGGGGAAACGCCAACATTTGACAGTTACGCCAGTTTACGTGGTCAGAAATACTGTCAGTGTGTGTGTGTGTGTGTGTGTGTGTGTGTGAGCGTGTGTGTGTGCGTGTGTGTGTACAACCCACCCCGACCATTCCCCCATCTTCATGGCGCAGTAAGGTGGACACACATGGCCAGAGCTTGTATGCGGACCTGAGAGCCGACGGCAGCCAGTCATGGCTAACTCTCCTCTCAAACACTGAGAAACTGAATTAAACGTGAGGGAAAGAAAGCGGCGTGTAATGCGGTCTTACCTGGGTGAATGACGTCTAATGGCAAGTTGAGAAGCCGACTTTTTTTTAGGCACACGTCGGCGGCAGCATCATCCGCTCCGGGGAGAAATGTTTCATGTGAAGATTTGGAGTAATTTTCTGATTTCCACCTTATTAATCCTCCGCGCGCTACAACAAGCGGCTCCTTTGAGCAGATGGGAAGGAACGGACGGATACAGAGGAGTGATAACCCACCGGGGGAAACAGGCTACAATGTGTTAATACGCGTCCTTGTTTATTAAAACACGGCCGAGCGTATTTTCGTGGACGCCGAGTAGGTGTCTGTCTAACTGTTTCACTGCTTTATTTTTTTCCTCCCTGTCTCCCCCCCCCCCACCCCCCTCCTCTCTCTCTTTGGCTGTAGTCACACTCTCCTTTTTTATCAAGGCGGGGTCTTGGGTCGTTTAAACCAATGACATAAACCAAGAAGAAGAAATAGCCCCCTCCTCCTCCTCCTCCACCACACACACACACACACACACACACACCTTCTGTTCACATGCTTAGCAGAAATGATGTGGTCAAATGGGAAATCTTGTTTTAATCAGAAATGACCATCTTGTTTTTTCTCTTAAGTGAAAAATTCTTATTAAAGAAAATCACCTTAAAGGTCCAGTGTGCAGGATTTAGGGGATATAATGACAGATATGGAATATAATATAATATGATATAGTAAGTTCTAAAACTTGGAATTTTTGTGTTTTCCTTACCCGAGAACAGTGGTTCTGAATGCACCGCAATTAAGATACAACATCTCAAGTTTGTAAAAGTACAGTGAATTTCCAATGCAGAGTTTTTATTTTGAAGCAACGTTTCCTACGATAGAGTGAGTGAAAAATGGACAGCTACACCCAGTTTCCACCAAACGCTTTCAGTATGGTACCTTTGGAACCAACAGTAATCCTTCAGACATGGTACCTAGGTTGTTGTCACTCACTGCTCCGCCCAGCACTCACTGTATTTCCGCCTTTATCAGTCCGCGCCTCGTTTATCGTCCACGCCAACATTTACAGAACAAAACAGGCTGCAGTGAGAGGCCATGTTTACACGAAAACTATCTCATTCTGGTTTTGAACAAAGTCCGCATTCAGACGACAACGTTTTGATAACAATTGCTTTGCACACCCTTCCGCAAAAATGACCAAAAACACTGCAGTACACATGCCAGGCCAGTAGTTGGCGGTGTGACTTTGCAATGAAACAACACGCGCCTGCGCACATGCGCTTCCTTCCACAGAGCGGTGATGTGTAATGGTGTTTGTTTTGTACTCGGAGGTCGTAAGTCGTAAGTGGGAATGACGTCACCTCCGAGTTGACTACCGCTTTTGCATTCTAGTTGACAACAGTGGATAAATCGGAAAAAAACATGGACGCCCGCAAGGCTAGCTGTAGCCACTGTTAGCAATATCAGTTGACGCTCTATGTGGTATTTTGCACATACAGACAGCATAGCAACATGCCCACGGATAAAAACTGAACAGGACAATGGGTGTGGCTGACCTAATGTAAACTAGAAAAGATAGAATTGCTATAAACAGTACTTTAGCAGAGTGTTTACTCACTATGTATGTGACCGGCAGCCATCTTGAATTTGTAAGTCGGGGTTGATGTGGTTGCTCCGAGTTTCAGAGTTGGAAATCCGACCTCAGGGTCAGATTTTAAACTTCTGACTGGGAACTGGGAATTTCCGACCTCCGAATACAACGCACCATAAGCAAACAAAATGGCAACTGCATGAACGTTTATGTGAACGGACAATGAGGTGGAGTTGCTACAGTAAATCTACACTTTGCTGGAGAAGCGTTCATAAATTCAAAAGTGTGAGCAGCACAAACAGAGCTTGGGAGTCCGCCATTGTTGTTGGGATGGTCGACTTTCTCGCGCGTGCCTAGTGACTGGAATCGTAATGCGCATGTGCGAAAAGTCAGAGGAACTGCATATTGCAAGTTTACATGACAACTGTTTCCAAATAATTGCACTCTGAAACCCCTTTTCAAAACGTTGCCGCTGTTGTGTAAACAATCAGCCAAAACTCAACAAAAATTTACCGTTTTCAGTTGAAATTGTTGTCGTATAAACGGGACCAGAGTCTCTCTCCGTGGTATATTTAAAAATAGCGGGTCTGTGCAGTCCTTCTCAGGCAAGCTCAGGGGTTTAGTGTTGCCGGAGCCCACAGGAACAACGCTCCACAACACTTTTTTTGCTCAGAGTGAGGATTGGGATATATGCAGTTCACATAATCCGGTCAAAATTAATACACATTTTAAACACTTGAAGAAAAAGTCACCACCATGTGTCTACAGTAGCCCAGAAAGGACAAACCAAGCATGGGCTCCAGATGGGGCCATTCGTGTTTTTGCGTTTTTGCTTTTGTGTGTCGACCACCGCAGTCAGCAGCCCCACCGCTTTTTTTTTTCTCTGCAAAACTACTTTATTTAGTGGTTTACCAGTTTAAAACACCAGGTCCATTTGTTTCAGAGACGGAGACACCTGTGTGGATAATTTGGCTCCTATAAAAAACATCCTTAACATCTGAATCTTAATCTTGGTTTCATGTGCCAAGGCTTTAATAGCACTCCCTCTTTCTGGTGGCAACCTAATAAAATACAGGTGAATTGATTGTCATTTGTGTTCTCATTTCTCTCCAGAACTATCGCCCTGTTACTGTGAAGACTCCACAAATGTCCCTGTTTTCTTTGGAACTTCTTTTTGATCAAAGACCTGGTCCCAATAAAAACTGTTGACAGTGAGGTCTGTGAATAATTCAGAGTAAGTAGGACACTGCTTCTGGAGAGACAGTTTCTTTTTGTCTTTTGTCAGTGAAAGGCTACTTCATAGTTGCATGTCTGCGTGCCTGGGAGGGTCCGATTTGGCCCGTGTGACGTAAATGTCATCCACCCATGTCCGTGAGGTTCTGCACGGACCCCTACCTGATCTTTTTTGTGACTGTGCAGACTGTAGCAAGCATGCCAACTATGCATGCTCCAATCTCTTGTTCCACATTCCATTCCAGTGCAAAACACTGCGGTCAAGCCAGCTGCAGCCGCTGCACCGTTTGGGAATGAATGGGTGAATTGACCTTTTAATCAATGGTTAGAACCCTAAAAAAGTACAAAAATAAACTCCTGTATTGGATGGTGGCAGAAGTTTTAGAGTTGATATCTCAAAATCTGGGCAAACAGAACCAAAACTATCTGCACAGCCAGATACAAGTGGAGATAAATGAAAAAATATGTTGAGGGTTTTTTTTTGTGATTTGGCCGAACAGACACTTTAATGAGCTTATAATGTCCCCAAATGGGATTATGTACACGCGTCAGTGCTGCTCAAGTCTGCAGTCAATCTATAATTCATAGTATTCCTTTAACATAGTACTCAGATGGTATAGGGGCATGTAAGCCTGTGATATCTGTGTTTCACCCTTTTATATTCTACATATAATTAATGCCTCTCCTCTGAATTGATCACAGTGTAATGCTGCTGAATGAGAAGCTCAAACAGTCAAGTTGTAAGCCTTGTAGTTGTGAGTAGAGACGTACTTACATTCTCTGTGTTTTGTAAGAACATATGTTCGGAGTTCATTTGATTTGCCTACAGGGATTATTCTGCAAGGGCAGACAATTTGATTTCGCAACGCTAAATATAGTTTGACTGTGTTGTACATACTGGACTAACCCATGCGCGATTGATTTGACAATACGCAGTAAAAGCACGGGACCCCTAGTGCTTTGTGTACGCACGGGGTCACGGATGACACCACATGATTGATATTTACTCTCCTTTTTTTTCAGAACTTGTTGCACGCAGAACAAGCACTGATCCACATCATTACATTAATCCATGAAGGGTTTTCCTCTGTCTCGCAGCCCTGCTACGCGTTCAAGCGACCACGACGGCTTTCAACATTTTCTGCCTCATTTCTGCACTTTGCGTGGTCACTCCATGAGGTCAAGTAAATGGCAGCAGATTGTGTGAAGTGCCAGTCAGGGTGCTCAGTGAGTTCAATTATCTATATCCATTTTCCACTCTTCATTTCTATACTCTGCCTGGCCTCCATATGCTCCAATATTGATCTGTCCGTCAACGATTGTCCACCTCTCGTCAGAGCACCGGTCATATGTGGGGGTGTGCAGCCTGCAGCACAAAAAGACTACCCCTCACTGGGATAATTATGCCGAAAATTGATGTGGCCAAATTGTGTTCTTGAGTGTCGCAGCCATGATTTTATTGATGTTTGGGGTTGATTGTATATTGTTTACAAAAAAAAAATCAAGATCTGTGATTTCAGACGCTCTGTGTTCACATTGGGAATCAAAAAAAAAGAAAGCTATTATGTGAGGGTAACAACATTTAGATGACCTTTAAAGCACTCTCTCTCCTGACTGTTTGCGGTGCAAAAACAGTGCACATGTTGAGAAAGCAGCTAATTTAATCCATGTGAAGATAAAAGAATACATCTCTCCCACTCCCACTGCTCGCATGCTGCTCTGAGAATATTCTGTTTTCTCAAGTATGCTCCCAGCAATAACACTTGATCAATTATCTTACCACTTTAAACTAAAGAATCAACCCTATCACCTGTTGTGCGTTAAGCCAAATGTTATAGACCAAATGAAAAGCCCTGCTGTCCACATTCAATCCACTGCTGCATCACCATAAAACACCTCAGCAGAGATGACGATGAGTCCTCAGTATCAATGGCTTTGTGCCATCCTATTAGAAGAGGAGGTGTGGGTCTAATGTAGTGACACATCGAACTCTGACCCTGATCTCCATACCCACAAATTCACAGGCAGAGTTCGCAGCGAGTATCTGCGGAAAACTGAGCAACACACGATCCACGCTGCGGTCTCTGGAGATGCACATCTATCAATCTCCAGATGAATTATTGAAGGCACATCACCCTCGCCATGTTTCTTACATGGGCTGGAATTAGTGGCTGTTCCAGAGTACAAGGACCACGTTGCATTAGAATTCGAGGAGCGAGTTTGTTCAAATTTTGATGTTTTGCTCATGCTGTACGTGTGTGTGTGTGTGTGCTGCTTAGTCGTTTTACTGTTTGTCAATTCCCCTCTTATACCTGTTTTGCTTTCCCTTGGCACTCCTCTCCCACCCTGCAGACTCTTATCAAAAGGATTTCCCTTCACATACTCGGCTCAGGCACTATTTTGATGCGCTGGCTCATAGGTACGCTTTCCATTTCTTGGTAAGCTACATCAATGTAATTCCCCCGGTTGCAAAATGTCAATATTAGAATTATTATGACGGTTCTTTGTTTCACTGTGTTTTACATATATACCATGTCATGTCCTGTATGTCACCTTGTTTTCTCTGTCTGTCCTTGTGTGTGTGTGTGTGTGTGTGTGTGTGTGTGTGTGTGTGTGTGTGTGTGTGTGTGTATACATATATATATATATATGTTTTTTACCTGTAAAGTCACCAATGCTTTGATTTGGCACAAAAAACCCCAACAGAAAACCAATAACAACAACAACAATAATAATAATAATAATAATAATAAAATAAATAAAATAAAATTCTAAAAAATAAATAAATGAAATTAATAAAAATAAAGTCAATCTTAGTCTCTAAAAAATCTCTAAATATAAAATAAAAAAGTAAAAATTTTTTTTAAAACATTCTCAGGTTAAGTCAAGGTCGTAGCCACACAAATGAAAAATTTGAAAATTGATATCCTTTTCCTTCTTAGTTATCAAAAGCAAGTAAAGCTATACAGTATACTACGTGAATATGCAATAAACTGTTATTTCGGACAATGTTGAGTGACTGCCTGCAATTATCAAGGCAAATTATATATAAATATGGTGGGGGGACATTTTAAACATATCTGAAAATTAGGGAATGATTAGTATCTCCCAATTTATTATTATTATTTTTTAAAATAGTAGAAAGTACTGAAACATAAACTACCACAGTGCAGAAGGGTGCAGAATCACGTACAAAAAAAAAGAAAAAGAAATTTTCTTTAGAATAAAAATCAGCATCAGTCCTCTTCACTGTTGTCACAGTATGACCCCGGCGATGCCCCCTCATAATGTTGCAGTGTTTGAGGTTGTCGCAGAGGTCAGTGTGTCACAGTGATTTCATCCATCCTGCTCAGAGGCTGAAACATGCCTTACATGCATGAAGGCCGCGCACATACACACACACACACACACACACACACACACACACACACACACACACACACACACACACACACACAGTCTACCCTTTTTTGCTAATGAGGTGGTGGGGCCTCACCGTGCAGGGATAAAGAGGGGGTGAACGGCTCAGACCCCCAATGGGTCCGCTTGAACTTGTGAAATAGGATTGACACTGCACTCAAAATGAGCTCCCGCAATGTTGGAACAGCAGACTGAAGCCCCCCAGGAGGCTAAGTTGAATCAATTCTCCTAATGATGTTTGTAATTTAGGAGGCTAATGACATGCACTATGAACTGGAAGATTATGTCTAGGAGATGCCTCTCAGAGTCAAGTGTTAGAATAAATGCCTCAGAGAATCACAAACCTGCTTAGAATGTGGGAACAAATATTCAAATCCTATGGTGATACTGCAGTGTACATGTTGGGAAACTGAGGAAAAGGCTGTTTATGTTATGTCATAATGGGAAATGGTTTTAATCTTTAATTTTGTGCCAGTCTCAACGCTGAACATTTAAAATTACATTAGCCATCTGTCCTTTAATCGTATTTCAATTAATTCATTTCAGTTCATAGGCTTAAAAATTTTTGTTCTTGGATTTTTGCTTTTTTGACCATAGCAGGCAGCTGTTTCCAGTAACAACAACAACAAAAAAGCTCAACAAAAAACTAGTATATGCTACCTGATCAGCACCAGATGCAGTTAGTGACTAGCTGGTGAACATAGTGTAGCTTTTAGCGTCTACAGAAACAGATATTCCTCTCAGAAATTGGTGGAGACCAAAAACAGAGCTAAAACAGCTAAAATGTGAGATTTACATTTACCAGATGGCCAGAAACATGACTCCAAATGAACAGTATTGTTACCGGATGTGTAAATTAGCAACTACATGCTAACAAGTTTGTTGTTTCAACTTAAATGAGCTGTTTATGACATTCAGAGAATATCTATGACTTGTCTGCACACAGTTCTCAACATGAAGGTGGCTGAGCCAGCAGTGCTAGCGGCTAATGTTGCTAACAGCACGAAAAGGGCCAACAACAGTGGTGTTATTGTAGGGAACTACTGTATGAGTGCAGTGCAGAGTTACCGTGATTCACACTAGACTGTGGAACTTCCCATTATGCAACAAAAGAAACCAAAGTGATACCCTTGTTTTCAGGCTTAACAAATTTCCCTCTGTGACCCTCAAGAATACTTGACATGCATACTTGACACAGAGACAAACACATTTTCAGTGGGTGTTGCCCCTTGTCTCTGATCCTGTTTGTGATATCCATGGACAGGATCTCAAGGTGCAGCCAGGGGGAGGAAAGGGTCCGGTTTGGTGACCTCAGAATTGCATCTCCTCCTTTTGCAGATGATGTGGTTCTATTGGCTTCATCAAGTCATGACCTCCAGCACTACCAAGTCTGAGGTCATAGTTTCAAATGGTGGATTGCCTCCTCTGGTGAGTTACTGTAAAGAATCTTGGGGTCTTGTTCATGAGTGAGGGTAGAATGGACCCTGAGATAGATCGGCGGTTTGGTGCAGCATCAAAACAATGGGATCGTGGATACAAGTGGCCTAAATAGGTTTCGTCATGGGGTGTCTGGGCTCAGCCTTAGAGACAGGGTAAGGAGCTTGGATATACGGAGGGAGCTCAGGGTAGAGCCGCTGCTCCTTTGCGTCGAATGGGGTCAGTTGAGGTGGTTCGGGCATCTGATCAGGATGCCTCCTGGGCACCTCCTGCTAGAGGTTTTCCGGGCATGTCCAACTGGTAGAAGGCCCCGGGGCAGACCCAGAACACGCTGGAGGGATTACATATCTCATCTGGCCTGGGAACGCCTCGGGGTCCCCCAGGAGGAGTTGGAATGTGTTGCTGGGGAGAGGGGCGTCTGGAATACTTCGCTCAGCCTGCTGCCCCCACAACCTGTCTTTGGATAAGCGGTTGAAAATGGATAGATGGATGGATGGATGAAGTCAGAGTCCAGTCCAGTGCCCATTAAAGTTACTGAATACCAAGATCTAGTCTACTTTTTAGCATAAACTTAGCTTGCAGGTTAGGGTAACTGCATTCTGTGTTAAAGGTTATGAGGAGTAACTACTGTGGGATCTAACAGATGTTTTATATCCCCTCTAGATTCGGCTCAGAGTTCTCTAGAGCTGCTAATTTTATATTTACCCTTTGGGTGTACTGAAGCCTGTCTTCCTGTGGGATGAGGATGTCTCTTCTTGTACAAGATGTACAAGACCCTGCATGAGTGCATGCTTATCTGTCTTGTGTGTGGCAACAATACCAAACATTTACGCAGCAGAAACCGCATAGGAGGCATGGCGACGGCGCGCAGCATGATATGCATACGCAACATGTTGATATGATTACTCCACAGGCTGCTCACTGTGTTTTAGGCCGGTCATTAACAACCTATTTGAAGACTTTGTCAATAGGTGCCAAGACAACAAGAAGCAACATCGCCCCCTCCGTGCTCAACGCCCCCCCCCCCTCCCTACCACTTGCCTTTCTTTTCTCTCATTAATATGGAAATGAGTCGCTCATTGTTGTTAGTAGGGAAGAAAGCTGTCATGTCTTTGGTGACAAGCTCAATGGATGTGTTTGGATTGCAGGGCTTGCTGTTTTCCGAGAGCATGTCTTATCTTTGTTTAGGCAGCGAATCAAAAATGTAAACATCACTTCATTAGCATCTGTCAGGAAGCTTAACGGTATGATTTTTAATACATGGCTAAACCCTCTGAAAAGGCAAACAGGCCTCGTTATTCTGTCTCTTCTTTTATCTCCACTTTGTGTAGTAGTTAATTTCTCAAAGGGAAACTTACTTAATCCTCTGCGTTTGCTGGTGAAAGCCACGTTGTGTAGCTCTGCTTTCTCCCTCTGCTAGAACATTACTTTGCAGAGCCACTTTATTGTATTATTCCTGCTGGTTGGTGGTCACTTTTATACTTTTTTTTTTTTTTCCCCATTTGCAGACCAAAAGAAATCACAGATTATTTTTTCAGTCAGATGAAAAGCAGCTTCCAAAAGAATTTCTGCTTTGGAAAAAGTCAGAAAATGAATAAAACATAAATTACATGCACTATTCTTAACCTTAAGAGAGATCAAAGAGACTTGTGTTCTAGCCAATCACTGGCACTGTCAGGATCACACTTCATCCACTTCATCAAGGCTTTCTCCACACCCAACATTTACTTCAAGTATACCTGCACATTGTGGAGTGATATCATAATTACTGGGACGTGACCAAAGGCAGGCAAGATTAGGTAAATGCAGCTACTTATCTCAAGTAAGTGTTTTGTTTATATCCAGGTTTGCGTGTTTCAGGGGTGCATGCACGCCAGACACCAGGGGAGTCACATTTTCTGTCTCTCAAAGGGATTTGAGCTCCTCGTGGGCTCAGTAGGCGTCATCAGTGGGCTGTTTTTGCAGCTGCGATCTCCTAGAGTTCATCGCTAAGCTGGAGCACCACTCAGATTGGGTCACATTGTAGACAAATATATGCTGGAGGCCAAAGTTCTGCCAAAAAACAGAGAGCGAGGCAGCGACAGAGATTTACAGAGGAGTACTGAGAGGATGTGATGGATTTAAGTGAGTAAATGTCAGCTGCTCCTCAGGGAGGTATGCGGAATAAAAGGCTGTGATTTGAGCTGCACGCTCTCGTGTCAGAGCATCGGGTCAATCTGTGAGTTTATCTCGAACAAACGAGACAAAGATCATGTCTCCACTGCATGCTATGGCTCTGCTAAACTCAACTCGACTCACTTTTTTGCTATCGGGTACTTTTTCTTTTTGTTTTCCGCTGCAGAAAACTTTCCATCGACCATCATGGACTCCAACAAAGCTGTTGCTGAGTCAAGTCCACCCTCCCACCCATTGTCCCTTATTCTATGGCTGTAAATTCCTTCCATCAGGTCGAATCACTTCCAGCTCTTTCTTGTTGGAATCACTCTGGCCTTAATGGTCTTTGATGGCCCTATAATCACGTCTCAGTCTTTCTCTACACTGTAGGTTTTTTTTTGGTTTTAATAAGTATGTTTGTTACATAATGTGACATGACGTAAATACAAGCGGCGTCAGCGTGAGACAGTGCATTAAAAATTGATTGACATCAACTTTTGGTTTCACACTAGATACAAACTCTGGTGTCCTGGTGTTCTTTTTATACCACCTCAGTTGCCCTTAGGATCAAGTATTACTGTGGATGGGTTTACCTTGGAGTTAGTTCAAAGCCCGGTGTGTCTCATAGAGACACTCAAAGGTGCCATTGGCGTTGATATTACATAACAAGGGGCGTGACCAAGCAGTGGTATTTGATGACCTGGGAATGAGATTGGGCTGGCTATTCTCATAGAGCCATTTGTATGATATCCTACGAATTATTGCACAGCTACATAATTAACATAAAGTCACTGAGGTTAGCTTTAAGAAAAGAAGTTCACTCAAACTTCACATGGATCCGAACTTGCACTCAACGGGAAAGACTTGGGCGAAAGTCTGTTTTTGTGACCCATCCACCACCCCAACCCTGCCTCCTTACAAGCACTCGGTACTGCCTCCTCGTTTACTGCCATCAGTACATTGGTCACATCAAAATATGTGTATATTGTTGTTTATTAAGAATCTATGTTTTTAGCAGCCTTTAACGGACACCTATAAAATCTGTACCTTTCTTTCAGACCGAAACTTTGTTGTAGGTGTCACATTGTAGCTTACAATTTTATCAGACTGCTATCAGCCAATCACAAACACGTGTTATCCAAGGTAAACAGATTGATGTAGGTGTTTGGGAGGAGGTTACACAACACGTACACAACCGAAAGACAAATATAATTGTTGTCACTGTAATCAGAAATCCATGGCTTTGTCACACTTAAACAAAGAATCGACAGCTTGGTCCACATTGATTAGCTGAGGCGAACATCCTGTGAAAAGAATGCAACTCAGATGTAATTATGTACAAGAGTCCTCTCAGATAGATTTTTTTCCCCCTTTTGAATCACTTCAGACTTTTGTTGCATTCCTAATTGTCTACTCAGAAGTTGTTCCAATTGCTGAAGTGCATTTGTGTGAAACGGGGGGTGAAGAGGAGGGGATGGGATGAATGTGCGTGTAATGTTTTTGCATTTGTATTCCTCTATCCATCTCCCTTTTTGTCAGAACAGTTTCATTTCCATGTCAGTGATTTATGTAGGGAGATAGGAGAGAGCCTGTTAATGGGATATTTCTTTTGCTCTCCACATGAACAACAACATGTCAAAATAAAGATAAAAACCAAACCCAAATGCTTGCCGGGGGAACAAATTAGGTCTTGTGGCAATATTGCAAGGAAAAAAAAGAGCTTTTCCATCATGCCACTCTAAACTCATAAACATCCAAGCATCTTGGATTTGATGTGCGGCTTCTCATTTAAAAACACTTGGCTGTAATTGAAACTTATGCAGTTTTACACCAGAATATTTTACCTTGGAAAAACACTGTTCCTGTTCAAGATGAAACAACAAACCATAATAGAATATAAAGCTATTTTTGGATATTGCCAAAAACTAAATAGCTTCACAGAATACAATATATGGCTTTGTTCTGACAAGAAGTCGAATTTTCATCTTTCCAAAGAACCACAGTCAATTTTTCTGAGGTTGTGAGGTTGTTTAAATGTTTTAATATCTTACACAGTCTACATATCCTGGACTTTGTGTCTTAAATCATTGTTACTAAAGTAAATAAAAATAGACCCCTACCCTCCCGCAAATGTTTCACCCTCATTTTTTAAATACAGTTTAAAAGTATAGAGACAGTACAGTGTTTGACATTGACTGTACTCAAAGCAGTCGAGCAATGCTTTCTGCTTTCGATGGCCATGGATGGACGGGTCTGGACATGTACCAACGAGTAAGAGACTCAAAAGCCCCATTTTCACGAAACACTTTCGGTATGGTACCTTTGGAACCAACAGTAACCCTTCAGACATGGTACCTAGACCCTAGTGTTTCCACCACAAACAGTACTCTTAAATGTGGGCGGGGTTGTTGTCACTCACTGCTCCGTCCAGCACTCACTGTATTTCCTCATTACCGGTGACACAGATGGAAGTCTGCACCTTGTTTGTCGTCCACAGAACAAAGCTGCACGCCGACATTTTCAGAACTAAGTAAAACAGGCTGCAGTGAGAGTCTCTCTCCATGGGATATTTAAAAATAGCAGGTTTGTGCATTTAGTCCTTCTCAGGCAAGCTCAGGGGTTTAGTGTTGCTGGAGCCCACAGGAACTACGCTCTGCTATGCTTTTTTTTCCTCCGAGTGAGGATTAGAATATATGCAGTTCACATAACCAGGCCCAAATTAATATATATAAACGCCTGTAGATTCACTCATTACTAAAAGTGTATGTCATAGAAAAAAAATAAAGTAAAGATCAGAGTTGTCACAGTGAAATTTAAGGTGTGTTGATTGATTCACGTCGTCACCTCATGCACTGAGTAACATTACAAGTTAATGTTCCACCTTAAAAGTTGCTGGCAGTCGGCCCAGTGAATTAAATTAGCAAAACATCCTTTCATTTTATAGTTACAGTAATAAAACTCTCCACAGTATGAACAGTGGTTACAGAATAGTTCCATTGGTACCATCCTCAACTTTTCACAGTGGAAACAGAAAAAAAGGGTACTGAACTGACTGAACTATACTGTACTGCTTGGTGGAAACGGGGCTAAAATGACCACAAAAAGACCCCGAAGAGGTGCAAAGGAACTGCAAAGAGACTCTACGGAAGCGTAAGAATAACCACAAGCAGACACAGAGTGATTACAAAGCCACACAAAACAACCAAAAATGACACTATGTTATCTGAAAGACATACAAGAATTACCTCAAACAGCTACAAAACCACAAAAAGTCGGTGTGTCTTTGGTGGGGCCCTTTGCACGTCTATCCCCAGGGGCCCTTTGTGTCCCATGATCTGCCCATGAGTACAACAACACCTCTAAAGTAAACCCAACATATTCTCACTCCCAGGTCGTCACATATAGCCACACGGTCAGTGGACTTTCACATCTACATCCTGGCTGCGTCTGTTGTTAATGCTCGGGGACGCCGTGTCAATTTACACCTGTTACATGCATTGTGTCTTTTCAAAATACACCACCTCTCTGCTCCTTAGATGCACACAGTCTTTTTCAAAATAAACCTACAACGTCAGTGAAACACCTCGAATTTACTTTCCTTGTGCAAAAAAAACGCATGTGGTTTTAGGTTTAGGAAACAACAGCATGTGGTTAAGCTTAGAGGGAAACATCATGGTTTGGCTCTACATTCATACAGAAAGCAAACACCAGCCTCCTGGGTGAAAGTCTGGCACAGTTGGGCCCATCCACCACCCCTCCCGTCTGCCCTACAGGGACTTTACAACTCTTTAAGTTACGTTGTTGTCCAACGGTGTTTTAAACTAAAACCATCTGGCCACGTTGTAAATCGACACCGCGTGGAAGCGTATCGTACTGCCACGAAAGGAGGGCTCTTTTCCTCGGCGTCTGATGTGGAAATCACTGACCATCAGCAGCACTTGATGACCTTTGGTTACGGTTGCTAATTATTATTTTGGACAGCCATGCCAGTGTGTGGTTGTCTGTTGCAGCATTTGTTTTATTTATATGTTTTTTAATATATTGGGAGGATAGTTGGAGCATGTCTGAATACTGGAGGAATGTGTCTTGCAATGCACTTTTATTTTTCATGTGGTTTTTATATCATTTGTTTGATATAAGCCAGCACAAATAGATAACATAAAAAATATCAACTTTTCTAGGAATAATTCAAAACGGACATCAGCGTTCCTACAGGCAGAGATATATTTTTTTGGGGTAGTCAGAGCTCATTTTGGATGAAGAGAAAGAAATCACCCAGTCTGACTGTCTGTGAGGCTGCCATCTTGCACTTTTCCTGGAGGTGGAGTGGAGTGCCTCGGATGACTGCGGGTGGCGCTGACAGAATCCGAAGTGGGTCGTCCACTAACCTCAGCCCCCCGGAGTATGGTGGGTCCGGGCCAGAGCGGAAGGGAGCGGTGTCCTGCTAAGACGCAGAGTCTGGTCTGGAGGTAATGGGCAGAAGGGAAAAAAAAGAGCCTTGCCTGTGGCGTGGCGCAAAATGAATTACTGCCATCTTTCTGCTCCTCTGCCTCACAGTGAGAGTAGAGTCTGGAGGGCCAGATAACAAGGGCACAGAACCACAAACTCCAGCAAAATGGAGAACTGCCCAAGAAAGAAGAAAAAAAGAAGAAGCCGTCTGGCAGAGTTAATATCATGTCATTTATGATGATTTGGCTGAACGTATGATGAGGTCATTCTCATTTCGGTGTTAATGTCGGCCCAGACAGTGGAGCTGGGTGGTGGCAACGACTGGAACATTTTCTTTTATTTCTCAGCTCCCACTCTTCTCATTTAGGATAATGGTATGAGTCTTTTTTTCCAGTCTTGGACCGGAGTGATAAGGCTGTCATAGGATAAAATTGCTGCACAAAGCAGACAGAGCTGGATACAGGATGATAGCATGTCATACAACTTTCCTGTCTAGGTGTCATGAGTGCAACATAAGGGTCTGAAATTTAGCCTCATCGTCACTGACTTTAGCGAGTCATTGCTACGTTTTTCAGCGCCGTTTTAGCCAAAGAACATTGTTGTTTTTTACAACCACCCAAGGTAGTGCCATGAAAAGTAGTTGTTTTTTTACAGATATATCACCATGTTTCTTGCTGGACGCGTGCCACAAAAAACGATAACAAGGCAAGACACTGCTGCGTTAACTGCCGGGATAGTGCCACGAAAGGCAGTCGGCTCCAAAAAGTGGTTGTTTTTTTACAGAGATATCACTGTGTTTTCCCGCTGGTATAGTGACATGAAAAGCAATTGTTTTTCACTGAGATATTGCTGTGTTTACTGCCAGGATAATACAACAAAGAGTTGTTTTTTAAATGAGACAACGCTGCATTTCCTGCCGCGGTAGTGATATGAAAAATGTGTTTTTTACCAAGATATCAATGCGTTTCCTGCCGGGATAATGCCATGAAAAGGTAGTTGTGGTAGTTGTGGTAGTTGTTTATCGAGAGATTGCTGCGCTTCCTGCTGGGATTGTGCTTCACAAAGTGGTTAATTTTTTACGACAGCATTTCCCGTCAGGATAGTGCCATGAAAAACATTTTTTTTACTAAGATATCACTGTACATAGTGACACGAAAAGCAATTGGTTTTTTCTAAAGACATTGCTATGAAGACAGTGGAGCAAAAAGTGGTTGTTTTTAATGAGACAATTCTGCTTTTCCTTTTTTTAACCTAGATATCGCTGCATTTTCTGCTGCAACAATGAAATGAATAGATAGTGCAAAAGGGGGGGGGTCGTTTTTTACCAAGACATGGCTGCATTTTCTGCTTTGATAGTACCACAAAAAGCGGTTGTTGTTTTAAAAAGCTATAAAAAGCATATGTTTTTTACTGAGACAACGCTGTGTTTTGGGGTTTTTTGTGCCTAAACCTAACCACATGTTAACCACAGTATTGTTTGCTGCTATCTGCGACATAATAATGTACAAATGTAACATGTCCACGGTTTGCAGAAACGTACAGTGCCAACATTGTTCTGGCAATCTGGTTGTGAAATCTGTATTTTTTCTGCCCCTCATACAAAGATCTTCAAGCAATGAAATGACAAAGCCTCCAATTATTCCACTACATTTTCTCTTTTTGTGTTTGGAAAAATAGCAGCTTCTTTGTTTCCCTACACTGCAAAAATACAGAGACTAAATCGGTGACCTAAAACAACTTGCCACCAGTGTTTTGTAGACCAGATTCAATATTTCAAACACATTAATGCTGTCTCCTTTTCCACCATCCATGCGCACATGTTCATCTGGGTAGTTCAGCGTCTGTGGAGTGATCTAAGTAATTTCCTATAAACATGATTTAAATTTCCTCAGGGATCAATACTCCACCATCATGAATCTTGCCCTCTTTGATGCTCGTTCGGTCCACAAGAGTGTAGTCTCCTGCCCACAGGGTTTGTATGTTGTGGTTACCGTGGCCAGGATGAGGATGTAAGACGATATGTCCAAGCTTAAGAGCATCCTGCAGAGGAAGTACTCACTAATACAGCTGATCAATAAAGGAAAAGGTTCGTCTGGACTTATGGTTGAGAATTTCCTCCTGCAGATGTTTTAATACACATTAAATCTTCCGGTATATTCAATTGAAGTCAGCAAAACTACAGAGAAGCAGTGAATCAGCAGAGACTTCTTTCATCAAAAACCAATCCTGAGTATGTTTGAATGGATATGACTAGCCGGTGTGGATGGAAAAAAAAGAGAAGGCAGAAGAATGGGTGCATAATTAGGTCAAAGCATTAGGAAACTGTTGAGTTGCATTCTGATTCATCTCACCTTGCCCCGTTTGAACATGTCACCTGCATGCAAATGATCCCCTTTCTTGTCTACCCGAGAGAGGGGGAAAAAAACTACTTGAATTCATTGATGCCATTGTCTGGTATTAGATACAATCAATCTGGTGAGTGGGTGGGGAAGCAGGATGAGGGGCCCGCGGAGATTAAACAGAAGCCTCGGCATGGTTGTTCCAAAAACAAAATAAATCCATTCATCCAATTAAGAGCTGCGAAATATTCACAGGGAAAAAAAAAAAGGAAAAAAAAAAAGGAGTTGGACGAGAGATTCTCGGCTAATTTACGTTCTGCTTTCGATCTGAATATCCTAATAGACTGGACAAGATTACAGGCCACATCAAAGTCTGCAGGACTTAAAAACAAATAAGCCAGAGTGACTGGGTGGCACAGCGTATTTAAAACCAGCCGAAAATATGCAAAACTGGGTACACAGAATCAGCTGTGCTTGCATAATTATGTCTTGCAACTTGAACCGCAGTTCATGTAAGAAAACTGGTAGAATTTTCCCGTGTTTATTTTGCTATAATTATCCACGTCTTATGTGACATCGTCGCATGGTGCACGATTTCCTTCGCTGACTGAGATTTTCTATTCCCCCTTTTGTGCACAAGACAGAAGACGCGGCCTGCACTATCCCTCCCCTCCTATCCTTCTTACTCCCTTTGGAATAAAATGAGTTTAGCTGTTCAACTTTGATTAACACCCAGCGTTCCCCCCATCCTGCAGAGCAACTCCCTCTGTTTGATGAATCTGGCCCTGTTTGTTTCCCTGCTCCTCCTGGTGTGTGATGCATGACAGCACTCCCCCTCAAAATGCAGCTTTATTCCACACAGGGGAAAAAGGAGGCAGAGCAGGCAGCGTTTTCCCCCTGCTTCCTTTTCACAGAGCACCTCAAAACCTTGTGGAAAAGAAAAGGAAGGCATAGAGATGAATGCCTTTTTTTTTTTTTGCAGAGGCAGAAACATGGTTTGCAGTGGCCATCCGGTACCTGTGTGATGAATGTAGGAAAGTAAACAAGAAAGGCATGTGTACTGTACCTCGGAGCTCTGGATAAACTCTTAACCCCTGCAGGTGAATTGCATCTGGTGGCCTCGCAGACACACACAATGCCACACAATATTAGACTCTCCACTCTGTCTTCTGTGAGCCATTTGATTTTATTTCGCCCACGGTTGGCTTATCTGCTGCTCCCTACCTGTCAAAGCAGTAATGGAAAGTGCTTTGGGATAAACATTGTTTATACAGGAAACCCTGTTGAGACCTCTGTCTCATTTACAATGGTTTCATGTTCACTGGTTGTTGTTTTTTTATTTTTGTAAATCAGATAAAAATGAAGAGATGAAAGTACACGATGTTAAATAAGTACACGATGTTAAATAAGTACTTTGATAAAAGGCGACATACGTTTATGGAATCCATAGTGAAAAATTAAATTAGGGATGCAGCAATTTATTGACTGACAATTGGTATCGACTGATATTCACCTTGTTGACTGCCACCGGACTAACATCAAAAAGGCACCTTTCCTTTGCATCACTTAGATTTTGTACATGCTAAAAAGACGGGCCCGGGACTAACTGCATCCTGTTGTCTTTGGGACATTAGAAAACATTTGTTTGTTTGATCATTCGAGACGAAACAACGGAGTAAAAAAACATTTATCACCTATTTCTTCGCCGATAACGCTACTTGATGAACAACAACTCCATGTTGAAACTGGCCAACACATTCTCACTCCAACCCTGTCACATAGTGACATTTTGGTCATGGACTTTCCATGTTAGTTTTAGGCAACAAAAGAACAGGGGTTAGCTTCAGAATCTTACAAGGCGCGAACACCGCTCTCTCTGGTGAAAGCCGGTGTTTGTTGGACCCATCCACCACCCCTCCTGCCTGCCCAATTCGGACTTTCGCCGCCTTAACTTTTGTCCTTGTCCCACCCCAACTGGCCACGTATCATGCTGACATTAAAGGACGCCTTTTTTCGTTGGTTTCTTCGTTTACACTGCAAGTCACTGCCCCAGCGCCGCAGTTGACCAAAGTGCTGAACAGGCACAAAATACCGAAACAGATAAATACAGAAGCGAAAGACAAATTCAGGCGGTGGTAAATAATTGTTATCGCCATATTATGCCATTGTTTTTGTTTAAAAAGTGTTGCTGACGTGTATATTTCCCAGTAAAGGGTTTGAATTCTGCATAGAGGGTATGGAGCTCCTGGACCTTTTTGGCTGCTGTTCTTCTTTGAGTTAGCTGCTAACTGCTTCTAGCTGCTTTTAAAATATACTTTTCACAAATTTCTGATATACAAATGGTCATTTTGCTTTTTTTGAAATATTCTTTTAACACATGACAAGGCCACGTTGACACTTAGCATTACTTTGGGAATAAACAAGGGCAAGTCTGGTGTCTTTTTTTGGCTGCACAAATCGGATCTTGTAAAACTGCCAACATTGTCTCAAAAATAAAGGGATGATGATTCAATGACCTTTCTATGGCAGGGTTAAACACAGGCCATGTACGAAGAAAATAGACAAGAGACTGTTTTGCTCTTTATGTACGATGAAATGTTTTTCAAAGGGTGAACTGAGCAGTATAGTGGTCCAGGATAGGACAGTAACTTTTCTTTCTCCTAGTAAAAAAATTCGCCAAACCATGGCGCTGTTCGACCACGAACACAAATATTCAGACGGTAATTTACGAAGGACAATTTTAGCTACCACCCAACAGAATGGTAGGGTAAACAAATATTAGAACTACAAACTGTAACAAGCTGGTGAGACGTCACACCCGTCGCTTACAGGCGAGAAAACTCCCCCCATTCCACAGTTGCGCCTTTCATAAAGGACAGCGAAATAATAGCGCGGCATTTCTGCCTTGAACAGGCAGTGTAAAAGGGCCACGGAGTATTGAGGTAAGGTAAATTATAACATTTTAATGGATGTATTCACTTTAATCTTGTAAAATGTAGTTTCACAATCAGCACACCCCTATAAACAATTGCAAAATGCAAACATTGGAACAAAAACCTATTTCGAGTCAGTCACTGTGGATATAAATGTGTCAGATGAAACAAGACTCTCTACAGTCACACCTTTTTGGTCCTTGTTTAAAGTATCCAAGAAAAACAAATTCATACAGTATTCAATAATGAGAGTGTCCTCCCACCCGCAGAACTGGGGGGTAGCTGTGTGTGTGTGTGTGTGTGTGTGTGTGTGTGTGTGTGTGTGTGTGTGTGTGTGTGTGTGTGTGTGTGTGAGGAGGGGGTCTGGGTGCACAATGAGCCCTCTGATGTCATGCTGCTGGTAATTTGTTCTGAAACAAGAGGGGAAATATTGCTGCGCTGTCACTGCAGTGTCAAGCCTCACACTGCAGGACAGATTTCGCTGACACGCCGTATCCTCTGGAAAAGTCACAACTCAGTGCTATTCCCAACAGGGCTCAGACAACAGGGAGAAACGCACACTTACTGTACATCCGAGCAACAGTCGCTAACTTTAACTCCCTGACATGGCGCCGCATAAGCTGCCACCAGAATACAATAAGGCAATAAAGCAATTAGAATAAGCTGCGGCTGTGTCTCTCCAATGAGCAACCTCCCCTCTTCCCTGTAAAGGAGCCAAACAGAGCCACCATCCAGAAATCAATGAAGCGCTCCTCATAAAGGGATTGTCAAATTCAAGTCTGTGCAATTTGTTTTGTGATAACTCTGCAGGCTCATGCATGGAATCAATATGAGGGCCTGTGGTGGGAAAAAAAGGAGAGGAGAGCGAGGGTTGAATGTGTATTGATTCATACTCAGAAGTATTAAAAGTACAGAATTTGTAAGTGTTAACCTTTGATTGCAGGTGCGTTCAGATCAGTTTTAAAGGTTTATTTCACACTGAAGTGGAGGCTAATTTATTCTCCGCGAGACAAAGAGAGGAAACGGCAGTGAGTAAAGTGTTATAATACCGCCATCCACTCATTTGCCCTGCAGCTTGACCTTCTCGGACAACCACCCCACTGCTTTTTTGAGACACATAAATCACAGGGCAGACTCGGACGGCTGGCTAGTAATTGTGATTAAAAGCATAACCTGCAGAGCTGGCCTTATAAAAGCTGAAAGAACCGCCAGCAACAACTTTCCAGGCGGGAGGTCATCGTCTAAATCTCCCGCTGAACTCACTTTTCCTGCTCCGCTTTGAATTTAATAACGACCCCTCAACTTCTTGCGTCCACCTGCTAAAATGTTAGGCCATAAACACGATTGGAGAATGAATAAAGCAGCTTTAAGATGACTTTACATTAGTCACCATAGCGCTATTAAGAGAGGTGGGCGATTCAACTCATATGACTTGACTTTTTGGACTCAAGTCCCAACTTTGAGGACTTGAGACTTACAAAAGGCTCAACTTGACTTTGACTTGGTATTCATGACCTAAGGCTTGACTTGGACTTAGACCATTTGCCTCTTTCTCTATCATGAAGGGGGCTAGTTTGCGATTAAAATTTGTATTCAAAGTGGTGAAAAGAGAATAGCGGTATGGAAGGACTGCAGCTCAGAAAGCAATGACACAGCTACAACATCCAATCACTACAAAACCCACAAAGAAAGGTCAGTGAATGCATCTTTTTAGCTTAGCTTATGAGCTTATTGGCTGATCACATCATCCGAATTTCATTTGACATGACTTGTGACTTGCTTGACCTGAGCAATGACTTGTCTTGCTTGACTTACAGCAGAGGCTCAACTTAACTTGCTTGATTTTCACTACAGAGACTTGCTTGTGACTTGCACATGTGACTACAGTTAATGTTGACGTCTGATACACACATGCATGCAAGCAGGTTGGGTTGTATCTCCTCTGATAGCAAAGCATTGTTTTTCTTACTTACAATGGATACAAGTCAACATTAACCCAATAGTGCGGAGCTTTTTGCCACCTCGTTACTCCATTTAAAGTGGAAATAGATATGTTTTTTTGCTTTAATTTATCATTATACAAGAAGTCCTTCAACCCCTACAACCACATAGGTTGTTTGTTCACAATCTCTAACATGACTCATAAGCGTGTTTCCTTAATAAGCGCTCTTACCGGTTGCAGTTTCAAATACATGGTTAACGTTTTCTTAGGTTCAGGCAACTATTTGGTTAGGTTACACAACTTAACGTAAGTATATAAATTAACTATACATTACCGAAGTTAGATACATTATATAACTTAACGTACGTAGGTTAAAATAAGTCAATACTGACTTTTGGTTTCACAGGGGACACAAACTGTGATCTCCTGGGTCCAAGTCCTGTGTTTGTTTGATCCATCCATCCACCCCAGCCTATTCCATATCCAGACTTTATCGCTCTTTTTACTACGTCACCTTCACCACTTCCATTGCTCCTGTCCTGACGACAACCACTAGAGATCGCTGCCAAACAATAAATGTAAATATGGATCATAATAAGCTGCTTGTGGCAGGAAAGTCTCCATTACCGAGTAAAATGTTGACTACACAATGTAACGGCCATGGAATAAAGACATCATCAACATTTAGATTGGTTCCGATTTACAGCACAAAGTAAGTGCATCAACCACTGTGCAACCAAAACAGGAAGTGGATTATGCTTGCAACCCATAGACCACCATTGTTGACAGGACACCTCGAACTACAATCAAGGTTAATCATTATTCATTCTATTATGAATTTTTGATCCATGGAGGTTTTATACTTGTACTATAATGGTGACTGGCTGCAAATCACAGCGACGTTAGGACAGCTTTTTTCGTCACTGTCTGACGCCACAAGTCACTGCCCAAGCACCGGATTTCAACGACTTCAGAGTGAGACTGGGTTGAGAGCTCTGAACCTTTTTTGGCGTATGCGTCAGGTGAGCAATTTCTCTGGAATGAATAGGCGACATTTTGGCTTCCAGTATCTAGTTATTATTATATATTCATGGTAGCTATCTCCAGTTACCAAAGAGCATCAATGTAAGTTCTTTGCCGTTACTATCCCCATGAAACTACCAAAGTAACTGCGTAAAACAAAATGAAGTGTGTCCCGTGTTATTGGCAGATGCCAGGCTCGAAAACGGAAAGCAATCCAGTGGTCTTTGCGACAGCAGTGCCAACAATAATACCACTTGGAAACACTAGGGGGGGAGGGGGTTGAAAAGTTGTCTGTTCCCACTTAAAAAAAACTGCAATGAGAAATAGCAGACAGCCCTCCCTTTTGTGGAAAATCATTACACAATCTGAGAGAGAATAGAATATTCTGTGCCCAGGCTTGCCTCCTGTTATTGCACCATTAATAACTTTTGCTGCTGCCAACGAGACAACACCAAGCTTGGTTGGAGAGGAGCCGACTAATGCAGTCAGTAAATTAAAACCATCGGTGTTCGTTTTCATAAGACAGACCGATCCCTGTTGTCAGAGGTCTTTTTTCTCTCCTCCTTCTCTTTCTCTCATCCTCCTACCCAGTGCATCTATTTGTGTTGTAGTTTTTTTTCCCCCCTGAAAGAATTACTGCGTTTCTCATTTCCCACAGAGCAAACAAACCCTTAAAACGGCACCAGACATTAAACTACTGTATTTCACGCTAACTTCACCGCAGGAATTGAAAGTTTTCAGAAGTTGAAATTATAATGACTGTTTGACAAAAACACGTAAAATGCTTATTTTGAAAATTAATTAACATCATGCAACCCTGTACACTCTCATGTCAGGAATTAAGATGAGATGGCAAACAAAAGCCTCACGACAGTTAATCTCGCCAATCATCTCCACGCGCTCATTAATTGCGGTTTCTCTGGCTTGATCATAGAACCTTTAACAAAAGTTTTAACTTTGTAATTAAAAGTAAATGCCACATAAGGCCTATATCCCATTAGCTTAGTATGTCCGTATATGTGCAGTTTAATTATGTGAAGTCTCCAGCTTCATAATGATGTATGGTTGTTATAGAAACTACACTTGCTGTAGGAAGGTCTTTAGAATGAAATGAGGCTGCTATATAAAAAATACAACTAATATGAAAACGGCCTTCATGGAAATTTGTGAACAGATTCAAGAGTGGAAAGATTAGATTAAATATATATATATATATATACATATATGTATTATATATTAAATGCATTTCCCTTGTGTGTTCTGTTGTTGTGTGCAGCATAAATTTACGCCAAAGAAACATCAGGAGTATAGCTAAATTTTGCAGAGACCACAACTCCTAATCTGTGAAATTGGATGAATTTAAGTTGCCTACCAAATGGGATTAAATTGTATTGGCTGCAGTTTGCTGAGAGGGGGGCATGTGTGAAAGGAATGGATATGGATGTTACGGTATTAAAGAGGCCCCCATATATTCCACCCAGGAAACACAGTGGTGAGGATCCAGTGGGAGTCAATGGGCTCAGGGAGGCTGAAGTGCCAGCTCAAGAGAGAAGACTTAACAAAGGCTGTGTGGGAGGGCTTCTGTACAGTGTGTGCTCATGAAGTGGAGCATTGTCTCAAGTTTTCCCCCAACTGCCAACCCACACGTGTAGTCACAAACCTACCACCCTAGATACACCTAATCACCGTGAAACGGCCTGCCTCCCCTGCACGTCGGTAAGCCGGGTAATTTCGCACATGTAGACAGTAAGATAATGTGAACTTAACCTCGCTAAGTGCAAGGGGGCTCGAACTAAAGCACTTAAAAACACACTTTAAAAGAACAAAGCATTAATATATTCTTGATTACTCTCGCAGTATCTTGTGTGCGAGCGGTCTAAATAATTATGGTAGTTCCAGATGTGAGTTGGTGGTAATTTCCTGTCGATTGTCGGCTGATGTTTGAAGGGGAACTTGAGTTTTACACAATAATATGACAATACTGGTGGGGAGTACTACTCAGCCCGTGAAAACAGTTGTATAATGTCTTCTGTGGCTCTGGAGGAGCTGTGTTAACTCTAAGAAGATAAGGTTTATCTTAGGGTTACCTCAGCTTAGGCTCTGAGACAAGTTTTAATGGAAAGCTTGTGTCACAAGCCGGGGACGTGGAATTTAAAAGGTATTTGTGTTTATCAGGCAGGGAGGGTCACACAAAAAGACTGTGTTGCATTACGGGAAGAGATGGATCCAGTGTTTTTGGAGCTCAGGAAGAGTGCAGGGCTTTAAAGCCACTTTGACATAATGGCCAAACTGTGGAATTACAACCTCCAGGCATGGGCGGATTATGAGACAATGGGCAGAGACATGCAAAAGGCAACACATTCTCACTCTGACCTTGTCACATATCGACGTTTGGTCATGGACTCTCCACATCCACATACGACGTGCAAGGTACCCTGGGTGTGTTGGTTGTTGATGTTCTAGGACACTGTGTCAAGTTCTGCCTGTTACATGCATTGTATGTTTTCACGGGAAATGCATACAGTCTCTTTCAAAATAAGGCAAATTAACGTTTGTTTTTTTCCCCTCAACAACAAAAACACGGTTAGGTTTAGGAAAAAAGAACAGGGTTTGGCTTTAGAATCTTAGGGAATGCGAACAACGCTCTCTTGGGTGAAAGTCGACGTTTGTTGGACCCAACCGCCTGCCCAACTCTACACAGCATAGTATAGCAATATTTTTGTGTGGCGATATCATATCATCACACACTGTAATGTATGGACTTTTAATTATATGAATTATTAACATTACAAATACAAATTAAATATCAGATAGCCTACTAGAATTACATAATCAATTGCTTTTTCAGTTCACCAGATACATTTTGGGGACATAATTGACATTTGAAAAGGGGTACCAAATAGAAATTTATCGCAATACTCAGCATATCGTAACATATTCAAAATCACAATAATATTGTATTGTTACTTAAATATCATGATAATATTGTATTGTGAATCCTCTGGTGATTCACATCCCTAGTGCCTTGACCCTTTCAGTAATCCATCCATGCTTCCAGGCGTGTCACGTGTTGGCATTGGGCCCAAAAAGACTTCTCCCATAGATTAACTATGTGAAAGAGACTTCTGTAAATCAGTGCATACTTTTTTTTTTCTAATGTCACTTCCCCCACAAAATGATTCATTGTACTACTGGGATTTTATCCATTTAGTCTGATAACATTTTGAAAGTCTTGAGTCATTCACAGTGTGAAAGATCTGGCCAGTGTTTTTTGCTTCATGTGCCAATAAGCAACTTTTATAGGAATGAAACGCCTCAAACACTGTATCCAGTTTTCATTAAACATCCATGCTTGACTCATACTATAATCTTAAAGTTTGCACATTTTGGCAATCTTGACAAGCCTTTTTAAAAGCTGTCTCTTGTGAGTCACCAAAGTTGAGTGCAAATCAAACTAGTGTTCATTCAAAGGGTCAGTTCAAACAAATTATAAAACAAAGCATTTTCTAACCCAACCTTAGTGGTGTCTGGCTTCGCTGACTGTTTAAGTTTAATGGGCCTAGATTTTGAGATATTCCTCTTTGCACATATCCCAATACAAGACAGGTGAGGAGATACTGTA
The DNA here is from genome assembly GCA_035609425.1 of Epinephelus awoara. Classification (NCBI taxonomy): domain Eukaryota; kingdom Metazoa; phylum Chordata; class Actinopteri; order Perciformes; family Serranidae; genus Epinephelus; species Epinephelus awoara. Next base: position 25,484,132 of record CM069313.1, read on the forward strand.
TGATAGATAACGCTGTATTCACATCTACAAACAGCACTTTGCTTGACTGTCTTGTCTTTCACTGATATTCAAGTGTTAACAGTGCGGGAACCTCAGTGAAACCAATGCACAAGTGCCAAAAACTGCAGTTCCTCTAATGGCCACTTGAGGCTGGTAAAAGGGTCTGCAAAGCACTCACTACTGCACCTTGAATGTTTTCCTTTGGGTGCGTGATAATAACTAAAGGCGACTCAGATGAGTGTATGGACAGTTTCGTCACCTCAGATCTTCTCTTGTATGGACTATGCTGGCTGGACGACATCAGACACTGATAAGTCAAATTCAGCCCCCAGTGGACGTGACATCCTTTGGTGTGAGGCGGAAAACTTACAGGCTAATATCTCAATCACCGGTCAAATAAAACCAAAACTATCCAACTGTCTGATCTCACCAGGAGTAAATATAATTAATTAAGCTCTTTAATCAGTCCAGAACACTATCAACTCACATGCCTGACAAATTCAAAAAGTACCTTGACCAAAATGAGCACCACATTCAATGTGTTGTTTAAAAGCCTATTCATTTCTAAACACTGAAATGATTCAGGCTTTCATTCTGGGAGTAAGCAGCAGCTAATCCGAGCATCATAATTTGTAACACTCCATGCTTATTAGGTGGTATCTCAGGCATTATGGGCTGAAGTAATTAACTCGAGCCACCCAAGGGTAAAGGTGTTCATGGTACATATGAGGGCTAAGCCAGTCAAACTGGGGCTAATAATGAAATCAGATACAGTCCCTGTGGTGGGTCACGTGCTGCTCAGCCTGGTCACGGCTTGCATGAAATGCCCTGCTGTCAATTAAAAACGCTGCATCAAATAGTAAAATAACCCAGCAGTAATTACTCCCTGCTCTTTAATGACACATACTGCATCAGATCATGAAAAGGATCGTTTTGTCTAGTTAATTCCGGGAGCTGAAAAGTGAAAATATATAAATCATATTTTCCTCAGTGTAATTTTAACATGATTATTCTCACAATTAGCTAATGGTATTAAGAGATCCAAATCTCGACAAATGGACTTTGCCTGTTCCCCTCTTGTGTTATGTCAAAAAGAACACCAGCATGGGCATTGACTTCCAAAAATAATGAGTTTCTCTCCTGACTTGATAATTGAAGATATAATGAGGGAGAGAGAAAAGACAGAGAGATGAAGAGAGAGAAAGCAAGTCTGTGTGTGAGTGTGTGTGTGAGTGCCCCATATTTTTTGTCATAGCCCTGGGGGCTGGGTACATACACCCCCAGCATTGCAACCTACTTTTTACACCCCTCCCTGAAAAAAAAAAAAAAAAAAGGCCCAAAGTGTCCTGAGCCCAAATCCAATCTGTTTCTTGTGACACCATTGTCATTTCCACTCTGTGCCAGCCCTGAGAGCAGCTCCGCCACTTCCCTAAATGTGCTGCGCTGTGCTGTTTGTCTTCATGTTCTAATGTTGACTGTGAGTACATAAATTACCGCTAAGTAAACATGTAGACATGAAGCGAAGAGCAGATAAACAAATCATGAAACAAGGGGGCAGCTTAGTCATACAGTCAGCGCATTTGAAATTTCCTTATCTTTGAGCAGCGCTGGAAATGATTATTTTATGCCTCCACATGCATTCTTTAATACACTTGCTGATGCTGAATGGCTTTTTGTTTAATATGAATGTTTTATCAGCTCGATTCATATGAGAGACATATAAAAGTAAAATTATGTTGCTTAGTTTTTATTTTTTCTGCCTCCCCTTTCTTGGGGATTAACCTCCGTCACACTTATCGCCTCTGTATCTGCATTGTAAATTAAATTGAACAAGGGCACAGCATTAGGATGCAAATTGAAGACCTTCAAAAAAAAAAAAGAAGGAGGAAAAAAAAAGCATTCAAATAATGATAGGGAGAAGAAAACCAAGGGGGCGTTTAGAGAAGTATTGAAGTTTTGCTTGGCTGCCTTTATGAGGCCCTCGCAACCATATTGGAGGACTTCTGTCAACATGTTGATAAAATGTATTAGTCTCATTTACAAATGTCGTCCTCGGAGAGAAAAGTGTTGTTTCCGAGCAAATATTGTCTCATTTGAAATAATTGTTTGTGCCACGAATTGCTGAATTTAATCCACCGGCACACATCAACTCCTGCAGCAGATGATTTTCTGACATTTTTTTTCCCCTCCACAAGATGACACTTTCAATGGTCGCATTTCCTACATTGTCGATTTCAGACACAATATAAAAACATATATATCATCTTTCATTATAGGCTGATGTTTCTCATTCCTCTAAATGACGGCGCGTCTGCGTACTTCTCCATTTGATTTCCTCCCTGGCAAAGTGTTCCTCATGCGTAGACGTACAGATGGATATCTACATCAAAGTGTGATGAAGATATATCAGTTTTATGGATTGTTCGCAGGTGTAATCTTGGCATCTCTTCATTGTGTTTGCACTCAGAAAGCTATTACATGTCACTTTAAGCTTTGCACAAATATTGAGATACTGCTACTTTAAATATTAGCTTTGCAGAGCGGAGATAATAGGTTTGATGATGTAATGCTGGTACGTAATTAAAAACCCCAGTATAAATATTAACTCGGAGCTTTTTGGAAACAATTAAGCACTGTCGATGAACAATTACTGGCAGAAAGAACAGATGCTTTCAGTCACTTTATTATTTCAGCCCTGTCTACAAGAAATTATGTTCATATATATATATATGTGTGTGTATATTATTTTTTATTATTACCTTTATTAACAAAGACAAGACTCTCCAAAATCATGACCTTGCCCTCACCTTATTTGGTCCAGTTTGTAGGATTTACAGGTATATTTTGGCAGAAATTAAACTTAATATAATAAGTTTAGTGTATAATCACCTGAAAATAAGAATCACCATGTTTTTGTTACGTTAGACTGAGCCATTTATGTCTACACAGGGTGAAGGTCCTCGTCCACAGAGTCTGCCATGTTGCACCACCATCTTTCTACAGTAGCCCAGAGCAGACAAACCAAACACTGGCTCTAGATAGGTCAATTCCTGATTTAGCACCTGCCTCCGTATTTAGCAGCCCCTCCACGACGAACTGCATTGGATTTTTCTTTTTAATGTGAAATTGCTTTATTTAGCGTTTTTACCGGTTTAAATCATCTGGGGTCTCATTTATAAACATTGTGTACTCACGCCTGACAGAGGTGTACGTCACTTTCCACGCAAAAGCTGGGAAAATAAATAAATAAAATTAGTTGTACAAAACTTCCTTAAGTCTTCTCCTTAAGAGTTTCTCAAGTCTTTCTCCTTATCTTGGTCTTTTACATCTTATACTTAAGGAATTGCTTAAAGTTCATTACACTGTTGCACAGAGGACGATCGCAACCAAGGTAAGGAAAAAAAACATAAGGTACCTCTGACGTCCGCACCTTAACAGCAACATGGCTGAGTTTATGGCGATAAATGAGGGAACTGAAGGCATCCTGAGAAGAGTGTTGGGCAACTGGGGGAACCCGATGGTCACCCTTAATCATGAGCAACTGATTTGCACTATGATTGCATTATGATTTGTCTTAACACCTGGTGATGGATCACTAGACTTTCCGAAGCTGCGCTCTCCCAGCCTGTTTTGTGAGAGGATACTTGAGTAGCCTGGGCTATCACAAGCACACGTTCAAGCAAACAAATGGTCTCATGGAAACAATAGAATTTTACTGCTGTAAAATCTCCCCCAGTACGATAAATCACTTAACGTCTTTCACCTCTTAAGAGATTCTGTGCAGCACCCTTAAGTCATTTCCTCAGCTACGGAAAATCTCAAGTGTCATAATTAAGGAGCAAACTTGAGGTGCTTTGTGCAACCGGCCCCTGGGTCTTAAGTTAACAGAGGAGAAAAGGTAAGCACACATTAGCAGATGAGGCTAACAGCATTGGAGAAACACTGATTTGTAACATAACACTTCTTTATTCAGTGTTTTTACCGGTTTTAATCCCCTGATCCATTAGTTTTGGAGAGGAGGAGACCTCTGCAGATAATTCAGCTCCTGGTAAAAACCTCCTTAAAATTGAACACTGAAGGAATCCTAACTGGGAAACGTTTCAGCTGGTTGTAATTTGCATTCGTCACCACTAGATGCCACTAAATCTCCCTAAATCTGACACACTGGAACTTTATCCAAAGTGCTTTTGCTGCCTAAACCTTAGACAGGAATCTGTACATAAACCCAGAGTTCTGGTGTTAAGGTCTTTTACTTTTTATGCCCATCATCCTCCTTAAGAAGCCTACGTGAAAGTGGAGGTAATGCTTTGTTACCTGAAAGAAACTTTAGACGTAATTGGAGAGTGATTACATTGCCACAACAGAATAATTAAGAAAGCAGTTTAGTAACATACAAGCATAATTTCTCAGAGACAGGGTTGATTATTTATATCTAAATCGTTTTTTATGACAGGTAAAGACACGCTGCTTCATGAGGAATCTAATGGTAATCCAATTCAAATGAGGCTCAGGGCAGCATGCTTTTTCAGCTTGTTGTGATTTATTGTTTTCAAAAAACCCATTCCACGCTCATCTCTCTGTGTACACGCGGCACCTTTTGTTTACCGCAGCTATCATGTCTGTGTCAATCATGCCAGAGCCATGTTACTTTCAGAATAAGCTCGAAACAGAGTCAGCGAGAGAGAGAGAGAGAGAGAGAGAGAGAGAGAGAGAGAGAGAGAGACTAAATGTTTCTCTTCTTTCATCCGTTTTCTGTCTCCATCCATACCTCTCGGCACGCCGGTAATTGCTGCCAGCAGGTAACACATTCAATTAAACACCTTATTCTTGGATACAAGCAAAACATGTTTATTGCTTGATAGTACAGATGGAATTTGATGCATTTGAGGCGCCATCCTGCATGTTTTGGAAGCGGCGTTAAGAGCGTTCAAACAAAATTCAATCCCCTTTTTTTCCTGCAGCAGCCGTGTACTTGCTTTAACAGTCAACAGAAGCAATTAAAAGCTGGCAGAGGGTTAACTTACACCCAGTGGAGCAAAATCGATGAGCGGCATCCTGCTTGAACTAATCACAGTACTGAGGGTGAAGCCAGCCAGCAGACATGAAAAGTACAGGAAGCAATGACAGGGCTAATGGTTTGGAAAATGCTGCTGATGAATGAGGAGAGAAGGTTGTGACTCTGTCTTTACCCTCTTTTATTTACCTTGCTTCTGGGCACCACAACAACTTGAGTCTGATACTAAAGCTTTCTGTTGGATAACATGGCTTGAAGGATGTTTGGCTGGATAGATGGGTTAACATGCCCCTGTGAATGTCAGATACTTTTACTTTATACTCATATTCATCACAACCAGTGAAAGACTTCCTCGCCTGCACCAGATAAACAAACTGCCAGTTGCTTTTGCAGACATTAAACCCAACTGTCATTTAGACAAAATGGTTCCATACCATTTTCTTTAATCTCTTCTCTGTAAATTACTACTTACAGCCTGTGAATTACTTTTTTCCCCCCTCCACCCACCCCACAGAGTAGCATCAGCTATCATTTTGGGAGCAACGAGCGAGCTAATGAAACCTCTCAGCATTAACAAATAGGACCACTGAAGAATGTTCTATTTGCATCAGGTCATTGTTTGATCCATAAAAGACAGAGGGAAAAAACGATGAAGGCGCAGGAAAAAGAGAAAAAAAAAAAAAACAGTCTTCGTTTCCTATTGAAGACAGCACTCTTGGCAGAAGAGTAAACAATGCATCTCTGCATCCAGCTTCGTGCAGCCATCGCCATGGCAACCCCGTTTTCTAGTCATATCTTTAATGAAAAGGTAATGAGAGAAACATAACAGTCCCAACTTCATTACCGGAGTAAGATTCAGCAATAAAAACTAAATCAGAGCGTCTGTCATTTGAGGGAGCAGCAGCAGCAGCAGCGGGTCTGCAGCGGTTATAAAAACAGACTTCGGTCATTGAGCAGAAGGAGACATATGTCTGGTCAGCTGCTGATCAGATGACAGGTGCCTCATTTGAGAGTTCATCATGTCTCAATTACTCATCTTATAAAACCTGCGCTTTGAGATTTAATATTCGGCATATTACTTGTATTTACTTGTGATATAAATGCTACATCATCCCAGAGGTGATCGTAATGTTTTTCTCTATTTTGTGCCAATTTATTCTTGCAGTCAACAATGTTCCAGTGGGAAATATTGCACTTTTTACTTCAATACATCTCTCTTTGCAGATTCAGATTTCACATTGAACCTGGTCTGACTCTGAAGTTGTCAAATACCAACACTCGGTCAATGATTTCAGCATCAGACATCGAGGAAAAACAGGCAACCTTTTGTGGCAGTATACTGACCCGTCAAGGGATGCCAGACAGCATCAGTTTGAAAAGCCACTGGACAAAAACACAATTTAAAAGGACCTGGAAAGTCCCTACAGGGCGGGCAGGAGGGGTGCTGGATGGGTCCAACAACACTGGACTTTCACCCAGGAGGCTGGTGTTTGCTTCCTATATTGGGTTTTTTTTCTAAACCTAACCATGTGCTTTTGGTGCTGAAACTTAACCATGTGCTTTTTTTTCATGTTGCACGATGAAATAAACATAAAGTCACTGTGTTTTATGGATGATCTAACTTAATTTTGAAAAAGACTGTATAAGGGATACACAGTAATGGAGTTTTTGTCAATATGCTGAGATATAACCACTCATCTGGCCAATAACCAATATTGATATATCCATTTTTTAAGTTATCAAGACGTGAAATATAACTCTTTTCAATATTTGTGATATTCAGTCATTGTGCAAAGTATGTTGACCAATTCCAATGATCGACCAATATTATAACAACAGATGCACCGAGGATACCTAGCATGTAATACGTAGACGTGAAAGTGTACTGACCCAGCAGTGATATGTGCTGAGTTGGGAATGAGAATGCAAACATCCAATTTAGACATACAGCATATAGGCTGAAACCTCAGGGGCTGAAAAATAAAGGCAACACCGAAGTGCCAAAAACTGCAGTTCCTTAAATGGCCACTTGAGGCTGGCTCAGAGGGCGAGTCAGTCCCCATAGACCCCAACGTTATTTTTACTCTATGGTTAAAACGCCCAAATTTACAGCATTAATAAACATGTTTACAGCCTGGTACAAAATGCCTGAAGCTCACTTTATATAACTCACTCATTTATATGTTATTAAATCTTAAAATTACACATAATTAAGGGTGGGACTGCTTTGAGTGACAAGCTGACAGACACACCCCTCACTCCTCCACAGCTCCAACCTGTTGTTCAAATATAGTCACCTGCAGCCCCAAAATCAAAGATGGTGATGGTTCCACAATCACTGATATGTTTATGGCCACCTGATGAATGTCAGCCCGGCATTCACTCTCCTTCAAGCTCTGTTTTGTTCTCCACCAACTACTGAAGGCTTTATCTGGCTCATTAGCTGCTGAATGTTTCATCATGCTCACTAGCCAGTCGTTGGAGCTTGTTTGCTGAAAATAGGTGACTGCTCCTGCAGCTGTAAATCCCAAACTATGAGCTAAAGGATGCTGCAATGCTCTGAAGAGGAGTGGAAGTATACGGCCCTTTCACCATACACACAGTCATCCGACACATCCGTATAAAAACACTGATTGATGCAGCTCTAAGTAAAGGATCTGACTATTTCTGCCTCCACTGTGTAATCTATAGTAGTAGCAGTATTAAACCTGTAAGTTTGAAAAAAAATCATTGCAGAAACATTGATTTCATTTACAAGCCGAGATGATTAAAGGTACAGTCAGTGAGCAAACACACTTTATGTCTAATAGTCCAGACCAAATTTCTTTCTCCAGGAATACAGCGCTGAACATCCATCAAATGCACGGCTGCTATGCAACCGCAAAAGATGTGCTTTTTCTCAGGGTAGCATGTGTGAGCTCTACTCACTGTCCCATTACATACATATTTGACAGAGATGATATGTACATATGTGAGCGGAGGGGGTGGGAGGGAGAAAAGGGAATTTGAAATGATAAAATCCTCGAGGACAGTGTTTGCATTTTTACACCAGGCTGGGGATCGCTTCTTTGCATTTTACATGTGTAAGAGAATCCCACATTCCTCCTGTTTGTTTAATTGGATATGACCTCTGGAAGGGGTCACTCTCTAGAAAATGAGATGTGCCCCCACCCCCACCCCCTCCTTTTCCAGCCCTGTAAGGTAAATATGCGTCGCATTTGAATCCACGTCTCACTGCAGCAGTTTACCTTGTCGTCCTCTCCTCATTATCACAGTAACCTTGTGATCTGGCCAATTTGCCAGTCGTAATGATGCATGATAATCTGAAAGCAATTTTAATCTGGAACGGAGAGATCCAGCTGCCAGGTATCAAAGTAGACTTTGGCTGCCTTCAGCGGTGCACTCAAGCCACACATAGTCCTCCACTAGCCAGCCTCTCTCACCTCCTCCCCCCACAGCCCCTCAGACATTTTCCATGCATAATTAGGTAGAGTCCACAGAGAGTAGCAGAGATGTTTTTAAGATGAGGACTTTAAAAGAGCATAGCTTAATGTCGTATTATTGTTTTATATAAGAATGGGGCCCTGTTGCAGCCAGGCACCGAGAGAGCCAATTTCTTAAGGTCACCTAAATTTGGCATGCTGTCAGCAGAGTTGCGATTTATTGTTTCCGAGATTTATTTATCGTTTAAGAGACCTTTCCTTTTGGTCTGATGGTGCGAGTCGCATTTCAAAGTGCTGTCTATTTAGAGGTGGTGAAATTTTAATGTTTAATGTAGCTGCAGAAAATACAGCGGGATTGCACAACAGGGCTGCTGCAAAGTCTCTTCTTTGCATTTTCACACAGAGCCAAACAACAGCAGCATCATGCCGCTTCAGCGTGAAATTTTAGACAGCATGCCGGCATCATGGAATCACAAGGTCGTGATTGGCGTGATTTGAAACACAACAGCGTCTGCACTTTATAAACAATAACAATGGCATTAACAATCATTTACGGTCTCTGTTATATGACGGTTGATCTCGTCCTCTGCTTGGATGGTAAGGAGCTCCTGGACATTTTTGTTTTCCCAATTTGCAGACATGTTCCCCTGCTGTTTTTCTTCTTTGAGTTAGCTGCTAACTTAATTCTGCCACAGCGAGTTGCATGTATAACACATCATGAAAACATACGACTTGTCGACTCCTCCTGGGGGGCGTCGACTTGTGCCACTGACGTTGACGCATCGACAAATCGACTTTTCTGTTAATGCCCTAGCCCACACAGTAGCCTACGCAGTTGTGAGCATTTATACTTATGTGGTGGTGTGTCTGTGTCAGTCTGCAGTTACACCTCCAAAACACTAGTTTCTGTGAAGTGCTGTAAAGTTTAGTTGATTCAAAACACACATTAAACACACATTAAACACACATTAAACATGGCTTAATAGAGACAATTTCAAACACAAGTACACAAATCAGCTTCACTATAACTCGCAGCATTCACAGACAAACACTTGTCTTTATCTGGACACATTTTCCCCACAAATACAACATGCTAACATTATTAGCACAAGCCTATGGCGTTTTACATTGTATAAATTAGCCTAGCAGGTAGCGGACTTTTCCTCTTCTCATATAAAACCAGGGACAACAGCAACATTAAACAAAGGTAACGTTACAAAATTTGTCTCCATTACAGCTCACAAGGTTCACTGACAAAACAACTGTCTTATACTAAACACGTTTTCCAAACAAATACAACATGCTAACGTTATTAGCACAAGCCTATGGCATTTTACATTGTATAAATTAGCCTAGCAACGAGCGCAGATTTCCTCTGCTCATATGAAGCCAGGATAAATCACACACAAGACTTAAAATGCTATTTTTGTGGAGGCGTTATTGTCTTCACAATTTATTGTTTCTTATCTGTGAAATTAAAGTAAATAAAAGCTTTGTTTCCACTGAGGGAAATGGTTTCAGCTTACAGAAACAGACAGGAGGTCTGCATCACAGCAACGTGTAGTTACATTTCTGGGGAGGTGCACGTCAGGCTACAGCGTAGAGTATGGTGTCGATTCAACGCAGAAGGATAAATTTCCCCTTCTACAGAACAGGTTAACATTTCACTGTTGACATCCTTAACTGTGCTGCAATTCAATCTCAACAATCTGTCTTTGAGTACAAGCAAACAGGCTAAAAGGCTCAATGTTATATCAGAGTGAGTTGAATGATAAGTCATGGCCAAATTAAAAAAGAATGGTAAGAATGACGCCCTGGGCTGCAGCCCAGATCTGCTATGAATACATTCAAGGGTAATTGTGCTGAGTGACTGGACTACTGTGTTTACAAAGGCGCATTAACGCCAAAGCCAAGACAGTCCGGGAAGGAAGAATGTACAGAGCAGCAGAGGGGTCCGTCTGTATGAATACATTCTTTCCCTTATTGTCCTCTCAGACAGGAGGATCATTACTGGCTGGACACATGCTCTGGCAGCACCAGCCTTCATTATTATGCAGCAGTCGACACAGGTTTAACAAAGAGAAATTTGTCTAGCATTTGTTTATCTGGAAGAGCAGAGTCTGGCACAGCAACGCTGGCAGCGGCAGCAGCAGCAGGCCAAGGTGGATAGACACTCAAGTAAGTTGGCGGACGCTCACAACCCTGCAGCCCACCCACCTCCCCCATCGCCTCTCCACCACCATCACCCTCTTATGCTCCCCACAGGTGCACGGCTTTTTCTACCTCGCACATCAAAGAGACGGCAGCAGAGTGAGAGACTGAAGTGCAGGGTGGCGCATAGTTTCATCTTCAATTGTATCCTGCATTCAAAAGAAGACGTTGTATTATTCATTCGTAGTATATTTAGATTTTTATTCATGGGTGAAGTATTTGGATTTTGAAGGCCAAAACAAAATTCAGCCAGCGCAAGTTTGATTGCATTCCCAAAGAAAATCATTCCAGAAAAACACTTAAGAAATGTAGAAGACAATCCTTTTTTATCCAGATCCACAAAATCAACAAGGTAAAGCAACAAGCCAGTGGCCAGAAACATCTGTACATTATTATGTAGCAGATACATTGCTGTGGTTAACATGTTAGGTGTAGGCACAAAAACCTGTTATGGTTAGGATGAAATCACGTTCAGGGTTAGGGGGTTAGATGCGTACGAAATGTACAAATGTAACCTATACAAGGATTTTAGAAAATGCACAACAACAACATTTTCTTCTGGCAGCTGTGCTGAAAGCAAAATATCAGAGTTGCCTTTCTCCTCTAAGGAGTGGGTGTGTCAGCTCTGAGTTATTGACAGTTTTTTCCTCCTCACAAGCTTTGTTGTAGGAAGAGGGTGGAGCGTTTGGCTCGTCCTTGACCTTCCTGTGAACCAAATACATCAGGAGTCTGTTGCTGAGGAGATTAAAATCAAGCAACAATGGGACGTTGCAGGAGCAAAAAAAAAAAAAGCCAGGGTTTCATAAATACATGCAACACCAATCTAAAGCTGTCTGACAGTTTTGTCTGCACACAGTGGTGCTTTAATCTTATGTAAGATGCAGAATGTGCCTCTGTTCGGTTTCCTGTCAGGGCAACAAAGAGGGTCACTGTTGAGTCAGACTTTTTTTTTTCTCTCTCTCTTGGAGGATTTATGGAGACTCAGGAGGAGATAAGAGATGTGTGTGTGCACTGTATCTCTTTGAGGCATCATCACAATCAACCGCGCCATCCCATCATACATCCAGGGAGTGCTGTGAGTGCTGCACCCTTGTCTTATTACAGACAGCAGGTGCAGATGGTTAAAGGCAGGTGCTCGGCGGAAAAAAGGAAAAGAAGAAGGAAAAAAAGAACAAGCACCTGGTCCCTCTGTTGTAGCAGTCTGGGGCTGCTCTCAATATGATTAGCTTTGTTTCTCCAACAGAGCGCAGCGAGGAACAAGACCTACAACTTCATTAGGGTGGTGCACAGCAACCCCCCCCCCCTTCTTTTGCTTTTGTCCTACACTTGACTGCACTAAGTTAGAGGAGGACGGGGTGTCTGCGGAGATCAGGCTTTTATTAGGAGCCGCGGCTCTGTCACTGGAGTTGTGCCTCTCTGCGAGAAAAGAGCTATAATCTGATGCATGTTCCGAGTCACGATGTGCAAGCACCGAAAAAGCACTGGCCTGATTTCACAAAGACCTGTGCAGAAAGTGAAAGAGAAGACCTCCTGACAAGCAGCAGTGAGTTCACTCCTACAAGAGTTTGGCTGGGATTCAGCGTGGCATTCTGACCCCACCCCCCCCTAACTTTTTGTGCTTGAGCTCATATGTGCAGGTAGTGAGCTCTGCGTGTAATCACCAACCCCTGCTCGCAGCGCTCCATTTTCGGGATGGTGTATCTTCAAGGACGAACAGAGGAAATGAGTGCTAATAGCGTGTTTGTATTGTCAGAGCTCGTATGCCCACAGATTTGCTTTATTCATGGCCTCACTTCATCTGCCAGCCAACCATTGAATAATTGAAGGAATTATCAGGCTAGGGGATCCAAAGCCCCTCAGAAATGTGTCATGCCCCTGAGCAAAGCCTGCAGAAAAGAAAAAAAAAAAAGAGAGAGAGAGAGAGAGAAAGAGGGGCCTCCTAATTCAGAGCAGTGTGTGTACGGCTGCACAACACAACCCAGTAATGCTCCACCTACATACAAAGACACACATAGAAAGTTAAAACACAGAGGTTGATGATGCCACAAATGGCAAGCTTTGACTGGCAGAATATCAATAGCTCATAACAGCGGGAGCCCATGCACGTCAGATAAATTTATGATTCCCTCCAAATGCTGCTCTCCTATTTTCCTCTGCATCAGAATGGGTGTTTTTGGAGTAGCAAGATTTCACCATGCAGTTTGGCTAGTGTCCCTCATACAAAGAATGTGACTGACGCAACATTAATCTCCAAACAAAGAGACTGGCACAACTACTCCGCACAATTTCAGGGCTATGAGGTGGCAACGTCAGTCTCGATTTCTCACTGCTCCTTCACGAGCTGTTCCACTTTCTCCGAATTCTCATTTAGATCAAACAAAACACTCCAGAAAGGAGGTGAAACGGTACCGTTTAAATCCGTGACACACATGCACACTGGGGACCTCCTTCTCATTTTCTAAACAGAGTCATGGCAAGAACTTTTAAATTTGCCATAATAAGGTGTGACCTACATGGGAGGGAGCCAAAGCTCAAACTCCAGCTCCCAGCAAGATTCCTGCCTATTGAGTATTCCAAAATGTAATGCATGAACGTTAAGGAGTAGAGAGCTTCCCCTCTAAAGACATAATTCTTTCACTTGGAGCATAGGTTAGAATGCATACCACATCCTTCAAGGTGAAAAGCGTGCAATATTTATTTTACTGATGCACTGTTTGGCACATTAAAAAAAAAAAAAAAAAAAAACATTACCAACACCAGCCAGAGGTTGTAACATAATATAATCTCTCTGACACTGACATATGAAATACATCCCGTAGCTGACATTCATGAATAATGGCAGCTGTTTGGAGGAGAACAACTCTGAGGTCTATTTTCAAACAGGTTTCAGCTGCAGTGCTGCAAAACAACTATCCTGCTGTTTGTGTTGATGTCTGGAAATGCATCTTTCATGAACACGCGATAGTCTAACGTGTATATTTAAAAAAACACACACACACACACGCGCGCGCTACAGGAAGAAGAGGACTTTCAGATTACGATTTGACTACACACTTACTGACAAATAAAGAAATGGATACTTCACGTTGCAACATGTTTCGTCATGCATCGCAGGATGGATGTTACATGATATTTTTTGCAGAGAGCAGATGTGTCACAAACTTTGTAAGGCTCCCCCCAGAATAGAATCTCGTGGGGGGGAGAGCGGCAGTCATTCACTGTGTCCAGCGTCAGTGTGAGAGGGGAGACTATTCTCTGTGTGGGCTGGGGGCCTCGTTAAGGGTGGCAAGCATGTGGAGAGATCCTGCTGGCAGTTCAGAGAGAGCTGAAGCCCTCACAACGCAGAGCGGCAGAAAACGTACTCGCACACATGACTTATAATTGTAAGTTTTGCCCATAATGATTTATAGCACTGTTCTCACAAAGGTAAATGCTGACATCTGGGAACATGGCAACATTGCTGCAACAATGTTGAGGCAAGAAAAAGGTCAACAAGTATATGCAACACCCTTATCGTCAGGACGACGTTTGATGGCGCCTTCCAAAACTGTTAGAAATCATGGAAGAATAGGAAGTTTTATGATGTGACAAGGTTTGTTTCGGTCACCAGAACGACTCGGTTACAGTCAGGGGTGGAGACAGATTAGCAAACATTCAGGGCTGGGTTATGCTCCTTTGGGGGAGATTTTAATCACATTTATAGCAGCTATTTTTCAAGCCAGTTTAGATAATTAAACGATGAAATCTGTACGTCATTTGGGAAAAACATGATAGTCGCCATGAAAAAAAAAATCCTACATCCTATTTTGTATCTCATTGTTCTCCAACTGTCTTCATCCTTCAGAAACCAGATCCCAACACATGTCCTGCCACCTAAAAAGAGGCAAAAAACTGTCTGGTACATTTTTTACGTTTCGGGGGGAATTTGGCGTAAACAGCATTCCTAATCTTAAAACCTATTTCTGTCCTAGTATGCTGTAGTAGAGTTCACAGGATGACTGTTTAGCTGATTAATCTGCCACATTTAAATTTATGCCAGAATAATCTGGGCTGCTGTAATTGCAAATCAAGGCTCCCCAACAATGCCAAGTTAATGTGGGCTTCAATACTCCGATTTGAATATCAGGCCAACAGAGGAACATTTACTCAGTTATAGAAGATTTCTTTAAAGGTTTGGGTTAATATCACTTCTTCAGTAAGATAAGAGGTCCTTTGCCATCATGATTTAATATCCACTTGGTGAAAGTCAGGGAAATGAGAGTGGTCATGGTCAAAGGAATCCAAATGCTTCTGCTGGAGTTTGCAGGGTAATGGGGATAGTGGCAGCAGACAGATACATTTCAGGACTAATCAAATAAAAGGACACAAGAACTTACAAGATCATGTGCAGGCAAGTGTTGAAACTGGGAAGGTGGTCCAAATGAATCCAAAAAGGGTGAGGCAGAGAATAAGTCCATGAACCAGGCAGATACAGGGTCAGGTGATAGTTCAGGTTAGGGTAAACAAAGGCTTTAAATCTGTGGCACATGGCGGGAAAACAACAAAGAAACTTTGATGAACTGGCAAAGACTGTTTGAACTGCAGGGCTGATGAGGAAAGTGGGAACAGGTGAGTCGATGGGTGGGGCAGTGAGGTAATAAGGTAGGGAGGGCAAGTCTGAGGGCATCTGGTGGACGGAGGGAGCAGTAAACAAACATTTATTTTCTGGACCCTATCCCTATCAACTCGCCAATCCGGCTCTGTGTGTGTAAACCTTCGCAGCTTGCCGGCAAAACGGCCCAACATTCGCTGAAAATCTGGCAGTGTAAAAGGGGCTATAGAGACAGACAACCATTCACACCTACGGGCAATGTAGAGTCACCAATTGACCTAACTGTGGGAGGAAGCCGGAGTACCCAGAGAAAACCCATGCTAACACAAACATGCAAGCTCCGCACAGAATCCACACTCACCCACTTCGGGATTTGAACCCTCCGCCCTCTTGCTGTGAGGCGACACTGCTAAACACTGTTCCGCCATGCCCTGTAAACAAACAGCAGTCTCCCATTTTGTCACATCACATTACTTCCTTCTTTGCTCCCCATAGAAAAAAGGTCATAATTAAAATCATGGCCACTAGAGGGCTTTGTCACTTAAATATTTACAACAGAGGTTAAAACAAAACACAAATGTCTGTGATCATAACCCCTCGTTGCACACAAAAACTGAATGTTTATTACTGTACAGTTAAACCAGGGGGTCTGTAAACCGACAATGTAGGTAATAATTTTACTGTTTGCCTTAATTTTCTCCTCCAAATAAGTCTGGCCTGGCTGTTACTGTTCGTTCCCCTGGTGAGCACAACGTTGTAATTATGATACTACAAAAAAAGAAACCAGAGTTGTAATAAAGCTTTGTTGCAGGAGCTTAAGTTGAGTGTGGGTACGTACAGACACAAAAACTCACATGTAGAATTTATAAAATCATATATATCACTTATTTTGTGTTCATGTGCTAAAGAGTCAAATCGTGGTTCTTGGACTCTTGTTATTCTTTTTTTTTTTTTTTTTTTTTTTTTTTACCAAACCGTATGTTCCTACAGTCTAAAAGCCTTATAACAGATCAAAAATGAAGGCTGAAAGTGAAACCTGGACACACAGAGACTGGCATGTAACACAAAGTGTGACACCCTTCCCCCCAGTTAAGTAAGGAACTGTTCATACCCAACCATCATTCCCCCCCGAGTTAAACCCCATCTGTTCCTCTGGTGGAAACGGGAAGAGAGAGAGGGAGGGTGAAGGAGAAAGAAGGGTGGGGGTGCTGAGGTGAGGAGAAAATCAGAGTGGGATCTGGAGACAGCCGTAGGAGAGAGATGGAGGAGGAGGAGGAGGAGGAGGAGGGGAGAGGAAGGGCGGCCAATGATGCTGGTAGTGTTGGTTGGATGAGAGGAGGAGGAACCTCAATGCTCGGCCACTTGACGAATTCCTTGTGTGGTGCTCCTGAATGTACAAGTGGTCTCATAAGCAGGTGTGCTTCTGTGGCTCGGGAGAGAAGAAAAGAGCTCATCACATAAAGGCAGTTTCATTGACAGGTGGTAACAGCAGCGAGCCATATTTGTGTGCTTAAAATCGGGAAACAAAGTGGGTACGAAACTTTTCATTTCTGACAAAACCTGCCACGGCACGTTCGTTTCCTGTCACTTTCCCAGGCGCGTCCGGGCAGTCACTTCTGTGTGGCCAAGCGTGGGACAGCCTCGTCCTCCCCCCGCTTGACCTGCAGCTGCCACTCACACTGACATCACCAGAAAGCCTCTTGTTTTGTCTCTAAAACTCCTCCTCAGCCAAAGGTCAAGGTTCACTTTGTGGCGGGTGGGAGAGATTCCTCGACCACATATGGAGGGAAATTGGCGGGCTGGCTGCTTTACTGGGCGGATTGCTTGTGGTATGACAAACATATCCCCTTTCACGCCCACACTATTTGTTTATCAGGTATTTAGTCAAAATGTAAATGCTGAATTATGCATGAAGCTGCACAATGCTTAATTACACTTGCATGATTCGGATTCCTCATTCAAATTAGTCTGTTTGATACATGGACTATTCTCAAAGGGAGACATGTAATTACTGTACTATTTCCATTTGGCATCGTGACTCCTGCTTACACGTGTAACCAAGGAGGGATGTAAAGTCAAAGACACTTGTTCTGTCGTCTAAAAAAACCCCTGCTTTTTGCTGCACTTACACATTTCCCCCCCTCGCACAAAGAGACTTTCTCCTTCTTCACGGTTATAATGACGGCATGAAAGCTCTGGGTTTGTGAATTCCAAATCCTATTTACCTCTCCACAACATTAAAGATCCTTAGTGAGGAGCACTTTGCTTGAAACTATTTGATGATAAAAGCTTTTGAAATATTGATTTGAATGTGAAATTGAGAGGCAGTCGTGAAGGCATCAGTCAGTGTTTTTCTCTTTTAATCCAAACTTCTTTATCTGAGGGCAAGAGAAGCAGGGAGGGAAGGGAAGGGAAGGGAAGGGAGGGAGGGAGGGAGGGAGGCACATGTGGGGGAACATCTGTGTGTGTGTGATTCTTGCGAGAGCGCACATGTGTATGCATTTGTGCAGTCGTGGGCGTTGTGCTTGTGAGCGTGTGTGCAAGCTACGTGTATTCCCGTGTGTATTTTCTGTGTGTCTCTTGCCGAGTGAGGTGAGAGACTGCTTGATTTTTGAACCACTGTAAACAAGCCAGAGCCTTGTTAACGATGCCACTCAGAGTTAATGCGCAAAACAACTTTCAACTCAAAATCCGCTTTTCAAGAAAGTCTGAATTCCTCGCTTATTACTGCAGAATAAATGCTGATCCGCACTCTACCTCAGTATGGCGGCGGAGTCTTTGGCAGCAGCTACAAATTCCCTTTCAAACACAGTGAAACATAGCACATAGCACGTGTATACCCCGGTAAATGTATTTCCATAACCTGTCATTTCAGGATAAAAACACACGCGCACACATGTCAGCATTTCCACAGTAGGCCTCTGACAACAGGCGACACATGCAGAATGCAGAGAAGAATCCCACCCTTTCTTATTCTGCTCTCAAAATACACCTGACACATTCACAAACACACAGAAATGCAACAATGCAAAGCAAAATATCCACCAATAAAACCACAGAGATACTCAAAACCCAATATACTTCTGCAAAAATATTCCTCATCCTAAAATGAAAAAGGACACAGTAGAGTTTTTTTCCGGATGCAGCTCAGATCCAGAGCTTAATCAAAATGTCAGATACATTTGTGGGGCAAATAAAAATGCAAAACATGTCTATAAACATGGGGAAAAATCAATACATTGAAAAATGAGTACCAATGTGCCATAAAAAATAGAGACTGACAGTTACAGCAGTCCTGCCGACTAGTTGATACCCTTCTATGTGTTGAGGTTGCCCTCTACTGGCTCCTTCTTCTGCAGCATGAAAGAGTTTACCTGCTGGAGGGCACAATGTTATGAATTCCTACATTTACATTTTAATACGGCAGTTATACTCGACTTCACTGAAGGTACAGATGCTAATCTATGGCCTGTCAAATGAGCAGTGTAGTTTAATGCAGATAAAGTGCTTGAGCGCGTATAAATAGATATGTAAGTACTTGGAAGGGTTTGTATGGAAATATGGAAATATTGTCTGCAGCATTTAGGATGTTGTCTTTTAAATTTGATGATGTTTTAATACTTTTTTAGGCTTCCCGATGTTTTTAAAACTACCACAAGTTCAGTCTTGTCAGCACTGATCTCAGATAGATGTCAGAGGTTAGGCACACAGATGTTACATGTTACCCTCGTGGGTGCGTGTGCTGATAACTTTGCCACTTGTAATGTATTCATTGTATATTTCTTACTGTAAATCATATTGTGCAGCATGTGCCTGCCATGGTTATTGTGTAAGGCAGAGAACTTGATAACTTGGTCACTGAAAAATAAATATGATTTTATTTGTTGTGAAAGATTAATGTCATTGCACACCATTCGTCCATCCATTCTCATCCGCTTACGTTCCCAGGCCAGATGAGATATAACATCCGCTAAATGCACTTAGTAAACATGAATATAAAAAATATACAGAGTCAAGGCTGATAATAATCGGGTATTGCAATTGAATTACTGTAACAGCAACCGAATTGACCAGAAAAATAGTAAGGCAATATTAAGAACACATAGACATTAGATCGCATGTCTTGAAGAATAGACATTCACATACTGATCCTTGAGTGGTATATCTGAGCTTCTCCAACTTCAAGTAATTCTTTACAAATAAAAGCCTGAAGGTCTGTTTTTTTTTAAACTTGAACTTTACACGAGCCAAACAATATCACCGTCACCCACTCACTGCGACAATGCTATCTGACATTTACATTGTTTATCAATATCACTACAAAATGTGCCCACATTCATTTTGGCATGTGTATTTCAATGTGTGTTTCAAATGGAAGAACTTGTATTTAAACATAAAGGAGGCGAGCACACACAAACACAAAGTTAGAGCTTGAGTGAAATTAAGCAAATGTCCATCTTGATAAGGGTAACTAATGCTATAAATCAAACTAACAATGTGCAGGATAGACTAAAGAGAAAGAAACTGCCCATCCCCACTGGCGCCCCATGTGACGATGAAGAAAGGATGATCATCATAATACGTCAGTATTACAGGCCTATGTTTGTTTCAGTGCATATGCTCCTTCCTGCCAGCTGCTCCATGTGCCTTGAAATGAATGAACCTCTTCACCCACCGCCTGGTTCAGATGCATTTTGTGGTCCATGGTCATATCTGAGAATATAATCTGAGTGATGTCATCAGGGTTGTCTTGGCTCGAAGACTACAAATTTCTAATAAGATACTATATGTCAATAGGGATGAGCGAGTATAACATTATCTGCATCTCCATCTGTTCAGTCAACAACATTATCTTTATTTTCATATGTATGCTCAGAATGGGCGGAGTCTAGACACAAAGTGGGTGGGACCTAACCAAAATTTGTGAGTTTTTATCAAGCACGGAGGGTCTAACAAAAGATAATGTTCGAGTTGCATTATGGGAAGTGTAGGATCCGGTGTTTTTGGAACACAGTAGGGATTAAAAATTAGGCTACTTCGATTTCTGCTGCTTCATTTTGGACTATTCTTTGTTTTAGATTTGTCTCCTGCATGTGCCTTAACTTCCTGGACATGCATTACTAAATCACTGGAGTGCCCCTTTAATTGATAAACTGTCAATCAAACACCTGTTTATTATAAAAAAGTATTGCCAATATGTTATCAGAGAAGGTTACATTGCATTTTGCCCATTCTGTTATTAGTTCTGTGTCAGGCATGCTCTGTTAATAATTCCACTCAAGGTCTAAATGCAAGTCAAGTTAAGATTTATCCGACTGCTGCCTCATAATGCAACTTGAATTGTGTTAGACCTTTTTAATGACGAGACTCCAGAAAGATATATGGGTGTGGATTTCAGTTGGTGGGTGATAATGAGTGAGGGAAGAGGAAATATAGAGGTACACCATAGTAGGGTAGGGGAATGTGATGCAGGAAGCCGTTCCATCCTCATGAGTCCTCTCCATCCTACTGATCAATACCCTTAAAGTAATGGAATTGTTTATTCCTTTTCCTGATGAGGTTAGCACTTCACTCGCTCTGTTTCTACAAGGGCAGACAGGGCATGAAAGATTTTCACAGTGCTGCTGTGTGAATATTATGACATGTACAATGAACAATTTCTCAACTCAAGTGTACAATAAATTGAAACTATTCAACATTCTTCCCACAAGATCTGACTCACGGAAGAAAATGCCATCATTTCTATGGCAGGGGAAAGGGTTGGAAATGTTCTCTTTCTGTGAACATACTGAATGTGATATCATCCTTGACCTCTGTATTAAGGAAACTCTGGAGAGGTGACAGGACAACAAGGATATTCTCAAAGGGCCGGAGCTTGACAACAAGAATATGAGGATACATTCAAATGTAACACACTTCTTAATCTATATGCCACGGAGATATCGGTCATATAGGGGAACTAGGTGGCACACTCTCGTCAAATACTTTTGAAAAACTAAACAATGTCTCTTTTCATGAATCATGACCTGGTTACTAAAGATAATCCACAGCTCTTGTTGTGAGCAGTTTTTAGGTAGCAACTATTTTCTTTCTAAAAAATTACACCCACCAACCAGATGCAGGAGGAAGTGTG
The DNA here is from genome assembly GCA_035609425.1 of Epinephelus awoara. Classification (NCBI taxonomy): domain Eukaryota; kingdom Metazoa; phylum Chordata; class Actinopteri; order Perciformes; family Serranidae; genus Epinephelus; species Epinephelus awoara. Next base: position 25,505,524 of record CM069313.1, read on the forward strand.
CATCTACTGCTAACTCACCTAGCACACCCAGCTAGGTGGTGGATGCCATTGATGTTTACATCTGGTACTGTCACAAGCACAAGTGATGCCAGCGATATGTTCGGTGGCCGTTCTCATACAATGTCCTTACATACACGAACAAAAAGTACTGCACCACAGTTCATATATATATCCTGCAAAATCACGAGCCAGTAACTTTCCATATAACCACCGTAATAGGGAGGCTGTGATCATGTGACCAATGTGCTGACGGGAGTTAAGACGAGAAGTAGGGTAAGGAACGAAAGTCTAAGCAAGGACACATGTTGGGGTAATGGATGGGTCAAAGAACACAGGACTTTTCCCCAGGAGACGGGCGTTAAGATTCACGAGACACCAAGTGGACTTTGAGTTATTTTAAGTATGCTGTCATGGTTGGTGTGCTCATAATCTAATCTAGGTTAGGTTCATTGAGTCCATAATATTAAGTTAAATACTTAACGTCATTCTAACTTGTTAGATATCATAATCATACGGACCATTACATGATGATTCATTGTACAACAAGGTCCTTGCATTATCTTGAGTAACCCGGTCATGATTTCTGGAAAGAGACATTGCTGTTGAGTTTTTCAAATGTATTTTTTGGCGCTTTGAGCACCACAGTCCGAGTGCCATCTAGTTCCATTAAATTGGGCAGGTAAAAATATGTACTTTTCATTTTGGGTTGAACTGTCCCTTTAAACTAGTCCCATGGCACACACACATACACACACACAATTATTCCAATGTTTTCCACACCGCTCTGCGACAAAAAATGAGGCAACAGCACTGCAAGTTATTTCCACGTCTTGGCAGAGTTTGGGAGATTTTTGTTAAATGAATGTGCTGCAGGAGTTTTGTCCCATTCTCCTGTTTCTGAAGTGCCTCCCATGTGGATTCCTGTGCCATGACACAGGTTTTTGTATCTCTCCGAGGCTGCTGCGGCTCGGGCTCCATCAGCATGACTGATCTCATTTATCCCAGTCGCATCCAAAGAGGCCCGGGGTGTAGGGAAGAGAGCTTCAATAGCAGCAGTGTGAGTGCAAAAGCACAGATCATTGAGCTGTGCAGTGTGGCAGCCGGGGACTCGCATGTGTGAATAACAGTTTGTATTTAGGATTTCTCTGTATGGGGAACTCCAGGGTGCAGGAGATGTATGGTGCTTCATAATGGGATAAACAAACAGATCACAGGCCTCTGCTGCACTGCATCATCTTGTGCACTGGATTCAATATTAGTCTATCAATAATTCCTGCTGAGATGTCAACCACGCAGCAATGTACTGCAGCTACAAACATATGGCGCATTAGATTCAAACAAATGTGTCTTCACGCCGAATTACAGGATGTTTATGAGTTCTTCTAGAGGGATAATATGCCTGTTACTATTGTAATAATAAAAAGAAATCTCAAAATGTTCACGTGGACTTGAACCAAGAGGTAAGGAGTGACGACTGCTGCTATTTAGCCGCTCAAATCCTCTAAAAAATACAAGGAATATAACCTGAACACAAGCACACATCTTTAGCGGAGGAAGATGAATGAGGGCATTTATTTGAATGCTGTTTTTGCCTTCGCAGACAGAGAATCTCATTCTATACATGCCTGAGCATGGTTATCATCTCATGACATCTGTCTCTGAAGCCCCACTTACCATGACATTTCTTTCCTTTGCTTGTAATTGATTTCTACTTCAATTAATTAATATAGCCTATGGAGCGCCTGGAGCACAATGCTAGTTATCTGGGGCCCACCAGGAGCCTAATATCCTAAGATGAGCAGAATTAATAAGAGTGTTCAAGTGAGTTATTGATTACAGAATCGATGTCTGTTGCTTTGCTCCGTGCTCAAATGATTACTGTAAAATGGAACAGCATTAAGTAATAAGGCAAGTCCCCCTTTTCAATCATTTTCTGCCACAATTTCAATATGCTCTTTCTTGATTGATAATGTGTAAATCTTTAACCATTTCTTTCATAACAAGAAGGAATTCAAAGAAACGCATCACCGGATAGATGTTTTCCACCACCTCCAGGTTTTTATTGATAAAGTGTATGTTGTTTTCTTGCAGGTCAGCCCACAAGCACTGCACGGGATGAATCACCACAGAGCACTGAAGGGATTTTTGCAAAGGGAAAATCGTGGTTTCCAGCCCCTTGAGGCAAACTTGTGATTTCTTATATTGGGCTGAAACTGACTTGACTTGACATGATATTCTTTCCTGCCTGCAGGCAGCTATAGATTAGAGTTTCTGCAAGCGATTTGGAGGGAAGTGTGATTTCATACATCCAGTGCAGATGTGCTGTCAGACAGTCAAGCTAACAAGAGGCCATGGGACCAAGTGAATCTACACATCCATCATCATCACAGGGCAACAACTGGATCTGGTTGTAATTTTTTATCCCTCCCAGCAACAAAGTGCAAACAAGAAACACTCAGAGGAATCTGGATGAATGTTAATGATGATAATTATGGTGATGATAATGATGATGTTGATGATGATGATGATGATATACATTTCAAATCGTTATAATATTTTTTTAAACACACATTTCAATCTGTGAGTTTACCCAGAAACCACTTTCAGTATTATGAATAAATCTCCATTTTTATACACGTATCATAGTACAGATACTTTAATGCATCTTTCTTCAACTGATATAGGTCCAATATATCTTACATAAGATGTCACTCCGTAGTTCTCCATATATATATATATTGTGTTAACCCAGTCACAAGAAAAAATGTTGGCATTGTCCGTTCTGCAAATCACCGGTACCTTACATTTGCATGTTACTGTGTAGCAGATACATTAAAGCTTTATGTATCTATAACACTGTCATTAACACGTAGTTAGGCTTAGGCACAAAATAATGATTATTGTTCAGAAAATATAATGTTTTGGCTTTTGGCCAATATTCTGGCAGGAAATGCAGAAATATCTTAGTAAAAAACAACTACTATCTGTGGTACTATCCTCGCTGGAAAAACAGGGACAGGTTGCTAAAAGACATCCATGTCCGTTGCCTTAAAAGACGATCCAAAAAAAAAAAAGCCACAGATCACTAAAAATTCAGCCATGTTTGGAGGCTAAAAGATGCAGGAAAAACACCCACATTTGGTGCCCAAAAAGCAGCAGGAAGCACACTCGCAGGTCTCTAAAACACACCCATATTTGTGCCTAAAAGCAGCTGGAAACACACTCACAGGTCTCTAACAAATACTCACATTTGGTGCCTAAAAAGCAGCTGGAAACACACTCACGGGTGTCTAAAAAGCACCCACATTTGCTGCCTTAAAAGCTGCTGGAAACACAGCCACAGGTCTCTTAAACACCCATGTTTGATGCTTAAAAAGCCCCCTGGAAACACTTTCACAGATCTCTAATACACACCCACATTTGATGCCTAAAAAGCCTCTGGAAATGCACTCACAGGTCTCTAAAAACACCCACATTTGGGGGCTGAAAAACTGCTGGAAACACAGCAATGACTCGCTAAAAACAACTGGTTTTGTTGTTTGTTGGTCTCGAATGGTGGCCTGCAGTGGTCTTCAGCTTGGCAGGCATCTGACTTCGGTGACACACCATCCACCATCCCTTCCACCTCTTGATGACAAAGTCAGCTTTTATATACATAATTTTTAGAAACATTTTAGATATAACATGTGTGGGGCATGCCAATGAAACACATTTGTGATTTGCAGAAACATACAATGCCAACATTTTCTTCTGGCGACTGGGAGAGTGAGAGGTCTGAAATTATTTACTGTTTTTGCATAAACATCCCCTTTTCTTTGTAAGCATGCCATTTGATAGCACTTTCTCCACAGTGTAAGTAAAATGAGGTGTCTGTATAAAGCATGAGTGAACTATCTATAAATAAGTATATTCTCCCTGACTCTCTAAATATCTTAATCATAGGAGGTCCTTTGGGATTGTTTTCATGCCAGTATGCATTTGGCACCTCTAAGTGAGAGACAGACAGAGCAGCTGATATATTAATAACACACCTCATTAAAAAGTAAGCCAACAGAAATATTCAGTTGTTTTTGTCTTTAAGATCTTAAAATTATAAACATTAAAAAAGTTAGACAATGGATGCTGCACATGTGACAACACGTAAACATATAACAGGTGAATCAGTCGACCCCATCAGTACACATCAGTACGGTTTAATGAGTCTCTGCTTCGGCAAACTCAACGAGTTAGTTTGAGTGCAGTGGGATGAACGTTGCAGATGTCGAACCAGTGCTGATCCACCTCCTTGTGTGGCAGCAGGCCATTTTGCGGCAGAAAGGGCCGGCGCCAGCGTTCGCGGCTGCCCACCACCTGCCAGAAGTGTGTGCCCTTGAGTAGAAAGATGGCATTGTGGGTGTAGGAGAAGTAGGCAGCGTCGATGTTGCCATCTGGATGGTCCCCGCTCACCACTGGAGGGAAAACATCTCTGATGTTTTTGGGGAAGCCTCTTGCCAAGCTGTTGGCTTCCACGTCGAATGCATACACCTGTTTGAACAGATAATTGTTTCCCCTTCTTATATAGAAATCAATTCAGTTACAGTACGCAAGCAAATCACAGAGGACGTGTAGAAGGTTTGTTTGCATGAATATGTTCTCTCATAATGCTAAGAAACAATCAAATACCTTGGGCTTTGGTCTCTCCAAAATTTATGTATGCATATATAAAATATTCTGTGTATTATATTTGTACCCTGTTGCCTTTTGGTTCCTGTCAAGCACAGAACAATAGCATGGCAGCTTAATAATACACCCAGAAACAAACAAGTAGTCCGATGCCATAATAACAGGCCTCAGGTTTCAATTTGCGTCAATTAGTTTGTGGTAATTTTAAGCTTCAGTAGGCAGTTTAATTTTAAAAATCCCATATTAAACTTTGAGCATATTGTAATTCAAGTGGTCTGAGAGAAAACATCTGCACCTCTAGACTCTGTTTTCAGGCTTCAGAAAATCTAGCCTGTGCCGAGATACTTTGGCCAATCACAGGCCATTTTAAAGAGAGTAAGAGAGGGCGTTCTTATTGGCTTTTTTACAAATGCAGATGTGGGTGCACGTCCCTGCACAAAAAGTTGCTATTCCAGCATTGCCAACAACTGCCTACACTGCAAAGCAACCCCCAAAAAGCAAGATTGACTTAAACAAGAGTTTCAAAGAGAATCTGACAACAAATGAAACAAAACACGTGTCAACATGCTGCTAAAAGTTTAGCTTTTATGTAATGTTAGACAATGAATCACAGTGTGTCCTTTGTTTCACTACTCGCTGCTACAGACCACCATGCCGGGAGGAGAGTGGGCAGCAGCTCAGGAGAGGGACCCCAAACAGCGGCCGAGGCAACCAAAATCCAACATGCAAACCCCAGCTCCGGAGAGACCAGACAGACTTCCCACTGGATCATCAAACTTTCTGTTGCTGCCTTTACACAAGTTAGACCTGGTGCTGCTGCTGGCCACAAGCCTGCTGTGACACCTGGCCCTGGGGGGGTTTGCTGTGGCTGAAATCGCACCACTACAGCCGCCAACTGATCCACAGGAGTAGAGAGGGAGGCGGACAGATCATGGTGTGGCTAGCTAGCTAATTCTGGTCTCATTTGTGGTCTGATAAACAGAGAGAGCAGGGAAAGGAGATGCTGAGTCAATGTGCTGCAGCGATGTATGAAAAACACTAGGTTAGTGTATGAAGCATGTGCATATGCCCAGGGTTGTCTGGGAGAGCTGCAGTAGCAGGATGTTCAAATCCTGCTGTTTTTTGTTTTTTTTGGCCTTTTCCAGATACGATACGATACGATATACTTTATTGTCTGCTTGCACAGAAATTTGTCTTACGGCACAGCAAGCCCCAATTGCAATGTGTGCCTACCCAAGCTTTAATTAACACAAGACAACACAACACTACGAATTAAGATCGGATTTAGTTTTAACAGACAGTTCCTTTAAAAGACAGGACCACAGAATGATTAATGGAAATGTAATCACGTAGGACCTGCCTTAGATATTATCTGACAAATTTGCGATTAATCAAATTACAAAGCTTGACACATTGTGATCCCCGGGAGTCTGTGACAATATAACGGTTGCCCACATTGTCTTGTCGGCAATTCAGTCCCTTAAACTGTCACCTCATTGGCAGTCTCTCACACAATCCTTAAGTCTATTGCTGTTTCTAACCTAACTAATCTATGTGTCATGTGTCAGAAAGAAGATAGGATATGGATGCGATTCTTACAAGAGTGCCTCTGAAGAAGTAGATGCGAGAGTCCCTCCTGTCATAAAAGGCTGTGTCAATGGGACTGAACACCCCTGGGAAACCTTCAGAGATTAACCTCGGATAGTGGCGACCTTCAGGGTCCTGTCTATATGCCTGGTCATTCTCAGTGTCATACCTCCAGAACTGAGCACCTTTAACACACAAAAACATATCTTTAGAGGTTTATAATAAAAATGATAAGCCTATGCAAACTACTGTACATATCTGTATTTATAGAATTTACATTCGTAGGCTGGCACATTATGAAGCCCACCTTTAAAGAAGTACACAGCGTCTCTTTTTCTGGACCACACATGCACATAGGCATCCACTCCATCCACGGGAATCCCACGCCAGCCAACCTGCAGTGCAACTGGATCCCCAAAGCGTGTCCGGTTGTTTCTGTTCTCATACAGCCAGTACCATCCGTCTCTCATGAAATAGGTGTTAAAGCGGATGACAACCTCCCCGTAGGGCGTCCTCTCCTTCCTGATCCAATCAAATGCTGTGTTGAATCGACCCTTACAGGCCCCTGGGTTCAAACACAAGCACATTATTAGAAGAAAACAAATTGGTTTTGTGTCAGTCTATTACTGTAAGTATGTAAAGGATCCTGAATCTATTTCGGTCTGGGTCTGTGTGTGTATGTGTCCACTAGATGGTGCTGTTGCCTCATACCATAGAGGTGCTGTATGGCCTTCCTGTCCATCCAGTCCATCTCAAAGCCTGTCTCCTGGGGCAGATAGCTCGGCTGCATTATAGAGCCAGCTCTGTAGATATGGGGGAGACCCAAAACATGGCCGATCTCATGAACTGCTACCTGACAGATAGATAAAAACGTTCAAATATAACCTCTGATTATCCTTTTCCATTACACATCAGATGCTTCCTGCGATCGTTCTTACCTTGAGAAGGCTGATCCCACTGCCAGCATTGGGAGCGGTGAAATGTTCGTCGTCATCAAAGTGTATATCACCCAGGAACCAGGCGTGGGCGAATTCTTGACCAGTGCCATCAAACCTCTGATTGCAGCCCAGATGCCTTCCTGTGAGGAATATAGTGGCACAGTATAAAAGAATTTGATTGCATTGATTTCTCTGTGAATTTGAATAAAACATGATCTAAGCACGGTGCAATACGTTACTTCACACAAGGGCAGTGGCAGAAGAAGTATTCAGAGTTATAAGATATGGACCCAGGCAAATTCAGATCCTTTACGTAATAAAAGCACAAATATTCCATTGTGAAAATGCTCAACTACAAATCAAGTCCTGCATTCAAACCCTCACTTAAACTTAAAAATACATAAGTATTTTTAGGTTCATGCAGTTAAGGGGCTATCACAGAAGAGAGATATGGTATGAAACAGAGGAAACTCAAAAAATGGGACTGATAAGATTGTAAACCGACTCCACTGGTCAAGAGCTCAGTTGGCTAAGATTAGCAGTGATACTGACACTACATGCACTAGGCGTAAACAGTCTTCAGCCACTTTATGTCACATGTTCTGGTCATGCCCAAAACTATTTCATTTCTGGGATTTAATATTTAAAACTTTTTCAACAATGTTTGGACAGCTGGTTGCCCCATCTGTGTCCATGGCAATATTCAGGGTAACACTGTCCGATTGCTTGATCGTATTTTGTGAAGCACTTTGTGAATTTCATTTCTGTCAAAGGTGCTACAGCAAATACATTTATTATAAAAATTTACACTTAAAAATGTTACAATGAGTGTCATACGTACTGGGTCGGACCTACCTGTGCCAAAGCCCAGCCTGATATCAACATCCTCCAGCGGGGAACGTGTATCCTCCACAAACTCCAGCGGAGACACCTCGCTCCACATCCTGAAGGCCAGTCTGAAGATGTACCTCTGGTCTTCTATGGACAGCTGGCTGCTGTAACCTTCTCCTATCAGCCTCCATTTTAACATCCTCTTGGAGAAGGCCATGTAGCCCGTTTCACTTAGATCTCTCTTGCGCCTGCTTTTGGACACAAGAGCGGCGAGGTCACGCTTCCTGCGTCGCACTGCTTCACTCTGATGGGTGCTCACGCTGATATTTACCACTTGACCATCCATGGTGATGTAATGTGAGCTATTTGAAGAAGTGTTATTTAAAAAGGGATCATAGAAGTCTGTGTAATTCATGCTGGTGTCATTAGAAATGCCTGTTAGGATACTTTCTGTGTCATTTCCATTGAATAAGTCAACTTCAAAGGAGTCAAGACTACCAAAAGAAGTATCACTGGTTATATTACTTGCTGTGTTATTATTTTCAGTCTCATTAAAAGTGTCGCTGGAACGGTTTTCTGTATCTGAGGCACTACTGTTCTCAGGTGCTACAGGGGTGTCCAGGTCAATCTCCTTGTCGGGGACTCCACACCTTGGTTTGTTCATTGCCTGTTTAGTGGCCTCGTCAAACACCCCTGTGGCAGGCAGGCCCGATACTCTCTGAAATTCTTTAAGTGCTGAAATAAACGCTTTGCTCTCAGTTTGACTGATGCTATCACCTTGATCGCCAGCATCCCTTGAGTGATGCACCGAGGTTCCTTCCTGGATCGTGTCTTCAAGGCCATCCAGGAAGTCATCAGTAAAAGAGGTGTCTGAATCTTCAAACTGGATCTCCTCCCAGTTCACTGGCTTAATGAATCCATATCTAGAGAGAAATACCTACAAGAAGACACGACTGACATTATATGGGTCCTATAATCAATCATAAAATTAATAATCTGATAGATAAAGTTTGAAAGGGAATTTAAAAATTAGAAGACGTCTTACCTCTGCTGTGTACTTGTCTGTTATAACCTCAGCTTGGTGAGAATCAAGGGTCTGCACATCAGAATGATCCCGATTATGGAAAAGTTTCTCTGCATCAGCTGAGCTAATGCTCGTCCAAAAAAGCAAAATCATCAGCTGGATAGAAGTCAGCATCGTGGCGTTGGTTTACTCTATACAAGTAGGTAAGAAGCTGCGGTGCTTTTGTAGGCAGATCCTGAGTGTCTCCACACCCATCTAAAGGTGCAACTCTCTGAAAGTGTCTCACTTTCATCAGCTCTGTGTGAAAAGTAAACTCGCCTTTACTGTCTCCAACTGCTGCATCGTATTGATGTGTCATACACGCTCCATTGGTTTTAAATGGACTGTTGTTGACCTGTGGAAGAAGTTGAAACTTCACTTTCATGTGGACAATAACAGTTAAGGACAACTGTGACTTCTGTTGACACCTGCTTTGAACAGGGACACACACACACTTAGACACACTTAAGAGTTTTACAATGAATAACAGGTGACCAAACTTTCCACATCAAAATGCCTGCAGTTTATTTTCAACAACAAACCCTGCATTAAATTTCTTTATCACACGGCTTAACATGATTGGCATTATAATAACTTACATTATAAGGCTTTTATGGCACAAAAAGCTACTTTTTCTCAGTGCAAATAAGCTGATGTATATACAAAAGTGGTGCAAGAAAAACAGATAAATGACAGCACATATAAATAATACAGAATATACAGAGAGAAGACAAAGTGGATGGATTTAAGGGCTGCCGCCTGTGGGGTGGTCACTGCAGAGCTTTGGCTATTGCTGCTGCCAGGTGTTCGGCTGTTGGCTTCACCGCAGCGCAGCTGACACTCAGGCCTTCTGCCGTCATGGCGTCTTGTGTAGTCGGCCCTATGGCTGCAAACTGGACACAAAACTGACTGTCAGAGGCATTGGAGATCTGTTAAGCACTGCAGATTCATGCACAACTTTATGCGAGTGATTAAGAGGAGGCTGTACCTTTATTTGAGCCAGCTGTTCGCCTGACAGCCTCTGTACCACCTCTAGGCAGAACTTCACTCCTGATGGACTGAAGAAAGCTATGCTGGCTGGAGTGCCCTGTAAAAGCGAAGATGAAATTACCTGTTGCTACATTTACAAACGCATTGCCTAAAATGCAGAAGCAGCGGGGTTTTACCTGCTCTGTGAAATAGTTCTTTAGATTTTTCTCCAGATCTGGATGTTCGGCTGTTTGATAGACAGTCAGCGTCTCTAGGGGCACTCCTGGAAACAAAGAAACAGATCCCCGCGGTGATAAAGGTAGTGCAATTATTATCTTATAATTAGCGTAGCCCCAGTGGGACATATATCACCTTGAGTCTTAATCTCGAGGCACAATAGGGGAGAATGCTTACCATTTTCCCTTAAAGCTGTAGGCAAGACTTCTCTCTTGATTGAGCCACAGGGGAAGAAAAGTGGTGGAATATTTGTGTCCTCTCCTGTGATGAGAAGTATAAGGTCATATTAGTTATCACGGCTGTGAGTTTTCTATTAAACTGAACTGTGAGGAATGTTGGAGCGTAAAAGTCATTTCGTACGTTCAATGATAAGACGTGATAGGACATCTGCTGTCCCTGTGTCCTCGCCCAAAGGGTTCAGACCCAGACTCTGGACTGTGTAGGAAAAAGCACAAATATTTCAATTACTAAATGCACAACTCATAAAATATGACATCAAAAAGATCAACTGCCACTACAGAAAGAAGAAGGTAAAGCACACAACAGGAAAGTGCTGCACCTGCTCGCTTTTTAAATACATTCACTGAATGTCACAGCAAACTGTCACTTGTGCACAACCTATTTCCAAATGACTGAGGGTAGTAACATCACTTCACACACTTGTGTCAGCACCAGGTGCCTGCCACACTCTGCTGAATTAGCATTAATATAGCAAGGGTTTGTAAGGGTTTGTGTTTTAACAAAAATGGTTTTAAGCGAGAGGCATTTTCATATGTGACAATAACTCACCTAATGCAGCAGTTGCCTTCCCAACCACATAGATGGACTTGCTGTTCCATTTGTCTTTCACAGAGTTGTTCCATTCTGCGATAATAACGAGGAACAGGACAACATTTAATCAGGGAATTTGTCTTAAATCTCAGTTAGCAGTCCAGAAACAAGGTGCAGAGAAACACAGTCTCACTGTGGCTTCAAAATAACTTGTGATGGCTTTACAATAACTATTGATCAGAAGGAAATAAGGAAAATAAATGAGTTAAGATACCTAAGTGTTGTCTTGAATTCCCGATTTAAATTTAAAGCTAATACTAGGGAAGTGTTAACTCTCATCGACTAATCAGCAATGAAACCTACAATGTCATGATAGAAACAAGCTTTTAAATACCATTGTAGGATTCAGAGCTTTGAGAACTGTATGCATTTTTTATTTCTAAAATTGATTTTAAGAGTGTGAACGATCGTTTGTTCTTTGATCACTTTTGTTGTTCTTAATTGTCATTTTCATTCTTTGTTCTTAACTGTAGTTTATAGTACTTGTTTCAGTTATTGTTTGTAGTTGGTGTTTGTTTTATTGTGCCTGTATTAGAGTGTTATATTGTGTTTTATTCCTCAAAAGCCGTACCAGGGGCAAAGTCTGTGAATAAGCTACAGCTAGAAGTCCTGTATACTTTACATTGCATTGGTTGAGTTTTCTCTAATGTAACAATGCCTGCATGTATCATCCCTATCAAATAAATTAATAAATAAAATAGACATTTAGCCATATCTTTGCTTTCAGGGGATTTATCAGTGAGGTACAGAGTAAAATAATTATATGTATCCTCTCACCTTCCCGTCTTTCTTCTGCTTCCAAGCACATCTTCACAGCCTCCGCTGCTCTTGGGCTAGTAAATATAAGACCTCCATGCTTTTCTGGTTGGAAAAGCTGAAATAAGGAGACAAATTAAACAGATTTATGATAGAAAAGGCAATAAATATGTACACAAATGATACAAATACTGATCCAGTGATGAAGTAGTTCACTTTACCTTGTCTGACAAGGTGTTCAATGAGACAAACTTAAAAGACAGCACAGGGATCAGGGTTGCTTTATGTCCATGTGAGGCCAGCTCCTGTGGAATCAGGTTAAAAAAGCATTTTTAACAAAGTTTGCAGTGAAGTGCAAAGCATTGAAGGTGGAGTGCAGTACTGAAAACTGCTGAGGATACATATATGAACACAGCACAGTGTATATACCTGAATGTAAGGATCAGGTCCAGACTCTCCATCTCGTGGCTCTTTGAGAAGCAGTACATTCATCTCGACACGGACCTTAAAACGCTGGATCAATATAATATATGGGGGAAAATACAACAAACCAAATCAGGGTGGAAGATGAATGCTGCAGCCAGGGCATGAGACTCAGAACTGCAAAAACACAGAGGACAGAGGGTGTGAAGACACATCAAGCGAAGCTACACCCTAAAACTGTCATATGCAACCTGCTGATAACAACACTGTTGAGTCACGATCATTGGACTGTATAAACACGCGTGTGTGTAGCATTAGCTAAAACATGGTTCGTGTCTTCCTGTGTTATTGTTTACATTAGCAAGACGTACTGAATGACAGTTAAGCTAGCTAGTAACGTTAACCGTCCCCTTAACAGAACATGTCCGTAATATGTAGCGATGATAACCTGCTAATTTAACTTTCGGGTGTGATATAATGTTAGAAATTACGATAGTTACTCACAAAAATGCAAAATATTACACGAAATTCATGTACTTGAAGCTGTCACTACCGCTGTGTACACAACGACTTTCAGCCTTGGTCAAGAAGGGAAGTGTTACAATCAATTTGCAACCAGCCTCTCAAAATATCAAAAAATTGAGACAAGTTATTATTTATCCAAATAAATCTAGAAGTAATAATTAAATTACGTGATGCAAATACATATTTGTGACAGAAACACAGCAGTTTAGGCACGCTCTACATTACAACTACCCCCTTTTTTCCGAAAATGGTTTATTCCGTTATCGTGACGGGCGACAAGCCAACATTGCGGCTCCAACGGTTGCTATGGCAAGTAGCAACTCCTTCATATTCAGAGCCAACATGGCGGCCGCCGACTTTCAGTTTCCTACCTCGCCACGCCCACCCAGTTGACACGCGTGTTGCCTGTTTGCAAGCATGGCTTCTTCTGCTAAGAGGAGAGCGGTAGGTTTGGGTGAAAATCCCGAGCAAAGCGACAACAGCTCCGATGAGAATCTGGAGGAGGAGGATGATTCCGGGGAGGAGGACAGCGAGGGCTCCGAGGAGGAGATCAATGAGGTAGAATCGACAAACAGTCCTTTGAATGTGGAGTCGATGCATGGCCTTGCTAGCTAGCTAGCTAGCTCTAAGCTAGTCTGCTAATGTAACAGGAAGCTACATTAGCATTTCTTACTGTTGCTGTCAACCAGGATTAAAAAGATTAACACCACTAGAACTAGAAAAACTGCAATGTCATATTTTAGTAGTAGTGTAACTCTAACTAGTTCAGCTTTAAAAAGTATTTAACAACGTACGTTAAAAACATACACGAAGAGTAATAACGTTACCACCGAAAATGCCATTGTTGTGCTTCATTCATCAATTAACAGCTAATTAACTGACTGTGCTCCGCTGCAAATGCCCCCTTTTACACACGTCTGTTTAATTTTAATAATTTTATTTTTTATTTTTATGAAGTCCAATGTCAGTGAACGTTATGTTTGGTTAAAATTGAAAAAGTAAATTAAAGGTTGATTAAAAAAAACTACTTGACTGAAACTAAAATTGCTCATTCACCCAAAATGGTGCATGAAACACCTACTTGCTTAACTTAATTAAAATAAATTACATTCATTAAATACTTAGGCTTGCTCTGTTTTATTTTTGTTTTGCATTCAGGAGGTCATGGTTGACTTTGAAGCTCACAGTGTTTCAGCCAACGACTTCAACGGCATCAAGAAACTCTTACAACAGGTTTGAGGAAATAATAATGTTCTGCATTTAAATCATGTGTCCGTATTATTTTATGCATCTGTAGGCATGGCCTCACTTACTTCTGTTTGCTTACAGCTCTTCCTGAAGGCTCACGTAGATACATCAGAGATGACAGACCTCATCATTCAGCAGAATCACGTTGGAAGTGTCATCAAGGTGAGTCTCTTGATAGTTAAACCTTACCCCACTTTTTGCAGTTTCAGTTCTAACTTGTATTCTCTTGCCTCCTCACTTTGCTCCAGCAAGCTGAGGTGCCGGAAGACAGCGATGACGACGACCCAGATGAAGTGTTTGGCTTCATCACTATGCTCAGCCTCACGGAAAGAAAGGTGACACCACCACGATGCAGCGCACACCAACCTCACAGCCTAATTGGCTATTTGGGGCTCCGATAATGTCGAAAATTAACACGCGTGGTGTCGTTTTGTTGTCGGCAGGGTGTGCAGTGTGTGGAGGAGGTGAAGGAGCTAATCGTGGACCAGTGTGAAAAGAACTCTACCCACAGTGTGACGGAGCAGCTCGAGCAGATCCTTAACGACACCAGCAAACCTGTGGGGCTACTGCTGAGCGAGCGCTTCATCAACGTGCCTCCACAGATCGCCCTCCCGCTGCACAAACAGCTCCAGTGAGTTCTACTCTTGTCTTAAATGGATACTTGAATGGAAATGGATACTGAAGGAGTACCTGTAGTATCTCTGTGGTTTGAATAGAACAATGGAAAGTGTCCTTGTTCACGACCAACACTAAATTTTTGAGAGTGCTGTGTGCAGGAAACTAAATTTCTTTTTGTCCTCCAGGGAAGAAATAGCCGAAGCTCAGAGGACGAATAAGCCCAGTGGGAGGTGTCACTATTGTTTGATGATCAGCAAGACGTGCAAGGAGGCAAGCAAGAGTATTCCAGCCAGAGGAGGAGCTCCCAAAGACGAATATATGTTTGTCAATGCAGAGGAGGAATTCTTCTATGAGGTACCTGCAAGTAAATGCAAACTAAATGTTCGATAATATACAGGAAGTGCTTTCAATACAGCATTTGGATGATAACACTGACAATTTATTGCTATACTAATCCATACCCATTGAGTACAACATACCATACCATGACTTAGTCAGACCAAAAATTAGAAAAAACAAACACACATTGGTCCACAGGGGAAGCCACAGCGATTGGTTGCATTTTAGCCATTTGTAAGCATTTTTCTGTTGTTATAGCGCCACCCAGTTGCCAATTAGAGTTAAATTTCTCCAGTCACCTTGAGGCGTCCTGTTCTACATATCTACCAAGTTTAGTAAAAATCAATATGGCGGTTAGGCCTAGATAAGAAATCAGCTTTCTAGCGCCCCCATTTTGTTTGATGGGGTCAATAATGGAGGGGTCCCCTCAGATTATGTGTGGTCATATGCCTACAAAGTTGCGTGGTGATGGGTGAAACCCTTGAGATCTTATACACCTTTATGTGATGAGCCACGCACTCCGCAATATTCATTGCCTTATAGAAGCTCAGTTTTAGTAAGTTTTCCAACTTTTGCCAAGAGGAAACTTTAGATATTGGTCCCTAGATTATGTTCACCCAGTTTCATGCAGATCGCTCAAACTTCCTAGGAAGAGATCGATTTGAAGTCATGAGGAGAGGCATCTCTGTGCAAAGTTTAATGTCTCTACAACATACAGGGCATGAGATATCCCCATTCAAAGTTTACATTTTCAATCGGTTGCTATAGCGCCCCCCTTTGGCCAATTATTGTAAAATTGCTTCATTCGCATCCTCCCATGACCCTCTACCACTGTGCCAAATTTCACATGGATTGACCAAATCAGTGTGGAACAGAGACACCTACAGAGTTTTCGTCATTATAGAGTAAGACAAACTACCATAACAGAGCCTTAGACTGTATTTCTACCTTCACAGAAGAAATGATGTAAAACATTTGTACCCGTGTTGAGATATTCTCGTCTGTGTTCTTTTCTCAGCAAGCCATCATGAAATTCCACTACTCGGTCCAGGAAGAAGCAGACTCCTGTTTGAGCGGCAGGTGGTCGTTCGACGATGTGCCCATGAAACCTTTCAGGACGGTGATGCTGATCCCGGCAGACAGAATGCCCGCTATTATGGACAAACTCAAAGAATACCTAACTGTGTGAATGTCACAATAAACTAAGACACCTATGCACACCGAAGACCTTCAGGCTATTTGTAAGAGACTGTAGTGGAAAATGTTTTTGGTACTGTCATTTACAGTGGTGCCAGTATGACATTGACATTTAGTACATGTTGCGCAGTGACCTTTTTTTTATTAAAGCAATTTTAGAGATGTTTTTTTTATTACAAATTAATGGTTCACTGCAGAAATATACAACGGTTCTATTGTAATAGGAAAAGAAAAACAGCACTATGTCATGTTTTTTTAAGACCTGTTTATAACAAGATTATGAACCAAGACAATTAAATATGAGTCTTGTGTGTTAATGAAAATATGTGTGAGCTTGGAGTTCAGTTCCAGCAGATGGACGAGGGAGGGACGTGTCATTTGCCACTCGGTCTAATTACTGCATGGTAAAGCTGTAGCAGATCCAGATTTGTCTTTCACGTAACTTGGTGGAAACCTGATTTTTTTTTTTTTACAAACTTGATCTAGACTGCTGACATGAAATGGAGCATACGGTGTTTAATTTGTGAAAGCAGGTAAAAAATGTTGGAGTTTATGTCACCATTCACGTGAAGAATTTCTTGTTAAGAATTTCTGTCGATCTCCTGCCACTGGTTATTAATAAAGAGTTATATATCTGCAGGTTCTGACAGTTTCTTAATCTGGCACCATGTCGACACACACACAAGGTTTCAGTCTAGACCTTTAAATACCACGTTAGCCTGAGGAGGAAGGTATAGCGACACCTCTGAAAAAGAAAGCTGTCTAAGAAAAGGCATAAAAACAACCTTGTACATGCATCAAAGTGTTGGACCATCTCTTTGAATCTGCATCTCGCTGGTTATGTGCACAGGAGGTGTGATGGGATGTTTTTTCTCCCTTTTAAGTACAGCAACAGACAACATCTATCTGCAACCCCTCTGCTGCTCATTAAAATCTAAGCAGCCGTCAGGATGCTGGCAGTTTCAGACAGGCAGTGTTGAAGGGGAGCGCAGAGCGGGGATAAAGGTGAGACAAGAAAACTTAAAGATGCTAGCACTCAGAAAAAGGGATGTACGGGTATGAGGAGGCTGTAACGCATACTGAACCACGACTAATGAAGATCATGGTTTACAACATTGTGCGACACGTTGTCATGACAGGAGTCAATAATATAACAGTCCCAGGTTTGCATTGACTCTAGACATTTTACATTTGGTGATGGATTTTTACATGTACGATTTCACATCATTGGATCACACATCTGTCGTAAGTCTGCGGCACCACTGCACATCCACTGTCGGCCTCACTGTGGACTGTGATGGCTTTTTGTTTCTCGTCTTCGCGCTTTCTGGATCCGTCTGGGTCCAGCATGTCTTGCAGTATGTCTTTGCTTTCACTCGGGGGCAGGTTGTAGAAGAAGTACAGCGGTGCCATTTGAATGTACCTAAAATGCCAAATAGAAATTGCATCAATTGGAAAGGACGATAAACAAGTGAACATGGTTGATGTTTATTTTTAGATTCAAAAAGATTACTTTGGAGGATTAAACTGTGACCAAATGGTTAATCTTTACTGTAATAACAAAAACAAAACATGTTTGTGTCAACGGCTCGTTCTAATCTGCTTACACACATGACATCGGATAGTGAGCTGAAAAAGGGATCGACTTACACTTGAGGGGAAATTTCAGAGACTATTCTCATGCTGTTGTTCTCCGACAGGGTGTATTCGTGGAAAACGACCCATTCTGGCAGCCCCAGCTTGTGCGACTGGGCCCCGTAGCCGGAGAGCGAGTGCACCTGGGCCATGTGCTTGTGTGTCAGAATGAAGTAGTTTCCCGAGCCGTCCACGTCTCGAGCGATCTAAAAAAAAAAAAGGAACGACACTGGAGACTTGATCACAGTTGAATTGGAGGAGGCAAATTCTTTTATGCTGGCATTGTACCTGCATGAAGAACCCGGCCAGCAGAGCTCTCTTGATGTTGTGGGTGTTGGTCTTGGTTCCAAAGGAGGGCTCAGAGATGGGAAGCTCGATCCTGTTCAGAGTGTCGGTCAACTCTGATCTGATGGCTTCGGCTCTCTTTAGGGCGGAATGATCCAGGAAGTAGTCTTGGCACCACTTTTCAGCTGTGAAATCTGAGGGGAATGCATCACATACAGTGGAGTGGATTTTTGGTCAGACTCAGGCATGTCTTGAAACTCAAAAATAGAGCCAAAGTATAGAACTTAAAATTATATTTATGCCAGTTTCATTTTGATCCCCAACAGCAAACAGTTGTGACTGGATGGGGAAAAATATGCAAATTATTTATTAAAGTATAATATTTTTACTCAAATGTCAAGATAAATTACCTTTTTTTTTATTTAAAGGTGTTATGGTAAATATTGCCTGGTTCACCTGATCAAAATGTGCCCCCTGGTGGTTTTCCCCCGCTAAATTGCTCCTTTAATTTTTATTCTAATTATTGCTTTGGTATCAGGCTTCCTTCTTTCTTTTATTGTATTTGTACATGTATTCTATTCAAAATAATTAAAATAATACATTTAGTGTAAAATATTGGACATTTCTCTTAAAATAATCTCAAATAATTTTGTCTTTGATTCTTTTTTAACTCCTTGTAAAAAGAAAATAATGTAAAGGATCAGTGTATCACAGGTTATTTCAAGTTTAAAAATGTACTATATTACAGGGAGCAGACTGGTTCTCTTCACCGACGTCTTACATTGTTCTCTCTGGCTTTGTTTGAAGGCGTTGTAGATGTTTATGAGGGTGAAGTGATCGCCTTCAGGGTGCTGGAACTTCCTGTGACACTGGACTGCCTCGTGGCTCATGCCAGCAGGTGGCTCCAGGAAGCAGCTTGATGCTACAAGACAAGGAAACAATGCGGTCAACAAGCCACTCTTACCAAAGACCATCTGGTTCAGTGTCTGAATGAAACTGCAGCTTTATGTATCTGCAAATGAGCTATGACAACAGCAATGGCGGTCATTACCAAAATGCAAATAAACAACCCAGCTAACAATAAAAAATAATCTAAAAATGTGTGCTAATTTGCTCTCAGTACATTTTGTACATGTGTTATAATAATAATAATATAAATCAATAATCAATAAAAAATAATTATAAATTAAGTAGTTCAGAAGATTAAACAATAAAATAATATAGGACATTGTAAAATAATAATAAAATGTACAAATTAACTTTCTAATTAAACTAGGGATGCGCCAATTTTGAAATTCTGATACTGAAACCAATGTTTACAATAACAATTTTGCCAATAGCCGATTTTAAAAATCAGCCGGTCCTTCATTACACTAAGGTTTAATGAGCACAAATTCAATAATAAACACACAATAATTCACCTTTAACGTAATTTTCTTTCATATTACCAACATCTTTAAAAAGAAATAAGGAAAAGTCTTTTTACTATCTATTATACACCATAATTTCCTCTCTAATATCTATTTTATAGTGCAGTAAAAACAAGTTTCTCACTGAAAGCTATATTTTACAAGGTTACATTGAACACATCATTAGAGTTATAATTCACCTTCGTCTAGTACTCACAGAATAGAGAATAGAGCTTGAATGCTTCACACTGTAAATTAATGCAACCTCCAGTGAGCTGTTGGTTGCAGCCACTTGTTATGGCCTTACGTAATATTTAAAAATAATAGTAGTAGTATTAGTAAAAAATAGTAAAAGATAAACTTTTTTTTCTTCCCCCGTTTGTGGCGCCCCCTGTGGATGATGGTGTCCTTAGCATTCGCCTATACTGCCTATGCTGCAGGCTGACACTGTCCAACAACCATCTGGTGAATCTACAACCCATTAAAGGAACAAATCTTACTCCAATTAGACACCGTAGTTGGAAGCGTTGGCACACACTTACCTGACAGCATCGCTGCAATGGTCAGCATCTCGCTCACACAGTCAAACTCGCAGGATGCCAGCAGCGCTTTGGCCATCTGAGGGTCCAGAGGGATTTCAGACATTATGATGCCTATCTCAGACAAGTTGCCATCGTCATCCAAAGCTGCGAGGTAATCCAGCTCCTCCAGCGCCTGCATGAGACCCTCAGGATCTGCCACGAGGAATGAAACAGCAGAGTTTGATACATGAATTTCTATAAACCAAAAAGACAGTATCCCTATGTGGAAATAGTAAAGTGTCAGTGGTTTAAATTAAATTAAATTAAATTAAATACTTTAGCAGTAAATAGAATAAATAAAATTCTGTGTAAATAGTGGATGTGACAGACTGAATAGGCTCGTCAAAAAAGGTGACTTTTGAGGCAGGATTTGAAAGTGGAAAGAGAGTTAATGCTACGAATGTCCAGTGGGAGGGAGTTCCAGAGGCGGTGGACTCTAGACCCAATGGTGGTCAGGTGGGCTGGCAGGACAGTGAAGTGGATCAAACAGACAGCCCTTTTCAGTGAGGAAAAGAACTGAAACCCAAACTTATCTATGCTCACTTCAAGACCAAACTCCATTGACAAAAACAGTAATTTTACCTCACTGAACACGGGAGCTCGCAGATTTGTGGCAACCTTGATTAGTTTGTTTGTTTGTGTTACTGTGTGACTTTGGTGTTTTAAATAATTAGTCCAGATTCACCAAAGTCACACAGTAACACACACTAACTCAGGGATCAAGGAAGCGGTAGACCAGCAAACTCCAATGTTCAGCAAGATAAAATGACTGTTTTCGTCAATGGAGTTTGGCTCCAGTTAGAAGGGGCTGTCTGTTTGGGAAGTACTGAGCATACGACTGGATAAATGAGACTGTGATTATAATGCACGAGTTGTGTAAGAATTTGTAAACATACCGGTATGTTTTTGTATAGTTTTGTTGTTGTCAAACCTGGACCCCTATGACTCCAATTCATCAAGACTTTTTTTTCTTTTTTGGATTCTTGGTTCAGTGTGGAGGCATGCAGGAAAAACAACGTTTTCTTCACGAATTCAACATAACTCGGGGTGGGTAACTGATACACAAATGATCATTTTGTGGGTGAAGTATTCCTTTAAACCCAGTGGGATCCAGTGGGAATTTTTAAATTCCCATTGGGAGGCTGTCAATGCCCCCCTGTGGTAGTACCCTAAAAAGGACACTGTAGGTAAGCTTTTCAAATCCCACATCGTTCTTACACAAGACAACATCATGACATGCTTATCAGGGCAAGTAACCTCTGTGTGACATTCTGCAAGAATATGGAGATATTACATTATACTTGGCCTGCGCTTCCTCTCCATTGTACTTGTCTTTTGCTGCCCTAACGAGACATGTTGTGTAATCGCTAATGAGCTGGCCTCTTTTAGCCTCTTCTGTTCATGTTAGGGGTGGTTGGAGCTCAGACAATAGTTAGAAGCACGGTCCTGTCAGCTCAGCTAAATCACGGCCGACTGAGCCCAAACAGCTACACAGAGCAAATTCATTTGTGCTTCCTCTGGCCAAAAAAACCCTCCCACATACACCTCTCCGGCTGCGCTTCAGGGTGAGAGAGATGCCGTCTGTGGGAACCAGTGAGGTAAAAATGTCAGTCTCAGTTAATGATGCGTGTGCAGTTTCCACCAGCAGGCTATGTCACCTGGTCTGTCGATGAAATCACACTGTCCGAGGCCGGCTATCTCCATCCTTTTTAGGAATAGCACTGTTGGGGTGATGTCGGACTCCAGGATCTGTGGGGAGTTCTCTGCAGGGAGCTGGCTGTCTTCTTGGTATAGGCAGAAACATTTACCTAGGAAATAAATGGAATGAAACAAAAATAAAATTTTAGTTTTATTTACTCTGATCTTTTTACAATGTCAGAAAGAAACATTTTTGTAACCTTTTAAACTGGTTCAAGTATCGTCCAGCTACCTGACACATGAAACATACCTGTTGGTCCAGACAGCTGCTTGCGTACGTCTGCCTGACACTGGCTGATTGGCCGAAGTACCTCCGAGTTTGCTCTTATTCTGGGATTGTACACCTGCAAAGAACAAATCACATGCCGAATAATATCAACTTGTTACACATCCAAAGCTTTTTTTTCCTGTTTCCACTGTGAAAAGCTGTGGATGGTGCCAATGAGTACTGTTTGCAGTGGAAACACTAGGGTCTAGGTACCATGTCTGAAGGGTTACTGTTGGTTCCAAAGGTACCATACTGAAAGTGTTTGGTGGAAACAGGGTCTTTGTGTTATTGTGTGACACAGACAAACTACCAATCGAGGTAGCGGTACTGACCATACGACTGGATAAATGAGACCTGGATTATACTGCACGAGTTGTATGAAAGTGTAAACCATTGAACCCCTTTTACTTCAATATGTCAAGATTTTTTTCAGTTTTTGAATTCTTGTGATGAAAAAGTTTTCTTCACCAAATCTATATATCACAGGGTGAGTAGCTGATATATAAATAATCGTTTGGGAGGGGGAGTATTCCTTTAAAAACATACCATCTTTTTCTGGACTCCTGTGTCAATGACAAAGTTGACAGACTCTGTGGCCCACCACATATCCTCCCCCTGATTGGTAGAGAGGAAAACCCTTCTGGACCTCTGCGGTTGCTCAGTGAGAGCAGGCAGTAGCCCTCCGCGGCTTGGACACAGGACCACAGGCACCATCTGTCCCAGCTCGGCTCCCAGCCTGGTGCCTTCTCTCTGGAGGATACTGTGGGCTAAATGAACCTCCTACAGAAGACATTACAAGCAAATCAGGGGACAACACAGTATGTTAAACCAGCTTTGGTTTGGTGAAACCACTTGTGGAAAAACGCAGCGATCACTTACCTCAGCCGAGGCAAAAAACACGACGACATCTCCCTCCTCTTTGGTCCGATGGATCTCCAGCACCAGCCTCAGCGCTGAGAAGAAGTAGTCTTTGTTGCCGCTGTTGCTGTAGACCGCCTCAGCAGGAGACGAGGCCTCCAGACTGACAAGCGGGACGCTGTTGTAGTGGCTCAGCAGCTTGTCCGTCACGGGCGGGATGGTGAGAATCACCACTCTGAGCTCAGGCCTCTGCAGCAGGATGTCCTTGAGGAGACCCAGGAGTATGTCCGTGCTCACTGTCCTCTCATGGGCCTGGTCGATGATAATGGCCCCGTAGTGCTCCAGGAAAGGGTCTGACATCATCTCTCTCAGCAGCATATTGTCAGTGCAGTACCTGAGTGATAAAAGCCATCAGATGGGGTCAATGGTGGAGCTTTTGCTGAGCAGCAACCATAAATGGCAACTTCAGGATGATAGCTACGCTTCTACATTTTACCCATGATGTGAATGAGGAGCACCAGCAAAGAAAAGATTAGGATTGACAGAGATAGTGTGTGGATGATATTAAAGTGTCATTCAAGCGCTGCTGCTGCTGCTGCTGCTGGCTGTGAAATAGACGGAGGACTGAGAGCTCATTTAACAGACCTCAGAACAGTGTCAGAGGAGCAGCAGGTCTCCAGAGGGATGGTGTAGCCCACTTCATGACCGATGTTGACGTCCATTTCATCGGCCACACGCAAGGCCAGATCTACAGCCTGCTGTCTGTTGGTCTGCGTGCACACAACCATGCCGTGCTGGTACTGGGCCGACAGACAGAACTCGGCACACCACTGAGGAATCTGAAAGAGAATAATCACTAAATGATGTTCACCTTTCACTCTTTATTGTATGTCTTGCGAGTTCTGCACCATTTTCCACTCACATACACTCAGTTTTCAGTGGCGAGCATCCTTTTTTAGGATTGCACCCAACAGCTTTTGTTTGAGCACACAGCAAAACAAACAGTGACAGGAGATATATCCTATGGTATTATCGCTAATAATGCAAAATTGCTTTGGCAGCATGAGGCGGCTCCAGCGGATCAGGGCTTAGCAGCAGGAGGTCCCCTAACACCCCTGCTGGAGCCTTTGTGAGGCATGACTGTCAGGCTGGTGCTTGGACAGTCTGACAGTGACACAACAGCATCTGCTGAGCTGGGCAGCCTGTTCACACAAGCTCACATAATGGTGCTATTTCCATATATGTCAAAGTGTGTGTGGGGGGTGGGGAGACCCACGCCACATACAGAACTTGTTGCATTTCAGTGGATAAACGTGGTCTGAAAAACACAACTTAACATTTAAATCAAATCAAGGGGAGCAGACCTGAGAGATTTGCTGTTGACTGAATAGGCTGCACTGAGCATGTGGCAACAAACATGCAAGTCATGCAAATTGGGTTATGCTTTGGTATTTGGGTCTAGCCTGAGGGAAGGCAGAATGTCCTGAGCAGAGAAAAAGTGAAGGGAGAAGCATTATCTTAGGTCACAGAGAAACTCCAGACTCCTTCAACATCACAAAATAAATCTCTCTCAAAGACCATCTTTTCCATCCTTCCTTCCCTCACAATAAAATACATTATAACCGTATTACCTGTGTGCTCCTCCCAGTCTTTGCTGTACCAGACACAATAACCAGTTGGTTGTTCACCAGAGCATCTTCAAACTTGGACCTGACCTTCCACACCGGCAGAGTCTTCCTCTCTTTCAGTAACTTGTAGTAACGCGAGGAAAAGGGCAATCCATCGAACTGATTCAACTCCAAATCATCTCCAAAACCAAATGACTCCTCTGCAGGACAGACCTCACTTTCAGGGGGAAAGTCTGGCTCCGGTGAATTATTAGTATCCGACATGACACATGTATATTTGTTACCCCAGACAAGAGCTGAAAAAGTTTTCCTGCCGCTCCAGCTACGGGTCCATCTTGGTTTTTATAGGAAATATTAAAAAAAATCGATCAGTTTCCGTCCACTCAGAAGCCTACAGCATATCCCATATTCGTGATAAATCACCAGGATCTCTCCAGTCGGCCCCTCAGTTGCCCAAACTATATTTATTAAGCTCTTAAAAGTTGGCAGCTCCTCTTGTTGGGACTGGCTGACGCGCTTTGCGCACCGGCGCGTAATTTCTCCCCAGCGTGGCTTCACACGTGTTATGATTTGCACAGAGCTTCACATTCACTACTGACCGGTGCCCGCTGTCATAATCGCCTGATAATCCCACAATAATCACGTGTAAAGTAGCGAGGACTAAATCCAAAACATCCTTGACATTATTTTCATTTTCTAATGGCATGTTTAAAAGAATAGCGCGGGTGTTTTTCAGCTCCTTATTGATCAATGTGCGGAATAATCTCTAGTAGCCAGTGGACAGGGGTGGAAGAAGAATTCAGGTCACTTACTCAAGTAAAAATACTCACATTACACTGTGAAACTACTCCACCATAAGGTAAAGTCCTGCATTCAAACCCTTTTGGTACAAATATATAATCATAATGTATAATCAGCAAAATGTAAAAGTATCCATTGTGCAGTGGAATATTTACTATTATATCTGAGGTTTTTAGATTAATAAAACCCCCTTAACTCCTTTATACTGTTGGGTAGTTCAAGCTACAGCAACGCGTCATATTCTGTAAGATCATCATATGTTTGTTGCGTTGCTGTCATGTGAGAACCACATATCTTAAAAAGGTTTTTTTTTAAAGAGTTTATTTGGCTAAAGAAGGATGAGAATTTTCTTAACACATAAAGGAACTAGGCTACAGTCCTGGATAGATCTGTGCCAAGCTCAGACTCCAAACAGGCCTGTATTTGGGACAGGTGTCTATAAAGACAGGCCTTTAATAACAGTTGTTCAGCAAAGATGTTTATTTAAGCCAGTATGAATATTACTTTTATAAAAAAAATTAGACTTCAGATAATATATTAATTATAAATCATTCATTTGATCTAGATCCAACAGACATCACCGAGTTAAGTGGGATTTATACTTGTGTAGCATTTATACAGGTGCGGTGGTGTGTCTGTGTCACTCTGCAGTTACACCTCCAAAACACTAGTTGGCGTCGGGGTTTCAAGTGCTGTGAAGCTTAGTTGATTCAAGACACACATTAAACACACATTAAACACACATTAAACATGGCTTAATAGAGACCATTTCAAACACAAGTACACAAATCAGCTTCACTATAACTCGCAGCATTCACAGACAAACACTTGTCTTTATCTGGACACATTTTCCCCACAAAAACAACATGCTAACGTTATTAGCACAAGCCTATGGCATTTTACATTGTATAAATTAGCCTAGCAGCTAGTGGACATTCCTCTGCTCATATGAAGCCAGGATAAATGACACACAAGACCTAAAATGCTATTTTTGTGGAGGCGTTATTGTCTTCACGATTTATTGTTTCTTATCTGTGAAATTAAAGTAAACAAAAGCTTTGTTTCGTTGCGACACTCGTTTTACGGCACTCAAGGATTACAGCACCCAGCATAGCAACCCAGCGCCACTTTAAAACAATGCTCAAAAACTTGAATTAATTTGTATGAAAAACCCTTACCCTTACTGACTAAAGGAATATGAATAACTTACAGGGTAATCGAGGAATGGGCACATAATGTGAGGTGCCAACAACCCACTTTTTCACTTCGAAAAACTTCTATAAATTAAATAAAAACGTTTAACGGTACTTAGTTACAATCCGCCACTGCCAGTAGGAAGCAGTTTATACAGACGCCACCACCAATATAAACTCACCCTGTTTTTCTCCTGTCATAATTACAACATACTGCAGTCCTATAAATACAAGGATCTCCACCCATAAATATTAGATAGTATCTCAAAATGATGAGATAATGTGTCATAATTATGAGGGGGGAAAACAGTTTATAATTTAGGTTGTGGACTTTTTTTGTTGTTGAAATGGGCTTTCATAAAAGTTGCTGTTTAAATCTGTGATTTTGTTTTTATTAGATGTGAAACACGTAGATAAAGAAAATACTTGAACCTCAGTTCATTCATTCACCTTTAGCAGGCTGCAGCTTCTCCACAAGGGGGAGCTGTTTGGTCATAGTTCGACACATGTTGACCTTTATGAATTTATCTGAACATTTGTAGAAATCAGTGAAGTTTAAGGCACCTAACATTTAAGTCTCCTGACTGTAAAAATGCAGCCTACTTGTCTGGTAATAACCAAGAACAAACAGATCTGTGGTTCAAATATTCGGCATGAAACACAGACTTTAGGCAACCTACATCATGTCTAATTTCTTAAATTGTTTTTGGTCTTTGCATCCCAGCCCCCCTCTCTTTTCCTGACACATAAAAAATCTGTCTGCAGCTGCGACTTTGTAATTAAATGATGTGGGCTGAGGCTGTTTTCAGGGGCTTCTCATCACTGACACTGCGTGTCCTTGTCACCGTGAGGAGCTGCTTCAATTTCTCATTAGCAATTAAGAGTTTTTTTCACTACTGTTGTTTTGAACATCCTTTTAATCACACACACACTTGACTCCATCAGGTCGGCACCAGTGAATCCTGATAGACAGCAGCAAACACACGATCCTGCACCTGTATTGACTGAAGCAGTATTTGTATCTCTTACTTAAACCTCAGCAAATTGCTTTTCGACAAAGGCTCAGACTGTTGAAATGAGCCTCAGATGTCAGTGTTAATAGCAATTTGAAAGCTTTCTGGAAATAAATACTGCTGTAAAATGTTAAAGAGCACTTATTACTGTATTCAGTCTTCTAGTTGCAATTTGGCTCAAGCATAAAAGAAATGCCAGTGGCTCTCGACGAAAAGGAGAAAATGTGGTTTTAAAATCTGATCCAGTGTGAAATCTGTCTTAGTATTCTTGCAATGTAGGACTGAAGGAGTGAAGTCGCCATTGTTTGTATGTGAGTGAGTATGTGGACCGTTTTTTGTTTTTTTTTGTTTTTTTTAAAAAAGGGACAGTTCACCCCAAATCAAAAACACATATATCTCCCAGTTACCTGTGGTGCTATTTTTCAACCTTGTTTTGGTGAGTTGTCAAGTGTCGGAGATGTCTGAGAGATGTCTGCCTTCTCTAACATAAAATGGAACTAGATGGCATTTGGCTGGCAAAAAAAAAAAAAAAAAAAAAGTTTTGAATTATTATTTTTTTAATTAATAATAATCAATAAAATAATTTGAAAAAAAGAGAAAGAAAATTAAAGAAGAGAAAAAATTTAACAAAATTTAAGAAAAATAAATATTAAAAACTCAACAGCAATGGGCCACATTGCTGCAAAATTACCATCGGATCGTGCCTATGTTAGCGAATCCGAATTATTCCAAACTGACAGGCACATGCCCGCTATTTGCAAATAACATACGGCCACGCCCCCATTTCTCCATATAAGGAAATACGTTTGCCTAGAGCATCATAACGAAAATGGTAAAGCTGTTTCTACAAACATATTAAGGCCATGACACACCAGTGTTGAGCTCTCTCCACAGCAAGGACTGAAATCTTCCAGAAAAACGACATATGCCATCTTTACAACTGCTGGGAGGTTAATTAGAATATTTTATATACCCTGGATTCCTGTCAATAATAATTATAAGAAGAACAACAACAACAATAATTTCGCAAAAAAAGTAAAGGCAAGTTTGATGAAAATAATAAAAACAAACTGTTAGATTTCAATATGGACATGTCATATATTCCACTATAAGCTAGAACTTAGGCAAATAGGTGCATGCATTAATAAATTAACAGTTGTAAATATTGCTGTCTATTAAAGCCTTTTTTTAATGAAAGCAGTCTTAATATGCTCTGCACTGAGATAAGAGGTGCATGATTACATTTTTTAAGACAGCCGGGCCCTCATCGTTTGTGTGTACGCAATGACGAAAAAAAAGAAAGACAGACAAACAGAAAAAATAATTTAAAAAAAAAATGAAAAACTCATCAGCAATGTCTCTTTCCAGAAATCATGACCCGATTACTCAAGATAATCCACAGACATTGTTGTGAGAAGTTTCATGTAGGAACTATTTTCTCTCTACTGAACTACATGGGCCAACCATATCACTGTGCTATCTACTGCTAGCTCACCTACAGTAGCACCACTGAGCTAGCTAATGTTACAGCTCAGCGGACAAGGACGCCATTAATGTTTACATCTTGCGCTGTCACAAGCACGAGCCTCTTGTCCATGAGTAGATGCACTCATCCTTCTGCACAGTGATAACGGTGTATGGCGGGTGTAGCTCAGAAAGAAAGAAAATCGTTCCGACATGAAACTGCTCACAACAAGATCTGTTGATTGACGAATAGCACCACAGGTAAGAGGAAATACGTGTATTTTTAATTTTGGGGTGAACTGTTCCTTTAACATTCAAAGTTGCTGTTAATACAACATTTCTCTCATGTAATTGCTTTCACCCAAACACATGCATGCTGTGTAACAAAAAGCAAAGACCAATGACAAAAAAGTTCCCAAGTGTTTGAAAAACTGTTTTACTAATACTTCATGAGTGTTAAAAATACTAAGACCAGACACAGACACTTGAAGTGTTTTCTTTACATATGATGTATCAAACAATCATTATATAAAAAAAGCATTCTCCATGGAGATGTGTTCACCTGTAACACAACATACGAGGAACATGTGGACATCACGTACAGTCAGGTGACAGGACTCAAACACTGTCTATTAGTACATGGACACATATGTAGCATTGAAAAAGCAAAGTAAACAAAGCACTGAATGTAAAACTAGTGCATCATTACAAAGATAACAGTATCAAAAGTAACAAGTCAGTTTTCAGCCTACATATCTGTGAACAAGAGCTGTAAAGGAAAAGATGCTGTGTGAATGTATATATGCTGCATTGCAATCCAGTAAAAATGATAATTCTGCAAAAAAGAAAATAATAAAATGCTGTTCAGTTACCACAAACATGATTTATGTCGGATTTAGCATCTGGCATGTAGATTGGGTTTAAAAAAACTCATCCCAAAAGCCAAATTAAAAAGGTATAAAAAATAGAAAATGAATATCTGCCGCGTAGTCGTGGGTGAAACTTCATTTCAGTGGCAGGAAGAGATCTAGAAATGTGTCCTTGTCAAGTGAGTCTGTCCTTTTCCCATCACAGAAAAACATGATTCAAAATCCACACACGAACACTGTAGCCAGACACTGGCTGTTTACATGCGAGTGCCTCCATGACGCCAGCTTTAAGAAAGTCCTTAGTGATTCTGTGATTTAATCACAGAGATCACAGAGTCCTCGGTGTAGACAGGCACATGGGGAAATACTCAAAAACACACACGACCTTTAGCAGAGCAATATTTCAGAGACGTTTACTCTCTCCGAGGAACGGATGCTTCCTTGATCTCGGCTCATTTTAGATCCATGCTCAGTTCATACCTCAGTACCCAGATCCCTCAAGTGAGCCTCTTGGGTCTTGTTAATGAAAGGGAAATGGCGAATCAGTGACATTTCACAAATCGACTTGGTACCTTTCCGAAATATAAATGCAGAGGAAACAGACCTGATTTTCAGCTGTCTGTAAAAACAGCAACCTTCCCCAACTGCAGAACTGTTGCAGTAACACTACTGTTTCTTTTTCTGCAGTTGTTTCAAGCCTCATCGGATTGGCTCAAAGCTGCGACGGAGAGCGTTTACCTTTGAGAAAAACCCTACTGGGTTCCAAACTAACTACAAGGCCCAATCCCATTTCTTATTTTTATCCCTACCCCTTGTTTTTGAGTTCCACCTTGCCCCTCAGAACAGACTCACATGGGGTAGCGGTTGAAATCTCCCCCTATGACGTAGAACAACCCTTCAAGACCCTGACATGTCATCGGTGGTTCCTGCCCTGCCAGTCTGCACTGATATTCAGGAGCGGTAACAAGCGTGGCAACTTCAATGCTGAACTCAAGTTTAATTTCAGGTGTCACGTGCGATCAAAGTGTGAGCGATGCGACATTGAAATATGTCAAAATGTTATATACAATAGTTAGCTACTGAGATATTCCTGTTTCTTTTGCTATGCTTGTTATAAAAATAAGGACTCAGTGTTGGGGGCAAGGGGTGTTTTGGGATTGGGCACAAGTGTTGTCTAAACTCATCTGTCATTGCACTCTTTTTCAGCTCTTCCTTTCGCATACAGAACAAACCTACACTGTAAAGGGTTCCCTTCATTTAAACACATTTCACAAAAGCATTTCTACAATCAGAATTTCACAGATTGGCTTTTTTTAATCTCTCGCCAGCCGTCCTTGATAAAAATCAGTTGATTAAAAAAAAAAAAAATGGTGAAACTGATGCAAACGACAAATTAAAAACTGCTACCGTGTAGTAAAAGTGTCTGGCACAGTGCACTGCGTGGCAATAAATACAGAATATAAATACTTTACATGTACCTGAGCTCAGACTCGTAGCACCATTCAGGGACAGAGCACCAAAGGGACACGGCAGATCTCCTGATTCAAAACTCAGAGAAGCCGCCACCTTTTCTTTAAGGTTTTCAGAGTTTTCATAGTGCAAATTCTTTAGTGTCTTATCGCAACATCGTCCCTTCTGGCCAAAGTCTCAGCTGCTGTACTTGACGTTGGCAATAATGCAAGGCTTTGGTAGTGTTGGAGGTTGCTTGGGACTGGGTCTAGAGGAGGGAGAAAAGTGATACAGAAAGTGAGTTATACCCGCTTTGCTGTTTTTTAAATAAATCTGGTGGAGGTTAGGACTCACCTGTTGGGGTGTGGGACAGGGCGCATAGGTCTGGGTACACCAGGTATCGGCACAGCAGAGGGGCTTCGAACCAGACGAGAGGTCCTTGGATCAGCAGGAAGGGGTTTCTGAGGAGGACTGGGCTTCTCCAACTCCTAAAGAAAAAACAGACACAGAATCTCCACCAGGTGGCACTCACAGCTCAGGCCTGCATGCAGTGTCCTCATCTTTAAGGCATCAGGGCAGCCCTGCCCATGCTACTTGCCATGAGAGGGACAATCATGTGGTTTTAATCTTCTCGAGAGGACTGAGATCATGATAAAGGCCTTTCACCTAGCCACCATCTGGTCTCCATTCACCTCCTCCTCCTCTGCTTGGTCCGAGAAAAGCCTCCTCAAACATCACAGGGTAAAGAAGCTAAACAAACGAACATCAGACCTCACTCACCCATGGAATCAGGTCTCCCGATTCGAAGCACCATTCCTTTTTAAAAGTCAAATCTGGCATCGTAATTTAAAGGTACACTGTTGGTTACTGTTATACACAATGCTAACATACTCCTGTGTCACTTCATTTGTGTATGGGCTTGAGTTCATATGGTTGTGTTTTACGGAGGATTTTGTTTTTGCCATTTGCTGTCAGGGATAAACAGAGATCACCTCGACAGATATCCACGGTCTGGGCCTCTCTATATCAACACACACATATACCACTTAAATACATACGTTCACCATCAAAAGTTTAGGTAGAAGATAACCCCACATTCACTCTTGTTTGGTGTTTCACCCTGCTGTAGTTGCATTTTCCGCACTGTCTCTTGGACGCCTTTTCAAAAAGACCCAGCCTCACCTGAGTGTTGTGGGGGTACACAACCTTAATGTCCCAAACACAGAAATGCAGACTAAGCGGAAGAGTCTCTGCAGAAAAACACCACCATGTCACCGCATGACGAGGTGCTGACACTGCAGGTTTAGCATTTTTTGAAAAATGTTCAACTTTTGGAACAACACTACACTTGTCACTGTCACGTTCTACCCGTTCAATCACGGTGGAAAAAGGACAAATCCCATAAAAAACCAACCATCACATCTTATATGTGCAAGTGCTGACCAACAGCAGCAATGGAGGAGAAACACTTTAATATACCGTATTAATAAATGTTTTCTCTCAAGAACCCACATAGACCAGCAGGGCCATCATCTCTCCCTACGTGCGTCAGCCTTCCCTTAAACCAGAGCAGGTACTCTACCTTGCGCCAATATTTCTACTTCGGCAGATATTCCGTATCATAGCAACCAGACTCAACCAAAGGGCCTCAGCTAAAAAAAAACGCTGGGCCTCCAAAGCACTCTCACATGCTCCCAGCTGGGCATTTCCTGAGGAGTGCCTGGTATTTCCAGCTGGGAAAGAAAACACTTTAGTGGACACAGCACCTAAAAGTCTACACAGTGTTTCTCTTCTTTGCAACCATAAGGTCAAATATCATGACAATCAGCACTACACGAGTACTATTAAATTCAGGCAAATGAAAAGTCTGATAAGGTGATTAATAGGCACACAATTACTTTGAATAACTAACTCAACCCAAGTCTAAAAACCTACATCAGGTGAAGCTCTCCCACAGGACGAGGCGTCCGCTGCCCCCAGCAGAGAGCTTTCACCGTGGGAGGAGAAAAAGTTTCTGTCAAAGTGTCGGAGCGGCCAAACAGCTGCTAAAGATACTGTCGGTGGAGTCTGCTGCCAACAGGCATCACTTTCAGTTTCACACTTTGACATTAAATAGGAGCAGCTGAGAGGGAAAATCTACTTCCTGGAGTTGAAACAGCGCCAAGAGCTGCTGCACTTCACCTGTCGTACAGGTGCGTGACCGCCAAGAACCTCTGTTAAACTAAATGGAGATCTTTCTGTAAGTGGCTCTGGATATTTTTACAGCAAAGTGCATGATAAGCTTTTTTATTAAACAATTCGGACTCCTGCTGTATTCTGCTAAAGTGTTACCATGACTACTTATGCGCACTCTCCCTGATAAATAAACAGTTGAGTCAGTAAAGTGATAGTCTTAGAACATTACGAAAACACACCTATCAGTGGAAATTTAAGGGGTGATTATGTGAGGCTCTTTATGGAATGCTGATATATTCCATCATATGCTGTCGTAACATTTATTAGCTCCAGACCAGTTTGTGTTTTAAAGCCAGACCTCCCTCTGTGACCCCTCCATTAATCTGGACAAGACCAGAATGTCATTATCTGTTTAACACGCCTCTAATTAGCTTGACACTGGCGTGGCTTCGCTTTGACCTCAACTCCCCTGTGGCGTCATTTTCAGTGCTGTCCTTAAAGGCTTTCTCGAGTCAACTCAGGACTTGTTTCGAGCTGGAAGCCATTGCTGATCTTTCAGCCACATCTTGTCCTGTTTTATTTGCTAATATGCACTTTCTTTGAGGGCTGCAACTACTTAGTTTTTGTCAGTAATTCATCTCTGCATTTTCTTCAGTTTCCCCAGATGACATCTTCAAATTGCTTTTTTTGTTCAAGAAACACCCCAAAACCAAAAGGTATTAAATTAACAATGATATAAAACAGAAAAAAGGCTGCAAATCTTCATATTTCAGAGGCTGGAACCAGTCAGTGCTTGCAGTTTCTGTCTTAAAGGTCCAATGTGTAGGATTTAGGGGACATACTGGCAGAATTGGAATATGCTAAAAATATTTTTTTTGTTTATAATCACCTGACAAAAACAATCATGTTTTTGTTAAGATTTTTTTTTTTTTTGACTTTTTTGCCTTTATTAGAGATGACTGTCTAAATGTGAGAGGGGATGACATGCAGCAAGAGGCCACAGGCTGGAAACGCAGGGTCATTGCCTCCTTATGTGTGGCGCCTGCTCTACCCACTAAGCCACCAGGTCTGAGCGGGTCTTCATCCGCTGAGATCGCAATGTTGCACCGCCATGTTTCTACAGTAGCCCAGAAAAGACAAAGTAAACTCTCACTCTAGATCAGTGGTTTTTCAACCTTTTTCTGTCCAAGTCACACCACACCGGATAATTTTGGCTCCCAGTTAAAACCTCCTGAACACTGAAGAAAATCCAACCTGGAGAAGTTTCAGCTGGTTGCAATCTGCAGTCCTCACTGGAAGATGCCTCTAAATCCCCCTAAATCTTACACACTGTTCCTTTAAAATAAATATATTTATCAAAAGGTGGAGCCCTGCCATGACTATATCAATACAGTAATCTAATTCCTTCAGCACATTCTGAATTAAACATGTAACTGTCTTCCCAACACATCTTCTTTACTTATGCACACACACACTATTATTACCCATCCTTTATTCTAATATGTATCACTGTCTAACATTATGACCAACACCTCAAGCTCAAGTATTATTTATTATGACAGTTATTATTTAATTGCTTAAACTTTATTTTTGCCAACTTATCTGTACACCATATGGATACATCTGACAAAAATATTGAAAAACTGAGGGGAAAATCATGAATATGATTGTATATGCTGCAAGAAACTGAAATAAGAACTAACTTAAAATAAAACAAGGACTTAAAAAATGCATTGATTATCTTTGATTGATCGACTCGCACCCTCAAGCCTCCCTTTGTCTCTCTATCCCTTTGTTTTTCAGTCCTTTGGATCCTCTCTCTCTTCAGGTCTCTTTGCCTCACTTGCCCACAGGGTACAAGTCAAACCGGATTAAAGCAAATAAGAGTCTTTGAGAATCACTGAGTGAGAGGGATTTAACACCGGGAACTTCTGGCTTTCTCTTCCCCTCAACTTTGACAGTCTGCAATGCCATAACTAAACTCCATGGAATACCAGTGGCAGCAAATTTACCACCCTGTGATATTTGGACATACTTGCTCACTCCACTTGCTGTTTCATCTTCCCTGTCTCCCTCCCTCTGCAAGTCTGGCTCCATTTTCATTATTTATGTGGTGGTTTGTATTGTAGAATTGAAGTCTCGCTCGGATGACGCTAACTCCCCGGGTAACCTCGTTATTTTATGAGACTGCGCGTAACTGTCAACATGCATATACTTTTATGGGACACAAAAGAGCCATGAAAACGCTCGACGTCGTGACACCCGTGTGAAGGTGCAGTGAACGACATCATTCCCCTGGCTTGGTATTATGGGCTATAGTAGTGGGTGAAAGCTCCCAAGACCAAGCGGAGAAACTGCAGTGACTAACATCATCAAATAAAATGTTTCCAAGTGAGGAAACAGGGAAATCACTTACCATGACCATCCTGCAGGAGTTATGGCGTGATGCAGTGCGAAACGACGCCCCTCTTGGTGCGACGTGGATGTGAGGTGGAGGCAGCGGGGGTCTCGGCAGCCCGGGGCCGGGGGAGAGAGACAGGGTGAGGGACAGAGGGACAGGGTGGCTGAGGTGAACTGGAGGGCACTGGGGCAGTCTGCGCAGGCTGTGGGAGGGGTAGGGGGCCGGTGGGAGCGCCGCCTCTGGCCCCCGGTGAGGAGGCTGCGGAAAGATGAAAGGCAGAACCAGAGGAGTCAAGAAAGGCCTATGCTTTGTCTAAAAGCAGAAAGAAGAAGACAGAGGAGAAACCGTCTGCTTCCTATCAGAAACAGTCATGTTAACCTCCTCCTCTTCCTCTGCCGCTCTTCCTGGTGCTGTCAAAGACATATAAATCAAATGATCCCGCTCGCCTGCTCATTATTCCCCAACTCCTCTTCAGGTGACCTATCAAAGGGAAAGCTTGTGCCATAAGCACCCGCTTGGCCTCATTCGCTACAGAGCCCACACACACTCCTATTGAGACGGATCAGACATAGAATAGAGCCAAAATATGAGTCTGCCTAGTATTTAGACCTGGCTCCATGTGCACAGCTCATACACATGTAACACATACAAACGCACGCACACATGCGCCGGTTTAACACAGCTCCCGACAACTGGAAAATGACCTCACCTGCACTGTGCTTACATCAAACAGCCTTACATCCTTTCTCCTCTTACTTCTGACCCCAAATGAAAACCACATGCTGCTAACTGAAAACACCAATCTCTCTGTAAATGCGCAACAGCTTGGCTCGCTCGTGCTCGGGTGCCACCCCGCAGCACACATGTCACTCCTAACACGCCTCCTCTTATTTCAGCACCCCTAACTCAATCGATCACAGGTCCCTTCCCATTAGGAAGCATGTCGGGGCAGTAATGGAGTAGTTAAGGCGCACACAGCAATGTCGACACATGGGCCGCCACAGCAAACATTCCTGCTCCGTCTTGCAATTATCAGTAACAGGATGACTTTGTATCTCAAGTGATCCGCCGCTGCATCCACATTCTTCATGTGAGAAACGTGCAGATAAATCAATTTTCTCTCTTTAACAGGCAGGTGTTAATGACAAGAAATGCGCTGTGAACACACCGCTCACCACAGACTCCATTATCACTATCTCCTCCACATGTCCACACAGAGAGGGATGATTTAATTGGATTTGAATGAGCTGCCATTTGTGTGAAAACAACACATCAATCCTTGCGAGAATTATTTGAGCTAACGAAACAGCTGCGGCATTCCTGGAAGAATATTACACAGCTTAGATCATCTACTGACTACTGCAAAAGATCTGTGTGTGTGTGTGTTTGTAATTTAGTGACCTTGAATATGGCGGCGCTCTGTGGCAGAGGCGGGGCCGGCCGTGATGGAGACGTCGTGGTCAGCGACGGAGGCTGGCTCAGAGTGGACGGTCCGCTGATTGTAGCGCTTACTGATCTGGAATTTAAAAGAGGAAATCTCTAATTATACACTCTATTATGATAATCATACGTCAGTTATAATGGTAATATATTTAAAGTTATTAAATCAAAACAAATTATGCACAGCAATTGGCTTCGCAGTGTGACCAATTGTAAAAATGTTCCCATTCAGCAGTGTCTGACACAGATTTTCACCATTTACAAACACTGCCACATTAAAAATTCAGAGATAATTACCAATGATTTAATTATTAATGGATGAAAAAGCACCTGAGCTTCTCAATCGGGTTCTTTTTGCTGGTGAAGAGCAGCCCCCGGAGAGTTTTCCTCTTGATGAAGATAATCAGACCGGCTCCCAGGACAATGAGGAGAGCCACCAGGATGCCCACTGTCAGAGTCCCACTGTCTGCTCAGAAACACATAATCGGTTGTCTCACAGACAAAAGTCTTGTAGCACTGAAAATGACAGCCAGACTGTATCTGTCACCATCCCGGCAGACTTGTCTATCAATATTTAATGTTTGTAGTCTGAAATTCACAGCAAATTTTGTGCACTCTAAGGTTTCTTTAAAGCTTTTAACACCACAAAACTACAGTTCTGGGGACTATTTGTCATTGTCATTACTGTTGAGATGTGCATACAATCCATGCCCAAAACCTATAGCACAACATGACCCAAGCTACAATAAATCAGCCATTTGATGTACTTGAGTTGCAACTTACTTGCTAATCTGATGGGGCCACTGTCCACACTGCCGCCAAAACCTGCCTTGTCACAGAAGGGAGGCGCCCAGTGAGCCTCGCAGTGACAGTTCTTGTTGTTGTTGCACACCTGCAGTATTTTAAAGGGACAATTAACTGATAGATGAGCCTGAAAAAGCAGTTATCAGCTTTTTGTTTTCATGCTATGTTTGACTATTTGTGCAACATAACATTCCTTTAATGGGTAACTTCAGTATTTCTTTTTTAATCTGGCCCTTATTTCAGTGTTGTTGTATAAGTAACAGAGACAACCATTTTAAAAAGTGGTCCAGCAACAGCCAAACAGACTGCAATGGAATCCTTTAGGGCAATTGTGCGCTGTAGATTTATGTCCACTGAAAGTGCTTTTTTTGCCACTGACAGGCTCAGTTTGTTATTTTAAGTGTCTGCAAACATTATGGAAAGGATCCCTACAGAGAAAGACCTTTTTCTTTAAGTGTATGATCCTTTTTGTTTGACCAGAATCAGCCCCAAAATGCTGTCAGCAAACCCACCAAACTCCATTTAAATAATTAGTCATTTTTAGCGTGTATAGAGCCAGCATATTTTCACATCTTAACGGGCAAATTAAGGTTTTATTTCATTCAAACCAAAGTTGGTGATTGTCAGAACAGTGGAAAGACAAGCCAACAAAGTTTTTGTGAGTTTTATTTTGTTTCTTTTGACTTTGAATTAATGTGTTTTATGATGATAAAATTACTGTTTATTTAGATGGAGCCTGGTGGGTTTGGTGATAGCGATTTCAGGGCTGTTTCTAGTTAAACAAAAAGGATCTTACTGCGTAAAAAAAAAAAAGGTCTATCTCTGCAGTGATTCTTTCCGCAGTGTTATCAGACTCTTAAAATAATAATCTGAGTCTGTCAGCAGCAAAAACAAACACTTTATATTGACGGCACGAACATGCCCAGGGTGTTTACACTGCAGCCTGCTGGCTGGCCTCTCGCTCAATACTGGACCAGTTTAAGAAAGTGTTGTCTCCATTACTCACTTCAACACAAAAACATGGGAAAATAGGTTCCAGGTTGAAAATACCGAAGATAACCTTTAATACGCAGGGCTACAGAGCAAGAAAATGTCAGTTTACGAAGATATAAATCAAATAGAAGCAGTAAATCCTCACATTTGAGAATCTAGAATCAGTGAATGCTTTTTGCTTAAAAATGATTAATTGATTATCAAAACTATTGTTAGTTGATTTCTCTGTCTATGTTGATTTAGCACTCGATGCCACGGTCAACAGACACTCTTGATGCAGATGCTCTATGTGCTGCATGGAGAAGACAGTCAATCACCAGCCGGCACTGCTAGACTCCACATGGCAAAGATGTCTGCTATAAAAACCAGAGCAGACTTTTTGCCTTATACCACATGTTTTATCTTTCTCTCTCTTTCGTCTTCCTGCAGAGTGGAAGAATGGTACACTCTAAGAGGATTCCCCGACAGGGTAATATGGAGCAGGTGAGGGCCTCTTTCCAAGGCAACATCTTGATCTAATCTGTGCATGCAGGGGTCGCCCCGTCTCCTAGAGGAGCAACATCCTTTTATTTCTGTGAATAAAACAGTCCTAAGAGTTTTATAGATACGTCTTAATTGGAGCTAGACAAACAAATATGCCTGTTTAATATCTGGAGATGTTTCATTTTAAGTGACAGTAAAAACTGTCTTCCTCTGATGAAGCTTCACCAGTCGCAGCCAAAGCCTGTGGGACCTACCAGTGAATTTGAGGGTAATACCACAAAGCCACATATTTCATCTCGAGCAGGACCACCCATAGACGTTTGATGGGTGGCAGTTTAAAAAAAATCCAATATCCATGCTATCCAGCTCAAAGTCAAACTGCGTGTCATTGCTCCTAGCGTTTGACCAAATAAAGCCTGGCCTTCAGATTTCAACACAGTTTTTGGGACAAGGACGACCGGCTGAGAGTATGATGAATGGCACTTAAAGCAAAGCATAAATGAAGCCATTATATCTAATTGATTGAACCTTTCAGCATCCAGAATGATTGATTGCAAGGCATGTAATGGCTCCCTACCCGGCGTATACTGGGCATTTTGAACATATCGCAGCCAAAATGAGCTCCTGTGTGAGGGAGGAATGGGATATTAAGACAACAACTAATCTGGGTGGGGACTGGTTTGAGATAGACAGCCATCACATCAGGTCTTCACATCACTGGAACAGGATGAAAGGCGCCGTACTCACCCCTCGACCGCTGCACTTGGCTGAGCACTCATGCACACCAAAGACACTGACGTTCTGGCACTGACGATTCAGACACATCTGAAGCAGACAAAGACATTAAAAATTGACAGTGTGAGCTCAAAGAGCAGATTCAGTAATATTCCCAACCCTTTAATCTTTCAAGGGAAAAGACCAACACATCCAGCGTTCTATTTCTTTTAATTTGCCACCGCTTCAGCTATAAAACAGCATAGCATGA
Organism: Epinephelus awoara; assembly: GCA_035609425.1. NCBI lineage: Eukaryota > Metazoa > Chordata > Actinopteri > Perciformes > Serranidae > Epinephelus > Epinephelus awoara. Next base: position 25,546,180 of record CM069313.1, read on the forward strand.
AATATAATTAAGTAAACACTGGGATTTTTCAAGAATGCATTAAAGCGGATTTTTAAAAGTTGTATGATGTGGACTGTGGGCTCCTTAAAGGCACCACGCCCAAATATATCCAGGCTGAATGGGAAGATGAACTTGGCAGCACTGGGCAAAGAGAGTAATGCCAGACCCCTTGACAGATGAGGGCAGAGGCTGGATCCTCTTTAAGGGTGGAGGTTCATGGAGAAGTAAATCAGACTAAATGGAGTAACTGTATCATTGAAGTGACCAATGTCTGAATTGATGACCACTGAAGCTGCCAAATAGACTGAATAATGGTAAGTCAATTAAGTGTCTGAGGCTGTGCGAGTCTGAAATGACAAGACGACACACCCTGAAGAACCTCTTAGAAAGTCTTAGTCATGGCCTGTCACTCCTCATCACTTTTTCCACTCTTATTTCCCAGCATTTGGGCAATACATTTATATTGTTTTCACACAGTCTTACAGGGAGCTACTGCTGCTATTTAGCAGTGCTTGGAGGTTTTTGAAATACTTCACTCAGAGGACAGCTTTGCAGTTTCCAGGTCCGTCTTAAAACAATGCTCATACGCCCATATGTACACTGAAAGAGTTTTTTTGTTGCAGGAATGGGAAGATGAGGGACAAAGTCTGCATTAGTTTCTCTACACACAACACAAATAAGGAATTTAAAGGGATCGTTTTCATTTGTACTGAGAGGAGACATGATAACACCAAACAACTACAGGGGCACTCAGAGGGCGCAAACCTCCGCCAAGGCCAATAATCCAGTCTCCTATAATATTCAGCTCTGCAAGCTCAACCTCTATATATGTCTGGATCTGTTTCCAAAACTTTTACAACTAGGGGATAGAAGAGCCAAATAAAATGAGGTTGAAGTCTACAAGTTCAAACTTCATAGTCAATATTATTGCTTGCTCTCATGATGCGTAAAGTTCAAACATTTTTCCTTACGATCACTGGTGGAGTTCATTGCAGACAGTTCATATTTGAACCAGGACAGTGTCAGGTTCTTAGGGGTTCTCAGGGGCTTAGCAAAGGGTCAATTGCACCGTGTTACAACTGTACCGGATCTCCCATGAAACCACTGAGTGCTGCATAATGACTGCTTTCTGTATGCAGTTCGAGCAACTACATGTGTAGGCTACCCCAGATGACAACTGGTACCTGTGAATGCTAACTGTGATATGGAGTCATTGTGATTTTACAGCTGGCTTTGCTTTGCCACTATTGAACTTTACTAGCATCTACTGGATCTTAAGATATTAAGGTATTTATTTATTTATTTAATGCCCTATCTCGCAGTGTTAAAGAAAGTGAAAAAGCACTCTTAAACTAGAGAAAGTAAGATATTCACTGGGAGGATCTCAGACAAAGTCCCCTTTCATAAGATACGTAGGAACCCTGTCCTTTGCTTGAGCTAAACCTTCATATTATAATATACTGGGGCCCCTTTAACTACTATAATTATAGCAATAAGACATTAAAGAAGAGGATTTACAATCTGACCACTTTATAAACTCACATCTTGCACAGGTTTTATTCTTTCCCTGGTTGTTTTGTTCAGTGTATCTGTTTGTCTGTTTGTATTAACATGTACAGTCAATTTAACACTGCACTTTTCTCTAATGTTAGTTTGATGCACATGTATGTATGTATGTCAACCTTGGAAAGGAAGGAAGGAGGGAATGGCGAGAGCAGGTTCGGAGCGGGAGACGTCAACTGTAATGGGCTCTTACTTAGCCCATGCTACATCTTCCTACCAATTTTCAGGAAAATTGGGCCGGTAGTATTTCTGTAATACTGCTGACAAAGAGACAGACAAACAAACAAACAAACAAACAAACAAACAAACAAACTGAACGGAATATATAGCCTCCTTGGCAGAGATAATAAGTCTTTCACTGTACAAATGGGCGTGTGAGTAATGCCTTCAGTCAGACCTGAAAATTTGTAACAACCCAGAAAATGTGCTAATGAAATGTAGACAAACTCATCACGTAGAATAACCCCCTTTATCTTAGACTTTTTTAAACATTCCTCCTTGTCTTTGATTTGATATTTATGCTAAGGTATTTTTCATGTTGTGTATGTTTTCATTATAAATACTTATTTTATCATGTGTAACTGTGAAGCACTTTCTAACCCAGGTTTTGCTGTGTACGTTTTACTTTTATACTGTTTGGTGGTTTAATATATAATAACACAAAAACGTATCATTTGTAAAATCATAATTTGCCGCGCAATCGAATCCAGCTGTCAGACGAATGCACTGGCGTCCAAATATAAAGCAGCACCACCTTAACATTGTACTTAAGGACAGTACTTGAGTAAATGTACTCAGTTGTGCACTGGATTGATTTGTGATTTGCTCTACTGGCTGTATTTAACAGTCACAGGCCACAGCTCTCACCAGTCCATCTCCACACTTGGTCCCCGTCAGGACCAAGCCGGGGTCGGGCATGTCATCACCCAAGTAGACATGCGTGCCTCTGCACAGTATCCTCCCTCCATCCTGCATGGGGATGTTCGTCTCTATGGAAACAGCGTTGGTGCCAATTACTGGGCGGTTAGCTCCTCCTTGACACTGGATTTTGCCACATTTAGCATCTCTGTAAACAGAACAAACAACAGGGAGAATAACAATGTGATAATTGAATAACGTGTCACTGTTTTCCCAAATGTGTATATATGCAATTATTTTCTATTTCCATGTATTTCTCTCGCTCTTGCCGTCCAATTAGGGAAAGTGCAGAAGAGGCAGCTTGTTTGCGCTGCTTTCAGACCACAACCTGAGAGATTTTGTCTGCATTTCACCGAGTGACTCTGTAACCTTCAATTAGTGCTGCGACTAATGAGCATTTCTATTGTCTAATGCGTCAGTTTGATTTTGATGAATACTTTAGTCTGTAAATGTCAGGAAAATTATGAGGAAAGAACATCCCAAGCTGCCACAGCACAAAGTAATGTCTTCAAATTGCTTGTTCTATCTGATTAAGTCAAATTTGAAAAACAACAACAGGAGAAAGCAGGAAATTCTCACACTTTGAAGGCTGGAACCAATTTGGCATTTTTGTTTTTTAAACAAGTAATTGATGAACCAACTGTTTCAGCACAAGTCAGGAACATCTATTCTCGTCTCTAGCACTGAAAGAGTTCAGTTATAGAGTCACTGCAGTACACTGTATGTCTTTCACTGCCTTCCATAACTGACATACAATTAAATACATTAGTTGGTTTCTATGGGAACGCCAGGTCTTACCGTGCTTCACATTTGGCAAAGGAGCCTTTGGAGTCCTTGCCACAGTTGCCATAGGGGTCTCCTGCTGAGTTGACCCTTTCGAAGCATATGCCCGGAGCTGGCTTTGCTCCTACAAAACACATCGACATGCATCAAAAAGCTGGTGACCATCACTGGAACATTCAAGGGCAGTGCGAGGCAGCAACTGCGCCCTCCACATACCTTGGCCCCACAGTGTGATGCACTGCTGCTCGTGAGTCTGGCAGATGCCGTTGTAACAGTAGCCATCCACGTTGTGGCAGGCGTGGCCGTCATGCAGGTAGACGTTGGAGGGGCAGTGGGGGCTGGTGCCAGTGCAGAACTCAGGCAGGTCGCACGAGTTACTGGATTCACGGCATGGAGTGCCTGCAGGCTTCAGCTGCAAATGAAAAACCCAGAGTGAAGCTTAGACATACATGTGGTGACGTTTATGTCAAGATGCTTGTAAAAAACAAAAAAAAACAAAAACATGTCATGGCTGGCTAATCAGTAAACATCCTACCTGACAGTCCTGGCAGCACTGTCCGTGAGCACAAACAGCATCCCCCTTCAGAGTGCAGGTAGTAGCATTGCAGCAGGGATTCATACATTCCTTCAGACAGCAAATAATGGAAAAAGAAGGCAACCGGGACGTAAGTGAGGGGGAACAAAAGTAAAGAAGAATTAACTGAGCACAAAGAGATCATATTTCACCCCAGAGCAAACGCTCAGACTTTGTTATCAGAGGCGATGCAGCCCTAGCAGGACTGTATACCGTAGCAACTAAGAAACCTGGCAGAGGGAAGGAAACAGCAGTTTCAAGTTCTCTAAAAACAACAATGTTTCCATCTGACATGACTTACAAGCTCATTTAGACCCCTGGAACAATGAGCTGGATTGTGAGGGAAACAGGAAAGTGAGGAGGAGAAGAGAGACGAAAAGAAGGACACAAAGCAAAAATAAAGCTTTCGACAAACAAGCAAAATGTTGTGTCATCTAGACAACACGGCTGCTAGGATTAAACTGCCAATGGGTAAGCATTTTTCTGGAACTAATATAAAAATCAAGCCATGACATCAGCCTGACATCATTAGTTTGGAACCTCTCAGTTCATTAAGAGACGTTATTAATAGCAGCAGACCAAAATGCCCCCTGGACACATTGGACACTCCCATATCTCTCGACACTGCTTCTCTTGAGTCCTCATCCTGTGGGTTCACAGTGCCATATCATACATTTGTTCACAATTTTCAGCCATTCATCTCATGTTGGTGGTTCTGCCTTACACCATCTCTTTGTGATGGCCTTTTTACAAGCTGCCAACAAGATTTTCTGTCTTCTCTTAACAGAATTCCTCCTGTCACATTGCCAAACATGATCTAGGTATATCACAACCCAAAATTTAAAAATAATAACCATATGAACATTTACCCAAAACAATTTCAGGGCAGAGCCAAAATACATGAGTAATATTCACATTTATTCTCCAACATGGTTGTGCTATAGACAGGTATTTGCCCTTAATCTGTGGTGTAATAAAGGATCTAATTAATCATTTATGTTTTTTGTATGTATTTGTATCTATTTTTGATTTCTATGTACTGTTGTTGTTGGAGGAAACATCCAATAAACAAGGCTTCTGCTGCCACAGCTCCACCAAACTTTCCTCTTTCTGGGAGTTCCACAGACTTCTTCTTGTTCGTTTTACCGTCATGGCAAGGGATCATTTGTTTGGGTTTAGCGCCGGTGTCGTGGTGACCAATGTGTCATTTCGTGCTGCATTTCCATTGGTTGATTAGTAGACATAGGTCGTAGCAGCTGTCACACTATGAGATAGTCATCCTAAATTTCTGACACCGTCAGAATTTTATCTCAGGTTATCTTTGGTCGCAAGATGTTGACAACGGCCGTCCTTGAACCTGTCTCACTGTGCGACGTAAGACCACTGTTTTAGAGCCTCGACCAAAGATATCGCCACGTTTCTCCCACGATGGCCATCTTCTGTCTGGGACAGCCCATAATCGCACAGTGTATATCGGCCATTGGTTTGAGCAATTTACGTTTGTAAAGGTAGTCGCACAGAACTTTATTTGTATGAAGCGTCTTCCATGGCGAACACAATATGGCGTCGCATGTGGTCAGTAAGGCGGCATCAATACAGGGTCACTGTTTTATAAAGTGAGGGTGTTATAACTGTCTTCTGCTCCCTACTAGTTGGTTTGGGATGGCACGTAATGTGGCGCACCCTCTGCAAGAATACGCAAACGGAGTGAAGGTGGGCAGGGAGAGGGTGTAGGGGTGGTTTAGGAAAGAGCGCGAGACAAAAATGACGTCATTGTGTGTTTTGCATTTAGCATAAATTCTCTGCAAGTTGTCAGTCATCTTATTGGATAAACAGTTGTGATTAGACCGCCCTGGGCCAGGCTCGCTGGAAACATTTCTGAATGTGACGGGGGGCAGACGCATCTGCCAAATAAAATAAAATCTTATTTGCTTTTATTGCATGGGCTTGTAGATTTGTGTGGGTCCCAGGCTACATCAGACACTATCTGACATTAAAATGAGTCAATAAAAATTGATTTAACCAATGAAACTCAAGATTTAGGCTCAATGTAGGAATTTGTATCCTTAAACAGGGCTTCTGCTTCTTTACGTTAGGGTGAGGATCTTCACCAGTGGGTTTAATGAGCACAAATATTTTCTCTCCCCTCCCCCAACTAATCACACAACCTCTCTGAAGATAGGAGTAATCAGTGCACTGACACTCACAGCTAGGAATTAAACCCACACATGCAACGCCATCATAACAAAAGGCTCGACTTGTGTCAGGAATTTTCTAGAATAAAGAAAATCACTTTTGTTAATGCTGGTGTCGCAGTCTGCTCAGGTCCAACCACAGAGACATAGACCATCTCTGTAACGTCTCCCATCTCACCATGGAGGCCCATCTGTTTCATGTTAGCCTTTATCATGAGCCATACCCTGCGCCAATCCGCTACTCTCTGCCGTCTGATGCAGAGTGATGCTAGTTATTCAGTCAAGGCTCAGCACATAAGATGTGTTCGCGTGTGTGCTTGTGCATGTATGATCTCACACAGAGGCAGGCTGATCGGACCCTGGAAGGTCAGCGCTCTCCCTGAACGTACCGCGCTGCTGAGTGCAGTAAGAGACAGGAGGAAGTAGACGGACGGAGCTGGCAAGGGACACAGCTGACATTATGGGCCTTCCAGAACTTCGCTCAGCCTGAAAACCATTAAGGGCCTTTCCCATGGTCCCCGGGGCCAAAGGAGGCGGAGGAGCCGTGCTGAAAAGAAGTAGCCTGTGATTTTGAGGAATAGGACCCAGGCTTTTTAATGAGGCTTTTTAATGGTGGAGAGAGGTGCTGTCTGAGCACTCTGATCTGGCCTAGGGTTGGCATGATGCCGCTCAACTCTGTGGAGAGCTTTATTATCGCTGCTGGCTCAGGCCTGCGGGGCTTATGTCAGTTCTTTGTTTTGAAGGACAAGGCCACTTTCAGCTTGACCCTGGATGAAGCTTGAACAGCTCACAAAAAGCCTCGCTGGGCATAGAGGTGTAAACAAATTGCGACAGACAACACAGTGTTCTCTCACATAAGCTGTTATATAATTCAAAATACTCATCATAATAGATGTCTCCTTTATATTTCAGAATTCTGCTGATTGTCAGCTGCATCATGATTAACTGTTTTATCACCCCACAGTCGCAGCAGTTAGCAACGTGTGCCACCATTACGTATGTGCATGCCGATGCAGATTCATTTAAATAATTCACCGGCTGACAGGGTGAAGCTGTCAGCGATGCTTCCTCTCAGCGAATTGTATCACGATCAGACAACCCTCCTCCCAAACAGCTCTTCAGTGCGTGGAATGAATACATTCACACTCATATCTCTAAGCTCATTTTCTGAGGACTGTGTTTGAATTACGTGAGCTGTGCGCCGTTTGCTTTGAGACCGAGGTGAGCGGTTTGCTTTTGCTTTGGGAAATGTTTGTGCCATGCTTCTGTCGGGAAAGCTACAGAAAGCAACACTAGTGCCTCTGCTTCTTATTCAAATAAACACAATTAACAATGATTTATGGGTGGCAGTTAAAACAGAGATTTCAGTTTTGACAGAAGGGGCATAAAGCAAGAATCGTGACAAATTGTAGGAGGTAAAACAACTTTCTTTTCCTTGACTTGTCGCACTCTCACCTCAAGCTCTCCACAGTCACACTCCTCTCCCTCCTCCACGTAGCCGTTGCCACATTTTTGACCACCGTAGAGCACCTTGACCTCGGGCATGTTGAACAGACACATCCCGACGCCTTTTTCAAAACTGGCCGTCAGGTCCTTCTTGCTGCAGCTGCTGAACACTGTGGGGAACGGGTACCTGTGAGCGAGAGAAATATTTTGTGAGTGACACAAGCCGAGAGAGAGGAGGAAGACAATTGAGATCCCCCCACAAGGGTCCTCCTCACTGTGATGTAATCAGCGCTAATTGCTGCTAATCACAAAATCAATTAACCACTAGAGCTCAGCAACCTCTCCAGAGCTCCATTTGCATGCGAGCAGCACAGGGCCCCAGTGACGTCTGCCTCCGCAGAGAGAGGGAGATCTGATAAGGCATATTTTATGAGAGAGGGAATCGTAAAAACTCGAACCAAAAAGTGCTTCCCTCGCAAGACTTGCAACACCTATAAATTTGGGAGAAGCAGGGGATGGTGTGTTTTTAATATTGTTTTTGGAGCGGACAGAGAGGGTGGTCTGCTCTGTGGGGAGAGCACGCAGCCCAGGGTTCTGTCTGCCAAAAGCTTTGTTACAGACCTCATGTGGCTTTTTTCTCTGATAATATACTCCCTTAGATAACACTGTGTGTGTGCATGAATATGTGCAGACTGTATCTTGTTCTCTTCGCGTCTCGACAAAAAAGCGCCATACGAGGTTTTTAATACCTCCGCCTACACTATAAAACTCAGCCTAACAAGACCAGATAGGGTGAATCTGTATGTATGTAATATTCACACTTAGATCTGTGCATGTGCAGAGATGAGAGTGCATGTATGAGACAAACATGATAAATCCAAATCAACTCTGATGCCCAAATGTTTCTTTCAACAGGCACAACACCGTCAACAGCTCGAAGTCAGGGCACGTAGCCGCAGTGAAACCGCATGTTTGCTCGTAAACCTTTGTAAGCATTAATTTTAATGATTTCCGATATAAAATGTGTCCATTTCAGAGTCATTTACAATTCAGAGCAGCAAGGAAAGTCCAGATAAGCAAACTGCCGACAGAGTAAATCAAACACACGCCATATTTTCAGTGCATAATGTATTTGTAAAATGACAGGAAGGGAAATTGGCTAGTGAGTTTGTGAGGCGTTTGTAGTCTAGAAAATGACAGTGTTGAAAGGACAGCAAACATGTCATCATGGTTGTAACACAACTGGAAATACCGACAAATATTTCAGTAAGCATTTTTCAAGAGGAGCTTGTGTATGAGGCGATCAAACGGGTACGGGCCCTGACACACCAGACCGGCTGTAGGCTGTTGGTCAATGTCAGATTGTCAGTGAACGTCTGTCATCCTAGTTTTTGCGGTGTGTATGGCACTGTTGGGACAAGTCGGCCCTTGACGACGGCTTCTCTGCAGATTCAGCATGTTGAATTAGCAGCGCAGTCAGCTGGTAAATAAAATCATCCTGGTTGGCAGAGATGGTTCGTAATTGTTTGTGTTATTGTTATAAATAGAGTACCCCAGGACTGAGTAACTAAGAGACTTTCACATTTTGTTTTACGACATAAAACACGTCAATAAATACCCCAATCATGAACTTGAGTGAACGTGTCTCATGCTTGCTAACAATTGGCTAAATGAGACTACAGAACGTCATCAAGCTTAGCCGCTCCAAACAAAGCTTTACAGTCTTGTTTTGGTGTTGAAGTTAGGTCAAGCAACTGTAGCGTAGTCCGTTTATAACCTAATGTTAGCTTTTTACTTCTGGCGATTGCATTTAGGCTTCAAAACTAATGAAACTGATGTCCTTTTGTGAAGAAAAAATGGGAAAAAACCCATCGGTCTGTGCGATGCCAAGGTCTGCATCTGCCTACATAAGAACGCCATCCCTGGGGCACTCTACATCCATTGTTCTCTCAACATCGGATTGTGTTGTTAATGTGCTAACTGGCCAACTAGCGTCTTGATTCCGTCCTGTCAGTCAGTTTTTAATCACGAAAGTAGACTACGGACACTGTCACACATGAGCACACTTCAACGGGCAAAGTTCACCAAAGTTGAACTCCACATGATACAACAAAACGTACACGGTAGTTGGCCGTTGGCTATAGTCTTTGCGGTGTGTTCAAGTGCAACCATTTGGCTGAGACAGAGGTGACGGAGGTGATGCAACAGCCGGCCTTCGTCTTCACTAGTTCTCTGATGACGTTTGGTGCTCCTGGGCATTGACAGGAGTAAGCCATATAATGGTCCTTGGCAGCTCAAAAATGCAGCTCACTGAGGTGCTTCTATGAGAGATACATGAGTTTAAATGTGGTGGAGTTGTCAATTTGTTTTCAGCTGTAAAGCTGAGCCTTGAAGTCAGACCCATTGGCGGTATTGATGCAGGAGCTGTAAAATAACGACTTTCTCTTTGGAGTTTTTCATCTCAGAGGAGGAGGCATTCCTATGTAGCTCAATGTCGACAAGTCTTTCAAACTGTGTTTTTTCTCTGATTGGGGTTCACATCTAATACGGCTCTAAATATGTCATGACACTCTGTGAATGTTTTGACATGACCTCATTCTCAGCTTGCCTTTGATTCCCATCATGTGTGGAGGCGGCTTACATCAGCTCCTGCTGCTGACCCCCCTCCCCAAACACACAACCCGCTGCTCTCTAACGTCAATACTATCCAGAGGTTGTGTGAGGTGAAAGTGGCGTACCTCGAAGCAGATCTCTGCACTCTTAGGATTAAAGTAGAACATCAGAGTGGAGTTGTAATTACATGAAATGGCAAAAGGAAAGCACAATGAGGAAAGCTCTAATAACAGTCATTAATTCATCCTCTTTTTCCCTTCCTCCTCGCTGAGCTCCTCAGGGGATCTTCCTATGATGAACAGCTGTCAAGGCTGCTGTTCAACAGGCAGACCACTTCCTTAGCAACTGCTGTTGTTGATTTCCTCTTTGCCCCCAAAGCCCGAGCCAAAATTGCTTGCTCAAGTTGCACCCCATTTCGCTGCATTCATTCAATTTCCATGAACTCAGCCTCATTCTTCAGTTACCGCTACGGCCCATGCAATCCATGACAAACACACACACACATCCCTGAGATACATGAGCAGCCCAGGATCCAGCTGTTCCTTATGAGAGGCAATACAGAAATAATTGGTCTACCCTGCAATGGTGTGGGGGAGGGAGGGGGAATAATGGCTATGCAAAGGAAGAGGCACCAATGAATTACAGTGGATGGCATTTAGCAGCTGCAGGCCCCAGGGCAAGTAAAGCCGTGTCAGGGCCAGTCACTGTGGGCACATCTGGAGCTCATGGGGAACTGAAGAATCTCTAGACAACCACTCATCCCATGGGAGTCTGGGTCACCACCTCAAAAGAAAAGACCCAGTATGACTCTGTGACTTGTCCTCTTCCTGTTCTGGCTTCACAGGGGATGAGCCGCGTTCATCTCTGCCTGGTCTCTGGGACTGCTCTTTGTTCTGTCTCATACTGCAGCATTGTTTTCCACCTGGTCGTGCTCCAGTTCCATTGTAGGATCAACTCTTCTCTGTTCTTTTGTTAGTCTCGAACCTATAGTCAGTGTTTGACAGTTGGCTCCAAAGCATCAGAGTTACTGCAGTTGATGCTCGACATTGTGTACAGAGCAATCACTGCAACTTAGCTGCAGCAATGGCCAGACTAGGCTTTAATGGACCGGTGGGAGGTCTGATGATAAGGAATCATTCCCAGATCTATTACAAACCCCTATGATCTGCCCCACAATGTGATGATGCGGCTCTGAAGGCTTTCAAACATCTCAAAACCCTCGTGCTTCAACAATGGAGCAGATGAGCTGTGACAGGTAACCCACATTTTTGTGTTGAGTTAGAGAAGAAGTCATCAGTAAAGCCATAAATAATGGATTAAACAGAATCTCTGACAATTCAAAACCACAACTGCATGCTTTTATTTTTGGCTCTGTTGCTTTTGTTCCTATTGACCTACTGTGTCTGTTCCTAGTACAATTATGTGGTTAATTAACAGACTGTCAGTGTTGGGTATGCATATCCAAAAAGCTTTTACAGGTGCAGGGTTGAAAAATCAAATGCAGAAATGAAGCAAAAAGTGAGATCAAAGGTTGCTCTGCTATATCAAATTTACTGGGAGCAGTAAAGTCAGTACAGTCTCCCTTCAGTAATGAAAACCCTTTCTTAAAATTTTGCATGAGCAACACATGCATGTCATGTTTGCATTTGATTTTGTTGCAGACTATGATCATAAACCCAAAACTATTTCACCAGCGACTGGAACACTCTTAAAGGGACAGTCCATACCAAAATCACAAATACATATTTTTCCTCTTAGTTTCAGTCAAACTTTAGTTTTGGAGATATCGGCTAAAGAGATGTCTTATTGGCAACAATCTACACTGATAAACAGTTCAACAGGTAAAAGGAAAAATATGTTGTTCTGATTTTATGGTGAGCTGTTGCTTTAAGGCAAAGTAGCACATTCATACACAGAGCCCTTTAACCCAAATTTAGCTGGGCAGGACTCTCTCCTCTTAGTCTGTCTGTCCTTGTGGTTCAAATCACACAGAACGCCGGGAAACCCATCCAGCACATCCTGCACAGCCAGTTCATGTCACATCTTTTCAGCCATAAAACACCGTTCAGGCTATGAATCAGATCTGCCGTCCGTTCCAATGACGCATCTGCCAAAACATTTTCCGCCATCCTTGAGAACATTTTCAGAGAAAATATAAAATGTGCAAACACCGATTGGGACCCTATCTTCATTCTGTTATCAGAGTTGTTTTACATTTTGGAAGACCTTGATCCTCTGGCACGGATGTGAATAGAAGTTAATTGAAACCTCACTGTGACGACTCCAACTATGACAAATATTTCATACTTGCTTAAGTAATTCAAAACCACAGCTTCACTACACATTTAATATTAATTTTACGGCTTTCTTTGAGCATGTAGAGCTTGAGCTTTGGGCGAAGACATTAGGTGATATGATCTGTTGTGGCCTTTGGTGCCTGGCAGTCTGGCCTACATTGTAGATACTGAGGAGCATTTTCACATTGATTTCCCTATGGATCCAATTAAAAAAGGCATACTAGAGAGTTCCTGTTCCTTAGCAGGGCACGGGTCAAATTTCCATGGCATGCCTCTGATTCTGACAAGAGAAAAATATCAATCTCAGTTTGACATTGATGATGCCCTGCAGTCATCAGCTAAATCAGGCTTGACCCATGAGTGATTTAACTCTGTCTTAATAATGCATCGTGTCCATCAACATCTCAGTTTGTGTGACTGACTTAAAAGAAAGTGACTGTATGGTTAGTTTCATAGAAACATATACATATTATATACATATCACACATCATGGCATTTAGAACTTTATAATTAAGCACATTTTGATTACAAAGTCAAGTTTCACACAACGCCTTGTAAATGTTGCAACACTTTCACAACTTTTCTGTGCAAAGTTGAGGACATAATTCTACCAGATGCATAAATAACAGCATCATCTGCGTACATTTGGAAACCAGCTCCATTACCGAAATTCGGATGTCATTTTTCTGAAACTGTGGTTGCAAATTTGTTTTCACACTCTGGCTCCATATACAGTTTATTTTGGGAAAAAACTGCATATGGAGCCAGATAATCTTGTTTCCTGAGAATGTTGGTGACCAGCCACACTCTACTGAGGTAAGTGAGATTTTCACGTGGCGAGATTACACACAAAGTCGATGCATACATGCAAATAGACGCAACTTTGCACAGCGCAATGTGAATGACACAACTCAAATTATAAGAAAATGTGAAATTTTACTTGAGCAAGAAATTTGCCGGACCCTGTGTCACAAAAGCATATCTGCGTTGAATTCTAGTTGAGCTTCTCCTGACTTCACCAAGAAACATGGAGGACAAAGCTATTGTTGCCATCTGTGGGCACCAAGGGTCTTATTTATAAACACTGCATATGCAAAAAACGAGGCCTGAAGAAGGCGTACGCCACTTACAAATGTTTTGAGCAATTTAAGCTGTTTTTTGGTGTGGAAAGTTAAAAAAAACAGTTGTTTATTTTTCACAATAATAAAACATTGCCCTGACAGTCTGAAAAATAATAGAGTGTTGGGGTCATGGTTTCCTGCTGAGCACAAAACCTACAAACACATTCTCACTCCACCCTTGTCACATATTGGTCATGGACCTTCCATGTCCAGATATGACATGAAAGGTGCCCTGGGTGCATTCATTGTTGATGTTCTGGGGTGTCAAATTATGTTTGTTCTTTCAAAATACTCTTCCATTTTCACAGGAAATTTACTCTTTGCATACAGTCTCTTTCAAAATAAATGCACTACGTCTTTTTTCCTCCAACAACTAATGCATGTGGTTGGGTTTATGCAACAAAAGCACGTAGTTAGGTTTAGGTAAAAAAAAGGGCAGGGTTTGGCTTTCTAATCTTATGGGACACAAACACCGCTCTCCACCGACATTCGCCACCTTAACTTCAGTTCTTGTCCTGTCTTGTTTCCTCCTGATGCCGCCGAGCACTGTTAAAATATAGTGGTGACCGGCCGCATAACATGCCAAAGTTTACGGACATCTTTTTCCGTCAGTGTCGAGAGAAGTCACTGCCCAAGTGCCTGATGAATTCAGAGTGAGACTAGGTGGGTGTTACAAACCTTAATTCAAGCTATTGGTTGTACTACAAACCAATTTAGCTGTTAGCCGCCTTCTCCAGCACAACCATTTGCACAGCTATTACGGGTGAGTGTTCACCATTGGTGGCTGTGTTTGTGTAACACGGCACAAAAATTAGCTTTGCATTCAGTGTAAATACAGCTAAAGAGAAAGACTAACAGAGATACGTGGACTAAGTACAGAACCCTGTGGAGTTCCTGTTTCAGTCTTTAGGAGAGATGGATTGTTTGTGCACATTTATGTCTGTTCCTCTGTCCATGGTGTACTCAGCAGCAGCTGTGTATTCCTGTGTGTTATAATCTCAAAGGATGGAGACACCAGCCTGTTCTCATTTAGAGCTAATAGGGGAGATAGTGGGATGGATGGAGAGGGGGACGTGACAATTGGCCGTGACCAATGTGAGCAGGAAACAAGCAGTGTTCTGTGCAGATGTGCAGCTGGCACTGGGACAGCTTGTAGCTTTTCTGCCCCCCACCACCAACCCCTAACCACCCCCCTATCCCAGCATAATCATGATGACCTGGCTCCAATTACCTCCAGCAGCAAGGCCAGCAAAGCTTGATGGGTATCTGTCTTTGCATGTCAGCGACAATGAAGAAATCCCTGTACTCTAGTTGATTAAAATGAAAGATCAATCAAAACAGCAACAACAAAACTCCAGGTACTCCTCACTGAGTGAGCGTAGGCGAGTTTTGCCAGTACTTTCAATTATTGAATGCAGCGGCTGGTAATCAGCGGGGCTTTTGTACCAACTCATCCAAGTCCCAGCCTTGTGAAGAGGCATTCTGTATAATCACATTGTGCTCTGAAAAGAGCTGGTCGCCTGCCTAGAAAAACATGGCAGTCAATGCTATAAACAAATAGCTGTAGCTGCCGGGTGATGAACAACATTCAGGTGATTGCTGCAGAGCCAGTGTGTGGCCACATGGCATTTTAAAGCATGGAACTACAAGGGGCTTGAGCTGGACTCGTGGGAGATGTACCGCCTCAGGCAGAGTATATGGTGCTGACCCAGGATAAACTGAGGAAGCCGAATGAGGCAATACAGAGTTCCTAAACATCCTTATTTAAATGTATTGCTTCCTTAATCCTGGATTAAAATAGCAGAGCAGAAATATGGAGCAATAAGGAGGTGTAGAGGGGATTATTTTAAAACCAAGGGCTAGATCGGTTCTTTCTTTTGTCAGATGGAGCGTAGAAAAAAAGCTGTCTCTGAAGGGAGCAGAACAAAAAACTAAATATTCATGTTTTATTTTTTCTCACTAGTCTATGTTTGGTAAAAACAACATACTTGAACATTTAGAGAGCTTCAGCACTGCTACATATAACTTCAGACTGAGATATTTTAAGGGAGAGGTGGTACGTTTTCCCTACCTAAAAACTAAATAACAGACAGTTTTCAGGGGTATTTAACTATTTATTTAGAGCTGCAGAGAGATTTTCCAACATTAAAGTTGTATGTATGTCAAAGAATAGAATCACTCTAACGGGCTGTGAAAAAGGAGGAAAAGGAGAGAGCCAGAGGGAAACAGTAGGAGAGGGGAACAAGTATTTGCTCTTTTTTATGTGTTCATCCTGTAGCCAATTTTAGGATAAAGTCCTTGACCAGGGATACCCTCAATCAGGGTTAAATATAAATCTACATCTTACTGCTGTGTTGTTTTATGAGCCTATAATCAAGAATAGTGTTACCCTGTTTTTCATGGGTCTGATCCAAACCAAATACAAAGCGATGTTTCCAGGATAAACACCAATCTGAGGCTCCCACAGACCGCTAGACCTTGAGCTGGAACTGATACCCAATGTTTCCACCCAGAACATCCCTATCCCTCTGCTCGGTCTACTACAAGATTTTAGGTATTAGACTCCAAATGAACTTTATAATTACACATGTGTCTTGACATGTTCTTAGATGCAGCATAAATATGAAGACTTTTTATTTGCAGAACACGTTAAAGGTTCAGTGTGTGGGGGCGAGATATTGGCAGAAATGGAATATTATAGAAGTATGCTTTCTTTAGCGTAGAATCACCTAAAAATAGGATTCGTCCTGTTTTCGTTACCTTAGCATGAACCATTTACTTCTACATAGAGGGCAGGTCCTCGCCCACAGAGTCAACCATGTTGCACTATCATGTTTCTATAGTAGCCAAGAATGGACAAACCAAACACTGGCTCCAGATAGGGCCATTGGGTTTGTGTTTTTGTGCTTTCAGACAGACTTGAAAAACAAGATCCTATCATTAGAGTGACGTAGTTCAAATCCAGCCAGCCCCTCCATAACAAGCCAAATAGCATCAGAATAACAATGACCTTTACCTTGAAAGTGCTAACATCCCTCAAGTACACTTTTACAGATACTTGAGGCTCCAAAGCTTTGTGGCTTCTCATTTTGGGTGTTTCCCTTCCTGCCCTTGTCCATCCCTCTTAGATTCTGTTTCTGAATGTAATGTAGATAAAAAAACACTCAAATGTACGAATTACTCAATGCTCATAATCTTGCAGCCTTGGACTCTCTAAAGCAGAGATGGGAGGAGGATAATGGAGAGCAGATATCACACAAGGTGTGGCATAAAGCTATTCAAAAAATGTATTCATCTTCTCTTTGTCTGAGATTGTACACTGACTCCAGTGGTCCAGAGTTTGGTGCGACAGGTGTAAACAGTCTTCAGCCACTTTGTGTCACATGTTCTGGTCATGTGTGAAACTATTCCTTTGTTGGGATTTAATATTTAAAACTTATTTCAACAATGTTTGGACGGCTGGTTGCCCCATCTATGTCCATGGCAATATTTGGAGTAACTCCTCTAGATGTTAACTTAAGTAGAGCCCAAATGGACAGTGTCTCTTTCTGCTCACATCTGGCCAGACGGCTCATCCTGTGTAAATGGAAGGACTCTTCACCTCCAGCATATGGACACTGGATCAAGGATGTTATAGATAATTTACATATTAAAGAAAATCTGTTGTTTTTCATTCTTGTCTATTGGATTTCCTTTTACTGGTCTGGCTTTCTCTGTTTGTTCCTGGGTGGGTGGGTGGGGATGTCTTTTTTGTCCTTGTTGGTTCTATGTTTGTTTGTTGATGCTCTGTGCATCTTTATTGAATTATTAATAAAAATATCTTGTTTTTACCAGTTTAAATCACCGGGTACGTTTGTTTTGGAGAGGAGCAGACTTCTGCAGATAATTCGGCTCCCACAAACAACCTCCTGTATGTTTGGATCTTAAATTATCAAAGAAAAGAGGTGAGCACACGTTAGCAGGTGCTTGGATAGCAGCCTGTCTTCTACATGCTGACCAGTGTTAGAGAAACCGCTGATTACTCGGCTCCCGGTAAAAACCTCCTGAACAATGAAAACTGAAGGAATCCTAACTGAGAGTTCACACTTGACACATGGGAGAAGTTTCAGTTGGTTGGAATCTCCAATTCTCATCACTGGATACCACTAAATCCTACACACTGCTCCCTATATAATATCTCTTTGACACACTTAGACAACAGACACTTTCTGCAGTGTTTTCTTTAGTTGATTGGAAATCAGCTACATTGTGTCAGCATAAATGAAACTGTACTGTTTTGGCATGCACTGCCACTGAACCACTAGCTTCCCATTCAGAATGAATCATATTGCCTCAGGGCATTAGCACAGCTGTTGAATCTGCCATAAACCCGACGGCCCAGCAGTTCAACGGCGTTATTTGCCTACCGCTCGATAGACAATAAATTACAAATGGAGAGCATGTGGAATAGTGTTTACATATGATCACAATCTGGACTCTTTTGAGCGACACTGTATTTAATAAGTGGCTGAATTCATGCAAACTTAATGAGGGTTTGACATCATGGTGATGCATTTCGGATGGTTCTGGAGTTAGACGTCATCTGTAAAGCCGAACCAAATGCGGCCTCACTGGAGTGCACTCAAGCAGTGAATGATAGCACGTGTCCTGAGGCTGATGAAGGCCAAATAGCTGAAATAAAACTCTCGCAATCTTGGATATTGCAGTAAGGAGTCAGCTATCTTAAAGATCTATTGACTCTTAATTGTCGAGATAGACGCCATGACTCACCCGGTGGAGGGAGTCATGATGCAGCCCCCACGATCCACGGTCACCCTGCAGCCACACCCCCTCTCTGGGGTGTCATGGTTCATTCCGAAGTTGTGTCCGAGCTCGTGGGCCAGAGTGACTGCAGCGCCCAGGGGGTTGTCTGAATGGTCCTACAAAAAAAAAGGATCAATCATGCAGAAACTAAGCCATTGCCTCTTACCAATATTTAACTTAAAGCCTCTTTACTTTATGAGTTTGATTTATCAAGCATA
Source organism: Epinephelus awoara (assembly GCA_035609425.1). Taxonomy (NCBI): domain Eukaryota; kingdom Metazoa; phylum Chordata; class Actinopteri; order Perciformes; family Serranidae; genus Epinephelus; species Epinephelus awoara. The sequence goes on from CM069313.1 coordinate 25,564,711, forward strand.
TTTCTAGGCTAGACATGATGCTACAAGCCACGTCTCATTATAAAATGTGTTCGGTTTACAGCTCAGTTGTAGCAAACAATAGCTAATTAAAAACAGACGTTTCTGATTACATACTCTGAGGAAAATAACAAATAATAAAAAAATTTAATGCTAGCCAAATTGTTGTTCCCCACAGGACCCACTGGAGAAACATTACTCAAAACAAGTGAGTGTAATTGCATATTGCCAAGATTAAACAAACAAGGCTGTTGGATCTGTGCTTATCAGAGCGTTTCCTCTGCTCGACGTTGTGGCACTGAAATGAGAAATGAATCGGCAGACTGCGGGCTGTCACCTTCAGCTTGCTCGGCAAACTTTGACAGAGCCAGATGTGCTGCTTCATCCTCGCAAATAAAGACGTGGACCCTCCTCCGAGCAAAACTAGCAAATAGGTTGGATGACAGAGGAAAAACTCTCACAGGACAGCTTGAAAATCACACAGCCAACAGAGAGAAGAAAAAAAACACAGACAGTGCTGGGGGATGCACCGTGAGGATGAAGCTACAGTGACACAGAGCGAAAGCTTTGTTGGCTGAGGTTTCCTGCAAGGTGTGTAAAACATGAACACATGAAGAGGGCGGATAAATAATGTAGCGGCAGCAGCTATCAGCTCCTCATGGATGCAGAGCTGTGCGTCAGAGCACCTTGCCTCTGGAGTCTTCCGTCACTGTGCATTATTCAGTAGCGCTGTGCAAGTCGAGCTCAGACTGATGAACTGCTCTGCTGGGGGCTTTTGAAAGGAACGGTCATCAGTTGTCAGCACTCGCCGCGATCCAACTGCGCAGCCTGGACTCATGCAACGGAAACCTTCTGATACTTTTTCCTGGAACGACCGAGACACCTTCACTGACTGGTTAGGTGAAGGTGAAGGGCTCAGACGGGCACTACATGCTGCTGTCTGCGTTCTGTTTCGCCACACCAATGAAATTAATGTAACGTTCAGGGCTGGTAAATGGATATTCCAGATGGTTTAAGATTTAACAGCCTAGAAAAATAACAATGAGACCCATTGGGTTCGTTGGCTAATGAGTTAAAAGGTACTTTGTAAACGAAGGGAGACAACTGAGACAACAGAGTCGTGATTTGCCCAGCAGAAGAGTCTGCGGTTGGAGACTAATCCTTTATGTCTCTGACCTGATGCATGCATGTATGTAGACGTCTTCCATAATGACCCCACAAGTCCCCACTTTACCATCTGGGAGGACAAGAGTGAGGAACCATCTGGGGACTAGCTGTAAACCTCACCGCCAGCCAGCCAGACCACAAGACAAACAGCCACTCAGGGACATAGAGCATAAAATAATAGCATGACTTGCGCTAATACAACATGACTTGAGCACATAGTCTAGGGTTGCAGTTCTGTAATGGGTGATCATTTACGACGTGCCACTACGTTTTCATTCTGGCGGGGATCTGCGGTACCCTTGAATTCACTCATTTGTTGCACCTCATTAAGAAGCGCAGGTTTCCACTTGTGTAATCGATACACACTCTGATTTATCAGCACTAAGTGGAGGGTACTATGCATACCAACTTGGCCTTCCTGGAAAAAGACTCAATGATGTATGCGCCCTAAAGTTAATAGAAGTTAATATCAACTCCGGAATCCTTAGCTCAACCCTTACACAAGAGACTTAGGGGAGAAATATGAGAGTATTATGTCAGACAGGAGGGAGGTGGAGGGAAATGATAAAATAAGTCTGGTCTCCTTTCTGGAAGTCACAGACACATCAAATATTTCTTTTGTACTGTTTTTGCTTTGGGATGGATTAAAGGCATTTCAGCATGCGTACATCCTGCAGCACATTTACGCACCATGACGATTCCTCCCGACTGCTCTGCTGTGCACATGCTCATGATGGGTGCCATACCAATGGTGGTGCCCTGGAAATAGACCCCACTGAGGGGGAGAAAAAAGAGGTCAGTGGTGCTGTAGAAAAATGCTAATATCATTGAATGATATCGACAAAAAGTTGCAATGCAGACAGTGGATGCTAGTGTAAGTTCAGCATTTCAGAGCTTCTGCAAAGTTTTTTAAGACTTTCTAACAAAGGCTGGAAACACTTAATTGGTAACCGACTAGACTTGGCATTGAGGCAGCAATGCTAACAACTGCAACCCTGTGCTGCCGTGTTGCTGTAAAGCCAGCACATATCTGGATAAGGGATATCTGGGCCAAGGTTTTCTCTTCTGCCCATCAGCTATTGGTTGGCTGACAATTTAGCCTCTAGGTAATTTCTATAAACAGATACTGTATCTGCCTATGAATGCAGATACATTTTTTTAAACACACCAAAAGCTGAATTGTCTTAAGACAGTAGCCTATGGGCTCCAAGACTGCATTTCTGCCAGTGCGTTTCGCCTCTTTACTCTCCACACGTACTTGCATGCAACCAAAGCCCACTCAAACGTGATTGCTTAGTAATAAATTAACTACAAATGGAAACCAGAACACGAGATCTTGTCCTGTCGTCTACAGTTTGTGAACTTCTATGCAGATATCTGTTCATAGCGATTACTGACAGATGAAAACTCCTGCCCCATCCTCTTGTTACCCTCTGTTCCACTAGCATGTGCACATGAATGGGTTTAGCCTTTCTGTAGAAGTAAATCCAATTATCTGATCTATCGTTTTTCTGTCTGCATCTGTACTGCATTATAAACTTTACAAACTTTGTGATTTTCACCACAATAAAAAACAGAATTTGAGAATGATGTGTATATTTTTTAGCAGTTTGTCAGCATCTCATAAGGCTTTCACGGCACACAGTGATACAGACAGGGTTTTGCAAATGTTTTATGAGGTAAGAAGTCAGATTTGTTTTGGTGACACAAAACTGTGTCTGTTGGTAATAAAAAAATCCACACTGCAGAGTGCCTTTGAGGGTGGGTCAAAAGAACAACAACAACTCATACTGCAAAACATCATATTCAGTTTTGCTCAAAGTAAGTAAAACTCAAAGACTAATCGAAAGCTACTATTTACTGTTGTCTTACTTTGTGCTCTCAGTAAATATGGAATAAAATCCTGACATTCAAAACAGCTATTATGTGTACAGTATCAAAGCAGATCTACCTGATTAGCTGTGCGTTGTCATGAGGCTTCTGAGGAAGCAGCTTCACCTTCCTCCAGTCTAGGAACTCATGCAAGGTGGTGAAGGGGTCCTGGGTGATTGGGCACTTGTCTACATCACTCCACACCTCCAGGCCCACCAGGGCCACACGGATATTCAGAGCCCTGTAGAACTGAAGATTGAGGAGAGATAGATAGATAGAGATCGGGACAGAGATGTGTTTTCGGGTCAAGGGCTTACGAGCCATCTCCCCCAACATTTCTTTTACTCACTTCACTTTACATTACTTATTAAAACACCAGTGCTATACAATTGTCACTTAAAAATGACGAAGGGCTCCGAACAAATCCCTAAACATTAATCAATGTATGACTTTCCACATGAATAAATCATGTTTTGCTCCTGTTTTATTAAACCGCCACCCACGGCACGTTTTATTAAAGCGGCCTCTTCACAACACTTCTCAGCCGAGTTATGGAATTGATCATCCATTCATAATCCAATCAGCCTCTGCTCGCAGGTCGGCTAATTCTCAGCAGGCTCGATGTGACCTCTAATAAATCACACTGCCTGAACCACATCCCCTCTGTTGATTTGATTGTTACCTTGTCCACGTAATTGGCGATCTCAGCCAGCCGCTGCTTGACCTTCTCCATGTCCTTGCCTTGCTTCTGAAACTGAACAACACAAGCAGGCAGAATAAAGCAAGGAGAAAAAGAGGTGATCCGCCCTCTTGAATGTTTATCATCATCAAAGACATTATTTGGGGATAAATCAACACTGCGTCAGCTCCAGAAATGTTTTCGCAGGGTGTCATGTTAATTCCACCGGCGCTCCCGCTGCAGTTGCTATCATCACAGAGCTCCTCGGTGGAGCTTGGGCTAAAGAGATAACCTCAACCACCTTGTCTTATATATCCAGCATTTATTCACTCTAAAGCATGTGACATTGACCTGTGTGTCTCATGTCAGCAATACACACTTTCTTCTCTTTGCCCTCTTTAAGATCTTAAGTCTGAGATTTGCGAGCGCACATAATGGAGGAGCCTAATTTGTGAGTCAAGTGGTATTGCAGCTGTGGCTGGACAGTGAAACAGATGAGCAGGTCACATCAGAGGCGACAACGAGGGAGTGCTGGAGCCATCTTATCTGTGTCTCAAGAGGACGGAGGGGCAGCTCGGCATGCGACCTCTGAGCCTCTTTCCTGTGGGATTCAGCAGCTAAAGGTGAATAGGTCGAGACGGTGCGACATCTGCTTACCTCTCTGTTGTCAGCCACGATGATCAGCTCCACGTACTTGGTCGTAGACTGAGCGTGGCGCTTATGCTGCGAGGGGTGAGTGAAAGGGGATAGGTGGTGACGAGGGGGGGAGAGAGAGCGGTAAATGGGAGAGGGAACAGAGGGGGGTGATGACAAAGTGATAGAGATGATGAGATATAAGAGAGAAGAGGCAGGGAGAGAAGAAGAAAAAGGAGAAGGACATTAGGAGGACACACTTAACCGCAGCCTAAATTTAGCAGGTGGCCACTCAATATGGCTTTTCACCTGAACTACTCTCTAAAAGGCTGCAGGAAGGAGAATCAGCACAAAGCAATCAGCTACACTTCACGTCTGACCCGATAAGAGCTGCTAAGGTCACACGTATACCGACCACACTCCTACAGGAACCAGCTTATTAACTAATAAATCACTGTTTTTGGACAATGCTGCCTGCGCCGTTGGTGGTGCACTGTATAAAACACTACTACCCCTGCTTTTCTTTCCAAAATTCAAAGAGCATGAGAAACGCTTAGCATTGATTTATGTGACAACTTCACAGTGACTCTACCAGCACACACAGACAGTGGAGTATGGGCCAGTGAGCATATGTCCAAGTAGAGGCAAGCAGGAGCACACTCAAAGTTATTTTCATATCTGATTTGTTTTATATTTATCTCTTTTGGTGCGGTCAAAGATTGTCACAGACTTAGAAACCTAGAAAATGTGCATCACATGTCAAATACAATAATATTAATAATGCAAGGAGGCTGTACTTTGAGCTAAAAGCTCTCCCCGTGTCAGCGTGGGTTTTCTCTGGGTACTCCGGCTTCCTCCCTGTCTGTCTCTATGTGTCAGCCCCGCCTCTAACCCTATATGAATTAAGAGAGAGTGGTAATGACATTCCTCAGAGTAAGTTTTTTCTTGTGGTATCAAAAATGGTATCAGATACAGATATTTTTAAGGTAATGTCTCGATGTTAGAAATTCCAGTATCGTGACAACTCTACTGTGCTGTGATCGGCCATCTGTACTCTGCAGAACTGGTCACTGGTGGCTCGGCGCTCTTGATCATGCACCTTGGAAATCAAAAATGAACTGAGATGTTCCAGACTTATTCGCGTAAAAGTAAAATGAATGAAAAAATAAATAAATACTGAAAAAACTGTTGAAAAATTAGAAACAAATGAGAAATGTATTGGGGAAAAAGTAGAAGAGATAGTATGGAGATGACACTGTTTTGAAGCTCTTCCAAACCAACACAAATACAACCCCTGGCCGCAGAGCAGATGCTGCTCTCGTGCTGTGTGTGGGCAGCAACTCACTTTCACCGCACAATGAGCTTGGGTCTGTCTCACCTGCACAAGCTTAGTCTTTCCACTAACACACACACACACACACAAAGATCCTATACTATCCTGCTGGCGAAGTGTTCTGCCTCCACACTATGGCCCACTTTCAACCTGAGCCTCTTTATCCGTGCTGGCCTGGCTGCCTGGATCCTCTCTGCTCTTATCTGCCTCCTCCATAGATAAGCCAGGATGGGCAAGGGTGCTCTAAATGCACCCTATGGTGATTACAAGTCTCTGGGAGGCCACTGGAGAGGACACACACACGTGAACACTGTAGTCAATCTACTCACTGAAGAGCAGCTCTGTTCTTGAATATAATCCGATGAATAACAGGTATAGATACCTGCTTTTTTTTCCTTTTGGTCATGAAACTGCCACTGGAAAATGGAAAACATTGGTTTCCGCATTCCAAAAAGAAATCGACTATTAACACGTCTTCAAATATTTTTCAGCAGTCTCCTAAACATTTGAAAGCTTCACCTTCATATAAATGGCATAAAAGAACAAAACATTCTCCCACTTCGTCCCTCAGTTCTTGTTTTATGCACCACTTCTGCTGCGATATTAGAGAATTAAGGTGAAGAAAGAGGCCAGTCTTCTTTTACAATTTATATGGCGAAGAGAATTTAAGAACAAAGGCCAGCTTACCAGCCTGAGAGCTTTCAAGCACAGTCTTCATTAAGCAAATGGAGCTGGCTCAGGTGGGGATGAAGATCAGAACTGTATAATTGAGCTTGGTGATTAGATTCTCTTTACCAACCACAGTTTGGGCTGGAATCCATTTGTTCTTTAAATCCATATGTATTACAGTACACTACAGAAATTATTCAGTTTCAGCCACGGAAGACAAGACACTCTGAAAATGCCATCACTTGCTGTGTTCAGGTTTGAAATCTTGGACAGTAACGCCGATTTGCAGGAACTCGTGTTGTTGACGTGCAGTTCCTGTCAGCTAGCCATCATATCTCTCTCCCCTTCTCCACCCCATCTGACTCTCATCATCCAGGGGCACTCTGCCAACACGCCTCTTTATCTTTAGACCCTCAAGCAGGGCACATCGTAGCTTATCAAAGCAGCAGCAGTACACCTCGGCGCCCTCGTGTAACAGGCTGAGGTGAGCTTGATTGTATGCCACCCAGTGCAGCAAACTAAACTTTATATTCTCACTTTTCCGTGTACATCTCAACAAGACCTCTCCTGTGGTTGCGAATGACATTTTTTGGAAATATCTTTTACTATATTATCTGTTTTCATGTTTTTAATCACCTGTGGGATTACCGCGTTTGACCACCTCCCTTACAAACCTCATCTGTTTTCACTTAGAGATGTTTTCCCTTCTACCTCTGGCATCTCCTGCTGTAATATAGGAGCGGTCGGGACGTAGTACGTGAAATGAAATAGGACGTTGTGATCAGATAAAACATATTAAAGCACAGTGCAAAAACCTCTCATGAAAAAAAAGACTTTAACCATATTTTTCACACCGGTATAAATTATCAATATGAGCCCTCTGTTGTTATCTTATTCTCCCCTTGTGAAACTTCTGCACTGTGCTGCTGTCAGGATTTCTTCACTGGCGCTGAATTTCCGCCGCCCTCTTAACACTGAAGACAATGCTTGCCATTGGAGCCAGTACTATAATCATCAACAGGAATCAAAAACTTAAGTAAAACACCAGAAAAACAGCATAAATAAAAACTAACAACGTGAAAGGGCACAGCACAGCCATATGTTTGGCCTGCTTCCCGAAAACACACTTAATCTCAATATAACCTTAATGAAATGATTAAAGGGGTTTTTGTTTTTTTGAGGTTTTTACATCATTCTTCAGCTTCCCAGTGGTGTTCAAATTTTGGTCGAAGTGCACATGCTTCAGTGTCAAAATGTTATTTTCCGGGCCCTTCTACAAACGTTTTCCCACGCGACATGTTTCTGCATGATGATTTCGCTCCATGCAAACCCACCCAATGTGCCTCTCTGTAACTGAGCCAAGACTTCTTTAAGAACTGTGATCTTCTAAATCAGCTATATTCCTCTAACTCTCAAACCAGGGAGCTAAGCAATGTAATGAAGCTTAGCAGGAACTCAGTCAGGAAGACTTTCTTTACGATTTTTATGTTTCTTCCAATCGGCTGATTTAAGGTGTTCATTCTTCTAGTTAAACAAATCTTGCCATGATCTCTCTCGGCCAATCGCGTTGCTGCTGTCAAACTTTAACCTGTTCTCCTCTCTGCTGCAGTCCGCTGTCAGCTCAGGTGCAATCATCCAACCTCCTCCACCCCATTAAGTGGGATTTATACTTTAAATGCAGAGCCTATGCAAGTGGGTCTACGCAGTTGTGAGCATTTATACTTGTGCTGCAGTTCTTTGAACGGCCACTCAGGGCCGGCTCTGTTAAAATGCCCAACTTTACAGCAGAAATAAAGCTCGATCCAAGAAGCTTTGGTCTATAGCTAATTTCTCTCTTTATGACAACTGTACGGGAGGTATATTTTTATATAACCCACCAGTTTACGTTTTATCAAGGCTTAAAGTTATGCGCAATTAAGGGCACAGCCTCTCAGTGACTGTGTGCTGATAGCTTCCGCGGCTTCTCAGTCAGATCTGCCTTTAGCTCCTCCCTCACGTCCAGATATGGTCACTTCTGTCTCCAAAAAACCAGGATGGTGATGGCTGAAATACCTAACTCAAGTCTTTAAAAAGTGAGATTTCAGATTTGACAGTCACACAAAAACATGAATAATCTAACCAATCAATGCAGCAACTGGGTTTTTCCCTGAGGTTAAATTACTGTTTTGTCAGAAGAGTCTGGTGGCATTGAAGAGAGCAATATAACAGCATCAGTTCCCGTTGAAAAGGGCTGTGTGATGGCAAGGTAAAGCAGTGAAAACGTTACACTCACTATGGATAAGTATCTCATACAACCCCACTTCATAAAATCCAAACTAACCCTTTTCGTTAATATTGTTATAAGCACTCGCTGCTCTAACCTACATCACTGCTTTCTGCTAACGGCTGAGTGGTGCTTCCGTTTGAAAAACCTGGGAACAGATGGACCAGACATTTCAAAACTTGCTACAATAAAAATCAGTTTTATGAAAATGGAAAGTCCCCCATGTTTATGCTGCATCACAATTACGGTATGTGTGCTTACCCTCCTTGTGGGTCCTTGAACATCTGTTTCATCTAACAGCACCTATCTCTGTGTCTCTTTGTATTGACCTGATAAATCAGCCGTGTTCGTCCACCACCTGCCATCCTTCACCAGTCAGATAGAGATCACTGGAGTCTGTGTTTTCCACTTATCAGCGCTTATCATCTTTAAAACCCTGTTCTCTGAAGATAGAGACTCCTTGTGACCATGGCCCTTATGATTTATCCTGCTGCTCAGTGGGGTAGTAAGGATGCTGAGTGTAGGGTGGGGGATAGGGTGGAGGTTTCTAAAAAGCAATCTGTTTAATTCTGGATGGACGGATCCTGCTGAAGGCATGATGTACAAGCCTGCACTCTGATCTTGCTTTCAGAGCAAATGAACAGCCAATGTACTTTCCACAGGCGTTTATCAACCCCGGCTCTTCATACACTCCAGATCACTAATGGACGCCGTCAGATCAGATGGAAGGACTGAGTGAATAATTCAACAAGTAGTAGCTTCTGAAATATATAACAGGCCACTTACCAATATCTACATTGCAAATGATCTTTTCAAAGAGGGTTTAAGGTGAGCAATCTTTTATATTCTGTGCAGTCAGAATGCAAAGACAGGTTACAACAAGAAGCATCGTTTTTCCTGCCGGCTGACTAATACCAGATTTTCTGTCTGTGCATCCTTTCAAGGCAGTGTGATTAAAACACCAACTCAAACATTTAAATGGCAAACACAAAGAAAAGCAGACTCAAAAGGCTCAATTTGTTTTAAATGCGGGAAGTCTGGGGAAGCTTGAGGTAATCTGGAGTCTAAAAAACTGGTTCTTCAGCACTCACATGCTGAGCAAGGCGAGGTGCTTTAACGTTCCCCTTGTACTGATCATCACCTATGTGGCAGTAGGTGGCCCAAAAAAGTTGTTTGTGGGTATTCCTAATGGTATTTTAGAGTTTGTTTGGGGTGGGCAATCAAAATCCATGACAAGTACCTCCATAGTTTCCTGTTTTTACAGGAATGCATAAATATATGGAATCAAATAGCACTCTGCTAGCTGTTTCATGTAAATTCCAGCTACATCAGCTGATCTCAAACAGCCAATCAACTGACTGATCACATAATTCCTTTCCTTTCCACCCCAGCTCCTCCATTTCTGTTTGTCATCGATGCTGCTCTGTTCTGTTCCCCGGGGGTCTTTGCTCTGCTCTCCCTGCCTTAGGCTTTCTATGTAGGCGCATGGAAGGGCAGGGAGGTTTGCTCTCTCTGCCTCAGGCTTTCCTCATATGCACGTGGAAGGGCAGAGAGGTGTGCTCTCTCTGCCTTAAGACTTTCCACGTAGCGTAGGCCTGAGGAAAGGCAGACAGGCCCTAGCACAGAGCTATACCGCCAAATATAATACCGCAAATGGAAATAAAGTTTTCTTTGACTAAAGTGGTCCTGACTGAAATATTTTAAAAAAGAAAGACAGAAAAGGAGTAAGAAATCTTTAAGACAGATACTTTCTTTCAGATCTCCCAGACAGTTTACTTGTAGCTGGCGATAAAATGCAGACAGTTAAATGAGCCTTACCCTTGTGCTGAAAGCCCTGAACGGACTGCTGTCTGCATGTTCAATGGGATAGGATATGTTGAAATCATGGCCACAGGTGCCAGGAGCAAAATTGAGGTGTTCAGCTGTGTAGATCCAGTGAGTCCCATCGGTGTGATCAGCAGATGGTTCCAGTACATAGGATTTGCCTTCAAGAGTTATGAAGCCCCTGTGGGGAGAATATTTCTCAGAGGTTAGACAAGGTGCCTCGTCATATTCTATTCATTTTTCCAGAATTCAAATACTGGAACTGCACTGAAACACATCAGATATGCATAAAGAAACGAGAATGTTAATATTGATTTGGCTCAAATAAAAAAGATCCTGACTTTTGTGTGACTTTCTAAGATTACCAGAAAAGATGATACATTGTTGTGATGAGTGCACCGAGGAGAAGTATCTCTAAGTTTTTCCATTGTTCCCTCTTTCCTAACTTTTCTCATGTTTGAACAGTGGCCTCTGTGATTTAAAGTGACATCTTCATGCAGCGAGTCTGGATAAACTGAGAGATTCTCACAAACCTTGCACAATATTCACAACCACATGAACTCATACTCAACCCCCCCGAGCACGAAGCCTAAGCACTGCCAACCCAAACCAAGAACCATTTGTCTTAGGTGAGCCAGGCAATGTTTAGCTCTCTGTTGAAAAAGTTCTGTGCATCTGTCATTGTGCTGAGAGGTTGCAGAAAAACTGAAATGAATAAATAAATAAATAAGAATTACAACTAAGGGCAACAGTAGGGACTTCACAATCAGGCCAATCACTCTGCAGAGGGCGTAAACGTTTGGCTGGTTTGTAAAAACATTCCTGGTGGTGTCCAATGATATTACTGTAATCATTCCCGTTTGACATCTGCAAACAGTGCTTCCAACACTGAAATTCCTCACTTGTCTAAAACCCTACAATACGTCAAGTTTACTGCTTTTCAACAGTATATACAGGATGTCATCTCAATGTATTAATGTAGCAAAATTCACTACTTGCTAAGGTCTGTCGACGTGCCTTTCCTCGAGTAGTACACTTGAAACTTATGACTTGGCCTCAAGTCAGACTGAAAGGATAACTCCTTTTTATTACAACCTGGGTCTGATCTTCATAATTCTAATGACCATTTTAATGGTTTTGATGACATTGTGCTCACCAAAATAATCAATCAGGTTGTAAACAAGCCAACAGCTTAGCCACATTACCTTCACCATGTTATTCGGTGGTAAGCCGATAGTGAACACCCAAGATAGTCAGTAATAATCACATCTTATCAGTGTTGGAGTAGTCGACATTTGTCGTGGTCTCGGGACATGTCTGAAGACTACTTTTTGAAGGTTTCGGACATGTCTCGGAGTCACTTTTACTCAGTCTTGTCTCGGTCTCAGACAAAAAAAATTACAAAAGCAAGAAGTGAGTGAGTGTTGGTGTTTTTTTTGTGCAGTGGGAAAGGAGCTTTAGTGTTTGCATTAGTTCACTCATTAAAAACAAAGGAATGATTATTCTAACAAGACATTTCTCGTAGTATACTTCTACATACACAGGCACATTACATACATTTGTCCTGTGGGCGTTTTCAGAGGAATGTGGATCTTTTCAATCAATTTCAGAAGTGCCTATGATACATATTCTACATTATATAGTAAGTGTGCCGTGCAGTGTGAGACTTGCTCTTGTCTTGGTCCCAATATATTGTGGTCTTGGTCATACCTTGGTCTCCCTTTAGGTGTTCTTGCGTACAACACTACTTCTTATACGGGAAAAACTCTGTACACGGTGCAGCTATGGCAAGTATTTGCTTTGTAAAGTGAAAAAAAATGTCTGACACACTTACTTAATACCAGCACAGGTACTGAGGCTGACGTCCGAGTTGACATGGCCCTCCACCTCACCGTGGTAGTAGCAGTTTACCTGAGGGAACACGGACAAAAAGACATCAGTATTTGAAATTCAAGACGGGAGGAATGGGACCGGTGTGACGCTAAACATGTCTTTAGGTTTAAGCACAGTTCAGCAACAGCCGTCCCAGCGGATCACTGTGAAATATGAGCAAATTAACTCTGGGGGAATAGCCTTTTGCAGAGTTAGCAGCAGCCATTCACACTCATCACCACAGGCTGATGATGGCTGAAATCTGTGCGGAGTTTCCCATTTCCCAGCACAATCTTTGCGTGCTGCTGCGTTCCCAGGTACCCGCTTTCACGGACCACCTGTCAAGCTGCAGCAGGGAGTAAAGAAAGTGAATTAAGCCCATGTTTATTGAACCAGGCCTGGCAGGGAGAGGGCGTGGAGGAAGCGTCTGGTTTAGAGTGAAAACAGCCCCTCTGCTACAGTTAGACGGCCTTGCTCAGGTGAGGTCTGACCAACGGCTCCTTCTGCCACCCTGTTCTGGAAAACAAGGAAATGTGAGTTTTCCCCCCTCTTTGCCTGCCTCTAAATATAGAGTGCAGGCAGTAAATTTCAATGTCTGACCTCCGTCTAGGTGGCTAACCTCGAGAGGCTGCTGATTTTGCATGTTCAATGTGTAAATGAGTTTCTGGTTATAAAGGGGATCCTTGCTTAATCTTGCATCACAGAACTTCTTCACAGTGACTCTGTAATAAAACCAAGTTAATCTCAATAATGTTTTCTCATCATTTTCTCTTCTGGATCCAACTGTTGAATCCCTTACGGGATAGTTCCCCCCAAAAATTTAAAAACACAAATCTTTTCCTCTTTTCTGTAGTGCTCTTTATCAGACTATATTGTTTGTGAGTTGCAGAGTGTTGGGGAAATCAGCCGTGGAGATGTCTGCCTTCTCTCAAATATAATAGAACTAGATGGCACTTGGCTTGTGGTGCTCAAAGCGCCAATAAAATATTTGAAAAACTCAACAGCAATGTCTCTTTGCAGAAATCATGACCTGGTTACTCAAGATAATCCACAGACCTTGTTGTGAGCAGTTTCATGTAGGAACCATTTTCTTTCTACTGAACTACACCTGCGAACCTTATCACTGCGCAGAAGGAAGCGTGCATCTACTCATGGACGAGAGGCTATGCTCATCCTCATCAGCTGAGTTGTGAAAGACCACCCTAGTGATACAGTTGGCGGGTGTATTTTGGTAGACAAAATAAAAATGGTTCCTGCATGAAACTGCTCACAACAAGGTCTGTGGATTATCTTGAGTAACTCGGTCATGATTTTTGGAAAGAGACATTGCTGTTGAGTTTTTCAGCTGTGTTTTTTTTTGGCACTTTCAGCACCACAAGCGAGCCAAAACGAGTCATCTAGTTCTATTACATTCAAAGAGGGCAGAAATCTCAACAACTTAAATCACAATCTAGACTGATGCATAGCACTATAAGTAAAAGGGAAAGGAGGAATGATTATTTTGCGGTATACTGATTAATGTAATATTCAAAGCTGCACCAATTAATATGTTCAGAAACAACAAGGATTGAATGTAATGTGATAGGGGCCGCTTATAATAATGGCCCATGAGAAAATATCACCCAACTGTGTGTTTTAGTCTCGTTCATGTTGAATTTGTTTTGGTTTTATGTCTCACAATTTTGCTTTTTTGGTTCAGGGTAACCGCACTCATGATTTCCAGCTGCAAAAAAGAGCTGTTTTCAACCAAAAAGTTGGTGACTCACTGGTGAGCATAGATGAGCATTTAGCAACAAACCAAAACAGCTAAAAGAAGAGTGATTAATGGACTTACATTCACTGGATTGCCAGAAACATGACTCCAAAGGAATGCTTATGCTGCTCCATGTTTGCTGGATGTGTATTAGGCAACTGTTTGCAAATACAATTGCCATAAAGGACTTTGTACGGTGGTAATATGTTGATTTCACACTCTTCGGGGGCCAAAAATATCAATTGAGAATGAAGAAAGAACATAAGTCATATAACATCTTCATTGAGCTAAATAAACATCTGAACATTTTGTTTTGTGCTTTTGTGTGCAACGTGGACCCTCATCCAAAGTGGCAACCCTGTCTCCAAAAACGTAGATACTACTAACAAAAGAAAATTGGACTGGAAATAAATGTTATCAATAAGCACAATCCATGCGGCACTTACATTTCATCCAAATCATATTTGCCACAACACTTCAGTAGAATATAAACATAATTCTCTGGAGACAGGGTTGAAAAATGGATTTGGCTATCAGAGCCCAAACCTATGTGGCCTAAAAAACAATTTCTTATTCAGAGGACATTCAAGACGTGGACCCAAAGCCTTGAAAGCCTTCGTCTATTTGGCCACTTTCCATATCTGTACCTAGAGGTGTACTGAGAGAGAGCTATCCATTATAGCGAGGTAAAAAGGTGCAAAGAAAGGACAGCCCATTACATGAAATATGAAATTTTAGCGTAGCGAGGAGGAGCAGGGCTGGATTTAGTGTGCCGAGTTAATGCTACCACCTCATGTTTCTTTGATGAGATCATGACTATGATGCATCGATATAAAGGATATGAATAGACTTTTTGTGTCTAAGGTTTCTGCAGAGAGAAATGAGAAAGGAAAGTGCTTACACCTTCATATCTGGAATAGGAAAGATTAATAACTAATACCCAGATTATCGTGGGAGGCAACCCCGGGTGTGAACATTACATTGTTTATTATATGCATTTATTATTCTATGTTAACTCTTTAATACCCATGCTAGAGAATCATATTCCCAGTAGATGACTTTTGTTTCAGCACATGGCACTCATTTATTGTATTGTGGACTTTAGTGAGAAAGGGAGAGGATGTAAAACAGACAAGAGGGAACTAAGGGAGGGCTGACTCACGCTGAAGTCACTCCCGGCAGTACCTTGCCTTTGACACACAACTGAACCCTCTAGATCCCTTGCCCAGATCACTATATCAGTCTCCTCCCTGCCGGCAGGACAAATAAATTAACTACGGATCAGTCTCAAAAGATCTGGCCGTTTCCAGTAAAAAAGACCCTCCCATGAAGA
This sequence comes from Epinephelus awoara, assembly GCA_035609425.1. Taxonomy (NCBI): domain Eukaryota; kingdom Metazoa; phylum Chordata; class Actinopteri; order Perciformes; family Serranidae; genus Epinephelus; species Epinephelus awoara. The sequence continues at coordinate 25,580,106 of CM069313.1, forward strand.
GCTGACTGTGGTCATGAGAGAGGAATGAGAGGAGGGATGGAGGTCGAAAGATGTCCGTTAGTTCCCACTCACACTGAGCAGGTAGATACAGGTTACTGGCAGTGATCCTTTGGTCCATCCATTTAATTTTTAATCCACCCATCCATCAAGTGCAGGATTAATTAGTTGATTAATCAACTTGGTGCTCGACAGAAAATCAGTAGGAAGTCATTAGAGTCAAACATGAGGCATAAACACCACCTGGTTCAAGGTGCTCGAATGTGATGACCTGCTTCTAAACTACAGAACTGTCATTTTGAGACCATTTTACGTCACTGATGTAATGACAATATGATAGCATAACAATGCCCAAATTTACTCTGTTTGAGACTTAATACAAAATTTGGCCAAAAATAAAACCAAGCAATGCCTTTTGTGACTGAGGGCGCTTTCACACCTGCCCTGTTTGGTTCGGTTCAATCAAACTCAAGTTCATTTGCCCCCTGAGACCTTCTTGAAGAGGTGGTCTCGGTCTGGTTACAAATGAACTCTGGTGCGGTTCATCTGTGGTGAGAATGTGTTCGACCTGGATCCGAACCAACTGCAGTCACACGATGAGCAGCGCTAAAATCAACCTGCGTAGTTGTCCCTCCATTGTGACATTAGAAAGTGTCACATTTATCTTGCAAGTGTACTCTTCTTCAACGTTTGCTTTACTTCCTGGATTTTTCCCACATGGAAATTCTCACCAATCAAGAGCAGCTTTCTCACGGAAGGTATTTGATCTGGTCCACTTGGAAATGCTGCCGTGAGACCGTAGTAAGACAGCCAGTGTGTTGCAGTTCGCTTTGAGGGATGGGTGGCCTGGGAGCCGGGTGATTTTCTGGTGGATTTATGAAGAGGAGGATGAAGTTGTTGGAGGGTAACACTCTTTGTCAGGGATGGGCAAGCTAATGACTATCAGGAGTGCAAGTCTTCCATTCCAAAAGTGCAGCTGCAGGCTACTGGTAAACTACACTGTGTCGTCTCTGAAGCATCTTATAATGGTTGGGAAAACCCTGCTGCTTATTCCTACCTCATGTTGGTGAAATTCTTATGTAAACACAACAGGCGTATCGCAAGATGAACAATAACCGAATTATCAAGCCAGGCCTAATGAGAGCATCGTCTTGAGCTCTGGGAAAATGTGATGCCATTTTTCATTATCCTCAAATATTCTTCAGACTTAATGATTAATCAATTAATCATGATAAAGAAAAAACAGCTGCAGCAGCCCTACACCAGTTAAGCCGTCCATTTAACCATCCATTCCTGCCATGTGCTTGCTATATAAGTTGTGACCCCACTGAGCTGACCGGCTACAACCCCTTCATTATCTTCATGCTTTGGAATGGCAGCGATTGTGATGAGCTGGCCGAGCCCAGCCAGTGACGGTCCAGCTCTGGTCTCACAGCAGTCTCAAGTGGAAAATATTGTTCATTTTACTGTGTGGGCTGGCCATTATTGAATTATATTAATCTCCTCTTTTGTGGATTTCAGCATAAGTAGGCCAGGCGTTCTGTACACAGACCTCACAGCATGTCTATTATTATGCTTTCTGGGTATCTGAACAAAAATTAGACGTTTAATTGCTTTCCAAACTGCAGATGATCAAATCACTGGAATCAGGGGAGCAGGTGGAAGCTTTGAGGCATAAAAACTCTTCCACGTGGTGCGGCCATATCACACTCATTTATTACAGTATATTGTACATGTAGTTTCCGAACATCATGCTGTTACTAAACCTCAAAATAAAAATCCTTCCATAGAGGGATATTTATGGATCCCTGGAAGACGTTTTCAAAGAGCCATTGTTTTTGAAAGCAGAACATATGTTGCTCAGGAAGAAAAAACCAAATGAGCTGAATGAAGATGAGAAATATTCATCTAAGCACTAAAAGACATCAGAAGAAATTGTAAGAAGACCAAAACCCAACATTTTATGATGTAATTAACATTAAGGCAAAAAAGGAGGATTTGTCTAAAATTCAACCCAATTGCAAGAATAAATATTGGCATTGTACGTTCCTGAAAAACACTGATATGTTACATACGCATGTAGCAGATATGTTGAAACTTTATGTCTCAGCAACACTTGCTGTAATATATGCAATCACTTTAGATAGGGCATCTATGCAACACTGCTTGTATGAATCTGGGGGTGATATTGTATGTTGACTGTAGTTAAATTGTACATGTGTGTGGCCATGTGGTTTGTGTTCTCTGGAATGTGAAAGGCAAACTTCTCCTAAGGGCGACAATAAGGGCTAATCTAATCTAATATTTCACAGTCAGTATGACTTCTGGTGGTCAGGTGCACTCGGATGTATCTTCTTGCAGACCTGCGTTACAAATCATTTTTTGGAATGGTCTGAAGTTTATCCATTATACAAGACTTGAGCCGTTTCCTAAAACTGAGTCTGTTCCCTGACCTCTGTGTGCCTTTTATTTCATCAAATATGAATCTGCTGGCAGAGAACAAAAATGGGCCCGCTCACCTGTACAGGCTTTTTTATGCATGAGACTACCCACTTACAAGCTATTTAAAAGTGGGTCTAACTGCGGTTTGTCTTTACTTCCTTGCTGACCCTAATAAGAGCACAACGAAGCAGAACCCGACGAGAAGAAGGGCTCCATAGAAGCCTGACGTTCATAAGAGCTGCTGGGCGAGTGATGGAGAATTGTGTCAGCCTTAAACATAATTTAAAAAGAAGAAAATAAAAGGGTGTTAACATACCGTGAAGTTGTGAGAGCCTGTGACCGCATTGCCATCTTCCAGGTAATGGGTTTCTGTATAGTTACTTGCAAACAGCCCCCTAGAAAGAATAAGCAAAGACAACAAATGCTCATGAGGGACATTAAGGGGCTTCTTCATCCTAACAAAAATCAATCACAGTGTCTTAAGCCAGACTTGCATGGAAGACAAACAGTCTGATGTGATTTAAAACGTTACCTGGTTTCATAGAAATTGAATTGAGCAGCTGTAGGCACCAAGAAAGAAAATTGATCAGAAAAGAGGCTGCTGTGATGTTTTCTATTAAGCCACTTTCACACCACATGCATGCACCATGAAGAAGCATTCAATATCAATCCATATCTCATTCCATGTGATACGGTAGAACAGTCATTAGTTTACACATTGCAGACAATGGCAAGTAACGAGCAGATGGACATAATAGTACGACCTGATAAAAACGGGAATGGGGAGCTTATGTTGACAGGAAAACAGTGAAGAAATCATTTTTAGTTACAGGCGGGGATCAATAATGCTATAAAGTGACTCTCTGAGGTTACCAAGTGATCCATTTACAGTTTATATCTAGAAAGCACAATAAATCAATACAGAGAATCTCTACTGCGGGCAGACAGAAGCATTTTACTCTCTTTCTATTGCTTCTGTAAGAATGGATAAAGGAGAAGCATAAATTCAGGGGTCACTACCATGCAGGGCTGGGAAGATTACCACAATGCTCTGGTAATGTGGCACCGTCTGCCAGCTCATTTATCTCCATCATTGGAAACTCAGTTTTCTCATCACTGCTTCACAATTAAAGCCTTCCACTTGCCAACCACTGTAAGGCTCTTACTGGGAGGCAACTACTCCTGAGTGTGTAAAAGTATGTCTTGTGAATATGAAAAAAATGAAACTTTAGGCATTTTTTTGTTTGTGAAGTTTTAAATATTGCAAAGAGTAACATCTACAGTGAAGTCCAACATGTCCATGATACCATCACCACGGTAAATGTGCTGTACCCGCATCATGGTCATGTGGTAATTTGTCGAATGAGACATACACGCTTTAAAAAGAAATTTCAGCAACTACTGGTATTTTATACAAAAATGTTGACACAAGGTTCCACCATTAAATTAATGGACAACCTGATGCAATGCCAACACATACTGTAGGTGTCTAAAACTGCAGTTCAAATAATGGCCACTTGGGGGCTGGTTTCAAAAGGCTCCAAAAATCCAAGATGATAACGGTCAAAATGCCAAATTTAAGGCTTTAAAACGGACATAGACAGTAGCTACAGCTACCGCCACCCTTTTGTCCAAGTATGGTCAGTTCTCATCACTTCTGGCTCCAAAAATCCAAGATGGCGACCATCAAAATGCCACATTTAAGGCCTTGTGACATCATGGTAAGTAGCAAACTATAAACTCTTCAGAGTAGACTTTTCAAGCCTATAGGGGAGCTGATTTATTATATGACACCCAAAAGATAGATTTTTGGTTGAGTACACTACATAACCGCCAAACTGTCACAGCCAAACTACAATGATGGCTGCCCTCCTTGTCACCTACGAAGGTTACTGAGCACCGCTCCTTTGTCTGGCGGAGGGAAGGGCACTCAGCAGGAGGGAGAGGATCAACGGCAGAAATAGATCAACAAATGAGCACAGATCCGAAAGAGCTATGTGGACCCCTCCTGGGTTGATTATTAAAGCACGGGCATGTGTATTTGTGTTCATGATTCACACATGCCAGGATGAGCGTCCATGTATTGTACATACAGCGAGTGCATGTACAGTGTACACTGCAGGACACCAGCAGATGGTTGGCTGGTGTTAATCCACAGCAGAGGAACAGACCTCAGCAGGCAGCTGGATTCTCTTACTGACCTCACCGCTGACAACCCAGCTGGGAGTGTCAGCTGTAACAACCCGGGGAGGGGGGTTATTTTGTTTGGGAGCTGTCAGCATGAGACACAATGCTTCTCCGCCCTCTACTCCTCTGCAGAGCCAAAGAGCTGGTAATAATCATCGGATCAAAGCGAGGCCAAAGAGTAGAGAGAGCCAAATAAAATGATGTGTTTCTTCAGTCTTAATTAGGTCTGCGCTCTCGGTCGGACACACAACCTCAACATCTGCCCACAATAGACAATCCAGTGTGGTGACTGTGTGTGTGTGTGTGTGTGTGTGTCTCACTGCTTGTCCTGTAACACTCTGGGAGGGTTTAAAAGAACATACTGCAGACACCCATGTGTCTGCAACACAGAACCAGGAAACCACACCTTAGTGGGTCTGAAACATAAAACAAACCGTACCTTCGTCCACCTGAGCGAGGTGGGCTGAAATTGTTTCAGGCATTCCATGTGCATATAATGATTATGTCATTACTGCCATTCGTGCACTGTTAACAATAGTAGAGGAGGAGAGCTAATGTTCCTTTATTTCTTTGCTGCTTGTATGAGGGTTCTCCGATAGAGTGCTGCAAGACAGAGTCTCAAAAATTAGTTAGCAGTTTTGATCTTCCAATTCCCTCGTCTCAAAGTCAAGAGGTTGTTTTGAATGGGTTTTTGGTTAGATGCCAGATATAAGGTCTGTGGTTAACACAAGCTTCAGAGATTTTCAGGTTTTCCTCTAAGACATAAAATGTATCAGTAAATACTAGTGATTAGTGAATATGAACAAATAAGTCTATTTGAACAACTCTTTTTCATGTGTGCCAAGTGCCTGGGTCAGCCTGTCAATCCCCGGCCTCTCCCACTCGCCTACTTACTGTTATCAGATCTGCCTGCTACAGTAAGATGCAGCTGATTTGGAAATAAGTGCTTGAAACTTTCGCCAGCCAAGACCAATGGTGCATGCACGTGCTCCTCGTACAAGTCGTTATTCATAAAGAGCAAAGGAAACTGATCAGGTGAGCCATAAAATATGACCGGGAACTCATTTCTTAGATTTGTTGAAGACATTAAACGTCATCAAGCAAATTATTAACAAGCTTAGTGGTTGTGACGCCATGCGACCGTAGTGTAATATGTTCAAATCCATTTTACAAACTTTTTACTTCTAGCAATTGCATTTATGCTTAAAAAATCACAAAACTTCTACGTTTCATAAGTTTTACCACAGAGCTCATTTTCTGCAAATGATTTTTATTTTGTAATCTGAGGTTTTTTAGTAGCATGTGACCGGTATTTTCCCACAACTCTCTGCCTGGAAGACAGAGAATCACTCATGGAGCAACATTTCATCCACAACTTGTGTAGCCTGCAGCTGTCTATGATTAAAATCCAGTTTTGGTTGTTTAGCAAGTGCAGGGCAACAGCCGGCCTCCGTGGCCGAGGAGGGCTTATCTTTGGTGGGGTGTATTTCCTGGAGCTTCAGACCGGAGGTATGATGACATATTTTTCGCAGTGGAGAGAGTTTTAGCATGACCCCTTGCAGCACTAGTATTCTTGTCATCTTTCCTCCAACAGAATCAAAGTAATTTGAGTAAATTCCAGCTGATAAGGTAAGCGTTCCATCTTCCAAGCTAGCTTACTGCAATGATTACGAAAATGAGTCCACTGATCTGATGTTGTATTTCATATTAGTGGTTATGTGATAACAAAAGTAATGTTGTTATGAGTTGTTTGGTTTGGGGTAACTGTAATATTATCACTGAAATGTTATTAGTAATGAGTTACACTACTCGTTACAGGAAAAAGTAATATTATTACTAGTAACGCATTACTTCCCAACACTGGACATGGCCAACACTGGCCTCACAGAAACATTACTGAGAGGGCAGTGGTGGCCATGTCTGTCCCAAACAGATGACTGATCTGGTCACCAATGGACCACCAGTAGTAAATGAGAAGCCAGCAGTTCTAAATGAGAGGTTTGTCACGACCACTCTTTCGTTTGAAACCTACATCTTAGCAATGCACTGGATCTGCAACTGAGTCGACTTGTCACTTGCATTCCTAGACTGCTAACTCACATGGTCTGTAGCTTTATAGCATACATCATAATGGGTGCCAAGATTAGATTGTTTCCTGGCAACGGTGGTTAACCCTTGTACATAATGAGGAAAGCATACCCCCCCCCCCCATGAATTACACTGAAAGCAGAATAGGAAGGAATCTTTTAATGGTCAGTTTGAACAGAAGGGATGATTACAGCAATCAAAACCTGTTCCAATGTTTATATGGGCACCTGGCTATTGTTTAAAGACTCAAAAAAATTTGAGCCTATCCTTAAATGGGCTAGAACATGATATGCCATCAAATCAGAGTTTTACCTTACACTTACACACATGCAAGAAAACACCATGCAGGAGTACTGTTTACATCACTGAGTCAACACAGCTACACATATACAGAAAACCTTCCACCCAGCTGACAGCACCTGTAGATTCATCTCAACCCAGCCAAGCGATGAGCCACCAGACAACTGCATCATGCGTCTAATTCCACGAGCCACCCGCCCCGCCTGGCAGCAGCAGCTCACTGTTTATCAATCAGTGGGAAGTTAATGAGGCATGGGCGGAAGGAAGGGGATGGGGGTTGCGCCCCCATTTAAAATGCATTACCCACAGGACAGGCCACCAGCAGGGCTCTGTCTGACTGACAGGGAGTCGGCATCACGGTGAGGCACCATGAGTCAACAGGAAGATGCCACGTTACGGCTGTTGATGTCACCGAACATGTCCCGAGAGTAGGCAGCCTGACACCTACACAACCACGACAGAACATAATGACTGCAAGTGTGACACAACAGGAGGCAAATATTACTGAGATCTGTGCTACGCCTGCATGAACTTGTGTTAAAACTCTGGCAGAGAAATATCTGTTAACTCCTCTGTATCTTTTAGACAGGTTCAATACCTGTAATTACAGTTGTGTTTATGTCTTGTGGTGCTGTCTCCAGGCCGCACAGGATAAAAATAACTTTTTGAGAGAAAATATATTAGGTTGGGGAATAGAGTCAGATTAGCCTGTCAGTAGATTTGACAATGCCGACAGAAAGACAATGAAGTCACTTCAAGCTAATCCTGGATGCCAGTCACTAAATGCCACTTCTGTTCCTCCTGCATTAAATTATAATATTTTTTCTGTTGTATCTCAGTTCAACATTGTCAGCCTCTTCTGCCTGTCATTGTATAGGGAAATAACACCCGGATTTCACAACGTCTTATCTAAATGGAATATATTCACATATAGACATAAATGTCAAAGCTTACTATTCAAAGACAGTCCCTGTTCTGAATGTTCTAATTGAGAAAATACGACCGAGCCGACCTTGGAAAATTAATATCTTTCGTGATTTATCAACAAATTCCATCATCCTTTTACATGTGGTCTTGATTGCTCCGCTTTTATGCAAGTAAAGCAAACATTGCAGTGTGTGAGATATATTAATTGTAACAGGCTTGATGAATTGGAGTTAGTGCTTAATCAATCAACAGCAAACGGGAGGTCTCATTTGGAGGTGAGTGCTGCATATGACCTAGAAGGTAAGGTCCTTTACAGCATATAAACAGCTTTTATATGCTAATGTAACAAAGATTCTGTATTGACTATGACACACAATTGCACGTCTAGTCATCTTCTTCTCGTACTAAAAACTCCTGATGTGATTATGGGGTGAAAAGAAAGAGAGGGATACAGACATACCGAGATCTGAGCCAAAGTTACGCACAGACCGTAAAAACACAGTCTCAGTGGGGGAGAGGAAAGTTTATACTGCCTGGGACAGTTTAGAAAAAATCTTGGGGGAACAACAAAATGTTGAATTGATTATGTGACAGCAGAAAGAATAACTTAATTGTGAGAAAGACAGTGTTTCCCTGCAAAACAGCTTGCCCATGCTGTAGGCATCCAGCCCAGACGCAAGAATAAATTGTGCATTTCTGCAAACCATGGATATGCTACATTTGTACGTTGTTATGTAGCTGGTATGTTGAAATTTTTGGTTTCTTTATGATTTAATGACACTGTGGTTAACATGTGGTCACATTTAGGCATAAAGACCACTTGGTTATGGTTAGGAAAAGATTATGTTTTGGCTTAAAATACCAAGTTTTGGTGGCACAGGCCCACCTAGAAGTGCAGCAACGTCTTGAAAAAACAATGGCTTTATGTGGCACTATCCCTGAAGGAAACACAGTGATGGCTAGGTAAAAAACAACCGCTTTTCATTTCACTATCACAGGTAGAAAAGCAGCAATGTTTCTGTAAAAAAAGTGATTCTTTTTGGCACTATCCCAGCAGGAAACTCAGCAATGTCTTGATAAAAAAACAACCGCATTTCGTGGCATTATTCTGGCAGTAAACGCAGCATTGTCTTCGTAAAAACATCACTTTTCGTGGCACTATCCTTGGTTGAAACACAGCCATGGGTTGATAAAATACAACCATGTTTGGTAGCTAGAAAAAAAGTAGGAAACACAGTGATGACTCACTAAAAAACAACCTGTTTTGTTGTTTGTTGGTCTCAGACAGTGGTTTGCAGCTTGGCAGCTTACCTACTCATATACTACATCACATTAGAAACACTGATATGACACATGTGAAATGTGCAAATGTATTTGTGGTTTAGAGAAACGTATAACGGCAACATTTTCTCCTGCTGACTGGGCCGAGGCATCATGTATCTGTTCTATCTGGCAGAATATAAAAAGTACATTTTTCAGTCAGTAGTCACAAAAGGTTTTTCAACCTCAAGCTCCAGAGGACTCTCCCTTTTCTCTTGATATCGTATCCAACCAAGTATAACTGAGCGAAGAACAGGTTAGTGCTCACACACTGTGTGGCAATAATTGGAGTATTCTAAAAAAGTACATTAACATCCTTTTTTGGAGTGCGTACAATGAATATCCCTAATTGACGTGCTATGATCAGTGCATTGACACCGCAGCCTTCATTACCATTGTTGGAATACAAGCTGGATCAATGTGCAGCGATTTCGCACTCACAGGCTCCGATATGTCTCATTAAACTCAGACAACCTAATCAGGGACTTCTGGACAAATCCTACAGTTAACTATGATAAATGAGAAGCTAGGCATTAGGCCTTTGGAGAGCAAGTAGCTCTCTTGCACTTGTATGCCCTGCCCTGTAACGGAAAGTTATTTAGAACAGATGTAAATATAAACATTTAGAGCAGATGAAATCATCATCAAAGAAATACGTTTCTCGTAAAACCTAATCTAAGAGCCCCAATTAGTACATTACGTTTCGACGGAGAGACCCGTGAGGCAATGTGGTAGTAATAATGTCCCCTCGCTTTCATGTGGCAGGCGGCAAGAACCCAGCTCTGCGTGGAAAAAGTGGGATCATGTGCGTGAAACCCTACAATAGTGCAAACGCCCCCCCAAGCCAGAAAACCTTGTCTCAGTGTTAGTAACATTCTTTTTCCAGGCGCAAGGGAAGAAGGCCAGTCTTCCTGGCTGTGATCTGTCTGACATCAGGCAGTGTTGCAGGCCAGTGCCAAGTAGAGCAGAGAAGCAGAATTCCCCCTGCTTACCCCGAGCTCAATGCAAGTCCCAGTCACGAAGCATGTCATGAACAGAGCCGTTAGAGCATGCCAGCCAATGATTTCTGCTCAAGGAGGAGGGAGGAAGGGGGGAAAAAGTCAAGGCAGATGGTTTTGACTTTATTCATATAAGCTGCCATGTTCAGTAGCGAGCTAACTTGCAGCTCAGTGGCGCCCCTGGCTCCGAGACCACCACTCAGTCCAGCACGATGAAGAAGAAACACACAAAATTTAATCTTTGGCTTGTGTCAACAAAGCCAGTTGTGCTGAAAATCCAAAAAAAGAAAGCTTCTCATGTTTGCTTTACACAGAGGAAGCAGGTTGGGCTTTATCCCAATTTAAACTTATCATAACAGCCTCATTATGATTCTTTCCACCTGTGTGGCATCCCAGGGGTGGTTAATTGGTCAGCGAGATGGTCAAACAGAATAGCCATTAGCAGCAGTGGCACGCAATTATTGCAGTGACTGTCACCTAGAGATTGATGTGGTTAAGCCCAGGCATGCCCCGTGAAATCAATAAAGTGTCATCTCTGTGCAATGTCTGTGTGATGGATGACTTCACAGGATCCTAATTACAGAGACTGGATGATGAATACCACCCCAACAATGGATAAGATAATTGGAATTAGGACAGAAATGCAACACTAATATTTGATAAAGTGTGAAGTTAATGATGCAGACGACACACATGTCTGTTAGTTACTATCAAAATAAACAGATAAATGTTTTTTAGTTTCCTAGAGTACAAAAAGTACACCAGAGATGGTCCACTAACCAAAAGATCTGCTGCTGTGTATTTTGAAATAGATGCACATACAGTCTACATATAGATCACGACTACAACTCTGCAGCAGGAAAAGGCTGAGTAAGTACGAGGAAGCCCAGAGAGGAACCAGGTTTTGATCCACATCTCCAAGAAATGAAGTTAATTTGTTGACCATGCCTCAATCACACCTCTAACGACCTGCCAAGCCTACCTATACCTGGTCAACCCATCCTGCTCTGTTTGTCTCAGATTTCTAAACCCACCCTCCCTTTCCCTTCATCCATCATCCTCCCTACCTCATACCTTCCAACATTCCTTCATCCTCTCTTCCCTTCTCCCCTCATCTCTTCTTATTCAATCTGGTGCATACCTCTCCCATGTCTCATTCTAGGTACCGTCTGGTGGGGGGCGGTAATCAGCTCGGTTGGAAAGGCGCCCGAGACAGAACCCCCACACTGAGTCTACCTCTGCCTGATCTGACCGAAGACATGTCTCTTTCACCTTCTCCCCCGACTTACATCCATTCACCAGAATTACAATTAAACATTTAAACGACATATTGTTGGAACGTGGTCCTTGCTAGTGCACACATATCTTAAGTCTGTCTAGACTGGGGAAACAACAGTATTGGTCCTTTGTTAAAACACATAGAAAGACCTATGTGAGACAAAAAGACCTAAAAATGGGGTGAATCAAAAAATACAGGCTTCCCTGATGTTAGCATGTAGCTACATGTAGCAGTGTATGTAATGTAAAGTAGCATGCTTGGAGCAGATGACCATATAAAGAAATCTACCACAAGTGAACGTCAGCTTGTCTCCTTACAATAGCAGTTTCAGTTACTTTAACTTAATGACACTTCAACCAAAGTGAGGGCAGACCGCAGAACGCTCATGAATTGTTTTCGGAATGGTCACATGGGTCATTTATGGAAGGGACGGACAAGGAGTGTCACGAGTAGTTGTTTTCTTTCTGCTGTCCCTCAACACAGTTACATCCCGTGTCACATTAAGCACACATGCTGCTGCCTCATCATATTATGGAAACACTCTGTCTCTTGCTGCACCACAGTTCAACGTGGAGTGACACATAGGCCAGCCATTCCAGTCTGACAAGCACAATGAAACCTCAATAAAATAATAAAAAGCCACATTTGTTTAACTTCTCACTGGCTGTCTGCTTCTACGGCTTCTCTCTACATATGGGCGTGTTGCAAGTCACAAAGGCCTAACTACAACCAGCCTCAAACTGGATAACTACAGGAAAAGTGCAACTTTGAGTCACATGTTTTCGCACACAATCGTCCGTTCCCTCTTTTGTTCTTTCGCCTGTTGTCACTTGTTGACACGCGACATCAAGTCACATCTGGCTCTCGTGTGTTTTGCTTACACCGCGGTGTTTGTCACCCAAACACACATACTCCAAATTGTGTCCTCCAAATCATGTCCTGCTCACTTGTGAATCTCTGCAGGGCGAGCTTCTTTCATGTCTTCTAAAAGGATATTACGATCATCTTATTGCTCATGACATCACAATCCCCACGGACAAGAGAAAAGTAATCACATGTGACTAAACAACGGCAGTTGTTTGACACAGTGTGAACTCTAAATGCTTCACTTCAGGTTGGGCGGAATATGAAGCTTACATATTTCTCATGCTTGCAATTAGACAGGTGATAACAATTAAATCTAAACTGTAGGAAAACAAATAAAACTGAAAAATCGAGACAGTTTTACCCAGGTGGGTGTTTTTACTTCTTTCTTTTTGTGGCACGGGCCAGTGACATTGTTATCTGAAACTAATTATGCCGGGTGCCAAAGCAGCAGTCTCTCAAATCGCCTTTGTTGCTATGGATCACTGGAGGGGAGATCCTTCATCCTGCTTTCTACTCCTATCTGCCTCCGGGGCTTCTGCTCCTCTGTGGCAGAAAGCGTGCCTCTGCTCTGCCTCTTCATCTCCCGCAGGACGAGCTCCGCTTGTGTGTCAGCGCACGAGGGTGTGGGAGAGAGAGAGAGAGAGAGTGTGTCCCTGCTCGTGTGCAGGAATCACCCAAATGTGCTGGTAGCTCGGTTTGATTTATGCACATCTGTGTGGGAGCATGTGCGTGTGCTTGTACACATGCAGGCATCACCGCATGTGCTGTTTCCACAACGAGGACCGTGTTTGTGCTACACACACACACACACATCGGGCTCATGGCTTATAGATCATGCAACACATTCTTTTCTTTCAACACTATCGGCAGACCACAACACTCCCCGCCTGATTTCCTAAACTACTTATTCAACCCTCGGTACATCCTGCATTGGAAAATCAGGAAGGCATTATAGGACTGTAATGCTTTCCTGAAGTATTTTGCAAACTCTCAGACAAAATGTTAAAGGGCCAGTTCACCCAAATTACAAACAGTTAACTGCTGTCTACCAAAGATATAGTCCCAAAAATATGGTGACGGTGAGGTCTGTGAGGAATGGGGACACAGTTTCAGGAAAGAGATGCTGAATTTAAACGTTACAATATTGTGGGCACCACAAACCTCCATTGTGTTGGAGCTAGTCTTCTAGCTTGTAGCCAGTCTCAGAACCCATTAGCTTAACGACCAGTATTTCAGGATTTGCAATGTAGCCAGCGGATATTATGGATATATTATTAAATTTCGATATTGGACCCCAAGATGGGGTCTGAATATGCCAGTTTCTCCTGCTGGGTCCACCCACAAGTCCCACTCTGCTCACGGACTTAACATTGTGATGACGTCATAAATGTTTTAATTGCTTTTCCTGTCTAAAAGAAAGTTTTACAACTATAAAATTCTATGAATCAAACATTCAAAAGAGGAATGGTCATAATTCACCTTGTGTGCAGTTCGAGATGACTTGTCAACAGTTTTAGAAATGCTTTTTAGACAGCAGGAGATTTTCCCAGTAAAGCCTCTCTTCCTGCTTGCAGCTGTCTCCGTCTCACTAAGATTCACGCTGGGTCTGGGTCTGCAGCTACCTGTACCAAAAACAAGCATCCCCAGAAGAGAACCAAACACGTCTTGACGACTTGAAGATTCTCAGTCGACTGAGAGGTCTCTGACTGATGATTTGAATACATGACTTTCAGAGGTTGCCCTACCACTCAGACTACAAATGGACTACAAATGGGAACCAGATCACTTTCGATGCCAAAATCTTGTACGGCTGCAGACAGACTCTGCAGACACATGCAGAAATCTGATTACAGAGATTAGCCTGTAGCAAAATAAGGAAATATTGAAAGCCTGCAGATAGAAATTGACTAAATTAAATTCATATTCCTCTCTGTTGTTATATTCAAAGTGGAAACCGTAAGCTTTATGTGCAGCCTCCAAGGAATTAATTGCATCACATTTTTCACATCATTTTTTTTTTTTTTTTTTTTTAGATCATTATGTGGGTTAAGGCTGAGAACAGGAGGATGTACTGAAGAGGGGTGAATGCAAAGTCATTTTCAGGACGGATCATGGTAATACAACATCTTTGAGCTTTTCCATTAATTCAAATGGTTTGCAAAGAACTGGCCCAAGGCCCAAAGCTCATGCATCTATATTCATTGCAACCTCGTGCCTGAACTAATGAGCGACTAGGGAACTTCAACAATCTAGCCTATCATTCTTTTCACAAGGTAAATGCACATGCAAAAAAAAATGCAATTCAATTAATTAAATCTGTCTGTACTTGTTCACCCTCCTCCCTTTTTTCCCTGCCCTTCTCCCCCTTCATGCACGCCCTCAGGGAAATCAAACAATTAAGGGCTGAATACAAATGTACTCTCCCTCCCTTCATGTCTTTCACCCCTCTGATTATGTCAGTGAGGGAGATGTCCTCCCTCTTTCTAGTAAAGAGTCTGCTTTTTATGTATTAGGTGAGTATGGTTATACACCTTGACCCTGTGTTCTTTCAGGAGATGACTGACAGGAGAAGGAGGCTACAAGATTACAGTTGGAGGAGACAGAACCAAAACAACTCAATTATTTAAAGAGACGTGAACTTTAGTGTAACGTGCAAGGTCAGAATCCTCATGCATTTGCAACAGGTGTGGTCTGCACTAAGACATGGAATTAAATGTCCTATGTATTAAGCAATAAAACATGTTTCCCAACCCCGGAGTGTTCGTAAATCTCCACCAGCTTTCATTAAAACCATTTTCTGCGGTAAATGCTGACAAAAGATTCTGTTATGTCATGCTTCTTTAAATCAGCTCCTGACATCAATTCACAGAGGTTTCTAAAGTTGGTGATTGATTTCCCGATAATGCACAACCAACTCATCGATCATCCATGGTCCATTGATCCCTGGATGGAATACAGCTCTTGTTGTTCAGCTGATGCACCCAGGAAGTGGAACATTATCGGCTTTCTCTAAGAGATTGTTTGTAAACATCATGTCATACATCATAGAGCGTGCAGATGGAGCACACAGCTGGGAGTCGTTCGTTTTTACAACATCGATGACCCTTCGAGCAGAAAGAAAAGGTGAGCCTGCTTGATTTGCATCTACATCCATTTATTAATTTTCATCTGCATTTTGAACAAAATCAATAGCCAGATTGGAGCCAAAGCCAGGATTGTAGAATATCTTGGGTCATGAGTCATGCACAACTCCCCAAACCCCTTCTGAACATTTTGAACAGATACCAAAACAAAGAGCCTCAAAACACTTTTAATTATTTGCATTTTTCATATTTCAACTATTCAGTTAACTATTTAACTATATTTTGTGTGAATTTTATAACCCAACATGAATATCTGAATGTTGTTTGAAAGCTTCACACTGCTCTTCTGGGGAGAAAGTGAATCTTCTCAATCATTTATTTACTTAATAATTTATTGGCTAATTTGAATATATTGAGTGTAATACTGGAATCAGCCAACTGAATATACCACCATCAGATATTTATATCAGGGGACGGTGTTTAAGCTACAGTAGGTCTCCATCAAATACTTTCGGTATGGTACCTTTGGAACCAGCAGTAACCCCTCAGACATGGTACCTAGACTATAGGTCCATTTAGCTTGGCAAGTTTTTTTTTCAGTCAAACTCAATATCTTCAGCACGTGGTGGCAAACACAATGGCTGAGAAAGAACCACCAGCAATGAAAAAACTACCCATCCCGGGTTTTTTTTTTTTTTTTGCCAAAAACAGCATACACTGCAAAGACAGGAAGACAGAAGTAGGGTGTTGGTCTTGGCTCTGATTGCTTGTTTGTGTTCAGGTGCGGTGGATTCTTGCAATTGCCAATAGGAGAACCGGAATAGATCATCTCTCTCATGTACTACTGTCAGGATATTGTGACAGTTTCAAATAGGGGTGCACGATAACTATCGGGTCGATGACAGGAAATTACTACGTCATTCCGATAAGTCCGATATCATGACGAATAGCCCCGATAACATATAGAATTTTGTCAGCACGGCAGTGCCCTGCTCCCACTATGAGACCTGGATGGCCTGCAGTGAATGCTACGTTCAAGTGACGTCGGCATAATCAGAAAAACTCTTACTGACTGGGAAAATTCAAGAATACCCCCTCATGTCAGCAAACAACTTGTTAACTCTGTCATAATTTCACACAGACCAAGTACCAACGGTAGACAGCCGCACTAAAACTCCACAGTACATATGATACCATAATGTTGGAGTACCGTAGTACAACGTTACGGGGAGAACATTTCTCTTTGCTTGATAACATTAAAAGTGAAGTCAGGCTTTGCTAACAGCTTCCAACTCATTTACAAAAAGACAAAAAGAGAGACATAGATAGCGTGAATGAGCTGAGAAAGAGAGACAGTGCCGCGGTGCTGTGAATGAGAAAATCAGTGAGTAAGAGAATTTTCTGATTGTTTCATGGTGGTTATGTTCTAAAGCACAAATAAATAACCATCCAACACTCAACAGATGATTTACTGTGGAGACGGGCGCTCTTAGTTTCACTTTCCTTCCCTGCATTTCATTCATTACATCCGATGTGCGGCGGTAAATGTCATCAACATGTTTTTCAGGCTGATGAACTTTAGAGTTCCTGGAAAAGTAGTCCAGGACTTGTTGAAAATGTGGCTTACATGTATTTCCCAAAATGTGGATGTATTCCTTTAACTCCCTTCAGGTTGCTAACCCCCCCGAAATCTGCAGAAAAAATACACAAGACATGTCCTCAGTGTCCTCAATGGAGCCATGTTCCTGCATCAGACAACTGGATCAACTCCCATCAGCTAAATATACGCCTTGTTGTTTTTCAAGAAGGACAACTTATAGCTTTTCCCTCAGCTCATGTGTCAACAAATGCAGTTTCCTGCTTAACCCTCTGTGAATTTACAACCTGCCCGTGACCCCTTTCGCTCGGAAACTCTGTTGATGATTTTAAGGCATCTGTGTCATGGACTCGGGCCTCGATTCCACGGGGTCCCTGCACCCCAAAGCACTCCACAGCCTCTTTATCAAACCCTGGCAGCTCCTATTGTTGTTGGCAGCTCACTCCTGTCCCCAGTGCTGGAGGGATTAGGTGAGAGTGAGTGAGGAGGAATACATGGGGCCAG
Organism: Epinephelus awoara; assembly: GCA_035609425.1. Taxonomy (NCBI): domain Eukaryota; kingdom Metazoa; phylum Chordata; class Actinopteri; order Perciformes; family Serranidae; genus Epinephelus; species Epinephelus awoara. The sequence continues at coordinate 25,597,695 of CM069313.1, forward strand.
CCGTAGGAGACCCCGCCGTGTCCCGTACGCCGACGGGGAATTATTAGAAGTTGCTGACGGTAAGAAAATACAAAAGGAGGGAGAGAGATGGAGGCAGGTAGACAGAGGAGGTGGAGGAGTACCTTCACACCTCATCTGACAAAGCAACAACATCAGAAACCTCCAATCCAGTCATCACACATCCTCCCCCTGCCTCCGTCTACTCCCCGCGTGTCCATCTCTCAGCACTGTGGGGCCTCAGACGCATAACCTTAATGATGAGTGGGATGGGAAACCAAAAGCATCTGCTTTCTGCATGACATGGAGACAGGGGAAGACTCCGTGCTCTAGGTCCCTGACTTTCTCTGCACCATTTCCTTTTATCACTAAGCTAAATTTAGTGATGAAAGAGGCATCTGAACTCTAACTCCTACACAGGTTTCCCATTGAGTCGGGTGCAGATTTGAAGCATTAAATGAGTCAAAAGCAGGAAAACAAAAGGAAGAAAATGAAGAGGTTCATCAGCAGAGATGCTACGTTATAGGGCAAGAAGGGGAAATGCTGCTGGAGCTTTCTGCTGTGCTAGTCAACTAGAGCGGATGCTGTTTTTGCTTTCTATCCAGCTTTCATTTTTCACAAGGACATTGCTCTGCGTGAGCACGTGTAGGGCAACAAAAGAAGGGGGAAAAACTCCTACATCAGCTGAAAGAGACAGGCTTCCTTCAGCCCAAATCTGACCAACTGACTGATGACCACGCGTGGCTTCTTCGCTCAGTCAGTGACCCCCACACGCAGGCAGCGCTGGTCACAGGAAGGTCAGTGGACTGTGAGAACGAACAGAAACAGGATGGAGGACAAGTAGAGCGAGCATTCCCTCCCGGCTTAACTCAAACTGTAACTCCGGCACATCTATTTGTCTGTCTGTCAGAGGGAGGATGGAAGCCAGGACTGTGAGCCTGGACTGATTATCTTTATGGTCAGCAGCCACAGAGGTTAAAAACTTTGGCTGCTTTTGTTTATTCCCTTTGGCACCCCAAAGCCTTGAGAAAATGAGATTTCACTACAATTTATGGAAGCCGTTTGCTTAAATAGGTGAAAGGGAGAGATTGTGAGCCAGAGAACAAGGCAGAAAGGCAAACAATCTAATGGAAAGGGAGATGAAGACGGAGGGCCTTGGCGTAGAGACGCTTGAACTAACTTTTGTACTCAAGAACCTCTAATAAAGTCACATTTTCTGGCAATTGTCTGGCAATTTATATTCAAATAATTCCGTCTTACACTTCTGCTACTGTTTATTGAGCGTAAAAATCCTTATGGGCATACAAGTCAAATGTACAAAGACAGGGTGTGTGTTTATGCTCTACTTTCATAGCTGCATTTCAGCAATACACAAGCCCCTGGAGGTAGTTATTTTATTTTGCTTGCTTATTTCCCCCATGTCTACAAACTACAACAGCTTTGACATTATTGCAGGCATTTTGGGGAGACAGGGAAACACGGCACGGTAGCAGGTTCCCCGACTCCAAGTTTGGTTACTGCTGTCATATATTCACAGTGAAAAATCCACATTAAAATTACAGTACTTTGTTGATTTGTCTTTTTAATTTCAAAAATGGTAATGCTAACAAACAAAGTTGTGAACATGAGGAAGCACGTTAGTAAAATGTTAGGTTTGCACATTATTTGTACGATGAAAATTTTATGATTAAAAAGATAAATCTTGTAAATGTGTACAGGAACATCCAGTATTTAAACAATTTAATGGTCCTGTAACATCCCGTTAGAAGACAACAGGTTCTTTTAATTGTGGAAATGTGAGAGGCAACAGTGTGATAACAGACCTAAATGATGACACCAGTGTTCAGTAGTTGACGGAAACTATGACCTTTTTTTCATGACAAAAATGAGACGATGACGAGCTAAAAAATAGACCTTGATAATAAAGACTAAGACGAGACCTATATTTCATTTTCGTTGAGGAGACAAGACGAGACGTGGCGAAAATGTCTGTGGTGGATTATCAGACATTGAAAGCCGAGAACCGCCATGATTGTACTCATCGAAGCTAGCAGGGTGAATACATCTGTCGCCTTGATTCTAATTTCTGATACATGAATCATACATGAAAATAAAACTAGACTAAGGATAAAAATGTCTAAAATGTGACTCAAGACTACGACTAAAACTAAAATAGCTGTCAAAATTAATACTGATTCTGTATTTTTATAAAAAGCGTGGGCTTTTTCTGGGTACTCCGGCTTCCTCCCACAGTCCAAAGACACGCAGGTTAACTGGTGACTCTAAATTGCCCGTAGGTGTGAATGTGAGTGTGAATGGTTGTCTGTCTCTATGTGTCAGCCCTGTGATAGTCTGGTGACCTGTCCAGGGTGAACCCTGCCTCTTGCCCAGTGTCAGCTGGAGCTTAGATTCATTACTAAGGTGTAGTTCATTCATTTCACGTAAACATTTTAATAGAAAATAATGGCAGTTTTTTAATAGCTTCCATGTAATGTGACCCAGTGACTAAAATCTTAAATAAAATATATTAATATAGGCTTTAATAATTCTTCCTTATGTTAACATTCTTTTTATTAAAAAAAAAAATCACACTCCACGTTTTACTCATATTCACAAACAGCATTGAATGCTATTGTAATCATAAGAAGTTGGTAACTGAAGTGTAGAAGTCAATATTTAATCAGTAATATGTATTAATTAAGTTTCCATATTAAGTTTGTTGAGAAGCTGCTCATAATGTTTCTATCCATATAAATTTTGAAGCAGTTTCACTGTACATTACTGTAGCTTTGGTCAAATCCGGGCGCGGCTAGGGCAGAAGTGCATATAAAGTGGGACAAAAACACTAAATGGTGAAGATAAAAATAAAAACGGGTGCATGCAATTTTAAAAGTTACACGCACCAGAGGATGTGCACAGAAAAAAAAAGCATTTGGAGCTCTGTAAATAGTACCTCTTCTGCCTGATATAGTGGAGTCAAGAGCAGACATGTATAAAACATGAGGTCATGCTCTTCATTCAAGGATTTTTTTTCTTAACGCATTCACAAGATGGATGGAGAGTTGGAAATAAAGGAAATAATACGTGCTTATACTTTATCAGCTGTCTGGAAAACGTTGAAAAGTGCAATAAATATTCTTGTGGATAAAGCCTTGTATTATGCCCTATTAAATGTTACAAAGAAGTTACATAAAGGTCTGAAAATTAATCACATGGTCTAGTCTGCGTTCACATTCCCCTGTAACTTTTAATGTAATCTTACCTTAAAAGACGTATAGGCGCCTGTTTCAAAATGACACTGGCATTTGCGGGTGAAATAAAATGGGTTATTGTTCAGACTCTGAATTGTTACTTTAATGCCAAAAATATTGCACACCAGGTTCATGATTATGCAAGGAAGGGCTCTTAAAGGATGAGTCATACAAAAGATGAAAAACAACAGGGTGAGAGCTGTCTGATTGTCTCTCTGTTCGCTGTCATGTCAACACTCCCCCTCCCTCATCAGCTAGCACCAGTTACCTAAATTGAAAGCATGATCAGAATGATTTGATTTTGGATCAGGCTTCTGAAACAAACACGTCATGAAATGCATCCCCACATTTTAAACTGTCTTTTTTTAATACTCGTACCGACACCCTCTCATAAAAAGAGGGCATTTTGTATCTGCAGGACCCTCCATAAGCTCTTTGGTGAAGGTAAGTAATGAGTGATGGTTCACCCCTCAGAGAGAAACTGCTGCTTACAGCAGGTTTCAGTAGTCTGTGTTCTTCGTGGTGAAGGGAAGGAGGCTGAGGAATAGATCTACCAGCTGGAGCCCCGAGACCCCCGTGGTCTGTCTGGTAAAAGGCTCAGAGTGGAGAGGGGAAGACCCCTATCACTGCACAAAATGTCTTCTTTAACAAGCCATTGAGTCTGATACTCAATCTTCATTTTCTGCAGTTTTATATTTTAAAGTCCCCCTCCACGCAAACGAATGTGACTTTACTTGTTTGACCTTCACTGTGCAGGATGATGTATGTGCAGAATTTTACACTACAAGGTTTTCACATTATCTGCTGCAGAGGGAAAGTTTCTCCGCGCTCACCTTAAATCTGTGTTTTAGGCGTGTACACATGCTTTTGTGATATGACTAGTTTGGAGAAAATAAATCCTGGCACAATCTGCAACTAACACAGGAGTTTTGTGGAAACATGAGGCCTCCTGTGCACAAACTTCTCAGGGAGGTAGTACACATGCTCAGAACTTAGAAATGAGAATATTTCCAAATGCAGTTTTAAGATTTTTAACACGGTAATTGGAAAACCTACAGTACTATGATCAAACACAACATTAAAACCACTGACAGGTGAAGTGAATAACATTGATCATCTCCTTACAATGCAGCGTTCTGCTGGGAAATCTTGGGTCTTGGCATTCATGTGGATGCCATTTGATATCCGCCACCACTCAACCACCGTTGCAGACCAAGTACACCCCCTCATGGCAGCAGCACACCCCAATGGCAGTGCCCCCCTCAGCAAGACAATGAGCCATGCCACACTGCTCAGAATTGATGATCAATGGTATTCACTTCACCTGTCTGTGGTTTTAATGTTGTGCATGATCTGTGTTTATCAGACACTGATTATTATTTAAAGCTTACGATTACTGATTTAGTAATTCTGTGCCGATCAATTATTGTGTTAGTCTTGAGCCCTGCTTTTTAGCCTACGCAAAATTCACACACTAGAAAAAACATCGGCCACTGCCATCAGTAAATGTCATCTTATTTGCCGATAGGCCAGTGGCAGTCAATAAGGGGAGTATCGGATGATACCGATGTTCATCCGATAAATCGTTGCATCCCTATATTTAAACGTGTCAAAGCATGTCTGGGAAGTTGTTATAAATGAGTGGCAAAAGCCTCACACATTACAACCTGTTACCTTATTTGTAAAATAAGAATAAAGGGGGACTGGAAAACTAGACAGAGAGAAAGTAACATCAGGTGAATGGGTTGAGTTGTTTTGGAGCTTTGAAGTAAGCTTGGAGGTTCTAGACCAATAAAAACTCCTTTATAGCACACATACAGAAGACAACATTAAAAGGACACCGTGAATGTGCATCTCACTCTTCTTCATCCTGAAAGAAGGGACAAGCCGTTCTAAGAGCTTTCCAGTGTTAACCGGGCGCCTCCTAATTAATTAGGAACATGGAGTGGCGAGTCCACCTTATTAATTACTGCTCTAAGCTTGAAAATAATTGGAGCTTCTGAGAAGGCGATTCAAAAGAGGGAAGCTCTTTCCAAAAAATTCCCTTTTGAAGGAAGTAGTTAAAAGGCGCAGGCTCTGGACAGAGACGAGCCCATTTCCAAGGCTTGTCTTTGAAACTAATGAATCACAGTATATCATGGCCTTGCAGCCGCAAGGGTAACAAGAAAGGTACAAAGGCTAGAGTTAACCTCAGTGCATCCTTCACCGGGAAGTAAGGTTTAGAAAATGGTGTGAGCATGTTTGAATTTTGCTGATGAGAATTTGTCTGCAGAAGAGAGAGAATAAGTGAGCACTGGTGGGAGCATGCAGTGTATCCAGGTTTTGTGTGTGTTCATGTATGTTAATGGCTGATGGAAAAGGCTGTTTGGACCCTCTCTACAATTACTGTCACTAAATTGTACAGTGCACACCTGCCAATGACTCGTTCGCCCACTATGTAACTGCCCATGTGTCTCCATGTCTCTGGGAATGTTGGCTAATAGATCAGAGGACAAGCTGATTACTCACTGACAGGGGATACAGATGTGTGCCTCAGATAAGACAATCAGGAGCAAGGCTCTATGATAATGTCATGTCCACAGTGATTACAGGAGCATGGCAGGAAGAGCACATACAGCATCTCAAGCTTTAATGCCTTAGTGGATAGAGACTTCCAAGTCACCAGTTCATCTTGCCTATCCTTACAAACGTCTTCCTACCCTCCTTCCTGTCTCATGATGAGCTCCTCTTTATCCACACGTTCTTACTCCAGCAAGACTCAGGAAAGCATTACTCCACTATATCTTTACAATGCAAATAGTTGTTTGCTGCTATATTAATTCTCTGACTGTCACATGAAGAACCTTTAAGGTACAGTACAGTGTTGAATGTCTGAAAGCCATGCCCACAAACATTCTCCTGCAAACCTCATGAGTACGAAGAAGTTATTATAGACATTCAAATCTGTAATAAACACACTTTAAACTGTTCAGTTCGAGTGAGCACTGAAGCCCAGACTTGTGGAAGGATTTGATACACTCCTTGCCTCACTGCTGGCTTAATGACAAGAGGAAGGATCTGACACACATGGGACACACATTGAGTTTGACGTTTCTTAAACAATCTGTGTGTGGCTCAGCAGCCAACGACACTCTACAACCCTACAAAAGAGGTCACAAGAGATGTCTGTTTTCCAAAAGGGTTGGTTATTTGTGTGGCGTCTTTATCCTTCTGTTTGTCCAGCTCCCCAGGAGAGACTATTTCCTGCCCATGTTATGAATGAGACATGAGGACGTCTTATTGAGAGAAGCAACAGGTCACAGACCAGCAGCAGCCCAGTCTGAGATATGGAGTAAAAAACATCCCATAGACCCAATACGCAAACTGGGACAAATTGTGTCTGGATCCCGTCCAGGCTGAATTTTATTGTTCTTCCAAACACCAGAGAGATAGAAGTTTGCAGCCAGGCCTTTCACTCAGGAAACACATCCTCTGCCTGCCCTCTGTCCAGGGAAAAGTCCTGATTAAAGAGTGTATGTTTGTCTCGCACCACAACAGACTCCAAAAGATGGATAGCCAAACCTCCAGGCCCCTTATGCTTAAGGCTAAACAACATGATGAGCAGGGAGAAACCCCAAGTGCAGGCAACCGAGAACATCCTCCACCCAGCTGACGAGCCCCAGGCCTCCTCTCAGTGATCCTGCAGTCCATTAGAAAGGGAAACACGGATGGAAAGCATGCTGCCTGCTCAGCTTGGGACTCATATTGATATGCCTGGAGGCCTCACAGTCAAAGCCACAAAGCAGCAAAAGCTGCAAGAACAGCTTGATCATAAATAGTTCCATACCCAGTGGTCAAAGCTCAACAACCGTCCCTACCACTGATTCGGATGTGCACAAGCTTCAGGGTTTCTTTGTGTGCATTAGGGACCTTAACCTTCAGGTAATAAAGAACAATGGCGCTATCTCACAAAGCAAATGGCATGTGAAGTTTCCGTTTAATCAATGATTAATTAAATTGATCTGAGATGATGAGATGCCACCAGGGATTAGACTCTGGTGCAAATCTAGCAGAGCATGAGCAATACTGCTGTGCTAACACTGCAATGAGGGTAATTTAAAGTTTAATTTCCACCAGCTGGACTCGCATTTTATCATGAGTACCTTCATACTGATAGCATCATCATTACCACCTCTGCTAATTAATGAAAACCCGAGCTCACGCCAGCAGGAAGCAGCCACCTTTCATGTATGGTCAGAGAGCTGACTACATTTTGATCAGATCTCTAGTCCTTGACATCTCCCCAAACAGAATTTTCCGATTTATATGTTTGGCATTGAACTTTGCAATCAAACTACTCATTAAAGAAGTGTTGCAAAATTAACATCCACTTCAGGGCTTTATCCACTGTTGGTTTTCCTGCATGAATGCTTCTCCAACTCTAAGCACGGAGGACTACAGTAGCTAATGATCAAAAATACACTGCTTACAAAAAACACTGGCAGCTAAAACCAATACTGTCTAGAGCACATGCTCTTCTCTGGTGGGTAATTTGTTGACTATTTCCCACGAGGCCCCAACTGATGAGGATACAAACGAATATGTCCTTCGCGTTTGAGTTTAAATGAGTCTATCTGCAGACGCCGTTGCACATAAAAATGTCATCTTCTTACAAATGAGAGCAAGCATCATTAATTGCTGAGTCACCCTAAAAATTGTTTATTTGATGTTGATACTCTGGAGCAGTTGGATGCAGAAGACAGCTGAGAACAGAGCAGTGAAGATACAGCAAAACACAGATGCATAAAAAGGCAGCATTTCCACATGAAGAGGGCCTTGATCCCTCACGCAGCCTTCTCTTGAACCATCATTTGGAGCGCCGGTTCACACGGTTGACACGTTGCTCCAGGCGGTGTGCGCCCTTTCCGTCCCGACAACAGGCTGCTTTCAAAGGGTGTCCGGAAATGTAGGAATATCTGACGCCTGTGTCTCCTGCTTCCTCGACGCTTAATGCCAAAGAGCAGACACACCAAACAGTCTTCCATACTGGCTCACAAACACACTGGCTTTGTGCAATCGGGCGTAGTTTTCATCATGTTACAGCCTTTCTAAATGTCATCAGTGCCACTGACACAACGCAGCTCACTATCAGAGGAAGGAGCAGAGCTTTGAGTGAGTGCCAGACTCAAAATCTTTCTAGATTTCAATCTGGATTTCCAGGCTACCACTTTCCCAACGTTTCCAAACATAGGAGATTCAAACTCTATCCAAACATAATTTCAGCTAAGTGATATACATGAAGGGAAGGCAGGGAAAAATGAGGAAGCATACGTGATGGTACACAAAACTTCAAACATCGGGACATATTAGAGCTTTGTTAAGTCGACAGCTACAGAAAATAAATTTGCACGTGGAAGGTTATCCACAGGAGATTACTGCTGCAACCTCATAACACACAAAAGCTTTCAATGATTTTTACAAATTCAATGATTTTTCCAGGCTTGTAAAAAAAATGTGAAATTCCATGACTTTTCCAGGTTTTCATTTTCACACCCAGCATCCACATTTTGTAAACAGGAAATGTACTTGCGCCCATCTGTCCACCAATGGGTGTGTAGGTCTTACAGTGAGGTGTGGTCTGGCACATTGATGGTGTATTGTTATTCTGAGGCAGCAGAAAGTGATTGCACCATTGAGCAACAAAAACCAAGGGTTCATCCTAATATCCCTCTTTGAATCCTGTATCCTCTATCTTCAATCACTTGTCCCAGAAATCGATTGACATCCGCCATCTTGAAGGATGTCTCAACTTATTAAACCCCCCCCGGTACACCCCCCTGATTGGACATCAGTTATTGATTGGACAACTCAACGGACTGATTTAATACATCACAACATCACTGGAGTTTCATACTTAGAGGGAAGACAAATTAAAGAGTTAATTCAAGCGTATCACTTCTAAGTATTTGTTTTCTGATTTTCCATCAACTTCAAAATCTGAACAAGAAAAGGAGCATAAACAACCGTCTTCGTTTTTTAGAAACATTTTTCTGTTCACAATCTGTAATTTCCCTCATTAACTTTTATTACTGAAACAATTAAAGTCAGAGAGTCTGGCTGTCAATAAGAAACACTTTTACATCAGTGATTGTCATTTCAGTCACATGTGAGGCTGATCATTCCTGAGTGTCGGTGTGATGAGTTACAGAATTTCAATTTCATTTTCAACATTTTGCCTAATTAATTATTTCCAGTGTTCAAAAGACACCATAATAATATTCTAGATTATTAAAAAATGAACCCACAATAAGAATATCAATAAATACAGATACAAATGATTGATACCCCATGCATTAAGGCCAAATCTTAAGTCAATGGCTCAGTATTTTCCTGCAATTAAAAGGACACATTATTCAGTTAGTAAGATGCGCCTACACAGGCGGGTTCACAGTGCTCGTATACTCTGCTTGTTACACACACAGGGAGGCACGAAGGGGTTGCAGGTGGGTGAAATAATGCATCATTAATAAGGAAAATATCTCTAAAATTTGAACTAAGCAGAGAGCAGAGCAGAGCTGCTGTCCAACTCTCTATTAAGGGAGACGCTGTGCATGTTTAAACCCAAGGAGCAGTGTGACTCCACTGATTATTTCAGAGGCTAAAAGTTAAGTTTTTGTTTCCTCTGTCAGGTTTAGTTTTGCTGCTTAGATGTCCCAGGATATTAGCTGCATTGGCATTTCTGCTCTTACTGAATTACTCTCAACAGAAAAACACCGCCTTCTCCAATTTGCTGAATCCACCATGTAAATTGGTGCGGCAAGTGCAGGTGCACCTGACTTTTAAAGGGAACGGGAGATGACACACAACCCGACTGGTTGAATTCATGCTACACTCAAAAAACACATCACTGATTAATTAAGGGACTAAATATGACCACTCTGACCCTTGGGTTTTACTTTGCACCAAGATTATGCGCCGTACAGCCAAAGTGAAGTTGGACACGCCCTAAATGCACTTGCGCCATCATGGATCATTTGAATAGCGCCCCATGAAGTCAGTAGCTCATGACTTCTTTTGAGAGTGTCTGTCTCTGTTAAAGTCACCAATTTGTCACCAATGGATTGATGGTATGTGACAGCTCAGCGTGCCGTCGGTGTCAAATGGATTTGAAAGACGAATTCTACGTAAGAATATGATGAAACTGACATTCGCTGCTTAGTATTTAAGTTTCACATTGAAAGTTTTAAATCAAAACGGGTATATAAAGTCACAGATTGTAGCTTAAAACTTTTTGTTCAGTGTATAGTTCACTGAGGACAAATTTAATTCCCTAAAGCTGTTGACTGGGCTCACTAAGAAGAGGTTTGGTTTATTGGGCCAAAACTGTTATAACAGGGATCAAGCTGAAGTTTAAACATAAGATCTTCAAATGTCAAAGTTATAACCTTTACAATAAGTCAGTCGCCAAGCTAAAATAACATATTAAGGAGACTTAAGGCCAGATATTTAATACACTGAGTTAAATAAAGATGACTTAATTTTTGCAATAAATGGGCTTTAAAACAGAAACAAAGACTGTAATCATTTCAAGCAGTTTGTGATAAACTATGCATGCACCCCAGCCTTCCTAGGCGACCTCTACTACTCTCTTTTACACTGCAGGGGTGATGTGAGTTCAGACACACACTGAGCATTCACCTCTCAATACAACAAAAATGATGGCGTTCAGCTGTGCAGCACACCTTGCTCGTGCTTTGTTGCCAGCACTATTTATTAACAAAGACCTGGGAAAACAAAAATAAATCCGAGGGTTTAAACCAAATCATTTAATTCTGGACCACATCTTTTTTTCCCCCTCCTCTACTGATGCCGGCTGTGTTTGAACAACTGGATTTCATCAGCGGCATGCGGCCAATCTGCCAGCAACCTCAGACAAAAAACCCTCACTTAATGTCAGCACAGCAGGTTCGGTTCTGGCTCCGGCTCTGGCGCGCTGATCCGCAGAGCAAACTCGCTCAGTAGCACACATCCTCCTCAAATCCACATCCTATTTGCGATTCGTCTTGTCAAACATGCGTGGCGTAAAGTAGTTTCTATTTTGATTCTCTAAAGTGGTATTTTGACTTATCGCAGGGGTGTGTGAGAATCCGCAGATGATGAAAATGCAGCCCTTGCCGGTAATTAAACCTTGTTATCCAGACTTGCTGTAAGTGTTGAGAGTAAATTCTGACAGATTGGTATTTGGAATGCATGGAGGTTTGTTTGAGTAAAGTCTTTCCATCATGCTCAAGCTCATTAGAAAGATCTAGGTTGCACCTCTCCGTCGTCTGTGTTTGTTCGTCTTGGCCCGGGGTTTGAGCTCAGCTGTGGACTTTACATTTAATGCTACTGGACAACGATGACAGTCGTGCTGGATGAGGGCGATGCATGGGAATGCAAGGTGTTTTTCCACTGTAGCTGATCACAGGGGGAAAGTTTGGTTCCCATTCTGAAATGAAATGTTTTCACTGTAAGAGAACGTAATTCCCTGCTATAAATGGAGCTGGTGAAAATTTGACAATCTGCAAGTCAGCTTTGCAAAATCCCCACCTGTGCAAAGCTGGAATGTTATTCGACAGAAGGACTGAATGTGATTTCCCATCAAAATATTTTCAAAGTAGGTAAGCCATAAAATTGCGGTCGCTGGTGTTGAAAGCTTTGTCCCACAGTCTGCAGGTGGAATTTACATATATTAAGTCTGGGAAAACAAGTGAGATTCATGGCTGACTCTGACATAAAAACCCATCCGCTCTCTCCCTCTTTGCTTCCCTCTCCCTTTTTGCTCTCTATCACACAGACAGCTCTGCTTGTTCCTGGTTGCTCATGTGTGGCAGCAGAGCTGGATGGAAAACATATTGCTCCATCAATCACGTCCCATTCTTCTCAGCAACACCGAGGTTGTCTGAGAGCCGAGGCCACGTTCAGTCAGCCCTCGTGTAAAAATGCAAAGATGACAAATATTCCTCCGAACAGATCCAGACTCTCTGTCAAACTGTACCTATTCCGATAACCTGATCTCTTTCAAATGATGTTCCCCCTCCGTGCCGGTCCCTTGACTGACACTGTGTTGACAGTATCTTAATATACAGAGTGAGGAGTGTGTGCTGCGTTCAAACAAAAGCCGCCTTCTCCCCTGTGTTATGCCAATAGATCAAATAAAAAGATAGAGGGAGAAGAAGGAGGAAGATGTCGGTTTACATCAATGTCTGGCTGATGTATTCAGGAATTCCTGTCTTTCAAGTCTTTGTTTCAGCACACGAAAAAGACCAAAGCGCGGAGAGCACTGCACTAGCGGTGAAAGAAAGAAAGATTTCCCCCTTTCCCTGGCTGTTATGTGTGACACACAACTTGGCTGCAGCCCCGGTTGTAGCCCCTGGGCAGTGCATATGTCACCCATTTGTACTGCGGAAAGCACTCTAAGGCCAAGTATGAATGGAGGGAACACTTACTCGTTTTTCTCCAGAGCCAAGAGCAGCTGCTCACCTTCCGCTTCAATCAGGAGCTTCAGTGATGCAGGGTGACTCTGAAGAGAAAACAGACAGGAGAGGCGATGAGAAAGATTGGTTATGGAGACAGCCAGACAGTGTTTTGATTGAAGGGAGATGGCTTTGGTTCTCTGGTAGCTAGCATGGTTTGGATTTGAGAAAATAGATGGGTGCTGTGTGGCAATAAAACAAGAAACAGCAAATAGTTCTTAAAAAGCTTAATTACAATCCTGATGAAACTTTGACTGAGCCACCCAGCGCTGTGAGAAAACATGCGAGAAAGCTGTTTTCAATTGAGTGGTTCGGAAATCCTTATGAAGCGACTTTGTATCTAAGAACAAGGGCTGAGAGGATTAGCTTTATGTTTCTATTCCATTTGACATTAATCCCGCAGAAAGCCACGAGTCTTCGCACCCCTGAGTTACAACACGGAGAGACTGTGTGTCTCTGTTAGAGTCAGATGAAGTGGCACCGAGTCGTACATCACTTCTGTCGGTCGCGCTGTGCACACACACGCACTCATCCTCACCACGTCCTGTGTGCTGCGCTCTCGCTCAGGCACAGAAACGCACACAAAAACTCCCTCTGTCTCACATTCTCCATCGCTTGGCAACCACACACACAAACACATTTCGCTCACGTAGTTCAATCTGGGTCAACTGTGGCAAAGAGCGGCGCTCTGGGTTAAGTCATCCATCACCCCCCGTGGAGAAGAATGTCTAGTGGATCATAAGAGGATATGGAAGCAGAACACTTAAGGTTTTAGGCAGTATCATCATCGCAAAAGCCATGTGGGACTGAACTTCCAGCTATTTTCTGTTCCGACAGCTTCCTATATGCACGCTTTGACCTCACTCACCCCGCGCAGCGTTTGTGACGACTGCCATTTTCTAACTTCAGGGAAAACATAGATAGTACACCGATTGTTTGTACTTGTTATCAGGGGAGTCATATATTCAAATCAGCTCTTAAATTCACCTTCATTATTAGTGTTCTTTAATTCGCTGATCGGGAGTTTTGTTTTGTTTTTTGGGTAATAACATCCCAAAGAAACCTTGTGGCACCATGTCTGTTTGGTTAAGCTAGAACAAATTAATTCACTAATGAATTGACTCAATAACACAACCTGGAAACTCAAGCTGTGTTTTTAAGTCTGCCTGGCAGCCATGAATTTTGTTTTTTTTTATGAAGTCTGGGATTATAACACCAAACAGAGCCAAGGAGCCCAGATTTCAAAAACATTGCATTAATGTTCCATCAGACTGTGTGGTGTTGTCTTCCTATCTTAAATGCAGATACTGTGCAGCCGTCTGTGCTTAAATATACCCACGCTATACCTACACCCACACTACTTCTCCACTCCTAGACCCATCGCTCCTCTCACTTGTACAGTGTGTGCTACGGTTTGAACCCTTGGACTAGATTTGTGGTTGCAACATATGATATAAGGGGTTTCCAGATTTTATTAAATTGCTGGAGCCTGTCTTTCAGGGCCCATCTTACCCTTTCCAACTGGAGTCTGTTAGTTAAATCCTCTAGCCACATCTGAGAGATAGGGACTGTTGTGTGCCTCCATAAAATGAGAATTAATTTCGTTGCTGTTATGAGGCAATAAGAGAGAAAACGCTGCTGTGTCACGTTTAAATCCAAATTTCCTTTCTGTTTGTCATTGATGCTGCTCTGTTCTGTTCCCTAGGGGTCTTTGCTGCTGCTCTCCCAGCCTTAGGCTTTCCATGTATGCGCATGGAAGGGCAGGGAGGTGTGCTCTTTCTGCCTCAGGCTTTCCTCACATGTGCATGGAGAGTGGAGAGGAGTGCTCTCTCCGCCTTAAGCGTTCTACGTAGGCTCACGTAGGGGCAGAGAGGCGCCAGAGCAAACTGCAATGGAAATTAAGTTTTCGTTGACTAAAGTGGTCCTGACTGAACTACACCTGTATGTAAGTGCAGTACAACCTTTGCCAGTAAAAAGACAATACTTTATCACTACACGTGTTCAGCATGTAGAAGGCAATATTTCAGTCTGATCTGTCCGCAATATCTCATCCACCGACGTTATGTTTTAAACTTGCACAGCGTGCTAGCTCGGCTAATATCAGATTGTTAGAAACAAGCCAGATTGAAAGCTGTCTGCTTGTAGTTTAAGCGTTTAGCTTAACATTTACCAGAGATAGCCGTCCTGTGATTCTCATCAGCTGCAAAAGGAGGCACACAGAGGACAGGAGTAGTGACCAGCCATGACTGATGTCTGTGTTTCATTCTTTATTAACATTACTTATTTACTTAATTCAGTATTGTGACCTCAAAAATATTGTTTATTTCATTGACATTTAAAATTGTTTCATTGAGTTTATATTGTGGCTTTGTTGTTTATGGATGGGAGAGGGAGAAGAGGGGATACTGGTAGAGAGATACAGAGTGTGTTATTGGTTACTGATATTGTATATTAAAGTTTAGCTCTAAAGTCAAGAGGCAGAGTGCTGTAAACTTTGAATGAGTCCAATCTTACATTTAACTTCCTGAACATTTAATCTGGGGTTGAATTTTTTCACAACAGTTTTAAAAGCAAAACTTGATTCTAAAAGGCTTAAGATCTTAATTGGTGGCCAAAGATCAAACCCCCCACCAGCCACCAACACACACACGCAAAAATGAAGCCAAAACCATCCTCACATTTTTTTAAAGGAGCTATATGTAAGAAATCTAAAGCAAATAGTTGTAAAATCATCCTAATATGTCACAGAGACTAAGGAATAATGTTAATATAACATACTGATCTCACCGACAACAATAGTACAGCCAGAATATTCGCATTTAAAACATTTTTTTACGGTCTGCAAATCATGTTTATGTTTTGAATTTGTGTTTTGGTCTGTTGTGCCACCCACCGCCGTCTACCAGTCACGCAGTCAGTAGAGTCTCAGCATCAGTTACAGCTGCGACTGAGCTACAATGGCTGACGGTGCGACTAAACCCAAACGACCTCGTTATGATTCCCAAAAACTGCAAGACAAAACTCGAGGCAAAGCAAGGTGGAGACGGCTGAAAGCGGAGAGGAATTTGAAATCGGATGTCGAAGTGGCTACTCTTCTCCTCGACAGGTAAGCTTTAGCCAAAGTTGGCTAACTAGCATCATAGCTAGACAGGAATGGACATTTCGAATACTTTCAACTGTTATTCATTTTCGATCATACATTGTAGCCCATGTGCAGGTGGGTCATCGACCCGACAATTCAGCACAGAGCAGCAACCTCCAATCTGTAGGGGAGGGGGCGGACATGACTCGTGGCAGTATTTTGAACCGTTTTGGTCATCCATGCCCATTTCTACTGTTTATCTTGTGGGCATCACAATGAAAGCTGAAATAGTTGCCACTATGGTAACAGCATGAATCCCTGTCTCTGAGTATCATAAGGGCCAGTTCCCATGCTGCATTTTTGGGCCCTCAAATCCATTGATTTCAATGTAGATGTGTGGTGGGCATGCTCAAAAGTGAGAGCGCCCTAAAATAAACAATGTTCAACTTTTGGAATGCAGCAACATGCACCGCATCTCATGTGATGACACTGCTCAAGCATCAGATTTCTTTTGGTGGTGCTCCACAAATGTAATGAAAATAAAGTCTGACCTAATGGCACAAGATCAAAGATGAAGAGGTAACCAAAATCATTAGGACTCATCTGCAGGAAACCATGATTATAAATGCCAAATTTCATGACATCAGTTATGTCAGGACATCTGGAGCAGTGTAAAAGAAAATATGTAAAAAATAATTTGTTCAATTTTCATCCACTACGTTTCTTCACCTGGGGTTTGAGGTGGCTGATGGGTTTCCAGTCTTGTCCAACAAGCTGAAGAGGTACTGTGGTCCCATAGTGTTTCTGCTTTGCTGTTGGTCTGTGCTGAACGGTCGTGCTCAAAAGATTCCCTGTAAGAGAAAACATATAAATATCATGTGAGAATACGCAGAAAACTTCAAAGTGTTCCTCCTTTAATCTAAAATCTCTCAGCATCTGTAAAACCAGACCATGTCCATCTCTGCTAAATAATGGGTACATTTTCTAAACTGATTTTAAACAAACAGCACGGATAATGAATTCCTCCCCGCTATTAGAGGCCTGAGCCTGGTGTTCATTAACGACATCAGAACACAACCTGACAGTAAAGCTGCCTTGTAATATTAAGTGTCACTTAAACAAAATCACAGTACTTGTATTTGATGGCTTTTCTGAGTCAGCGCCACGAATATAATGAATGTTTTTGTTTTTCATAACTGACAATTATCTACGCTGACAAAATGTCATCTCCGCTATGTCCTCGCCCTTCCTGAACATATGTTCACCTCCCTTCTATAGGCTGTCAGTAGAACGGAGCCCGTCTGCTCCGCCATTAAGACATGAACACAACAGCACTAATCAGCACTCTCAAACATCAAGCAATGAGAACCAAAGCCTGTGGTGAAACCGTAACCACCCCCTCTGCCACTCAAGCTCCATAAATCTCCACAGTTCAGCAAACGGAGAGTTTTGAGCGTGGTGCTGGGGTTGCTGCTGCTGCTGCTGCTGCTGTGATAACTCCTAACACAAGGCTAGTGTCCAGGATGCAGTGCAGGGATTAGACGTAGCTTTGGGGCATTGTTCCCAGCATGCTTTTATCTCCTCTCTCTGTGTTCTGACAGGGTGTTAACTGAGCCTCCGAGAGAGGCTACAATTCTCTGAGCTCTGCTGCGTTGCCAGTCGTTTCAGAATATATTCGTCCCCAAAATCCAATACTGACGTCCCCAAGCGTGCCGCCAGGACCTGAAGTGGCAGAAAAACAGTTACTATCCCAAGGAAGCCAACCACTTACAGCTGAAAAAGAAGCTGCAATCGCTCTAAACATACATCATGAGCACACAGAGAGTGTGAATGCAATAGTTAGAGCCACTGGAGGACGTTGCTAACAGGGTTCCTGCAGTAATCAGCTCCCTGCAGCGGGGAAGCTATTTCCAAGCTTGGGTCTCTTACTAAAACAGCAGGGGTTGTTAGCACCATTTGTTTCAGTGCAAACATCCTAAATCAAATGTTTGCTTGTTTTTTTTGTTTTCTTCCACTGATGCTCCGTCGAGTGTTTCCAAACAGCAGGGAAACAGATTTAGCTTGAGGGGTGATGTCAGTGGACTTGTGAGAAGTTATGCGTGTGGTCTGGGCATTATTTATGGTATGTTTTGAACTTTCGTTATTTCTTAATTTTGAATCACATTTCAAACAAATATCAACACACTCAAGGGGGCGCAGATGATTATTACCAGCAGATTCAAGGTTCCTCTTTCGAGGTTCACATCACTTCTGTCTCTCCACGCATGACTCACCCAGCTAAATTGCTGAGTCTGCTTATTATCCGGCATTAATAACCCAGGTCAGGCGCAGCCCCCCCTCCACCCCCACCAGCTGAGCTTTGTTCTGGTTCTCCTCTGAGGAAACCACCACTCTGGAGTTCATCACAGCGCCTCTCCAGCTGATAGCGGAGAGCCAGAGGTGACCAGCTCAGCAGTCCTCATCCAGCTCCAGCCTGATGATGAGAAGCAGGCTCCGGCGAGGAGGGGACGGCAACACACACACACACACCAGCGGGAGAAGCATCCTACCCTCATTAGTCCCAGAAAACCACACCGTCTGGGGGAGGTGGGCATGCTGAGTAAGGGAACGCATGACAACCTCTGTGAAAAGTACGGATGGATAAACACAACAGATGAGGGGAAAGCAGAGAGAAGTTTTGACAGAGAAAGGTCAAGTCCACTTTGTGGTTAGCCGATCCATGAGAAAACACACACAGACGGAGCGGCCTTTTCTGTGGCATGTTCCACATCAACTTTGAAGACTAGATTTGGTGACTTCAAAGTCTGCCAGTGAATGACCATTTTGTTAATGTGGTGTGCTATGAGATTTAATTCCCGCTTATAAATGGCATTATATTAGTGGAAACAGTCTGCAGTCTCAGTTTTTTTTCCCCCGGGTTCTTGGGAGAGACGTTTGGTAAAGTTGGAGCGTAGCGAGGCTGTGGTGTGCGGAGTGTGTAAGTGGCTTTTGTTAGCTAGAATGTTATAAGAGCCACCAGAAGCATTAAGGGAGCGGTAAAAGTGGCACCAGAACCCGAAGCCTTATTTATATGTTCAATAAAGGAGAGTGTAAACAGAGGTCTTAATAAAGCAGAGTTCTGGCCATGATCAGCTCCCTTTATGCTTCAGCGTATACAAGGAGAGTTTGTGCCATTTATATTGCCTCAATAAAGTCAATGCTAGGTGGGAGGATTGTGTGACTGTGTGTGTGTTTGTTCTCGTGTGGGTGACTGAAATGTGATACAGACCTCTGACTGGATAAAGTAATTAATTTGGCTTTCCCCAGCAGTGTTGTTAAGAGAAAAGTAACAAAACCTATTATGTACTCAGTATGTACGGCCATTGTTTGGTTGTTTTAGTGGTGTAGCAAATTAACAAAAAGCACAGATTAAAGGGATACTTCACCCACAAAATGATTATTTGTATATCAATTACTTACCTCATGCTACGCTGAAAATGTGAAGACAGCTTTGTTTTTCTCGCATGCCCCCACGGTGAATGACGAATCCAAAAGTCTTGATGAATTGAAGTCATATGCGACCACATTTAACAACAACAAGACTGTATCAAAACATCCGTGAACAAAGTCTCACACAACTCATGCAGTATAAACATAGTTTTATTTATCCAGTCATACGCTCAGTACTTCCCAAACAGACGGACCTTTCCAGCAAGGAGCTTAAGTAGAAGTGGAACTTATCTATGTTCTCTTCAAAGCCAGACTCCACTGTCGTATAAACAGTAGTTTTACATCACTATGACTTCAATTCACCATGAATTTTCTCAGTTATAGATTCTTCATTCGCAGGAGAAAAACTAACAAATTTATTTTTGCTTAAACCTCAGTAATAAAAACACTTCCACATACAGGTGGCGCTTGAATTCTATTCATGCAAGTGTTTTAAATTGTTTTTTGTTTTGTTTTGTGCTAGAGTAAAAGCTACTCTAGGAATTTCTGGAAAGCTGCGTTTGTTAGCATGCCTGTCGCTAACTGCTAGCCTGTGCAGTTTGCTAGCCAGGAAATTAAATGCACTTTTTCATTTTACTCTTTCACGCATGTAGCGTCTCCAATAAACTTATATTTCAAATAAAAGATAATTCAGTTTTGGTAACGTTTTAACCAATCAGAGGCTTGGTCGCTGCCAGCCTGTAGCGTACAGTCAGCTAATCATGAAATTAGCTGTATTACATGTAGTACTTTTAATCAGGAGTCTTGAAGTCGTTGTGGTTTTACTGAGCAATGACTGTATAAATATGGCTTTGCTGTTGACTTTTTGGATTCTTCGTTCACCATGGAGGCATGCGAGAAAAGCAAAGTTTTCTTCACGTTTTAAACGTAACGCAAGGTGAGTAATTGATATACAGGTGATCATTGTATGGGTGAAGTGCTCCTTTAAATAACTGCAGGTCAAAAGGTGTCTAACTGGGTTAAATTTGATTGCAAGGTTTTTAAGGTCAGAGGTTCCCAACCTGGGGACTGGGATCTCCCAGGGGGTCTGTAAGTAAATCTGCATTGTCACGAGTTGACTGACAAGACAGACAAGGAGGAACCGTTTTTAGAAGGTAGACGTTACCAATTATCTTAAGCTTTTACAATGCAAAATCAGAAACAAAACATTTAGTAAAATCCCACTTCCCATGTCTGAGCATTCACCAATTACGGCTTTATTTGTAGATGAATGAATTCAATGCCTTTGAAAATATTTTAAGGATAAACAGGAGTCCTGTTTTTAGTTTGTGGCCCCTTAAAACAAAGCATACTTGTTGCTCATCATCACTGGCTGCACATACCTGTTGCTTATGAAGAGACCGATCAAAGAATATTTTTTACAGGCACAATAAGGCAAATGATCAAGTCATTCACAAGAGAAATTTGGTTGAAAAATGAAGTTTAAAGTTAAAGATAAAGTTGTTTCCATGGCATTACTTTGACCTCTTTAACTTTTCAAACAAAGTCTGGCCTGTTTCAACCTCGATATCCTGCTGTGTAGCTGGGTAAAGTAAATCAGCGCTTGCTGGAGTAGTTTACAGTTCCTGATGGTATTTCACAGTATATAACTCCTTGGCTTTATCAGCACTCTTGAATTAATGCATTCTCCACAGCCTATGAGCTGCCGGTCCAGGGGAACACATGACCTTCCTCAGTTCTTTGCAGATGTCAAGACGTCCTTTCTTACTGCCCTTTTCACAACTCCAGGCCTTCTCTTACCCCTTCCGGCTGTACCACCAAAACAAATCAACAACTGTTCGGCTTTATTAAACCCCAGAGCCTGCTTCCTCGCAACCAGCTGCAACTCAATCCTTGACAGGCAACCATGAAATAATATATTCATAACAATCTTTGCTTTTCCAACACAAATGGCATGCTGTTCTTTTCATCTGCACACTTGATGAGGCCATGCCCCCCGCATGTGCACAGGTCCTCAGTGAGATGGGATACAGGCTACACACACGTGCACGGCACACATCAATAAAAGAGCACTCCTAATCACACTCACCCTTGCCTGATGGCTGGCGCAGGGAAAGCACACAAGGACGCACTCCAAAGTCACTTTGACAGCATTTCTCTCCGATCTTGAGAATATGTCAGATTGAAAATGAAAAACAACGCCTTTGGCAGCTTGAATGACACTCTTTGACATGCAAAAATCCCCTGAATGATACAAAAACAAGTGCGGAGGAGACGCACTTGAGATGATTCCAGCATTGTTTGACACGGGTGGACACTGTTTAGTTACCACTCAAACCTTGGGAAGGAAATGGGCTTGAAATAAGAGCATGTGGAATTAATTTGGGCAGAGTGATGAGTTAAAAGTGGCCCGTTTCAAGCAGAACTATGACACAACTAAGACAAAAAAAGGTATGAAAGAAACAGAAAAGCATCTCTTTCACTGGTTCCATATGGAAATGTGCTCTTGATCAAGAAAATCTAATAAAATGATCACTTTTTCTCCATCAAGGGGCATGTATCCACTGCTGTTTTTATCCACATTTGGTGGATGTCTTTAATCAGAGCACTGACTGGATTGGGGACATAATCCAGCAAAAGTTTCTGTGCCAAAAGTTGGTCCTGACATCAGCCCATGGGGGGAAACTTGGTTAATGTTTATGGCTATTCTTCATCTAATAATAGGTGATTGACAGGCATGCCACAAACTCAATTTATCCACAATCAGAGTGGGCAAATTATGCTAATTCAAACAGAATGGTGATTGGGAATAGGATGATGAATGATGATACACTGGGAGGAGGCAGACGCTCTTTCATAAATGACCTTGGAGACAAAAGCAATGAACTCTGCTGCCTTTCCTTATCTCTTTCTTTCTTTCATCATCCTCTGTCCAGGCCTGTGACAAATCATGATTGTTAATATTGACTGTCATATCAATACTTTTTTTGATTAAAGGCGAATTCTTGTTCTATAAAATGTCAGGAAAAAAATGAGAAGACGAGCCCAAGATGTCTTTAAATTGCTTGTTTTGATCAAGCAGTAACATCTGGGGCTGAAAAATAAAGCCAATGCCGAGTGCCAACAACTGCAGTTCCTCAAATGACCACTTGGGGCTGCCTCCAAAAGCAAGTCAATCCCCATTGAAATAAAAATTTCACAGCCTGGTACAAAAACAGTGTGACCTCCATAACTCATTTCCCTCTTCATGACAACTGTGCGTGACTTTTAACACCTGTTTTAATCTTAATAAGGTTTAAAGTTACGCATATTTAAAGGTGGGGCCCTTTGAGTCACAGGTTGTCTGTGAGGTGTCACCACAGTCTGTGAGACAGATCCACCACTCACTCCTTCCACAGCTCCACCCGCTATAACCAAATAGTCACAAAATATAGTCACTTCTGGCTCCAAATATCCAAGATGGCAACTGCCAATATGCAGAACGTGAGGCCACAGACCATCATCAACCAATAGTCTCAACCCTAAACATATTCAATGTCAATTTATCAGTGCAAAAACCTTTAGTTAATGCAAAGATAACTGATTAGGTGATTCATAAAGAATTAATCATGAACAAGTTTAGTCATCATGCCAAGGAAAAATGCCAAAATTTTGCTGGTTCAAGTGTCTCAAACTGGAGCATTTGCTACCTTTGTATATACTTACAAAAATAATATATATCCTTGAGGGGGCTGATCACACAGAACAAGCAATTTCAGGACAACACCTGGGGCTCTGGGAACTTCTGATGAGCAATATCTCACTATTTTCTGACATTTTATAGACTTAAAAGTAGACTTAGAGGAATAGTTCACCCTCAGAATGATCATTTGTATATCAGTTACTCACCCCCATGTTATGTTGAATTCTTACATGCCTGCACGGTGAACAAAGAAACCCCAAGATAGCAAATACTCTTGATGATTTGAAGTAAAAGGGAACCTTTCACCAGGTGGGTAATTAATATACCAATGGTCACTTTGTAGGTGAAGTATTCCTTTAAGTATATAAAAAGGCAGCTGATGCTCAACTTTGAGACACTGGAAAGGCAACATGGGATGAATAACTGATATGCAAATGGTCATTTTGTGGGTGAAATCTTCCTTTAAAAACACAAAATGAAATGCTAAAGAAAAGAATTATTACTCAGAGCTCTGAATGATATAAAACAGAAAAGATTCTCATGTTTGGGAAGCAGGACTGTTCTGCTGATCACCTCAGTGACTAGTCTTCACCTATTGCTCTCTGTCATTTGTTCACGATGCAGGGTTCACAGGGATTACAGAGCAAAGGTGAAAAGTGCCTGGTAATCTTGGCTTGACTCCCAAGTAAACATCTGACCCATGTGGGGGACATTATGTCAACACCCCAAGGGTTGCACTGGGTAGCATAGAAAGCTGTAGGTGACGTCATGGCAATAGGAATCCACACAAACAGCAGGGAGGGTCTCCTTAAATCAAATCTAATAAAGTAGCAGTGTGTCAAAAGTCACAGCTATGAGAGTTGTTAATGGTTGAATTTATAGGCGGATGATTTTTTTTAGAGCATATTTAAGGTCATAATTGAGCCGTTTAACACAGGGCTCCCTCTACTGGTAAATAGCTCTTTTGTGTGTTCTCTCTCTTCCTGTCTCTATACCCCCACCTTGTATTCTGAACTCATTTACTGTCACACTAGCATGATGTCAGCACATAATTACTCTATGGGAAATAGATGGTCCTGCAGCAAAAATTCCCCTTGGCTCAGCAGGAGGTTAATGTTGTCCGAGAACCGGTGCCGTTAAGCCCCCGGCGGGTGACACTGTTACGCTTCCCCTGCTGCGAGGGCTGTGCTCGCTGCCTGGCATGGAGCCTGTGTGCCTTAGCAACAAAGGTCAGAGTCAGAGAGCTTCTGGAGCAGAGCTGTGTGAAAGCTTGTTAATATGGTCCCTACGATGGATTTCATTTACAGCACTCTGGATCTCCCCTCTGTCATGGGAAGCACATGTCTGGCGCATGTTCAAAGCGCTAAAACACTAAAAAACAAAACCTCAAGCCCCATCAGAGAGACAGAAAATGAGGGGGGACGGCTATGTCATCAAAGATCCTTCAAGTCATACAGTATGTGGTGGCAACCGTGTCATTAAACCATTGGAGAGAGTGTCTTTAAATGTCACATAGGATTACAACAACAAAAAACAATATTTTGTGTATGATGAAACTGATATAGCTCAGTTACTGGATTAATATTAAACTGCCACACTAATTTCAATCTCATTTAGCAAGCAATATCATTGTAAACTGAATATCTTTTAGTTTTGGACCACTGGTTACACAAAAGAAGCAATTTCAAGACACCATCTTGAACTGCTATTTTTCACCAGGTATTAGAAAACCTGAAAACAACCAACCCCAATATTTAACAGTCTTAACTGGTCGAGTTTCTTTTTCAAGCTTTCATCCATCTGTACCTATTTGATGTGCCGTTTGCTCTGCTTCGCTTAAAAATACATCACAAATCTGCCTCTGAAACGTAACTCAAACAGACTCAGACAAAGGAACTAAGCTGCAGCAGGACGGGCCAATTTGTTAGAATCCTACCCAGGTGGGAGTCGGAGGTGACTTGTCTTGTCCCTCTCATTGAAGAATAGCGAGGTGAGGACTGGGCGGATGCTGTATGCCAGGCTGGAAGATAAATTATCTGGAGCTAAGACATTAAATTCTGGGTTTCAAATCCCAGTGGAAGACAATGACCTGATATCATGTGGAATCTAGTCAAACTGGGTAAAGTTTTCCCTTATACCTACGGTGTAGCACTGTGTTTATGTCATGGCAACTGGCACCTGTTCTTGATTTCCAGTCTATGCTCTGACAGGATTATAATGGTACATGGTGATGTGATATGTAAGTCGCAAACAAAATGAATAAATTAACACGGACAATGTGAGAGGTGCAATCTCTGTTTTCTGTTGATTAAAAATGTGTGACACGAGGTAATATCTGGTAATACAACTGCTTGGATATTTATCAAATTAAATCTCAGTCAAAGGGATGATAATAGCTAAATATTTAAAATATACTTATCCCAGGATAAGAACCAGGAACCCTCTTGCTGTGAGGAAACAATGCTAACCACCGTGCTGCCAAATTCCAGTGGATAACAAGGCATTACACTGTTTTTTGTGCATGCAAACACCGTAGCAAC
Organism: Epinephelus awoara; assembly: GCA_035609425.1. Lineage (NCBI taxonomy): Eukaryota > Metazoa > Chordata > Actinopteri > Perciformes > Serranidae > Epinephelus > Epinephelus awoara. Next base: position 25,623,170 of record CM069313.1, read on the forward strand.
ATGTCCACGGTACTGTGTCTCATGATTTTAATGAGACACAAATAAGACAGAAGAGCTAATAAACGTTACATAACTACGGCTGCTGATCATCCCACCCCCACGAAACAATTCAGAATTTGATCCATTCAGTCCAGAAACATTTGGAAAGTCTTGAAGAGCCACACAATTGAACCATTTCATCCCCACTGAAGTAAACAAAGCGCTAAACCAGAAGAAGCCAGCTAGGCCGGCAGAAGTCTCTTGTGCACCTGCTCTATGGGCCACACAGTGCGAAAGCAGCACCGATCAACCAGGTCATTTTTTACGCAGCAGTTGCTCTTTTGTGGCTTCATGCGCCACATAGTAATGAACGGGGCCCCCGCCTCCAACGCTGTATGTAGTTCTCCTTAAACATCCACGCATGGAAGAGGACCAACTTATGTAAATGGCTCATTCCAAGGTAATAAAAACACAACGATTCTTAGTTTCAGGTGATTATACACTAATGAAAACATAGTTATGAATATTATATTCCATTCCTGCCAGTATATCCCCCTAAATCCTACACACTGGACCATTCCAGTGAACCAGCACGCAGAAAAGCAAAACCCTGGAACTGCTAATCTAAATGGAATCCAGTTGTTATTAGTTGTTCTTGTGGCCAGAGAAAGAGCTATCTGACATTATATATAGCATGTGTTATTCATTATGCTAAAAGTCCTGCACAAAACAGAGCACGATAACTGACCAGAGCAGGCTTATAAAATGTCAATGATTTTCTTTTTTTGTGTGTGTGTGAAACACTGATGAGGTGGAACTTGAATGAACCTAGATAGACTTGACACTGACAAAAGATATCCGAGCCAACTGGGCCCTCTGACCAGACGAGAGAAGACGCTCGGGGAGAGCTGTGCTGAGCTCAACTCTGACCTGACTGGGTGTGAAAGTCCAGTGAGAAAGTCCAGAGCCAGCATCGGGTTTCAGCTCGTGTGTTAAGCTTTTGTTGGGAGGGTCAACTGAGTCCAAAGCAGCTTCGAAGAAATTAATGCAACACATGTAGGGTTAGGCCACATGAGCACAGTCCAGCTATTTCCCCCCTTACTATATAAATAAATATCCCCACTGTGGAACAGCAACTGGTTGATCAATCTGGCCTAATGCACAACCACACATCAGCTCGTCTTACCGGCCTCCTGGGTCTTAACTATCCTGAACAACTCATCTGGAAGATCTGAATCCATTCATACTGAAAAGACACTAAATGCCTCTGACTTGAGATGGGTCACATCATGGTGATAATGTCTCTCTGGGGGAGGACAGTGTTTGCTGAAGGAATGTTTTACTACAGTCCAAAAATATATTCTCAGCTCAACTTTCATTTGTCGGAGCGTGCTGCATGCAAGCTGCATGAAGAGCTCGAGGCAGACAGAGTCATGTCGGTTGAAGCCGTACAGCTGGCTAGTAAATACTGGCTGACACTAAGTGTGTCAACCATCGGAGGAAATCATTCACAAATGATCCCCGGCTAGGACAGGAGCATGCATGAGACAGACAGGGAGAGGAAAACCGACAAGAAAGCTCAAGGGGCGGTGTCATGAAATATGTATGCAAACATGACGCTGCATGGAGCTGAGCTGCTCCATCTTTTCTTAGCAGCCTTGAATTCCTGACAGCAAAGACAAAAGTCTGCACAGTCTGGAGACGGAGGAGAGACTCATAAAAGGGAGCATTAATGATTCACACTCATTATGCTCCAACATGAAGAAAGCTGCAACTCATTATTTTCATTAATTGAACAATCATCTTGTCTATAAATGGTCCAAAAAATGTTTAATAAGTTCTGAGAGCCCGAGGTAACATCTGACCAACAGTCCCAAATGTTTCATTTGAATAAAAGGCAGAGAAAACAAGCAAAACCTCACATTTGAGTTGATTGAATGGCCTCATGATTAATGGATTATCAAAAAATATATCGCACAACTGTACTCTTTTTGTCTTTTAAAGGTCCAGTGTGTAGGATTTAGGGGGATAAATTGGCAGTTGTGTTTTTATCCCCTTAGAATGAGCTGTTTATATCTACACAGGGAGCAGGTCCTTGTCTACGGAGATCCCCATGTTGCACTGCCATGTTTCTACAGTAGCCCAGAGCGGACACATTCATGTTTTCACGCTGGCCACCATAGTTAGCAGCCCCTCCGTAACAAGAGCCGGAAAAACACAATCTTTTAAATGTGCAACTGCTTTATTCAGTGTTTTTACCGGTTTAAAACACTGAGTCTGTTTGTTTTGGAGAGGAAAAGACCTCTGTGGATAATTTGGCTCATGATGAAAACCTCATGATCATCTGGGGCCGTATTCACAAAGACAAGATTCTGAGAAAATTTCTTAGAATTGTGTTTCTCAGAATTTCCCCTTAAAGTTAAGACTAGGTCCTGGTAAATATAAAAGTTATTCACAGAGTATAAGGAGCTCCTAAGGTATAAAACTGTTAGGAGCAGGAAGGAGGACTTTTAAGAGGCTTAAGAGTTTCTTAATCAGAGGAGAAAAAAGGCAGAAAGACGAAAAGGTAGGAGGAATATTCTCCAAATGCTGGATGACAGTGAATAAATGAAATGCTACAGATTAATTAGATTGTGCAGGGATAATATGTGTGGTCGATCTCATTACACTATAACCCCAGAAATAAATTAATCACAACACTGAGATAGCAGTGATGACTTTTTTCTGTCTCAACCTTCCACTAGCAGAGTGACCACACTAACAATGACAACACTTTCACAGTCAGCAGTTCATTTCCACTGGGTGTCCACACCTCGCAGGCTCACAAAAGGGCGTGTCTGTGACAGCCAATCACATCTGTTAGAAGAAAGCATCAAGCACTCCTTGCTCAAATTTTTTAGACTAAGTTAGGAGGATTCTCAGACTGAATGAATGAAGTGAAGCTCCTGGATCTTGAGTTATCAGAGAAAAAAGGTGAGCACACATTAGTAAGTGCTGGGTAAGCAGCCCATCTCCAACACACCGAACTGCATCAGAGGAACATGGATATGCAACGTTAATCTGCTTAATTCACTATTTTTATCGATTTACTTCATCAAGTTTATTGTTAAGAGGGGGAGACCTCTGCAGATTAAATCGCCTGGTTTGGTTGTTTTGGAGAGGAGGAGACTGGTGCGGATAATATGGCTCCCAGTGAGGAGAACAGCAGAAGTTTCAGCTGGTTGCGATCCGCACCTCACCACTAGATGCCACTAAATCCCCCCAAATCTTACACACTGTTCCTTTAAGTGTAACCCCATCTCCTGAGCACTTCTTCACACCGCTCCCTCCATTTATCTCAATCAGCCCGAACTACCCCCCTAGCAGGAAAATATCCTGCCAATACAGATGGGCTCAGACTCTCCCAGCAACACACGAACAAATAAACTGGCGATGATGGTTTTTAACGAGCCTGAACCCCCAAGAATGAACCCATCAAGGCGAGCCTCGGATGACGACAAACTGTTGATGAATAAATGAACAACTTCCTCACACTTTGATTCCGGATTGAGCTTTACACATTTGCCCTTGCTGGTAATTAATTCCCAGGATTCTGCAGCGAGTGTCGTGACTGGCAGCGTATTCAGATGCGAAAGTTTTCTGTAGGCGCCGACGCTCGAGCGCATCTCTTCCACTCAACACTGTTGCACAGTGTGCTCGACTCGTGTGTGGTGTCCTTGTTGAATCTCACCTAGGGCATGGAACACTGGTGACTGAGATGTCATGAGCCGCAGCCCCAAAGGGTTGCAATCACAGTGTGAGTGAAAAACACACAAACACACTCTGACATCACATTTGGACTTTTTTCCCCCCAAAGCTCTGGAGCTGCTATTTTTCATGTGCTGCTGTGGCGTCATAAACATAACAATTTACAGCTTTCTAAAAACCTACTTGACTCCTTAAGTTCAAACCAACAATGTGACTTTTATTTTTATGCCTACCACTAAAATAACCCTGGAATTCATCCATAATTGAAAAATTGAAGTATGTTTGAAGTGCCTTGAAAAACTGAAGTAGGCTTAAAGCGCCAGCAAAAATGCCTCAAGTGCTACCACTGATTACCAAAGAGAGTTTCTGCATCATCAATTATACAGCGACTCCTCTCCTCTGAGGTGCACACTGGATGGACTGCGAGCTAAAATTTTATGTTCTGCTCTTTCACACACACAGATCTACTGGAGAAAATGAAAGAAAGGCATGAATTTAGAGAGCTTGTTTACACTGGAGATGTCTCATTCTGCCCAAACATGTGTTACAGATCTGTAAGTCTGGTGTACTAACAAAGGATTTCATAAAACATGATGTACCCAAAACAGCCAAAGGGGAGACATGAATGAACAATAGAATGGAATAGACATAGCAGGCGAAATGCACAGTGACAGAAGCAGACAGGTTCATTTCACATTAGATTTTTCAGAAATGTCAGTCTTTTAAATTTTGCATTCACCAGGTGATCAATCAGTTAATAAAGCAATCACTTCACTGGTTTTGTGCATGGATCTTTGACATATATGTAAAAGCAAAATGCATTGGTCTCCTTCTCCTTCTCTTACCTTGAGCAGATCTGGAGAGCACACTGTCACACACCGAGACAGAGACACATAAAGCCTGAAGTGCTGTCAAAATCACAAACTTCAGACTCCGGCTCATGATGCCCAGCTGCAGCGTGGACGGGTCCGGCCAACTGTTTCACTGCAGCATCATACAATCCAACTCCAACAACAGCTGATGTGCGAGAGAGCACCCCCTCCAAAAAAAATAAAACGACTTCCTGAAATATGATCAAGTTATAGGAGCGGGTGCCTTAGGAAATCCCGAGGACAGCTGATTCAACTTTCCCCATTCACACACAGTCCGAGTCCACAGATGACTCGCGCGGAAAGTGAGGGGAACGGAGCGCGAGCGGTGGAAACATTAAGAAACACACGAGCCGCTGCTGTGTCAGTCGCCCACTGGAATGACATCAATTCCAGGGCAATTACTGGTGAGAAGTGTTGTCTTCTGAGTGGGGACCATGTGCTTCAGTGAAACGCTCCGCGAGGTCCTAGAGCCACCTACAGCGCCCATTGATAGTAAACGGGCAGCGTCAACAAACACAGCACTACTTCCGGTCCCAGCTTTCAAAATAAAAACACCAACGACATTTTTGTTGCACTCGTGCAGTAGGTGGGCCCAGTGCACACTGTTATGACGGGCTGTAGTGCACACTGTCGTGCACATACCAGAAGCAGACAGGTAATGAATAGTAAAAGATAAAGTGCACGATGCAAGGTATGAAAAGTATAATAAATACAAGAGTATAAGCGCCACCTGCAGGGCACTCTGAAGGTTTTTCCACATTATAGGCATTGCACATTTCCAGTTTTAATTGCATGGACACTTTGCATATCTGTATATAACAAAAAAGTCAAAGAATAAATATCAAATAATTAAAAAAATTAGAAATTCTTAATTAAATTTAACAATTTTAGTTGTTGATTGCAGTTACAGAATAGCTGATCTGTGTAATTTTGTTATAGAAGCTACTGACTGTTTTACAAATAAAGAAACAACATGATGGAGATTTGTTTGCCTTTTTTAAAGGCCTATATCCACCTGAGACCCTGTGTCCTCATGAGGACGACACATTCGGGGTTTACTGCATCTTTATTTTACTTAAAGGAGCAATAAGCAATTCGTTTCACTGCTAGGTTTGCTGTTGTGCACTGCCTGTAGACCAAAACAAAGCCTGATCATCAAATGATTTATTTTGCATGTACTTCAGATAATACTCTATAACCTCTGTGAACATGAACAAGTTTCATTTCTTCTAGCCAATGTTACAGGGGGAAACATTATTTCAGACTGTACGTCAGTTCCTGCTTGGCTCACAGACTTTACATTATGATGACGCCACAGGTTGTTGAATAGCTTGTCTTGGCTAATATAAAACCACCATGGCTCAAAGATTCAGAATAGAAAGATTCATAATTGATCTTGTTTGCAGTTCAAGGTGTCCTGTCAACAGTTTTACAGACATCTCTTAAATAATAGTGGCCTATGGGGAAATGCTTTTTGGGCCGCAGGGGATTTTTTTGGGAAAAATTTGCCACAAGGCTAAGCGGCTGTCCTGGAGGCATGATGAGTGGCGGAAAATGCTGACATTAAGTATGAAAGATTCTAAACTTCCAAAATAGGTGTTGGATAAAACAATATTGAATCAACTTCTTTTCCTTGTGAGATGCAGTTGAAAGCTCATAAAAATGAAAAATAATAATAATAAAAATCAAGGCTATGTTGACCTCATTTTGGTCATTTCATCAAAGGAAAAACAAAACAGCCAAAAAATATTTGCTCGTTCCATTTTTTTAAACTTGTGAATTTGCTGCTTTTTGTTTCATATCATTGCAAACTGAATATTTGAACACAGTAGGTCAGACAAAACAGGCACGGTCACATCTTGATAGTGGACATCCTCAATGTATGCCATTGTTCTTCACATGGCCTAAAAGGTGCAGGACCCTTAGCTTGAACCCAGCATTTTATTTTGAAGGTACCCCCTTCAACATCCAGCCTCTCTCTTGGAATCCGTTGCTTAACTTGACCTCATGCACACATAATGTAGCAGCCCACACTGAGTGTAAATTTGAATAATATAGCCCACACAGCCCTCACTCACAGATGTTATTATGCATACATGTTGTTATTCAGTCAGAGTGAGCTGAAACAGCATTGTGTGGAAGACAATGCACATTTGCAAATCCCTGTTTAATGTTGACTCCATGCATGCAGAGCTTTGGTACCGCACCAAAAACTGGATAGTCTGATCTCTGTGTGCAGAGCAGACACTAAAAAGTGCCCTGACTTTCAACACGGGTGTTAACATCTTTCCCATTTCACTGTCTGTGGAGCAGCTCCAGACTTTTTCTTCTTGACATCACAAATTTGAGTTTTAGCGCTCTAGTTTTTGGATTTTGTAGAGAGCTGCTTATGTTTGTTAATATTTTTGGACAACCCTAGACCACAGAAATAGCCTGTATGAGGGTCATTCTGCAATTATGGCCCAAAATTGGTCTGGAAAAAGTCTAAAATCATTTCAGAGGAAAGTACTGATATAATATTTTCAGTAAAATAACACTCATTTTGGTTCCCAGTAAGTTTTAGAATAGATTTTACTGATTACATTTAAGGCTCTTCATGGTCTCTCTCCCAGCTATATGTCTATGGTCCCACATCTTAGCAACTTATACTCCAGGACGTACTTTGAGGTCTTTGTCTGTTCCAGAGGCCCGGCTGCAAACTACAGGGGACAGAGCATTTGCTGTCAGGGCCTCCAGGCTCTGGAACAATCTGCCCGAGGAAATCAGGTCAGCCAAGTCAGTGATCTCTTTTAAGTCCCTTCTTAAAACCCACTTTTATCGGAGAGCCTCTCCTGATTTTATTTTAGTTTTAAGTTCATTTAGACCGTCTTTTATTTCCTCTGTTTTTATACTCTGACATGTTTTTATCAGTCCTTTTAAAAGTTGCTGTTTTCATGTCTTGTCTGTTTTAATTATTGACATGTAAAGCACTTCGTAACTCTGTTTTAAAAAGCACTTAATAAATAAAGATTATCATGTTTTTGTTTCCATTGCCATACACCTTTTCCATCACAATAAACATAGTGATGGAAATGATTGTTGTGGAAATGACATTTGTCACTTTTTGTTTGTTTGTTTTTTTAAATCTCATGATATCTTACTTTTTTAATTTCCATTTAGCATTAAATATACACACAATACACAATTTAATTCATTGGTTTTCTGATTATTTGTACATTAAAAAGGAAATAGAGCCAATAAACATATTCTTGATTTCACAAAAAGACCTTGTTGTTTAATTTAATAATTCAATTCAATCTAATCTGATTTAATTTGATTTGATTCAACTCAGTTCAATTTAATTGAATTTACATAATTTGATTTAATTTGATTTAATTTAATTTAATTTAATTTGATTAAATTTAATTTTAATAAAATATTTTTATTTGATTTTATTTTAGTTACTGCCATGGAGCTAACTGTCCTCCAGCCATGTGCTCCTGTGTCATGGAAGTGACAGTAACTCCAAGGGACACGTGTTCTTTCTATGAAAAAAATATGTAAAATACTAATATATCTTACAACACATGATGCATTTCATCGAAATAGGTACTTCTGTGTCATATATATTTAAAGTGAATATTAGATTAATATCAAAATTCAAAATTAAGCAGGGTTGAATGTCCAACATCTGGCTCAGGGACAATGGAAATATAAAAAAAGACACTTAAAAAAGGCAATTTTAATCTATCATTGAATTTTTTTTTTGTGTTTCTTTTGGTGTCAAGTACGCAGGACAATAATAAATTGTTTTTATTTTCTCTATCAGGGACACAAAAATCCTGATAGCTGAAGCATCAATAGGGCGTTGATCGCCTTTGAGATATTAGCATCTTGTCATCAAGACACTGAGATGCACCGAAGGATTATTGTACACGGACCTACATATGGACGTGGCCCATTCAAACACTATGGCTCATCTCAACACACTATTCAGTGAGTGCACTCTGCATTGCACCACACAGCCATCCACTTCAGGAGGGACTGCAGGCAGGTGTCCCTGGGAGCCTTTTCTCCCCCCAACAGGAGAAAATTGATGCACAGCATTCCAGGTGCAGTATGCACGAAGACCCAAGGTGAAGTCACAGCAGCACATCCAATTGTTGCCTCACACCGTTTGAAATAGGAACTATAGGGTGCAGCTGAGTGTCATGATGCTCAGAAACCTCAATTTCTCAAAAGTTCTTTCAGGATCAAATATGAATGGAAATAAAAGACTACAGAGGGGTATTTCCCTGCATGCTGATTTCACTGGAGCTCAACATTCGGCTATAGGATGTTACAAAGAGCTGATCTTTTGCTCTTCTTTAAGAACCAGGATGCTTGAAGGAAGATAAGGTGCAGAGAGGAGCAGGCAGGAAAATAGAACTTACTGTGTGTGTGTGCCAGGACAGATAATACTCAATAATAAATCCCAGCTTCTTGGGAATTATTACACCTAACCTGCAGTTTGGAAAAACAAAACAAAACCCGACAACTTTTCACCAGTGCTCAGAGCATGGGCTGATTATGAGACAATGGGCCCCCGGGCACAGATATGCAAAGGGCCCCACCACCATAGTCATTCTGCAGCTATTTGTGGATCCGAGATCATTTTGAGTCTTACTGAGGTCATTTTGTGTCTTTTTGTGGTCATTTTGTGTCTCTTTGATGTAATTTTGTGTCTTTTTTGTGATTTATGTCTTAGTCATGTGGGTCTCTGAGGTAACTGAGTGTCTTTTTTGGTCATTTTGATTTGCTTTGTAGTCCTTTTGTGTCTACTTGTAGTTTAATGTCTCCTTGTAGTCGTTTTGTGTCTTGTTGGTGTTGTTTTGCCTGTGCGTGTAGTTATTTTCAGTGTCTTTGCAGTTCCTTTGCACCTCTTGTGTTTTTTTTTTTTCTGTGTCTCTTTGTGCTCATTTCGAGTCTTTTTGGTTGGTTTGTGTTAATGTTACATTTGACATATCGCAGGTGAAAGCCTGGGGGCCCCTGACACTGGCAGTAAGCCACTCATAGTCACATTTGTAGCCACATTTGGAACAATATTAAACAACATACCTAAACACAACTCAAATATGAAATACATGTAATTTATTTAAATATAAAATACCTGAAGTTGAAGTTTAAGGAATGACATTGCATAGTGAAACCTTCTTTGTAAAGCTGAACAGGGAAAACAACAAATGCAGCAAATAACCGTCTTCAAGTAGCCTTGTTGTCTAATTCTATCTTCTCATTTTAGAAAGGCAGAAACATTTATGAACCATGTTATTAATTAATGATCTCTTATCGTCCAAATACACCCACACATGCATGTGCACTGACATGGATTAAGGTTTACAAAAGCAGTCAGTAGCAATCGTCTGTCATCTCCCAGACATCAGCGCAAATTTAGATGGATGAAACAGCTGGACTGTGAAAGAACTGCGACTTAAAGGCTAATGATTAAAACAACAATTAAGAATAATGAAGAGCGTCTGCTCTGTTGCCCGTTATTTCAAAAAATAAACATTCACCACATCTCACTTTTGATTTATGCCCAGCGCTGTGAGCTCACTCACTTTGCATCTCGCAAATCTAAATCTGCAACGGCGGGCCCCGGTCCATCATGAGACAAAGACGGGGACAAAAGCTCCATTCAAATCGGCACTGTCCATTAACAGGGCATTTCCAGTGAGAAGAGGTCACATTCCTCCATCTTACAGCTAATAGCTGGCACTGAGCGATGGCAGAGCCAACTTCAGGCTTCGTTCTGCTTATTGGTTGTATAATGAGGATGACGGTTGAAGACCGTCCTGGAAGGGACTGCGAAGCATAATGAATGATTCTGTCTTATATCACTGCTTCACATCACATGAGATCATGTGAAAGTGGCTGTGTGAGGACATCAGCGCTTTGAGAGCTCACTCTGCATCCCATTACATGAAGTATTCTGGAAAAGAAAGGCAATTTGCAATCAAGTGAAAACAAGATAGCGCCGATAAACAGCATACATTACTGGTTTGTATCTTACATCAAAAGCCAGCGTGTTTAAAAGGCCCGATGTCATATTCGGTTACAGAATGCTGAGACGTGATTTCATACATTCATTTTGGCCATCTTCATTTGTAATTGCGCACGGCAAGGGCAGTGAGGACAGCTGAATCACACAGATAAGCATCTGCTTTTTCCCTCAAAAGACAAATCTATGGCAGTCTTTCAAAAACCCCGGAAGGTCATTTAACAACACTTAACGCCGTCTTGAAGATAATTCCAGAATCCTTAAAGACTCCTCTGCTCAAGTGCATTAAATAAATTCTGTACTCGGCACAAGACACACTACTGTTAGCACATTCAGCCTAAAAACTGAAAATCTGTGCCTGCCTTTATCCAAACAAAGGTGGACCTCTATCCTTGCTGTACTTGCCATGATTCAATGTTTCTGTGTCGAATTGTTAACTCAAGGGTGCAAGATGATCTCGTTTTTATTGTGCATCAGAATATACAGTATATATTTTTTATCCAGATGGGCAGAAGAGTCTTTGAAGGTTCTGGAAAAACCTTCAAAACAGCGGTACAGTAAGTAATGTTAAATGACTGTCTGGGTTTTTGAAAGGTTGCCATGAATTTGCCTTTGAGATAAAAACAGATGTTAACCTCTGCAACTCGAACAATAAGTAATGGTTGTGATAAATGAGAGAAACAAATGGGGGCGAAAGGACAGCTGGACTTCTATCATGACCTACGCTAATATTCAGCACTGTCAAAGGGCAAAGTTCACACCATCAGTCTGTTAGGTAACGCTACAGGCTTTGTCATGTCATCGTCTTCATCTGTCATTCAGCTGTTGTTCCTTTGATGAAGCTGATCCAACAGTTTCTGCAATGAGAAAACAAAAACTCAGATTACTAAAACACTTGATGACTATAGATCACCAGTCTAGTCCTCACAAGAACCCCCACGTGGCTCTTATTTCTTCCAGCTTCAGATGGGAATCAAACAGTCCTGCGCAGCTTCACAGGAGAGAGGCCTCGTCCCTGTAGTCCTCTCACCCACACGTTCAGGTTCCCAGCTCCTCTTTCAGGATCCTGCTTGATCTCTGGCATCGCCCCTCTTCCCTGTGTTATCTGCCACAGCAGCGGTGTGGGCGGAGCAGCTGCGTGTGGGCACCCACGCCGCCTGCAGCTTGGGCTGAATGGTGGCACTGCACTGTAGCTCTCTCTGCCACTGAAGGGCCTTTTGTTTCACGGGGGAACACGGGCCTCATACACTCGGCACAATGAGACTGTTCACAGTTTCTCTCCATAATGAGAGAAAGGGTGGAGAGTGCAGTATGAAAGGGAGTGACTACAGTTCCTCCAACAAATCTGACTCTGTTCTGGGTGATTATTATTGACCATGTATTCAAATAAAAGCAATAACTTCCGTGCAGAAAATGCATCTGAAGCACACATTTTGGTAAGATAAGCTTTTTAAATTAAGCTCCTGGAGAAGTGCAAGAAAATAGCAAAAGTTTGGGAGCAACGACCTCTAGTGGCGGAATAAGCTCATTGTCCTGAAAGCAAAGAAGCTAAAGAAATCCCAACAACTTAAATATTCAATTTAACACACTCCTTTTTAAAATAAGCTGAATAGATATTTAATACAATCAGAACAGTAGAAAAAAAAATCAGATATTATTATTATTATTTATTTTATTTTATTTCATTTTATTTCTTATTTTACTTCATTTTAATTTTTGTCTTTTTCTAATCTTTTTTTTTCTTTCTTTCTTTGCTGGTATTTAAGTAAATAAATAAATAAATGAATAAATAAATAAATAAATGGTCACCTCTATGACAAGTTACCAAAAGTGACCAAAGAGAAATACAATATTCCTGCAGCCCTACAATTATCATTATCAGATCTGGGGAGATTTAATTACAAAATGAGAGACGGTGACCAGACGCTCAATAAAAGTATGAATTTCTACTTCAAATATAACTGCAAAATTGCTTTATCAGAGCACTATATGAAAGGAGATAAATCAATCTCTGTGCGTCAGAGAATAAACACCAGGCTCCGTTGTATATTATTTATTGTAATTTGTTATTCAGCCCACAAGGCCAACCTGTCTGCCTCAACAGAAAACTACTCAAGAATACGCTGTGCATCCCATCCACCTCCCCCTTGTGTCTGTGTTTCTAGGGTTTTTGTTTAAATATCCCTCAACCTCATGTTCTCCACTAAAAGTCTTTTCAGTTAATCATGATGGACTCAGTAGGCGATTTAAAGCCATTATTATCAACAGCTGCGCTGCTGTGTAGAGAGGAAAAGGACATTGTTGGCCATTACTGAAAAATGTTTCACCTTTTGCAGGGTTTAATTGAGCTTGTAGGGGGAAGGTGTGTTATTACTTGCTCAATTGCCTGTGGGTCATATACACAATTAATGTTCTGTTCAGTGTCTGAAGTACTTGTTAACACTGTGGCGAGCTGTTTTGAGGTGATTTACTTTAATATTTTCAGGGATATGGTGATTCAGTGCATCATATATATATTTGGAACAACTTCAGGGAGATCAAAACAGGCAGGTGAGGTGCTGAAATATTAAGAGATGACCACTGGAACATATGAATAGGTCAGTTGGCATTAATTTAAGTACATATCTTACCTCTTAATATACAGTTTCTTCATCCTTATGTATCAAGGTAGGGAAATCATCTTATCTAGAGGTGTGGACTCAAGTCACATTAAGAGACAAGACTTGGAACTTGACGTGGACTTGTGACCTCCCTTGGACTTGAGCCATTTGACTTGAAAGTACTTGATACCTTGCCCAAAGAAAGTGTGCCATGAAGTGATTCATTTTTCTCCATTCCCTGACTCATCTAACATCAACACTATTTATTCCCAGCAAGGCAATACTTAATCCTATGGACGGCGCCTACGCCATTGTGAGCATTTATAGTTGTGCGGTAGTGTGTCTGTGTCACTCTGCAGTTACACCTCCACAACACTAGTTGGCAGCAGGGTTTCTGTGAAGTGCTGTAAAGTTTAGTTGAATCAAAACACACATTAAACACACTTGTCTTTATCTGGACACATTTTCCCCACAAATACAACATGCTAACTTCATAAGCACAAGCCTATGGCGAAGTAGACAGGAGGTCTGCATTGCCACAATGTGTAGTTACATTTCTGGGGAGGTGCACGTCAGGCTACAGCGCAGAAGTATAAATTCGGCCTTACTTGTGACTCGGCACCACCACTGTCAGTATAATGCACTGTATATAAATGTCTATTGCATCATTCTATACATAAATCCCCCAAATTCACCTGAGTTGGCATTTTTAGAAAACTTTGGCATCTGCCTGCGTAAGACTTAAAAGTTAAAGTGCTGTGGGTTTGAATGATGGTTGACCGCAGGTTAGCAAGGTTTATTATCTGTGCTATGAAAAGGACATGTGGAGATTACCTTTTTGAAAAGTTCAACTCGCTGCCTGTTGCTCAAACACGCCTCCCTCTTCTTCACTTCCTCTTTATTCCTCTTCACCTCTGCAAGCGTTCTGTAACAAAACGATCATTTTGTATCTTTTATTATTGTCAGTAGAGCTGAGTAGAGAAAAGTGTTGATATATAGTATATCTATTATCCCCCAAAAATTGATTATCATTAATTCATTCCCATACAATCCTTTAATAACAAACTTTTATTGTTAAATTCATGTATTACCTAAGGGTGGGATACAGTCATTCACTTTCCATGCACCACAACTTATATGCTATCAACTCTTTATCCTGTATAAATCCACAGGTTAACACCTCAGTCTAAAATTTCTTCCTAATCAATAGGTGGATCTGCCAGGAAGCAAAATAAACCAGTGAGGCAAGGTAGGGGGAAAACATAATTAGAGCAAAAGCCTTGGCAGAGGAACAAAAGCGGTATATTTTGTATGGAGATGTCACTGATACAAGCTCTGCTTTCACACGTGAAAGCAACGCAAGAGATAAGGATGCATCTGCCTGCAAAGAAGAAACATCTGACAGCGTGCCGAGGTAGAGATTGAGATGGAACTCACCGCTTAGATCTCAGCTGCATCTCTTTCCCAGTAATGGCTCTATCTCTGGGTTTGAAAAGGTTATCTGGAAACACGAGCATGTAGGCACACACACACACACACACACACACACACACACACACACACACACACACACACACACACACACACACACACACACACACAATGCTGATTGAGTTGAAGGCTCAAAAGCATGGCAGTAAATCACTCCAGCTTTTCCTGGTGTTTGAAGAGAACGAGGCCTGCTCTCTTACAGAAAAGAAGGATCATATTGCAATCTCCCGAAAGAGCAGACAAGATTATTTTAAATAAGGGCATGAGTTCCAACTTTTCTACTAGCTTTGTAAGACATTTTATGAAATCTGATTTCACCATCATGCAAGAACAGTAAGTTCCCACAAACATTTTACATGAACACTGGTGAAAAATGTGGTTTTCCCAGCTGTCATTGGCCCACTGGTGTATTTTCTCGTTACGGCCAGTAGAGGGCAGAGAGAGCTACAAAATCACTGCCACAGATCTTTAAATTCTTTATTGTTTACTGTGAAGCCTGGCACTCCGAATGAAAATCTCATCAGTCAGAACACTGCGTCGTGAGCTTAATGATATTTGAAGGTCACAGAAATAGTTTTGCTGAAATCCAGCGCCGGCAATCACTCTGAAACCTTGTTATTCAATAGAGGAGCACTTGCATATACAATATATATGCAATGCAGCCATTTGTTTCATATGTTACTTCAAGTGCCTTTTATTGTATTTAGTCACAGCTTAGCCTGGTGTGCCACGTCTCTATCTCATGTTCTCTCCTTCAGGTTATTTTCCCTTACAGCTGACCTAAAAATAGTTACGATGTTACATCAGGCAGAAAATGTCCTTTAATTACATTTCAGATACTGGCCTGTTATGTGATCCCTCCTGAATATATCATTTTCTTTGTGCATTTTATCTTTGTTGTATTCATTCATTTAGCTATGTAGTATGTGTATATTAATTCCTGTATTGACTACCAGTACAGAATCTTAATGAAGTGTTTCATGTCATTGAGACGTTGCAGTGGATCACCCTGTCTGAAACTACTGCTAACTCAGTATTTTGGGTTTCAGCAGAGGATTTTGTGGATTGTGAGCACCTTTAAGCAAAACACAAATGTAAATATTATGTGCAGTTGAGCAAAATGTTACCTATCAGCAGCTTAAATCCCAAAATATTGGTCTTCAAAAACGACATGTATTGGCTGAAAACTACCCTCCCTTGCTCTTTGTTCTGTGTCTGTATGTGTGTGATTATGATGTGGCAACCAGCCACTGCAGCTGCAGTAGGACAATGGGCAGTACAGTGGATGAGAGAGGTGAGGGTGGCTGCTGGCACAGTACCATTCAGAGAGGCACACCGGGCACTTTGGGCTCTCCTCTGCCTGAGAGCAGCATGCGACCGTGGGTCTACCGAATCCGCCAGCTCCCTCCTCTCCCGCGCCCGTCGCTCCAGCTCTCGCAGTCTGCCCTGGGAACGACTGATGAAGTCAGGTCTGGACCTCTGCAGTGCGTCCTGCCAAAAGCAGAAACATATTGCTCTTCTTGACAAAACACTTAAGCCCAAATAACCATTTACAACTCCCCGTGCTCTAGAATATAGCTTTGGGGCACCCCATGGATAACTCCAAAGCCAGTAAAAATGTGTCATTGGCTTTCACTGACATTGTAGTGTTCTTCAGTGGTTGCCAGCCTAGAGGTCAAAATCCCCAACTAGGGTTAAAATTAAACTGAGGGGCCATATAATTAAAAACATAGGGATTAAAAAAAAGCAACTCTGCCACTAAAAATATATGTTTTCTCCAACACAAATCAGTAGGGGAAACCATAACCCATTGGTTACAGCCTAGTCGCCAAAATAAAATGTTGGCATTGTAAGTTTCTGCAAACAACAGTTACGTTACATTTGTACATTTTATCCATATCATACAAATGTTTCTATGTGTGTAGCCTGAGCAACTGCTGACCAATGTTCGAGACCAACAAAAAACAAAGCTGCTTGTGATTTAGCGAGTCATTGTCTAGCAGCTTTTCTTGTAGCAAACATGTCACTGTTTATCCAGCTGCTTTTTAGGCACCAAATGTGGGTGTTTTGTAGCGACCTGTTGGTGATTTTCAGCAGCTTTTTAGCTACGAAATGGAAGTATTTTATAGTGACTCTTTGATTTTGCAGTGGCTTTTTAGGCACCAAATGTGGGGGTTTTGTAGCAACCTGTCACTGTTCTTCCAGCGGCTTTTTGGACACCAAATGTAAGTGTTTTGTAGCAACCTGTCACAGATTTTTCAGCGGCTTTCTGGCCACCAAACATGGCTGTCTTGTAGCTGTTTTG
Organism: Epinephelus awoara; assembly: GCA_035609425.1. NCBI lineage: Eukaryota > Metazoa > Chordata > Actinopteri > Perciformes > Serranidae > Epinephelus > Epinephelus awoara. The sequence continues at coordinate 25,640,183 of CM069313.1, forward strand.
TCACTGTTTTTAAGCGCCGTTTTAGCCACCAAATGCAAGTGTTCTGTAGTGACCTGTCACTGTGTTTCCAGCGTCTTCATAGGCACCAAATGTGGGTGTTTTGTAGCAACCTGTCACTGATTTTTCAGCTGCTTTCTGGCCATCAAATGCAAGTGTTTTGTGGTGACCTGTTGCTGTGTCTTCAGTGGCTTTTGAGGCACCATCATGGGTGTCTTGTATTGACCCACTCCTTTTTTTTCAGCAGGGATAATGGCACAAAAAGCCATTTTTTTTAAGCTGTTGTTTTTACGGAGACATCACTGCTTTTCCAGCAAGGACTGTGCTCTCAAAACCTGGTATTGCAAGCCAAAATAGGATCTTTTACTAACCATAACCAAGTGTTTTTTTGTGCCTAAACCTAACCACATGTTAACCACAGCATTGTTGAGACATAAAGTTTTTAACAATAATGTGAAAATGTAACATATCCATGGTTTGTAAAAACAAACAATGCCAACATTTTTTCTTGCAACTGGGTTGCAGGTGATACTGGTTGCAACACACTAACATAAGCTACAAATAGACACTGCATTGTTCTCAAAGGACAAATCAATCTTCTATCATTCTCATTTGGAGAAGTACATTAAAACCCAAACCTTTTGTTTGATTGTGTTATTTGACTAAAAAATACCTCTGAACTCACCTGTAGGGAAATACTTTGAGGTGACCTTTCAGGGTCGAGGCTCAGAGGAACAAATGCTGCATGAGACTGGGTGTGACGCTGGATTGTTCTTTGATCAGGATGTGGCTTTACACATTTCCCCCCATCTGTCACTAGCAAGGCAGAGTAAATCAAATAGTTTACGTCTCATTTAAACTTTCCATGGCTTCACATGCCTGAGCACAACAGCCCTCTGGGCCTGCCATGACATATTACTTCCTGGTATGAATCAAATAGGCACAGCATGTCAGCACCAAAGAAGTTCACTGGATCTGTACTGATTCAATCAAATATGTTGCCCTGTAAACAGAGTGTTGAGCCTGCAGTATTTTCAGGTAATTGCAAACAAGATCAATGTTTTATAAGGTAAGAAATTATGATTACATAGGAAGGGAAGAGAGAAGTGATAATACCAGTATTTCCCCGGGGTGATGCAGCAGAGTCCTCCTCAGAATTGCCATTTGGTGTTTTCTTCTTACTGAGTTGTCTTTGGAGTTTGATATTTGCTATGATGGCAGCTGCATTGAGAGCAAGCACTTCCTCTTGAGACTGATGTGAGTGGGGATCTGAAAGGTGAGAAGACTCTGATGTAAGTGAAGAGTAAGTAAAACAGTGAGACTGGCTGTTGTTGATCTGCCATATTGGCTGCTGTGCACCACAGGCAGATATTAACAGTATTTCATAATGTCCTGCCTCATTTGGAGGTTGACTGTATCAAACGTTGAATTTAAATTATGTTGCCTCAGGCCTCTGTAATTAATTGATGACACTCTTAATGAATGTGATTAAGGAATAATTAATAATTTCACACAGAGAAAAGACATCATGAATGAGGAAACACACATACTCAGCAGAAAACTCCCTCCTCGTATTACTAATTCACTTGAATATTCTGCATGCACAAACAATAGCTTAAGCTGACAGTTTCAGCCATTTTTCGTAATCAAAATTAATTTTTGGTGTAAAGATTTTGACCAGTTTCAGAACTGTAAAGCAAAAATATCGTGGAGCAAAAAAAGATAAACAAAATAGCATTAGTTCGGCCTTGTATGACCCTTCATCTTATAAATTTGATTATTTACCTAAGGCAGTGAAAGAACTTGCATCTTGATGTGCAATTTACTTGCAAAGACTTGTGATAAGACTTGGACTTTCACCAGAACACTTAAAACTGCTCTGCATTACCTGGAGGCTTACCTCAACTTTAAAAGAATAAGGTTTGACATTTTGGGAAAACATTTATTCACTTTCTTGCCAAGAGTTGGATGAGAAGATTGTTACCTCTCTTATATTTGTCCATTAAAGATTAAGCTACTGCCAGGAGATGATTAGCTCAGCCCAGCATACAGACTGGCATAGGGGCAAACAGCTGGCCTGGGTTTATCCAAAGGTGAAAAATCTGCCCCCTAGCACCTTCGAAGCTCATCAGTTAACACGTCTGATTGTCTCATCGTCACCTTGAAATTGTTTGGCAACCAGCAGTGGCACAAAGAAATAGTCAAGCACATAACCCGTGTGAAACCGCAGTTATGTTTTCATTTTAGATTTTACTTCGGACTAAAAAAACACCATGATGATGAAGATTTTTTTGTTTTTAGCTTTGGATGGAGCCATGCTATCAGTTTTCCTGTCTTAATGCTAAGACAAGCCAACTGTCCTCTGCCTGTGACCTCATATTCAACAGATATGAGAGAGGTACAGATCTAATTCTCAGTAAAAAAGCAAATTAGCTTATTATCTTATTACCTGTGTGTCAATGACAACAGAGTGAAAAAATTGAATTTCCCCTCGGGGATTAATAAAGTACATAAAATTAAAAATTAAATTAAATTAAAAAAAATATTAATTTCTCCCCAGACTCAGATTATAGTCCTTCTGGAACATGTCCAGTTGTATTTAGAAGCTATTATTGGTGATTTTTACCAGGAGACATTGCTGCTATTCTCCATTACAGTCATTCCCTGGCTGCAAGTACACTGCTAATGTACACATAGCTACATCCTAACGTCAGGGAAACATGTAGCCTCGGTTGCTGATGTTGATTTGTACCCAGTTTCAGATCATAGTCTTGCTGGAATATGTCCAGTTGTGTTTAGAAGCTTTTATTAGTGATTTTTCACCTACACTAACCAATCAAAGCGGACTGGGCTTTTTTGGGAAGGGGCTTAAAGGCGCTAAATGCAGCCCTCTCAGACAGAGGGTGAATACAGGTGTATCAACACAGACAGGAAAAGGTATTTTTTGAACATTAAAGTATGTCATCATGTTCAAGTAGAAACCCGAAATACACGAATGAACCTGATAGCGAAACGGGCTCCACTTAACCTAGCCTTCCATACTACATGGAACCGAAAAGTAAGCCTTAATCTTAAAGTGCAGGTAGCTTTGTGAGACTGGATTTCAGCCCCCAGATGGCCAGTGAGTCCCCACATTGTGACAGTTTGAACTGAATTTTGTCCCCACAACATGATTACTACAAAGACACACACCTAAATGTAATAGCTAAGCTACACTGCAGGATGTGGATGCAAAAATTGATTCTAACACATCCTGATACTTTATTTTCACCATGTTTAGCAGCTTGTGATTTCTCTTCCTCCCCTGCGCTGTCAGTGAAAATGGGGACTAGAATAGATTATACATGCAAAGAGATGCGTGGGAAAATGAAAGAAGGTGAAAATGAGAAAGCATCTGTAGGTGCCAATGGGCCTCTGCGTCTCGGCAATGCTGTTTGACATCGGCGCAGATATCTGGTATGATTGTCAATTGCACTCGAAGCAGCAGATAAATGAATCATCTCAATACAATCAAATAATGCCTATCAATAAGACATCAAAGGTGAAAGACAATATCAAACCCGAGAGTTTGGCCCCAGAACGCTGCGGAGTGTGTAATAACTTCAAGCTAGAACACGCAAATGGCACAGAGGAGGTGTATATTTAGACATCGCCATCCTTTGAAAATGGAGATCAGAGACAAAGGGAGCCTGTGTGCTGACAAGAAGACTGTCGGAGTGGGACAGAGAAACCTACCCGGGGCCTTGATGAGAGTTAGACAGGGGGACGCTCTCCTCACCGCAATTTCTGGCGGCAGTCTCTCTTCCTGGCCTCCGTTTGGCTTAAGGGCGTCTGCCGCTCGCTGACCTGCTTCTTTCACTGCTGTTTGACTGCTGATGAAACTACTGTCGAAGTTCACAGGGTTGATATTGGTCTCTTGTGGAAGCCCAAAGCTCCATTTCCTGGCAGCCGGTTGTGTCACATTCTCTTTGCTCGGCTCAGTGTGTCCAAACATATTGCCATAGCAGCTCAGCGGTCTGTGCGGCCTGTCCGATCTCTGTCCAACAGCCTTTGGTGAAACCCCTGAGGGAACGGGTGCTGCTATGGCAGGGGGGTTGCTCACAAAAAGACTGAGTGTGGATCTGTGTAGTGTTCCACTGTTTTTCTCTGGGTCTGAGGTGGTTGTGTTTGGTGTTACAGCAGAGTTTGAGGAATCCAGATGGTGATATGAAGGTGCTGCCTTGTGTTGCAAATGGTTTCCCTGACTCCACATGCTGTTTTCCTTGTACAGTCCCTCTGTGTAGCTGTGTCTGTACTCTGGGTGCCTCGTCCCAGATCCTGCCTTTGCTGGACTGTAGCTCTCTCTATGCTCTGTTACTTTGATGATGGTAGCCTTTCTTCTGTGGACCACTGTGTCCAAACCATGGCTAGTTGGTGGGGTCCCCTTTGTTTCTGTGCTTGGGACGGGGCTGGACATCGTCCTTTGCTCTGTCACTTTGACTATCGTGGCCTTCCTCTGCACTGTGACCTGCCTGGAGTTTGGGTCCATGGACTGATGGGCTAGTGGCGGAGAAGGGGATTCACTGGAGCGGGAGGAGTGGTTGCAGGTGTCAGCGCCGGGCAAACTGGCCGATCTGCTCACTTTCCTGGAGGAGATGGTGATGGAGGAGAAGCTGGCTTTGCTCTGAGGGATGAGTGTAGTTACAGCAGAGTTTGTCTGTATGTGCGAAGGCTGAGAGCCACTGTTTGTTGTACACAGCGGGGCTGTTGCCCTCAAAGGCTGAACACTGCCTGTCCTACGCAGAGGCGTATGTGACTTGTACGTATCTGTGCTGTTTGTCCCTTGAAGCGGAGTGCTTGGTTTGCAGGGTTCAGCGAAAGTTGTTCGATGCAGAGGAGTATGCTCGAGGGGGTCCGTGTTGGTTGTTTTCATTGGAGAAGACTTCCTGTTGGGGTCTGAGCTGGTCCCTGTGGGGAGCTCATTGGACTGACTGCCTCCAGGGAAAGCCGACACCCTGTTGGTATTCCAGACTCGCCTCAGAGCTTGCCAGCCCACAGGTCTGTCCCCTTCGTTAGCAGGAAAGCTTCGTTTTTCTGGCACCTACAGCATGTGGATAAAAGAGATTCTATGTGATAAAGATCCTTAATTATGCATGGAAACCCAGCCCACCCTTCTGTTGTTGCTAATGTCTCCTGCTAAATGTTTTTCCATTAATCAACACAATAAGACATATGCTGTACTTTTCATACTTGCCAATTTGAGCTTCCGTGTTCAAGAGGCAAATACAGAAAATGGAGCATAACCTCATTTAATACAGCATGATATATTGACAATATGACATCTCTCTAATACTACATTTCGACAGCGGGTCAGCTGTCTTGTCTTTCTTCAAGGCTTTGCTGTTTATTCTTTAGTCAGATGACTCTCCCCATGCTTGACACAGTGAATGCCCCAGTAGCAATGGAAGCAGCAGCAGGCAGAGCCAGCACACAGCGTGACTTATCCCTCACAGAATCACAATGAGACTCTATCCTCAATTGAAACTGAGAGGCAAAAAGCAAAGATTCTGGTCCTTAGGCCACAGGATCAGTGGCGCTGCCAAGGGGTGGCCAGGAGGGGCCACGGCCACCCCGATACAAGCACTGCCCATGAAAATAATCTAAAACAACCGGAGGCCCCTGTGAGGTGCTTTTGAACTTGAGGAGGCTTATTCCCAGTTAATGTTTTGTTTGTTACAGTCGGTATACTCCTTTAAATTGAACTTTGTTTGTTTGTTTGAAGAGTAATGAATACATAGCGATGCACAACACATTAAAACAGAATTGTAGTGGGACCCAAAATGACAACTGTACCGGCATTAGTCTATGCACATCAGATAGTTAGTAAGTGAAAAATAAGAAACCAAAGTACATCTGTATGGGATTCCTTAACCCTCACATATCGCATCGTCGTATCATGTAACTTTAAGCCTCTTTAAAATGTAAACTGATGAATTCTATAAAAATTCCACCCTGTACAGTTGTCATGAGCGGCGATATTAGCTAAAGAGACCCGAACCATTTTTTATACCAGGCTGTAAACCTGTTTATTTCTGCTGTAAATTCAGGCTTTTTAACATGAGAGTCTGTGCCAGGGGTAGGCAACCTGCAGCTCAAGAGCCACATGCGACTCTTTAGTCTTTCTCCAGTGGCTTCCTGTGGCTTTGACAAAAAAAATATATGTACATGAATGACTTATTTTATTATTATTATTATTTTAATTGTCACTTATTGTTGTAGCCCTGATTCTTACATTTTCCAGTTGTACAAATGTGTAGCCTTCACTCTGAATAACAAAAAAAAGTTTTAACATTTCATCAACTATGTTCGTCATACATCTACCTCCTTGCACCTTTTCCTAAAATTTGCTGAATCTCAGTAGCAATGGCTAAGCTTGAGTCTCCTTAGTGAGGCTAGCTATTGATTCCTAATCCAGGACAAAAGGTCTCAGAGGAGAATACAGAATTTCAGTGAGTGGACAGATTTGTTTGCTTGCACCACTAATGCTTCAAAGTTTTAGTGCCAAATGATCAGAAATAGCACACTGCAGAGTAGCTACTTTGTTGTTAAAAGTATTAATGGATGCTCATTTAGACTTATTAGGAATGTTTACAGGCTAATGTAGATTGAATAGGCTGTAGGTTGTTTGGCCAAAAATAGCTCTTTTGATAGTAAAGGTTGCTGAGCCCTGGTCAATACAGATTTACTCACATTTGGAGCCAGCCTCAAGTGGCCATTTGAGGAATTGCAGTTTTTTGCCACTTTTGCGTTGGCTTCATTTTTCAGCCCCAGGGGTTGCCGCTTGGTAGGGAAGCCACCATAGAGGATTTTGATGGTGTTTTATGGAGCATGCTGATATGTCTCAGTTGTAATCACGAGGTTTATAATGTGACATAACGCCCTGATACCTCATTTATTGATGTTGCTTAAAGCTAATTTCTAAACTAAAGTATGTGAATTAGATATTTGTGCTTATGTTTGAGACATTTCAACCAGCCCTGCTTTTGCAAGAACATTTGTGACTGTCAACAAAACACCATTTACCAAATGTGAAGAAAATAGTGGTTCAGAACAATAGTAAATAAAACGTACTGTATGTATACCGACAAATTTCTTATATTAAGATCAAAGTCATATGCACACAAAGTCACTCATTAAATAACTTGAGATTATGACAGTAAGACGGTGGTAATCAAGGCCGCAGACAATTTACTCTACTTAGACCACTTAAATCTTGTATAAGGCAACAATTAGACATTGTTTGTCAACTGTACAAATGTCTAATTTTGCATAGTTCTGGATAATTGCTGCAGCAGACAGGCAGCAGACAGACGCTGACATCTGTGCTGATAATGGTCCATAAAGCAAAGGAGTCTGCCATCAGCCAGTTGCCTTTGTGTTGATCATAAGTCACTTCTCTCCTTTTTTTTCCCATTTCAGTGACTGCTCTGCATTCTGATGAGGCACTGAAGCTTCGACCTGTTATATATATTTTTTCTCCTCTTTGTTAAGCCTCTATTCTACGTTCCACCGTCTTTCATTTTGTTTTTTTGAAACTTTAATTCCACAATCTCAAAAGTTTTTTTCAATCTCTGATCCCACGGACTGTTCTATCTTAATTAGTGTTGTTTCCTTCAGCTTTTAAGGGAATGGCTTGTGAACATGAGGGATTGTTTCATGGCATTTCTTCATGTAAATGAGACTTTCTTGTCACATAAATGAAGGGTCAGAATGTGTAGGAGGCAAGCAGTTTGCGCATGCCCATTTAGCTCGTTTTGTTACCACTTTTGGGAATACTTACGAGCTTACAGGTGAACTTAGCACTGCTGTATCAACATCACCGCTACATCGGCGAACAAAGACGTCTGCTGTGCCCAATATTAGTAAGGGAATGGCAGCTAATGATGGTTAAGGTTAAAATGTAGTTTATCATTGTTTTTATCACTAGTGCCAAGGGGGAAACAAATCACTGTGCATGCGCAGAACGTTTTTCTATGGTGTTTGACATATGGCGTATCGCCACCTATTGCAACATGGCGTAACTGTAGATGCGGACCAGCCCCCTATGTAGATATAAAACGTTCACTCTACGGTAACAAAAACACACAGTAATTAAATCATACTTATTATAATATACTAATTCCTGCCAGTTTATCCCCCTAAATCCTACACACTGGATTTTAACGCCATGTCAGGACCCAGGCAGACTTACTATGTACTCCCCATGATACACAGACCCACTGATAACCATCGTCTCCTCAACTCAATGTAAAAAGAATGAAAAGTAATCATACCAGAGGCGTTCTCAGTTACCTGTTTAACACTGGGAGAGCCTTGATCGGGTATCTGCCATGTCTTAACACCCAAAGCACTTGGACTGGTGTGGCTTCTCTCCACCTCTCCATCTATGTATGAAGGCAAAACAAATGATCATATGTCACATTCCTCACAAGACATGCCCCCCCCCCCAACACACACACACACACACACACACACACACACACACACACACACACACACACACACACACACACACACACACACACACACCTCCTCTGACTGTGTGGCAATGTTGACACTGTCAATAATTGACGTTGGCACTGTAAAGTGAATCCAGCACCACCCTGGAGCCACTTCTCTGCTTCCTCAGGAGACACAGCGACTTGACTGGCCTGCCTCTCAGCCCTGACTGATACTCTATTGCCACCCTGACTGCCTGCCTGGCTGCATTTCCACCTGCTGCTGTTACCATGGCGACTGGCTCTCTCTTTGGGATAACCCTTGAATGCTGTGTGGATAATCTGTGGTGTTTTTCATTTTAAGGAAAAAAAAACAAGCGACAAGGTGACAATTGCACCACTTTGCAAATGTGATTACATTCGGAAAACAAAGGATTGTCTTTAGAGGTGTTCTGGTCTTTCTGCCGTCATTATATGTCTCATTTCTTGCTGTTTTAAAGGGCCCCACACAAACGTGTGCCCCCCCCCCCAAAAGGAGCCTCTCTCATTACCTCCACAGCTGAGCTCAAATGACCATTTTTTCTGAATCAACAGCAGCTTAATATCCCACAGGAAAATAAAGAAGCAAGGCCATATGGCAAATGCCCTCTGACGTCCCCACCCTCCCAATTTATTCCCCATCCTCATGAGTTTTATCTAAATAGTACGTGTGAGCAGGGTGGAAATTGGCCAGTCTGTCTAAACATGAAGGCCCTTGGAGCACAAGATCCAATTTTATTATCATTTGCTCATTAACATCAGGCCATTTTAAGTTTGTTAAATGTGATTTTTGTGGAGGGAGAGGGTACTAAGTGTCTGCAATCAGACCCAGAGTCTGATTAAAACTACTTCGGCAAGGGTTGTCAGCAACATCCAGAAAGAGGGAGAAAGACAATGAGAAAGAGGTGGGATAATTTGCTAGCTGGAGTGTAACCGAGTCAGTTCTTGTTGGAATAATTGCAGCTGGAATTTCTGATAGTTTCATTTGGTTGCGGGTGTGGAATTGTGGATTTAAATGTGCTGAAGGCAGAGCGAAAGCGACTAGCATCGAAACAAGACATATTGGGAAGCAGTCCTGCATGGAGATTCTTGTTTCTTGTTGATCATCTGTCTTCGACTCATTGCTGGGATTTCAGCCGTGGCCAATTTGTTGTGTACATGCACCTGCACAGAATTATGATTCCCTGTGAAGTAACTGAAAATATGAATATTTAACTGATATTATAGACCATATGGAGATTTATCATAGTCTAACATGACATGATTATACTTGTCATGATACCAACACTAGCTTTTCTTTTTGCATATTGCTTTTAACTAACAGTGATTTTTTTTTTTTAAATAAGATTTATGGCACTTAAAGGCACAGTTCATCCCAAACGCAAAAGCACATATTTTTCCTCTTACCTGTAGTGCTATTTATCAGTCTAGATTGTTTTGGTGTGAGTTGCTGAGTGTTGGAAATATCATCTGTTGAGATGTCTGCCCTCTCTTGAATTTAATGAAACTAGATGGCACGCAGCTTGTGGTGCTCAAAGCGCCAAAAAAAACCCCAATAATCCACAGACCTTCCTGTGAGCGGTTTTCTGAAGGAACCATTTTGTGCTGAACTACACCTGCTAACCGTATCACAGCACAGAGGGAAGTGTAGTTCACTTTGCACCACTGTCACAAACATAAGCTCTTTGCTGGTAAATAGTGCAGACGCGTGCAATTAGTCATCGATTAAATGATTAAAGGTCCATCCCCTTGCTAGTCGACACCAGGAATATTAGTCAGTTATGGTTATGGTCATGTGCAAGGCTGCTTAACTGTCATGCAGCCACCCGCCACTAGTGGGTGCTACAGAGCCGTCAGACAGCAGTTCCCTTCCCCGCGGTAATGCTCGAGTTGTGAGACATCTCACAAAACTAGCGCGGCTTGGCAGCACTTTGATTTAGAAAATGAACACAAGGTAGCATGTAGGCTGTGTTTTCTGAGTGTTTCCCTCTTTTTAGACTAGTCGACTAATCTTAATTAAAATTTTCATTTAGTCGACAGGGAAATTAGTCGCCATGAACATCCCCAGTAAATAGATGCACCTTTTCTTATGTGTGGTGATCAATGTAATAAGAAAATAGTCAACAGTGCTCCAAATAGTGACCCATGCACCACCTGCCTCCTTACGCAGACTTTTGCTTTTTATACTACTACCTTCAGTGCATTGGTCATGTGATCACAGCCTTCTTGATTGCATGGGTTATACACACAGGTACACATACAGAATAGTAACCAGTAACCAGGTCATGATTTCTGGAAAGAGACATTGCTGTTGAGTTTTTCAAATGCATTTTTTGCCGCTTTAAACACCATAAGCCGAGTGCCATCTAGTCCCATTATATTTGAGAGAGGGCAGACATCTCTACGGCCGATATCTCCAACCCTCTGCAACTCACATCAAAGCAATGTCGATAGCTAAACAGCACTACAGGTAAGAGGAAAAATATGTATTTTTTATTTTGGGGTGAACTGTTTCTTTAAAACGCCTGCCCTTTCTATCAAAATTCCCTGCTGCTGTGGACAGATTGCTTTGATTTCTGCAAGCCGCCTGAACTTAGCCAGGATAATCTATGTATAAACAAGGACAGGGTTGAAAGATCAAACCTCAGATCAAACCCAGCGAGTGTGGGGCTGCCATGTCCAAAGATTAACAGGGCTCCTTTTCCAATCAGTCTGCATCTCTCCTTATCACTCTGCCTCCCCCTCTCCCTCTCCTTCTCTTCTCTAACGTCTATTTCCTTTACCTGCAATCCTGCCAGAATACTGTGGCACAACAGTCGGGACCAGTTGTACTTGAAATTGACTTTGTTTTGCGGGGTTTGTTTAAAGTGTTCATACACTCTGTCAGTGTGGAGCGTTTGAAAGAGGACAGGGGCAACACTGCTGCAAGGAGCTGATTAGAGGCAGGTAAACTGTGTGGCAAGTCAGCCCTGAAATAAGCTTTTGTTCTCCCTCTGGCTAACCCAGCCCCTGCAGTTACCCCACGGTCATATTTGTTCTAGCACTGATCAGGCACTAAACATCAATTGAAACAGAAGCTTTGTGTGTTTCGGGGAATCTTCTGTTGTGCCTCATGTTTTTAATTTTGGTTTTACGCATTTGCTTTAAGGTACAACTCTTACATAATGATCACTCTTGCATAAATGTGCATTTGTTGGACTTGCAGTTATACAAGTAATTGTACACTGATACAGCAAATTGCACGTCAGTACTTACCCTGGTGCCTGTGGGCTGTTGCTCGATTCTTCTGAAATGTTGGAGTGATGGCTTGTTTCAGTTTCACCTGTAACAAAGAAGTAATTTTACACAAAAGGTACCTTTGCTTCAATTTTACCTGGCTTAAAAAAAGTGGATTTTTCTTTGATAGAAGCATCTGATACATTTACAATAATAGTCTAATACTTTGGGAGAAACACGTACTTGCTTAGAGTTAGATGAGAAGATCGATATCACTCCCACACTTGAGAGTGGCATCAATCTTCTGTAAAGCTCGGCAAAGAAAGCGATAAGCGTATTCCCCCCAAAAAACTATCCTTTTAAGTGTCATCTTTTAGAACTGGGGCTCATAAATATCAGTTAAAAGAATTTTTAATATAAGTTACTGTATAAAATACAAAAAAAATCTCAACAATGACTTCACATAATGTTCTTTTTTTCAGCGAAGAGTCACAAGGGAAGGGATGTGCTTTGTGCATCAATTCAGCCGACTCTCCGGTTCAGCACAGCAACTTATTGATTTTGAAGTCACATTATCAGTTCACTGGGTAATACTCCCATTGAATTTTCTCTGTACATTGACTTGCATCCTCTCAGGGCACAAAGCTCAATCTCTGCTGCCACAGCTCCAAATGAGTCGTAAACCTTTCGAGAATGCGTGGAGTTCCTGCAGAGTAAGCTGTTTTCAAAGGATGCCGGAGCTCTGCCTTCTCCCCGGGTAACAGAGACTTGACTACAAATGGCTCTCTGTGGCACTCTGTGTGTTTTAGTCTGCCTTGCCTGGCACTACACGCACCATCACCTCCATTACACAGCACTTTACCTTCAGACTCGCGGAGCTTACACTGTCTCACTAACAAGTCAGAATCAGAGTCACACAGCCTGAGAGGATGTCAGTGCCAAATCCAGGGTAAATCAGTCCAGAGTCACACACTCCAAAATAAATCTCCCATTCGAGTAGTAAGTAGGGGTGTATGAAAATATCAAAATAGCAATGTTACATTTTCTGATACTGTATTAATAATCAAAAACACTGCATCAATTTTTTGTTAATGATTTACATGCAAAGATTTGTGGCAGTTTGTCATGTTGTGTTGCATTTTAACCTCCAACCTCTAGATAGTAGTGTTGTAATTTATCTTCAGCCATTTATCTCTGCTCCTAATGTAACAATGAATGAATGAATTTTTATATAACTCACGCATTTCAATGTATGAAGGCTTAAAGTTATGCATAATTAAGGCTGTGGCGGCTTTGAGTGACAGATAGGTGCTGTCTGTTGACAAGATGCTACCACTGTGACAAAGTTAGTTAGGTAACATAATCATGGCGTAATTTCAGATTTGCAGATAGGCGTAGCCATAGCTGATGCTATTTCAGTGTGTTGTCAGTTTGTTAATTTTAACTGTAATGTTTCAGTTGTCTAAAAAAAGTCTTATTCAGCGTTGGGTTGTACTAAAAGACTCTCGCAGACCCTGGAAATTACATACATTACATTTTGTTTAAATGGTTCTAAGACTGTTTTCACTAGTGAAAATTAGCATTAGTATTATCACTGTTAAACCACAGTAAATAAATGTACCGTGCTAACTAAGCTAGCAGTTAGCATTAGGGTTATCTCTACTATGGTCACTTTTGGCTCATAAAATCCAAGATGGCGACGGTCAAAATGCCAATCTCGTGGCTTCTAAATGGGAGTTGACAAAGCAAATAGAGAGGTAACGGTGGCTACGTCCATTATTTTATTCTGTCAATGGTAACAATATATTGCTGGTGTAAACTGTTGAAAATATTCTAAATATATGCTTCATGCTTTGTTAGGTGTAATGCGTTTTACCTGACTAGGAGAGTTCTCCAAACCCTGGTTTTGGTTGCGAGCATCATCCACAATCATCACTCTCCTTTGGATCGGCAGCCACCCAATTTTGACTGGAGCAAGATTACTGAGTTGAGCCTGCTCCTTCCTTGGGACCTGCATCATGTGAGCTCTCTCCCAGCTTACTCTGCGTTCTGGGGGAGACAGAAACCCAGTATGGAGGGACTCCTGGCTGCCCAGCGAACTCTCACACAGGCTGGGACTCCCACATGAAGATGAACCTCTGCTGAAGGAGGGAGTCCCCGGCTGTCTCCAGGCACGTCCAGTTGGCTCTTTGTGGAGAGCAGGCATGGACGTTGTCCGATCACTGAAAGCTGGAACCTGATTATGTACTGGGGCTCTGAGAAGTTCGCTCTCTATCCTCTGCAGGTGCTCCAGCCAGCCGTCCAGCTGGCGCCCTTCAATGGCACTCTGGGGCCGAGGTGCTCGTGGGGGGCGAGAAACATGGGGCAGAACCTCCCCTTCTGGTATCAAGCTCTCCCAGTAGGACTCATCTCCTGATCTCCTCCAGCTCGGAGCTCTTCGTAGGTGGGCAGCTGGCCTGCGGAGAGTCATCCCTCTGGAGCTCAGGTAACCACTCACAGCTCTCAAGTTTCAGCCCACAATAAAGGCCCTTTACAGTGGAGGTATTAATGAGACTCCCCTAGCTCAACTGGACTTCTTACCATGAGGCATGCCAGAAATGTACTGCAAGGAATTAGCAGCCACAAGAATGCTGGAGGTCATCGTCGTTAGGGATCTGTTATAAAAAGGTGTCAGAATACCGAGGATAACAAGGAGAAATCAGTGTAAATAATTCTAGATCATGACACAAACAACAATTTCATGCTTTCATGACACCACTCCACAGTGCTGCTGATACTATTACTTACCAAACCATTCTTTTTCACTTGCTTCCAACTCCTCTGTCCTTGGTGTTTAGGAAGTAAACACTCTCTGTCTTGATATAAACTAGGTGCTAGTGGGTACTGTCTCCAGTAAGGCATGTAGCAATGTGAGGGATGCTCTGGCAAACAAAAGAGTTACTGAGCACAGGAGCTGAACATCCAATAGAGAGAGGGAGATGGACAGAGACAGAGGGGTGGGCGGGCTGAAAGAAAAAACAAACACTTGTTGATGCAACGCATGATGTAACATGATCTCTATTTAAACCAAGAACATCATTAAGATTCAGTATTTTCATTATCACACTGTCTAATTTTGGGTTTGTGCAAGTCTGAGACACAATGTTTAAAAGAGCGAATCAAACTTTCTGACATTCAGGCGTCCTTACAAATGATAAAGGATCGCTAATGAGCAGATTATCCATGTTATTCCATGAGTCACTTGCTGCTTGAGAAATCCTCTTTGTTGAACTCCCCCTGTTTCTGCTCGTCCCTGTGATCTCGTGGTTGGTGGCTGATGATGAGGCACTGCTATCCTCAAGCCTCTAACCCGAGCCATGTGACGTTTGCGAGACCGTCTTTAAAATGGGCCAGTGTCCTCTCTGGTAAGTAACCGTGACCCACATGATGTCCCACAATGCATGAGTGAAGGGTATTTACAAGACAGAGGAAACTTGCCTCGAGCTGCAGACGAGATTCTGCTTAAGATTTTGTTTAGAGGCAGTTAAAAACAGATCTTCAAAGATACAACTGTGTCTAAAAAAGAATTGGCAGTTGCTTGGATGTTTAATGAATTTCAGTGTTTCTCAGCGGATTAACAGTCCCCAGATGTCTTTCAAAGCAAAGTCAGTCCCGCTCGGTGGTATAACATTTTCCACACGTCTTTCAAAGGCAGAGATAAGACAGAGATAACTTAAATATCAGTGGCTGTGACCTGCTTTAAGACACCTTATCAAGCTGAGGAGCTACACACAGAAGGAATATGCAATAGTGTAAGGCAATTTGCATCTTTTTGTCTGCTCTGCCCGGGAGATAACATCAAAACAAATCAAAAACTCAATTGAGCAAGGAGGACAGATTTGAGCAAGGTTCAAAGAAGAAGTTTGAAAGCAGCACTGCCCTCTGCTGGCAACACTCCAACATGACAAGTGCAGAGGGCAGGCATGAGGTCATAAGTTTGAAAAACTACTCTTGAAGATGGGATGCAGTCACAGGATACAACATTTGTGCAGATAAGATGAATAGAGATGAGTGGATTTGAATGCGTGCATCAGGTGCATCCCTCTGATGTCTTTTATTGAGCACCTGCAGCTCTGAGGAACAATTCTTATTAGTTCAACACATCACGGCTCAGAGTAACAGGCTCGCTTGGGCTCCTATAGCTTCACCATTCAGCAGAAAGAAGGAAGGAAGTGGACAGAGACCGCATGAATTCTAATTCTGTGGTTGAGCCAATCAGAGGCACAATCTCTGTGTGTTTTACCATGGGGTTAACACTGAAACATATCGATTTACAGGAACACTGACAGGATTAAAATAAGGTGAAATGTGTGTAATCACATTACATACACATACTGTTTCCATACCTCTGCACTGAGGTGTATTTTCCACCTTTTAAAATATTGTTTTATTGTACCCCCCTCACTCCTCAAAGCAAAGTCACGCCCTTATATATTTACCATTACTATTAGTAGTATTAACGCATCTTATTTTTTTCTTTTTATTTATTAGCATAGATCCATATCATCCGTCCATCTTTATATACAGTCTATGATGAGGCTATGAGGCTAACTTCATCGGGATGGTTTGACCAGGCTAGGTTATGGCAGACAAACTTTATTCCACTTTTATTTGAATAGGTTGTACTCTGGTACAATTTGCCAGTAATTTACATGAAAAAAAAACAGATTAGAGGAACAAGAAAAGCAAAACAAAAATTTTTAAAAATTATAAATAAAACAGTGACCCTCAGATTTATCTTGTCACCCGCGCTACTTTTGACATTGTGCAAATGTTGAGCAGAATTTCTTCCACTTTTATTTGAATAGGTTGTCCTTGGGTAAAATTTTTCAGTAATTTGGATGAAAAAAAGATTTGAGGAACACACACAAACCAAAATTCAAAAAGGTGATAAATAAAACGGTGACCCCATCTTATGACCCGTGCTACTTTTGACATTGTGCAAGTGTTGAGCGGAACCGAGCGGATGGGGAGAGTTGAGTGCGTGTGTAGAGAGAATCAAGCGTGTGTAGAGAGCGTCTAGCACGCAGGTGTCACAGCACTGTGCTTCTTGCAGATACTGTTGTGTGTGCGTGCGTGGGTTGAGTCCATCTTTATATACAGTCTACGATGCGGACCCACAGAGAGATAAACAGTATGTGAGGCTAACATCATCGGGATGGTTTTACCAGGCTACAGTAGGTTATGGCAAGGTCTTTTTTCCACTTTTATTTGAATAGGTTGTACTCTGGTACAATTTTCCAGTAATTTGCATGGGAAAAAAATCTGATTAGAGGAACAAGAAAGGCAAAACTAAAAAAAAAAAAAAGATAAATAAAACGTTAAGTTTATCTTGTGACCCGTGCTACTTTTGAAGTTGTACTCAGGTATAATTTTCCAGTAATTTACATGAAAAAAAGAAAGATTAGAGAAACAAAATAAATAAATAAAGTTTGTCGACCCTCAGATTTATCTTGTGACCCCTCTGGGGGTCCCGACCCTCAGGTTGGGTACACTGGTATTAGTGGATGTAATGCCCAAACGAAGGTCCTGCAGCTCACCCATTGTTTTATTTGTCATCCCTTTATGTTATACTTGTAATAATATGCTCCTCCAGGTGAATACAGAGTCATCCCGTGGTTCGTGTAACACCGTGCACCAGTCATGCAGCAGTTTCCGCCCCAGTATAAGCAGCAGTGGAAGTTTGAGCAGGACTCCCACTGTATGAACGCCTACAGGCTGAAAAAGTTGTGTTCCCGTCCTCCCCCTTGCGGAGCGTCCTGTCACTGGTGGAAAATGGCTGCTCGGACTGGCTCCCCAAAGCTCAGAGAAAACTGAGGAGAAAAAAGTCTCCATTACCATCAAGAGGTCACAGCTGGACCTTTTTCTAACGGGATACACGACAACTCGGGGACGCGTCGACACTGACAATGTCTCGCTGGGTGCCCACCAAGAAGGAAAAGTATGGTGTTGGTACGTAAGAAAACTTGCATGCTCCATCGCTAGCTCGTCCTACTAGCTCTCAGATTGCACAAGTTTGGGAAGGATTGTGATTAGAAAGCGACCGGCTGTTTGCTCCCTCGCGTGGGATTGTTTCCTCTACTGTCACATTTGCCTTAACTGTGTGAATGCAAATCTCACGTGTCGGGGATTTGCCAGCTAGTTTTGCATGAAACGCAAAACAAGGAATGTGTCTATTGTGAGGAAGAGTGCTGTGTGTGTGTGTGTGTGTGTGTGTGTGTGTGTGTGTGTGGATTGGGAATTGTTAGAGGCGCGCCTAGTTGTAGCGCTGTTTCCTGTGTTATGGGGCCTCCGCTGCAAACTAACCAGCTACTCACAGGCTAAACTTTTAACAGTATAGCTGATGGCTGTTTGGTGCACTGCTCCGTCTCCTACACAGGGAAAGCCTTTGTTTGTGGTTGGTTATTGTCACTTCCTCATAATGGTTTGAAACCAGGCGCCCTGGCCTGAGAACACTGTCCAGTTTAGCTGCCACTTTCTCCTACTGGGGATTATTCAGCACTTCATATGTTCTCAGCTTGTGTTACTGACTTTGTTTTGATCACTCATGTGTTTTAAAAACACTACAAGTCCAGCATATACTCTGCATCACTGCAGAACAGACATGAATATTAATATCGAGGCTATTTATGTTTTAATCACCCATCCTACTGCCAGATTGTACAGCAGTCATAGCATATGTTTTTGCTCTTCCCTCCAGGCGCTGATAAACCTTTTAGTTTCAGGAACTTGATTTAAAAAATTTGCATCCAACCACAGGGTTTGTTTCATTTAAATTTTGGCCCCAGGGAGCATAAAATCTGTTAGCACCCTTGGCGTTGGATGTAATTTTTGAATATATATCTGTAAAAGATAATACACATGTTTGTAATTACTGTAAGAGTGTTTTATTTTACATATTCCTCTTGTGAGAATTGATGGCTCGTATGTAAAGAAATTGTAAACCACTCTGATGAAGGCAAAATAGACAGAGATCAGTAAGTATGATATATTGGGGAAGAGTAGTTTAAAGGGACAGTTCATCCTCAAATCAAAAATACATATTTTTTCCTCTCACCTGTAGCGCTATTTATCAGTCTAGATCAGTGGTTTTCAAGCCAAAACAAGACGAGCCAAAATCTCAAGGCACACCTGCTTTTATATCTGTGCACAGTAACTTCTATGATGTGTGTTATCACTCTTATCACAACGTCAGACAATAAAAATAAAGAAATATGACAGGTAGCGACGCGTTCATGATACAGTTGACTTTCTCTTTTCTTTCAGCGGTAGGTCGTTTTTGCTTGTGCTTTGTTGTAATTTGCCCCATACAAAAAGCAATCAATTGCCCCACTCACGGCTTTCTCATTTTAAATGGTATCATCTCTCACACTGGAAGTGTCACACATTTACAGCTCCGAGCAAAAGGCGACAAATAGGTTACTCTTTAAGGTTTTTGTTTAAGATTAAATTAAATTACATTATTTAACTAGAGTTTGCCTCTTTATGAGGAAATGGTTGTGCACAACATACTAGCCCTTTTACACTGCCAGATTTTCGGCGAATGTTGGGCCGTTTTGCCAGCAAGCTGCGAGCGTTTAGACACACAGAGCCAGATTGGCGAGTTGATCCGAGGTGCCCAATTTTCCGCCTCTTAGGGTAGTCATATTGGTGGAACACTTTTAGTTTAAAAAGAACGAGGTGGCCTTCTGCAACGGGAGGAGGTGTTGATGACGCCGCCCGTGCGACCCACTGGTGGTGGATAAACAGGAAACAGCTGATAGCAGGAATGAGCAGCTAGTAGCAAGAGGGAAACGCAAACCTGACAGACACTGTAAAGATGAGCAACTGAGGAGACAAGGCATTGCACGCCCTCCTTGTCATCACAAACGAAGAGGCCATTAACCGTTAAATAATGGGGACGGTGAAGAACGGGCCAATTTACGAGAGAATCGCCAAAGGACTGACCAGCTGCGGCTTGCCTCCCACGTCACTGTTTACATCACATGCTGAGCTACAAGTTTTGTTACTTGCTCACACCCCCCATTGCCCCGAAAAAGGCGCATTCTGTAGAAACAAAAGTAGGTAGGCGGCATTTTGCCGCACTCCTTAATTTTGTTTTTATACTGCCAATGCTGAAAGAAGAGTGATTGGGCTTTCCTGCAGATTTGTACAATTCCTGTTTAAAAAGGGCTACTGACTCAGTCAATTAAACATTTATTCTTAACTTTTTGTATAGGTCCAGTTGAATATTGCAATCATAATGTGGCACACCATTTGAGAACCACTGGTCTTGACTGTTTCGGTGTGAGTTGCCGAGTGTTGGAGATACCAGCTGTAGAGCCTTCTCTCAAATAGAGCGGAACTAGATGTCAGCTTGTGGTGCTCAAAGTGCCCCCCCCCCCAAAAAAAAAAGTTTGAATGACTCAACAGCAATGTCTCTTTCTATAAATCATGACCCAGTTAGTTAATGTAAACCACTGACCTTGTTGTGAGCAGTTTCATGTTTGAACTACTCCCTCCAGCCTTATCAACGCTCAGAAGCAAGCGTGCATCTACTTTCGAACAATAGGCCTGTGCTTGTGACAGCACGACATGTAAACAGTAATGGCGTCCTCTTCAGTTGAGAGGTAAGATTGGCTAGCTCAGTGGCGCTAGGTGAGCTAGTAGTAGATTAAGGTTGTGGTGCAATAACCATCTCCGAACATATCGTGGTGTCATGGTTCTGTCAGTTACAGTGGCCCTTAAGGGAATAAAAACAGAGGGCTTTTTTCAAGTGAACAAACATTTTATTACTGTAATTGAAACTTGAGGCCAATTTTTTAAAATGAAAGTCTGGGTAAAAAGTCATTTTTTAAAATACTGTAGATAAGCAATATGCACAGTATGATAATTTTGATTTTCAAACCAAGGTCTATATTGAAACCGGCACGCTTTCTTCTGCGCGGTGATGCAGTTGGTGGGTGTACTGCGGTAGAAAGAAAATAGTTCCCACATGAAACTGTTCATAACAAGGTCTGTGGATTATCTTGAGAAACTTGTCACGACTTCTGGAAAGAGACATTGCTTTTGAGTTTTTCAAATGTATTCCTTTGGTGTTTTGAGCACCACAAGCTGAGTGCCATCTAGTTCCTTTACAGTCCAGGGAAGGCAGACATCTCCACGGCTGATATCTCCAACAGTCAGGAACTCACACCAAAACAATTTAGGTTGATAAACAGCACTACAGGTAAGAGAGAAAATATGATTTTTTTGATTATAGGGTGAACTGTCCCTTTAACTTTGATGGATTCGTAATGGGTAGTGTGAAATATGAGGGGAACATAGTCATGGTTAAACATGCTCGCTGTGCTGTGCTTGAGTGCCTGAAATAATAGTGTAATGGAACTAATCCTGATTTTTCTGGGGATCCCCTGGAACATCCTGATCCTGTTCACTCAGCACTAGTCACGTTTTTTTCCCCAGAAGAATCTGGTTTCACGACAATGGATTGTTATTTTAATGTGTGCTATGTACTCGGCCGCATGCATACTTAGTCCCATTTTAACCGTGTCCATTAGTAGGACGGAGGGCTTGCAGCTGCATGAGCGCTGCTGATTGATGGTTGAGTTCAGCAGGTTACACCAAAGCTCTGATTGGCGTCTCGGACGACACAGCTTACAAATGAGCTGTTTTGTTTTTTAGTCCACGCCACGCGAGCCCGTGGTCATTCCTGTCTCTCGAACAGATGCGTTTGGCTGTGGTCGGGGTGAAAATTATGCTATTCTGATGCTAATGATTGCCTGGGTATATTCTCAAATATCCATGAGATCTTGAAAGTGGAAGGTCTTCAAAAATCTTTCAAAATTCTCACGGGGCTCGCTGAATGTAGGAGTGGATGAGTCATTAGTCGAAAGAGAGGCAGCTGCCACATCACTGCTGCAGAGGATTGATAGGGTGCACAGCCATTGCACTTTTAATACTTCATGTGTTGACCAAGTAGCACTAATGAGCACTCTGTGAGACCTCTTATGCAGGCTGTACTCACTGTGGACCTATTCCTGTTTCAGCAAAACTTTTGTCATAGCATTTACTGCTTTCATAATGGCCCCATGGCTTTATTAGTGGATGCTGGGAAACCATCTCCTTTAGTCTTTTCACAGCAGTATTAATAATAAATGCTACTGTCTTCTTACATAGGGCATAGTAGTGATAATAAAGGGCGTTGTTATCATACTGGCAGATTCACACTACAGTATCATTGTGAAAGCGAGGCGTTGCACAGCAGCTAGCTCACACACAACAGCCAGTATTAGAATTTAAACCATGTTAGATTTGTGTCAGAGTAATAACTGGAAAAAAATCCACACATATCCGTGAAATATTCATGGTTTTGGATGTCTCTTTTTTTTCTTTGCTGGTTGTTATGCTCCTGTGTGTGACCTCACCAGCTCGTTAGCTTCAGCAACATCAGAAGAGCTCTTCAGTGATCCCAAGTGATCGGTTGTAGTTAGAGTTGGGTATTAGTTTTATATCAGTGTTGTAACACAAGACTAGATTGAGATCATCTTTTATTTTATCCGAACATCATGATCAGGGGTTGTAATGACAGATTATTTTCATTATTGTTGAACCAGTCTGTTATTTTTCAGTAACCTTATTAATTGTTTTGTCCACAAATTAATCGATTTACCTAATTACTGTGGTGTAGTGGAAGGTATGTGCAGGTATTCTGGGTATAGCCACCTCTTTTTCTTGCTGTTTTCAGTCTACAGACCTATCAGCCAAAAAGTTATTGGGTTATATAGGAGACAGTACCCAATTCCTCCTTGGTAACCCACCCATCCACCAAGAAGTACACCCAAATGCCAACACAACATATTGTCACTCCCACTTTTCCTCTACTCATATGAAGCCAGGGACAACAGCAACATTTAACAAAGGTAACGTTACACTGGTATGCGTCATGTAAATTAACCCTGTATCGATATAAACAGTGTAGTCATTATATCGCCCATCCTTAACCCCTCTTCTGAAGTTGAAAAATTTAATACAGCACTGGTGTATTTTCATGTTGTAATATTGCTACTTTTACTTCTGTAAAGGATCAGAATAATTCTTCCATCACAGGCACACAGACATCAGTTGTACTGTAAGACGAGAACAAGGTTTGGTATGTGGGCACCTTGACTTGATTTCGGAAACTCATGTTCTTAATGCGTCTAGAATCCTCTTCATCCCACCAGAGGCAACAAACTTTATTGCTTTTTACATTGTTGGTGACGGTTCTCAGTCTTTTTACATTGTTTCTCAAGATAATTGTCACCTGAGGCGTTAGCTTCACTTCCTTCTCTGCACAATGTCTTCAGTTCTACTGGCATTTTCAGAATGCTGCCCATCGGGTTGCATTTAACTCCGCCGATCTGGTGAATTGACAGAAATCGTCTGCATTCATGAGGTGGTCGCGTACAGAAAGATTATTGACTAACTTCAAATGCAAGTTGAGGTTTCGGGCTGAGGGCTTAACTTCATTCTTTGACCCCTGTTCATATCTTAAAAGAGGAGAACAGCGATCCATTCGTCAAAGAAATATTAAAATCATATCTCTCTTGACCTTGAACTAATTTCATTACACAGTTCTTTTTTGTCAAATGCCAACCAGCCTGGCATAAATCAAAGGGATCAGGAGTTTTGAAGCCTAGTTATTCTTGTGGCATCCCAAAAGTGATTTAACAGGGCCTCGGGGAAATGTTTTTTAGCTGTCTCGCGGCTCAGTGTTGAATTAACCAGAAATACTTTTTGATGCTAATTTCAAGTGTTGTCTCATTAATTCTGTTTCATCAGGATGTTGCTGTTCCTTAAGAGAGACTTCAGAGGGTTGTGGTTCTAGAAAGCAAACCAGGGAACACTAAGCAACAGGACTATTTACTGTATCTACACATCGCTGTTGAGACTTCAGCACAAATTACCCTTGTGAGCGTGTGCTGTCATGAGAAATGTTTTCCACCTCTCAGCGTCTTTCACTTTGTAATTTAGCTTTAAGTAATCTTACATAATACCAGCTCAGAATATAGAAAATTCCATGATTGTACAAAATATATTTAGTTCTTTTTCCGGCTCACAGGTTTGGACAGTAAGGAAACGCTGCTTCCTGTGGGTCAGATCACAGAGTGGCAGCTTATCTAAGACGACAATTGGACACACACACATACACACACTGAGCTCTAAATGTTACACGCTCTGGTGTGGCTGTGATTCATATTTTTAAACTGGTGTGTGGCAGGCAGACTGCAGGCCAACAGGACTGACAACCCTAGACAGCTCTCATTTGGAACAGGTTAGCGGTGAGTGACACATTGGGAGCAGAAAATAGAGACGCAGTCGCTCCCCGTCTCTCGACTGAGGCCGTGAGTAATTTGTGAAGCCCCCGCCCTGCACCCAAGAAAACCATCTCCCACCCACAAAGTGCAGTAAGCTAACAAATATGGTTGCAATTAAAGAGCAGTCTGGGTTACTACATAAATTCTACCCATGTGTTTCAAGCTCCCTGCTTCGCATTTTACACTTCTCTTATAGCCTGGGCTGGAGCTATTTGGTGTGAAAAGCTGGAGAGGGAAATTCATGTCATTCCCTTTTATCAGTTTACTTCTTGGGTTTATACGCCGGGAGTTATTTTCATTACATTTCATTCAAAAAACGCCTCGTCTCACGAAAGGCACAATGAATATGAGAAGGGAAAAAGTGTGGCTCTTGTCAGAGCCGCACTCCCTGCCAGATATCGCAGCTATTAATTCTGACATAACAAAGCATTCAACAATATTAACTACACAGTGGAGTTTTAGAAGAAGGCACCTGATTCCTCTCTGCCTACACTTAAACTTTGTCCAGGAAAAAAAAGCTGA
The DNA here is from genome assembly GCA_035609425.1 of Epinephelus awoara. Classification (NCBI taxonomy): domain Eukaryota; kingdom Metazoa; phylum Chordata; class Actinopteri; order Perciformes; family Serranidae; genus Epinephelus; species Epinephelus awoara. The sequence continues at coordinate 25,664,811 of CM069313.1, forward strand.
GCCGACGAAATCGGAGACAGAGCGCCTTTACTAGAGTGAAATAAAGCAGCTGATTAATAGGAACGAGCCGGGTGAAGGAGCGAGATGCTGTGGAGACAAGCAGAAGAGGAGTGTGTTTTTTTCTTGTCAGGAGGGAAGCCAACAGTTTCATCTTTGTTGGGTCTGTGTCACATCCAGGTGGTGTTAATGATCGGCTACCTTTGCTCATAAATAAAAGTGCACTAACAGAAATTGCTCGTATTTTGCAGCAGTAAAGTAAATGATGCACAAAGCCACAGTTTGATACGCTGGGTTTATTTTTGGTCATGCATCTTTCCTTCGGTGCGATGACCAATGTGTGTGTGGTTATGTTTGGTAAGAAGAAAGTGTTTTTATTAAGCACTGCTGACTGCCAGGGTCCCTTGAGTGATTGCCTGGAGCCTGAAAGCTAAGTTAACACTGTTATTTCCAGTTTTATGAGTTTGTGCATCACAGTGTTGGATTATTTGTTTTTGTCGGATGCTGTGTACAGCCTCCACCTGGGAACTCATCCTGCTCTACCTTTTCCCTCCATTTAATACAAATGTGCTGCACTTATTGAGCTGCCCTACAGATCTGTTAACAAAACATCTTCCTCTTTCTGTAAGCCAACTCTGCATTAACATTTGTAACACTGTGTGACTTAGTTAATGCAGTGTCACATGTTGGGTGAAGATTACATCACAATTTGAGCTAGCTATGCACAAAACCTTTGATTTATACATAGCTATGGGCGATATAAAGAAAATCAGATATCACAATATATGGTGTTAGTATTTTTCTTTGAACTATGAAAAAGTAAATGTAACTTTTGGAAGTACTTACAAATTGAAGACTATCACAAATGGCCAGTTCATTCAGGGCAAGAATCCAGTGATGGAATTTTTAATTTTACTTGGCATAGCACACAAAAACCTAGGTAGGTTAGGTAAACTTGTTCATCATGAGGAGAGGCATCTCTGTGCAAAGTTTCATGTCTCTGCGACATACGGGGCATGAGATATGCCCATTCAAAGTTTGCAATATCAGTCGGTTGCTATAGCGCCCCCCTTTGGCCAATTGATGTAATATTGCTTCATTCGCATCCTCCCATGACCCTCTACCACTGTGCCAAATTTCACATGGATTGACCAAGTCAGTGAGGAGAAAAACGTGGAACAGACACACCCACGCACCCACACACCCACAGAGTTTTCATCATTATATAGTAAGATACATAGGTTTGGATTGGATGGGCTTGCTGACCAATAATTTGTGTTGAAAATGTAGCCAGAAAAAGACATTTTACATGCAATGTGGGAGTGTAAACTTGTTTACCTATTTTTGGACAAAGTCCTTGAATACATTCGAGAGTGGTTAGGTTTGACAGTGCCTGTCTTGCCAAGATTATGCCTACCGGAAGATCAAACAGAATTGGCCAGTACATCAAAAATATTACTTAGAAATGTTAAAGGTAAGGTGTGTTACAGCTGTCCGAATGATTCTCGGATTGAAAAGTACATCCTCTACAGATCTTGAAAAATGGATGGAATCTATTTCAGAAATAGTCATATGTGCTTATGTTTGCTGGAGTCAGTGATATCATTTCAATCAGGAGAGACTAAAGAATGACATAAAGATGAAATTTAATGCAGAATGTTAGTGTACAGATTAACAGATGATTTGTGCTAATAAGATTTGGTGCTTTGACACCAGAGGGAGATTATTTGTGATCATGAGACATCTGAGTGGCAGCAAGATAAATCCCCCCGTGGAGTCTAGACACTGGTGGAGGTGGTGGTGGCTGATGACTTTGGTTGATGGATGATGAGGCGAATAGAGGCTGCATCTGTGCTATTGGTTGATTGTGGAACTGCTGATGACTCGATTGACAGCCCTGAACACTGACAGCCGGAGATAGAGAGTGAGCATGGGTGCAAAAGTTACAGCCTAAGCATGAAGAAGTGTTGTCTTCCTGACTGAACTTTCGCTAAATATTTAGAGACTCGAATACGTTGGTCATTTAGTCTTCATTGTCTCTGTATTCATTAGACACTGTCTCTCAGACTTAGTCAAAACTTTGGCCGTCATTCTCCTCCTCTTCTGTCTTTGGAGGTCAGTATGACTTTGCTATTATTCATTCTGAAAGGGAATTATATATTAACTATGTGCCACGCTGCTTGGTGAGGCAATTCTAATAGTACAGCTCCCAATGGCTTGCTGTGAGATGGTGGCTAAGACAAATGACAGCTGGCCTATTTAATCAGTGCATAGCTAAGTGGTTCCACACTATTCCTTTTTGGCTCACCACTGAGACAAAGCTGGAACACTTCTACATCTTGTTTTAAGCGTCGCTGTCATCCTAAAGGTTGAGGCGAGAGGGAGGGGGGAAAAGTGGTTGTGAACAAGTTAACCTTGGATTTACACAGGTGAAAATTTGTCCCTTTGCTGTAACCATAGTTTTTTTTTTTTTTTTACAAAGCTAGTATGTTTAACCTTTTGACAACAAAACGTGGAGCTGCTTCAGTGACAGGGAACAAGTAAATCTGGAGAGCACTTAAAATTTAATGTCATGAATCAGAAATGAGTCAGCATCCTGTGAAATCATCATTTGTACCCTTTGTGTGGACTTTCTGTCCTCGTTCTTGATCTCAGCTGTTTTTGTTTTTGCTGGTGGTGATAAATGCTGTCATCAATATGTAGCCCTCATGTTTTTTACAAGCTGTTTCTCTACATCATAGAAATAAGCTGTCGAGACCTGCAGTACGCATAAGTCATTGTTGTGAGCAGTTTCATGGAGGAACTATTTTCTTTAAGCTGAACTACACCCATGAAGTATGTCATCGCACAGAGGGAAGTGTACATCTACTCACCCCTTTAAAAGCAAACCTTTTTTCCTTACCTTCATAAATAAGTGCCATCTCAGTGAGACAATGACAAGACAACTGAGTTGACTTCCTTTAGCTAAACTATTAAATGGCTAATAGTTGCACTGGAGCTTAAATGTGATTGGTTGCCTTTGATGACGGTGACAGACAGTGTAGAGCACGGCTTGCCTGAGCCTGACCTGAATCTGAGACAGTTATAACCTAGCCCGGCCCAACCTTGACAGACTTTCTGATTTTTAAGTCTGAACCCGACACGGGCTCGACGCAGCAGGTATCCACACTCTGAGACAGTGACACAGTTTGACTCTACAGACCATCTTTGTAGTGAAAGGTGAAACATGTAGGCCTGAGCGTGCTTGGACCTCCATGACAATCACAGTGGACCGTGATGTTCCTTCTTGGCATTTTGTAAAAGGCACAGAGACATGAAGACAAAGGGACACACACGCACACACACATGTGGGTTGATCATGTAAGATGGCGCCGTACGGTTGAGTGATTGATGTGGGTCGTTCCCGTTGCTCTGCTACACAGGCAGGCAGTCTCCAGTACCCTGAGTATTGATTGCGGACATGCCAAGCAGCTTGTGCATTGTCTGAAAAGAGTCCTGCTGTGCTGCTTTTGCTAGCTTGACAGATGGCTAATGGTGTGTAACACGTCAATGTTAAACAAAGGTCAGTGATGTAGACGTGTGTTATTACATAATTCAGATTCAGCTGGATGAAATTAATATATAAGGGCCTTTTAAGTGCCATATTATATCAGGCAGGCACTTAACATTGTTGTGTGAAGTTGGTAGTTCATATTCATGGACTTCAGCTTAGTTTAACATCTTAAGACTTTCATCTAAAATGATCACCAGAATTGAACCAAATGTAATTCCCGGTGGATTATTAAGACAAAGCACTTTTCCTCTTTGACAACATTTTAAAAAAATGACTTTATTAGGTTGGCAAAGGAACAATGACAGTTTTAGTCACAGTTATTTGAGCACCTTTATTAGAATTTAATCTAAAGGAGTAAGGGGAGTCAGGGTCAGGGTGCCACCATGTGTCAAAGGAGTTACAAATACAACAACAACAACAACAATAATGATTTTTATCTATCAGCACCTTTTACAGCACTCAAGGACACCTAACAAGACACAGCTAAAAACAAGCAGCAGAACGGCTGAAGGCTCTAAAACCCATGGTAGACAAGCAGGCAGGAGGTGATGTGAGCTGGATTGCAGCAAAGTAGGGTTTCCCCCGACTAAGAATGTTCCTAGTCGACCAATTGTCGTCATTTAGGGCCATTAGTCAACTAGTTGCCTGCATGTCTATGATATTAATCTAATTATTAAATGATATATTTTGGGCGGGGCAACACAATAGTTTGAGTTGAAGGTGTGAGAAAGAATAGTATCAGTAACACTGTTAACACTGTGCTACATTACAGAGAAATACAAACCGTACTAATGAACCTTCATTAATATAGGCCTATATTTTATCTACAAGTGCATGTCACACACTGAGCGAGCCGCCTGTTAATGATGCTGTGGGCTAATGGGCATGTAGCTACTTCCATGTTTCACATGATACGTCATGTTTGTAGTCGACCAATGAAGATGAGTTTACATATCACCTTGGGTTCGTCCTTCACCTTCTCAAAATGATCCCACACTTTGGATTTCCTGCCCGACATGTTATTAACTAGCCTGTGGAATAACTGCAGGTACCAGCCCTGGAAATTAGAGGCCGTACACATGCTGTGTCTTATCTGCCTGGAAATGTGAGGTCAGGCTCTGGGCGCTACTCTTGTGCCTTCTCTGTGCCAGCTTTCAAGCATCGTAGAGCCTATTTACTAGGGATGCACCGAATATTGGTTAACCGAATATTGAAAAAAACCACACATTCGGTATTTGGTAGAATAAGTGAAAAGCAAGGCCGAATAATAGCGGCCTGTTTTGGTAACGCAATCAAACAGCTTGAGGTGACGGACGGAGTAAAATGTTGGCAGTGTGGCGATATTTTACTCCGTCCGTCACCGCACTTGCATTTGCCACTAAAAATAGTTCTGTGCGAGCAAAATAAATCATTCAGCACACTGTGTGAGTACAGATTTCAACCAGCAGCAGAAACAGAAGGCGAATCCCACCGGTTGTGGGTTGAACGGGGGTCCCAGACACAGACAGGAATACGTATTCCTGTCAAATACGGCGGCTATAGTGCTCTGCGGCGCAAGATAACGGCTTACCGTTGACGGAGAAGCCCGGCTCCAAAAATGTCCTCTTCTTGGCGTCATGACTGCCCAGTAGTACCTGGACAACCGAGCCGTGGCGACACACAGGTATGTGACGTGTCAGAGGAGAAACGAGCCGTTCACATTTCTCTCTTTGTTGCAGGTAACGGTCCACAAACCTCACCGCACTTTAGGGACTGTTCTTTACTTATGAAGGGACTGTTCTTTACTTGTTAGAGGAGGAGGATGGCTGGTTGATTTTTATTTTATTTATTTATTTTATTTTGATCCCCCCTATGTTAATCACTTATTGATGCTGTTTTTGAAGTATAAATAAGTCAATAAGTAATTTATTCCATTGAAATATCATTGATGTGTTACAGAAAAGTGATTTATCTTTTTATAAATGACAAAAGGCACATCTGCCTCATTTTCGCTGTGGTATCGTGATACTACTACTAACCGTGATATTTTCACTGGTATTGTACAGTGGGTCCCAATTTTGGTACCGTGACAACACTAATCTGAGGGGGTTCATCTGTAGAAACTAATGAAAAACTAAACAACGGTATTTGGTACTCAGTATTTGGCCAAGCGTTTAATTTTATTCGGCTTTGGCTCCGGCAACAAATTTTCATTTTGGCGCATCCCTACTATTTACCTAAAACCCTGAGTGCAGAGCTGATCTTCTTCCAGGAGCTGTTTATAAGTGTGTCGGCCTATCGTCTGTGGGACAGATGTAAAGCTCTGGGTAGCCCTGCACTAACATGATCAACTTTTCCGTATTTATCGGACTGAATATTTACAGAAGAAGGGAAAGATATCTGTCGGCTGTGATTGGTTTGTAATATGACTCCTGTCTGACTGCTGAGCGTGGCCTCTTCCTGTGTCTGTCCTTTAAATTAAATTCCCACATGGTCCAGTCATATAGGTTTTGGTTTATTGTGACAAGGTGCAGCTCCTGATTGAGATTCATGTTTGTTTGTTTCCTTTTTTTCCCCCTGTGACTAAGCGACCAATGAAATCTTGCCGACGAATGATCTGTTTGGTCGACTGTTAGGGGGCAGCCCCACAGAAAAGGAACTACTAGGATGGAAGTGTGTGCAGATAGGAAGGAGTTCAGAAAGATACAGGGGATGCTCCCCTAATCCTGAAGTATCTCGTCTCATAATGTTACCAATAACCACACTTTTCAGAAGTAACTGCTTTTGTTGTAGCCTCCTTGTGGATTACCATTAATGCTTTCTTATCCCCATGCTTACAAACTATCAATACACTGGAAAATTAAACATAACAATTTTGTTTGCTCCCATTTTTCAAGAGTTGAAATAAAAGATTTAAGACTTTTTCTGTGCACACCAAGGACTTAGTTTTCTCAAAGTTTGATCGGGCATCAGCTCTCCAGATGGCTGGTCTCAGACAATCTCACAGGTGAATACGCTGAATGTGGAGGTTCTGGGCTGGCGTGGTTACACATAGTCTGTGGTTGGATGTACTGCCAAATTCTTTGAAATGATGTGAAATGAACATTTTACAGAGCAATAGCTCTAGTTGACATTCATTCAATCTGCATGCCGATGGCATGCTCACCCAAAACTTGTGACATCTGTGGCATGTGCCGTGTGATAAAACTGCACATTTTAGACTGGCCTTTAATTGTGACCACTCGGAGGCAATATGTAATGACCATGCTGTTTAATCAGCATCTGTCAGGTGGATGGATTATCCTTGAAAAGGAGAAGTGCTCACTAACACAGGTTTTAACAGAGATAACACAGATGTGTGACCAAAATTTGAGAGAACTAAGCCTTGTGTTGCATTTATACTTCTAAGATACCCAACCACGAACATCAAGAAGCACATATTTCCTTAGATTGGTGTTTTTTCTTCAGAGGAGACACAGTCATAAGAAAGAAAAAGCAGCGCAATTGCTTTGTGGAAACCAATTTTAATGTCTTGGAATAAAAAACTAGAGGAAAGAACTGGCAGTGAATATGAGGCTCTAAACTCAGTCTGTATTTGGTATTCTTAACAACATCTATCTGACCACTCTGGCCGAGGCTTTATTCTACCGGAGTGATGATGAGCTTGCAGCTGAGCTGAGGCTGTGCCAAGCTGCCAGTGGGTGAGCTGACACCAGACGACCTGTCTGTTTCTGTGGGTCAACATGGGCTAAAAGGACCAGCTCCCTGGGAAGACTCACTTCCCATGTACCTTAGAAGACAGAGTCTAGCTGTGAGCACTTGGCAGGTATGACTCGGGGTGTATGCATAGCTTAAAGATGAGCGCCGACGGCATTAACATGCAAGCTGTTATTAAAGTCCCATAAGCTGAGAGACATTCTCCGCTGAATATACTTAGTTTGCCTAAACTTCCCCAGAGTTATGTTTTTTCCAGTCATTATACTGTATTGGTTTTGAATCTTCTAATCCCACATGCTGAGATTCCTGCACAGCGGAAATCATAGGGCTCAACAACTACGAGGCTATTGAGGTTATAAAAATGTCAACATTAATATCAGCTGCAGCCCATATTAATGTTGCATTTGTCACCTTTAAAATGTCCCGTGGGTTGTTTTGGGGACTTGTAATGGAGGTGTCAGTCATTGATTGTGGTCGCAGACGGGCTCGGGATTGCCACGTGCAGCAAGAGACAGCCTTTCAGTACGGCTGGCATTTGATGAAATGGCCTTTTGTATGTGTGTGTGTGTGTGTGTGTGTGTGTGTGTGTGTGTGTGTGTGTGTGTGTGTGTGTGTGGGGCTAAATACTTGATAAAGTCAGAGCGATGCAGCTCAGATGTTGGTGGGCCCCTGAGGCAGTTTTAGATTTCAGTGAGTGGCAGCTCTACTCTGTGATCAACCTTTGGGGATTTAGATGAAGTCGTCTCACTGCGGTTGCTGACACCTCAGTGTCCCTTTTGTTTTAAAAAAGAAGACAGAGATCGTGGAGACATGAAATGAATTTTTATCTGGCCATCAGATCATCTACCTGAAACTTTTATACTGAAGCCCTCCTCTGTATTTGCATGCGTGGGCTGGACACAGCTAGGTCAATTAAAGTGATACACATATCCAGCTACGATCACTTTCCTGATCAAATTTGATCTATAAAACATCAGAAAATAGTGAAATTTCCCAAAACTGTGACTAAAATAATAAATCAGATATCAAAATTTAAATTTTTTTTTCTCATCAATTGTTTCAGCTCTACTGAATTGGCGTAAAAAAATCAACATAAGTTGAAAACGGCTGCAGCTAATGATTATTTTCATTGTTTTTGATTAATTGTTTTGTCATTAAAATGTCAGAAAATAGTAAAACATACCCTGTGAGCCCAAAGTAACCTCTTCAAATGCTATGTTTTGTTCAACCAGCAGTCTAGAAATTCCAAAGATATTTGTTTATTATCATGTACTAGTCCATACCCATTGGTAGCTTTGTCACCCTCTACCTATGTCAATCCTCAATGCCTATGTGCAGTTTCACCTAGATTGACCACGTCAGTGAGTAGAAAAACGTGGGACAGACAGAATGACTGACTGACAGACAGTTTCTGTGATGTGCAGCATACCATACCATGACTTAGTCATACCCAAAATTAGAAAAAAAAGTCCCAAAAACATTGGTCCACAGGGGGAGCCACACGGATTGGTCACATTTTAGCCATTTGTAAGCATTTTTCTGTTGTTATAGCGCCACCCAGTTGCCAATTAGAGTTAAATTTCTCCAGTCACCTTGAGGCGTCCTGTTCTACATATCTACCAAGTTTAGTAAAAATCGATAGGGCGGTTAGGCCAAGATAAGAAATGAGCTCCCTAGTGCCCCCATTTTGTTTGATGGGGTTAATAATGGAGGGGTCCCCTCAGATTATGTGTGGTCATATGCCTACAAAGTTGCGTGGTGATGAGTGAAACCCTTGAGATGTTATACACCTTTATGTGATGAGCCACGCCCTCCACAATATTCATTGCCTTATAGAAGCTCAGTTTTAGTAAGTTTTCCAACTTTTGCCAAGAGGGAACTTTAGATATTGGTCCCTAGATTATGTTCACCCAGTTTCATGCAGATCGGTCAAACTTCTAGGAAGAGATCGATTTGAAGTCATGAGGAGAGGCATCTCTGTACAAAGTTTAATGTCAGTTGCTATAGCGCCCTCCTTTGGCCAATTGATGTAATATTGCTTCATTCGCATCCTCCCATGACCCTCTACCACTGTGCCAGATTTCACATGGATTGACCAAGTCAGTGAGGAGAAAAACAGGGAACACACAGACACAGAGTTTTCGTCATTATATAGTAAGATGACAAAGAAAAGCATCAAATTATAACATTTAATAAGCTTGAAATCAGCAAGTAATGGCTATTTTGTTTTAAAAAACCCCAGCGGAAATGATTTTTCAATTATCAAAATAGCTGCCAATTAATTTTCTACAGATCGACTAGTTGATTAGTTGACCAGTCGTTGCATCTCTGTATTCATCAACAGCAGCCTGTTTATGTTCAAGGATTTTTTTTTTACAGTAAAGCATAGAGTGTGGCTGAAGAGCAGTTAGTGTTTGTTACAATAGTAATATTTATGATGCAAGACCGTTATGCAGACTTACTGTGAGCTTTATGCATATCGATAGTGACAATTAAGGGGTTCTAGTATACTTGAAGTCAAATTTGACGTGTTATGGAAGTATGTTGAATATGGAGCTTGGCGCAAATACTCTCTGTGATAGGACTGTGTCAGAGAAATCCTCACAGTTAAATGCATCACATTGAAAGAACACTAGTCATGAAAAAGTTGTCAGTAATTAAATTGTGGGGAAAAGTATATGAATTGTTATAGTTTAGGTGTATTTAGTATTTTATACTGTATATGAAGCATGACTCAGGCCCAGCTATAGGATAATTGAGGGGTTTCCTGCATCATCAGAACAGTACAGTCATGCTTTCAGAAGTAATGGTTAAAAATATCTCCCCTGCGATTGAAATCAAACGCTCAACAGTCATTTGTGAAACCACAAGCGTTGCCTCTGAGCAGACTCGTAACCTATGAGATAGTGAAAGTAAACAAATAAGCGAGGCTCTGCAAACACGGCAACAGAAGAATCGAGCCTATAAATACATCATTAGATGCATACTGTTGGTTTTGCTGCAGGCTGCAAATTGTTTCCGAGAGCTCGCGTCTGGCCTGTGCTACTCCACTTAAGTTATTAAATGAAACAATTGATGGGGTAGTAAAAGGTGTTTCTTGAAATTTAATTTAGAAAAGGAGGAAATTATTATTCCTCAAATGCATGTTTTTATTTCTTCTTGAAAGCTTATGCTGATGTATACTAATAACAGTTGAACTGATTAAACTGCTGCTTTAAAAAGGGATGGAATCAAGGTCCCTTTGCAGTCGTTATGAGCCATTCAGCCTGCGTATATATAGAACAGTCATTAATTTGGAAATGGTTCACACTCTCAAGCTTTGGTGCTGCAGCAAGTCCAAGGTCCACTGATCATAGATGCATTTCTAAAGGCTTAGTGATGATGTTGTCAGTGGCTGGTACGCTATGTACTTGCTTTTATAAAAAGTGCTTTGCAATCAGAGAGAACAGGGTGGTGGTTAATTTCAACAGCTTACAATGTTAAGGCCAAATTAATTGTCGGATCTTTGTGTTCTCCGGGCGACTAAACCAGTTGGGTGGCGACAAGGTTCAGTGGATTATACTGGGAGTTAATTGACTTCATCTTTTCAAGCAATTTAACACGGAACATTTTAGAGGTGATCTGATGTGGAGCAGGTACACTTGACGAATATTAAGAAATATTTTCTTCAGCTAAATTGGATCCAAGTGTTTGTGCCGCAGTCTCTGCTTTATCCGCGCATTCACCAGTTGTCTTTTGAATGTTTCTCGCTGCGCAAGGATGCCTGCCTGGCTTTTAAGACTATCTGACAGTTTGATGTTGGCAGTTAGAAGCAGTGGGTGACTGCAGGCAACCTTTTCTAACATTATTACTGATCTTCCCGACCTCCTTCTTTTCTGTAGGACATTTCAAAGTATTGACGCCATGCTGCTCTCTCATCACTGCCAGTGTGACTTCTGCTTCAGTAGAACACAGCCTCAGCCTTGTGATTATAAATAACAGCACGGAGAACAGGTCCTAGGCATTTCCTGTTGCATATGGCTGCTTCTGCTCTACTTGCTGCTACTAGATGCGGCAAATACCATCTGACGAAGGTCAAGTACGGCATCATATGTTTGTCGGTGAGCACACATTTTTGGCAGAGTGCCAATGTAGAGGTTTCAAAAGTAAACTTGCTGAGTCAATTGCGGAGTTTCTTCAAATATTTGAAGGTAATTATGCACTCATTAGCATGCGTATCACAAGAGATGTAACACAGGGCAGGAAATAATTAGCTACTTCTTGCTGTGCAAAAGGCTAATCTGTGTGGATTCTGCCAATTTACTTCTCCATGCTGTGTAACGGAGTATGGATGGAATAAATACAACCCTGTGATCTCCTCCCATTGTTTAACCAAAGATGTGCTTACCCCAGTTGAAAAATGTTCAAGTCTTGGATATTATTTTCAAGAGGCTGTTAATGATTTGCCTGTTGAATCAACGAGTCATGAAGTGTTTCAAAAGCTCTTATTCATTGTGAAGCTCGTGAGAAGTTTGTGCAAAGTGCAAACAGGTTTGCTTTGCAGAGCCAGTGCAGATACTCGTGCACTACCACAAATAACACCAGAGACCGCTGTGTGAGAAAGTCTGTGTGAAAAGCTTTGCTCGGTGCTCTGTAATGAGCCACGTTCTGCTCTCCCTCCCTGTTGTATTGGGAAGATGATTTTCAATTAAAGGCTCTGCAGAGGCATTGGAAGCCGACTCGGAGTCGGCCTGCGTTAGATTGTACCCCGAGGCCTGTGTTGGAGCTTGGTGCATGGCAGGAAGTTCTGCCAAAAGGTATTACCGCTGTTGGCATCCAGATCTGGCACGTTGTAGTTTTTCTCCACCTGCTCCTCCCTTCACCTCTCCTCATGCCCCAAACCCACACACATCCTCTGCTGTGCACTATTATATTTTTTCAGTGTTCTGTTTACCTTATCTTTTTTTTAAAAAGGGGTATTGTTAATCTTCCTGTAGCCATGAAAAGCATCAGTGTTTCCTCCTGGCCTACTGGAAAGGCCCCATCTATTGTGATACAGTATTAATCTCGAGTGGCATTTCCTGCTTGTTTCCAGTCAGAGGGAGGAGAAATCTGGTCCTACCAGGGAGCGTGTGAGAGAGGGAGAGACCCGGGGCTTTCCTCTCTCCTCGCTCAGCTGCTGTCGTATTAATTTCAGGTTAATTACAATAGCATTATCTCCACTTTCCAACTGCAGATAAAGCTAAAAGGCTGTTGTATATAATTGGTTTAAGAAAAAGGGTGATTTTGTTGGTATTTCACAATCCCGAGTTCACTGTCTGCATTTGCCTCTAAATTAGAACCATCGGGCTTCCGTCTGAACGCCTAAACCTCTTATTAAACCCTATTAGAGAAGGACTTGAAATTAATTATCATGTTTTCCCCGCCGTGTACGTCAGTGAGAAAGCTCTTTCTCCATCTGAGTGTTACAAACATACCGTATAGCTGACACAGAATATATTGCGAACAATGTCTCAGCCAAACCCCAGAGGACGACATCGCCGTGTGTTTTAATAACAAACTTAGTGGCTTTCATTTCTTTTACGGTGTTTGAAATGATCTCTGTAAGAGTAGAAAATAATTAAAGAAAATGAGAATAATTGCAGTTTCCCAGTCCTTGAAATATCCCTCGACTCCCTCAAACAGGCTGATTCTGATGAGTTCTGAATGCTCTGAATGTTCTGAGTGCTCTTAGGGTTATTAGTATATTGCTGATACTTTTGTATTCAACTTTTATCTTGTCAACTATTGTGCTACGGGGGACACCTGAGTGTTATTTTGAACTGTGGGAGTTCATTCATACAATTATCTCCTCCTAATGGGCTTCATTTACACTCAGTTATAGACAATGAATCCTCAGTTTTGACACACTTGCCACCCATGGAAACGCATAGCCTGTGTGTGCACGAGTCACCCATGTCAGAAAAGGTTGGTTTTGTGGCTGAAACGATGAACTGATCAGTCAATTGACCGAAGCGTCAGCAAGTTTGATAATCAATTCAAGGTTTCTGTGTTTATTAAGCTTGAAAGCAATACTGTTATGCCATGTAAACAAACCACATACCTGTCGACTGGAGACGTTAACACTTAAAAATGAAGTGAGTGCTTTCTATCTTCCCACATTCGGACGTTTACGTCACACGCTGAGCTACGTGTATTGTTACTTGCTCACGCCCCCCATTGCCCCGAAAAAAAAAAAAATAGCCTTCAAGGTTTTTGAAGTGAAATGAGGAGGTATTGCACTTTTAGACTTCATGAATCAGAAATATGTTGATCACTGAAGAGCTTTCAAAGCGGGCAACAGGAATAAATAGAAACAGGACTTCTAACAAAAGTTCAGCTCAAAATAGCAACATGACATCACTGCCTTTTAGGACTTTCCAGCAGCAAACAATAGAAGCATATTTATTTTGTCGCAGACACTCCCTTTATTTTTATTTATTTATTAAACCTTTATTTAACCACAAAACCTCTTGAGATTAAAAATCCCTTTTTCAAGAGTGTCCTGGCCAAGACCAACAGCAACATAAGTTACAGACAGACAATATAGGAAAAAAAAAATGAATAAAAATGTAAAGCTCTAAAAAAGCAATATGAAACACAAAATAACTACACAGAAAAGCCAAAAAGTATGTTAATATGTTGCACAAAAACGGCAACTACACATGAATACAAATATGTTGCATTTAGTTAGGACATGGTGGTATTTCACCCGACCTGAGAGATTTAAATATGATTGGACGACAGATTTTCCTGGTCAAAAAACAGTAATTACTGGATAACGGAAACCCTGAATCAACTAATCTTTTAAAGTCATTTATTAAGGTAATCTGCTGGACATTTTCTGGCTCTAGCTCGTCTGTTTCATTTAATTTCAAAATGATGAATACCTCTGGGTTTAGTGAAGTTGGTAGGACAAAAGAAGACATTATAAGATGACTCTTTGAACTCTGAGAAACTGACGGCAATTTTTCACAGTTTTGCCTTTTTAGGCTAAAATAGCCTGAGGGGTAAAAATGTATTAAGGATCTTTGGGTTTTTTATTTGCCGTTATGATTGGGTCGCTTACAGAGTGATAACAGTGTATGAGAAGAAAAACAGACAGAGAACCTTGAGGCTTACGGTCACCACTGTTAACCTCCAGACCATCAGAGCGCCCCCATCTTTCTCTTTTGTAACTTTAATGCACAAATATTCTTTATTTAGCTGAATATAGCATGTACTGTATCTGGAAAATGTAAGAATCTGATTATATTGAGAATCTGATGAAAGCTTTTAGTTCTTAAATATTAAAGGGACCCAGTGGAGTTTTGACCTTGCAGGTGACGTGATTCACATTCCTACCAATGGTTTCACATTATTCCACTGAACTTCACGTGCTGGTAACGTGCCAAGAAATGCAAAGGCCGGGAAGAAGACTGCAAGCTAGTAATCATGGATGTAAACATGCAGGATTTGAAATGGCCTTGTGAATGTTTTATCAGGGAGCATACACGTTCAGCACGTTTGTTCACCTCAAAGATACACACAACGAGCCTTGAGTTTCTTTAGTGTGTATCATTGAGGGACTCCAGCAGAGGAGTGAGTTAGAGGGCGCAGACAGTGCAGAGATTCAGTTGATACACCAGGTGCCCCCCCCCCCCCTGCAGGCCGATGTTCCTCCCGTTACCCTAACAGCATTTGGCAGATCCCTGAAGAATACCTGTCAGCTCTGCAGCCGGGCTCGCCGCAGCCAGCTCCGTCTCACCACCAGCAGGGCTCATCAGGGAAACGCAGTAAACACCTGCAACGGCACCTCCATCAGCTCACATTTGTCCCATACAAACGACTTCAGCAGGTTGATGTCAGACAAGGGTGTGTTTGTTTCCCGCTCCCGCCGTGTCCTCTAAAGGCTCATTTAAAAACATTTCGCCAGCTGGACATGAAGCCAAATCCAGCTCCTTGTAGGAATTCATCGTACTTAAAAATCTCGCCCTTGAAATTACTGAGATACTTGTGACGTGGGTGGGGAAAAAATTGTAGCATCGTCACAATTACAGCAACGGCCTCAAAAGACATCTTTATGTGTTGCTAAATTGGGGAACATTTTCAAAATTGAGCCCTACATAATGTGTCTGGACAGAAGCATCTTCCCTCTCTGGAAAGTTGAATTTAATCCTCAGTGAGGTGATGCTTTGATGATGATGCTTTTAAATGGATGAGTTCTCTGTTGAATCCATTAACATAGATGCATTATATTTATATGATTAGATGTATAATGTAGCCATGCAGTCTCATGTACTTAGGTAGTAAGAGGTATATAATTTTAGATCTCTTAAGTCAGTCAGTCATTTACAGTCAGATATGTACTTTAGAGGATACAGTATGTGCTCTGTGTGTGTGTGTGTGTGTAACCCCTCTCTGCTGACTCCTCTGTCTTGCCTCAGAGACCCGTAGTGCAGCTGGAGTGTAATAATCATCCTCTATTCAGTCCTGCTGCCTGGAAAAGGGCGTTCTCAGTCCGCTGTGTGCTTATTGAACTCCTTCTCATTCAAGTTAAGAACTGTATTAAATTCATATTCCCTTGCTCTTTATTACTGTGCATTACTATTTTCTCCACGATTCTCTCTCTCGTGTCATACGTGCTTGGGCGGTTCTGTCCGTACTTTTAGTTTGCCCTTGCAAGTAAGGCAAAACCAAGAGGCATAATGGGGATGGTACAAGATCTTAATTAACTGCGTACCCTCAGTTTTAAAATCAAGTGACATGACTATGTAACTGATTTTGTGAGCTATTCGCAGTTTTACTCTACTGCTCATGTGGACTTGGGCTGTGTGGCTTCGTCTCACTACTGCCAGGATCAATTAGGTGTTTCCATGAGCGCATCATAGACAACAATGTTACTGACACTATTCTTTCTCACACCTTCAACTCAACCATATGCATATAATTTAATAATTAAATTAATATCAGAAATATAGGCGACTAGTCGCCCTAAATGACGACTATTGGTGAACTAGGAACATTCTTAGTTCGGGGCAGCCCTAGGAACAAGACATTTGAGTACCTTTTTTACCATTTTCTGACATTTTAAAGACTAAATTACTAATCAGCAGTAGGAAAAGCACACATGCTGGTCCACTAGAATAACTTACTGGGACACTTGATAGAACAGAGCCATTGTTAATGTTATCGCTCTTACCTGTGCTTTTTCCAAAGTGTCTGCTGTGAAGGTCAACAGGCCTTTTCCACAGAAGACATTTTGACATGTCACGGTAGGCAATTAATAAAATTGCTGCTTTGATTTCACGGTCTTGGTATATGTGCACGCTGGCTCACCGTCACTCTAACTGGGACTCTTGAACAGAAGGGAGCCATCGTTAGTGATATTAGCAACACCTGACGTTACTATCCAACTATTACAAGTCAAAATGTCTGCTGTGGAAAAGGTCTGTTGCGAAGCTGTAAGTAGGGAATGTTTTGTATTTTTACTTTAATGAAGCAGTGTCAGCATAGTTTCTGATCATTTTTGTGCCAGTTGTGCCTTTGTTAAGCCTCTTCTCAGAACAGCCACGGTCCAGTCCTACATTAGCAACCATAACTCAGCCTCCCTGGCGGCAGTTATGCTAACGGTTGCTGCTTGTTAAGCTTCAAGAAGAAGGAAGAATGTTGAAATGGTCATATTTTTTGCTTTTTCAAAGCCAAAGGTCTAAGGTCTAAAGATGCTGGATATGGATTCACACATAAAACCATTGGAGATTAAAAAAACAAAACAAAACAACCCTCTTTTGCTCCAAGGTAAGACACTAACTGACATCAAAAGCGGGATAATTTAATTTTGCTAGCTATGGGCTAAAATAGATATTAGTGAAAGCTGCATGTACTGTAGTCATAATCAAATGTAAGCTTAAAACCAAGCTAAAAAACTAGCAATGAAATGGCCACAGGTTTTCCTGGTAAAATATTTAACAATAGCTGAACATAGCATGTTAGCAATAAAGACAGCTGAAGTTAATTATGTTTTAACTTTAGGTTAGGTTGTTGTAAACCATTTGAGGCTGTTAGCTCTTTAAAGAAATAGAAAAGCAGGATAGTTAAGTTTTGCTAGCTATGGGCTAAAATAAATATTAGATAGTGAAAGCAACATGTGTTCATAATTTAATGTTAGCTTAAAAAAACCTAGAAACTAAAAATAAATAAATAAACCACGGTAACATTTCTAACAGTATTACTGTGTTTTAAAGTTTTTAAATTATAATACAAAACCATATTAAGTTACCATGCTTTAAAAAGTCCAGCATCAACAAACGTTAACAACAGTTGCTCAGACCGAGGCATGCAGGGACACCCAGTTATGGTCCCTTTTTCTCATCAAAAGTGACACAGACACTTGAGGCATTTTCAAAGACATGTTGCTTGTGAACCAAATTTAATGATATGCTATTTTAATGTGTAAGCAAACAAAAAATGCAGAGTGCGGCTTGTTTTAATTGTGGTTTTCTACATAAACTTGATTGAAGTATAATGATTTTATCAGTACTTTTTAAACATGTTTAGCACATTTTAACAATACCGCAGTGACACTGATAACCATGATAATGTGAATATGAAATTTTTATTATCATTATATTTCCAATATTGGCCTACCCTGCTGGGAACATAGTTGTTCCTCTATATGTTTGTCCACATGAATTCTAGAAACATGGAGTGCCTGATGCTTGCACTGGAAACGCTGAGCTTTTTCCTTGATTTTAATGTCCTCTTTGTTCACAGTCCTCGACCGACAAATTATATTGTGAATGTAGCTCTAAAATGCTTAATGTAGTCCCTTCTGTTTACTCTTCTGGCATGTTTTACAACTATTATTTCAGAAATTTGCTATCATTTCCTTTGGAATATTTCTCAATGATGCTGTAAAATGCCATATTGATATGCGGGGTGTGAAGGTTTGACAACCAAGGAGGGCGCAACTTAGCGAATTGAGCAATCAAGGAATTAGCTGATCATGTCAGCTCCAGAGTCAGCGTTAAATTAGACTGAATGACACTGCACAACATGCACAGGTTGCATGTATTATACTGTAAAGTTCCTTTTAACATCGCAAAAGAGATTAACAGGGGACAAGGTTTCTGCAGTGGATCCACAAATGGGAACATTGGATGATATTATGGTTCAATTTTGGCTCATTGGGTCACAGTTCATTTCAAAATCAATTAATTCAAAATTATTTCCAGCTTGCAAAAAAATCTCAGAGGGGTCTTTCACACAGATGTTCACTCTGGCTGAACTGAGTTGCTGCAGAAATGTGATGTGGTGGTAGGACAGAGCCCTTGACGTTACCTACCTTGTGCTTGACACTGCAGGATTTTCTGCCTGTTTGGCTCTTCAAAAGGCCAGCCCAACCAGACTGAGAGTTGCCTCATGCGCCGCTCTGCCTTTTCCTCCTGGAGAATCCTCTTGTCTGGGATTTCCTGGCTGGCTCCCTCTGCGGGCTTGCAGCCCACGGGGACTTTATACAAAACATCAAGAGGCTCAGTCTCTTTCCAGCGAGCATTTTCTATGCGCTTCTTTTTCTTCCCTTTTTTCCCACCCCTCCTTCATCAGTACACTGTATTCTCATCTGAGTGTAATGATATGTTATACTCTGCGTGGATTAGTGCAGGTTATTAGTGAGCCCAAAGTGTAGAATTACAATCAGTCCAGTGTTTATATGAGTCTGCTTATAATTGTGGAGAGGGCGTAGACGTGCGTTGCTTAAGTGGATAGGTCTGTAATCTGATTCCTGACTCGTTTCCTCTGATGATAATGTTCTCTGAGTTTGCACAGCCTTATGCAAGAGGTTGTGTATGATAATGAGCCCCCGGCAAATGATGCCACTGTTTATCACGCCCCCCCGCCCCCACCCAAAAAAAAAAAAAAAAAAATCATTTGCATACTATTCTCTTGGGAGAATATGGTCCACTTCCTCATCCTCTTCGTCTTTTTCCTCCTGATAGATTTTCTCTTCCTCACTGCTTCCAAATTGACATCAGTTTACTCTTGGGTATGCAAATACAGGTTTATGAGTAATCAGAGCTGTCATTCAAACCCCACGCGACAAGAATCACTTTGGTTCCTGTGTTAAATTGCACCATCATTGCCTCACATGTCAGGGTTATGTTTGATGGTTGTCATTTACTCAGCATCTTCCCAGGGTGTCATTTGCGCTCATTTTGTGATTGCACCTCCTGCCCAGTGAGAATCTCCCCAGTTCTCTGAACTCCCATTTGTTTGATAGAAGACCTAATCTCATTTGCGGCAATCACAGGGGCAGTTTTTCATTTTCTGATGAAATATGATGTTTTATGTCTCTATCAGAAAGCTGTTTGTTTGGGCTGCTCCCTCCCAGCACCTGCCATTTAGATAACATGCTGCATCAGCTGGACCCGTGACCCAGTTCCAAACAAACCCACAGATGCAGCAGTTGATGGCTTTACAGGCTTTTCTGGCCACTCTTAATGATAGTTTAATTGAGCGCACCCCGCAGCACGGTGACTAGGCTGCTCTCTGATGGCTGCTCATAGATTAATCCCACCTCCCTTTTGATTGTTTTGTTGCTTTCTCCCCCTGTAGGTACCTTTTTGTATCCCAGCGTGGTACCACTGAATTCATTTCCTGGGGTCTTTGTTCCATTGTCAGCCCGTGGCTCGTGTTCTGGTGGATTCGCTGGGCTCGTTGGATTGTTCTGGGGATCGCAAAATGCAATGTGGACACGCACGTGTATATGCACATACACTTTGATAACAAAACAACACAGGGCTGAATGGAACAGGCTACACATGGTATTTCATACCCTCCATTCAATGTTGAAGTGGTTGGCTGCCTGAGTTATGCTATACATGCTGAACATCAGATACAGACGGAGGTATTGCATAGTTACACGTCATTTTTGAGGCTCAATTTCATGATGGTTTTCTACAGACATCTCATGAAACATCTCGGTCAGTGGTGGTGATGGTCTGCTTGGCCACTGACCAGTCTTCGTCTTTGTGTTTGTATTATGTTGTAAATATTTTTGAGACATTTCCTCTTGCCAAATAACAAACATTTTACAGTGTTTGCAAGTTAAAGACCGGTCATTCAGCTAGTATTTATTCCGCCTCTTTGTACCTTCTAAAAGTTGTCTTATGTTGTCTTGAGTACTCGATTATACAGTCTTACTCTTAAGGTTGACTGACGCCTTCTATAACTGTCACATAGTGTGCTAATTAGTTCTCTCTGTTTTCAGAGCAGCCTTTGTTACTGTGATTTAAAACAAGTCACTGCTTTGTTTAAAGTCCCCCTCCACACAGAAAGTTTTTCTTCTATTTATGTCCCATCTAAATCTCTGACCCTGACTATAGTGACTTGTATCCGTGCAAAGTTTGTCACTAGAGAGGTGCTTTCACATTGCTCTACTGAAGGGGGCCATGTCTGTGCACTTCTGGAAAAACTAATATTCAGACAGGCAAACCAGATTAGGTATGTATGTCACTAATATGAAAGCCAATCGCTGTCTGATACAGGAAACGCATATTGACATGGGAACAGACTTTGACACAACATGGGCTCTCCCCACTTAGTCTTAGTGGTGTACCAGCACTGCAAAAAAGCAGAAAGCAAAAGAAAAACTCTACTGCAAGCAGTGGTGGTGGGCAGGGTGCAAGGCCAGATCCAGAATTTCTTAGTGAGGGAGAAAGAGTAGATCTGCTTCCCCTTTCAAAGTTTTTTTTTTTTTAGTATTACTTGGGAAGATGACTTAATGTGTTAATTAAGTGATTATTTGATATTTGAAGAATCAATAATAGTAGCAGATAGCCACGATATGCCAAAAAAAGTTGGTATACTCCCTTTTTTTGACCAGCATTTTAAAAACACAAGGTAGATCTGTTGACTTAATATACTTTCCGATGATCTGTTACAGGAAAAGACTCCCATGTGGGAGTAGGACACATTAAACGATTTCACCCCAGTAGCAGAAGCGACAAAACAGAAACCCTTTGTTCTAGATAATTGTCCACCATAACAACTTAAGAGCTTAATGTTAACAAAAAAAAAATACTGCCCGCCACCTGATATGGTAATGAAATATAATAAGCCCCTGTGATTGTGGGAGAAAACGGTCGATTCACTTGTACCATTAGCAAGCTGGGAAGGCTTCAGTGCCTGCAGGGAGGGTCCTTTTTAATTAAGTCGTCATTCACCTCTTGAAACCTCTGTGGAAGCGGCCCTGCATGCATTCCCTCAGCAGGACATGCACACACACACACACACACACACACACACACACACACACACACACACACACACACACACACACACACACACACTTGTGTCATTTCTCCCTGCAGGTGTCCTCTCAAAATGAACACCTCCGTCAGCACAGTCACCTGTCATGCTGTCAGTGTATAGGTTGTGTGTAGGATGAGTGCACACCTGTGTACGTACGTGTGTGTGTGTGTGTGTGTGTGTGTGTGGGGGGGGGGGGGGGGGGGGGGGGGCGGCTTTGTTGGAAAGACAGGTGTCGGTCATGGCTGGTTTGACAGCGACATGTTGTTCACCTCTCAGTGAATGAACAAGTGCCACCAGTCAGGATTTTATTGTCGTTACATCGTGACCTTGACATGTTGATGGAGCTCTGACAGTAGATAGAGAATAGCCTGCATTGTATTGGTACATCTACAAGTAAATTGAGTCCACAGAGATGTTTATGGAGAGGAAAAGAAGTGTCTTTCATGTGGTACTCTACTGACTGTTAGTTAGAGTTTTATTTTTGCTAATGATTTTGTTGTTTTGTGCCCCATTTGCTTTTTTTCTGTTTGTTTGTTAACATTCGTTCATTCAATTTCTGTAACCGCTTATCCTGTTAGGGGTCGCGGGGGTGCTGGAGCCTTTCCCAGTTGACAGAGGGTGAGAGGCGGGACAGGTCGCCAGACTATCACAGGGCTGACACATAGAAACAAATAACCATTCATGCTCACATTCACACCTACGGGCAATTTAGAGTCACCAATTAACCTAATTTGCATGTCTTTGGACTGTGGGAGGAAGCCGGAGTACCTGGAGAAAACCCACGCTGACATGGGGAGAACATGCGAACTCCAGAGGGGCCCTCCCACCCTGGTGTTCAAACCCCCCCACCCCATCTTGCTACAAACCACTGCACCACTGTGCCGTCACTGCTTGTTAGCAGGATATTGCAAATACATGTTAACAGATTTTGATTACATTTGGTGGAAAGTTTAACTTATTTGCACATGTATAACTGTAGAGAGCAAGAATTTAAAAGGAGTTTTAACATTGTATGGGAGTGTTGAGAAGCCAAAAATGGCTTGTGAAGATACCTTATTTCCTGTTAAGAGGATTTTAATGCTGTGTAACATTTCAAACTAGCAGCTCTTTCCTTAGACTTCAACCTTAACCCTTTACTCTAACCTAGAAATCCATGGGTACCAGGGCTTTCAGCTGCACTGTCCCCAGGCTCTGGAACTCCCAACCTCAGTCCGACAGCATAACATCCTTCAAATCCCATCTCAGAACCCACCTGTTCAAACTGGCCTATGCAGTTTAACACTGACTGTACATCCACCCCCTTCATTTAAACAGCCTGACTGATTTTTGTTGTTTGTTCAATGCATTTATCTTGCTCTGTCATAGAGATGCACCGATCCAGCTTTTTCCCGATGCTGTGGCTTGGAGTATTAGCTGATACCCAATACAATGGTTGACCTAAGAAGCTATATACCTTTACATGTAGAACAGAAAAGACTAGAGGCATCAGGCGTTGATGACTACACAGTTCTGATAAAATGAAACAAAATGAAACAGATTAATGCAATGATGAACTATTTATTTTTAACAAAAATAAACAATTGTACAACAGCAGTTGAAATAGTGTGAAATACCTCCACACAGCAGAATCTCTCCTTCGCTCCCTGATATATGACATAGCTCGCATCGCAAAGATCGCATAGATTTAAAGGGAAAGGATCGCCTCAGGTGTAGGTTGCATTTTCTGATACCCAATCTACAGGAGCTACCTATCAAATAACACTAGTCATACTTCAGAGAAAAACAGAGAAAAAAAGATGAATAATTTATCAAAGCAACAATGCAATATTATGATAGAAATGTGCAAATTGCAAAAATATTCATATTAAGAAGTTGAGGTGCATTACAGAGAAATCCACAAAGTGTTATTAATCTTTACAAATTAGAGTCCTTTTCAGATGTATTTTGAATAATGATAATGTTGATTGCAGTAAAGCATTGTTCCAAAGATAATCCTCTGCATTTCAATGAATGTTGATTAAAGTGAAACCTAAGCAATGAGTTTTTTTGAGGATATCTAGCAATGTTATGTGAAGGTTTATATACCACTGCAAAGTTTTTTTTAAGCATGTTTGTCTTAAAAAGGCATGACATGTCAGATTTGTTGACAGGTATCCACATTTTCCCACTTGTATTAAGGCCTATATCTTCTCAGATGGGGCTCTGCTCTTTAAGTTGCCTCAGAGAGAGACATATTAATTCCACTCAGATGAATTTCGTAGGTGCCAACAAACTTTTCCTTTTGGCAACTTCATTTAACTCCCCAGAATGTGTTGGTGATTTGCCAACCAATTTTGGGAGCCACCTGTAATGTGCTCTATTGATTCTGTTCATTCAGCAAACAAACAATACAGACAGAAATATGTTTTTGTAGTGTTGACTAGAGAGCCAGACAATCATCTTCATGTCACCTGTTTGTTTTGTCTCAGAACACCTAAGAAAATCAGGAACTCTGCAGTATTTTATTATCTCTTTGCCTCCATCCTGTAATTCTGTGCAAATCTGTTTTTCCACCGGCATTATTGTTGTTTTGGCGTTCTCCGTCATTATTGGTTTCTTTGCAGTGGGCGGTAGAAGTGTGTTGATATTACAGCATCGATGGTGAAAGGCCCAACCATCACTGTGTCAGACTGCGTGGGTGGACATCCTGTGGATGTGTGATGCCTCTATTACACATTGCAATGGCACACAATTAGCGCCACAAGGGAGCCAAACGCTTTATTGCCTTTTTCCTCCTCCTGTAATATCTCCTTCTCCTTATATTGTCCTCTCTCATCTTTCTCCAGCAATCTATAACTACGATGCCCGGGGAGAGGAGGAGCTGTCGCTGCAGATTGGAGACACAGTGCACATACTTGAGACACATGAAGGTGAGAACAGGCTTACTGATGACATGCATGATCAGAGCTGACACGCCAATGTCGGGCATTATTGTCCTGTCATTACTAGTACCTCCTTTGTTTTGTCAAATGTATCTACATGTGTTCAATAAGGTAAAATATAGATATAGCAATATTGATAATGATGGTGTGTTCCTGTAAAGGAAGGCGTGTTGAATTCAGTGTTATTTTCTAACTTTAATGTCATTCTTTATTGTGAATTGATTAATAAAATAGTTTACCTTAGTAAGAAGTGACACTGCAGGTGAATGGGGTCAAACTTTTAGTTAATAGATATCACCATGAAACTTCCCCAGTTGATTAATTATATTAAGACAATTGGGCTGTGTTCAAATTTCAAGCCAATGTGGCCCAAATCCGATTTTCTTTTTTAGCTATAATGTGCCACAGATCTGATTCGATCTGATTTTTTCCAATCCGATGTGAGCAACTTTCATATAAGGCCCTAAATCTCATACATATCCAATCACTGGCCATGCAACCACTGTTAGAACAGTCATATTGGAATTTATGTGTGTTTTTACCGTATGACTGTGGTTTTTCCACATCATACCGCACTGGAATTGAGCTTTAAGCCCTGTTATGTAAACATGAACTTATTTTTTGTAATTCAAGTTTCTCAACTTTTAAATATGTACTTTTTGTGTACATTTCTAGAGCAGATATTTGAACTAAAATTAACACTTCATTGTGTTTTTTGGGTGTTTTTTCCACTAATCTAAGCAAAGGCATGTTTTGAAAGCATATAGCCCCAAATCTCAAAACTGACCACCTATGTTTTCACCTGAAGTGTCTCCCCTTAAAATAATAATTTAAGTGCAAAGTCCTTATTCTTCTTGTGTAGTATGTTTGTGAAAAGCAGCTTACATGTAACATAATTCTGCTCTGCTACAGACTGGTACAGAGGGCATAGGCTGAGGAGAAAATCCAAAAAGGTGAGTGGCCAGTAAACAAAAATTTCACACGCTCATATCCGTTACTGAAAGGTTTCTTTTTACAGCTTTGGTTTTGTGCAGCTGTTTTAACTTCTGTCCCAGTCTCATGATAATGTTTGCATTATGATCTCTTCCTCTTCTAGGGCATATTTCCTGCTTGCTATATACACCTGAAAGAGGCCACAGTCGAGGGCATTGGGTTAGTATCTCTCCACTTCCACTTTTGAATGACATGAATTTAGAATTCCTTTTTTACAAGCAAGAAGACTGCTTCTACTTTCACTGCTTTGTGTGTAACATTATTGAATTATTACTAGGACTAAGATGAATTATATTATTATAATGTAATCATGCACTGAGTTGAAGACAGCAACGAAGATCAAATAGGAAGCAAATAGATGAAAAGATGAAAAGTTTGTTCTCCCGTCTTATTTTCTGACCCACTGAGAAGCTTGTTGGCGAGATAAAATTCAACTTGTATGTAGACAGCCTCTGCGATAGTGTCAGCAAAGAGGGCTGCTCTTGATATGATGTGACATGTGGGTTTGTTGTTGCACAACTTGTGGCACTGTTTTGTTTTGATCTGTCTTCTTTGATTTCACTTGCACAACACGCTCAAAACAAAGATAAACCCCAAACTTCAAAGTCGTGGAACCTTGAGGAACAGATATTTGGTTTTCCATTGAATTATAACTGAAGGATAAAAACAAACCAGTATACTTAGATAACAGGCAACATGTTTAGTACTGACTGTGTCTCCATGTGGGGTGGAAAGGGCAGAGAGGACACTGAATCACTGTATGAAATTCATTTACTGTCACTGCAGGCAAAAGGAGACAGTCATTCCCACTGAGCTGCCCCTGGTTCAGGAGGTTACCACCACGCTGCGGGAATGGGCTACAATATGGAGGGACTTGTATGTGGTAAGCAAGCCTGTCCAACCCCCAGTGGAAATGCACACACGCACATACATACACATTCATGTCAGATATGCTTTTGGGGGAGATAATGAAATGTATGGAAGACAGAGGGCAAAGACGGGCTTATGAGATGATTGAGCTTATACAGCAGAGATACTCACCTTGCATTGCCTAGGGGCCACTTTTGCCAAATGACAGGAGGCGAGGGGCCAGTTAAAGTGTGGGCAGGCAGTTTAATTTTGGCGTCGTTGGGCAAAAATCCCATAATGAACTTTGAGCATATTGTAATTCAAGTGGACTGTGTGTACACTAGACGTCTGCATCTCTGCTTGGCTCTGCTTTTGAGACTGTTAGCCCATGACGGGAGACTTTAGCCAATCACAGGGCATTTTCAGAGAGGGCAGCTGTCAATCATGTCAATCACCACTTGTTAACTGTGATCAAACTGTCAAACTAGGCAGCACTGATCAAATAAACAATAAATATTTCTCACCTCAAAGGTTTTCAGAAATATACTATAGTGCAGTGGTTGCCAGCTGGTGGGTCGTGGTTCAGAGATTGGTTGCAGGTCTATTCTGAATGGGCCGCAAGTTTGGAAAGAGCACTCCTTATTTTGAAGTACAGTGAATTTCAGGCACAGAGCTTTCATTTTGAAGTGCTGTTTCTGCCGTAAACGCAGTGATTAATGTACAGCTACTTGACAGCAAACAAGCTAAACGGCATGGCCAAACACAACTGTGCCACACAATATTAAATTGTGTGGACCATAAACAGATGACTAAGGAGAAATCTGGACCTGAAATCAATTTATTTTCATTGTGAAATAGAAAATTGTCAGTGTGTATCTGTGTATCACTGTTCTACACTATATTAGCTCATTACATATGTGTCAGTATTAGCTTATGTGTTGCCATACACTGAAAAAAATGTATGTTAATATCTTGTTGACCAAAATTTCATGTGTATTTGACCTTTGTTTTTCTCAATTTCAGTGTATTTCATTGTATTTGAATTTTTATTGACCGTTTCTATTGAAATGTTTAAGTTTATAAAGTGTTCATGTATGTATGTTTATCTTAACAGATAAAAAAACACTAATACGACATATTTTATTTATACTTTTTCCTAAAAAATTTAGTATTGGCCTGGGCTTTTTGGGTGGGTTTTTCTTCTGACAAAATATGTTGTTGAATGTGGCCTAAGGTAATTCCACTCACTCTCAATAATTAAAAGCTTTGTTTACCTACACTGTCGTGTACCTCCTGCTAATGAGATGTCTGACCTGCCTGTGTGAACAAGACCTCTTTTACCAGTCAACAGTTCAGACACAAGAGCACTTGGACGCTCTAAATGTCCTTTTGTATCTAAGCTGTACACATGTTCACCCATCTGTTTCTACTGCCAGGGGGACAAACGCGAGATGTTCAACTCTGTCCGTGATATGATCTACGACCTCATCGAATGGCGTTCCCAGATCCTGTCCGGCACCCTCCCGCAGGACGAGCTCACCGAGCTCAAACAAAAAGTCACCTCCAAGATAGACTACGGCAACAAGTGAGGATCTAGTCTTTAGAGGCTTTCTGCCTCGTCCTCCCCTCCCCAAAGCTCATATCCCTTTATCCTCATATCTATCCGGAAAAATGAGTCTTGTTGGAATAGGTCAGCAGTGTCAGTCAATAGAAAATGACAGGTCATCACTTAGCTTGAGGACAAACTGGGGGGATTTAGCTTCAGCAAACCGTACTGTATTCCATCATGAAATGACAGCTCCTGCTGTGTCTGCAGTGGACCTAGAAAATCGGTTGAAAATGAAAATTGTGAAGCTTCATTCTCCTCCTGTGATGAAACTTTAAACCTTTGGCCAGGTAGAGAAATGGCTTTTGCCTCTGCAGAAGCAGGGAGTGATGAGTTGATGAAATACATTGACTGCATGTTTGGCAGCATGCTGTTGTCTGCACTGAATTCCTCCATAGAATTAAGAGTTGACAAAGTAGGGGAGCTTTGAAAGAAACAGTGGAGCTGAGGGAATGTCATACGAGGAGAAAATGAGGCAAGGGAATGGCAGCGTATACTTCATGTATACTGTTTTCTCTTTCACAATTGTGACCACACATCTCTTACTGTATACTATTGTATGTTCATCTTGGCGGGCTCTGGCACTCGTTAACTCTCTATTCTTATACAAGGTACTTGGATCTCGATCTGGTGGTCAGAGACAAAGATGGAAACATCCTGGATCCAGAGCTCACCAGCACCGTCAGCCTGTTCAGAGCACACGAGGCAGCGTCCAAACAAATAGAGGATCGGATTCAAGAGGAGAAGGTAAAGATAGAGGACCCAGTCCTGTTTCTTGGACGTCATTTTCCAGTTAAAAAATCAACTATAAGTAAAAGCACATTAGTTACGGTGTGAATGAACATGGTGCACAGTTTGATCTGAATGTAGTTACACTTGGATCTTGTCCTCCCTGGCTCATTAAGTCTCAGTCAAGAGTCAAACAGGTGCAGTTACAGTGTCTGCATTAGGAAAACAAAACCAGGGCAGGGTAGAAGGGTTAACACTGCTCTTCATACCAGATAATTGTTTGAGATGACCCCTCATTTGTCTTTATTTGAGACTGCTCCCTTCCACAGTAGTGTCTGCTCTATCCTTAGGCACAATAATAAAAAACTTTATAGCCATTGCTAGCAGTGCCTCTAGGGATGGTAATGTGGGTTGGTTGGTCAACACTGAAAAATCTCAACTGTTGGATAAATTTTTGTGAGATTTGAGCAGATTTTTTAAGTCCCAAAGACGACAAATTATACATATTTTGGCAATCCCTTAACTTTTCGTGCGGAACCAGCAACAGGTCAAAATTTCAATTTGTCCAACCTGCAAAACCTACATATTTGCTGTGCTTTGTATTTTCATTTATCTGTAGTCTGACTTGCAGGGTGTAGACTGTGGCTATTTAGGCAGGCATTGTCCCCACCCTCCTCTTTCTGCGTGTTATCAGATCCCTTTTGCTACAGGAAACAACAACAACCCTTCAAGCTAACAACCCACACACTGAAAATGGCAAGTTAAGACAAAGAATAAAGCATGCCTACTTTGTTCTTCCGTTTAATGGCTGTAAAAATCGACATCGAATAAAGCGACACGCAAACGCACTTCAGAAGAGCCTAGATTCCGTCTCAGAACTGTCATGCCTGATGTCCATCCGTTTTTTGACATGGCCAGTCTGAATTAATTTGCCACATGTTTTTACCCCGGCAGCAGCATGTGCCAGTGAAAATTATTCACAAATGTGCCAATCTGTTCCACCTACCCTGAGCCTGTATGATATCGCCTTCATAATGTTCTGCAACAGCCACATACAGCTAGCAAATGGTCTGTGGTGTAACACGTCCAAGTATAATCAAGGCTAGGGCACCGATTATCAAATTACGTTTGTCTTTTTTGTCAGTAAAAGTTGTATCACAAAGTCGACAAATTTTCAAATGTTCCACCAAAACAAGTCCCCCCCTAGACACTATTTTGCAAGACCACAATCACTGTATCCTGGTCTTAGTGCCACCCAAGAAGACTGTGATTGGTTCAAAGAAATAAAGCCTAGAGCATTTTTCTCCCATAGCAGAATGATAGTGTGTACCTCCAGACTTTTCTCCAGCACTGACACGGCACTGTGGAGATAGATCTGGACACGCAAGACTATTTCATCCCAGTGCCTCTAAAGCTGTGAACGAAGAGAGTTTGCTTTAGCCATTTATATGATTCTGTAAACTATGGAGAGAGTGTTGTGCTATTTTGCTTTAGACAAATAACGTCTTGACTGACTCCAGTCAAGTAACAGCAGCACAGGCTATTTCAATATCAAACAAATGGACAAAGTGCATTACACGGTAAGAAAATGCACATAAAACACACAGAACCCCTGCAGTTCACCCTAAAATGGAGTTGTGGCATTTGCACAATTTCAATACAGCAGTGTGGAAAATGGGGCCACTGCTGGTACACAAAGACGCTCGACTGCTTCCTCAGAAAGTCAGGAACGCAGCCAGATTCCCTGTCTATTTTACTTGGTGCGTCAGTGGCATCCCTCACCTGAACGTCAGCTGGCAGTATGTAGGAGTGTCAGACGCTAAGTGCCCTGCAGTTATGTGGTCTCATCTTACGTGACCTTCTCATCCAGAGGTCTTTATTGCATATGCATGGGCAATAAGAAAGTGTCCAGGTCAACGTGATAAATATTAATGATGTGGCCCCAGCATATTTTTGAAGGGCGTCCAAGGAATCATGCAATCCGTCCACCTTTTACTGCAGATGCAGTTCTGGACATCAAGGGAATGTTAAGGCTTTTTATTCCAGTGGGGACAGAATATATTATGCTGAATTCTTATGGATTTATAGATGTTGTTAAATCTTGCTTCTTAATTTGTGAAATGTTCAAAAAGACCGAGGCAGTGGCTGACATTCAATAATCTGGTGTGCAGTTTTTAACTACATCACAGTATCTCTTTCTTCAAACTCTAGTGTTGTCCTAGAAATCCTTGGATCCTCTCCTGGGCTTATTGTTTAAACTTCACAGGCCTGAGGTCTACTTGCTTGTGACAGCAAACTGTGGAAGAATGCCCAGTATTGAATGCAATATCTCTGTTTTCCTCCGACAGTCTCAGAAGCAGAATATTGATCTGACCAGGCAAGCAAAGTTTGCCTCCACACCAGCGTTTGCCCTCTTTGTGACTCTAAAAAATGTGGTGTGTAAGATCGGCGAGGACGCAGAGGTGCTCATGTCACTCTACGACCCAGTGGAGTCCAAGTTCATCAGGTAAAGCCATGGGTGCATATTCACTTATCTCTCACTCTCTTTCTTTGCTTTACTCGCTCACTCACATTCTCAAACCCAGCTCTGATTAAGCACTGGGATTTTTTTGGCTCCTTGCAGCATTTCAGTTTTACATTTTACCTCTATTGTTGCACTGGTAATTGAATTCCAAGTTTCTGTCTGTTGCTAGTGGGAAACTGTAAAGATGATGTTCTCGTGCCTGGAGCCGCAGTCTGAACTGTACCCGTGCTCTGTATTTGACTGTAGCTCAGACAGCGAAGATTCTTTTCATAGCAATCGTGACAACTCACGGTCAAATACGGTCGTCTTTTCTAAATTGAGTGGTGATGAGTTTAGATGTGCCCTTCATATGTACAGCTCTGAAACTAATGCCCTTTATGGACCAGATAATATGTCTAGATGGCTTTTCATGTTCGAGACTGAGGCATATTTTCCAGAACATCAAGTATCAATGAGTACAAACACTGACAGACATTTGGAAGCACTCTCACACACTGACAACACACACACACACACACACACACACACACACACACACACACACACACACACACACACACACACACACACACACACACACACACACACACACACACACACACACACCCACCATGCAGGAACGTGACCAGAACAAGTGCAGCCTGCTTCCCGGGGATTTGCTATTGTTTTAGGATTGTGACAGCAAATTATCACAAGTAGAGCAGCTCGACTGTGGAATGTTTTCTCTTGCATCCATTGCAGTCATGTATTTTGTTTCCCAAGCGGATCGGTGTCTGGATTAACATTCAGGCTTCCTCAGCTTTGAAGGAAACTCTAGTTAATGCAACCCAAGTGATTGCCTTAATTCGCTGTGTCATAAATGTTTCTATGTGAATCTGAGAAAGTGCTGAGACAGGTGATAATGACTAGGGGTGTAAATCACTACTTTAATCATAATATGATATTGTATTGCTTCTTTGGACAATGACACAATATTTGCCGATGTCACAAAGACTGCCATGATAGGATTTCGATTCAGTTCAATTCAGGGGCCTGTGATCAATATGACGTTTTGTCTTAGTCGCCACTATTAGCTTAAGCTATTTTACAATGCATATATTAGCCTAACCGCTAACAGACTTTTCTTCTACTCATAGCTTAACAAAGTTCATGTATTATTACTACTCATTGTCAGTTTAAGTCATTGCATCTCCTGACAAGAACAGCATGGTTAAATGTCAACCAGCATACACATTTTTGTCAGTCAAGCAGCAGCTCGTGTTGCTGTAGTGAGAGCAACAAATTAGCACAGTGAGATGCCCGGCCAGGTTTGTTGTGTTTCCTCAGTGTTTTATCATGTGACATTACTATTTGCTCACAGCATGTAATGTGCTTTGTCTGTTGACCTGTATTTTCTCTGGAATCCAAAATATTTCCACACTGTGTACGATGTACTTCTGAAGAGTTAATATCCTCTTCACCTTTTTCTTTGCTACTTGCCACTATCTGCCTGGCGCTGTTTGACAGTGACTCTGACACACCATGGGAATTTCAAAGTAAAGGTGTATCTTAAAGATGATGATATGGATCAATGTTTTCACTTTGCATCGATGAGATTGCGTTGTTGATCGCTGAATCGAAAAATCCGATCCGTGGATTGTTATGTTTCTAAGAACGCTCATAATGTCATGCTTTTTTTCTGTCTTCTCTCCCTCACAGTGAAAACTACCTGGTGAAATGGTCAAGTTCAGGTCTGGTGAAAGACATAGACCAGCTTCATAATCTGCGGGCCGTCTTCACAGTGAGTGTGTTTGCTTGTATGCGTGTCCGCGTGTTTGTGTGTGTGCGCACGCTCGCCCTGGCTGTTTATTCAGCCATGTTATGAGGCATGTGGGAGCCTGTTTGCAGAGCCTGTATTTGTTAAGCTCTCTCAGAAAGAGCTTGCCTCGCTGTATGTATTTACCGAGGCAGTCACCTCTATCTAATGGAAGCCCAAGGGCGGAGAGGTCAGTGTGCACCCACTGGGAGCACTTTGCTAGTTTTGGAAGGTTTTGCCCACAGGAAATGAATCTGTGGACACAATCACAGATGTATCTGAGGCAATTTGTGGTGAAAAGTTTACCTTTAACACAAACTCATCTTCACCTAAGAGGTTGGAATTAATCGATCAGTCGTCGTTGTGCACCCTCGCATACTGTTGCCTGACAAAAGTGCTTTAAATCTAACTTAATTTTGCAGGGGTAAATGTACAATCTGATAGTAATAGTTTGGGATTTGTCTACCTAAAGTATAAGTCATTGTTATCGACTCTAAGGCAACAGCATCAGCAGTTTTTTTCACAACTTTTCTTCCCACCTCAGGACTTAGGCAGTGAAGATCTGAAGAGAGAGAAGATCAGCTTTGTGTGTCAGATTGTCAGAGTGGGGCGCATGGAGCTACGAGACAACAACACCAAGAAGCTGACGTCAGGACTGAGACGACCCTTTGGAGTGGCAGGTAAAGCAGACTACACAGAGACTCAGTGATGACCCTGTTGTTCTAAAAAAAGCCGCGAGGCATGAGTGCTGTTACTGTAGTCGGAGGTCACCTTTTAAAAACACTGATTCTCTCAGAGCGTTGTAGCCGAGGCTCTGCTCGAATATCCCCATGTGAGTGAGATCAGATCAGAGAGAACAGATCCCCTGTTTTGCCTTACACTTCAAAGTAAGTATTGTGCCAAAGTCTTTGCCCACATGAGTGAATGTGTTTGGTGAAAATTCATAGATATCCAGCTGAAGAAGAGAGAAGAATTAAAGTTTGATTCATCTCCTGCTGGCAAGGTGCCAGGCATATCGTAAACTAGATGTTTTTTTTTTTTATACGTAGATGTTTTCCCCACAGTTCTCCAACAGAGAAAATTATACCCCTCTTTCAGTGTCTTTTCCCACTGCTGCTTGAAGGGAAGGTAAATGACACCCTAATTTATGACAGCTTATCTTCAGATATCATCATCATTGCTCTGGTACACAGCGTGATGTTTGAGATTAGCTTCTTTTAAGACACAGATTTAACGGGCTGTATATGGTTGTCCTTGGCCTGCAGGGTGATAGAGTAAGGGTAAAAATGTGCTCCTTCTCTCATTCACTTCAATTGGAGATAGGTGTAAGAATGTGTTTCCTGTTTTGGTGTCCGGCTCTGCTGGTCACAGTTCAACTGTGGTCAAATTTGACCAGCGAATGTGCACACTCTGCAAATAGCAGAAGTGTTAATGCTTTGTGTGTTTGGAAACACTGGGTCCATTATTCTAGCAGTGTTACGTCAGCCCATTTTGTTTGGTATTACACTATCAGACTGCTCTTATAGACCTCGAGGCCCGGTTCTGTACTCTGCTGTGACTGTTGCTAGAAGGTGTGAGTGCTGAGGCCTGTCCAACTCCACATGTCCTCAAGGGGCCTCAAGTGAACTTTCTGCAGACCTCCACAGAGTCCACTTGGAGTGAAGACTTTACCAGACTTTAAAGATTCATTACCCACAGTTATTTGTGATACAGATGTGACATTGTGTGCACTAAATTCATTAAAGCGCTAATTGAATGTTCAACCACATCATGATACAGAAGTATTTACAACTGTAGGCTACATAGGTAATTGAAAGGCATTTTAATTATTTCAGCCTACCCCATAAAAGCTGCACAGTGTAATATATAGGTTAAGGAAAAAGGCTGACAAACAACAAAGGAACATCTTTCAATTTTATTAAGTAATACTGCATAATACATTTATGTTAATGAATAAATAATATAATCCGTTAGTGACAGTTGTAGGGACAGATGAGCTGACAATATTCATTAACTTGTGTGAGGAATATGACAACAGCAATCACCGTTTGCATTATTTTAGTTGTGCTTATGGCCTGTCTATTAACAGCTTGCAGTCTTGCACCCTCACTGATTTTACGTGATGACAGTGAACACGTCACAGTACATAAAATAAAAGTCTGCGAGGGCTCACTTGGCAAACTGAAGGGTGGACATTTGGGTTCAGCCTTGCATGACACCAGACTGGAAACAAGTGATTTGCTGCCCTCCCTGGTTCAAAGTTTCACACCTGGCGGTTGGGTGTGGTCAAAGGTGTAACTACACCCAGTGATGATATGACAGGGTCCTTTAGTATATGTGTGCATCTCTGGAGCAAGCTGAGAAATTAAACCATCGGAAATTCTGGGTGTCAGATCAGAGATTTGTCTGATTGTGTGATCTCTACTCAGGTCACAGAAATCAGGATTGACTTGATTTCACCTAAAATAGGCACAAACCATGCTTATTCCATTGTAGCCATGCATCTGCCTTAGTTAATGCTCACTGACAAAGAGCTATCATTGGCTGCATTCACCCCCCGATGTGACCTTGCCACACGGTTACCTGTAGCTCTTTCACAGCTGTGCTATGTTCTGCAGGCCTTGAGAGTGTTTTAACCCTCTCTCCTTGTTTTTCCACAGTAATGGATGTCACCGACATCATAACGGGCAAAATGGACGATGAGGACAAGCAGCACTTTATCCCATTTCAGCCGTAAGTGGATTGTTCAGCAGCACAAAAAAAATCACATTCACACATGAGGGGGCATAGAGTTCCTTTAAATTTGGGATAATGTTGCATAAAATGGCAAAGCTGATATAGTTCTGCTCTTACACTTATTTCCATTATTTTGCGTATGTACAGTATGTCAGAACGCAGCGGTTGTATTTAATTTCATTTTTTAAAAGTCTTGAATTCTTGACACCTGATTAGCGGGGGTTTTAAGACAGTAGCGCTCCTCTATTCCCTGCTGACTCAATTAAGGCAATCTCATTAACTGCTGCCATTCTCGTAGGACTGCGTACAGAGCCAGAGTAACCTTTTCCTTAACGTGATTTCCTGCATAATTGGAAAGGCTTCAGATTCAGGCAGTTTAGCTGGCAGATCACCTCACTTAACGGTTTTATCTGTGAGCATAAATCATGGAAATTAGAGCCTTCCCGTGTGAAGAGAAGAACAGGTTCTACAAGGCGTTATTTATGTCCCAATTGTGAATATTTGCCAGGGAAATTTTAACTGATGAAGTTTTCAGGTAGCTGCTTCACCACACATTACTGTGCGCGTTTTTAAGGCCAGCAGATATGGGAAGTGAAGAAGGCATTTAGGGGTGGTTTGACGTAGTGATGTAATTGGGACAGACTCCTGGAATCCAAACAGACATGGTAATGGCTCTCAGAAACAAACCAGATAGATTGAAATCTTGCTGAAATACTTCTTGTTTGTCCCAGACACTCCCTCATTAAGTCTGAGACTGAGTTGAGCTCATCTCTGGCATGGTGTCAGGAAGCAAACCAACTTGCATTTAGATAATGCATTTGTAGCAAAAGTTCACGTTGTGATCAATCAGTTGATCGACAAAAAAATGAATATTTTCTCAACATCGCGCTGTGTCCAGCTCTATTGTAAAAATCTGATCCAAATACTTATAAAAATGTTATCATTGCAAATTTGCGAGAGAACCTGCCATGTTGCTGTTGTCGTTCAGTGTTACAGTGTTGTCCTATTCTATCTTCTTGCTTGGATTGGTTTTGGATTCAAGGCCGGAGGCACTGAAGACAGCCTGAGTGACAGAGATCCTTTACCACTTCCTCCATGCTGACATCACCACTGTCTTCTCCTCCATGCTCTACTTCTTCTGCTTGTTTAGAGTCCTCTATTACTGCAGATGGCATCCCCCACCCACTGTACACATTTCTCTCACAGCTGCCACACATGTGGTGCTTCCCAGATCACATCTGCTACTTTCTTATGCTCTGTACATCACTCGTCTCAATCAGTGTGGTACTGTCTACACCTGAAGCCCCACGGAGAGAAAAACATGATGTTATATTTTAGCTTGCTTCCTCACTGAAGCAGAGTGGGAATGTTACTCTCAGATTGGGTACAGTCTCGAGCTCACAGCCTTGGGTGTTCAGTTGCCCACTTTGAAAACATTTAAAGGTCGTGGGCAGGTCAAGCCTCCCACCGATCCAGAGGCGATCTAAATGCTGACTGGGCATCATTTCCTAAACGATGATTTCTCTGTGTGTTTCTTTCATCACCCATCCTGCCTCACTGTTAACTGCTAACAAGCGGCTTTGTGTCTGTCACGGTACTCGCATCACTCTTCGGTGTGTCTCTGTCTGTCTCTCCTGTCTCTCTTTCATCCCACTCCCCTCCTCACAACCATCACTTTGTGGCCTCTCTGCCCCGCTCCTCCTCCTCTTTCTCTGCCTTCTCTTCTTCTCTGTGGTGTTTGCCTGTCGTGTGCATACTGCAGGCTAGCGTTGGATGACGCCATTCGCCACAAGCAGCTGAACATCTCCCGTTTTTCACCCAGGGTGGCAGGGGAGAACGACTTCCTCCAGACAGTCATCAACAAAGTTATCACCGCCAAAGAGGTCAATCACAAGGGCCAAGGTACAGTGCACGGTTCAGACACAAGAACCACGGTCAAGGAGAGAACTCAACACATTACTGTCAGACTTTAATCAGTAAAATGTGTCTTGTTCGTGTTATTAAATGATCATACTAAGTCAGGCTGCCTGATGGAAATCCAACTTTGATCTGGAAATTTTCTTAAGCTACGTTTCCACCAAACACTTTGAGTACCTTTACAGCCATCACATAACCCATTCAGACATGTACCTAAACCCTACATCTGTTAAATGTAGACGAGGTTGTTGCTATTCACTGCCTCATCCAGCCCTCACTGTATTTCCTCTTCATGGGCAAAGCAGAAAAACATCCTCACCTCACCTCACTGATTGTCCATGCACAGGGTTGCACCCTGACATTTTCAAAACAAAAAAGAAGAGGCTGGAGTGTTTACAGTCTCTGTCGCAATCAAAGGGATATTTAAAAATAAAGGGTTTGTGCATTGCGTCCTTGTAGATAAGAGTTCTGATTCTCTCCTGACCAATCAATGGACTGCAGTGTTTGAAGCTCCACCTTTTAGTATCTAATCAGTGTGCCACGCACCTCAGTAGAGGGGTGGCAGATAAACGGCACAGCATGTAACTGTTCTGTTGGTACCATCCACAACTTTTGACAGCTAGGCCGCTTGGTGGAAATGAGGTTTTAGTCAACCAGGTCACCAGATATTCAGCCTGCTTGATAGTTAAAGGCAACTTACTTGTAATTAAAGGGGAACACCACCTAAATTAGATTCCTATATGTTATTTCCATCGCCTAGAAAAGAAAACTTATGATGTCATCAAGTATAAAGTCTGGAGCTGCTCCATAGACAATGAATTGGAGCCTGATTTTGTGAACCCACAGTTTTTTTAATACCCAAATGAACAATGTATTGTTGTCAGTTATGAAACAGAAAATGTATCTGTATACTCGGAACACTCCCATTGGTGTTGTTCATCTTCACATCTTGCCCAGTTCATTGTTTATGGAGCAGTTCCAGACTTCAGACTTGATGACATTGCAGATTTGTGTTTTAACACTCTAGTGTTTGGATTTGGGACAGTTCATCTTGTTTTCTAATATTTTTGGACTGTCTTAGACTATAGGAATAGCATGTATGAATTGTAAAAATTGGCATGGTTCCCCTTGGAGGTTAGAGGGTAATATTAAACATATTGACAGCATGCCTAGTTTAACCTTAACAGCATCTTGCTGTACCTTCTTTCATACTAAATTTCTGATCTGTTCATACAAAGTACCATTACCCCCAATTCACTGGCAGGGAGTTGAAACTGTTCATCTTGCTAATAAGAACAGAATTCTTTGTCAAGTGCATGCACTATAAATCACAGCTCATACTATAAATAGTTGCCCTCATCACCATGACTACAGGATGTAAGTAATCCAGCTGTTAATTAAGCTGGTGAGTCTTCTGCAAAGACTGGATCTTATCAGTGATTTGACACGTCTGTGCTTAGAAGAATAACATTAGCAATCTAAGGGATTTGTGCTGGGAGGGTGGGGGACAATATGACAGCCTCCATGGTATTGTCATGCCCTATGAAGATGTACTTGGATAAATGTCAGGTCTGCTCCGGCCCACACTGGGAAGAACAGCGGAGCACTGAGAGCAGCTGTTTCGGTCACGCTCGCATATCAAAAGGCTTCCAGCTTGGCTAGTGAGAGATGTGTCACTCATAACAATATGGGGCCTGTAACGTGAAAGTGAATAAAGCCTCAGGGTTCACAGCCACCACTCACTTTGGTGGCCTGTGAAGGGGTGCACCACAGGATGACTGCTTTAATTGGATCCCTCTTTTTGTCATTTTCAGTCTTGTTCAGAGGTATGTGCCGATGCTACTTTGTTTTTCCTGAGAGAATATTAAAAGCGAGTGTGGTTACAGAGCCGAAGCTGGCACACTGCAGTGTCTGCAGAAAAGAAGCAGCAGCTGGCTGCAGTGCAGCTACTGGTGTTAAGTTGTTAGGAAATATGACCCATGAAAGTCCCCTTAAGGCCTTTTGTTTCAGAATTATTCAGCGTTTCCTCTCAAGCTTCACACTCTCAGGTCTTTCCAAGACCAATTATATAAGTCTGGGAATTACTGCGCAATTTAAATATTCTACCATAAATGTCACTTATTCTCTTATTAAAATAAAAAGTGCCTAAAGAAGAAGTCTGGG
This sequence comes from Epinephelus awoara, assembly GCA_035609425.1. NCBI lineage: Eukaryota > Metazoa > Chordata > Actinopteri > Perciformes > Serranidae > Epinephelus > Epinephelus awoara. The sequence goes on from CM069313.1 coordinate 25,704,597, forward strand.
GCATGGGGACATTATCATGAATTTTGCAGTGGAAAAGAAAATTATATTTTTTTTGTTTCAAATTTTTTCATTTAGGTTACACAGTGTCTATTTGTTTGTTATGGAGAAACATTTACCCCTTTTATTCCCTCCCAGTATTGCTGCTGTTTTTCTTATGTTACATTTAGAAAGATTAAGATTAAGAAGACATGAGCCCTCCACAACAGGAATACAATGTGCTTATATACAGGTAGTATGGTAGACGTTAAACTGGCATCAACCATCTGGGCTCAGCACAATTGAATAATATCTTCTGTGATTTTTTTTTTGTGTTGTTACAATACCAAAGGTAATCAGTATCATCAGATATTTGTAGTTACGCACACCCTGCACACTATACTGCACTTTTAAACAAGCACAGGGAAAACACACACTTGTTTCCTCTGTTATTATGCTTTCCTAATCACATCCCCGAGGGCAGCATCTATTTAGTGTCTTGCCCTCGAGCTGTTAGATGTCACTCTGACAACTGACAGCTGAAAGCACAAGAAGAAATCTCTTTTTAGTATTTTCCTGGGGCAGTTTGCTCTCACACTGTCTTCTCCTGACGTTATCTCGGTCCCTCCCCTCCTTGCCTTGAATTCATCACCAGGCCTGTGGGTGACTCTGAAGCTGCTTCCTGGAGACATCCATCAGATAAGGAAGGACTTCCCTCACCTGGTGGACCGATCAACAGCTGTGGCTCGCAAGATGGGCTTCCCTGAGATCATCATGCCAGGTTGAGTTTTTAAAAAAAAGCTTCACCTCAACTGCTTGTCCCTGCAAGTCTCCTTTTTAAATTTGATCGGCTTGACACATCATTGATGCAGAAAGTGATTTAGAATCAAGAGCTACTCTTTTACAAAGTGTGAGTGAGGGAGAAAAGAACATAGCATACTTCATTAAGGTTAGATGGAGACATTAGTTATTTAATGGACTGAAGTCACCCATGAAGTATAGGGTGCCAAATATCCACTTAAGCCAGCTAAGATGTAATGAGATGTGCAGTAATATTCATATATATCGAACCTTGAGCTCCACAAAGACCATTGAAAGAATACTTTAGCCTCATAATGACCATTTGTATATCAGTTGCTCACCCTGTGTTACGATGAATCCATCTAGCTTTGTTTTCCTTGCATGCCTCCACAGCAGTGGTGTAGTGGGGGGTATACTCAGGTATACCCACAAGTTTTTCTGGCTGTTTGCAGCTAAAAAGCCATTGGAATATATAGGAGCGTATACCCACTTCCTCCTCAGTAACCTACCCATCTACCTAATAGTATGCCCACCCCATCGACTACCACTGCAACACTGCTCCACAGTGAACAAAGAATCCAAAAAAAGGGGAACATTCTTTATGAAATGATGCCACGTTTAACTACTTACAGACAAACACAATTCGTGCAGTATAATCCAAGTCTTATTTATTTAGGGTTTTCACTAAAAACGTTACAATATAAAACATGCGACTACTTTACACTACTCTGCAATGCTTGAGAGTGTCTTTACTGACATGTTTTCGACACAGGGTTCCTGCAGTCATGGAATTCCTGGAAAAGTTGTGAAATTAGATCTAGAAATGGTTTGGAATCAACACAGTGTTTCGAAAACGTTTTGAATTGTTGTTTTTATTGTTTTAAAAAAAAAACATGCCTAGCATTGTTTGAAATGAGTTCCTAAATTACAATGTAGTGTTGCGTTCTATGATAGCTGAAAACGTCGCTAGGATTACATGTTAGGCGTCTGTAGCTAGTTGGCATCTGAAATGTCTAATGAGCCAGTAAAGTTGAACAAAATGCCTCAGCAGTGCATGTTCAGTGATGTATTACTAAGTTAAATTCCATAAACAAAGTCATGGAAATGTGGCAAAATATGATGGAAAATTCATTGAAAGGTTTTAAATTTTATTGATAAAATCTGTGGAAACCCTGTAAATAGTAAGTTTTTAGAGAAAATGCACTGTTTGGGAAGTACTGAGCATTAGACTGGATAAATGAGACTTGGATTATACAGCTCAAGAAGTGTGAGAGTTCATAAACAGATGTTTTAGTATAGTTTTGCCTTTGTTAAGCAAAAGTTTTCTTTACGGATTCAAGGAAACCCACTTTTAAAGTTAGGAATTCTCCCCATCTGACCCACTTGTTTCTGTTTCCCAAAGGTGATGTGCGAAACGACATCTATGTGACTTTGGTCCTGGGGGATTTTGACAAGGGGAGCAAGACCACTCCTAAAAACGTCGAAGTGACCATGTCTGTTTATGACGAGGACGGCAAGAAACTGGAGGTACGGCTGAGGAATGTTAACTTACTTATTTGGTATTTCTCCCGGGTCCTGCTCGTTCTCAGCATTCAGAACACAAGTGCTATAGCCGATCGGTCTCCCAGACAGTCTGTGATTTACCGGGCTTTCTTTAATCTCACACAGCTCAGCACGCTGCTTAACTGACCAGGACTCCTATAAAGCAGTGTGATACACAGGCCAGACTGTGCGCCTTTGCCACCCGTCAAAAAATGACAGAATGCAATATCGGTGCTTTGTGGTTGATTGACTAGCCTAAAATTTGGCTCACCACTGCGGGAATCAACCTTTGTCATTGTCAAGAGTACAGACGCAAGTGTGTGGACAGGCAGTACAGGCAGCACAGTTTACAACTTTAAAGTGATGAGAGATGTGAAAGCAGCATTTCCCTTCTGGTATAATTACTTTTGCTAATGAAGTTAGGAGGAGAATTTTCTTCCCTGTCTATTTGTTTATTAGCGAGCTGTCTCAAATTGTTGCATGTTTATTTCAGTGAAATTTGCAGCCCTCGACGCAGAGGTCATTTAATTATATTTTGGTGGAGGTCAGCGATTAATTATTTTAATTTCAGTTATACTTGTTATAGGCATTGATAGGAAAGTTTGACATCCAGGTTTATAGCCTAACACCATTAATTGCATTGACATTCTCTAGAAAATCAAAACAGGTAGACACCAACAACTGAGCATAAATCATTATGGTTGCTACCAATTTGCAAGTTGGAGCATGTTTCGTGGACTTGTGCTCCTGAGTGCTGTCTACTTTTTAATCACATGCCAACCCATCAGCGTCTAAAGTCCGAATAAAGCTTTTTGACCCCTTTCTCTGATGTTTAATTATTGTCACCCCCTGCTTGACTCTACCTCTTGTTCAGCAGAGGCCATCAGTCAATGGGGGATATGAGAGGTTTAGAGTAGTTGGACATGAAGAGTATGTAGGAGGAAGTGGAGCAGGAGGTGCATGTCTGTGGGAGTGCGTGCTCACATGTCTCTGTCTATCTATCGTGCTTTATGGGGCCACCGATTGTAGTGATCATGCAGTAGTTTGCATTGGCCTGCAAGTTCAGGTATACCTGATAATTTCTTGCAAGGCTATTGATTAAATTCTATAGCATTGCACAGGTATTAATGCTATTAAGTCCACACTCTATGCACTTGAAGTGAGAGTGGAAGTTACAAGGACTGATGATGGAGGAGTGATTTGAAATGACACATCCGTGGTCATGGGGAGACCTCCTGCAAACAGCCAATTAGAGGAAAGCGCTATTACCCTTAGTTGCCTAAATTATACACATTTGTCTTAGATGGAGAGGCATCATCAGTGATTTGGCCCAGCAGGCAGCTGAAGTGTAAGGATCAGTGGTGATTATACTGTAAAGGCAGTTCTGAAGTAGGAAGAAAGCAGTGATGGTCTTGGCTTCTGTCAGATGGTACAGTATCTGACAACATGGACAGTGCTTGGTTGTCTAAATGCTGTCTCGTTTTTATAGATGAGCTTCTCAATAATGCTTCTCAATGTCATTTGTTTACTAGTTATATACTGTTTGCAAATGTATTTGTATTGTAGACTCTGAATGTCTTATAGTCCATTTTAAGTGTCTACAAGCAGCTTGTTGCACCTACAGTACAGCAAAAAGGTTTGATTTGCTTTCTCAGTGTGATGCTTGTGTGATACCTGAGCTTTGGCACTGAAAAAAAAACAAATATCCAGAAAGAAAAAGCCAAATTAAAATCAATATTAAAAATAGCAAAATTTGTTAATGAGACAGTCTTGCTTTTGCAGTAGCTACGATTTAGTGTACAACAGTTTTTCATTTTTGGGAAACATGGTTGGTACAATTCGTCAGGTTCAGCTGCAACAAAGACTCTTGGTTATGCTTTTTTTACACAGACCAGACACAAACCAAACACCAAAATAATAGTGCCCCAGTGTGTGATTTTTAGATTGCATGCCTGCATTTGGAAGCACAAGAGGCATGATGGGTGTAACTGGATCCAGTGACACATGTAAGGTCGACAAATCCTCTTCATTTTCTGTGGAGAGCAGGAGATCCAGCTGGAGTTGCTTGATGAATGTAGCATGGCAAGTTGACTGACCATTCGCTGTATCCAAATTTGCTTCAACTCTGCGTTAACTTTATGCAAACTCAGATTCAAATTGCCAAACAAGGCAGCACTGATCAAATATAAGTCAAGATTCTGTTACTGCATTGCCTATTTCTTGCCTCAGATTTTTTAAGAAACACATTTAAATGTAGCTATATTAAAATGGAGTTTTACATTTTAGTGTAAAGAAACAATTTTGTGACCTGGCTGCCATGTTGGGTACTGTAAAGCCAAAACCAAGCACCTCACCGGCGGGGGGTTGCTGGACCGTTTGGAGTTCTTGCACGCCTTCTTGTTCTTTTTTGCCAGATTTTGTGTATCTCCACCATTATACAACAGCATTGGCGTCAAGTGTGGAATGTAACATGCGCATCGGGCAGTGTCTCTAAACAATAACAATGCATAACATGTCAATAGCTGTCATTTACCATCCCTGTCACATGGCGGTTGATCTTGTTCTGTGCTCGGTAGGGAAGGAGCTCTAGGTGTCATTGTTTCCCCAGTTTATGAACATTTTTGGTTGCTGTTTTTTTTCTCAAAGTTAGCTGCTAACTGCTGTTTCAGTTTCCCTGTGGTGGGCCGACACATAACACGCCCTCAAAACATCACACCCTTCCCTTCCTGCCGGCTCACACTTTTTACCCAGAAGTCGATTTGGCTCCGTTACTTCCTCTGCTGCCAACTTAAAGGCCAGACAACTCTGCCCTCCATTTCGTGTTTGACCGTTCATACAGACCAGTGAGGCGGAGTGACATTCCTGCTTTGTAAACGGGACTAGTGTCAATGAAACATTTAACTTTTCCAAGGCTGACAGAGCCTTTTGGCTGTAATGATTGGAGTCAGTGACAGCCGTCGACAGTGATCAAGTGATACTGACCACATCTATGGGTGTCATGGTCATGTTGTCCTTGAAGCGCTGGGGCTCCCTTCAACATCTTGTCTTGCAGCTTCGCACAGAGGCACTCAGTCTCATCTGTTCAGTTCTCCAGGGATCAGTGCTAATTGGTTAAATTCCCCCTCTTCCTTTCTGGATTTTAATTGGCAGGAAGGAAATTCTGTCTCTGAGATGAGAGAAAGACGCTGTCACTTTAATGTCTGATGCTGTTTCAGTATGATCTTTGATAATAGAAACTTTCTCTCTAATTCACCCTAACCTTAGATGAGGTCACAACAACTTCTATACTCAAAAGGGAAAAAAAAGTTTTATTTTTATCATCCATTTATGCAATAAAATAAAGACGCCTCCATTCATGAGGCAGTCGAAAATAGCAAAATGGAGTTAAAAGTTTTATAATAGGTTTACTTTGCACGTTTTAGTGTTTGTGGCTTTCTCTGCCTCTGTCTCAGCCGTCTTATCTCCACCATTATTCTCTGTCCTTTCTCTTCCTGTCTCTCTGGTCTCCTCCTGCCTCTGGATTTTGTCATCCATCTCCTGTCTCAAGAAGGATTTGTGATGTTGTGTAGCTGGACAGTGACTTCTTTTCACCTTGACATATTGGCACACTCCCTACAAAGCCCCCCTCACCTATGGCTAGACTTCAGCCACTTTCCCCTCCTCGTCCCTCCAAAAATCTGAGGCTGTCATGAATCCTGGACTTTTAGTGAAAAGGGAAGAGTTGCTAGAGCTAGCACCTGCCCCCCAGATCTGCTCAGCGTGGCTGGGGGAGACGGGGCCTGTTATTCCTCATAATTGCTGGTTGTCAGAAGCCATTAGTGTCGGAGTATTTTAGCAGCACCAGGCCAGAGAGTCAGCTGGAGTAGTGGGAGGAAAGAGGAGGGCTGGCTGAGCCCAGGTTGATAGAAAACAAGGCATGCGTGCCATCCGCTGTCACTCCAGCCCTCGTGCCAAATCCCCTAGGGGGCACCTAGTATTTTACATACGCACCCTGACCTGTTGTTGAAACTCAGGGGACCCACCAAGAAGACCAATTTACATGGCTGGATCCATCAGCACCAGCTGGTCCTCCCTGTGCCTGGCTTCCCTCCATTTCTCCCTGCATGGGAGCCACTTCCCCTCCTTCTTAAATAATTAATTTCTAATTTATTTCTTATTTCCACAATGCTGTCATGAGATTGGCAGCCAACAGGCAGGTGTGCATGCATAAAGTGCATCCAGACTTTTAAAGGCCATTCTGCTTTCTGCCCCAGGGACTACATTTTATGAAATAAGTGGTAGTCAATTTTCCACATGCCGCGAGTGTGCTAATGTTTTGACAGAGCAATAATGGCTCAACCATCAGGATTTTGCCGCTTTGAATGAACTTACAGCTTCAGCCAGTTTAACCAGATAACCAGTCACATTGTTTGATCTGTGTGTTTTCTTTCCTTGTGTCTAGAATGTGATCTTCCCTGGAGCTGGAGATGACGGGATCAATGAGTACAAGTCTGTCATCTACTACCAAGTGAAGCAGCCGCGCTGGTTTGAAACAATAAAGGTGTGGCTCTCTCCTTATGTACTGTTTCTTCTTTGTTGCCCCGAATAATATTTTAGTCATTATTTTCCACCCTGACTGCAAACCACCCTTTGATATAATCCCCCAAATCATTATTCATCACAACACAGGTAGTCTGTAGCATGAAGACTGTGGTGTCTGGTCTTTGAAGCTTAGAAAGACGGTGGTGAATATTAAACCATGCGGTAGATTTAATGGTTAATGTGGTGGCAGCAGAAATGCCCTGTGACATACCTGTTTAAATTAATTCTATATAGTGTAAAAAATCTAGCATTTGGGGCTTATTCTGCTCATGGCGTTTCCATAACTATCTGTTTTTTAGTATGTGTGCATTGGTGCCATTTCTCACACGGTCCCTTTCTGTCTCAGGTTGCCATCCCTATTGAAGACGTGAACCGGAGCCACTTGCGTTTCACCTTTCGCCACCGCTCATCACAGGACTGTGAGTACAAATGTCAGCGTGTGAATAATCAGTTTTGCCAATGACCAGCTGCACAATTGGCCGCTAATCTATCCGCGGCAAAATGTAATGGAAGATATCCAATCCAAGCAGATGTGTTGCACAGTGATAAATACTTTGAAGCCCACCCTTTGTCACATTAATCAGAGGTATTAGGCTGCCCCTGCACAAAGCAGCATCATGAAGTGTCAGACACTACAGCTGGGATGTGAAAAATGCCTGAGGGGACTCGTTTGTTCATTGGGACCAGCGTGTAGCTGAATGCAGCCAGTGTTGTATGTCCTTCTGTTTTTTAACATCCTTTCTAATTTGGGGGGTGTAGAGGGCAGGGAAGCCTGGTACTGGCATCAGTGCCATCCCATCTGCCCACCACATGGCGAGGCCATCCCTCCAGCAGCAGGAGTGGTGCTGGGAAAATGATTTTGGTGGGGTAATGGGAGCCATGACAGGTGTATGTATTGAACGATCAATTCATATGACACAGAAGCCAAGAATTGGGAGGATATCAGCACGGGAAAGTATACCTTTTCCCTTGCAAAGCAATCTGCAGCTGCTGTCAGCCTCTAGTCCCTAAATCCTTCAGCTCTGTTTGCGTCTCACCTGCAGGCAGGTGGTTTGGAGGAAACGGCCAGGACTCAGAGCTCAGCGCTGGCTTATAATCCACTTGGAGAGCCTTCTTGTCATGCTTGGGACTGTGCTTCTGCGGGGACTAATGCTGTTACGAGGCATGCCTTTGAAACTCTGTGGCTTGCCGTTATCTCGCTGCAACGGTTGCTTTAGAAACTGGCTCACCTCAAGTGACTCTGGGACTGGAGGGGCATGCTGATGCTGCCAAACTTTAACTTGTCACTGACAATTGACAAAAGGGAGATGTGTTGAAAAAGGGGTATTGGCTGGATTATATGGGTTTGTGTGTGGTGTATTTCCCTGCCAGTGAGTGTGTTTACACTTGTACCCCTTCAAAGAGACACCTGGTCATTCATATTCTTGTACACACTAATCTAACTGTATCCAAGTTTGTGATTGTCTTCATCTGTGCAGGTGTCAAGCCATTTTCTGTCACTTCTGCTGTGACTGAGTTATCCTTTTGGACTTTTTTCTGCCTGCAAACGCTGTAGAATCTATTGCATTTGCCACTCTGCAGGATTTTGCTTTTGATCACAGGGACACTCCAAATCCTGACCATACCAAGGATACTAGTGTGCCTTTGGACACACTCATTACCTATTCTGTAATCAGTTACTTTGTGATATTAATCCTTGTAAGGCAGAATATCACAGCAATAATACATATAGGAATAAAAATCTTTATAGAGCACCTTTCATAAATGGTGTTACGAAGTGCTTTACAAGGCAGCAACTTAAAATAGGCAGTGATAAAATCAACAGGTTTTAAAATAAAACAGATAAAAAAACAATGTGGTGTTTAAAATCTGGGCAAATAAAACACAATTGAAAGGAAATTAAAGCTCAAATAAAATCGGGAAAGGCTCTCCGATAAAAGTAATCACTGACTCAGCTGACCTGCTTACCTCGGGCAGATCGTTCTAGATCCTTGGGGCCCTGACTGCAAATGCTGTGTCACCATTAGTTTTCAGCCCGGTCTTTGGCATGGACAAAAGCCCTCTACCGGAGGATCTCAAAGTACGTGTTGGTGCGTACAGTACTTAAAGTTCAGAGGTATAGCTGTGAGAGAGGTCATGAAGAGTGATGAAAGTAATCAGAAAATCAAATGTGATCACGTCACTTACTGGTACCTTACAGTAGCTTAAAGTTCCAGTGTGTAGGATTTACAGGGATATGTTGGCAAATATAGAACATAACACATGATTTACTTTAGTGTGTAATTACCTAAAAATTGAAATGTTGTGTGCATAAGGAGCAGGTCCTTGCATCGCCATGTTTCTACAGTAGCTCAGAACGGAAGCCAAACACCGACTGTAGATACGGCAATTTGTGTTTTTGTGTCGGCCACCGTAGTTAGCTGCCCCTTCGCAATGAGAAAAACGTCCTGAACGTCTTGATCTTTAGTTACCAGAGCAAATAGATGAGCATACATAAGCAGGTGCTGGGCTAGTGGCCTGTCTCTGCCGTGCTGAATAGCGTCAGAGAAACACTAACATGTAATGTAAAGCTACTTTATTCAGTGTTATTACCAGTTTAAATCACTGTGTCTGTTTGCCTTGGAGAGGAGGAGACCTCTGCTGATAATCTGGCTGAAGGAATCTTAACCAGGAGAAGTGTCAGCTGGTTGCAATCTGCAATCCTCACTCTTACATGCCATGAAATTCCCCTAAATCTTACACACTGCTCCTTTAAAATGTAATTCTGTTGGCAAAGCCCGCTTGTTTGTAGTGAGGAAACATCATTCTCTCTACGTGTGTAGAGTTTTGGAAGAAAAGCAGAACAGAGATGGTCTGTCAGATGAAGTCCTTTCAGTTGTCCGCCTGTGCCATCATCTGCTTGTGTCCTTCCTGCTTCCTCCACTGCTCCTAGCTAGTACTGAACTTTTAGTGGAAACACAGAGTGACAGAGCTGCTCATCAAGGCCACTACTGGAGCTCATTTGCTCAGTATCTCAGCCCCCTGGTTCAGAATCAGGTCAGCTCTTAACGCAGTGCATCAGACTAGCACTCTAACATTGTCAGGCCTCATCAGACTGATGGCCGCTATCACTGATGCCGCCACGGCTGTAAGAGATCCCTGCCATCTTTTCACTTCTGTTTCATCTGTCATTATACCACTACCTGGTGAGTGGGGTAGAGGGTAGGCTTTAAAATGTGGCATAGTACACTCAACATAAATCTGAAGTGACAGCCCACCTTAGAGGTGGAAGTCTGCAGAACTTCCACACAACTTTGATTGGCTGAAAAAAAGTAGCTGCGTCCTGAAAGTGACCTTTTTTCCCCAAATGCAGAGTTTCTGCTCTCCCAAGGAAGTCACTTAAACATTTTTTCTCAACTGGGTGGCATGCGTACACTGTTTTCCCTCCACTGGTTCCTCTCAAGCCTGCCCAGCAATTATTCACCGGCGAGGCTGCAGGCAGCAAACCAATGAGGGGATTTATGCAGATAGAATGCACGAGATACTTCAATGAATCACGTCTCCCCTGCACGTAAATTTGAGCTTGTTGATCCACAATGATGATATATGTGGCCCTATCCAAACTGCTTGGTTACAGGACAAAGTCATAACTCTCCCGCTTGTTTATGCAGCGCTTCCCCTCAGCAACAGTCACACGTGTGTGTGTGTGTGTGTGTGTGTGTGTGTGTGTGTGTGTGTGTGTGTGTGTGTGCACATACACACAAGCAATGAGCATCTTTTCTCCAGCATAGCAGGAGTACACAAACTGTTCACAGCTGCAGCCCTGAGATCAAGTGCAAGTGTTTATTCGTATACTAACAGGAAGTGGACATGCATGATAGCTTAATCCAAACATTGATGCTCGAATATCAGTACTAAAAGTGAGTAATAAAATGTTATTCACTATTTATTGGGAATCGTTGTGTGTTTGTTACCTTAGAATGAGCCATTTATATCTATATGTGGAGTGGGTCCACCATGTTGTTCTACAGTAGCCCAGAATGGACAAATCAAACACCTTATCTCCAGATAAGGCCATTTGTGTTTCTGTAACGGCCACCGTATTTCTCCTTCACGCTTGATACACAGGAGAGGTTTCAGTTCTGCAGCCTCACCACTGGATCGCACGAAATTGTACACCCTAGAGTTTCAAACTGAGCAAATATGATTTTTAAAAACACACATTTAACAAATTAATATTCACATGGTGGATATATCAGCTTGTGATTAAATGTTTTTGTCATTGAACCTCCCACTTGCTGTTTGCCTTGCACAACTCATTAACAGTCATGCATAATTACTCTTAATAAAGTAGAAAATAAATAAACTGCTCATGCACAGATACAGTCACAGCATCAACACTGACATCAGAGGGGAACATTAAATTCTTGTGCCAACTCAGGAACTGACTCAGGGCCTGTAGTGCTGAGATTTACATTTGGGATTATCTGGTTTGTCTGTTAGTTTGTTAATGACTTGTTGTAAAGCCAGCCTTGTAGCCTGGTTTATTACAATGGAGCCAGCTCTGGTGTTGTCTTTGATTTCCAGAAGATGCACACGTTACATTTAAACACGTACTGTATATTATTTGTGTATTACTTTGCAAACATACACAACGAGCATAAGTAGGCTTTTGTATATCAACAGAAAAATAAAGTATGAACACGCAGTCACTCTCAAATATAAACAACAATGTCATGTTGTCATGTGTTTCTTTTTTTGTCCCCCCGCAGCCAAAGACAAGTCAGAGAAGATATTCGCCTTGTCTTTCGTGAAGTTGATGAGGTATGATGGGACGACCCTGAGGGACGGCGAGCATGATCTCATTGTGTACAAGGTAAACGTGAAATAGGCCATAACACAGTTAGAAGTCAGTGCGTGGTGTTCTGGAATGTTTGTTAGTAGCTGCCTACCTGCCAGGCCGCCCCACGTGACCACAGCGGGGATGAGTTCAAGGTGAAAAACTGGCTTATTAGTAGCTACCGTTATAATAGCTTCACTGCCTTGTATGGAGAATTGTATGGTAGCAAGGCATCAACCCACTCAGTGAAATGAAATTACTTTCCAATTAAAATCCCCTGTATAATGATACCCTTGTGTTACTCTGCCCATTTATGTTAATTAAAAAGTTAATGTGGGAAAATTTGCCCGGTTTGGTTACTGTCAAATGTCTGTCAAACAGTTACACATGCAACAACTTAACCATTTCATTACAAAATGAAAAGCACACATGGATTTCTTTTATTCTGCAAAATAAGCTGTCTAAGAAGACCTCAGCTCTAAATTGTAAATTCAAATTTCCTATATGTGGAAAACCAGGCAGAAGCAAAGAAGCTGGAGGACTCCTCTCTGTACCTGAACCTTCCCGCCACAAAGCTGGAGCTGGAGGAGAAGGGCTACTCCACCACCGGGAAAAACACCCAGAACCTGGGGAACTGTACCATCAGCAAGGACTCCTTCCAGATCTCCACCCTGGTCTGCTCCACCAAGCTCACACAGAACGGTAAGAGCTACTACACTTCAGTTAGCGTTTCTATAGTTTCACAATCTCTTGTCTTTTGACTTTTGTCTCTACTTAGTGCCTTTCTGAAGCAGGGCTGCATGATGGTATGCAAAAAAAAGTGTGTGAATGGTACTTTTTGCTTTTTATTTTTCCCTGAAAAAAAAAAAAATATATAAAAATGATGGTGATGTTTTTTTTCCTGGGGTCTGCACCAAACAAGTATGCTTTCTTTCGTCTGGAATATCATTTGTAGGCCGGGGCATCTCTGTTGCACCACAACGATTCATTTATAATAACCCCCATCAGTACAAGTATAATACACGCATGCACATTTCTGTTTTTGCAGTGACCGTATTACATCATCGTATTACAAAATTAAACTGGATACTCCTAAGAAAGGAAACAAATATATAAAAATTCCAGATGTGTTTATTGGCTCCAAATAGGAATGAAAATAGGTTTAGTTGTTCAGAAACATCCAAAGTCGTCACATCTGGAGATACAGGCTTCTCACTGCACAGGAAAGGAGGCAAAAAACCACAAGCTCAGAGTCTGAAGTTATCAGATAAATGTGGTGGAGTAGAAAGTACAACATTTGACTCTGAGATGTAGTGGAGTACAGGTATTAAGTTGCATAGTATGCAAACACCTTGAATCTGCACTTAAGTAAGCCACAGTACTTGAGTAAATGTACTGAGTTACTTTCCACTACATGGTGTGAGTAATTATTATTAGTCATAGCAGCGTGATAAAAATATTAATGCATAAGGCCTACATACTGTAAATGTATTTTATGCTATGTTAACAGTAGTACAACAGTAGCTCAGTCCATAGGGACTTGGGTTGGGAACCGGAAGGTCGCCTGTTGGAGTCCCCGTCCGGACCAAAATATGGAGCGTGGACTGGTGGCTGAAGAGGTGCCAGTTCACCTCCTGGGAGCTGCTACATGAACCATGCACTGCGTGGTGGCCAAGGATCAAGGAGTGTTGCAACTCTCTCTTTAAATGGTGCTGGACAGTAAAACTGGTGTGTTTTAGGACACAGATGAGGGCCATCTACTTGCCGCATACCTGATGATCTACATTGCACCCAATAGCGTGTATGTTGAGCCCCTTTCCCACTGGACAGTAAAACCACCAAGAGCCTGTAACATCTAGCTTTTGTTTTTGATATGAGATGTTACAGTCAGCATTCACTCAGTCAGGGGAGAAGTGACTCTGCAATAGTCACAAGTATTTATCAGCTCCAGCTCTGATCTGCTCCAGTCGCCAGTGATGTAAAACAACACTCGGATAAATACAGTAATTTTCAGCCCTTGATGCAATAATGCACGACCACACCGTGTTGTCTGCCCCAGTCCAAGCACCACTCGAGCATTATTTGAAATAAGTCTGCAACGAGTTTGAAAGAGAGGCTGAACGCATAAGTAACAGGTATAAAAAAAGAAGTAACCACTGTATCAGGTTTACTGGCTTCTGTGGTGCTTTCTGCTGTTACTTATTCTGTTGTCTGGCCTGTCAGTGACGTCAAACGTGACACACCAGCAACAAAAAAGAAAGGCACACTCATCTACTGCAGAGCAATGTATTTGGCTCTAGTGCACTGGCAATAGAAAAGGAGTCTATGGCCTATTTTTAGCAGGTTTTCCAGTGTTTAAAAAGACTGCTTTCCGTAATTTTGGTGGAAAAGTGGATTTTTCACAGTTGATGGTTTTGCAAAATCCATGTCGTGGCAAAACGTGACACCTGTGATGATGATTACACCGGTATAATGACCACCCCTAACGTGAATGTGTTCTAACAACACCTGTGAACATTTGCTCATGTGCAGCCCAGAGAAACATGACTTCAATAGTCATTCTCACATTTTCTTGTAAAAAGCGCTCTCACCGAAGAAAAGTACATTTCACAATGTATTTTTTGCCAAGTAGACCCTGGATGTTGAAACCAGCTTTGGGCCACAGCCTCTGACTTTGAAAGACAGATTATTCATGCAGAGTAACCATATATCACTTAAAGTAGGACTCTGGGACCTCTGCCGTCCTTCGCTCCCTCCACCTGCTCTTTACACGTGTCCACATGTTGGACGTTTGCCCTCGCTCAAGGGTTTTCCTCCATCCTTTCCTCCTTCTAACCTACTTTCTCTTTCTCAACTCTTCCTATCAGTCAGCGTCAGTCAGTAAATTTCAGTCCATCTCCACCGAGCAGATGACAGCTCTGCTCTGTTTACTGCTGTCAGTCTGGCAGAGTATTTCCCATGGTGCCGAGAAGATCTACTCTTATTAAGCGAAGGAAATCCCCATCTCTGCCCTGCAGCGTGTGGATTAAGGATTTTGGCCTCTTGTGTTCCCACAGCCTTCATACATGTTTAGAAATACCAACAATACTGTAAACCCTCTTGAACATGTGGGTACTTTCTGACCGTGTTCGTAACATCGTGGTTTTCTCAGTGTGGATTGTGTGAAAAGCTGCTCTGCTCTGTGTGTGTGAGCAGTCAGAAGCTCCCAGCTCAGATTTCACAGTTACTCTAAAAAGAGCAACTCTAAACGTCTGCTTTACTTCTTTACTTTCCTCTGCGCTTGATGCATTGTGCTTCCTCTTTTTTTTTTTTTTTTTGGTATTCAGGACTGAGTCACCATTTTAATTAGAGCCAAAATAAAAGCTTCCTCATTCCTCTCTTTTGGCCACGCCTGAAAGAGAGTTAGAATGAGAAAGGGACAGATTCACCTCAGGCTAACTTTGACTGGAATTGAAATTAATTGTTTTACATGCCCAAAGCAACACCCTGATTAAATAAGGAGTACATCATGCCCTTATGTTTTTATTCATCGTAACGCAAAGATAATTTTAAATAGTTAAGCAAGGGCAGCGTGAAAGGAAATGCTCAGAGTGAACTGTTGAAACAAATTGTTGTGTGTGGTTTTAGCACTTAGCAGTCTTTTCTTGGTATCAGAGCGAGCCTTTTATACCCCTGTAAGAAGTTGCACTGTAAACCTGTTTTTATCTTCTTCAGGTCCAGAACATGATATATGTCGGTGGACACGACTCGTGGCAGTGTTTTGAATTTGAGTGCAGTAACCGTTTTGGCCACATTCTTACATACAGCACCTTTAAGTAAAAGAGTCTGCACTCAACAGCAGCAAAACTATAACAAAACATCTGTTTACAAGCTCTCACACAACTCGTGCACTATAGTCCAAGTCTCATTTATCCAGTCGTATGCTCAGTGCTTCCCCAACAGATAGTCCTTTTCAATGGGGAAATGAAATTAAAGTAAAACTTGTCTCTGCTATCTTCAGAGCCAGACTCCATTTACAAAAACACTAATTTTACCTTGCTGGACACAGGAGCTGCTGGTCTACCACTGCCTTGATCAGTTAATTTAAATGTGTTCATGTGTGACTCCAGTGTTTTTAAGTTTTACTTCCGAGTTACACAATAACCCAAACAAACTAACTGATTGAGGCAGCGGAAGACCAGCAGCTCCTGTGTTCAGTGAGGTAAAATTACTGCTTTTGTCCATGGAATCTGACTTTGAAGAGAGCATAGACACATTTCACTTTCAGTTCAGTTCTTCGTCGCAGATGACTGCCTGTTTTTACTTTGCTTCATAAATAATTTTCTCCATTCTTGGATTCTTTGTTCACCAGAGGATGAGAGAAAAACAGTTTTCTTTACAAATTGAACCTAATATGGGTTGAGTAATAAATAAACAAATTAGAGCAGCAATAATGAGCCGGTTAATTGATTAATCAGTCGAAAGAATATTTTGATGATTGATTAATCATTCAGGCATTTCTCAAGCAAAATTCCCCAACGTTCACTGATTTCAGCCTCTTAAATGTCAGAATTTGCTGCTTTTCTTCGTCATTTATGATTGTTTATGTGAGTCATTGAAGAGTCTTTGGGTACCTGACTATCTGAAGACATCATTTCAGGTTCTGGGAAATCATGATGAGACATTTTATAGACTAAACAACTAATTGACTCTTTGCTAAGCCCCGCCCTTTTGTGATGGTCCAACAAGCTGTCGGAGTAAGCATGGAGCCCACACTGTAACTAACTGCACTCCCTGAAGAAATATTATCATATTTTTGGAAAAATGAAAGAGTGATTCCAGAGAGAAGCAGACAGAGGGGTCTACAGTCTGTGTTTGTTTGTGAATGATCTATATTGGGCATGGAAGATGACACTCAGATGATGAAAATCAGACAGGTTGTCAACAGGCCAACAGTTCAGCCAGATTATCCAAATCACTTTATTTTGGAGGTAGAGCTGAAAGCGAGCTCATGATAAGCCCTCACTGCACACAGGAAGATTGTACATGCACGACTACGGCAACTACAGAAGGTCGAAAATGAATCAGGAGTCTGTAAACTATGATGAACATTTACAGCAGGCTTCCAGAAAAGTTTTTTTGACCTGGAGGTTTGATTAAAAGCTGTATGATCGTTTGACAGTTTGTGTTTCATAGTCACCTCTTACTTTGTTTTATCAATGTTGCTGCTTTCGTGTATCTCAGCATCAGTAAACAGAGGCGCCGCAGTGTTGGTTTGCTAATGTGAATATGATGGACACAGCATCTGAGGTTATAAACTCCAGGTAATGTGACTTCAGTGTAAATGCTCACATTGCAGGACTGTCAGAGTTGCAAAAATTTTATGTCTCTTGCACTCACAGAACCACCTCAGCACCTTGTGTATGATTTAAAAAAACCCACATGGTTGTTGATCTTGATTCGCTGGCATCTTGGAAACACAGGATTTTCACCTGACAGTGGCTTTGAGGAAGAGGAGCAGCTGTCTGCATCAACCTTCAGTCGAAATCATCTCTCTACCAGCCACATACTAATGCAGAGGCCTCGCGTGACCTTGTGATAAATCTCTGCTGTCTAACGGAGACCTGCATGGGAGAAGAGAGTTCTTTTTGTTGTTGCTGTCTTAGATGTGGCCCCAATAACATGCACAATAAACGTTCATAAAGCCAAAGTAATGAGGTCACTGCGGACCCCAGAACAGGCCTTGGTGAGATTTCCTCTCGTCCTCTTGTCTGGGACAAGGGGAGAATTTTGTTGCAAAGTGCTGCTGCTTACATTGTGTGAAGAGGGGGGCGTTGTGTGTTGTTACAGTAATGTTCCCTTTGAGGGTTATTAAGTTTAGTCTGCGGTATAAGTTGTCATTTAAATACAGTCGTGTGTGCCCTCCTACTCTGCTCAGTGGGTGGTGATGTCAGCAGCCTCAGTTACAGAAGCAGAACCTGCCCACAATGATTACACTAGAACGGGAGGTAATGTTAGAAGCTCAAACCCTCGTCTAAACTGTAGATGGACAGTGTATAACGCACAAGGAGAAATCAATCGGCACCATGCTCCATTCGGATTTGTCCATCTTGCTTTCCTTTTGACACCTTCCCCGTTTCCTTGTGTGAGAGAGACGAGTAGCAGTGTGTGTCCAGGTGAGAAGATTCAGTCTGGTGGAGCAGCTCTACTGCTGATATTTACCTGGCACTTGTGGTGGTGATTTGCAAGGCACCAATAGGTGCTTGGGGATCAGTCCGCCTCGTCACTGCACACTGAGTTTGATTAAACAGAGAGGTGTGTGTGTGTGTGTGTGTCCCATGGGATGTCATCCCACGCCAAAGCTCCAGGAAAAGGTTTGAGTTCTTTTAATAAAGCAATGCAGAGCCAATCTCTCCAACTGTGCCGGAGTCAGCCTGCTTTATTAAAACCTAGAGGCTCTTTAAAACTCTCACTAATACAGCTAGTTCACTCATAAGCGTCGTAGCTCAGTCAGTCCGTCATTCTTCTATATTTCTGTACAATTTCTTAATTTTTTCTCGATTTTCCTTCATTTTCAATTTCAGACACCTCTTCACCCTACAGCAGTGTTAGAGGCTGGCACATTCTTGAGAGCCAACAAACTAACTCATCTGAGAATTGAAAAATCCTTTAAATCATTCAAATGTTAGGCATTCTTGTCTTGGTTGTATTTTGCAAATGTGAAGACGTACCTCTTTTCTCTGTTGTATGTCATCGTAAATGATCCAGGTTTGTTTTGGTGTGTTGATCGGACAATGGTAAATGGACTGAATTTTTATAGCACTTTTATCCAAAGTGCTTCATGACCATTGAGACCATAGCAATTCACCGTCTTGCCCAAGGCACCCAGCTATTAGTTTGACAACCAGCTCTACCTCCTCAGCCACTGCTGCCCAAACCGAAATAAGCGATCTGACGATGTCACCTTGGGCTCTGCCGAAATTCTGATCTTTGTAATTTCCACGACAAATAATGGATTCATTAATTGCAAACAAATAACATATAATCAATAATGACAGTAATCTAAAGTTTCAGGTCTAAGCTCCTCCATCATCGCTCATTTTAAATTCACCTCAGGCTTCCTGGTTGCTCACAAGACATTTCTCCTGAAGACTTACTCAGGCATGGGGAGGGGGGGGGGGATTGCACTCAAATGCCCCTTGCAACAGACTGCTTGCTTTATACACATGACACCTCATCCCTGATCTCCACATCTGAGATGAAACACTCTTTTTAATTAAGCTAGATTTATGCATGCGGTCTCCCAGCGCTGGGAGCTCGTGTGAAGTGGCTGCTGGCTCTTCCCTGGGTATATGCAGTGTGCTTGACTTTACGGAGGCTGGAGGAGAGAGATCTGATGACAGCAGAGAGGGGAGAGGACCTTGCTGGGTGAACAATTGTTTTATAGGGGACCTATTATGCTCATTTTCAGGTTCATGCTAGTGTTGTTGGTTTCTACTAGAACTTGTTTACATGCTTAAGTGTTCAAAAACACTTTATTTTCCTACTTCAGACAGGAAGCAGGCCAGCTGGGGCAATCTGTGTACCGTTTGCATGTTCTCCCTGTGTCAGCGTGGGTTTTCTCCGGATTCTCTAGCTTCCTGCCACAGTCCAAGGACGTGCACGTTGGAGGAATTGGTGACTCTAAATTACCCATAGGTTTGAATGTAAACGTCGATGTTTGTCTGTGTCTGTGTGCCAGCCCTGAGACACTCTGGCGGCCTGTGCGTGGTGTATCCCACCTCTCGCCCAATGTCAGCTGGGACAAGACATAGCTCCCCCCTCATTGTTTAGCAGTTAAGGATAATGAGTGAATGTCTGTGCTGGAACTCACGTCACGAATCTCTGCCTTTTCCCCTTTGTTACATGTTTCCCTGACGTTAGCATGTAGCTACATGTAGCAGTGTAGTTGCAGCCGGGGAATTACCGTAACGGAAAATTGCTTCACTTTGTACTGCGAATAACCACCAATAAAAGCTTGTTAACCAAAGTCTTCATAACTTAACATGTTCCAGCAGGAATATGATTTGAAACAGGTGAGAAATGCGCAACATCTACAACAAAAATGACATGTTTCCCTGACCTTAGCATGTAGCTACATGTAGCAGTAGGCTACATAATGTAAACACTTGCAGAAACGTGTCTGAAGCAGATGATTGTAATCATGTCTCAAAAGTAGGGAAAAAAGGTTAGAAACAGTGTAGTGAGAACAGTCTCACGTGGATTACTTCTACATACATGTACCTTATTATCTGAAGCTTTGGCTGTGTTCAGTATAACCATCTGACACTGTAACAATATATATTTGGCAGAAAAAGCATAATAGGTCCCCTTTAACATCCTGTTTCTGCCTCAGCTGGAAGCAGAAAAATATTGCCATAAAATAAACGTTGAGACGTAAGGTTGTGCTGTACTAACTGCTCTGACATCTCTGTGTTTAAAAACCCTGCACTTTCCAACGTAACAATCAAAAACAAGGTTGTTACTGTTAAGGGAAAAAAGAAGAAGCTATTAAGACTTCTACTTAGTGGCTGTGTTTGTGTGTAAAATGAACAGAAAAATGTCTTGTCAGGCAAGATGTACTGTAAACAAACATTCAAATGATAATGTGGGGTCTTTTGCATTTCAGTTCTACAGTGACAACGTAACCTATTCTCCCAGAATTAATTATTCCGGCACTCTCCATCTGTCAGCTTTTAAATGCAGCTGCCTACAAAGACATCCATTCTCAACCCGATATTATTTTGCTTCTTGTAACTCCCATGCAAACCAGAGCTCATACACGTTTTGCTGTCCCATGTGCTACAGACGGTGTGGCCTCTTAACAGCAGTTCCCTGATGGGACTGCGATGCCTGATGATTTATTTTCATTTCATTACATTTGTCTCTCTGAGCTGCTAAACTGTCAATTTTCAAATCTATATCTCCTTTGGGAAGGAGATCCTGGTAGCTTAGATGAGGTCTTGAGACTAAACCCCGATAGGTTGTCAGCTTGCAGATGATAGGCATATATCACTGTCTCGCCATGCCTGATTGGCTCTCCTGTAGCCAATCAGGCATGGCGAGCAGAGAGAGGGAGCAGCTAGAGGTGAGGGTCCCAGGAAGGCAAGTCAGGCAGGTCTGCAAACCATGTTTCCTGCTTTTTCCAGGCAGGCTTGGCCTATGGTACATCATTAAAATGCTGTAAGAAGCTTCTCTTTCTGCCTCACATCTGGATAGCTGCGACGATTAGTCGAGTCATCAATTATTGATCAAATGTCTTTTAACTTTAGAAAAGGTCTGACTGCTGTTCACGAGGCTGGCGTACACAATGACTTAACAAATTGACATGAGTGCATTTTTAAAGCTCCCAATTTGATAATCTGCCAAAGGTGGTCTGAACAAGCGCTCCCCTGAGCGTGATTAATCACATCATGACTCATCCTCTTGTGCCTAAATTCATTTTCCATGATTAAAGTGAGAGATCTAATAGAATGACTAACGCCGTGTTTAGGAAATTTACAAACTGACTTGTGTGTTTGGGGGGGGGCATCTTAAACAAATAGCCCCACAACACTCATTAAATCCAAATGTTCAACCTTAATTGTCATTCCTCGTTTCCTCTCCATCTCTCTTCACGCTGTATTACCATTGGCAGGACGAACTTCACGCTGTGCTTTGTGGCAATGACTTTTTTGTTTGTTTGTTTGGTTTTCAGTGGACTTGCTCGGCTTGCTGAAGTGGCGCACCAACACCAGCCTGCTGCAGCAGAACCTTCGTCAGCTGATGAAGGTGGAAGGCGGCGAGGTCGTCAAGGTCAGTGGCAAAAGTCATCCTGCAATCTGCTGACCACACTTTGTCTGTGGTCTTTGTTTTAATGAGTTGCAAAACAGGTGCATTCAAAGCTGGAGCAAAAACTGATGATCTGGAGATTGTTTGCATGATCCTGCTTAAATCAAACTGAAATCAAAAATTATTGATGTACATAACCATTTAGTGCAGGTTGTACAGATTTTAGGGAAGCATTTGATGAAGCATTTAAAGATACTCTGAGAAATAACATCACAAAAATGCCCATGTAGGCACTGGCAAACTATTTCTGTTGCAGAGCTCAAAGGTTGTATCCTTGAAAAAGAACCTCACCCTTTTGCCTGCATACAGATTAACAACTCAAAGCTTTAACAGTCTCAGCAGCTGGCGACATAAACAATGCACTCACAAACCTTAGTGTTCCTGAAAGTTACAGCTTCTCTGCAGCAGCTCCGCAAATGATTTCACTGCCTGTTGGAGGAAACAGGTTGCTAATCTTTTTTGGGTTGTTTTATTTTTTGTAGTGAGGAGGGAGCACATAGGACCACACACGGTGTACTGAAGGGCAGGAGGTGACCTGCTGTCAGGAGTACATGCAGGCCCTTTAAGAGCTCAGCGTGGGGCAGATGAATAAATCACTCTCTAGACAAAGTTTAGCATGGGCTGGTTGGGGGCCCGGCGGATTGCAGCATGTCTGACGAAGTCCTTCACCTAGACAGTTTTGATCAGACCAGATAGATGTGTCAACCACAGCTGGACCAGTTCATTAAACCACAGGGGTGTGATTATTATTATTACCACCACATTAGCACTCAATCTCCCCAAAGCGCTCGAGGCTGTTGGTGTGCAATTAGATAACACTTTCAGCTTGGCATTTAAAAGACAATTTATCAACGGGGGTGTACAGTACATTGTTATGGGTGTGTGCTGTATATTAGATACTATGCATAAAGATTAGATCGTAGATAAATCCTGGGAGGTTTCAGAGTGCGTTTTTTTTATCATAATACCTCTTCTGCTTTAATCACCCTAATGTGATACTGTTTCTGCGTGAACAGGTCACTCTTTCCTCGCCTCTGTCATGCAGTCTGATCCTACTGCGATCGAATCGTGCTTTAAACTCTACACAGTGCACACGGTGTTTGCTTCTCGTTGAGAGCGTGATGAATCTCATCCATCCTGAGATGACAGACCAAGCACAGTATAGAGTGATGGCTCTGTTTCCGACACGTTTACATCTGTTTTCACGTCGCCTCAGAATTGGCTGAGTAAATGGAGCATGTTTCCCTAGAGAAGCGGGGTGTATATAGTTAGTGTTTCTGGAGGTTCTGCTGACAGGGAAATTATTGCTGTCTTCGGAGAACCACAGTGGCTCATGTTAACAGCTTTAAAGGGTGCGTAATGGGTAGCACATACAGTTGTGCTGTCAGGGCAGGAGTTCATTGAGTTACACCATACAGGTTATAAAGGCTCATATTCAACATGTTGCAGTCATAATATTTGGATTATGGCTTCATAAGAATTCCATATAATTGTTAATCAACTTTAAGTGGATTCATTTCCTAACGGGCACCAAACATGTTGGAAAACAATCAACAAAATTGCCCAAATCAATGATATCCACAACTACTGAATTAAAAATTGACTATGTTGGTTATTGAAGGCTCTGTATGCAACGTTCAGAACACAAATATAGCAGCACACCCCTGTTTACTATGTTAAGATATAGTGGAGTATGGTGTCCTAAACAGAGAATGAAGTCACGCTCCGTCCATGTGTGTTGTAATCTAAACTTCTCTGTTCTTTGTTGTGGTAGACGGTGCCGCCACATTTGCGTGTTAGTGCATGTAAGGACCTGTGTGTGTATCCTACTGGCGAGTTCACGTTAGGCAGTCTGCAGTTCTGGAGCCACATTCGGCTTTTCAGCTCCTCACTTGACAAAAAAAAAATGATAAGGAATCACAGATTTGTTTTTAATTTTCATTTATTTTACTAGGTGGAATCTCTGAAGTTTCAGAGAAGAATTGGATAAATTAGTGGGCAATTTCTAGAGGCTCCTTTATGAGACCATAATCTGTTTTCAGTTATGATGTTAGTTTTGTGGATTTTTAACATGATCATGATAACATGATTTAATTTGTTTCTGTAATTCATCATTGTTGTAAGCCTTAAGTGATTCTGTCATCCTCCAAATGTATAAATGTGTAGACTATTCACCAAATAAAAACATGTCTTTTAACAAATTTTCAACTAAAATGTGCGTTACACGTCTACGGCCAGCGCATTTTTTTGCTAAATTTTGCCGAATCTCAATAGCGATGGCTAGGCTAGAGTCTCCCTAGCTGGGCTTGCTGTTGATTCTGTAGAAGAAAAAGTCTCGGAGGAACTAGAGAATATATTGTTGTGTGGACAGATTAGTTTGCTTTCACCGCCAATTCTGTAAAATCTAAGTATCAAATAATCAAAAATACCCCACTGCACTCTAGCCACCTCATGGTAAAATATATTAATGGTTGCTTATTTAGATGTGTTGGTTATGTTGATACTTTTATTATAACACTAAAATATTTTTTTTAAAGCTCCAGACAGAGTTTTTTTTAGGCATGTTTTGGTAGAAATGGTTGCCGACCCCTGGGCTAGCTAATTTGTTCTCATATGGTGGTTACCAGCAGTTACGGTAACAGCGACAGCATCGTTGCAAATTGCAATGGTCATCCCTTGTTCTCCTACAGCTTAACACTATCAGCTCTGTCAGCACAGTTGTCATTGTTAGCATTGTTCACACTGTTAGCACCATAAGCTGCCACCCACCAGCTTAGCCACACCCATGTTGAGAAATGTATGCAGACAATCCTTGCGTTGACTCTGACTCCGAGATGAGCTCTGAAAGTCTGCATTGTTTTCCCTGCATACATGTTTTTTGCATTGTACATCAACTGCATATTTTTGCCATGTCCTGATTTATACAGTACATTATTGTCACATTAGGATAACGATTTGAACTGCCCACCTCCAATTGGGATGTATTTTTTTCTTCGAATAGTGTTCACGCCCAGGTCTCCCTGCTCCTGATTTTCTGCCCCCACTCTCTCTGTCAAAGATCCTTGATTTGACTGATTTTATGTATTTCAGTGTCTCTTATTACATCTCACTCCGTTACCAGGATTTTTATGTCTTGTTCCTCTTGATATGACAGATAAATTCACTCGGCCTAAGGTCATTTATCACTTTAATGTCACCAGCTGGATGTGAAATGTCCTCCCTAAAAGAAGGAAATGACTATCAATTTGACTTGGTTTGATTTAAAAGAGCAGTAAAAGCAGGTCTGCCATTTTCCGGTAAGGCTGAGACTTTCCATATCCACACTTTTTTTTTTTTCCTTCTGAGTGCTGTGTTTTATTGTTTGCCTGCCATAACATGCTGTGTATCTGTCATTCTAGTTTCTGCAAGACACTCTGGATGCTCTCTTCAACATCATGATGGAGAACTCTGACAGTGACACTTTTGATACTCTGGTGTTCGACGCCTTGGTAAGCAAAGAAGCAAGCACTAACAGCAGAGGTTTCATGTCAGTGGGAATAAGCACTTAGACGCATTCAAAGCTCAGATGCAAATATAAAATGCTGTCAAATCTTTCATATGCTAAACACTTATTTTGACTGGCATCTTTACTCTGTGTTGGGCCTTTTGATTTCACAAGAATAACCTGTTTGTCTGCAACTACCTGTTTTCTGTTTAAGCTGTAGCTCTAAAATAAGGCGGTAACAAATCCATTTTTTTGTTTGGGGATAGAACTGTAAACCATCAAACCATCAAAGCATCACAAGAATAATTTCACAATCTTTTTCATGTTCTGTGTTTTGATTTGTTTGAGCCATAAAGAGTCATTGTGTACGACACAAATTTCTAATGTTCAAGAGAAGAAAGGCACTGTGGCACACAAGTTTTGTGACAGGATGTGTTTAAAAGTATGCAGAGTACACACCTTAACTTCCCACAAGAATGTAGAGTGTGTGCCAGGGATACGCCTTGGAGGAAAATGCCTCAACTGGGACACCTACTTGCATCTCTGTTAACACAGCATTGCAGGGCAGTCCACAAGTATTTGGAGTTTCAGGTTTGACATGTACCTTTAATAATATGATCTTATATACTGGTTTTAAAATAGCTGTGATTTCTACAGTGTAGATTTGTATGAGACTTTGGTCGTGTCTATTTTTCATACCCTTCTGAGATGCATTTAGCTTACTTAGATTAGTCTGGCTTGAGTTAAATACACATGGCCCATAGAATAATCAGTGGATAGGAAATAAGTGCCTTTCTTGCACATCACTGGGCTGAATGGAGGTGATGTGTTCAGTAAAATCATGTGGCTAATAAACTGCTTTTGTGGTTGGAAGAAGTCATCTGGAGATAAAGGTATACATAGCAATACTCCCAAACAGGGGCAGAGGCATTTTTCATTTTATTAGTCCTGTAAGGTTATCCCCACCACTCGCATTTACCAGCTCCTTTTACACTGCCAGATTTTCTGCGAATGTTGGGCCATTTGCTGGCAAGCTGCGAGCGTTTAGACACACAGAGCCGGATTGGCAAATTGATCTGAGGTGCCCTATTTTCCGCCTCACAGGGTAGTCTTTTTGGCGGAACCCTTTTAGTTTAAAAAGACCAAGGCGGCCTTCCACAATGGGAGGGGCTATTGAAGACGCTGCACGTCCGACCCACTGGCAGTGGATAAACAGGAAACAGCTGAATTAGCGAGCAGCTAGTAGCAAGAGGGAAACACAAACCTGACAGACACTGTAAAGATGAGCAACTGAGGAGACAAGGAATTGCACGCCCTCCTTGCCCTCGCAAATGACGAGGACATTAACCGTCAAATAACGGGGACAGTGAAGAACGGGCCAATTTACGAGAGAATCGCCAAAGGACTGACCAGCTGTGGCTTCCCTCCCACGTCACTGTTTACGTCACACGCTGAGCTACGCATTTTGTGACTTGCTCACGCCCCCCATTGCCCCGAAAAAGGCGCATTCTGTATAAACAAAAGTACGTAGGCTGCATTTCGCCGCACTCCCCGATTTTGTTTTTATACTGCCAATGCTGAAAGAAGACTGATTGGGCTTTCCTGCAAATTTGCACAATTCCTATCTAAAAAGGGCTACCGTCTTTCTCAGCTCAGCTGCCAGTAGAGACTGACCTCTGGTGGCGTTTGCTGTGCACTACATCATCTCAACACAGGATCTGTGCATCAGTTTAATAGAAAGTATAGAAATCACTGTATTTTTGACAGGTTTGAGAAGCTTACCATCAGGATTTGTAAATACCCAGGTATACAGTACTGTAATACCGTGTTATCACCCAAGCCTTGTTTGAACTCTCTCCAACACCAAAGTCGGTCTTTAACCAAGCTCAAGTTCTTTATTCTTTTCAATTCTCAAGCATCAGGGTGCTCACTGGATTGAGCGTGTATTATTAAAGCTGAGTCTTTACCACAGCAACTTGGATTCGAATCTGGCCAAGGGCCCTTCGCTGCACTTCATCCCTTCTCCCCTACCTACCCTGCATCTCTCTCATTATCAAAAATTAAAAAGGTCAACAATTACAGAGGAGTAGTTGTTGGCAGTGAAAACCCTAGGCCTCAGACACCCTCCAACAATTCTCATGTAGTATTTATTTTAAGAAAGTTCGATCAAGAAAAAGCTAAATCTGAATCTAAGAAATGAAATAGGGCATGTTTAGATATATAAAGCATAATATAGAAATACAACTTTTAGTAGAAGGTATTGCAAATGAATGAAATGAATGTCAGCAGGATGTAAAGGGGAATGTAGTAAATGTATGTACATTATGAGATTAATAAATATACACAGAGTTGTAATCAGTTGTCAAAAAAGTAAGTAAATATAGGTAAAATGACAGTATAATGGTAAAGTGCTCTAAAATTGCACTGTAAATTAAAAATGGCTGACTTCCTGTTAGGTTTAGGGTATGTTAATTTGTGTTTTCCAGGATAGCAAAGGCATGACCCACTCTACTCTACCTTACTCTGCCTCTGATTGGCTAACCCTAACCAATCTCACTCCACTTGCCTAAACCTAACCAATCCAACCAACGAAGGTGACGAGCACTAGCCAGTCAGAGGGAGATTAGGTCAAGTCATGCCTTCGCTAGGAAATGCAAATTTGCTTAGGGTGGGATTAGAGGCTTTTTTTCTAGTTTGGAGATGTAGCATCTGCCAAGTTTCATACATCTGCTTGATATTTAAAGGTGGGGGCTTTGTCTTTGCTGTTAGGGGGCGCTTTCGAGCCATTTTGTCACACCTGAGCCCCTCAGTCATTGTCTCATTTACACCCCATGTGCTAGATTACAGAGCAAAAACAAAATGTGTGTATTGCAGCTCGCAAATTGTTCCCTATTGTTTGTAAATAAGAGCTGGGCTCATAATTTAGAGAGGGAAGTGCAGACACTCTGCATCTTATGTGGTTTCACTGCTGCATTAATCTGCATGAATTTGTAGCACCAGGGTAGCATTTCATTCATGTTGTTTGTCAAACATTAAAGGTCTCATCTTCCTGCAAGATAGAGCACATAAAAGGCCAAAGAAATTCACCTCTGTCATGTATTAAATCAAGTATTTGTAGCCAAAATGTCGACAAAGTATCTGGCAGAATCCTATCTGCTCTGTCATCACCTAACATCATGGGGTACATCTCAAAAGAACAGTTTTCTCGCATAGAGAAAGGAGGTTGAAATTGTGTTGTCGGGGGTCTTAGATTATCTGCAGGCTAGCGAATTGAGAGAAAATGGTTTTCTGCTCAAATGCAATCTTGTTTAATTTCCCAATCTATTTCAGCATATTGAGTAAGACAGGCAGTTTTTGCTGCTCTCCATTATGAGCCGTGCGGTTCACATCTTAATGAATATGTCTTTGCTCTCTGACAGGTGTTCATAATTGGGCTCATAGCTGACAGAAAGTTCCAGCACTTCAACCCTGTTCTTGAGACCTACATTCGGAAGCATTTCAGTGCCACGCTGGCGTACACGTGAGTTAATCGCCCTCTGTACAAACAGACCAAGGGCATTCACAGTGATCAATTAGACCCCGCATTGTGTTTAGCAGATTTAACAGACTCTGTGGGATTGTGTTTGCAGGAAGTTGACCAAAGTTCTGAAGAACTATGTGGACAACGCTGAGAAGCTGACGGAACAGCTGCTGAAGGCCATGAAGGCTCTGGAGTACATCTTCAAGTTCATCGTCCGCTCCAGAGTTCTCTTTAACCAGTACGTCCTTATGCACACTAGACATGTACATATTGTGATACTCTGACGAAGGCCAGTACATTG
Source organism: Epinephelus awoara (assembly GCA_035609425.1). Classification (NCBI taxonomy): domain Eukaryota; kingdom Metazoa; phylum Chordata; class Actinopteri; order Perciformes; family Serranidae; genus Epinephelus; species Epinephelus awoara. The sequence goes on from CM069313.1 coordinate 25,733,470, forward strand.
ATGACACTGTGGATACATATCGATTTGTATATATAAATATTTCATATACCATATCAATGACTGTCTATAAAGATGAACAGCATATCTCCACCTCCCCCCACTGACCAAAAATGAAGCCAAAACATCCTGAATACATCCGCTGCCATCTTGTGCTGGGGATGTCATTTGGAGCCAAACTGCTTGTTAAATCCAAACTTATCAGAAAATGAAAACATGAATACACGCCAGCATCAGAAGACCTACCTGAAAACTACCTGGTCTTTTAGTTTGGTTCACGTTTCACCTGCTAACACTAGGTTGGCGGGGTTTTAATGATCTATACTGCTGCCAGTCACCAGGGGGCGATCAAGATGGTTTGGCTTCACTTTTGGGGAGCTGTCATGCCATTCATCTTTATTATTCATATTTTATTTATTTTTTTAGAAATTTCCAGAAAGGTAAGTGTTGCTCTAACTTTTTAGAATATAAAGGACGCGGGTCATATATTGTTGAATAGAACGTGAGTTGCAGACTGTTTCAGGGGAAGTATTACAGTGAGCATCTGCAGATGGATACAATCTGACTGGCACCCCTGGTTCAAAAGTGAGGGTATAGAGGGAGGTTGAAGAGGAAAGGGACCTGGACAAAAGTAGGGTTGTCACGATACTAAAATTTCAAACTTGATATCGATTGCCAGGAAAATATTCAATATTTGATACCATTTTCGATACAGCAGCAAAAATTTAAGAGGCGTGTCATTTTTTAAATAAAGATCAGAACAGTAACATCAATGATAACAACAAAAAATCCCCCCCCAAATAAATAACAGCCATAGACAAGATCTGTCCATACAAATGTATTTATCTACAGCCCTGTTTATTTTCTGTGCTTGTGGTGAATTGGCACCATATTTTCGTTGCTGATCAAATATAGTTGGTAGTTTAGGCTCAGGATGCTCCTGTTTCTATCTCACTATGTGATCAGAGAACCAGGGGTTTTCAGAGTATCGATACTTTTGACAACCCTAGACAAGAGCCACACTGTAGTTAAGTTAAGTTCCACTGACTAAAAATTTGTTCTCCGCATTTGACCCATCCTCTGAGGGAGCAGTGAGCAGCAGCGGTGCTGCGCTCGGGAATCATGTGGTGATCTAATCCCCCAGTTCCAACCCCCGAAGCTGAGTGCCATGCAGGGAGGCAGTGGGTCCCATTTTTATAGTCTTTGGTATGACCCGGCCGTGGATTGAACCCAAGACCTCCCAGTCTTAGGGCGGACACTCTACCACTAGGCCACTAAGCTGGCACTGTATGCAAGTAAAATAATCTGTTTGTTTAACTATGGACCACCAAAAATACAGTGTGTTATATTCTTACAGAGAGAGAAAAGTTAATCATGTGTTGAAATCTAACATTTTGATGCATCGATAATCGTTTTATAATGGAATTGTTACCCTCCGAATCGTGAGGTGCCTGGAGATTCCCATCTGTAGTATTTACATATTTTCTTCTTATATTTCTGGGCCTGTCTTTACTCAGGTAAGGACAGCCTTTATAAAAAGGTAGGGGTCAGGTGCCAGACCATGAGCAGCAGGCATCCAGGACGCACAGTACTGAAAAAATGCACATTTAGTGAGGCAAACTACCAAACAAGAGTGAGGGTTGGCAGGGCGTGTTCAAAAACAGTAACTGACAGCCCTGGCTCTTACAACTTTAAGCAAGTGTTTCAGTGTCATTTCATAGTACAAAATCAACATTGTGTGCAGTGTTCTCGACTGCTGTGGAATGAAGTTGAAAGGGGTAAAAGTGATTGGTCTTTACGGTGAGCTAATTTCTACGGATGTGTTTATAATTGGCTCTGGAGATGTTAGATGGATGATAATGTTGTAGAGCCGCAGAATGAAGCTGTTGGTGGCAGAGGGGCTGATGTATGATCCCGGTCTAATTGAGTGTGCAGAGTTTGATTGGTTTTTGCTGGATGTCTAGAGGACGCTTCGTCCTTTACCTCACATATCAGACTACAGCGACGTCACTCTCTCATGTAGGGCTGTCCATGTTCACAGTGTGTTAAGTGGTTTCTGTCACAGGATAACCGGCAGCAGCCTCCAACTTTAAAGTGGACCTCCTGTCTGTGTTTTGTCATTGCTGAAGCACTTGCTTTGGTTGGTTGCCAGTATCAGCGCTGTTGTTGCCGCGTTAGACTCAGAGTTAGGAATTCTTCAAAGCTGTAAAGCCGCGTTTGTTGAAGCCCTTCCTGCAGCTCTGACTGGAAGGTGCCAAGGCTACATCAGCACGTGTTCGGCTTTTCATTGCAGGCCAGTGGAACATTTCTATGAAATGACAGAGGAGATGCTCTAATCACATGCTTTTCCTCTGTGACTCGAGACTGGTGTGGCTGTCAGGAGCTCACTCTGCTCCCTGGTGCTGCAGGTGAGAAGCAGCTTTAAGTAATTGTTGTTGTGGGAGCCCTGAGACGGATGCCTCTAATCCTATGATTTCTGTAAGCCCTCAACAGTGACTATCCTGGACCATGTAATACCCGCAGCCCCATGAGAGATTGTAGCACCACAAAACCCTCCTCTCTGGAAGAAAGCCAGTGAAATCTGATGCGGTGGAGCAATCTAGACACTTCACCCCTCTTTGACCTGCCTCCCTCTGCTTCAGTGTGTGTTTTCAGACATTTTCAATTTCTCTCACAAATCCTAATTTTTAATTCATTAAATCTGAGTGCTTGACACACTTAATTACCTTGCAGGGAGCACAACGTGGCTCAGTTAATACCCAGTTTGTGGAGATTTATGGGCTCTGCAAGTGGGATCAAAAGCATTTGCATTTTTGGGGGGATTATGGAGGAAGCCCTGCTTTGTGTTCCCCATGCACTTAGAAAATTGGGGAAGTGTTTTCTACAATTGTTCTGTGATCATTGGCTTGTAGTAGCTGCAGTCGCTGGGCAGCATGTGCTCCACATAACCAAACTGGCAGAAGAGACATTAGTACTACTACAGCCTAGACATTATTAGAAATGATTAGAAATTAACGCCACTGAACCCTCACATGACATTTGCTTTCTGTTCCTCGTATAGTATTCGAGGAGCGCCATTAGCATAGATCATTAATATTTCTGAATTTTGTTTCCACATGACAGCAGGCAGGTGCTTCAGGGTCTTGTCATGTTGTTTTAAATGCTAATCTGGCTGGCAGCTAGAGTGATGTCTGTGGCTCTGATCCAATAATATTTGCATTGATAACACACATGGGCCATTCTGCTGGCTGCTTTTAATGATTTAACAGGGAAGCATCAAACTCTTGTTATTTCCACTGCGGGCGGGGCTGTTTACACAGGGATGAAACAAACAACAGCCTTGTGATCATCTGCCAATGTAATTCTCCACTTCATCTCCTCCCAGGCTCTATGAGAACAAAGGAGAGGCCGACTTCATGGAGTCCTTGAGGAACCTTTTCACATCTTTTAATGACATGATGAACAGTAATTCAGAGAACACTGGCATGGTGAAGGTAGGCCGACTATCACACAAGTCCAACTGCATGCTATCTCTCAAAGTCAGTGCCAAGAAAACGCTACTACTGCTGCTGCTGCGTGAATAGTAAATAACTGCTGCTGTGTGAATAGTAAATAAATCTGCTGTGATTTGCTTTGGATGACATGCTCTGTAATTGGAGATGCATCTGTCTTGTTAGATGTAAACTAATACAGCAGCTTATTAGACATTAATGTTAGTGCTCTGTGTGTTGCTAATGTTAGGCTGCTGCACACTGATGGTCTTAATGTCTTGTATTATCTGTTTCTTTCACCTTTGTCACATCTCTTTGTGCAGATTTGCCTGTTCTTTACTCTCATTTGCTCTCCATGTGACCTTGGTAGGGCTGCACATGAAATAAAACAAGGTATATTACAGAGCATCTCAAATAGGTACTTACAGTTCCTCTCCTGGCGTTGATTAAACTCCTAAAACTTACCTCTGTTCATCAGAATTACACATTCAGGAGTTTATTCCATGAAAAAAAATCTCTTTACGCCTTAAAATGGATTCGATGTAACTTTACACACTGGCCTCGTTTAGTATGCACAGAGCTATGAACATGTAAATTCACAACACCCCTCTGCTGTTCTCCTGCAGCTGGAACTTACCTGCTTACATCCAACTCTGCTCATCAAACACATAAAACTGTAGTTGTAAACCGTAATAGACAACATGAGCCTTTGACTACCATATCAAACAGCTAATAATGTGCTACCGAAGTTAGATAAACCTTGTTCCCAAACACCAGCTCAGACACAGCGAAGTGAAAGTGAAAGTAAGCTTGCAAAATACCGATACATAGCCTGGCTTCTCCTCTTAGCCTGTTTTGCAGTAGTGTTATTGGAATGGTTCCTTAGGTTTGTGACATAACAAACCTTGGCTGTATGAATCTGTATGCGCAGCTATGGTGTTGACTGCCTGTCTCTCTCATGATATGTCATGTAGCATAAGGAAAAACACCAAATTGACATGTTAGCAAGGTTTAGGGTTTGTTCGGTCATGAAAAACCTGGAAAAATCATATAATTTGAAAATTGCAATTTCTAGCCCTTGAAAAGTTAACAACAAAAAGCAACATTTTTGAAAAGTCATGGAAACTTGCTTCATAAATACCTGTATAATAGAGTGCATATATATAGATCAGTTGCATCACTCTGTATGGGTAACATCAGACTTGGGCCTGAGTTGCACCTTCCACTGAGTCCAAATGTAAATTCACACAACGCCTGGAAAATACTATATATACTGATGTCTAGTTTCACTTGGACAAGTATATTACATTGCATAAAAAAGACCAGGACTTGCATGAAAGCAGACGGCGTAGCTGAACTTTTGACCTTTCGAAATATGAAAGAGGCATCACTAGCTAGCCATGCTAAACGAGCTAATGTTGAGCACCAAGCTGCTGCACAAATCAACTCCCATTGCTGGGTGTTTTTACCCTAGTGACCAGCAAGACACCTGCTGCCAACTGCAGTGCTTTCCGTTCGTCCTCCATCAGACAAAAGACCATTTCAGGTGCTGTGTACAGAACCGAAGCCCTAACTGCAGAGGTACTATGGACGCTAAAGGTGGCTTATTCTCATTAACGTTACTCCCACAAGTCATGAAAACACAAGCCAGATAGCTCCCAGATTTACTGTGGTGAACGCAAGTGTTCATTTAGAGTATGTGTAGGAAATTTTAAATTTTGATGTGGATTTTTATTTATATTTTTCATGTAACGTTATACAGACGCTTCATTGTCGTGACAGTCTGCCTCATAGGTGTGGAAAAGTCGTGGAAATGTATTGGTTAAAAATGTGTATGAACCATGAAGGTTAAATACATTAACATTTTGGTAAATGCAATTATTCACCCATTCTTATGTCTGTAAAATACAAACAAAGCTAGCAGCCAGTCAGCTTAGATTTGATTAGCCTAGCCAGCAGAAACGGCTTGCCAGACTCTGTCCAAAGGTAACAAAATCAGCCCAGCAGCCCCTCTGACGCTCATTAGTTTACACATTTTATCTTGGGCCAAGGTAGAGCCAAGGTAGCTGTTTCTAGTTTTAATGCTAAGCTAAGCTAACTGTCTTCTGGGTGTTGATTTATACAGTATTTACTGCACAGATTTGAGAGTGGTATCGATCTTCTCATCCAGCCCTCACCCAGACAGTGAGTAAGTGTATCTCCCAAACTATTGAAGATTATGGCTCAGCCTGGAACCTCAGTACTTTTTTGTTATTGACCGAAATGCATCTGCAGCAGCAAACAAAAATCAAGAACTGAATTATTCAAGGCTTTTCTGTGCAGCCCTAACCTTTCAGGTTTTCCTTGCATCCAAACACATGATGTATGTTTGAGCTGTGCTGTTTTCTTTTGTCTGTCTGTACTTGTATGTGTTTGTTTGTGTTTTTCCTCCCTCTCCGTTTCACTCTGACCTTGACTGTCCTGTGGTCTGGGGCTCCTCTGGCCTCTAGCTGCTCCTTAAGGTATTTATTTCTCTGCCTTTGCTCCTTGCGCTTATAAGCTCCTTTCCATTGTGTTTGCATTTCATTGTCCTTGACCCCAAACTGAGTGACTCCAGATACGAAACAAATCCACCAGCGTATATATATATTTTTTTTGCAGATGCACTCGAAACCACACGTGCGCACACACGCTGATGTGCACACACCTATGCTTCTAGAGATAACATAATCACAGCGTACATGCACCTTGGCACACCTACAGTAGATCCATGTGCACGCTCAACCATAGGAGCAGCTCAGGAGTCAATTAGGAGTCAGTTGCTGTGTAATTGGGTGAGATATTAGCTTTACTGTCAGTAAATTAAAAACTGATCTTGAGGAACGGGCACGAAAGCGAGGAATGCTGGTTTCTTCCCAAGTCCGCCCTTGTGAAAGCACTGTGACAGGTGGAAGCTAATGAGCAGTCCCATCATACCTCAAGTCTGAATCCTGATGAACATCTGGACAGACCGACACACACACACACACACACACACACACAAATAAATGCATACTTCTGGTGACTGTGAGGCACATGCAGGAGCAGGAGACACAACTCCTCTGAGACTTGTTTTGACACTTCACACATCACATCCCTGCACAACAGGTGGGAATTAAGTTGTTGCTGAGAACAAAGTAAAAAAAGACGTTCTGTTAAAATTGCTTCTTCAAGGGGTAAACAGATGCAGTTGAGCAGAGCCAGAATTGCTAATTGAATCAAAGTCGAACACCAACTTTTGAAATCCAAGTTTCAGTCCCCCCACCTCTCCCCGTCTGCAGAGAGATGTGAAGGTTATTTACAAACACTAAAAATACTTATTTAGATGAGAGAATTTTATTTGGAGGTCACGACTAGATCCATGTGTGAAAAATCAAGCCAGACATACTGCGTAGTGTTCAGACTCTGCCAGAGATGTTCAGAAATGTGTTCCTCAGAAAGGGTTTCCAACAGAATTTTTGTTCACATCATTACGTTTTCTGAAGTCGGTAACAAAGTATTTCCTCCTCCTTTGAACATGGCTAATTACCTTTCACGTATTTTCAGAAATAAATCATGCACAATAACAAACGGCGGATTGTTGCCAGTGATGTTCAGTGTGCTGTATGGCTAATCAACCTCTGCGAGACAGACTGGCACTGCTGCTAATTTGCACAGATGCTGTATAAACACCCCAACCCACCTTGGCCGGCATTTAGCAGCAGGCAGTTAGAGAGGGAAGTTTCAGCTTGCTTAATCATTCCCATTATTAATGGAAGGCTCTGTAATCAGCCACTGGGTGCAACTGATGTCTGTATTATAGTATCGATGGGTAGGTGTAGATTGTATCTGGCTGTGTCTATCAAGGTATCATTACAGAGAGATCTTCCTTTGGTCCCAGTTTATTTATTGCAAGCCTTAACAACACCCCTCTGCCCTCAGGTAGACTGAATGTAATAAATGAAGATACAGTGGGAAGGAGTTGATTAAAGCATAGCCGCTCACAGTATCAGACAAACACTAGGTAGAAACAGAGCAGCAAACACGCATCACAACAAATTTATTCTTGGTCATCAACTGTTTAATTGTTCTTGTTCATGGCTCACAGTAGGCAAAATGTGTACTACAGCATGTTATTCTACTGAGAGCCACACTGTTTTTATTAGTGAAACAAAAGAGGAGGGCACAGAATCAGACACGTTTACACTTAACTACACACAACGCAACGACACGCAATTCCCACCTTAATTTGTCCCATAAGGTTGGATGAAGGAGCTGAAATATCAATCAATGACTGAACTAATTAACATGGAGCTGAGGATGATGTGGTAACAGATTCTTTTTATTTTTCTCATTAAGGGTGCTGCACTGAAGTACATTCCTACCATCGTCAATGATGTCAAGCTGGTCTTTGATCCAAAGGAACTAAGGTAACTTTATATGCTCTATTGTTGTTACAGTGACACCTACAACACAGAGTTAGAATATGTAGGGATACACTGATTTATTGGCCAAACATCCATGTTGGCTGATATTTACATTGTAGACTGAAGTTGACATTCACCGCTGGCGGAAGCAGAAGTCTTTCTGTTGTGTCACATCAATTTTGTGCAGGTTAAAAAGCAGGGCTCTGGCCTAATGGCGCTCAGACGTCCTGGGGATAGTAGAAAACGTGTTTGGGACAAACCGAGATCTTCCCCGGAACACTTTCAGGACGAAAAGATGCAGTAAAGATGCAGTATGCCAGTGTTCTCTGCAGTGGGCTATTGACGTGCAAAATATCTCCACTGATTTCCTGACTTGATTCGGTATCATTTCACAAGGTCCCGATTCAAATTGATTTGAATTTGATTCAGCATCGATTCTATTTGGGATTTTTTCAGTTACAATACCAATTTGTTTTTGTGAAAGAGATTCTCAGTGAACTAATACTGTATATCCTACAAGGAACTATTTAAAAAAAAAAAACCTAAATTCAGAACAGAAATAAAACTGCATATTTTATGACTAAATGTTTCTAGAGCAGCAACAGTAAAATTAAAACAGCAAACTCACAACAAAAACTCTATCTCACTGGAAACACATCTAAAATGTCAAGAAAAGAAATCCTATTCCTGCAATCACAATACTGAGTGAAGTTTAGCAAGAATAAAGAACTCAGTCCTCCTGTCCTCTCCGATACCGTTGTTAAGTTTTAAGTTTTAGGTTTTGTGGCAAACTGAGCTAAACTGTTAGACAAACAGTTGTTGTTTTGGCTTGTTAGTAACAATTTCCTATCAGCTGGAAAGTGCTCTGTGCTTTTTCAAAACATAACGTTAGTACCAGTGGATGAGAGACTGTGGACAAAGCAGAATGAAATATAAATTTCCTACCTGTTTTCATGTTGCTACACAGGTGTGCATAGAAAGTACTGACTTTTTCCTCAAGGAGATTCTCTGAAGCTGCTGCAGCATGATAATAAATTACACCAAAACGTAAAACAACAAGCTAACAGTTACAGATAAAAGCACTGGTAAGGTCAGAGCTTCTCAAGACTATGGTCGTTAATAATTTAGCGTCACGACTGTTTACTACAGGGGACATTAACAAGGTTAAAGCTTCACAGATCCGTGGAAAAAAAACGTATTGAAAGATTGATCTTGGATTTTATGATTCTATATCGGGTCATTCAAATGAAGATCGATTTGAATCTAAAGATTTCTGTGTTTACATTGGCAGGAAGAGAGCTTGTTAACATCAGTAGGCAGCCAGCTGGAACTAACAGATAACGGAGGTTGCATTGAGTTACATTATGAGCTGCGCATGCTCAGTTCAGTAGAAATGAGTAATTTGAGAAGGTAAATTATGACGCACTCATGCTGTGTTTAAAAGCAGTCTTGCAAAATGTAGTTTTTGGCGAGAAATTAGAATAAATAGAGTTGTTTAAGGGAGAAATTTGATGATGTTTTCACAGCAGTATAAAGTAGATAGTAGATAGAGAGGCTGTAATGATGTGTAAAGTAAAAATGCTTTTGAAGCAATGACATAAAAAGTTATTTTTCATGTGAAAGAAGGTTATTTTTAAAGGATTTTTATCAATATGTATAATTGAATTTATGCTTATTGATGAATAGTGTAATGAAGGGCTGAATAACTTTATAACAGTTTTTTTTTTTTTTTTTTTAATAAATGTGTGTGAATTTTGGTGCATCCCTAATAATATGAGGGAAAAGTTTTCATTGGAAGAGTTGAACTGAGCTCTTTGTGAACAGTTAATGTACTTCTTTCTTCCTTTGTGTTTTTTCTGGAGAGCACCAGGGCAGCACATCAAAGCAAATGTTTAGGAAATGCCCACATTGGACTTAAATGTAATTTTGCTGAAGAATGAAATGCGAATCTTAATTGCTTTTGTTTTTTGAAGCGTCCACTTAAATTAAAATTTCATGTTTAGATGACTCTCTAACAGCCTGATGGGACATTGTGCCTCTGCAAAGACTTGAAAACACCATTTATTTATTTATTTATTTATTGTGTCTGGCTCTCTACCTTGGGCTGTTTTTATTCAACAACTTTACATTCAGTAGCTGTACTGTGATGGGCAGCAGTTAAACATGCTCAGGTTGCCTTGGAAACGCACCAACTGCTCCACTCAAGTGTCCATTTCTGTTAATGTTGTCTACTGTGAATGTCATCTGGCACAGCTTAATGCTTGTCTTAATAATAAATGACTTCTGAAGTGTCACATGTTGATGTAACTGCAGTACCAAATCATACATTTATAGTTATGTTGGACAAAATGGAAAACTTGATCATCCATCTCAATGACTTTCTCTTACATTATGGAAATTAATGCACTTTAAATTTGAAGTGACCAAAACTTAATTTGTGTTTTTAGGGCAGTGTTCCAAAACTGAGAGGACATTTCATTTGTGACAAATGCCTCATGGGCGTGCCCTTGATTTTCTGGCCCATTTGAATTTCTTTAATCTGTTATGCTATAAGGACACAGCACCAAAAAAAAAAAAAGTTGGCCTTGTTTATGGAGCGTTATACTTACAAATATATGAAGAAAGCTTCACTAATGTATTCAGTGAAATACTTCTCAGCTGCAAATGAGTCTTTGAAAACACATTTTCATTCAAACATTTTTATCATCTGTAAATATTTAGTTCAAACAAATATAGTCAAACATGAGTTACACTGATTGTCTCATAATAAAATATGCATACCACACACAGATGGCTGCATCAGTAGGAAGGACACACTGGGAAAATAAGCAAGTTGCTTCAGACCAGGCTGAGTCTAATGTTTGTATTTCATATTCCTTCTGCTGAAAGTTAGGAAAAGGTTGAATTAAAATGTCTGTGGGAAGTGGCAGAGCCAAAACTGGCACACTTGCCGCTCTTTCTTTGGGCTATTTTAAGATAATTTCAGCATTAACGAAAAGCTTTACATGTTGGGTCGAAAAAGGTTTCTAGCTTTAAAACATGAAGTACAGTTTCTCACAGCAAAGCCACATATTTGATGATTCAGGCGGTTGTTTATATCATCTAGTTGCTAAATTAATCAAAAAAGATGAGACAAGATGCTGACGGGATGTGCCCGCCTCCGCTTAGTCAGACTTATTAGGGGAAACTTGGTGTTGTTGCACATTATTTCAGCAAATACTTTACCATCTAAAACACCCTAGACACTGGGATCTATTTTTATGGCGAAAGTGCTGCTACATGTAAGTATTTTCCCAGACCTTGAAATGTGCTTTGCCTGGTCATTTGCAAGCACACAGCAAGGAGCCCCTTCCATTTGCCCACGTCCAACACCTGGGCAGCAGCCATTCTCACAGCAGATTCTGGGCCACACAGGACCTCCAGTCCCCACCTCTGGCCTCGGCTCCACTACACCACTATCGCAGCCGCAGTGAACGGGGGGTCTTTTGTCGAGGTGGAAGACAATCTTTCAGCCCATCCATTCTGTCTACACCGTTTGTCTTTTCAGCTCTCGCCGCTTCCTCGAATGATTTCTTTCCCACTGTCCTTTTGGATTTACTTCTTTGTCACTTGTCATTAGTGTGGGACACTGATTCTGTTTCCAATAAAGTGCTCACTCTTATCATGGCACTTATGATAAAGCACAATAAAAGTTTGAGATTTTAAGATGATTCACTGATAGCTTCCCTTTACTCCCTCCCTGTACTGCTCTCCAGCTATATGGTTAAGTACAGTAAAACACAAAATTGGCACATTTGTGGAGACATTTTGGACTGCTGTCAGGACATGTTGATTGAATTATTGGGTCGCATCTGTCTGGTTGACAGTTCCAGTGTAGTTCATAGTAAAAAGTATTTGTGTTTAAGTCGACAGCGTAACGTGAACTCTGCCATCTTTTCTGTAGTAGAGAGGTAACCACATGAGGAAACTTGATCGTAGCTTTAATTCTGAAAGCGACGCTTCTTATGAACCATTCACTTACCAATAAATCACAGGCCTGGCTTTTTTTCATGCCTGAGTAAAGGTGGCATCAGCTGTTCCCGTTGTTAGGGCAAACCTGGCTCAGCGTCTGAGCTGGAGGCGACTAAATTGAAGCCTTGGGGGCGGGGGGTGATTCATCCCCTGCCAGAACCTTTTCTCTCCTCCTTGAGCCTCAGCTTGCCAGCACAGCAAGCATCTGGCCTCTTCATTGAGGAGAAAACTGTCAGCTTTATGTGTGTGCATGAATGCACATTTATCTTTCAGGCTCTAAATTGCCGCATGCTCATAGTTTGATCTTGAGCTACATGTTGGTTAGTTGAATAGTATGTGCAGGCATAAAGGGATGTATAGAATGGGAAACTCTTCAGGACAACAGCTTTGTGAAGAGAGAAGCAACATTTAAAGTCTAATGCAGCCATTGAAGGTGAAGGCCACACACACCCACACAGGTGTTTTCACTCATCTGGGCTGATTAGACTCCTCTCAGGACTGTGTGGGTGCACAGACTGTGCTTGATCGACATTTCTCTGACTCCACTGGCAGTTTTGTTGATCCTGTTGGGAAATTTGGACTTTTATCATTTTAAATCTATGAAGTTTAGAGACCTAAGCGAACGTCCTGCAGGAAAACATGTCTAATTAGTTGATACCAGGTGTGGACCATATGGATAGATTTTTTATTCAGTTGAGGACATCACATTATACTTCATTCTACTTAATTCAGTCCTGTTGTCCTTGTTCGTGGACAGTCTTTGTGCTATCTTGTGGTAGTAATAGCAAAATACACTAATCCATGTAAAAACAAGATGGCAGCCATCTCTGCCAAGTCAGTCTGCAGCCGACCCGACAGAAAAGTGGACAAGGTCCAAAACCTGATCACATTTTATGGATGAAACTTAGTTATTTATGTTTAATAATGTTTGTAGTTTGATATGCTCACAAATTTGACCAATTTTAGCAACAGTAACAAGCTAAGACATTGTTAATTAGGAAGTACACGTTTGGGGACACTGGGATTTTATTACCGTCTCGTTTGAGAACATTGGCACTTAATTATCATTGAAAATGTTTCGTTTTTTTGTATTTATCAGGTCCTACTGATCCAAAATAGCTGGGAGAAATTAAAAATGCACAACAAACAAAAGTTAAGGTCTCAGGAGGATGTAGTTTACAAAAACCTTTTGGCCCTAGGTCTCATCACAGGATATTTTCTAGAGCTCTGCCAAATCTTGTGGCCTTCATCACCACATGGAATTCACTCAGTCGATATCGTGTGATCATGTCATTTGGGGTGGCTGTGTCTCAGGATGATTTGATCCCTGCAATGTTCATGTCGAAGTGTCCTTGGGAAAGATACTGAACCCCATGGGAGGTGTTTTAGTGAGTGATCTCCATGACAACCGAGTAAAATCCATTGCTGCGTCCCAAATTCCATACTAGCATGCTATTTAGCACACTGATAGCGTTTGAGATTTTTTAGTTCATTTGCAGCCTTAGTATGAAAACCAATAGTACATGGCTTGTATACAGTATGCAAATACTGGAGACTAAACCAGCATAAATATCCAACAATGTACTGCAGTAGCGACGGCAGCTTACATAACAGACAACGTCGGACAGCTATTTAACGTCAATTACGCTACATATTGAGTGTAGCTAGAAGATTTCCCTTTGTTAGGCGTAATATATGGAAGAAAAAACAAAAAATCAAGAGGTTCATCTTGCTTGCTGTCAGGTATGAAAAATGCTGGTAGAGCTGAAGTTGGCACGACTTACTATGGTTATGTGTCTTTGACCGGCAAGGTCCCAGAGGAAAATTTTGCTGCTCACAATAGTCTTTTTTTTTTTGTCTCATCAAAAATAAATCTTATTTGGAGATGACTAAATTCTGATCTGTATCTCCTAGCTGTGAGGAGCAAAAGAATAAATCAGATTCATGTGCAGGTTTTTTAAATGATGGAAAACTTAATTAAAATAAGTGATAGACTGCTTTTACATTCCCAGTAGGCCAGAGCTGTGTACAAGGCTCTGCAGCTGATGAGCATACCTCTCTGATTTTTTTGTTTTGTTTTTGGGATGAGTCATATTCAACCCCACATATGAGCTGAAAAACAGGTTAGTAAACAGTAGAAATCAGCATGAAGGCCACTGGAAAAGGGTTAGGGGGGGTTGGCAGTGGATAAACAGGAAACAGCTGATAGCAGGAATTAGCGAGCAGCTAGTAGCAAGACGGAAATGCAAACCTGACAGATACTGTAAAGATGAGCAACAAGGAATTGTGCGCCCTCCTTGCCCTTGCAAACGAAGAGGCCAGTAACCGTCAGATGACAGGGACGGTGGTCATAGAGGAGGGAATAAATACCTGAGAAATAAAGGTACTTCATCACATGAAACTTTTGTAAAACAATCACGATCCTTGTCATTGATTTGCAACATTGACTGCTGTCCTCTAATGCAATCATAGCTATCACTGGTAGCGAGCTGTTCTCAGAGTTCACCCCAGATCCGTTCCTCTGGGTCAGTTGACAAATCTCTTTTGTCTCACATTGTCATTTCCTCCAACCCCTTCCCAAAATATCTGTGAAGTACCTGTGTGGGTGTGCAGGGCCTTTAATTGCGTTTTGGATGGTTGCTCGTGATGGGAAGCAGTCAACCAGCCTAAGATGCCTGATCAGTCTGACCTTTCGTCTTTATTGTCCTCCTTCTGTCTCCATAGCAAGCTGTTCACCGAGTTCATCTTGAAGGTTCCTCTGGGTCGCCTGGTGAAACAGAAGCTAGACTGTCTGATTGACATCGTCCACAGTGATCTCTTCGCTCATCACGGTAAGAGGACACACACACACACACACACACACACACACACACACACACACACACACACACAACACACACACACACACACACACACACACACACACACACACACACACACACACACACACACACAAACTGTACTCACAGTTATTCAGTGCACCTTCACTCATGGTGCAGTAATATAGGCAATCACACACACCACCTGCCTCCTCTTGCCAGCTCTGTATGAGCTCATAGTAAAGGTCATTGGTGAAGCGTAGTGGAAATCCCTCTTGTTATTTAAGATAGTTAAGCAATCCCACTGCTAAAATCACCGGAGCTTGTCTGTATTAGAATATCAGTATTCCCATCTGCTTGGTCTTCAAGTCTTCGCCCATCATTTCCTCTGCGTTTTACTATTTAATCCCTTTTCTATAAAGTGTGTTTAGCAGGTGTCTTTTCCTTTTCCTTGTCTCACCCCAACAGCACTCCAATATCATGCACTTTCAAACAAACTTTTTTTTCTTTCATAGTACACATAAGCAGCGTGCTATTGTATATTTTGGCCACGTTGCAGTAACGTTAAATATGAACAGCAGGGTTGTTGATGAGAGTCCAGTCCGGCCTCCACGCTCTGCAGCCAGGCTAGCCTGCGGCGTCCTGCAGTCGGGCCCTGCTGCAGTGATGGTTGAGGGGCCAAACATTTTTGCTAGAGGCAGCAGTCCTCTGAGGCCATGTTAGGTTAGGTCCTGATTTAGAGACACACACACACACACTGTACTGTCCTGTGGTGGTAAATTAAATGCAAAGTTCCTAACCCAATGAAATAGCAACAGTGATTTAATGCGGCTGGCAGGGACAGCACATGCCTCAAAGCGGTCGGCTAACGTAAAACAAGTGGACAACAATTATCCACTTGCCCGGCTGCTCTCCTCCTCCACCATCAGCAACATGTTCAGTTCAGCAAGAATGTACAAAAACTGAAATCATGAAATGGAATTTGGACAAGGTATGATTGATTTGTCCTAATGAAGAATTCAGTCTGATATTAAACAGTGTAAATGTCTCTGCCTTTAACCTACAGGTTCAGTGGGTAGCATTTAGGGGGATGTATCAGCAGAAATGGGACATAATATGATAAGTATGTTTTCTTTAGTGTAAAATCACCCGAAATGAAAAATTGTAGTGTTTTTTTTTTTTTTTTTACCTTAGAATGAGCCGTTTATATCTACCGAGTTGCACAGAGTGGACAAACCCAACACTGGCTCTGAATAGGGCCATTAGCATTTTCAGGTTAGCCATCATAATTAGCAGCCCCTTCTCGACAAGCCAAACACTGTTGAGAAAACACAGATTTTTAACATTAAACTGCTTTTTTCGAATGTGTTAACTGCTTTAAGTCATCAGGTCTGTTTGTTTTGGAGGGGAAGAGACCCATGGCAATAATTTTGCTCCCAGTAAAAACCTCCAGAATGTCTGGATCTTAACATTAAGTTATCAGAGACAAAGGTGAGCACACATTAGCAGGTGCTGGGCTGCTGGCCCTTCTGCGACGAGCCAAACAGCATCAGAGAAACACTGATTCTTAATGAAACAGGTTTTTTTCTGGCTTTAATCACCTGCTCCGTTTGTTTTGAAGAGGAAGAGACCTCCGTGGATAATTTGGCTCCCTGTAAAAATCTCCTGATCAATTAACACTAAGGAAATCCTAACCAGGAGTTCATGCTTAGCATGTGGGAGAAGTTTCAGCTGGTTGCAACCTGCAGTCCTCACGGCTTTAATGATCCAGTCCTTTCATACTTTTGCAACATAAAATCTGATGGATTTGGTGGATTTGCAGAGTTTAGTGAGTACCTTTTGAAATGCAGTGCCCAGTGTGTGGTGCTCTGGTCATTACTATTGATCTGTTGGTGTAATTGTAGACAGACGAGCCTCCCTGATGCTTGTGAATGGCCCCGCTGATCAGCGGGAGGACTCGTTGCCATGATGTAGATGTAGGCTACCTGCTGGTCTGTTCTCACAACAGTTCTGCGCGCTGGTGCTTCCAGTAGTCTATTAGGTGCATGAGGTTTTTTAAACTGTGCAAAACCAGTGATGGAGAAGGCTTAACTGCCAAGTGAAATTGTCCTTTCGACATCAGCACCAAGCTGAGCTCCACTTTGGTGATGTTTTATTACAGATAATGAGCAAATGCCAGGCGGTTTTTAAAGGTAGTCTAATCAGCTGTAGTAAGTACACATGCTCTCGGGACTCATTGTTAGCCGCATCCTGGTCCCCAGGTGGTCCCTGAAAGGCTCCCCTGACAGCCAATCCCAGAGTGAAATGTACTGGAATGTGTGCAGCAAATGACTGCCCAGCGAGAGACATCTACCTAGGTGGTCACACCTTAGCAGGGAGTTTCTTAACACCACACGCTCATCAATATGCATTGAATGTGCTCACTGTTGGATGTGTTTTCTTTCCTGTAGGCTGCACAGTGATTAACATATTAACTGTTTCTGTGTAAAAGCACGTCTTAAATGAGTATTTTTTGGTCCCCAATGGGCTTATTTCTGCTCAGAATGTCGACTTTAGACAATAAGACGACATCCCTCTCTCCAAGGGTTTCATCTATACGTTTGAAATTGAAATGCTGCACTGAATGTGATTGGTATGCATACGCAATTCCCTGCTGCAGATGGAAACTTAATGAACTCAGAAAAGAGGGAAGTTTTTTGTGTCTTCTTTTTTTTTTTATTTCAGAGACACAACGTTGTGTCACCTTAACTGTTTATGATATAAAAGGAGAGAGCGGGGACGGGCGCATAAATCACTTGCAAATGGGCTCATTGGAAGAGAACAAATATGTCAGCTGCTCTCCTGGTCTATGTTAAAGGGGAAAATCACTGTAGCGTCTAAAATCTGTTTGCGCTGGAAGTTTGAGGAGCGCGCACATGGCCTGGCTTGATAGTTCCACTCTGCTTGTCCCGCTCCCCACCCTGCTACCAGTGTGTGTGTGAGTGAGTGTGCATGTATATATACACTCACATGTCGATGTCCATTTATGTGTCAGTGTGTGTTCCCACCTGTGTGTATTCTGAGTTTGGAGTAGGCACAAAGGGAAAGAGGGCCCTGTAAAAACACACCACACAATGTTAGGCTCCCTCAGATAGGAGATTTGCTTTTGTGTTCAAACCCTGAGGGATTACAAAACACACACATATACATAAAACCATACAGTTTGGCGGATAGCCGATGATCTGTTCCACAGCGCTAAAAATATTTCCACTGCAGACATGGTTGTCACTTTGTGTCAGGGCTGGACAACACGTGACAGGGCAAACTCTTAACACCCATTACATTCCTTTTCGGGTGTTTATCAGTGAAAGTTTCATGTGGATAATAGCTGTATTGTAGAGCAGCCTGTCCACAACACTGTCATCAGACATCAGAGCCTGCTCACTAATGATTTGTGAAGCGTTTTCAGGTGTTTAGTCAGAGCATTTGTCAATGCTGTAAACTCTGTCGAAGCATGTTTGGGTAGAGCCACTGAGGAGGACTGGGGTTATTGTTAATGGGGCTCTAGGGGTGGCAGAGTCGACAGGCCCAATACTTAAGTGCAAAGTGAAATATCTTGACAACCATTTGATAGACTGAGAAAAATCCTTCTAACTTTGAAACTGTGAGCTTTAATCTAGCAACACCACCTAAATTTAAGGATATTACTAGAAATGATGGTTAAATTTCCATTTAATTTGTAAATTAAACTGTGAGAGCATCAACCAATTTCTCCATCTAACAACTATATTTACTCAAGCTTAAAAGCTTTTACAAAATACATTTGAATCTATTGCGATACTAATTTTTACTGAATAGAGCTTAAATGCATCATAATGTAACTAAATGCAGCCTCCGTTGGCCACCGTCTGCTATCAGCCAACATTAACTAGCTCTCATCCTGCTGATTTCCACATGGATATTTTGTTGACAATTTAGCATTAGACAAAATAGATTAGATCCCGTGACGCCTTGATAGTGAATCTACTGTGTCCTTTTCTCCTGAAGCCGTCCAATAAATTGGTGTATCCTAAGAGGATAGTCATGATAGTCAGATATTAGGATAAATGTTCTCAATCTTGATGACCTCCTGCCCTGTAGAAACACACTCAGACCAGATGGTAAAGACACCCCAAAACAAACAGGAGAGATTGCCATGACATTTGCTGAGCACAATCACGCTCACCAAGGAGTGAGTCTTTTTTGATTTTAGTGTCAGCTTAACCTTTCATTTCCATGTAATATGTCTCAAAGTTAGGGAAGCACCGAATATTCGGTAATGGAATATATTCGTCCGAATATTGCAAAAAACACACATTCGATATTCGGTGGAATAAGTGAAAAGCAAGGCCGAATAATAGCAGCATGTTTTGATAACGCAATCAAACAGCGTGCGGTGACGGACGGAGTAAAATGTCGACAGTGTGGCGATATTTTACTCCGTCCGTCACCGCACTCGCGACTAAAAATAGGTTTGTGCAAGCAAAATAAAACATTCAGCACGCTGTGCAAGTACAGATTTCAACCAGCAGCAGCAATACGGCAGCCATAGTGCTCTGCGGTGCAAGATAAGTCTTACCGGTGATGGAGAAGTCCGGTTCCAATAATGTCCTGTTCGTGGCATCATGACTGCCCAAAAGTACCTGGACAGCCGAACCGTTGCGGCACACAGGTATGTGACGTGTCAGAGGAGAAACGAGCCGTTCAGTACCAAATAATTACAGACTGCTAAATTAACCCAGTAGACATACTGCTGGCTTATACCCGACAACAGTATAGTGGTACTTAGTGCAAAAAACATATGTATTTGTACAATGCAGCAACATTCACGGTCACAAAGTCCTTGGCTGCTATTTCCAGTTTGAAAAGTGGTCCCTCCCCGTCAGCTATGTAGCCAAGATGGCGACCATTGACGGCGAGAAGTGTCCATAGTTCCACACTCAACTTCTTGACCGTTTTGAGTGCACCATCAGGGTACTCATAGTGCACTGCATTTTTCCATACTTCTCAGTGTGAACGCACTTGTGCACTCTAAATATTAAGTGTAAGTACAGAAGTACGCGATTTGAGACACAGCAGCAGTCTCTAACAACCATTTCCAAATCCAGTGTTAAGGACCCATCCAGGCTGTGCTCTGTTTTGCATACATATACTCAATGTGATTACAAAACACAAAAGGTCAAGTCAGTTATTCAAAACAAAGGGAAAAATTTCTTTGAAATAAGACTGTGACAGTTGTTGTCATCCTTTTACCGAGAAAACAATGCCCTCAGATGAATGATTAGAGAATAGTAAAATCAAACATTATGGAAATGACTGCAGGGCATTAAATCAAAAGATCAAATGATGAGTAAACAAATAGGCCTAAATTTACCCTTTATCCATCTCCATTTCCAAATCCAGTGTTTATAATGGGTTGATTTGTGCAATTTAGATGCTGCATATCATAGTGCATTGAGATTTATAATTCCAGGGCTGGTTGGCCATCTTTGACCTATCGTAGGTGACTGGTATTTGTTCATTTATAAAGCCATACTGGGTAAACTCCCATTGTACATTTGCACTTTGATTGAACAGAGATCTGACTGTAACTGTAGACTGAGGTCTCAAGATTTAGTTTTGTTGTGTGTCCCTAGTGCTCGGACTGAGCTGAGGAAGAAGGCTTTCATGTGCTCTGCTCCTCTCACATGGAATAACCTTCAAAAAGATTTGAAACTTGATGAACTGGTCTCTCTACCTGACTCTAAATCGCTCATAAGTACGAGGACGAATGAGTCGGTTGGTTCTTGTCATTGTGCGTAGGTGTTCTAATATTTGTTATTGTATTTCTTCTGTGTTCGGGTGTAACTTTTTTGTGTGCTGCTTACTTGGCCAGGTCTCCCTTGTAAAAGAGACTGTTGATCTCAATGGGGCTTACCTGGTTTAATTAGGGGTAAATGAAAATAAATAAAAATTGCAAGACTATTTTGAGACCCCTGTATGCAGAAGGTTTCAAATACACCATTCAGAAAAATGGCAACGTTTACCCTCACCGAATGTAGCCTAGATTTGGAGCACTATGTCCCCCCACCATCCCTGATGACGATGCATTGAGCATTAAGCCATCACTGGACTGCTATCAAGACATAGTTTTAGATATTAACGTCTGACAAACATACCCTGCTGCTTCTTGATGCCTTTTTTAATTGCAATAGTAATTTATGTTTGTACATATTTAGTTCATAAACTATATCCAAGTAGAAGCTTCCCTGTAATTATTTTTGAATTAGGGCTATTAAAAGCCATCCAAACAGAGTCCAGCAGCTGTGTGAGATTTCCTAGATCGCAAGAAGAGAGTCGTCATGTAATTGATGCACTAATCAATGTCTTGAATCGTTAAAAATGAAATTTGAAATTCTCCAGGAGTCTGTATTTGTGAAATTGCTAATTACCACGCAATGCATTCATTACCCTTTTATTACAGGGCCTCATCATGATCTCTGTGTGGGTTTGTGGTTTATGGTTAATTCTAGTGATAATGATAGTGAAATGGAAACTGCTTTTAGTAGTCGACTCAAGTCAAGGATGCTCTTTTTTGTTGGTGCATGTAATTTCTTTAGGAAGAGGTCAGAGAACATAAAATACTGATTAGATTCATGTTTGGATGCTGCTTATGAAGAGGTCACCGTAGTTCATGCTGTTCATTATGCGTTACATCCTGCTGTTCATCAATTGGCCTTGAGCAGTTTTGACAATTGGCAAAGCTTGTGTGTGTATGTGTGTGTGTGTGTGTGTGTATTTGTTTTCATGAGTAATGACGTTTTATTTTGTCCCAGCTGATTGGCTTATTAAAGCTGTAACATTCTCTGTGAAGCAGAGAGATTGTATTGATTGTGAATTGAAATCCGTTGCTGGGTGGCCCTTTAGTGCGGCAGTTTCTCTCCACCCTGTCATTATAAAGATTGTTATTTGAAGAGTAGTTGTCCCTGCAGGCTGCCACTGTATCGGTGATGATTTCACTCACTGCTCTTTTGTTCTCCTTCTTTTCTTTTAATATGACATTAATATCAATACTCTGCCGTCGGGTTTGTCAGAAAGACTGTGTCAGCTCACAGCATGGGGGCACTGAGAGGTGTTTTTATTTTTAACGTCTTTTCCCTTCTTACAGAGGGGTTATCAATTTATATTCTCTCCACAAATCCAAAAGATATTCACTTAACCCCCAAACCGATCCTCCTCCATCATTTTATTGAACCAACCTAACTCCAGTATTTGTCCCCAGGCTTTAAATGTGACACCCACTCGCATACACAAATGCCTCGAAGATTGGAATCAGAGGGTTTAATAAAAAATATGATAATTTTGTGGCCGACTGCCTTAGGTTTACCTTCCATGAGAATACTCTCTGGCTTATCTCTGCTGTCCTCCATGTCCAATTGCCAGCCGAGTTCTTTACCCTCTGCGTATGGAAATTTGCTTTTTGATGTTGCCGTCCACATCAGCCGAACACTTTTAGGTGAGTTTGGTTGCGTTAGTTGTTACTTTGACATAGTTAGCAAGAAAGTTGTTGTTGTCTGCTGCTTTTACGTGCTATATTAGGGGGACATGAAGTATGAATTATTCTCTCATCTACATCAATTTGTCAAACATGTTAATACTTTATCTTTTCAACATTACAGTGTTTGTAATGTTGACCACAGTTTGACATTCACAGAAATACAACCACTGCTGTTACCAACTGAGGCAATAGGAGGTTAGGTGCTTTGATTAAATGTGCAATATGTCAGTTTTGCAATGGGTCTCTCAATTATATAAATAACAAAAAGGCAGAGCAATTGCAGTCAGTATCTACTGGTTAGAATTCCTTCAGTAGAGGTTTTTACTGGGAGCCGAATTACCCACAGACGTACAAGGTGATTAAAACAGGTAGAAACACTAAATAAAGCAGTTTAATGTTAAAAATCAGTGTTTCTCCAAAGCTGTTAGGCTGGTCGTGAGAAGCTGTTTTTACCATGAGCCGAATTATCCACAAAAGTCTCTTCCTCTCCAAAATCAATGGACCCAGTGATTTAATCTGGTAAAAGCAGAGGATAAAGCAGTTTTATGTTAAAAATCAGTGCTTCTCTAATGTTGTGCTGCATAGCACGGGCTGGAGCCGAGCTGCTGCACTTGTTTCTCTGATAGATTAAGATCCAGACATCTGATGAAGAAAGTCCTTCATCAGGTTAAAGCATTTAGTATGAATGACATAGATCTGAAAAGTGTGTCCTAAAAATGTTCTCAAGACTGGATACAAAGTGAGTTTATGACAACGTCTGAAAGACAACCACAATGCACAAAGGATATGTGATGCCACTGAGGTGACGGCAACCAAATGACGTAGACTGTGTCCTCTATCAAAATTACAGATTTATCTGGGTTTACATTGCAGGAAACATTTGGGATGAGTGCACAACCAAAAAATATGTTTAACATTGGTTATTTAGTTATGGAAATTGTAATGTGGGAAAGCAGGTATTGAATCTTTAGGGTCACATCAACAGTGGACAGTATTGGAGAGGGATCAATGAGGCCAATTTAGCAGATTTTTCACGCTGATGTTAAGATATAATGAGTTGAGGTGTCGGCTCATTACATTTTTTTTTCTTACCTGATATCTCAATAGAGGTTTTTGTTTGGCTGTGTTCTGAAAATGCATACTGTATGGCTTTGTTTGGCTTTCGTTCTGACATTCATGCTGTTCCAAGAGATTTTAGGAGATTTTGCCACATTTAATCTAATTAATAACTGCTATCTGTACGTTGCTTTAGTTAAATCCTCTGAGCTGTGAGGAAGCCATCAACAAGCTGCGTGCATCTTCATCGACAGCGTGTCGAGAGCATATGCCGCACTGCCTCGCGTGATCCATCATCTGCTCCATGTGTTTAGCGGCGTTCTGAATGTCTGTATTTGTCCGTGTCCCTGCAGATTGCCGTGAGATCCTCCTGCCGCTGATGACGGACCAACTGAAGTTCCACCTGGAGAAGCGTGAGGAGCTAAAGGCTTGCTGCCAGCTGCTCAGTGACATCCTGGAAGTGCTCTACAGGAAGGATGTGGTGAGAAACACGACTCTCCAGCTTTGTGAACTGTTATTTCCCTCTGGGATAAATAGCGGCATAACAAGGGAATCCAGGAGTCCCTTCATAAAGCAGAAGCACGTTTCCACTGTGGTTATTTTACTGAATAGCTACTAATCAGTGTGCTGTTCTTAATTTATTTTATTGCGCTGCGTGCCCTGAAAGGAGCATGTTTTACAGCACTGTTAATTTACTAACCTGTAGAGTTGGCTGTGCTCAGTAATTCATTGCTCAGTGTGGCTAGAGGCCATCTTCAACACAAATGAATGTGCTCTAAGAACATGTTGATGAGCTCCATGGTAAAGCAGAGCCAGAGTACCTATAGCGAAGCAGTCAACATGATGATTAAGCACCATCAAAGTCAATAACAGAGCCAGTTATGTAGCTATTTAAAGGAAGTGATTGTTTTCCTTCATTAGTCTATGCATTGTTTTTTCAGTTAATCAATTACAGCATCTACATGTCATTATTAAGTTTTTTCACAAATATTAGGCCTTAAATCATTAAATAGTCTTAAGTTTGAATTTGTGAGGTCTTAATTGCCACAAACTTGTCCTTTTAAATTATTTTCAGTCAGCATGAGTCGAGCTTTTCTGTGTGAAAGTCCACATTCCTGATGTTACAAATCTTTTCACCGACCACTTTTTACTTTCGACTTGCATTTACCTGTTGCCAAAAATACACATTAACCTAACTCACTCTCATAACCATAAACCTACCTCTGCACAGGAGCACATTTTTACTACTTACCTTCATACTTACCTACAATGCTTGAAATAGAAAGAGATGATTTGTCAAAAAAAAAAAATCAGTCTAAAATTTGGTTAAAAATGATCTGACCTGTAGACAGTGTTTGGGAATAACTAGCAAGGTGTAATTACATTACAAAATAAATGTAGTTGTAATAAGCTAATGAGGCGGGTGTTCTACTGAGCAGATGGGTAGGTTACCCTGTATACCTTTTTGTACTGTCCACTTCACCACTGCCTATTTCTGGACATTTATCAGTTTTATTGCCCATTAAAATGTTAGAAAAATAATCAAATGTAATGAGGTGCATTACTTCTAACATTTTTTTACAGGGTGAGTAGTAATCTGTAGCCTATTACATTTTAAAACAACCTTCCCAACACTGCCTGCAGACACCCTGAATTCATTTATTAGTTTATAAAGTGGTGGAAAATAGTTAAATAATTCCAATTAGAAGTTCCCAGGGTCCAAGGTGACCTTTTCAGATTGCTTGTTTGTCTGACCTACCTACCCTTTCCAAAATATTCAGTTTACAATTACATAAAATAAAGAAAAGCATCTGACATTTTTCCTGATTAATGACTTAAACAATGAAATTTTCACTGGAGTGTACATCCTGCCCACTCAGGCATCAGTGTCAGACCTCACATGCACACTTGATAACACACGTGCGCCCGAGCGCTCAGCTGCTTCATGGCTGTGTTTCATCCTCGTCCATGCCCAGACTCCTGATGTCCTCCCTCAGGCCCTCGTAGACTCCCCTTGCCATTGGTCACTATGGCCCGGCCTCCCACACTCCACTCTGCGAGGGATTATCTCCCACTTGCTCTGCCTTCACACTCCTTCTATCTCTCTTTGTGCTGCGTCTCCCTGCCTTGCTCCGTCTTTCATACCTTCCCTGCTCTGCACTCTTCCATGCACACAAAGACAAGGAAACTTGAGTGTCTAAGTTATCAAACAGCTTATACCTTATTAGAAACAAGGATCTAATTTTATATCTCCTTCTTAAACAGCTGAATTCTGACTGTAAGAATCAGGACGTCACACGCTGGGTTTGTGTGGGAAGTTTAAAAAGCCTGGATTTTTCTCACAAAAAAAAGCAACAACTCTGGGAATCATGTGGGTTTTCACCAAAGATGTGCATCACACTTGCTGCGTCGGAAGGCAATATCTGTAACTCCCTCCTCAGATAGTTTATTCTCCCCAGCGCTCCTCTGCGATTGTGTGAATGTTTGTGTGTGCGTGCACACACCCGCATGCACAAGTTCTTCAACCGCAGAAAGAGCTGTGTAAATTATTAAAAGTTTAGGTTGACGCTGCAGAGCTCGGTCTGCTTAGAAGACTCCCCCCACAGACAGGTAGAGACAGTGAGAAACAGCCCTGTGCTCACTCAAACTCACTACTGTAATAAGCAAGTCCTTGGAAAATCGTCCCACTTATGACAACGGCACAACTGCCCCATGGGTGTTTTTCCCCCTCCAAATGCTGGGATTCACGATGTATAAATCATCTTGGCTGCATCAGTCATATTTGTCAGGTCTCTTAGCGCCAAATTTCCTCAAAGTATTCTCAGAGTTTCAAGTTTCGAAGAGTGTGTATTATTATTTATTGTATCTATTGATAAAGACAGACAGATTATTTGTTTTGTAGTGTCGCAAACAGCAGTGAAGGAGTCAGATTTTCAGTTAGAGGGATGTCTTGACAAGTGCAAATTCGCAATAGCTGTAACTACGTACACACATGCATCTATGCAGTAATGCATTCACACAACGTCACAAACACCTGTCACCAGTCAAGTGACAACACTATGACAACTGTTTCATGAGTTACGAAAGGGGACATGTCAAAATGGGCTGTCTGTATGTGTATTTCTGTGTGTTGTGGGTGTGTGTCTTCCTACAAAGTTCGGTCATGCTACAGGAAGCTGTGAAAAAGTTATGCGCCTTTTTGTTATAAGCCACTCCCCCTGCCACACCCTCTTTTTTGCCAGTTTGCATGACCAGTTAATCAGCTGTCCTTTGGCTCATGACCAATGTTTCCACGAAATCTTATGCAAGTCTGTGAATCCATTCGGAAGATTTGGTGCTCTGTTCGGCCACCGATTGCTATCAGTCGATATTCGTTTGTACAGTTTGAGGGCCGATCAGATGACACAAAACACACGAGACATTACACACCGCTTAAGGAGCTTCACTGGTTCTGACGGTTCTGACAAACTGTAGCTCACACTGAACATTCACTGTTACATTCATGGTTTACAGCCAACCTGATGTCCAGCTCGTCTGCCTGTTCCCAGTCCAGACACACCGTCTCTCTCGCTCGCCACACACACACACACACCCACCACACTGAGGGCATCTTTAGAGGCTGTGATGTACTCCGCTGTTTTCTGACAGTGTTTACATTTAGCTTTGTTTTGTCTTGTATTTAACCTACATGACCAACATGGCATTTTCACATATACCGGCTCTTTCTCATCTGCGTTTCTCGAGGATTTGAGTCGTTTTGTCTCCGACTGGAAATGCAGAGTTGATTAGGGGAGACCTGGGTCGATTGTTAAAAATTTTGGTTTTGATGTCATCACTCAAAAACCTCTTGAACCACTGGATTTTATGTAGGTAACTTGTATCTGTGTTCTACATGTTAACAGCTATCAGTCATTTTTACAAGCAATGTTAAAGTCACAGTATTGATAAAAGCACTGAATGTCGAATTATTAAATTTGCCTCCACCTGCAGGAGCAATTGTAACAGCATCTGGGGTATGGGAAGCATTTTATAAACCATGACTTGACAGTGTACAGATGCGTGTCCAAAGCTCTTCTTGTGTCATCAGACATGCTACATATGTTAAGGCAGCACAATATAAAGCTCATGTACGTCAGCACCGCTGCTGAAAAAAAATCCTAGGGGAAACCGTGCGATAGTCCCAGAGTTAGTTAGATAGCTAAGTGTCCTTAGCAGTCCCTGAGCAGGCAACTCAACAAAAGAACGGTGGTGTCAAATGTTATAATTCAGATAAAGGTACAGAGAAAAAATACTGCATAAAACTAGAAGCACTTTCTATTAAAAAACATCATACAAAAGGGTAAATGAATAATTTTAACAATATAATACATTTTATTTACAGAGCGCTTTTCGTTGTACTCCGAGGCACCTTACAAGAATGATGATCATAAATAGAATACACAAAAATATATACCCCCCAACATTATTCACACATTAAAAGCAGTGCTGAAAATGTGATTTTTGATGAGAGATTTGAACTGGGAGAAGTTGGTGCAGTCCCGAGCGCATTTGGGAAGAGAATTTCTGAGGGAGGGAGAAGGCTCTGTCGCCCAGGTCCGATGCTTGGTCCTGAGTGGTGAAATCAGAAGAGCGAGGCTGCGGGAAGGAGAGTGGTGGTGAAGCAGGTCAGTGAGGTAAGAGGGGGCCTGGTTGTAGAGGGCTTTATGAGTGAGGAGAATTGGATCTGTTGTGGGACAGGAAGCCAGTGGAGTCTCTGGAGGACAGGGGTGATGTGATCACAGATGCAGGAATGGATGAGCAGACGAGCAGTGGAATTCTGAATGTCCTGGAGTTTATTCAGGACTTTGGATGACGTACCATAGAGGATGCTATTGCAGTAGTCAATCCTGGAAAAGACAGTTCTGGTGATTTGATTGACATGTTGTTGGAAGGATAGGTTGCTGTTGAAAATACCTCCAAGGTTGCGGATGTGTGAGGAGGAATGCAGAGTTATGAAGTTATGAATGGTGAAGCAGAGAAGGGTGGTTTTGGTGAGGGATCTTAAGGACTTTGTGGTTAGTGGTCACATGATGGGTTATGTGTCAGAACTGATTTCAGTTGTGGAAATTTGCTGTTAGCAGTTAATGGCAGTGCACCTTGATTATTTTTGGTCCATTGTCCTATGGCTGTGGCTCAGGAGGTGGAGTATGGTGTCCACTAATTGGAGGACTGGTGGTTTGATCCCCGGCTCTTCCTGTCTGTATGTCGAAGTATCCCTGGGCAGGATACTGAACCCCAAATTGCTCCTGATGGCTGTTCCATCGGTGTGCGTGTGAACGTCCAAACTGAGTAGCAGGTGGCACCTTGTATGGCAGTGGAGTGTGTGTGAATTGGTGAATGTGACTGTAATGTAAAAGGTTTGAGCGGTAGGAAGACGAGAATGGTGCTATGCAATTTGATTATCATTCCATTCACAATATTTGTCATTCAGAATCTATCCTAAAACACACACAGAGACATCAGTTTTGAAATTAGAAGACATATTTAAAGTCACTGTGTATTGTGTATTTTTGCAGGGTCCCACCCAGTGGCACGTGCAGATCGTCATGGAGAAGCTCCTGAGGACAGTTAACAGGACAGTCATCTCCATGGGCCGCGACTCCCCTCACATAGTAAGTGTGTCTGCTTCTCTGCAACTGTTAGCTGTACACCCACAGCAAGCCTTCTTTTTTCCTTCTGTTTATCACACACATTCATACTCGTACACTTGTGCGCACACACATTCGCACGCACACTCCAATTTCGAGGCCTCTGTACCACAACCAGCTTAACTCCCACAGGCCCACTGCAACTCCAATTCCATTCCAAAGCTATCATTAAAGGTAAAGTCTACCTTGGCAGAATGCTTTCACACAACCTCAATCTAAGAGTGCCTTTGATCTGCTCATATCTTTCTCCAGCCGGTTGTTTGTGTGCTGATCTGTATGTGTGTGTTTTGCTGTTTCACGAGTTTGTTTTTTTCACGTGTCTTTGCCTGTTTGTTTGTCTGATCCCTCATTTATTAGAACATTGCTGATGCTCTGTGCTGTAATCTAATCACACAAACCCGCATAGCCCCTCACTGCCGTTAGCATCCTTCCCCCAGTCGTTCTCTCAGCTAGAGCTCGGTAGCAATTAACGCACTTATCAGTCATAGTATAAATATTGTGCTGTCTGCTTTATTTCCGTGGCAAAGCCTTCATCCATTTTCATGAGTCCAAAGAGTCCAATGAATGTCAACTTCGGTATTCGTTGAGTCATGAATATTAAGTTTGATATTCGTTGAGTCATTCTGTTGCATCCTGTTGACGCTTGTGTTTGTTAGAGGTGCACGTAGCCTGTGATGTGACTTTGAAAGTGAGACTTGGGTAATAAACATATATAATTTTTATGCAAGGCTTTATGATGGAGGAGATTCCTCTGAGGGCACTTAAAGGTACTTTTATAGCTCACTTAAATACAGCAGAGTGATGAGAGAGACATTTTCTCTGGACTTCCAACTATGTATAGGAAAATGGGGAGTCGTATGACACTGACTCATATTGATGCTGTTACAGGTTGGCATAGCATCCTTTCTCCTCCTGTCTCGGGTTATTTATCGCATGTGTGTGCGCACAGCACCCTCTCCATCTGGGGAGCAGCAGGAACCGGCGTCACCTGTTTAAATGGAAGCTTATCTGCTTTTATTACCAGTCACTGAGCCACACCAGCAGAGAGAGATTTTAAAAAAAGCCAACAGCAGCCAGAGTTATCACTCACTAATCATCCAGCATGTGTTTGTGAGCGTGTGTGTTATGTCACCGCGGTATATCCGCAGCACTCATCCTTTGTCCTCTGTGTCCTGTCTTACTCTTGTCTTCATTCTTCTCAACGCGGGGACTCTCTATCCATTCCTTTATTCCACCTCTTCCTCTGTTTAAAGGTATTTCAGCAATGCACCAAGCTAATCGTGTAAATGGGGAGCCCTCTGTTGTGTAACAGATCGCCAGCGTGCCTCGCACTGCATAATGTAAAGCTAATGAAGCTGTGAGTTGAGCCGAAGCCTCCCTGCTGCCCCCTCTCTCCCAGCCAGCTGCCTGGAGGGGGTCTAGGACTCCCACTAACTCTCCCTCTTTGGCTCTCCAGTCTATTCATTGTTATGCCAGGGCATTGACGCTCTGCACCGTCCCGCCTGGCTCACAGTCAGAGAGTTTGAAAAGTCGGATTTGGAATAGAGATTGTACGCTGGTAGATATTTTGTCAGAACTCGGACCAGCTGCCTTTGCCTTTTTTTCCCCGTCTGTTATTTTTCACTGCAGCGAGGGTCTTTTGATGATGAATTTCAGCTATGGAACTTACCCACCACTTTGTTTAAAAGGCTATCAACGCTCATGAAGGCAACACAAGTAGGCCCACCTCTTTCCTGTATTACACTAAGTGCATCCATTTCAGCGCGCCCCCTGTGGCGCAGGTGAAATGGCGTTCCCTGCTTCCAGCCGTGGCTGCTGAATGGTGCAAAAACAGACCAGCCGCCTCTCTGGTTAATGAAACTGCTCTACCACTGACCTCCTGTGGCCCTTATTGTAACCATCTACTTTGTATACATGTGCTGCAGCTGCCCTCCACCTTACTTCGCTCCCTCATATACAGCTTGCTGTTATTGTCTCTACTGACCCTTACCTTTTGTCAGCTGCTAGCTGGCCACTACACTTGACATTTCTAAGCACCTGCATAATATCAGTGAGCAGGGTGTCCTTCTATCCAGTGGGAGTTTGAGGTCACATCAAAGCCCCGTCTTTTTGAAAGCACAGTGTCTTTTTTTACACACACACACACACACACACACTATACATGATGTAGTACTTGAGGACAGAAGCTTCATTTGAAGCAGCTCCCCAAATCACTACATAATGATCAATAAGGTTGGTGTGAATTTTTAACAGCTATGAGACCCAGTTAGTGCTGCTGGAAGCGTCGTAGCTTTCTAATCAGAGGACTGTTGTTGCCGCCGCTGGGCACTGCTGCCTACTCTGCAGGCAGATTGCGCGCCGCTGCTCACACAACACCGCAGCCAACCACCGACCTTGTTCTTCTGAGTGGCAGCCTCTTACATTTAGATTTATGCATTAACGTTCTACTCTGTCTCCCGCCTCTCTCCCCCTCTCTCTTCCCTTTCCTCTCTGCTCTCTCCTGGAGGTGTTGGACACAGAATGTTGATGAGAATGATCACAGTGACGGCTTGGGGGCGTCAGTTTTTGTTGTGTGTTGTCACCGCAGTGCTACGCCTGTTAGCAGCTCACACAGCATCGCCACACATTTGCATTGTCGGACATCCCAGCAGGCTGCATCTTTATATTCATGTCCACCCTCACGCAGGTTGAGATGAGTCCTTGTGAATACATTTACATTAGGGTTGTAGCAGAAACATTTTCGGCTGTCCCTGCTGAAATTACCAAGTTCTACCTGTATGCCCTTGAATTTCATTTTCATTTGGTTTTAAGCTTCTGGATGAGCCCTGCAGATACACATGGGGAGGAAGCTGCAGCAGGAAAAATCAATGTGTTACACGCTTGTCTTTTGCTTTTTTGAAATTGCAACCAAACCAATGAAACAAACCTTGTTTTTCTCAGTCTGTCATGTTAGCCACACTGACCTTTGTATATTAAATGTCAGAATGAATATTATAAAATAATAAATTCCTGCCAGACCTGAAGATATATTGGAAACACTGCTAGACAGATGGCTTTACATTAATGTTGTCTAAATGACCTGTTAAACTTTTTGTAGCTGTAGTTTCGAGGACAAAGCGACAACAGGTTGTGGTGATGGTCGGCTGCAGTGCCTCATGGTTATCCTGCCGATTTTCCTGCAGTGTGCAGGAGGAATGGAGTGCAAAGCTGCAGGGGAAGGACTTGTGCTATTGATTGACAGTATGTAGCTGACCGGCTATAGGGGCTGGGGCTCTTTCTCTGCTGCATGCTCTCACTGACCGAATATGTTGCAACAAAGCCATCTGGATGACGTCTATTCAGATCAGAATCGTCCCGTCTCCTTGGCTCTTTGTATCACTCACTGTCTTCATCCCTGTCTTTTTATCTGTGTCTGTCTAAATATTTCTCCCTGCATCTCTCTGTCTTCTCTCTCCATCTCTCTCTCTCCTGCCGGCCAGACTGCTGCAGAGCTCTTACAGAAAAGAAGCATAGTGAGATATGGCACTGCATCATAATGCCTCAAACGTGCACTTATCACTCACTCGCTGCACCTCTTCCCTCCTCTCCTGCGCTGGAACTTTGACTGCGCATCCTCTTGGGTTTATTGACCCTGCGACAACTCATGTCAGACGTGTGCTCACTGGCAACGCCAAGTGAAAACCACAGAGACTCAGATGGTGATGCTCGTCACCTTCAAACCGCAGCCCTCTGCGGTTAAAG